>OX638073.1:12902948-15302948 GCA_951804385.1 Trifolium dubium
TTTGTACATAGACATTACAACTATTTATAGAAAAATAGAAAATAACTACCTATTATAAGATTTTGACAAGTGTCTTATCTAATAATTTCCTTAATCTAAGTTTGACACTTGTCCTTGAAATGACTATTCTTCAATGACTTTTTCGAATCATATGTCGCTTCTTGTTGAAAATGAAGTCTTCGATAGTACCCTACTATCTATTGCACCGACTCGAATTCTTCGACATCCATCAATCTGCTACGTATAATTTGTCGAGCGTCACAAAATAGTCTGGTCGAATTCCATTTGATATGGCTTGTTTCGACAAATCTTTGTCAAAATATCCACATGGCTAGTTAAAAGGAATGTTTCCTTCTTACCAAGACATTCTCGATATCATAAATATTCTAATTTTAATGATAACACTTAGTAGCTAGAATTGCACCCCTTAAAGGTGAATAAGTGGGTGTATCAAGGCTCGAACCCCAATCCATGTACAATACGTGCAAATGTTCTACCAACTGAGCTAGGTTCACTGGACCTTAATCCCTCAAATTTAAACTATGTTTTAAAATAAAGAATAAATAAAAAAATGTATTTTAGTCAAAAATATAAATCAGATAACAATTTTTTTTGGTAAATCAAATATATGCTCCGCACGCAACTGCAGAGATTAATCTCCTCAAAGTTACTGAGACCCATTTAAGCGGTCGGTCTCTTCAAACAAATGTTTTTTCATACGCATCGGCCAGAGATTATATCCAGGACTAAATAACTAAGGGTCTAAATATCTACCACTTATATCACAGTGTTGGTAATTAGATAACAATTTTACCAAAGCAAAACTAAATCAACTTATCATTAATCAAATCTAACTCATAATATTTCTTCCTTGTAATAAAAAAGAAGAATGCATATAAATCAAAAGAAAAAAAATAACTATATAAACAATTTTTTTTATCTCGTCTCATGAGTTTAACTCAATTGGTTGAACATCACATTATATATTCAGGGGTGGAGGTTTAAATCCCGGTCATCCACTTCTCCACTTTAAAAATTGAATTTTTAACCGTTAAATTACTTAAATAAAAATAAAATTATCTCGTCAAAACAAATTTTTCTTTTTTAATATTTGGATAATATACTTGACCAAAAATATATATTTTGGATAGTATATTTTCTTTTTTAAAATTTCCAACTGATTTCAATTCTTTGTTGGCATTTGGATAAACACAACGCAGCTCACCAACTCGATTAACAATATCTGTGGAATATGTCAAATACACACATATGTATAATTTAGTAAAATTATTAAACTATTTATTTTTTGAAGCAAAATTATTAACTATTCAATTATGATTTATTTATACTCTTTTCTTTTTGACTAAAGATTTATAATCTTTCTTAATCCGTTTAAGTAAAAACACAAAGTTGCACTTAAATTAAATGAGACAAAGAAAGAACCATACAAAACTTAGTAATCATTTAATCAATTTGGTTTTATTTTTTTACTAAAACAAAACTTATAATTATTCATCAAACCAAAATAAATATAAGGAACAATATTTTTATTTTTTTATGGTAGATAAACAAAATAACAATAGCTATCAAAATCTCACACATAAATAAAAGAGGTTAGATTCAAATAACATTAAACAGCATTCAACCTAACAATTTTATCATATTTTCTTAGTTGAGTTAAAATTCATTTCAGGAACAACTTTAATAACAAAATTACTAATTCAATAAATGACCACTTTTACATGCAATTAAATTCATAATATAATTAAAGTAAATAGACATATACACATAAAAAAAAAGCAAATAATCAAATAATGTTATTAAATTATTTTCCATGTAAGATTATGTTCATTTCAACGTGTGCACAACATTTTTTTACTTGGGTTTATGTAGATGTAAGACTTTTTCTTATATATAATCATACAATGACAAGTAAGAGAGAGAGAGAGAATCATTAAGCATCAATATCACTAAGATAGCATCAACAAAACCATCATGGGAGGAGTACACAACAACAATCTTAGTGAAACAAATCAAATAATTGTTGGAGAACAACATTATCCATTGTTACATAGTAAAAAAGATGACAAAATTGAAGTTCAAATTCAACAACACCAACATGATCATGATGATGGATCCAACAACAACAATAATGAGTCAGCAGCATCATTTACTGGCTCTGTATTCAATTTATCAACAACAATTATTGGTGCTGGAATCATGGCTTTACCTGCAGCCATGAAAGTTTTGGGTTTAACTATTGGTATTGCTTCAATTATCTTCCTTGCTTTGCTTACTCATACCTCTTTGGATATTCTTATGAGGTTTAGTAGAATTGCTAAAGCTCAATCTTATGGTGATGTTATGGAGTATGCTTTTGGAAGTGTTGGAAAATTGGTTTTTCAGATTTCTGTTCTTGTTAACAACTTTGGTATCCTTGTTGTTTACAGCATCATAATTGGTATGTAAATTCGATGTAAAACTTTTTTACACATGTATCTAATCATATTTCACTATATTCGATGTAAAAAAAATTTACACATGTTTTTTTCTTTTTTGAAAAACTTTTTTACACATGCATCTGATCATATTTCACTATGTAGATATTCGTGAAGATATTTTATGTATCACTTTATTTTGACATATAGTATGATTATATCTTTTCGATTGGATTGATTTATTTGAATTTATCTACTAGTATAAGACTATAAGCACTTGTGAGACTGTTTGAGATAAATTATAGAAACAGCTTAGGACATGTCCATAAACCGTTTTCAACTTATTTCCATGAGCGCTCTCGATGAAAGCGTATGAAAATAGCTTATGACTTATATGAAAATAGTTGGATTTTATTTTATCTTTTTGTTGTAGAGAAAACTTATACATAAGCACTTATATGTATACATGATACCCCATTGTGTAAGTATGCTAGTATCATAAGTTAGAAACTTAGTGTATACATACATATCCTAATTCATATTGGATCCAAATTTGCTTTTGCTTATGAGTATTTATGCTTTAGAAACTTCAATAGAGTTTTCTAAGATTTCACTTGTCATGAAAAGTGGATAAATTGAATGCTTTAGCCTACTTGGTTTGCAGGTGATGTACTGTCTGGAACAACTTCATCCGGAATTCATCATTTCGGTGTACTTGAAGGATGGTTCGGCGAACACTGGTTGACTGGACGGACTTTTGTTCTTCTTGTGACAACCCTTGTGGTTTTTACTCCATTGGGATTCTTTAAGAGGATAGGTACAATTTAACAATACAAATAAATTCAAGTATGTTACATGATTTACCTCATTTAGTAAGTAAATAATAATCATTTATTTATGTGCCTGCAGATTCATTAAGATATACTTCTGGTTTAGCAGTGGCTTTGGCGATTGTTTTTCTCGTCATAACTGCAGGAATCACATTTGTGAAATTGTTTAATGGAAGTATAGAGAGTCCGAGATTGCTTCCGGATATTTCTGATATGACATCTATTTGGAATCTATTCACAGCAGTTCCGGTTCTTGTGACCGCATTTGTTTGTCATTACAATGGTAAGTTATCTCAATGTGTTCTTTCATTTTGAAATTTCAAGTTTACTTTTATTATTTTGATTAATGTATTAGTCTATGGATCAAAAAAATTATTTTGGTCTATTGTTATAGAGGTAAATAATCATAAATGCTATTTTGTAACATAAGTTGGATAACAAATTTCAGCAACAGTTTGGATGGTAAGATGGTTAATGCAGTTCAAGTATGTGTTTATTACGTTCATGAATGATTAATGAATATAACATTATGTGACAACACACAACAAATTAATCATCGATTGAACGTAATTAATCACGACTTTGAACATCATTAACCAAGATTTTTCAGGCGTTCAAAGTATTACATGATATCCATTAACCATCCAAATTGTGTTCAAATATACAATGATATCCACTAAATTTGAAGTCCTTGAAGAATATATAAGTTTCACTAAAGTATTGTCTTTTTTCAGTGCATACAATAGACAATGAACTAGGAGACTCTTCGCCGATACAACCAGTTATATGTGCATCACTGGTTCTATGTTCTGGTATATACATTCTTACAGCTATATTTGGATTTCTACTATTTGGTGACTCAACTCTTGGTGATGTACTGGCCAACTTTGATACTGATCTTGGCATCCCTTATAGCAATGTTCTCAATGACATCGTTCGTATCAGCTACGCCCTTCATCTCATGCTTGTTTTCCCGGTTATCTTCTTTTCGCTTCGGTTCAATTTGGACGATCTTGTGTTTCCGTCAGCCAGATCATTGGAATTTGATATGTTCAGGTTTTCATTGATCACTACTGGACTCATCTTTTTACTTTATGTGGCTGCAAATTTTGTACCAAGCATTTGGGACGTTTTTCAATTCACCGGAGCAACTGCTACTGTTTGCCTTGGTTTTATTTTCCCTGCTGCAATTGCTCTAAGGTGTGTTTTCTTAATTTATCTAAATGTTTATTACTATGTTACCGATCACGTTATGTTTCATTATTATTACATTTTTGTTAATTTCAACTTGTTCATTTTAATTCAAGTGTTTATAATTTGTGTTTATCTAGGGATTCTAAGCTCATAGTTTTTAGGATGAAACTATAATTTGTGTTCTCTAACCTTAAACATCAATAAATATACAATGGAAGGATTAAATTTGTCCACATTTGATAACCACGAGCGCTGATGAGATAATTCAGGTCTTTTTCGCTTAACTAAAGGTCCTGAGTTCGAATATAGTCTTGAGAATGCAGTAGTGTTAAAGTTTTTGAGGGAGATCTTTGATGCCATCGCGTGGCCCTATCCAGCTTGAGAGACTTACAATTGCGCGCAGAAAATGTCCTGTTTACACAAAAAAAATTGTAGAGGCATTTATCAAATTTATGTTTCCTGAGTAGAATTGAGTTTGTACTTTGGATCACAAAAGTGCGGTTTCAAGTTCGAATATTGGACATAGAAAAACATGTTTGAAAATTGAAAAGCAAGACCCTTCTAGGAGTGGTCAGTTAGGTCTTCTGACGTAGATTAGTTATCACCTTATCGGAGAAGTGAGAGATTCTTTGCACTTATAGCATTGCAAGCTAGTAACTAAAAAATCTATCGAGTTTTTTTCTTTCTATTTTGACATTTAATTCTGCTGTTTCAGGGATCCACAAAGCATGGCAACTAAGAAGGACAAAATTTCATCTATTGTCATGATTGTTCTTGCTGTCTTCTCAAATGTTGTGGCTATATACAGTAATGCTGATGCTTTGTTCAGAAAACACCAAAGTAAATCAAATTGAAACAAACACTATGAAGATCCATGATAGTTTTAATGAGTGTTGAACAAGTGAATGAATGAGGACATGTTTCTTGAGATGATTTGAAGAACTTTTGAGAGAGATATTTTTAAAGGCTTTTTATAGCAAAAAATTGTGCAAGGAAAAATATACAGATATTTATATATACATGAAATATTATTTTTTCCTTTAAAAAAAATGAAATATTATTTTTTGTTAACAATTATCATATGGTGAGAGTATTTGGAGAGCAAAGTCAGTTTAATAAGTCATTTAGTTTTATTGGTTTACTTATTTCACCATTCAATTGTCTTGAAGTTTTAAATTAAAATCTAATATAATTTAATGCAGTTTAATTCGGATTTATATAATCTATTTTTCACTATTTTGTTCGACAACTAAACAATTTTGAAATAAAATTGATATAACTGTTGGATTGATTTCTTTCTCTTTTATTTTTGGAATAGTAGAGGGCCGAAGCCTGAAAACACGGAACCAGAGATTCAAACACTCACGACCATTCAGTTTCAACGAACTATTGCGTAGCGCAATTACACTTGTATTTCTTAGTAGGGGTGTTCGTGACCTTTTTTTGGTACATCATATTTTTTAGAGATCCTCAGAGTGATTTCAAATAGCTAGAATTTGTCATATGAATGACACTAAATCTCTCATAACTAAACCACAAAATTTGGTCAAATTGTTTAAAGTGGCACCAGAGATTTGAACTAAGTAACTTAAAGTGGCATAAAAAAAAACATGTTCAACACAAATCTGAGTAAAAATTTAATGTAAATCTAGCTGAAACAAAAACAATATTAGTTGGTAGTAATTGAAACAGTTAAAACAAGAGGCGGACACGTAAAAAATTGAGAAAATAATATAATTCAATGTAATCGTAACCGCCAGTGTCAAACACGTAATTCGATGGGTATCGTGCTTCATAGGTCCACATTATAGGAAAACAAGAATAAAAAAAGACCACACAATTTGACAACTTCAGGTAATACTGGTTTTTATTGGTATTATTTACATTAAATATGTTATTTCAATTAATGGAAAAGGTATGTAAATAAATATTACAGTAACCATGATTAAAAAAAAAAAAAAGCTACATATTCTTCCATTTCCCTCTCCACAAACCAAAAGAATGAAATAAAATACAACTTATACAAAAAAGCAAAACCAATTTTGGCTGCTTTACAAGAGCTAGTAATGTCCACATCTGATAATTACCAGTGCTTCAACCCTTTTTATTATTATAGTCTGTGTTGCACCAACCATGGACAAAAACAGATTGGATGCTGTATATTCTGAACCTTCTTGCTTTGCAACTGATCCAATCAAAATTCCAAATCAATTTGTAATATGCCATATGTTGAGCCCTTTTCCTTTTAAATGGCAAGATTTCTTCTCATATGCTTTGGAAACAAAATTGAAGTTCCAGTCAAGAAATGTTGGTTTGAGTACTAATTTGTTGCAATGTCGGTTCTTGGAGGTTTCGCAATGCCGTGCAGAGTAGATATCTTACAAGTTTTGTCACATTGGACTCCGGTGGATCACATGTGTAGGTAGTGCTAGATAACCAACATGAGATTTTGTGTAGTCTAGTTGAAAAAATAGGGAGACTTCAAAACTTCTTGAAGATCGAAGTCGCCTCGTACTGGTAAAGGAGGAAACTTCAATGTTGGAAAAGTCTTCTCAAAATTCTCCAATAACTGCAATCGAGATTAAACAATGAACTTTAATAAACAGATATATCTCATTTGGTATCCAATGACAAGTTTAGTGATAAGCAATAATAAATTGTCAAAAAAAAAAAAACAATAATAAATAATGTGAGTTGATTGAAGAGCAACATGCATCCAAAAATATAAAGAGAAAATTATGATTAAGGCCCTTTTTGAATAAACAGCTTAATTAAGTGCTTATAACATAAGCGGTTATCATATAAGTGCTATGTATAAACTATTTCTATAATAAGATAAAATATAGTAAAATTGTTTTCATGTAAGTTGTAAGCTATTTTCATAAGCTATATTGGAGATGTTATAGAAATAAGCTATTTTCAAAGAAAGTGCTTAATCTAAAGGCATATTTAACCCAATCCGATAAAATAAGGAAAAGAACCGAAACCAGGATTGTGCAGTGGCATTAAACTACAAAAAAAAAGGTCTGAATGAAGATGCGTTACGTTTTCCAATATCGGGGCCTGGTATAGTTCAACAAACTTTTCCCTGAGTATCTTGTTCATTTCATCAACGTCACATGCATGTGCCCAATAAGAATCATGCACCCCTGCAATGAAAGCATTGATTTACAAAATTTGAATTCCTATTACAAACAAAACAAAGAAACAAGAACACAAAAAACACAAAATACTTGATCTTGATGAATCTGTGTTATATAAATAAATCAGCGCGCACCTGCAAAGTTCATCCCTGCTTTTTTACAAGCAAGTGCAGTCATCATCATGTGAGAACCATCGAGTGAGTGAACAAAATTTGGTGGAAAAGCTGTTCTCTGCCTTTTAACCATGACCTGCAACAAAAAAGTAAGAAATGTGCTCTAGTTTAAACTAAAACTGTTCTCAATAATAATCCAAATTTAAAAGATTTAAGGTTTTTACTATTTATTTCTTTAAAAATCGTTTATCGTTTCGTTTTTGTCCTTTAAATCTCTGCCTATGTGTTACATAGCAAGTTTTATGATGTGATGCACATAGTCATTATGTATCTTTAAAAAATTATATAAATCAAACAGAATCGTATATAAATCGATCAATAATTACCTTATCAGTCTCCCGTTGTATTGTCAATACCTGAAGGGATGTCTTGATCTGGATTAAACCCAACTTGCAATATTAGTTATGTAAATAATTTTGCAAACTACATCTGGATTATTCAACTTGTAGAAATAAAATAAAATAAAAATGATGAAAGAAAAAAGAAAGGCAAGATTTTACGCTAGTGTTATGAAAATTACCAAATGTCTTCCTAATTCTCTGTAAGGTTGTACTACAGGAAGCCCAAGGGGGGTGACCCACCGCACTGCTTGGTTTGTTTGAGCTATCACCTACGGGTCAAAGCGTAATCAATATCTAAACATCTTTTTTAAAATGTTATTTAACACAATTATTCGTACCTTTGCACAATCACCTAGCCAATTCATGATACTTCTAGCAGCCGTAAACATCTCTTGTAAGGCGTAGAGAGTGGTCTAAAAAACGGGGAAAAATAAGTAAAATGATAAAATACTTAGATATGTACAGATTCAACTCATCCTATCAACTTCTCTTACTTTTGCAGCATAGCTGGCAGCAGCGAACAGCTCCGAATCATCCTCAATCGCAGAACGCTCCTTAAGCCTCCTCTTGATCTGGTCTCGGGCCCCAATATATGTCACTCCATAAACCGATGTCATCACTGTTTGCTTCACTAACTTTCGGTCCACCTAATGTTGCCAGTTATTAAAAATTTAGTTGATATAAGAATAAGACTGAGGTTGACACACGAACAAGATTATTTACTGTAGCTATTAAACTCCCTCTAGTACTATTTTTCAGTGTTCCACGACAAATCATAAATAAAAGAACTGATGTTTTGAAACTTGAAAGTTAAAAGAAACCTGGTTGATCAAACGTCTAGCATGCAATGCGTGTGGATGAGTTTTGGGATCTTCCAATGCATCCTGTTTCATGATTTCAAGTACTCTGCATCATAATACCAAAGTTAACGACATCAAAACAGTAGCCCTAGAACAAATTTTGTGTATCAAAACAAACTAAGTTGATATCAACTGAAAAATAAAAATTGGTTCTTGGGGGAAATAATGTGGCAAACCTTGATAGAATTATAAGGTTAAGGTAAGGGAAAAAAAAGAGAAAAAAAAGGAGAATATACTCTTAATTAAAGGATTTTAATACTTATTAGGTAGATTCCTGTAGTTACAGTAATTAGGTAAATATAAAATTTGTAATTATTACTTCTTCATTATTAACATTTTATAATCTGCCATAAAATAAAACAGATGCCAACTTGTTCATAGTCATGTACGTATAATGCCCTCATGCACATGAAAGCACCGTGATAACTACCTGGCGGCAATATCTGAGTAAACATCAGCAGGCTGGTCTCCACTAACAAGATTGACTGCAGTAGCTCCCAACTTCAAACAGAAAAAAGAATTGCAGCAAATTATTATAATGCAGAAAAGATATAGAATAAGAATACAATTTTTTTTCAAGCCAAAAGTTCATAAGATAAGTTCGCCATAAATGGGTTTTTGAGTGAAAATGATAAATTCAAAAACAAACAAAACAATGCATAAAATGTAAGATGAGCTGATTAACAATTCAAGCTTGTAGCATTTATTATGAAGTCTACACGGTCCAAGTTTCCAAAGCATATAATGCTCAGACAGTATATAATAGAAATAAAAGGTCCTTTTAAGTGAAAAGTCAATATTACAAGTCACATTTGGCCCAAATATTCAGGTAACATTCTAGCAGTTGCACGCTTAACTCAGGAAAATATATCAAAATCAATGATTTTAGTAAAACTAACTACAACAGATTTCATGAACCACCGTGCGGTCCAAGTCAATATATTTGAGAATTGCTTCTGTGTTTGAAGATATAAATTGAAGGTAAAATATCTGAGTTTTACTGGTTAAAAACCACAACAAAATGAAACCCCAAGTCCTAACTCAATGCAACAAAGAAAATCATACTTACACGTACAAAATTACAAAAGGAGTTTCCAAAAAAGGCAAAAACAAAACCAAATCCATAAAAGGTTTGTTTGTTACATAAAAGACATTCCAACTAAACATTTATAAAACTCAAAACTCCCACCACCGAAATAACACACAAAGCGAACCAAAACTTGGAGAAGAAAAAAAAAGGTATTACCTTGTCCCTACCAAGTGCTGCATAGTGTTGTAAGCCATTGCATGAACCATCCTAGCAAGTATGAAAAAGAACAAACTGAAATGAGAAAAAAATACTAAAGCTAATGGTCGGCTCATCTTGGTTTAATTACACATTCCGAAGTGCTAAATGAAACCTCAAGTAGGATAATAAAGAGGAGTTAAATGGTTGTGATTAGTCAAGTTAGTTACTTCATTATTATTTTTTTAAAAGGCAAATGTTAGTAATTAGTTGTTAGTACTTAGTAGTATTCCCTCTTTCACCCGGGTTTGAACATGGGACCTCCAACCCTTAGTTACTTAGTTACTAGTTAAAAGGGATTATTAATAGAGAAAATAAGCACGGAGGGGGGTCATCGTGTAATTTGATAGTCGTGTTGTAGAAGGAGTAATCCTTTGTGAAGGAGAACCCTTCGAGGAGAGATCTTATTATTCAATGACTGTGATGTCGATCTAGAAAGACAACAATACTAAAGGTACATTGGTATAATATATAAATCTAAAAAATATACAAAAATTCTCACACACACACTTGAGTAACAAACATAGTATAAGTCTGTTATCAATCTCGGCCGCGCCGGCCAATATATCGGCTGAATTTTTGGTTTGGTGCGGTGTCAGTTGAGACTTGGCTCGGCGAGTTACTAATGTTAGGAAAAAAAATCTATTTTACCCTTATTATATAAACGTTAAGAGGGGTAGTTTTGGGTTTTTGATACCCAAGTTCCAAACTCGATACAAGACTACGAAAAACCATCAAACCCTAAATCTAATTGTTCATTCTCAGCCTCCATTGCAGCTCAGATCTCACTTCTCACGCTCTGTTTCTTCACTCAGCTTCCATCACTAGAATTTGAGTTTTTATTTTGGTATTTGGTAGTATTAAATATTTATTGCTCTAAGACTTGATGAAATTTGAATTTTTATTTTGGTATTTGGTAGTATTAAATATTTATTTTTTAGTGTCCACGCCACTAGAATATCCCCCGCGCCGATCCAACTTTGGGGTTGACCGCGCCGCGCCGAATTCTGAGATTGATAACTATGTATAATATTACAGGTGTTTCTCACAAAAAAATAGTGAAATACATGCTTCATCCATATGAGCATACCAACCAAATATAATTCAAATTAAAAGGCCGTCACCCTCTTGCCAACACCTCTTTTCTGCGAGAAATGATTTAATTGTTCTCCCATCTAAATGAAAACCTTCAACTATAAATGGTGTTGGTGTGTGTGCATGTGTTTATTCCCAAATAACTTTTTAATATCACTGTAAAAAGTACCTGGTGTACAGGAATATGAGAAAGGGTAGCCTCGGGAGTGGGGCTTCTCAACGCTTCAGCGAGATTGATACATGCTGCCAAGCACTGAAAAGGATCCTCTGCTTGCAACCACCACTGCTTTCCTTCAAGAGGCCTGTCTGCAGAATCAAAAATATCATCCAGGTTGTTCTCAGTGAATGCTATTCGACCATCATAACTTAACTTGTCCACACCACCAGCATACAAATTTGCCAGATGTATTTTCAACCATTGCAACCCTGACTTCCCCAGAGGACGTCCCTCTGCAAACTCAAGTATGCCTCGACATAGATCAGAGCCAAGATGGTTCAAATATGGGTGCATGGGATAAGCACGACCTCGGAAATCAAGATTGTGAGGATAGTAGAAGCATTCTTCTTCTTTCATCTTTCGTGCAACCTACAGCAAAAAAGCCAATACAAAAATAATATATGCAACCTCTTACAGAAACCGTAAGATATAATTCAGTTTATTTAGGAATAGAAGGCTTCTTACAGCCAGTTTAAGTTCTATATCACATCGCTGTGAATGTCTCTCATTATTCGCCTTTTTGACATTTTTAACTTTCCACTTCCATTTTCGGATTTCTGCTTCATCTTCTGTGTCTGGTTCCACTGGGAGGGGAAGCTTTCAAGGAAAAGGACACTCAATCAAAACACAATTGGAAATGAAGAGGTATTAATAAACATGACCTAGATAGAATTCATCTGCACACTTCCTAGATGGGATTCTTATTTTTTTTGCTGGGAAGCTAATCTAGTCGAAGATGATTTGTTTAAGTAGAATGGACAAATTTTTGAGGGAAGGTTAGCAACAAGTTTGTTTGGTACTCACATCATCACGATCCACCAAGTCAGCCAGGCGGCCTCCATTAGCCCATATTTGATCTATCACGCTGAGTACACGGTTGTTCACCCTCCATTTGGTAGCGCCAAGGGTATTAAGAGCCTAAACACAACAGTTTCAGAAATAATTTCAAGAAGTATAAAGTATGAACTTCGGAACATGAACTGCATGCAAATGTACAAACATTATAAAAAATTCCAACCTCAAAAACAGGGTCAAGTTGGTTCTTGGGAGCACTTTTTACAGCGTGACGTTGCTGTTTTGCTCCATGTATTCTCATAACGTATGATGGCAAAAACAAGTAGGCACCTTTGTCATACCTACCATAAAATTTGAAATATTTATGAACAGAACTTAGTAAAACATTGGAACAGGAAAGTACGTAGTAATGTAGTATACTTGACATATTTTATGATTCAATGATTTAAAATAAATTGAAAAAGAAAATAATTGAATAATATGTGTCATACCCTGTCCAGTTGTTTGGTGGAACCAACATTGGCATGTAGGGAATAACCATGTGCCTGGCCTGTCAATGTAAACACAATTTAATGTTAACATCCGTCTCATAAATATAGGCATAAGAAATCAAAAATTTGCTTGAATGTAAAGCACTGTTGTTAAATAGCGGCGTTGTAGCGTAGCGGAATTTGAAAAAATTGCTATTGTTTCATAATAAGCTATTTAGTATAAAATATGGTTAAAATAAAAGCTATAGTAGCATTATAGCACTGATGTATAGACAACAAGAACAATATCGACCAAACCTTGAAGTATAAAGCCATAAAATTTGTCTAGTAGCATACTAAAAGAATGTGAACATGAATTTAAGTACAAACAATCCTTGAAGGATAATAAGTAGGTCACTTACTGTCTTTTCAAGGCCCTTCTGTATCATAGGGTCACATTCAATAACGCCGTATCTCCTCCTTCCATTGCTAATCAAGTAAAGAGTACTCATTATTATAATTATTCAATTCAATAAAGGGAAAAAACGTTTAAATTTACAGATAATGATTAGTATCAATCTCACTTTGTATCAGCTGAAACTGTCTTGAGTGTATGCTTAAATGCAGGGTAAATATCTGGTGGACCACCATCTCCAAATTGATCGGCAGGTGGTTGTAAGTAGGCTGTTTCTATTAACAGTTGTATCAACCGAGAGCCAACCTAGAACATGTAGTAACTACTGTATCACAACACGAAAAGAATAAACTTTCTTTGTTCATAGGTACAATACAAATATTACAAACCTTTACTTGAGCTTCTGTTCCCCAAGGTTTTGCCTGATCTCTACTCCGAACTATCCCCAAAACTTGATGCTTCTTCTGCTTTTTAAATAACTTATTAACTATTCTCCTCAATATTTCCTCCTCTTCCTTAAGTTTCGCTTTCTCTTCATCTGTCAGGTTTACAGGAACAGATTCACTAGCAGAGTTGTGAGTGGTTGTTTTCTTCCCCTTTGTATTCATCATAAATCGGTATATCCTAGCCTAATCCACATAAGGGTAGAGTTTCAGTTAATGAGCACATGGAAATTGTGAATTCGCACAAATATTATCAAACTTGAACAATAAAAAACTGTAATTAACCACATTATTTACCAAACATTAATTCAAATTGATCAATCAGCTTAATTAACCAAACATTAATGGTAGGATCCATACAAATTAGCTAAATTAGATGGGACATCATTTGTTTCAATCAGAAGAAAGTGCTTAAGAGTTCAGCCAGCCATGTGAGCAGTAGTGAAATACCCTTTTACTACCAAACTTAATGCATGGTTGGATACACTTTTGGAAGAGCCAAAAGTGATTCTGAAGACTTAAACTGATTTTTGTGTGTTTGATGGTTCTCGACTAGAATTGGTTTTGCCTCTAGAATTAATTCTAACCTGAAGCTATGATACCTCATCATAGCTTTTGCCTCAAAACGTGATTTTTACACTCAAATCTATTGATCAACTCAAATTCACATGAATGTATCTAAACATAAATCAATTTACCTTTGATCTCACATTAAACTAAAATTAATTTACTCAAAATCTTGTAACCGTAGAATCAAACACACTAAAGCAAATGACAAAAGATACATATATATAATACAAAAGCATAAAACTATATTATATTGAACACAAAAGTCTAGAACAAAAATGCATAACGTAGCATAATTGAGTTCGATCAACTGATTCATTCATACACAAAAGCATAAACTATTACCTCATGTTCAATGGCTTCACCAATTTGAGTAGCAGCTTGAATAACTCTAGCACTACCAACCCCATTACTATTTGTCATCAACAATCCCATCAACTTATGCATAGTGATAACAGCCATCATATCAGCAGGCAATTCATTGAAATAAGGAGAATGACTCAACCTAGTCTTAGCATCTTTACAAAGCTCTTGATCGGCCGCAATCGCATTCTTCAAAGGCTCAAACCAACCAAGAAACAATGATTTCATAAATGGCAAATTAGGTGCAAGTTTCTGTTCGCGCATATCATCTAACAATTCCTGATAATCTCTTGCTGCATCTTCCCATGCCTCAGTTTCAACCTTTACCTGTTTTTTTCTAAGCATTTTATACTTGTAACTATTATTCTTGTTCTTGTTCTTATGTTTCACTAATTGAGGCTCTTTCTTCTCTTCTACCACCAATTGATCTAACAATTCTTGAACTTCCTCTGAACTTGAACCTGAAGAATCATCTTCTGTATCAGTTGATTGAATAGCTTCAGCGGCGGCACTACCGTAACTTCGAAAACCTCGAAAATGATTCAATGAGGTTGAAGAAAAACCAAAAGGGTGTTCAGAAAACGAAAAACTGGATCGACCCAGTTTGTTTTTTGATGTAAAGATCCCAACTTGACTAAAACACAAAAATGGGTGCCTTGTCGTTTGGGGAAAAATTTTCTCGGGAAAATTGGGATGGTGAGAAAATCTCAGTGATGAAGAAGATTGAGAGATGAAATTGAACTTGTTTGAGGAAGCTCGTTTGGCTAATTTGGACAACATTTTGGTGATGGAGAATTCAGTTGTAGAAGAAAGGTGTTTGGGACATGAGAAAATAATGAGAGATTTTCCCGAGAAAATTTGAGGCTATGGAAAATGGAATGGAACAGCAGCCGCCGTGAAAGTAAAACCCTCCATAAACCTATGATGTCTGTTGTTCTATGTCTTTGATTCTGACCTGGGATTGTGTTTCGGCTTTTTTCCAAAATTAACCGGACCAGAAATTGTAATGATTTAAAATCAAACCGGACCTGAAATTAATCGGTTCAATCACAATTATGTTCAGGTTGGTTTAAACCAATTGGTTATTCGCCACCAAAGAAATATTATTATACCACCAAAAATACCAATTGGTTATGCATAATTCTCATGATATTCACCCAAAAATATTTATATAAAGAGAATACACTCTTATAGTATGACCTATTTTTATTTTTATTTTACTTTTAATTTTAAATTTTAAATTATTCTCATAACAACTAAATTTGAAGAAATCATCAACAACAAAAAAATTAAATTTGAATAATAAATCATAAAAAATATGTATCAAAACGGGTACATTCATATAAATATGTTTTTAATAATAATAATAAATTAAATATGTTTTTTATCCTTATAAATATAGCAAACTTTAATTTTAGTTCTTTAAAAAAAATTCATCGAATTTTGGTCCTTCAAAAAATTTCCATCTTTATTTCTGAGGGACTAATAAAATCAAAATTTGATAAGATTTATAGTGACCACATATTTAATTCTAAAAAAAATATATTGCTAGTACATGGAGATACACTAATTATGGAAGAAAAAAAGGAGAAATAAAAGAAAAGATATGCATTGAAAAATACAAAAATTAAATTTTTGAAATGGTTTACTATACAATTAAGTCTAAACTTTCATGAAAATATTTTTAAATTTGAACTCTTAAATCTTAATCCGTGGTGTATATGGGAAGCATTATTGGTTAGCATTTGTCTAAAATGAATTACCCTATTTAAAATTAATATGGAAGATGTCTTGTGAGTATGGACGTAAGTGGACCGATTTGGATCAATTTTTGGTGAATTCAATGTTCGAATAAATGATGATTGGTTCGGATTTTTATGTGGAATACATAAACCTATGATGTCTGTTCTGTTGTCTTTATCTTTAATTCTGGCCTGAAATTGTATTTCGGGTTTTTTCCAAAATTAACCAGACCAAAAATTGTAAAGATTTAAAATTAAACCGAACTAAACCGGACCTGAAATTAATCGGTTCAATCACAATTTTTTGAAGCAGGTTTGTTTAAACCAATTGGTTATCCACCACCAAAGAAATATTATTACACCACCAAAAAAATCAATTGGTTATTGATTATAATCTATACCTATATAAAGAGGATACACTATTTTGGTATGGCCTATTTTTATTCCTATTTTATCCTTAATTTCAAATTTCAAATTATTCTCATAACAACCAAATTTGAATTTCAAATTTCAAATTATTCTCATAACAACCAAATTTGAAGAAATCATCAACAAAAAAATATCAAATTTAAATATAAAATAATAAAAAATATGTATCACACAAACAGGTACGTTCGTATCACACAAACGGGCACGGAACGTGCCTGTTTGACCCGCTAGTAATAATAATAATAATAATAATAATAATAATCTATACCTATATAAAGAGGATACACTATTTTGGTATGGCCTATTTTTATTTCTATTTTACCCTTAATTTCAAATTTCAAATTATTCTCATAACAACCAAATTTGAATTTCAAATTTCAAATATTCTCATAACAATCAAATTTGAAGAAATCATCAACAAAAAAAAAATCAAATTTAAATATAAAATAATAAAAAATATGTATCACACAAACGGGTACGTTGATATCACACAAACGGGCACGGAACGTGCCTGTTTGGCCCGCTAGTAATAATAATAATAATAATAACTTAAATATGTTTTTTTTAAGCAACTTAAATATGTTTTTGATCCTTATAAATATACTAAATTTTAATTTTAGTCCCTTTAAAAAATTTCTTCGAATTTTATTCCTTCAAAAAAATTTCATCTTCATTTTTGAGGGACTAATAAAATCAAAATTTAATATATTTATAATGATCAAAAATATATTTAACTCTAAAAAAAGATCTTACTAACTAGTGCATGGAGATGCAGTAATTAAGGAACAGAAAAGATAAATAAAAGAAAAGATATGCATTGAAAAATATCAAATTTAAACTTTTGAAATGGTTTAATTATACAATTAAGTCTAAAATTTCAACAATTTATTTAAAATTTGAACTCTTAAAGTTAAATCTTAACACATGTGTATATGGGATGCACTGGTTAGCATTTGTCTAAAATGAATTACCCTATTTAAAATTAATATGGAAGATGTCTCGTGAGTATGAGTGTAATTGGACAAATTTAGATCAATTTTTGGTGAATTCAATGAACTCTTGATTGGTTTAGTTTGGATTTTTATGTTTTTAAAAATTGAAATCGAATTAAACTAATTTGTTTGGTTCAGATACTTTAATCTGTTTGCAATGATTTTTTTTATGTAATCTTTGCTATTATTTGTTTTCCGATGTATTCCCTACTATTATTTTTTCAATCACATGTAACAATTGATGTAATCAATTTTTTAACTATAGATAAAGAAGAGGGATCCTTGGACTTCAGGAGCAACTCTGAGATGTGTTACTCCACTTAATATCTTATTATTTACGATGAATTTCATCAATCTAACTGTCCAATTAAAAGTTCATATTGAATAGATCAACTATTCAAATTTTTATGAAATTTTAAAATCATTTGATACATCATTAAATAATTTCAAATAGCTATGAATTTCGGATTTATATAAAAATGTATATAAATGGGATATTAAGTAGAGTAACTCATCTCAGAGTTACTCTTAGAGTCAATGGATCCCTCCTCGTAGATAAAAAGAAAAACCATTGACATAGTTATCAAATACTTGTTTCAATTAAACAAAGCTAAAAATAATATTCAATGATTTTCAAATACAAAATACAATTCATAAGTTTTAAAATATAAAATACAAATCATACAGGGAGTTCACCCTGAGATTCAAAATACAACGTATATAAAAGAGAAAACAAGTGTCAAAATTTTTTTGACAAAAATATCTTTAAATTTATAGGATTAATTTGTTATTTTTATATGATATAATTTTGGGTTAAATATGTTTTTTGTCCCTATAAATATATACCAAATTTTATTTTTAGTCCAAATTTTAAAATTAAACTCACTGTAGCTTTTGCATTTTTCAATGAAAATTGTCCAAAAATGTGTAAAATGTTATGAAAATCTCACATAATTTATTTTGGAATTGTTTACTAAAATATGAATTATATATGAATTTTTAACTAAAAAAAATACAAAAAATTATATTTAATTCCTAATTTCTTAAAAAAAATTAATTTTTTTTGGGAGAGATTATTATTATTTTATAAATTTTTATGCAAAATTTTATTCAAAAATATGAATTCTACATATGAATTTACTTAGAATGAGGGACCAAAAGCGAAGATGAAAATTTTTAGAGGGACTAAAATTAAATTTTGGTATATTTATAGGGACCAAAAACATATTTAACTCTTTGATTTTTTGTCAAAAAAAGAAGAAGATATGATTTAGAAATTTGTTTTATTTGTTGCTCTATATAGAGTCATATAATATGATATATTAGATTTGGATAATTGTCGTTTATAGTAATTTTGTGATACAAAATCACTTTTACATGGTTGTATCTAAGAGTGTAAGCGAATTAGTTTGGATCGGTTTTGAGCATGGTTGTCGAGATCGCGATCTATCGCCTAAGATCGTACGATCTCCGCTCTTTCGACATGCTACCGATCTAACTCCAATGGAAGATCGGATAACAGGTAGGAGCGGTCGGCGCACAGAGGAAACACGGAATCGACGCGTTTCTGCGCAAAAGAGAAGACGGTCTCGTAACCGGTGACCCGACCCGACCCGGTTTATTTTGTGCGCTTTTGACCCGTGCCGGCCATAATCTGGCCTGTTTTAACCCTACAAGGTCATAAACACTCATTAATTACGTTTTTGGGGATTTGCTGGTGTCTAATTGAATCATTAGGTTAGGAAATTGGGGATTTTTCTCATCTACTTTGAAATTGTATTTTTTAAATAATGTTTAAGATATTGAAGTTTTGGGATGATGTTTTTTATTTATGAAAGTTTTCAGGTGATGTTTAGGATAATGAGAATGATGATTAATGAAAGTTTTTTTTTATGAAAGGTCTTTTATTAGTTTCTTTTATAATTTTGCTTATTAGGTGATATCTTACGATCCTTATTACAATCCTACGATCTATGCTTTTTCTAAACCCCAACGATCTTGACAAAGATCCTGATCCTGACAACGATGGTTTTGAGTGAATCCAATAACCAAATGAAGGAACTTTCAATTGGTTCGGTATAGGTTGGTTTATGGTTCTGTTTTCGAAAATGAATCTAATCCGAACTAGTCAATTTGGATCGGATACTATACTCGGTTTGCATAATTTTGTTTTCCGTATAATATCTGCTATTATATTTTCAAACAATATATTTCAAGCTCAATTTTTCAAACGACGTACAGTAATAACATAAACCAAATAAACAATAACATATTTTTGAATTACAAAATACAAAACATAGGTACGATAAAATTTACCATCTAATTCAAAATACAGCAGCAGCCAGCGTCGTTAAGCGAAATGAGATAGCCGCCGGTGAGCAAAATGGGTGTGTGAAAGTGAAATGGTTCTAGGGTTTCTATGTTCAGAGAGATATATCTTTCTTGTGCTTGTTTTGCGTTTTTTGTTTTACAAGTTATGTCAAAGTGAATGTAGTTTGGACCTGTTCAAAATATGAGTCCAACGAGTTGTTATAAGATGAATAAATCCACGAATGTGATTTTTTTTGTTACAATTATATAAGTGTGAAGTTTGACTAATTTTCATTGGGGACCTCTGAGGTACATAAGGTGAGTTCTTCATTTTCAACTGAATTTTTTTCATATGCATGAGACAAGAATCGAATCACTGACCATATGTTTAAGGAGTCCAAAATCCTTACAACTTGAATCAATTCAATTGGTTCTACGAATGTAGTGTTTTATTAATCATTTTAGTGATTGAATATATTTTTATGTGGTCAATTTAATACCCAAATATATTTTTTTGTCGGTCAACTTAATTAGTCATTGATAAAACTAGTATTTCTACATGTGCGATGCACGGGTCAAATTGTGGATGGATATTGCATGTTTTATAGTAAAAATATGTGAAAATTATATGTCCACAAATACAATATATTAGAAACATATAAGAAAAACAAAGAATTGTATCAGAAAAACATAACAAAGAAAAAATCTCAAAATATAATAGAAAAGAGTGGCTTTCGCCCTCCGCACCACCCTTGTCCAAATCTGTAGCAGGTTATCCCGTCTTGGTTTGACTGCACCACCATCGTCGCTGTAGTGATTTTCGGTTTGCTCGGCAAAGATTTGTGTCATTCTTGCCGTGGTTTATAGCTGTGGGGTTGTAGTTTAGAAGGTTCTCCTCCGTTCTTGTTTGGATTTGGCACTACTGATAAGTAGTTAATTTCGTGTGTGATTGGTTTTCTACGATACTCGATTCTCGGACCACTTTTTAAATCTGTTGAAATTTGCAGGATTCTTTATGAACCATTGTGTAAATGCACCAGTTCCCCTCCGAGTTTTAATAATTGTCAAAGCACGTGAAAATAGAGTAGAATATGTTTAGGTAACAATTGAAATTGACTTGACAGCAAAATTACTTTTTGAAACTTTGAAAAACCAATTTTTAGGTGTTTTGTATCGATACATGTATATCTGTATCGATACAAATGTCCTGAAACTTGTTCAGGCTGATTACCACGCATTTGTATCGATACATAGCAGCTTTGTATCGATACAAATCTTTCTCACTGGAGTCCAGATGAGCCTCTGTGTTTCGAAACACACTTGTATGTTTCGAAACACATGAAAACTCTCAGGAAACCAGTAAGAGCCTTGTGTTTCGAAACATACTTTTGTGTTTCGAAACATATCAGTCCAACTCTGTTTTTACTGGTGTATGTATCGATACAAACATGTACTTGTATCGATACAAGTACACAGAACTTCAGTTTTCCAACGCTGTTAAGTTACTTGTATCGATACACAGTAATGGATGTATCGATACAAGTCTGTTAGATTGTGCCTAAATTTGCTCAATTCTATTTTCTCTATAAATAGCTTTATGAGTTATTGTTGTAAGAGAGAGAAACTATTGGTAAACATTTCTTTGATCGAGATTGCTGAGTATTTTGCATCAAAGAGGATTCAAGATCAATCATCATCTTCCTTCACATTTCTATCAAATTGAAGTTGAGTTTGGGATCAATTGATGTTTCTTAGAAGAGGTTGAAAGATAACGTTCGAAGTAAGTTCGTGGTGAATCAGAATTACATCCGAGTTGATTGGGTCTTGAAGGTATAGAGTTTCTCATCCAGATTCAAGTGTTGCTTGGATTGATCAATACAATTTGACGAGGGAATTATCCGGACAATCATCACAAAGTTCTTGGTTCAAGATAGGTGTGAGGGTTTGATTGTTGGAAACGGTAATTGAAGTCAAGATTGAATTGGGGTTGCACAATCACAAGTTGGAGCTTTGGTGAAGATCATTAGATAGAGTCTATATCTTTACATATTGTATCAATTGTGTACTTGTGCATTCATATAAAGATTTTCGAATAAAAGTCTCAACTTATCCGTTTGATAAGTTGGGGGGAGACGTTCCGGCCCATAGCGAGGACGACGCGAAAGCTAGGGAACTCTCTGATCATCTACGTGTGTCATTCTCTAATCCCTTATCTCTTTACTTTACAATTTGTTGTTAATTCACAAACGCGATTTTGTCATACACGCCAAGTGTTTGACAAAATTACCGTTTGATTGATTTGTTTGCTATAAGACAATTCGATACCGCAAATTGTGTGTGTGAACGATTTTAAAGGAAAAACTATATTTGACAATTGCTTGAATTCGGATATTTGTTGTTGTATTCGAATTATCATCGTTATATCATCTTGGCTATACTACCTTTCCTTTGGTCGAGGTGCAAATAGACTACCGATCTAGGTAGCTTCCGCTCACTCGTTTAAAATCCGAAAAGTCGTGTGTTGTATTTTCGGAACGCTTGTTTTCGCCACTTTGAAAGCGTAGCCACGTAGTCTAACACACTGATGGTTTCCAAATCTGCTGAGATTTGCAGGTTTCATTGTATCTAGTTGATGTTGACTGTTTTGAGGCGGATTGCAAGTTGAGACTAATTTGTCTAGATTTTTATTCTATTGTTGCCCATCAACTTTTGGCTTATATTGCTGCTTTTTTTTCTTCTTATGGGCCAATCACTTTTGATTCGAGATCGAGAGTTAACGTCTAATTGCATTTTCTTGGGTAGGGATGTATTTTCTAGTAGTATGGAACCTGGGGAGTGTCCTTTTAAGTATGAGATTATAACCTTCTACGAATGGGATTAGTATTTTATTATGAAGGGCTTTTCTATCATGTGCAAATTTGCACATGTTAATAAGTTTCTACTTTTAATAAATAATTATTGTTTTTCAATAAAAAAATTACTACTTTTAGTTGCATTAACATTTACAATATTGTACAGGTTAGACAAAATATTGAATAGTTTTTTTGAAGGACAAAATTTGAAAACTCGTGACTTTATAGAAATTAAAAACATATTTATGATATTTTGATTTCTAATAGAATGATTAAATTGTCAAAATATTGAAACTTAAAGGATCAAAGTGTCCTCCAACATTCATAACTTATAGATCAAAATGAAATGAAATTCTAAAGGTTCCAAATTATATATAGTATTGTTTATAATTTAAGAGAATAATATGAAACAATTTTTAGAGAAATATTAACATGTGCCCTTGATGCACATGTCATAGTATACTGAAGATAAAATATATGTATTGGAAATTGTGCATTATATTTATTTTTAAGTTGAAAAAGTATTACTTTTAAAATATAATTTATATTAGTAGAATCTTTAACATGCGCTCTTAGGGCACACGTTGACATAACCCATTTTTTTATAGGTCGACTAAATGAAGTCTTAAATTAATTTAAGGAGCTAATAGTATAATAGCCTAAATTTCTTATTTCAACATATTTTTTTAAGAATTTAATTAGTATACTTTGTCGGTATACAATTATTTGACACTTGCATTCAATTATGTGTTATCACATCAATTAATGAATATAATAACTAATTATTGGATGTTTGTGTAAAATAATTGCATAATAATCAATAATTACATTGCATTTATATATAGAGGCTGAGCAAAGAAAAGGAAATTAGCAGTACCTCAATTCCACCAATAAGATCGCAAAGTATTGGAAAATGCAAGCATAGAAGAATTCATAGGGTCACTTAATTACTGCAAGCATATGTTTAGGCGGGATTGCAAAGTATTGGAAAAAGCAAGTATAGAAGAATTCAAAATACCACTTAATTATTGCATATGTTTAGGCGGGATGATTATGTAAAGTTGTTAATCCAAAGGCCTCAATGTTATTCACTAATAGCACCTCCTTATATAGGAGTGGTTACAATACTAAGTGGATTGGGCCTTACAACACATGGCCCAATCCAATCATACCTCAACAAACCCTCCCTTAAATTGGGTGTGAGTTTAAACCAGTAAAGAAAACTTAGAAGCTTACAAGTCAAGCAACCAATTTACAAGATGGCTTAAGCGCGCGCACACCATGAAATGCTTAAACATACTATTGAAAAAACTAAGAACAAAGTAACACAAAACTAAACCACAGTCACACAGAAAACGTAACAAGCCATAAGCAGTCATAAGCACTTATGTAGAACTTCACCAGCAGATATAAGCACTTATTCAAAAGAGCTTATATGAGTAAAAGCACTTGTGAGATGATCAAAAACACTTATAGGCTTTCTCCAACATCTCAGTTCACTTTGCTGCATTCCATCATCCCCAATTCAGTTCTCAGCTTGTAATAGGACTCCACTTTGAGTGGTTTAGTCAAAATGTCAGCTAACTGCTCATTTGATCTGCAGAACTTCAATTCTACAGTGCCTTCCTTCACTAGTTCTCTGAGAAAGTGATATCTCACATGTATGTGTTTGCATCTACCATGTAGCACTGGATTTTTAGATATCTTGATGGAAGAACTATTATCACAAAATATAACAGTACCTAGTGATTGCTTCTGCTGTAAGTAATCCATCACATTCCTCAGCCATACACCCTGACAAGCAGTGGAAGCAGCTGCAACAAACTCAGCTTCAGTGGTTGATAAGGTTACTATTACTTGCTTCTTTGAAGACCAAGATATAGCTCCAGAACCTAGCATAAACACATACCCTGTAGTGCTTTTCCTGTCATCTAAGTCACCAGCATAGTCTGAATCACTGTATCCATATAGTTGTAGGTTCTCTGAGTGTTTTCTGTACATGATTCCATATTCAAGTGTTCCTTTGAGATATCTCATGATTCTTTTGATGGCAATTACATGTAATTCAGTTGGTCTTTCCATGAATCTAGCTACTAAACAAATAGAGAAGGCCAAGTCAGGCCTAGTTGCTAACAAGTACATTAAACTTCCTACCATTTGTTTGTAGAGTGTTACATCAGTTGCATGTCCATCTTCTTTTTGACAAGCTTACACCCTGGTACTATGGGAGTGCACACAGAATTGCACTGCTCCATTCCAAACTTAGTCAATATCTCAGTTGCATACTTTTGTTGGTGGATTAGTATTCCTTCACCTGTTTGACTTACTTCGATACCTAGAAAGTATTTCATTTTTCCCAAATTTGTCATGGCAAATTCTTGTTTCATTGAGGTCTTGAAACTATCCATCATTACAGTATCATTGCCAGTATATATTAAGTCATCAACATAGAGACTAACTATCAGTATACTATCTTCCTTACCATATTTGACAAATAGAGTGTGCTCATGAGGACATTTTGTGAACTTTTCTTGATTGAAATAAGCCTCTATTCCGCTGTACCATGCACGTGGAGCTTGTTTCAATCCATATAGAGCTTTGCTTAGTTTGTAGACCTGACTCTTATCCTTTGCTTGATAACCAAGGGGTTGATCAACATAGATATCTTCAGTCAATTCACCATGCAAAAAAGCACTTTTCACATCAAGTTGAAATACATTCCAACCTTTATGAGCTGCTAGAGCTAGTATGGTTCTGATTGTGTCCCATCTTGCAACAGGTGCAAAGACCTCATTGTAATCAATACCAAGTTTCTATGTGTACCCTTTTGCAACCAGTCTTGCTTTGTACTTTTCAATTTCTCCCTTTTCATTGTACTTTGTCTTGTAAATCCATTTCACACCCATTGAATTACTTCCAGTAGGTAGGGTTGTCAATTTCCATGTGTGATTCTTTTCTATAGACTCAATCTCTGCATCCATTGCATCTCTCCACACCTTCAACTTTGCAGCTTGTTCATATGTATTAGGATCATCACATGAAGTGTACATGGCCATATTATTCTGCAATTCATCATAATCTTCTTCTTCTGCTTGTCTTCCAGTCACAAAACCATCTAGTCTAGTTGATGGTTTTCTCACTCTTGCTGGTAGGTTGTTGGCTGTTACAACCTCATTTCCATTGTTGATTGGACTTGCTTCATCATGTTCAGAGTCAGTTTCTCCATTGGTATCAGTATCTTCACCATCATGGTTGACATTCAGATCTTGTTGAGTTTCTTCATCCTCAAGTAATTCATTGTGGCCATTTGATGGTAGTGTTTGTTTGTTTGTTTGCCAGTTGCCTCTTGCCATGACTGACATTTTTAAATCATCTCCCAATCTGACAGAGTCTCTGAAGTCTTCATCACATTCAAACAATCAATCTTTGTGTCCAGTCATGTGGTTGCTGCATCCTGAGTCCAAGAACCACACTTCATCATTGGTGTATTTTTGTGTTGCAGTGTTAGCCATTAGCAACATTTCTTCTTCATCATTGAATGACACTTAGTGTGCATTCTCCTCCCAAGTAGGACAATCACTCTGATAGTGTCCTAGTTGATGACACTTATAACACTCAATATTCTCTTTTCCTCTTCTTCTGCCATGACCACCTCATGCAGGAAACCTTCCTCTCCCTCTTCCATATCCTCTCCCAGTTCGGGTAATCTTCAGAGCTTGTTCCTCAGAATTATCTCTTTGAATCTTCATGCGTTGTTCATGAACAATGAGACTGCTCTGTAGCTCATCAATGGATAGAGATGTGATGTCATTTGACTCTTCAATAGAACAAACAACATAGTTAAAACGCTTTGGCATTGATCTCAAGATTTTCTCAACAACTTTAACCTGATCCAAACGTTCACCATGTGAAGCCATCTTGTTGGCTATGGCAAGCGTGCGTGCAAAGTAGCTATCAACTGTTTCTGTGTCATTCATTGCAAGAACTTCAAATTCCCGTCGCAGAGCTTGAAGGTGAGCACGTTTTACCTTGTTGGAGCCTTGATACTTCCGTTTCATTGCATCCCAGATAGCCTTTGAAGTGCTACGATCCAAGATTGTTTCAAGAATCGATCTTTCAATCGCTTGGTAAAGGTAATTCTTCGCCTTGAGGTCACGGTTCTTGCTCTCGGTGGCGATACGAAGTTCTTCAGCAGTTGCATTCTCCGGCGCGGTGGTGACTCCAACTTCAATGAGATTCCAAAAATCTTTGGATCGGAGAAGATTCTCCATGAGCTCAGACCAGTGGTCGTAAAAACCATCAAATTTCGGAATTGCTGGCTGTAGAAATCGTGTTTCTTCCGCCATTGTTGATCGGAATCGAAGCTGAAGGAAGAAACGTTAACGCGGGAAGAGAAAGAATGGAGAAAAAACTGGTAATTCGGTTGGGAATGAAAATGGGTCAAAAACGGTTACAGGTCCCGGGTCTTGGGTCTCGTGATACCACTTGTAAAGTTGTTAATCCAAATGCCTCAATGTTATTCACTAATAGCACCTCCTTATATAGGAGTGGTTACAATACTAAGTGGATTGGGCCTTACAACACATGGCCCAATCCAATCATACCTCAACAGATTACATATTAAGCGGCAATTTGTTTCCTGCTTTAATATATTAAGGATTAAGGATGACTAACAAAATACATTTTTCATATTTATTAAATAATTGATGTGTCTAGTCAAAAAAATAACAACTGACGTGTTTAGTTTATATTATAATATATATACATCAATTATTCAGTGAATTTAAAAAATACAATTTTTTTTTTATAAGTATAACCGGAAAGTTCCACACATTCACAAGTTCTACTTTAACTTACAAAAAATTGTCAAAATGGTTATGCAGAACATAGGAGTGGAAATAGGCCAGGCCGAGCTAGACTTTGCCAAGCCTGAGCCTGGCCTGTCAAAAAACCGAAGGTCTGAGCCTGTCATGTGGCCTGTTATAGACTTGACTTTTAGGTCTGAAGTCTGGCCTATGAAAAGTCTGACCTTGCTTATTAGTCTGTTTAAAAGCCTATTTCATATGAATATATTTAAATAAGTAATTATATTTATATGTAAAAAGACTAATCAATTCATTGACCAATATGAGATTAAACTTTCTTTTGGTATTTCACTTTATACTTTAGAGAATGTTGCTATATATACATTATATTTCAATTCTAGTTTATAACAATACATTCATATATGCAAAAAAATTAAATCATTGTAAAGTTTTTAGAATTAAAATTTTGTTCAAAGTTCAATATTTAATATTAAATAATAAAATTAATAAAATATTAATAATCTTTATTTAAATCAGTTTCTCTTTGACAATCACAGGAAAATGATATTACAAGTGCGTTGAAAGTGGATTCGTTGCGGCGAGCTTGTTATGTTGTGTTTGGTTACTTACAAACAACAACAAACCATCAGTATAATCCTCGTTTCGTGTCATGGGCAAGGCCAATAGAAGGAACTATATGCCTCAATGTGGACGAAAGCTTACTTAGTTCGTCAAATTCTGCAGGCTATGGAGGGCTTCTTAGAAATCATAAAGGTGATTGCATAACAGGTTTCTATGGAACATCCTCATCTCCGAGTGTTCTTTTTGTTGAAATCATGGCGGTACTGCATGGTCTCACATTATGTTGGGAGAAGGGCTATAGACGAGTTAACTGATTATCAGATTCGCTTCAGACCGTTAAGTTAATTCGAGATGGGGTCTCTCCTCATCACCGATTTGCTAACGAGAGATTTTGAATATTCAGCAACTTCTAGCGCGTGATTGGGAGGTGGTCCTTTGCATACCCTCCGGGAAGGCAATGCGTGTGCGGATGTGTTAGCCAAAATAGGAGCTGTTGCAGCTACTCCGTTGGTGATATTTGTCACGCCTCCTACAACTTTGGTTAAGTCTCTGTTTGATGATGCTAGTGGTGTAATCTATACCAGAGAGTAGTCTCTCTTGGTGTGCTTTTTTTTTCTCTTCTTTAACAAAAAAAAATAGACTGGTCTAATATGCTTAGAAGACTTTTATTATGGCCTGTAGCCCGGCCTTTTTAACTAAATAGACTTTTAAAAAAGTGTTGACCTACTCTATTTTAAAAAATGGCCTAGCCTTACCTATGCCTATATAAGCCAGACCGTAGACCCATGTAGGTCGGCCTAGCCTATTCCCACTCCTAACCGAACATCATTAATCAAATTCGAATCTCAATTCTCTCACTTATATTATATGTATATAAGTTTACGATGATTTTACAAATTCGGTCTATGAACCAAAACATAGTTTCACACACTCAAATACCAAACTAACCTAACCGTTTATCAATAAACATTTAACTTAAAACGTTAATTAACGCCTTAAAGTGCTAAATGTTCATGTTCTCTTGTACGGGAAATTGTAATCTCCAAAAAATAAATAAACATAGATCACATATGTTGATGTACCATACCTACCTCGGCAAATTAAAGCACTACTTTTCTCAAATCAAATGAATTAGACGGTGGTAGACAAACGCAAAACACACCTAACTTGTTTTCTACGTTATTGTTACCAAACACCATTCTCTTTTTGTTAACTTAATTTACCTCGATTGATGACACAACACAATGGGCTTTGAACCCTCCCACGATGCCATTCTTCCATACATTCTCTGATTCACACACCACTTATCATTTTATTTTATACTACTACTTTATAGAAAAATTTATATGGGGATTGAAAACCAATTTAAATTACTACCTCCGTCTCAAAATGATTATCGCAGTTTGACTGTTGACATTTATTTCGACTGTATTTTTCTATTAATCTATAAAGTTAAATATTAACATATGAGATCTTGTTTGATTTGTCTCAATGAGTATTTTTAAAATATTAAATTTTTATAACTTTTCATGAATTAAAATTAAAGATATTAATGATTCAAATTATGCAATGATATGCGCAAACAACAATTATTTTGAAACGGAGGTAGTACCTAACTATGATTGAAGAGAGAACCAACTACTCTAAACGGACAGAACTAGTAGTCCCTTTGGCAGATTTTTATGTGACACAAATGGTGATGAGCTTCAAGCTATGAACAAGAGGGTATCTATAAAAATGTTAGCACTCCAACATTTAAATCAGTGTATGAAAGAAGTGATGAAAATTGGATGAATTATGTGTACTTTACTTAAAAGTATAATTATGTTCGTATTTATAAGGAAATGTAGTGTGGATGATGAGAGATTTTACCACGTGATAGGTCTCACTGTGAATGAAATTGAGAATAGTATTCATGCGAGGGGATCATTTGTATATTGTTTGTCACGTACTATGAAGAGGTAAACCTTTGGCTATGAGCGTGTAAAGTCACATTGAATCCTAAGATAAATTGGGCTATTAATTAGATTATTGTGCTTTAGTTAAGTCTGAACATTAAGAGTGTGTTTGGTTTGAAAGAGAAATTGTAAAGAGAAACATAAGTAAGAGAAAATATGATAAGAGAGAAATATGTGAGAAATAAAATAGATTTAATGTGTTGTTTGATATAAGAGAATGAGAAAAGAAATTGAGAAGAGAGAAATATATTTATTTATGGAAAAGACAATAACACTCTTTCTAAAAAACTATTACTAAACACGTGCAATGACAAAGAAGATAAAGGCAAAAGAGTAAATTTGGAATAAAATACCACCTCTCTTCACTTTCTTCTCTCTAATGGAGAGAAATAGAAAACATGTGGGTCCCATATTTAAAACTTCTCTCTTTCCTATCTCTTGTAAAACCAAACATGAGAAATTGAGCATTTCTCTTCAAACTCTCCCTCCCCAACTTCTCTCTCTCTTATTTCACCCCAACCAAACATAGTGCAAATGTCTACATAGCCGAAAGGGTGAAACCATTTTTTGTTAAGTATTCCTTCCAATCTTTTTTACAATGAATTCACTTTTAACTTTATTAAATAATTGATGTATTTTGTATTTTGTTTAAAATATAGACTAAATACATTAGTTATTCAATGAATTTAAAAAATCAATTGTTTTTTATAAAAATGACTAAAGACAGTATTAGTCTTCTTTTTATACGCAAAAGAGAATATTAATCTAGTGACTAAAATTTCACCCATTAAAATAAATAAATGAAAAATCTCAAATTAAAAACATCAAACTCTACATATCATATTGTTCTCACAAACTAATATACATTTAAAACATTACTTAGAAGGAGACTGAAACTATTTGATGCTAAAAATCATCAATTAAACCGGAAGTAAGAATAAAAAATAAAGTAAAATATATTTCCAAAAATTGAAAAATCAAATTATAAATCCCGATTAAAGAAAAAAAATTATACTATAATAATTTAACGCACTTCAAATAAGATTATATGTGAAACTACAAAAGACAAATGTTAACATATACCCATTCAATAAAAAATTAACAGCTGCATTTTAATAAAATTGAAAAATCAAATAATAAATTCCGATTAAAGAAAAAAAATTATACTATAATAATTTAACACACTTCAAATAAGATTATATGTAAAAGTACAAAAGACAAATGTTAACACGTGCCCGCTTAATAAAAAATTAACAGCTGCATTTTGAAGCCTACTTTGAAGAAGGCGAATGTTGGGAAGATAGCTCCTGTCTTTGACTTGGGCATATGAGCGTGATTACCTAAATTTGACCTCGGTTCTCTACTTAATTAATCAATTACAATTAGCATAACACACTTTAATTTGCTATAAATAACACCATCCTCTTTTAAAACAATCCTCTGTTTTCTTCATTTCTTAATTTTGGAACAAAACCTTAGACTGATAATCAATCATCATGGTACTTATAATAAAGAGTACTGCTGCAGCTGCTTCTATTTTGCTTCTATTCCTTTCTGCTGCCTTGCTGTCTACTGCTAGGTTGCATCCTACAGGTGAATTCAACCTTATGATATTTTTCTACTCTTTTCCGTCTTAAATATAAACAAGCGTAGTTTGTTGTCCAATTACCTTCTTTTTATATGTAATTAAATTATATATAAATGAGGATTTGAAACAATATTTGAAATGTAAAACTTTATTTTTTATATTATTGAATAATGAATAATTGATGTATTTAATTGATATTATAGACCAAATAAACTTTACCCAAAAAAAAGATCAAATATATCAGTAATTCAATTAATTTTAAAAAATAGAATTTTGTTTATAATTATATATAACATGAAAAAAAAAAATTTATCTTATACTACTCATTTAAGATAAGAAAGAAAATATTTTCATTTATTACTCAAATGATGAACTCAAAATGTGAAATTGACAATGCAGGAGTTGATGAAGTTAATGGCATTTCAAGTACAAAGGTAATTATGTATACCTTTTTGTATGACATATAGTTTATGTATGACCCTTAAATGCATTTGTTAACTACTATAGTAGTAACTTAAAAGTAAAAAAGTGTTATTTTCACTTTTTAATTTTTATAAAGATAGGTGTTTTGTTTCACAAATTCAAAGTTTATTTTTAGAATATGTAATGTTATAAGAAATCTCACATTTTTAAATTTCTTTTAACTTTAAAAACAAATTACATCTAGATAGTTTTACTATTAAGAATATGATTTACTAATATATTTTGCATTTACTTTTTTATTAATAAGCAAAAATTGGTAAAATAATTAGTGTTAGATATTTCAGGGTTTGGACCTTAAATTAACTTTATGGTTATAATTTCTTGAGGGTTTGGGATTTTAAATTTTCATGTACAACATAATCAATCATAATTTTCAATTTCATATAATTTTATTATCATAACTCAGAAACAATCATGTACAAAATAAGCCCCATATAACGAAATAAAGATAATCATAACTCGAAACATTTATGTTCATTTTAAAAATAGAAATCTAATCCACTTATTCATCTTTAAGACATAAAATTTTAATTAGACACCTGACATCAAATTCTTTATTATGTACCAAAGAATGTTTTTCATATAGAATATATATTTTAATGGTTATATATGTGACTTGTTGAACAGGCTAGTGTTGAAACTACAAACAACAATAAGGAGAAAAACATAGCTGCAATAGACTTGAAGAAACATAGTGTAAATTATTCACCAATATCAAGTTTTCATGGAAAGAGAAGTTTGTCAGATGAGTTTGTTGCTTTCACTGCTGACTATCATCCACCAAGGCATCACCCACCAAAGAACAACAAATGATCTCACTATTCCTTAAAGTCCCAACTTAGATCAATGCTATGCTATGCAATGCAAGATATATATTTATATATTTTGGTGTTGTTATTTTGCTTAATTATCTTTTATCTTATGTTTTTCTAGCTTATGAGTGTCATGTATCTCAAATTATCATAATAGTATAATATTCTTTTTGCCAGTGTAATACTCTAATGTAAAATTAACATATTTATGTCAAATCAAAGTCATTTAGTACAGTGCCGGTTCTGGCATTTTGAAGGTCCGGAGCAAATAATTAAAATAGACCTTAATAAATAAAAAATTGGGTGTCCTCATGATGGAGACTAGTTATATTCTATAGTATTTTTCTTGTTGACCAAAATAGGAAGGGTACGTATATTTTTCTTGAATATCTGAGAAAACCTAACAACAATAATGTTGATCGTCTATTATTAATGGGGGAGGCACATGACTTTCCAGGTATATTATTAGTTTTAGCTTGATTTGAATGCAATATTTCGGAATGTGAAATTATCATTTAACACACAAAAAAATAAATGAAAATGATATTTGGTATATAGTTTTAATTAATAAAAAAATTATATATTATTACTCCCTCCGTTCATTTTTATTTGTTGTTTTAGAAAGAAAAAAAAACAAATTAAGAAAGTGTATTTTTGCACTTTATCTTCCTATTATACATTTTATTTTGGAATTTATGCCCTAATTGTAATCCACTAATAAATTCTTACTATCCGTTCATTTTTATTTGTCGTTTTAGAAAAAAGAAAAAAAAAGACCAAAATAGGAGAGTGTATTTTTGCACTTTATTTTCCTAGTATGCCCCTTTTTTAAATATATCGTATTTTTACTCCACCAATAAATTTCTACTTTTTCACAAACATTATCTATTTCCAAAAAAATTGTAACAAACTTTATTTAAAAACAAACAAAATTTGTATACAATCAAAAAGATTATATTGTTTCAACAAAAACAATTATACAAAATTTAGTCAATAAAATAAAATAGGAAGGAGAATATAGTAGGCAAAATATAACCTAAATTGCCAAAACGACAAATAAAAATAAACAAATATTTTTTCTAAAACGAAAAGTAAAAATGAACGGAGGTAGTTTTTTTTTGCACACACATTCTCTTTTCAAAAAATAGAAACAAAACAAAAACAATAAAAATATTATATCAATAAGTTTAGTACATACAAAAAATAGATATAGGAAAAAGATTATATAAAATTTAGTCAATTTTTTTTAAGGAGGGTATAATAGATAAAACATAACCTAAAATTGTCAAAACAATAAATAGTTAGAGCAAATATTTTTCTCTCTAAAACGACAAATAAAAAAAAACATAATATAGAGTATCAAAAATCATATAATTCTATAAAAAAAAATCGTATAATATGCACAACAAAATTGAGAAATAAGTCAACAGCAACTTCTTTATTTTAGCCACAAGAAAAAGAAAAAAAAACTGATATAAGTTTGTTACGATCTCTATATCTTTAAGTTTGTTTTTTTATAGCTTCTATCTTTAATTTTTGGAGAAAATATAACTTCTAGATTTTGTGATTTTATATCAATATTTTTTTTTATATCAAATCCTTTTTTTTTTGTCAAAAGTTAAGGATATATATTGCTGCTAAATATTTTTTTTTTAGATAATTATTGTTGCCAAATATCTTCTATTTTGATATCAAATATTCTATTTATACTCACTTAACAACTCAAAGAAGCATAACTAACAACACTCTCAACACACACATTATTCAGAAAGAATTGAGGTAAAAAAAAAAGGTATTTTGAAGCTGCAAAATATGGACATGAAACGTAAGAGTGAGATCAAAGCAATGTTGCAAAATATGGAAGTCACTTTGGAAGACAATCGCAAGAGTAAGCCTTTCAACCCTTTATCTCATTATCCTTTGCATAAAGTGCTATCTGAAGTTGCTCCACAATTTTATACTAAAAAAGAGTTATCACAAATAGACGAAATCAATGCAGGTTATTGTCAAGTGATGAAAGGTAGCACAATATTAGAAGGAGAGGAAGTGAATAACAATGCAAGTGATGAAGAAGGTAGCATATGTTATAGAGAAAGAAGAAGAATGAAATCAAAGTCCGTAGAAAAGATGGAACCAAAAAAGAAAGATAAGGTAATTACGTCGTCACCACCACCACCACCACCACCACCTGCACCACCAAAATTGCCTACTCTTATTCAAAACAAAGAAAGAGGCCACTCAAGTGATGAACATAACATATCTTATGAAGAAAGAATAGTGAAACCAAAGCCCGCGAAGAAGAGAGTACCAAAAATGCAAGATAAGAAAACTATGTCAATATCGCCACCAACATTGCCTATACTTGTCGAGAACAAGATCAAAGAGTTGAATGGTCACGATATCAAATATGTCATGCAGAAGACATTGTCTCTATCGGATCTCAACAAAGACTTAAAACCTCGATTATGATCTCAATGAGATGGAAAAGACGACTTTAGAAAAAAGAGATAAAAAAGGTAAACTCATTGGTTTAAAAGTAATCGTGTTGGATCCTAGTTTTAGAGAGTTCTCAATGTCCTTGAGGAAGTGGGAGATGAAAAGTTGTAGTGTTTACAATCTTGTTAAAAATTGGAATCTTGTTTTGTCGCAAAACAAATTTAGTGAGTTCCAAGAACTCAACATTTGGTCATTTAGAGATGTGAGTAACAAGTTACACTTTATACTTGATGATAATGTGAATTATGAAGGAAGTAGTGAACAACTCAACAAAGTTCAAATCTCTAAATCGAGTGATGAGGATTATCAACTCCAATTGGAAGGAGTTTGAGTTTTACTAATGTTGACGGAGATACAAAGTTAATATTAGTACTTATCATATTGGACAACCATGGTGCAATTAAAGAAGTATTATATTATAGAATGTTTAAAACAATATCTCATCTACTTACCCAAAAAAAAAAAACTCATCTATCATTAGGAATCCAATTTTCGTATTGTAGGTTTTATGAGTTTGTTAATTAGTTTGGAATTTGATTTGTTCAATTTTTTTTTTTGACGAATTTTGTACAAGGATATATGCTTGTATTTATATTACTTCTAAAAAAAAAATTATTTTGCAAATCATGAACGTGTATTATCACTACACTGATTTGATAAAAAAAAAAAATGATCACTACACTGATTTTAATTTACTGCACGCTTTGTTAGGCATAACTCATACTTGGATGACAAAAAGACCCAAACCTGTGGGCCCCACCCGCACCCGGGTCAACGGATATCAACCTGATTTGATTGGGTTCGAGTGATACCCGATATTTTGGGTTTATATTTGGGTAGTGCAAAACTCATATGCGAAATCTGAAACTATACCGTTTATATATTAAACTATATAATTACCCCTACTTATACATAATTATCCCTCTTAATATGTTTTTTTTTTGATAGATCCCTCTTAATATGTTAAACAATTAATGTTGAAAGGAGATGAAATATTATATAAGATAAATTAAATAATTATTCCTCTTATTTTGATCCCTCTTATTTTCTTAATTTTTGACTTTTTTGTTTATTTTTTCTTTTATTGTTGTGGATCCGGGTCCGAGTAGAACAACTCGTACCCATCAGATTTCGGATGAAAACCTGCATGAAACTTGTGAGTTTTCTATAGGATTTTAGCTTTAGGAATTAAAATCAAAATAATTTTAACATTTAGGGATTAATTTAAGGGTAAAAAAAAATATAGTGCCGAAAACCAAAAAGATGCAAATTTACAGGGATCAATCGATTATTCAATTTTGTTTTGTTAGGAGCAACTTCTTTATTTTAGCCACACAAAAAAAAAAAGGTTATAAGTTTGTTAAAATCCCTCTGTCATTAATTTTAGATAAAAGATAAAAGGGTAAAGCTAACAAGTGCACTCAGTGTACTTTTAAGTATATTATTTAAAGAAATTAATTAAGATACCATATGCAAGGTCAGGCCTTTTGCCAATCAGTTTTTGATCATTGGACTATTGTTCTAGGAGATCCTCTAGACAAAAGCATTGTTTTACGCCCACTTTAACCAGCACCAATCCAGCATCTTGCCCGCGAGTTTATGGTAAAAACAAGGCGTTGGAAGGGAATGAGTGAGGATGTAAGTATAGGAAAATTCTTTGACAAGGCTATGATGGTGGAACTTGCACAGCAGGCGGCAAATCTTCATCAACAAATGATATGATTCTGCACAGTTGTTCTGTCCGATTTGAAGTTCATTTTGGATTTAATTTAGAGTTTGGGCCTTTAGACTGTGAAACTGGAAACAATGGTATGTGTGATGCAATAAAACAACATAGTTCTTTGCTTCGGAGTTGGCAGGTATTTGACACAACTTTTTAACATACTGTTGCTAGCTATTATGGCCTCTCATGGAACTGGAATAACTTTTTATTGCCTGGTGAATCTTGTCTTTAATTATGTTATGTAATCATTGATTTTGTACTAGTTGCATATCCTCCCCAAAATGTAACCATCAAAGTTGTATGAAAAACTTTGTATTGCATACTGACATATGTATACAATGTTGATATGGTTTAATTTGTCTTCCTAGCTATATCATTGCTCAAACATAAATGACACCTAAGGCTTCAAAATTTGAACAAGCAATAATTGTGCTAGAATTTCTTGATACATATAATTTGTTTATAGTTTGGTAATGTTATTTTTCTGCTGCATTTTTTTTGTTCTCTCGTTGAGCAGAATTCATTTTTTTTCATTTCAGCCGTTTGGTGTTTTCATTTTGTTTACTATTATAGTATTATTTCTGCAAACATTTACACTGCTTGATGTTATTCTAATTGTTTTCATTTCATTTGATACTATTGAAGGGTTAATTGGGTATCTCTTTGATGCTTACTTAAAACGTGAGTTAATTTTCTCCCCCTTGTTTTGATTTTTATTTTTTGTCTACAACATACTTTTGTATTTCACCATATGACCCTTTATGATTAGATTTTATATCCTCATAACCTAAGAGTTTACTCATGTTGAGGATAAGATAGCTTGAGAGTAAGATGACAAAAACCCATCCTATATAACTTTGCATCACATATTGTCTGGAAAAGGCTTTGGAAGAGTTTGTGACATCAAAAAGTCTACCTTTACGGCCTGGTGTTGAAAAGTGAGTTATCTATCATTCATTGAATATGATTTTGTTTTATTTGTTGTCTCATTCAATATGAATCTACAACGCAAATCCATTAACTCCTAGGTTTTGTGTTTGGCTAGATGATTGTTTTCAGTATTATGATATGCCTTGGTCTGCTCAGTTTTTGCTGCTGTTTTCTGTAGTGCTTTCAGTTTCTGTTGTGCAGTGTACTTCTTTTTTCTTTCTCGGTTGTGGTTGTCTGTTATATGGTGCTGCCAGTGTGTCTTTGTGAGGCTCCTAGGTGTTTCCTCCGAGTGTATTTTATTCTCCCTGGTATCAGTGTGGCTTTGGGGCTTAATTTTTCTTTGGGTTCCTAATTGTTATAATAATTGTTCTGTTTCTTTTAGATAGTTTTCTCTATTTCTTCTGTTTGTATCTTTTGTAGTGGTTTTAGACCATAAAATAAACTTTGTACCTGGTAAATTGATGTTGGAAAAAATAAAATAAAATTGATGATTTATATACTTTCAATCTAGCGATAAATTGTACAAAATTTGTATTCGTTATAATGAAACAAACGGCGTCTTATGATTTATACACCATACACAATATGATTCATTTGCGCATATTATTAGTCAAAATCCTTAAATTAAATTAGATACATTAGATATGTTCAAAAAAAAAAATTAAGATACATTAGATTAGATAGATAATTAGTTATGTTGCCTTCTAACGTTAAAAGGTGAAACGACGTCGTATCATACTACTCATTTTTTCTGATTTTTTCCCAAATTCCCTCATTTCTCAGTACCACTACCACTCCTTGCTTCAATTGTCTCTCAAATTTCCCAACCCGCTTCACACGCTCATGGAACCACGACCCAAATATGAACCCGGTTCGTTCCTTTTCGGACCCGACGACTGGCGAAACCAGATCAAGATGAACTCAATGAGCATTTCCGACCTGGTTTCGGAGCTGAGAGATACATTCATAAGAAGTGATTTTGATGTAGTTGAAGAAACCCTAGTTGCTAGAGAAGCAATGTTGAAGGCAGAGATTGAAGAGAAGAAGATAGAAATAGGGTTATTAACAGAGAGAATGAAATTTGAGGAGTTGGAAAGGCGTACTATAGAGTTGCAGCAGCTGAAGAGGATAAAAGAAGGATTGAACAAGGATGTGTTGATGAAAAAGGTGGATTAGGGTTTGAAAGGTGTGATGTTGATGCGGTGAAGAATGGAGGGGTTGCTAGTACTGTTGCTGAAATGCAAGGTGAAAATGTTGGGGTTTTAGTGCAAGAGAAGAAAGGGGATGATCAACAAAGCAAGAAAGATGGTCTAGATGCGTCAGGTATGGAGATTATAATGTCTAAAAGTTTATTTGATAATTATGCAAGTATCAAAACTAATAAGAATCTGAGCCTTCCTTTGAAACTATGCAATTATGGTTTACAATCATTAGTATTTATATTTTATGTTTTACATCTTCTATCTCTTTCGTTGTGTTGTTTTGTTTGGCTAAGTGCATTTTTCTTTTATGTTTAATACAGATGAATAGTAGGTTTCAGGTGAAGCGTGCTACTCCTGTTCTAGTTCTGATTAATACTAACTTCTAATGTACTTTAAAGAACTTCCTATTAGGTTATCTCTATCAAATTCTCTTTTTTTGCACTTGTTACGCCTCTTTGCTACTCATACATTTCTTCTGTGATATGATTTGTTTGAACTACTTTTCTTGATAGAGGGCACACAAGGCAGTGATGTTGTTTTCAGCTTTTAAATCAGACAATAGGTTGAAGAGTCAAGAGCCTTGTTACTGGCAAGGTGCTTCAGTATCTGTTTAAAAATACCATTGTGGTCCATTCTACATATACTGTTAACGCAGCCTGGCGATGCTCTTCTCTTCTGCTTCTTGTTTGAGAAAAGGTGAATCTGAGCCTTCATCTGAAAACCTGCAATTAGGGTTTACACACTCATTAGTCGTTAGTTTAAGTATGAGGCTCCACACTCAGAGATAAGGTTGTCTTGAGAGCTATTGCCACTCTGAGTTGTTGTGCAAGCCAATGATACTTCTCAGTAAATTTACAAACAGCTCTTCACACATACATACAACATAGGCTTAATTACTCTTTTGGTCCTTAATATACATACATACTCCTTCCGTTTCAATTATGAGTTTCTTCTTCTTCTTCCTTCTCTTAGATAACAAGGCAGTGATGTTTACAGCAATTGAATCAGACATTTAGTGAATATCTGTTGCCAGGCATGGTGACTCTGTGTCTGTGAAATTACCCTTTGGGTCCTCTGCACAGATGCTGTTGACGCAGCCTCTGCAAACTTTCTCTGTTGTCTGAGAAAAAGGTGAATCTGAGTCTTCTTTTGTTCAACCCTAACTCAAATTGTTTATGGCCCCTTTTTTTTCCGGTTTGGTTGTATTTTTGTTTGTTTCCCACCAAGTCAAATTTAGCGATGGAAACATAACAAGAACTTATCACAATTTTTTTTACGCACTCTCTTTTTCCTTGACTGCTTTTAAGTCGTTACTGACAAGTAAAGTTGGGTATTACTACTTTGCTCATTCAACAATCATACCTAATTTTTCAGCTATGCCTATATTTTATTGTTGTTTTTCCCGTTTCCGTGTATTTTTTATGTATTTTTTTTTTGTTGCATAATGTGCAGATTTGGAATTAAAAGCTACTTATATTACTTAACATGCTACTTTATTTTATTTTCCATGTCCCTCTCATTGAATTGAAGTTTGTACTTTGGGTGTTGATGCCTTCACAATTTTCCTTACCAGAAGTTTAAGAAAGAAATAAAAGAGTAAATAACACATTGATCATCAAGATTCTGAAAACTGGACTGGCCATTCTAAATGGAGACCATAACCGTTCTGCACACAAGCCAGGGAGAAAACCGTCGAAGTGGTGTGAAATTGGACTTTTCACTGAGACAATTTTTTTTGAAGATATCCAATTATACTTAAATAGAAAACTAGAGGGTCTGGTACTCTCCTATCTCTAATGGTTAGTTCTTTATATCATTTCACTTTTCATTTTGTGGTGGTATGTAACTGTTTGGCCAGTACAATTTTCACTTGACGCCCTTCATTTGTTTCTTTTTTTGGTGATTGCTTCATTTGTTTTATTATTGTCATCAAAATCTTTTTTTAGCACTTGTTAAACCTCTCGGTGACTTGGACATTTTATCTATGATATCATTTGCTTATGTTAGAATGCAAGATATTTTAACATAATAATATAGAAGAGACATGAAAGCTATGATGTTATTTTAAGCTTTTAGATCAGCCAAGAGGTTGAAGAGCCTCAGTACTGGCAATGTGTTTCAGTATCTGTTCGAAAAAATTATTGTTGTGGTTTATTCTACAGATACAGATAACACTGCCATGTTGAGGTTTTCTCTTCGACTCTTGTTTGAAAAAAGGTGAATCTGAGCTTTCCTCTGAAAACCTGCAGTTAGGATTTATACTCAGTACTTATGAGGGTCATACTCAGATAGTTAAGGTTGTCTTCAGAGCTGTTGCCCCTCTGAGTTTTCATGCAAGCCGATGATACAATTGCAGTTTGTTGTCTGTTTACCTTCTATTCATATGTAATTAAATTATATATTATTTTCTTCTTCTTCTTGGATAACTTGGCAGTGATGATATTTTTAGCAACTTAATCAGACAATGAGTGAAGAGTTGTTTCCTGGCGAGGTGATCATGTCTGTGAAAATTACCTTTGTGGTTCTTTGCACAGTTGCTGTTGATGCAGCCTTTGCAAACCTCTTCTCTCTTCAGTCTGAAAAAAGGCGAATCTGAGTCTCCTTTTTTCAACCCTAACTTAAATTGTTCTTTGGACTTTTCCTCTATCCCTATTTTCCTTTCGTTAGCAATAGTGTAGCAAGAATTTTCTCACAAAAAATCATTTTTCAATGCAAATACTCATTCCTAACGTTAATTTACTGTGTGCATATTTAATCCTAACATCATTTTCATTGTGATTGGCAGGTAAAATTGGCACATATTTACTCCATATTTAATCCTAAGCTTTCTGCCATGCATGTATTTAACTGGCGATTATTGTGAGATTGCACTTAGGCGTCAATGTTTTCTGTCGTTCCTATTTCTCTTGTATTTTTGTTTGCTTTATGTTTTATTTTGCATAATATGCAAATTCAGAATAAATGTGATATTACTTACCGTGAGACTTTATTTTGATTTTCCATATCCCTTTTGTACTAGAACAAACAACATAAAGTAGCAATAATCACTTTTCCACTAATGTATCTAAACACAAATCAATTTTGGTTCAATTCACTTTTAATCAAAATCAATTCCCATCATTGCAGAACCAAACACACACTTAGTAAACTATATGATTTGTGATAAAGGTAATTAAATACAACTATAAACTTCATTATTTGTTAAGAAATCGGCCTCTAAATTTGTGAGGATTCTCAAGGCAAGAGAACATACTCCATCTTATATTGAAAAAGAAAAAAAAACATAAGAGATTGAACATGAGATTATCTGTTTCCTTAGGAGTAAGATATCTTACATCAACTTTATTAAACTAGTATCTCTCTCTATTTTCAATTAGGAATGGAGGCAAAAAGTTGTAGAGAGAAGGACCCTAAAATTAGTCTTTATAAGGTTCTTTGCATTTCCTCTGTATAAAATCAAATGTATGTCTTTGTTTTTTGTCCATAATAATGTCATCTTTGTTAAAAAAAAACTAACAATGTACACACCATCATTTTTTATGGTTACCATGATATAGGTACGAAGTTTCTACCACCATTAACGATGATTAATTTCTGTTGGACACAAAGTGAGTTCTTTTCTCCTAACTAAATTTTTTCCATATGCAAGATCATGGATGTCCGGACTAACAATTTCGACATTTTCTACAAATGTGTCTTTTTATTAAAACCATTATATGTTTTCAATTAATATTTTACAATAATATTGCCTAAAATCTTTTTTTTTTATTAATATTTTACAATTATAAGTAAATTTTTCCCTCATTATATTGAAGTTTTAGGTCCGTCCCTAGCACCATCACTTTTAATTGAAGTTGTATCTAATATCCGATATATCATATATGTCAATATTCTCAACAACACATGTAATTTTATATTATTTCCTCAAATTATATATTATGGATGTGAACGTGTATTTATATATGTACTAGAGTTTGATCACCAGAGAGAGATTGGATTGCAGAGCAGAGGAAGGATAGGAGTGTAAAGAGAAGATGAAGTTGAGAAGAGAAAGCCAGAACCATGGCTTCATTGTATTGAATATGGCTCTGTCTTCAATGATCAACTTCAATGGTGAAGCTAAGGAAATATTTTAGTGTTAATTCTATGGTTCCGAAAAAAGCTAAAGAAGATTTGATGGCAGTGGAACCTTCAATGAAATTATGAGTGGAAGAAGAGTCAAACTCTTTGTATTAAATATTGTGACCTTATTGTTATGAGTTGTGAAAAACATGAGATGGAGAACCCATATTCTATACTTTCAAAGAAGACTAAAAAGAGTAAGACTGTACTAATACTATTCAAGCACAAAAATTTGACACAAATAATGTGACACTATACAACACATTATTAATGTTTAAATAAATAATGATCAACAAAAATTTTCTTAAAAAAATGATCAACAAAAAATCATTATCTTTATCTTTATATTTATCTTTATCCTTATCTTTATTTTTATCTATACTATTTACAATTACAATGTGTGTAATTATGACCCTATTAAATGCAAAATCATTCTTATGTCTTCCTCTTATGCCAATTGCCACGTGTCACACTATCACCACTCCACCTTTTCATTTTATTTTTATCATTATTATTATTTATATTATATTACTTTTTTTCTACATACCAAAAAAAAATATTACTTTTTTTCTCATGATTACTAAAACCATTTATCTTCATTTTATTATTATGATTTCATTTTAACCGCACAATTTCTGAAATCATTCAATTTTATTTTTATTATTACTTTTATGCTTATATTCTTATTTTATTTTATTTTGCCTAATAATACAATTCCATGTTCTTAATAATCATATATTGTATAATTGTTTTAATGAAAACTGTAATTATTTATTTAATTAAATTAAATTATTTAATATCTATATTCAATAACACAGTTTAAAATTATCGGACCAAAAAATATACAGTTTAAAGTTAGTCTGATTAAAGTTATTATAATACATTTACAAATAAATTACACATACAATATAAAATATAAATTATAATACAAATAAATTTAAAATTAGTACGTTCACCAAAAAAAAAAAATTAAAATTAGTACTTACTATTATGTAAATTATCGAAATTAATTTAAATACGTACCAATTAAAAATTGATCAACCATATTCAAATTCACATTCAAATTATACATTTTGGATTATCTACTATACCACCAATAAAATTCACATTCAAATTCTACAATACAATATTTTGATCAACCATTGTACAAACCTGCATTGAAAATTTGAAATACATAATTTTGTGTTGTTAATTAAACAAATACCATAATCAAATAAATAAAAATATTGATTTAAAAAAAAAAACATAATTACATTATAACAAACTTTAAAGAACCACGTGAATTAAGCAAAAACAAAAGAATGTATATATAATATAAGACTTAGCTTAATACCACATATATATAAGGAATATGCTCTCTAATATAAAATTTAATAACATTAATACCATTTATATATAAAGGAAACAACATAATAAAAAATCGGTAGCTTGCTGTTTGTACTCAGGCTGAATTGTTTCTTTGGTATGCCTTATGCCATGAATTTTTTCTTTTTAATTATAATAAAATTTTGCCAATTCAAAAAAAAAATACCATTTATATAAGGAAACAACATAAATAAAAAATCGGTTTTATATAATTTTCAAATCAAAATTTGATTATATTTTATAGTTAAATATTAAAATTAACAATTAAAATTTTCAAAATTAATTTTGATATTGATTATTGGGCTTTTGACAATCCTAATTTGCAACCCTAATTTTTTTGCCTATAAATAGCTAGAACATAAATGTGAAAAAGCACAACCTTTAAAAATAGGGCAATATAATTAAGCAAATTCAATTTGAAATCAAGGGATTTTTTCTATTCTGTTCATACATTTTAACATTCATTTAAAACATATTTTGTTTAAAATATATAGAATAAATCTTATTTTCATATTCCTCAAAAAGAAAATCTTATTTTCATTTGGTATAGTCTATGTAATTTTACATATGTTTGTCAAAAAAAAAAAATCACAATTGAAGAGTGAGAAAAACTTTTAGTGGAAAATTAAAGAAGGTGAATGATATTAATGTACACACACCTTCGTAAAAATGAAGGGCTGTGTTATTGCAAATCCTATTACTAAATAGGTGTTGTTGTTTATAGAAAAATTATTAAATAGGTGTAAGTCATCGTCACTGCCAACGATGGTTTACTTATAGGGGTGGAAAAATATCAGGTTATGTTAGGGTTTGCCAAACTTGATCTTAGTCTGTCCAAAAATTAAAGATTTAAATTTGGAATGTATTTTGTAGTTTAAAAAAGTTAGGGGAATAGGGGATTATAAAATTTCTCTTTCCACCCTCCCACGCTTCTCTTTAACCCCCCTTCAATTCGAAATTGTCTTTCACTTTCATGTGAAAATATTATTCGGATTATATAATCTGAACTTTGTGGGGGATTTTAGCAAGTTCAGATTATATAATCTGAACTTTGTGGAGGTTTTAGCAGGTTAAGCTTATAAAATTCGTACTTTCGTAACTAATTCCTAGCTAATTCAAACTTATGTTTTATTTATTTTATTTTTTTGTATTTTTTGTTTGTTTGTGGTTTTGTTTGTTTATTTTTGTCGGTAGTGGTGTATTTTGTATTTTTTTTTTTTTGAGAACACACATGTTGTTGTTGTTGGCACATAAAAGAGAACAATGTGTGTGTGTGTGTGTGAGAGAGAGAGTGAAATTTTTTTCATGAAAATAGAGAACAAGAAGAGAGAATGAAAATTTGTTGTTGTTAGCTACAACAATTTTTGTAGCTAATTCGTAGCTTATCTGTAATTAAAGCAGTTCAGACACGCACGCAAAATCACGCATAAATCATATCGTTAAATGCTACATTCGTTTTAAAATAATTGTATAGTTTGACTGTGTATATTTATCTTTATCGTATTTTTCTACTAATATATATATATATATATATAGTTTGTTAACTTCTTCCTATCATGTGCGGAGGAAATTAACAAGTCTTTTCCCACATGTTTTACTCGCGTGCCCTCCATATATATAGACATTTCTCGAGCGCCCCCACCCACCCCCATTTCTCGTGCGCCCCTAATCACTCCCATTTCTCGCGCCCCCCATATATATATATATATATATATATATATATATATATATATATATATATATATATATATAAACGATTAAATATATAAATGATTAATAAACAGTGGTCTAAGCAGTGGTGGAGCCAGAAAATTTACAAAGTCCGGGCAAAATCTTAAATTTAATTTAAATCAAAAATTCAGTTTTTTGATGAAAATTTTCAATTTTAAAAAAATAAATTCAGTTTTGTACTAAGTTAATCTCTAGGAATCTGAATTTTGGGCCGAGCCCGGACACGCCCCGGCATCCCGTATGCTGCCTCCGCCCATGGGTATGAGTAATATAAGCGAGAATTATTTAAAATGGAGGGAGTAATAAAATTCATAAATCTCAAGGGTTTAGACCTTAAAGTCTCTCATGCAGCTGCTACTTATAAGGTTCGAGGTTATTTTTCCACGCTCTTACCGACAATAATCCAAAAGTTTTATATTACTCTTTCAATTTCCAATCTAACATTTTCAAATCTTTGAGTTTTAGTGACCTTACCAAATCCATGGTGTTGATACCCTTTTTTCAATTATGTTATTTTTTATAATTCTCAAGTTTATGATAAGGGTGTTGGATTTATTTTTAATTTATTGAGTTATGATATCATAATTAAGCGAATTAGTTTTGTAATTTATAAATAATTAGATCATAGTTTGTTACTTGTTTATCTTCCCTATACATATAATATACCATAATGAGTAGTGATAGGCCTAGGTTTAAAATATAAAATTAGCAACATTTATTAAAGTGTTGTGTACTTCATATTAAAACAATTTTTCATATGAGTAATTATCTTTTGCTACATTCTTCGCTAAAAGGTAAAAGAATTGAAAGATAGACCATACTTACCAGGTATGTTACTAGTTTTCACTATAAAACAATTCTTTAAATTTCAATATATTAATATGACAAATAACTGTCAAAATCTCCCACGACAAACATATAGGTGTATCGACATCATAATATATGCACCAAATCAAAATCAAAATAAAAATGGCAATGCTAGATTTTAGAAAGTGGAAATGAAGAAAGAAAAAAGGATGGAATATCTTTGTCCTTTGCAGGCCATAGGTATGTCTCAAAAATAAAAGTGATTAGAGTAGGAGTCAAGGATATTAATATGGACCCATTTCACCTTGCATTGAGACAAACACGTCAACTAATTAAAACGAACAATTATTATTAGTGTAATAATAAGGCTTTACCTCCCCCACTTTACCATTTAATTGTATTTATTTATTTTCAAAATCAAACCATTTGAGAGTATATTTATTTATTGATTATAAAGCATTTCCATGAATATACTATACTCCATGCATAATTATGGTTGATTACTTTGGTATAAATGGAGCCAAAGTTTTGAAATAGCTGCATCCTGTGTCCCTAATCGTTTTAATTCTACAAGTCTTATTTAGAGTACAATGGACAAGTGTAGTTGCCAGAGAAGAGTAAAGTTCATTTTTATTTTATCTTCCATTTTTATCATTATTAAAGTTTTAGACATATAAATAAATTAAATAAATACTTCCTCTGATATTATTTATACGCAAAAGTCACTTTATACCTCACTTATTTAATGAATTTAAAAAGTGACTTTTGCATACATTATTTGTTCAATGAATTTAAAAAATGACTTTTACTTATAAATAAGGTAGCAGAAATATGACATTTTGCGAGTTCAACTATTTAATATATATTTCAAAGCTCTTTTATTTTTACAGAATATATTTTAAATTATTTTTTTGACAATATATTTTTAAAAAAATGACAAATATTTTAAAATTTCTTAAAAACTATAGTAATGGAGAAAGAAAATAGAGAAAATTTCAACTCGTTAGAGATATACAATTTTCTTCTTCTCCCATTGTAATTCCTTCTAAATATTATTCGTTAGAATATACGTTTCTATTCTAACGTACAAAAATATTGTTAAAAAAAAAATACAAATGCCTATAGAGAATCTTAAAAAGTTGAATTGGGTACTTTTCTGTATATAGACAGCGTGATAAATATTACCGAAATTTATACATATTTTAAAATTTTGAGTTTAAACTTGAGTAAAAATATTCAACAATATTACAACAATATTTTTTTTTTGACCAATATTACAACAATATTAACATTGTCAATTGAACTAGAATTTAATGTATAAAGTAAAAGTTACATTTTAATACATGTATTTATGTAGCAAAATTAGACAGCATATTTTATTGTTTTTTTTTAATTATTAGTTTTGTTGGAACAAAATTATACCCCCTCCATTCCTTTTTAACTATTACATTTGATAATTTTAAAAATGCCAATATATATTTTTGATCATTAATATTTTTAATTATGTAATATAAAAAATTTATATTAAAAATATTTATCGAGACAAATTGAACAACATTTTACATACTAATATTTATTTTTATATATTAATAAAAAAAATATAATCAAAATAAATTATATAAATAATATGCACATAACTCAAACGATAGTTAAAGTAACATTGAGGGTATCATTGTCTTATTGTCCTTTGTTTTGTGTGCAAACCTTTTTGTCATTTTTATTTTCTTCTTTTAATCATTTTCTTACGCACACTATACTTTAAAATCTTGAAATTTTCAATATTGCTAATTACTCCCTCCGTTCCATTATATAAATCTCTTTGACCAAAATCACGTTTATTAAGAAATTTTGGTTTTGTCATTATTATGTCTAGTTTGTGTGTAAATTTTACTAAATTATCCTTTGTTTGTATATGTATTTAACTTGACTTTTCACATTTCAATGCAAGTTAGTGTAATAATTAGGGGTATGTGTAGAGAAAAAAATAATAATTACAGATAGTAATTTATAAACAAACTTATATTTTGGGATTAGAATTTTTTTGAAAAGATACTTATTTAATGGACGGAGGAAGTAAGTTAGACTTTACCAACCCTTCAATCCTTTTTTATTCAACGCTTATTGAACATATAAGGGGATTGCTTATAACAAAAATGAACATTGACGCACGTGGACTACTTAAGCTAGTTTTTCATCTTCTACCAATTCAACTCTACAAAGTACAAAGACACAAATATCTCTTTCAACTTAATTAAGTCTTGCAGTGGAATACTGCATTTGACCAAAAACTATAATTTACAATATTAAAATCACGGTTAGCATTGGTGCACAGTCACTAAGATACTCAAGTTCAAGTATATACAATTAGTGCAAATACAAATTGGTTTATTAGACATAGCATCATCCCTAAGTATAAATTGATTGTATGAATGATTAATAAAGGCTTAAATACCCTTTTAGTCTATTAACTATTTTCAAGGATTCAATTTGGTCCATTAACTATTTTTCGCTTCAATTTGGTCCATTAACTATTTTTCGCTTCAATTTGGTCCATTAACTTTCCTCTGTTAACAAAAATGGTCCAAACCGTTTGAAAAATTTCTGAAACGTTAAGTGTTGGCAGACGTGGCAGTGGGGGACTGAAATCCTCATCTTACATGGCATAATTCACGTTTTTGGGAGAAAGGAAGAGATAGAAGAGAAAGGGAAAAATCCCAAATTGAATTTAGGGTTCATAATTCTATTAAAAGCCATCAATCTACCTCTAATCTTGTCTTCTCTTCTCCAATCAATCTTATTCTTCACTTCTCCATCAATTTTACCATCTAATTTTTCATGGATTTGTGAATAGTTTCAATTTAGGGTTTTTTCTTCAATTTAGGAATTCTATTTACTGGTCTGGTTTCACTATATAGTAACAAACCCATTGAATCGAAGTTTTGGTACTATAAACCCTAAACCAAACCAGTAAATAGAAACCCTAAATTGAAGAAAAAACCCCAAATTGAAACTATTCACAAATCCCTAAACAACATTTGCATAATCAAAACGCAAATACCTGGCCGCCGCCGTCAACGATTTCTTCTTCTTCTCAGTCGAGTACTGTTCTCTTCTTCTCTGTCGCGAACGATTTCTCTTCTTCTCTTATCTCTTCTTTTTCTTATTCTCTCTCTAAAACACAAATTATGCCATGTCACACACACAACACAAGTCATTTACTGCCACGTCAGCCAACACTTAACGTTTCTGAATTTTTTCAAACGGCGAGGACTAAATTTGTTAACGGAGGAAAGTTAATGGACCAAATTGAAGCGAAAAATAGTTAATGGACCAAATTGAATCCTTGAAAATAGTTATTGGACCAAAAGGGCTTTTAAGCCATTAATAAATTTCATTAATGGACGGATTTTTGAAGAATTTGGTCTGATTCTTAGATGGAATAATTTTTTTTTAAACTTTACTTACTTTACGGCCGAACTTTTGACTACTAAGGCATTATTCCCTTAGGAACTAGAGGGTTAAAAAAAATATTGATTGTTTGTCTAATTTATATTATATATCAAATACGTTAATTATTCAATGGATCTAAAAAGTAAGTTATCTTTCATAAAAAATATCGAAAGAACGAATGAAATATTTTTAAGTGGACCAAAGGAAATATAATAGTGTTCCCCATGCTATGAATGATCTCATAATCAAATATTGCTTCAAAATCAAGAACCAATTTTTTTTCATGTACATGAAACACACATTTCAACAACCAACTTAGACATTTCTCATACTACACCCATCTTGATTTAAAACCCCCTAAGTTGTAATGAATTAATTCCAACCAACTTCAACATCTACTCATTTGTAACACTAAAAATTGTCTCTCTATTTTCTCCAAATATGTCTAAAACAAATGTAAGAAGACAAGCTTTAGAGAGGAGTACAAGTTTCAAAGATACACAAAAAATATTGAACCAAAGTTTTTTCCAAAATAAAAACTTTAAGAAAGTGTACCCTATTGGGCTTCAAAAAAGCACTTCTTCACTATCTTTATCTTCAGTTTCATTATCTTTGTCACAAAACTCAAATGACTCTTCTCAAGCTGATTCTTTGACTCCATTGGATGAAAAGATTTCATTGGCACTTCGTTTGATTTCAAGTACTTCACCAAATGAAAGAAGAGAATGTGTAGCTAAACCTATACATCAACAACAAACAAGTTCACTAGTGGCCATTGAGCCAGGGGAATTCAAAAGATGCAATTGGATCACTAAAAATAGTGGTATGATCAAATTTCATTTCCAATGTTATTTCATTATAATCTTATTTTATTTTCTTGAAGTTTTGATTTGTTTCTTCTTTTACATTGGAATTATGAAAATCAAAGGTTGTAAAAATTGTTTTGTGACTTAGATTGTAGTTTTCTTAAGTACTTATCTACAACTATTTGTTGACTTTGTTTTTGGTTTTTTAACGCTCTATTTCTTAAGAAAAAGAAATTATTGAAGTTTAAAGTACGACTACGAAGTAATTAAAGTATTTCGAAGAATTATTTTACTTTGAAATTAAATTTGGAATTCTTTCAAAATTCGTTCTTTAGTGAATTTATTAACTACATAAATTTAATATTTTATTTACTATCAATTGAGTTGACTTTAATACACTAGTAGTATTTCAAAAATTAAAATTGCCGTTAATTATTATCGTATCTTCCTGACCGTACGTACAATAATAACAATTGAGACCTCATTGATAGCTTGCTAGAGTGAGGTTCTTTTTCCTCCTCACATATATTTCTCATAACTATTTATGATTTTGCTCCTTGTTCACACTAAATAAATAGTATTATCAATTTTAGTATAAAAAAATTGAATTATCAATAAAATTTGTACTGTCAACAAATATTTTTCGATAAAATTTACACTATTAAAAGATATCTTCCTGTGAATGGGGATATGATGAAGAAGGTCACTAATTTAAGGGGTCAAGATTGATTATCATTACTTATTGTTTGGATTTTTTTGGCTCTTCCAACTTTATTTTAATCTAATTAAGATGATGTATGATGCAGATAAGCTATACATAGAATTCCATGATGAATGTTGGGGAGTTCCTGCTTATGACGACAAGTAAGTACCATTGTATTTGTACCAAGTTATAGTTTTGATGCATAAGTATATCCGTTTTAATTAATATGTTATTTTTTGTCTCTATTCATTTTTATTTTTATTTTAGTGTTCTTATTCTTTTTTTTTTTAAGTCAAGTAAGAAATTTCACCCAATAAATAGGGTATGCGGGATGCAAACCCCGACATATACATATATTATGATGTCTTTATAATTATCAACTGAATTAAGTTCACAAAAGAACATTTTAGTGTTTTTATTATACTTTATTTTTATTATTTATTTACAATTCAACATATGTAATTATATATAAAACTTGAGTCAACTATTTTAATTGATTAAAACAGCAAATTGTTTGAGCTACTTGCAATGTCTGGATTGCTGATGGACTACAATTGGACAGAAATTATAAAAAGAAAGGATCCACTTAGGTAAGATTTTGTATGGCAATTTATAATTATTTACATTGTTTTTTTTCTTTGTATAAATTAATCAATTAATACATAAATAGTACATAATTTGTTTATGTAGAGAAGTTTTTGCTGGATTTGATCCTCACACTGTAGCCAAAATGGAGGAAAAAGAAATCATAGAAATAGCATCAAACAAATCACTTTATTTAGCTGATAGTAGAGTTATGTGCATCGTGGACAATGCCAAATGCATAGTGAAGGCAAGTACATAATCCTTGTATATAGTTCTATTTCAAATTTTTGAAGTTCTTCTTTTTATTATTTTATGTTGCCACAATTATAAATAAAATTTTATTTTTAAAATTTATTTAATAACTGATGTATTTGATCATATACATCAATTATTCAATAAATTTAAAAAATGAAGTTCTGTTTATAAGTGTGATTAGAAGGAGTATTTTAGAAGGTGAGTCTTGGCAAAGACAAGACTAAATACGTCCACGGTACATATATTTTCCTCAGTTTTGTACCCTTGTCTGATAGTTATGAAACATCGATAAAATAAAGACATCAGACGTTACACTTACATTAAAATGTTAGTATTGTTAATAAATTAAAAAAACAGAAGTAATTAAATATAACTGAACATGTCAGTGTCAGACACCAAACACATTGTTAATTTGAAGTGTTGGTGTTAATTAATCATTTTTGATGTTTGTGAACAGGTTGTTAGGGAATGTGGATCATTTAGTAGCTACATATGGGGTTTTGTAAATCACAAACCAATAATAAACAAATACAAATACTCAAGAAATGTTCCAATAAGGAGTCCAAAAGCAGAAGCTCTAAGCAAGGACATGGTAAAACGTGGATTTAGGTTTGTGGGTCCAGTGATTGTGCACTCATTTATGCAAGCTGCTGGATTGAGCATTGATCATCTTGTGGATTGTTATAGACATAGTGAATGTGTAAGCCTAGCTGAAAGACCTTGGAGGCATATCTAACAAACACATACCTAACATTTTTCAATTTGTTTTTATATGTGCGATTACTCAATTTTCAATTTGGGTTTTATGTTCCTTTTTCTTTAGATTTTTTTATTCAATTTCCATTCGTTGTATATTTGTCAATACTTATGTTGTCACCATCAATAAATGACACAAAAATGAAAGGAAGAATGAAAGTGTGTTAGAATTAGAGTTATTGTATTGTAATTAGTTTGTACACCCGTGCCAAGCACGAGAATTATGTAATTTTTTTTTATAAATATTTGAAAATATTAAGAAATAGATACAGTGCATGTATACTACACTGTAATCGGTAAATATAGATCGTCTGATCATAATTTTAAGTTTAAATTTTAGTTTATTTTTTATATATAAAATTGAGTTTTAAATTTGGCTATCCGATCGTGCTATGAACGATCTTAATTTGACTGAATGCAATGCAATCACTAATCAGTTATTGCACTCAATCTTGGTCCATAATAATATTATAGGTGTGACAGTAAGAATTTAAGTAGATATCTCTGAGCATGACATATATATCGGTTAGCACGTGCGAGGCGAGAAAATTTATAAAGTCTACGCAAAATTTAAATTTTAAACAAAAATCTCAGTTTTGAACAAAAGAATATCAATTTTTTCCTAAGCTAACTACTAAAAATCACTATTATGACTTAATTTCAAATAGCTTTTTGATTCTATTAATATCTCAAATTAGTTTAGGTTTTTGACTCTATCAATATCTCAAACATCTCAAATTAGTTATTTTTTAACTTGGTCAGTACACTTGAATCTTTTTATTTTATGAAGATTATTCTTGATTCTTTATTATTATTGTAATAAATGCTAAACAATTGAGGGAATAAGACACTTAAAAAAATGTCACAGATACACAAATAATATCTCTACTGTTATATTTTTTTTTGGTTACATCTACTATATAATTTCAACCAACACTATTTTTTTTACGTATAAATACAAAAATATTCTTTTACACATAATTAGAAATCTCTCAAACAATGTACCAAAAAAAAAAATCTCTCAAACAAATGTTGATTTCTTTTACTAAGAATGTAGAATATTTTTGCCAATACCATTTTTTTTGCGTATAATAAATACAAAAATATTTTATTAGACATAATTTTTAACCTAAAATATAAATTAAAAGTCTCTCATAAACAAATGCAGAACTATAATTTATCAAAAAATAATTGTAGAACTATTACAATTTTTTTGAGGAAACTATTACAATTAGATCGTACAAATTAAATTTAAAAAAAAGTGTATTACTAAGCTATCATCTTCTACTGCAACCATGTTTGTCTTAATTAACCAATAAGCATCCCATGACTTCTGCAAATATATGAAAAGATATAAATAATTAAATTTAATAAAGAATATCGAAGTAACAAAATTATAATTAAAAATGATATATTTTTTAAGCACAACTATAATAAAACTGTCATATTCACTTTTTTGAGTTTGATTCCTTTTTTTATATATGAATATATATTAAGATATTCACTTGTACATATTTTTGTATCTTGGGCTAGTATATATGAATGAGTTTCTGTAATTCACCAAACATCTACATGGATCAAAATATTCAAATGAGTCACATGGATAATGCACGATTTATAACTCAATCTAACCTAGAAGAGAATTCAATCATATACAAAGTTACACACTTATTCAATTAAAAAAAAACAATCACACAAAACCAAATTCATGGCACATACTTTTCACGAAGCTAGTTTTTGTATGGAATATGTATTGGTGGACATGTTTAATCTATATGTATATATTATGAAGAAAAATAAATCAATCAGAGATCAAAATGAGAAATTATATATAATATGGTATGACAAATAACAAAAAACAAATAGCAATTATATAGAAAAGAAGCAAAATAGAAAACGTAGGAAATTGTGTGATGCATGTAATGTTCACTTCAAAATTGTTTATATAGAAAAATAAGTGGTGCTATATAAGTAAATGAATCATATCTTTATGAAATAATAAATATGTACAATTGTAAAGTTATAACTATAAGCCTATAAGATAAAAAATCTTCAAGATTTATTTAGAATTTTTATGTGAAATACGTGCAAAAAAAAACCTATGTGAAATTCATAGAATTGGTATTCATTTCATTTTTGGTATGTTTTTATGATTATTTATTATTCTTAATTTCTTTTTGTCGTGATTATTATATCAATGTCATGAGTATAAATAATAGGAATAATAAATAATTCACAGATTTTTTTTTAAATAATATCAGTGTAATCAATGTCAAAAAAAAAGTAATAGTATTAATTGTCAAATGCACCACAAGAGAGAATGCATGAGAGGAGAGTTCTGGTGAGGAGAGAGACTTGAAAAGGTTCTGACTTATTATATATAAAGATATCAAAAAAAAATTGAGTTATTTTAAGAAAGCGCAATGCTATTAATTTGTATAACTATACTTGTTTTGTTTTATTGATCAAGTTTGCAACTACATTTTATTTGATAATGTAATGTCAACCACCATGTGGTTGTTTAATTGATTATCAACAACAAATAAACAAGTGGTTGTTTAATGCTCTTTAGGCCCCTCAATTTTCTCCCACACTCTCCAATCTAACGAAAATACCTTTTGCAATCTAAAATACGAAATCTATTTTGGTTCGTAAAATACAAAACGAAGGCATTATAATATACAAAACGCCTGCACCTTGAAAAAACGAAGTGCTTTTTTTTCAAGCCGTGTAGATTGTCGTCGTATTTTAAAATGCAAACTGAGATATGGTTTCGTATTTTAAAATACGAACTGGACATATTTTAAAATACGAAATGTGTCCAGTTCGTATTTTAAAATACGAACTCACATAATTTCGTTTCGCAAAATACGAATGGTTCTGTTATATAACAACTCCAGGCTTGACATGTTCACTGTCCACTCCAACACTCAACCTCACACCAGACCTAAGATTTATGATTTTTTGAGCGATTTTTGCGTGTTCAAGCTTGGATTCAACATTTCTTCACTCATTTGGATGATCTTACACCTATTTTGAGTCATAAAACAGGTATTGTGTGCTTTAACCATTTATTTTTTGATTTTTTTTGAAGAAATATGCACACCCATAATTAAAGTTGGAGGCTGAGAAACGTCGTAGGTTTAAAATATGCTATTTTCGTCCACATAGCTTCTAGTTTACAAATTATGCAGAAAAAAGTTAACAATATCAGGTGTTTATATTTTAAAATACAAAACATATTGTATTCGCATTGTCAAATATGAAACCATACTCTAAATCGTCCCGTAAAAAACGAAAGGTTACTTTGTATTTTAAAATACAAATCAATGTACAATTTGTATTTTAAAATACGAACTGCTAGGAACACATAAACTTTTATTTTTTTTTGTGTTTCGTTTATATCAATACCAATCGTATCGCAAAATAGGAACTTAGGCGCGTTCGTATGTTAAAATACAAACCAAAAATAATTTCATATTTTAAAATACGATGCATATTTAGGCCAAATTTTGAGGATATTGTGGGATTATTGGGGGGTGCGGGAGCAATTCGAGGAGCTTAAAGTGCAATTTTTGTCATATGAAGGTGTTCTTGAACTACAATTTGGACATGGACCACACTTGTTTAATTCCTTTAATGTCTTTTGAGAGATTTTCTTTTCGCGCTCCCCATACTTCTTATGCACCCCCTTGAATTCCAAAAATACCTTGTTCGCCTTCTATAGTTCGAGTGTACGAAATCAAAAATTTGGAATTATTTTTAAATAATTTCACATTCACCATTTAAAATACGAACACCTTTCATAGTTTAGAACGCGAGCACTCCCCTATACATGAAATATTTGGATACTACACATTCACCTTGTGTAAAGTGAAAGATGTTTTTATTTAGACATTTTGTATTTTTAGGTTTTTTATGCTTTTCAGATATTTCTGCTCCTTAACATTCTCGAGCTAATGTGAAGTCGGACATTGCACCTAAAATAATGGATCATCATGATGATTGGATTGTTGCACTGTTTGGATTCACATCAGTGGGGCATCCACAACTTTAGATGTAATGTATAATTTTGGATCAACAGAAGAATCATGAGGATCAACAATATTTAGAAATACAAATTTTCTCGGTAAAAATATGTTACAAGTTCTACAATCTAAAATAGGTTTTACCTTCTAGAAAGTGAACGTGTAAAATTCTAAAATTTTAAGATTTTATATGTTCAACTTTAAGAAGGCCACCATGTTTTTAAAATTTTCAAGATTTTACACATTCACCATTTAGACAACAAGTTTATTGGATTGTAAAATCAAAATAGAAAACACGTACAAGTTCAACTTGTAGCGTGAACAAGGCAACTTCCTATGTTACTTTCATGGTATCGATTAGTGGCGGAGCTAGATTATAAATTAGGAGAGGGTCACTAAAGTATTAATTCAATAAGTAAAAGAAATTACTAAAAAAATGTATATTATATTGAGGGTGTTTTTTTTTCCTAAAAAAATTTCATCATGATATTTAGTCATATTTTTATGCCAATTTATGTGTAAATTTCATATTTTTTAGCTAGTTCATGAATTTATATATATTATATTATGTGAATCTCTTCCAAAAAAGGAATTTATATACACTAAAATTTTGTTTCAAATAAAAATATAGTATTTTTTTCTCAACAAAAAAAATATTTGAATAATTTGACAAAATAATTACATTTTAAAACATTGATAAATTATTAAACAATAAAGCAGGTTTAAAAAAAAATTGAGGGATATTTAAATATATGATAATGAAATTTGTACCTTGATTAAGTTATAAATATGTTAACATCTTCGGTAGTTTAAGTTTACTAATTTTCATTAGTTTTTTCCTATATATAAATAAATTATAATCAAACAGAATAATGTGCGGTAAGATGTGCACACATTAATTAGACGTGCAGGACAAGTAATAAACTAACAAATAAAAAGCAGTAAACAACACAAGAGAATTGTTAACCCAGTTCAGTGTAACCACACCTAATATGGGGGCTTCCAAGCCAGGAAGAAAATCCACTAAATAAAACAAATTCAAAGTCAAACTTCCTGTTTGCACTTCTCACTTTGTACCCCGTAGGTAAGAGAAACTCGTCTCACTTCCACTTCAAAACAAATACAATCAACAAAATTAGAGAACACTCCCCAAAACAATAAACATCACTCGTACTTCAAAGCTTTGAGTGATTGACAATATTCCTTGCTTAAAAGCTTCGGATTACAATTCAATAAACTCAGTCCTTATGCATGCATCTAGGTGACACAAGCAAAGGCTCACAAATAACAATTAACAAAAGACTCAAACCCTAAAATTCTAATCTTCAATATTGGCTTGCGTGAATATTAGGTTTAGTCTTCTCACATATATATAATCTTCAGAATCTTCTAGGTCTTCAGACAAGTCTTGGGCTTCAAGCAAATAATTCCTTGTAATAATTCTTTCCCAAGAAATATAAATTTGAACCAAATAAAATATTCCCATGATTGGAAAATATTTTTTACAAATAAAATTAGGTTAACAAGTAACCATGAAGGTTCGTTGGACGCGCGCGACTTAGCCTGCAAGCAAGTGAAGTAAAAACAAAACATATCTTTCAAGAAAGATATGGCGCGTAAATAAGTGTTCAGGTTCCGGACTTCTAATAATGTGTACACATGGTTCTACACATCATGATATGCGCACATTGTCCTCCACATTGTGTTTTGCCAAAAATGAGGCCAACACAAAAACACTAACAATCTCCCCCTTTGGCAAATTTTTGGCTAAAACAATCTTGAACCGGATAGACATGCCAGAGAGATATAAAAGACAGACTCCTTCACATTGATCAGAGAATAGAGACTTTGAAGGAGTATAATTAATAATTCACATAGTGGATTCCTTATAGAAATGCTTACCAAAAATCTTTCAACAATGAACATCAGAGGCACACAGCAGCGGATAAACGACGGCCTCACACAAGAAACACAGAGGATAAAGAAGTCCTCACATAGGTGTTTTAGAAAAACACACATAGGGCTTGACATGCTAAAAGTAGCACATTCGCATGCAAGCACACAATCAACAAGTAACAGGTAATAAGAGAGTCAAAACTCCCCCTAAATAACAGCTTCAAATAAGTGGCACTCCCCCTCAATAGTAGCTTCACATAAAACACGAGAAAGATTTTCTCCCCCTCAAATCATGCATATCTCAGATCATGCAGACAATGAACATACTTCATAAGTAACACATTCATGCATAATCATGCAAACAACTCACAATCAACAATAAACATCTTCAATGTGACAAACACTGTGCCAACATATTTATGCACATCATACTTTAGACAAATAACAAATGACTGGTGACATAGTGACACTAACCATGTGTCAACATTTTCATGCACATCGTGCAGACAACTCATAATGAGTAACAATCAACCAGCAATAATAATAGCAACTACTACTACTTCAACAACATCTTCATGACATAACCAGGTAGTAGAGAATAAAAGAGAATAAACAGCTCACATATCAGAAACAATCAACAACTAACATCTACTCCCACTTTTTAGACATAAAATTTTGCCAAACAGAACATACCATGTAGGAGGTCTTCAAGATTAGAGAGATATTGGCAAGAGAACAAACAAGCTAGCAGATTTGCATAGCAATAATTCATGGTAGATAATAAGAGAAGTGCATACCATAAGATTCAATAAGGCACAGATAGTGCAAAAGAGTGCATATCGATAAAACATAATCTGGTCATGCAGACTAATGAAGCTTCGTGCACATATTGATATTAGAATTTCGTCACTGAACACGTGTTGTTATTTAATTGTTACATCTGTTCTATTAGGCAAATCCCCAATTTACCCCTTAATTTCTCAAACTGAGTTGCATCTAAGGCCTTTGTGAAAATATCTGCAATTTGTTCTTCTGTGGCAACATGCTCAAGCAAGACAAGTTTCTCTTCAACCAGATCTCGAATATAATGATGTCTAATGTCGATATGTTTGGTCCTGCTGTGCTGTATAAGATTCTTAGAGATATTTATAGCACTTAAATTATCACAATATAATGTGAGCACATCTTGCTTCACATTGTACTCCTTCAGCATTTGTTTCATCTAAATCATTTGAGTGCAGCTACTTCCTTCTGCAATGTATTCAGCTTCACCAGTAGATAAAGAGACACTATTTTGCTTCTTGCTGAACCATGAAATGAGATTATTGCCTAAGAAGAAACAACCACCTGAAGTGCTTTTTCTAACATCAGCACTTCCAGCCCAGTCAGCATCACAGTATCCAAGCAGTCTTGAGTCTTCACTGTGAGAATACAATAATCCATAGTCTGAAGTACCACTCACATATTTCAGAATTCTTTTAACATGATTCAAATGACTTTTCTTTGGATCAGCTTGATATCTAGCACATACACCTACAGAAAATGTAATGTCAGGCCTGCTGGCTGTAAGATACAACAAACTGCCTATCATGCTTCTATACTGACTTTGATCCACACTGACCCCCTTTTCATCTTTAGTGAGTTTTAAATGTGTAGGAGCAGGTGTTCTCTTGTGACTAGCAGTTTCCAATCCAAACTTTTTGACAATACTCTTGGCATATTTGCTTTGTGACACAAAAATAGTATCTTCCATCTGCTTGATTTGTAAACCGAGAACGTATGTTAATTCTCCAACATGACTCATTTCAAATTGGGATTGCATCTGTTTGATAAAATGTTGTACCATATGTGTACATATTCCCCCAAAGACAATATCATCCACATAGATATGAGTTATCATTAGATTTCCACTGCTTTCTCTTATGAACAAGGTCTTGTCATTTCCTCCTTTTCTGTAACCATGAGTAGTGAGAAATTCAGTTAGTTTTTCATACCAGGCTCTTGGAGCTTGCTTTAGTCCATATAGAGCTTTCTTTAATTTGTATACATATTCAGGGTGCTTGTGATCAATGAATCCTTTTGGTTGCTCAACATACACTTCTTCATGTAGCTCACCATTTAGAAAAGCACTTTTAACATCCATTTGAAATAATTTGAACTTAAGAATACAAGCTACTCCAAGCATTAGTCTTATTGACTCAAGCCTTGCAATAGGTGCAAATGTTTCATCAAAGTCAACACCTTCAATTTTTGTATATCTTTGAGCAACAAGTCTTTTTTTATTTCTGGTTACAATACCACTTTCATCAGATTTGTTTCTAAAGACCCATTTTGTGCCTATGACATTTGTGTCTTTTGGTCTAAGAACCAAGTCCCACACATCATTTGTTCTGAACTGACTAAGCTCTTCCTGCATAGCATTTATCCAAAACTCATCAGTTAAAGCTTCTTTCACATTCTTTGGTTCCATCCTTGATACAAAGCAAGAGTTTGAGATGGTGTCATTTGATCTTCTAGTAGTTATTCCCTTATTTAAGTCACCAATGATGAGATCAGTAAGATGATTTTTTTTGAATTCTGATAGATGGTGCCTTGTTGGTAGGAGGATCATCAACTTGTATGGTCACAAGGTTAGGTGTTGGTTCATTGTTATCATTTTCTGCTGGTTTTGGATCCTGCTGATAGAAAGTGCCCACATTATAGTGCACATCGTCCACTGGTATACTTGGCATATCATCAACAACCACATTGATAGATTCCATCACGGTGTTTGTTCTATGGTTGAATACTCTGTATCCTCTGCTGTTTATTGAGTATCCCAGAAATATTCCTTCATCACTTTTAGGATCCATTTTTCTTCTCTGTTCTCTGTCAGCTAGAATGTAACATTTGCTACCAAACACATGAAAGTGTTTGACTGATGGTTTTTTGTCTTTCCACAATTCATACAAGGTGTTGGTGGTGCCTGACCTGAGAGTTACACGATTATGTATGTAGCATGCTGTATTCATGGCTTCAGCCCACAAGTTTAGAAGGAGTTTCTTGGAATGTATCATAACCCTTGCTGATTCTTGAATGGTCCTGTTCTTCCTTTCAACTATACCATTTTGTTGTGGTGTGATTGGAGCTGAGAATTCATACTTAATCCCTTCAGATGAACAGTACTCAATAAACCTTGAGTTTTCAAATTCTCTTCCATGATCACTCCTAATTCTTATGATTTTTTCATCCTTTTCTCTTTGAAGCTGTGTACACAAACCTTTGAACACATCAAAGGTGTCTGATTTTTCTCTAATAAAGTTAATCCATGTAAATCTAGAAAAATCATCTACAACAACATAAGCATATTTCTTGCCACCAAGACTCTCAACTTGCATAGGTCCCATCAAATCCATGTGCAATAGTTCTAAAACTTTTGATGTTGCAAGGTATTGAAGTTTAGGATGTGATACCTTAGTTTGCTTACCAATCTGACAATCACCACAAATGCTTCCTTCATCAATGTCAAGCCTTGGTATTCCTTTGACAGCCTCTGTTTAGATTACCTTCTTCATACCTCTTAGATGAAGATGACCTAATTTTTGGTGCCATAGTTTAACTTCTTCAACCTTGCTTAAGAGACTTGTTGATAGGCTGTTCTCTTCCTGAGGTGACCACATGTAGCAGTTATCTTTAGACCTTTATCCTTTCATTACAATGTTTCCTGAATCATCAGTGATTAAACATTCATTTTTGGAGAAACTAGCCTTGAATCCTTGATCACAGAGTTGGCTGATACTAATGAGATTTGCTGTCAATCCTTTTACTAACAGCACATCTTCAATTTTTGGTAGTCCACAAGGGACTAGATTTCCTGCCCCTTTAATTTCTCCTTTTGCACCATCTCCAAAAGTAACATAGCTAGTAGAATGAGGTTTTAGGTCAGTTATGAATTTTTTTACTCCTGTCATGTGCCTTGAACACCCATTGTCAAAGTACCAATCTTCCTTTGAGGAAGCTCTAAAAGATGCAAATAATCCAACACATTTCTCCTTTGGTTTCCACTCCTTTTTTGTTTCAGATTTATTATAGTACTGTTCTGAAGTGTGATAACCAGGATACCCATGTAGCTTGAAGCAAAAAGGTCTTATGTGTCCTTTCTTGCCACAGTGATGGCACACCCAAGCTTTGGTGATAGTCTGAGATGTGATCTTAGGATGTGCATACATGTTTTTAGAAGATTGTGTCCACATGGTATCCCACATTGTTGGATCATAGATATCCTTTGCTGCGACAAACTTTGTGGCATTGTTTTTCTGGGATTGTTTATTCAGAACTTGATAATCAAAACCAATCCCTTTAGGTTTCCCAAGTTGTTGTTCATCAAGGATCTTTTCTAGCATGTCTGTACCATTGTTCATCGTTCTGACTTGTCTTTTCATGTCTTCTAGTTTTGAAGCAAGTTGCACAACTCCTTTATTTAACTTTGATATTTGTGATATATGATTTTTCCTCTCAGTCATCATTTGACTAATAGTTTGAACGTTTTCATATAGTTGTTTGTGAGTGCTTTCAGTCTCATAGCACAAATCCTTAAAACTTGCTGCAAGTTCTTCATAAGGAACTACTCGATTGGAATAATCATGCTCAGGAGTTTCACATATCCCAGTTAAGACCTTGACAAGTTTAGCAGCTTCTCCTCCATTGTTTTCATCTTCTGAATCATCATCCGACCAAGCAGCAGAAAGACCCTTCTTTTGACTTTTGAGAAAGGTGGGACATTCTGGTCTGATGTGTCCATGTCCATCACATTCAAAGCACCTTACTCCTTTGCCTTCATTTGTTCTTCTTGGAGAGTTTGACCTTCTGACCTCTGTTTGTATTTTCTGGTTTGGTTTTCCTCCAAATTTCTTCAAAATTTTGTTGAATTGTCTACCAAGGAAAACTATCTCATCTGAGGTACCATTGCTGTCATTCTCTTCAATTTTCTCAAGTCCTTCATTTGCAACAAAAGCAATACCTTTTGTTTTCTTATCAGTTCTGTCATTGCATGCACCTTCAAAAGTTTGAAGAGAACCTATGAGTTCATCCATCTTCATGTTAGAAATGTCTTGAGCTTGTTCAATAGCAGTGACTTTCATGTCAAACTTCTTAGGAAGGGATCTGATGATCTTTCTGCACAATTTTTTTCCAGCTATTTATTCTCCTAGAGAGTCAAACATGTTGGCATAATCTAGTACTTCCATTTGAAAATCATATATGTTACCATCTTCTTTCATTTTAAGATTTTCAAATTGTGTTGTTAGAAGTTGCAGCTTAGCCATCTTCACTTTAGATGTACCTTCGTGATTTGTCTTTAGCATATCCCAAACAACTTTTGCTACAGATTGCTTCTTGATAAGTCTGAACATGTTTTTGTCTACTGCATTGAATAAGGCATTCAATGTTTTGTTGTTTCCATATGCAAGTTCATCTTCTTCTTTGGTCTAGTCTTCTGGAGACTTTGGAATAGCAGTAGATTTTCCATCCTTGTCCATGATCATGGGTGGTTCCCACTTCTTCAGTATTGACTTTCATGATTTGTTATCTAATGATTGAAGAAACGCTAGCATTTTAGGTTTCCATCCATCATAGTTTGTACCATCCAATAGAGGTGGCCTGGTGACTAATCCTCCTTCTTTGTCTGTATTCCCAGTATTCATCTTCCCTGGAGCTCACCCAAAAACAGGTAGGGTGCCTGCTCTGATGCCAATTGAAATTCGGGTGCACTATTTATAAATTATAATCAAACAGAATAATGTGCGGTAAGATGTGCACACATTAATTAGACGTGCATGACAAGTAATAAACTAACAAATAAAAAGCAGTAAACAACACAAGAGAATTGTTAACCCAGTTCAGTGTAACCACACCTAATCTGGGGGCTTCCAAGCCAGGAAGAAAATCCACTAAATAAAACAAATTCAAAGTCAAACTCCCCGTTTGCACTTCTCACTTTGTAACTACCTGTATAGACTTCTACCTAGGTACCCCGTAGGTAAGAGAAACCCGTCTCACTTCCACTTCAAAACAAATACAATAAACAGAATTAGGGAACACTCCCCAAAACAATAAACATCACTCGTACTTCAAAGCTTTGAGTGATTGACAATATTCCTTGCTTAAAAGCTTCGGATTACAACTCAATAAACTCAGTCCTTATGCATGCATCTAGGTGACACAAGCAAAGGCTCACAAATAACAATTAACAAAAGACTCAAACCCTAAAATTCTAATCTTCAATATTGGCTTGCGTGAATATTAGGTTTAGTCTTCTCACATATATATAGTCTTCAGAATCTTCTAGGTCTTCAGACAGTCTTGGGCTTCAAGCAAATAATTCCTTGTAATAATTATTTCCCAAGAAATATAAATTTGAACCAAATAAAATATTCCCATGATTGGAAAATATTTTTTACAAATAAAATTAGGTTAACAAGTAACCTTGAAGGTTCTTTGGACGTGCGCGACTTAGCCTGCAAGCAAGCGAAGTAAAAACAAAACATATCTTTCAAGAAAGATATGGCGCGTAAATAAGTGTTCAGGTTCCGGACTTCTAATAATGTGTACACATGGTTCTACACATCATGATATGCGCACATTGTCCTCCACATTGTGTTTTGCCAAAAATGAGGCCAACACAAAAACACTAACAAAATTCTCTAAAATATCATTTTAAATATCAAAAAGAGTGTATTTCTTGAACTTTATACTTTGTATGTACTAATTACTCGACTTCATGATGACCATAATAAACAAATTATGTAAAATATATAAATATCTCTTTAGTGTTGCATCAACTACAACACTGTTTCCAATTGCAATTTTGGTCAATTGTATATTTTAAATCTGAATTAATTCAACCCTTATAAAATCAAATTATAAAGTGATAATTATATGACATGTTAGGGTGGTCCAAGCATAAGATAATGGAAATAAGAGTACTAGCCTCCAAAAAAATTATTAAAGAAAATTGATCTCTCACAAGTCATAAACTCATTAGTCTATTTATAATAGTTTACGACTCGCAAGAAACTTTGGCTGCACTTATATTGTTTGTCATTTTGATTCGAACGGTGTCATTGATCTCCTAAATAAACCTTTGAACAAATATCATTGTTTTAAATCTATCATTATCAATATCTTTGATCTGATGAATTTGGATTGGGAGGTAAAGTTATGTCACTCTCTTAGAGAAAGAAATGCTAGTGCAAATTTTCTAGCAAAGTGGGGCGCAAACAATGATATCAAGTGGAAGCTTTGGAATACTCCTCCCAATGATCTGAAGACAATTCTCCTTAATAATTCCATGAGGACTCTTGTTTCTTGTAGTTAATTCTTCTTCCTTTTGAATTTTCTTTTATGTTCATTCTCTTGTTTTCCATTGTACCAAAAAAAACTCTTTAGTCTATGATAGAAAAAAAAAGCATCGAAAAAAAACATAAAAACCTATGAGAAAAACAATTAAAAAATAAGATAACAACTTTGCTACTCCTCAAAATTCATGTGATAATATCCTTGACACTAAAATTAACAAAATTTTATCTTAGATCAACAATGTCTCAATAAAGATTAAATGTATAAACTTTATTATTAATTGAAAAGGAAATTTTAAATAAAATTGATTAATTTAATAATAAAATTTAAACAAAAAATCCTATTTTGAGAATCGTTTTAAGCCTTACTTCTGTTTTATAGGCGTTTTAAGCCTTACTTAATATTGAGTCAATACTGCACCACATATATAAATACATACATATTCATATCATAGTTTATCTAATGTGAAATTTTTTACACATTCTTTCTCACCCTAAGTAGTTCGATATGGCAGGTGACACTGCTCTAATATCATTTGAAATTTATTTTATTTTTTGATAACAAAGAGGGGCAAGCCCCAGAAAAAAACAATTACACGGATACTAAACGAGGGGTAGTTATCCCCATTACATCAGCAAGCAACAAATGACTAAACGCAGGAGGACATGTCTCAAAAAAGACCATTTCGTTGTCCATTAAGCACCCATACTTTGCTAAAGCATCTGCACAAGAGTTTGCTTCACGATAAGAATGGCGGACCACAACTTTCCACTCATGAGCAATAAGTCTCCTAATCTGCTCAACAAGAGAACGCCCCAACGGACTATACCTCCTACTACATGTGATGTTCCTAACAACAATCAAAGAGTCGACATGCACCTCAACCTTACTGAAATTCAAGCGCCTAGCCTGACGGAGACCTTCCAAAACTCCCCATAATTCTGCTTCATAAGCCGATCCAACCCCAATAAATTTAGAATATCCTCCTAACCACTCACCATCACTCCCTCGAATAACTCCACCACAACCAATACGACCTTGTGCTTGACAAGATCCATCCGAATTTATCTTCACCCAACCAAGTAAAGGAGGTATCCATCTCACATGGATCAAGCTCCTTTGCGGTTTATTAACTATAAGAGTAGCCTTCTCTGCCAAATAATAATTTTTGATACTTTGCATGACATGTTGAACTTGATTGCTAGGCCTTGAAAAATCTTCTACATGATGATCCTGGTTTCGCCACATCCAAATAAAATAACAAGCCATGATCCAAAAGCTACTCCACTCAAATTCTATACTCCAACCAACATCATTTCCAATGTTGAAAAGAAACCATTGCTGCAAGTTTCATGTAAAGAATTTGTCCCTCTCATTTATATGGACCACGTTCAACCATATTGGCATTACTACCGGACAATCTCTCATGACATGCAACACCGTTTCAGCTACACTACCACAATAATCACATGAAGCACTACCTAACCCCATCTTACTCTTATTATAATTTGTTAACAAACGATCATATTTCATCAACCAAGCAAAATGTCTCACCCTTTCCGGCACACTCAACTTCCAAATACTTCTCCAAATATCCCTATCATTATTCTCCTCCAAATTACATAATGTTGTGTACATAGCAGCAATTGAAAAATCCCCATATTCATTGTCCATGCAAAAATGCATGTCTTCTCCACTATTCATATCAGGAGGATGAATGGCTGCAATCCGAGACATAATATGCGGAGACAAACACAAGCTGAGCTCATTCCACTTCCAATTCCCGTTATGATCAACAAAATCAGCAACTTTGCGATTAAACCACTGAGCTGGAATGTGCACATCTAAATCTACCAGACGAAGGCCTCGATCAATCCAAGCATCACCACAAAAATCTATATTTAAACCATTACCAACAACCCAAAACCGAGAAGCATCCAAATTTGGCCAAAGCTTAACTATGGCTTTCCAAAGATGAGAATCTGAAGCTTTAGCCACTGCGTTATTAAAATTATCCCCTCGCCGATACTTCCCCCACATCACCTTGCACCAGAACGCGTCTACACCAGACTGCAACTGATGCCCCAATTTTAAAATACAGGCTTCATTCATAGTCCTCAAGCGCCTAATGCCAAGTCCTCCATATTCCTTTGGTTGGGTAACTATATTCCAGCCCACAGCATGGTATCTTCTCACACCATCAGTATCTCCCCATATAAAATTTCTTTGAAGTCGTTGAACTGCATCTAGACAAGATTTTGGAATCATTGTGGACATCATTGGATAGATAGGGATAGCTTCCATAACACTTTTTGCTAACGTCACTCTACCAGCAAAAGAAAGTTGATTAGCTTTCACTTCACAAGCTTTTCACTAACAAGATCAATCACATAATTAAAATCAGCTTTCTTTGGAGTTTGCCCTATCAAAGGCACACCAAGGTACTTCCCAAGATTCATAGTCTCTCTAAACCCGGATATACGAGTCAAATTATCCCTAACACTTTTTCTCGTATTCTTAGAAAAGAAAATGCTAGTTTTCTCTTGATTAACTTGTTGGCCTGACATATGACAAAAATCGTCAAGAACTTTCATAACACAACTCATTTGATCATTTGTAGCTTCACCGAACAACAACAGCTCATCTGCGAACATCAAATGAGATACAAAAGGTCTGCTGAGACCAGCTCTGAGAGCCTTCCAGTCACCTTTGTCCACTGCATGCGCTATAAGATGAGAAAGTTTGTCAATGCACATAACAAACAGATAAGGAGAAATAGGATCTCCTTGTCGAATCCCTCTTTGAGGTCTAAAATACTCAGCACGGGCTCCGTTCCACTTAACATTTGTTTCCACACTAGTAACTAGATGCATAATAAGAGAGATGATATTATCCGGCAATCGCACCTCCATCAGAACTCTCCAGATAAACTCCCAATTAAGTTTATCGTAAGCTTTTGAGAGATCAACTTTAATAGCAAAGAATCCTCTACGCCCATTCATCTTCTTCATACTATGAATCATCTCTTGAGCAACAATAATATTCTCATGAATACTTCTCCCCGGAACAAATCCGGTTTGAAAAGGAGAGACAATAACAAGAATGAGCTCTTTCAATCTTTCAACTATAACTTTGTTAACCACCTTATAAATTGTGTTACATAAAGAAATAGGACGAAACTGGTTAACAAACTCCGGGTTAGAAATTTTGGGGATCAGACAAATATCAGTTTGATTAACTTGTGCAATATGACTAGGATTAATCCACACATCTCTAACAAAATCACACACATTCTTACCAACAACCTCCCAAGATTTTTGAAAGAAACCTGCCGGGAAACCATCTGGCCCAGGAGCCTTCCAAGGATTCATTTTAAACAAAGCTCTCTTAATCTCTTCATCATCAACGTGGTCCTTCAATTTGTTTAAAAGAGCACTATCCAGCATTGGAATTGAAACTTCAGTTTGGACCCAATCACATTGAACTTGGTTAATAGCAAATAAATCTTTGTAAAAGTCATTATCCATGTCCTTAAGCTGAACAGCATCATCAATCCATCGACCCTCCGCATTACGCAACATCAAGATATTATTTTTCCTTCGACGAGACACCGTCTTAGTATGGTAATATCTTGTATTACGGTCTCCATCGGTCAACCACTTAGCTCGTGATCTTTGAAACCACATTAACTCTTCCTTTTTTAAAATAAAGTTAAGCTCGCGATGTAATTTAATTTCCAACACACGCAAGCCCCTAGAGTTATTACCATTATGCATGCTTCTTTGTATGCCTCCCAAGCGCGCCACCAATTCTTTTTTCTTATTAAGAACTTGATCGAAATGTAGCAGCTTCCAGCTCGAGATACCATGCTGCACATTCACCAAATTATTCATAACAGTAGCTTTTTGATCCCAACTCCCTTTCAACATATCATGATACGTATTATCGAGAAACCATGCACTCTCAAAACGAAAATTCCGAGCTGCCGAATGAAGAGAACTATCAACCGGAGAAATTAACAGAGGGTGATGATCAGAAAACTCCAAACGTGGAAGAACACGCACATAACCATGGGGAAAGGCCAACCTCCAAGCTTCGTTACTAAGAGCTCTGTCCAACCGTTCAAATATATGTTGTCCACCATGATAAATAGGGTCGCGCCAAGTGAATCTAGTCCCTATTGCGCCAATATCCATTAAATTGCAAGCATCAATTCTATTTTTAAAATTTAGACACTTCCTCATACACACCGGAGCTCCACCTTTCTTCTCATGAGAACCTAAGATATCATTAAAATCACCGGCCAAAAGCCAAGGATCCAAAATACTAGAAGCAATATTCCTCAAATCGTTCCAAAGCACCCTCCTATTCTCCTCATTAGGACTTGCATATATAGCAGTGAACAACCAGGACCTCTGTCTAGGAAAATTCACCTTTAAATGTAAGAATTGAAACTTTTTGATCAATAAATTGACCATTATATGATCAGACTTCCAAACAACAATGATACCACCAGAATAACCATTCACCTCAGAGGCCAAAAAACCATCAAAACCCAACAAATTAAAGGTATTTCTTAATTTCTCTGGGTCACATCTAGTTTCAACAATAACCATCATAATCGGTTTCCAAGACACCACATATTGCTCGCAAAATCTATAAAATGATGTGTTGGCTGCACCTCGGCAATTCCACACAAAAATTCTGTTATTTGTACCAATCATAGAAATCACAGATAATAAGAGTAACTCTAAAACACAACACAGAACCTTCCAAAATTAATTTGTAAGGTCTGGTGTCTCCAAGACAACCTCCATCTCTGAATCAAAAGAACCACTCATTCTGTGGTCATTTGCATCAAGAAATTCATCCCCTTCTGATAAATTAGTCCCCACATAGTGCATGGTTATTAACTTATCATTAGAGGGTTGACTATTATCATTAGGGGGTCTGGGCACATTTGGCAATAGAACTCCATTCGAAACCAAATTAGAGTCCAAGGAGCCTTTATTACACACTACATGTTCATTGTGGGCCATACCATTCTTTTCCACCACCTCATGAGTAACACGTGAATCTCCATTTTTTGTATCCTTGTTGCAAAGATCAGTAATAAGTGCATTCCCATTCTTTGACTCCAAATAAGACACAAAATTTTCTAACGGTTTCCTAGTTAAAACACTTGATTTCCCTTTAAAAACTCCACTTCCCCGCGCTGCTAATCTATTGGACTTCACACCTTTGGTCTGATTGGACCCAGTAGTTAGGAATTTTTGTGTGCCGGTCCCACTAGCTTTAACATTGTCAGCAACATTCCTCCTTGCCTCGTTATTTTCATTAAAAGAGACCACCTTGAATTCAGCCTCCAATCTTTCAACCGTTTCCACGTGTTCCGCTACCATATGCTCATCTTGGTCTCCATTATTTGCACTTATATCACAATCAACCTTTTGAATATCTACATTTAAAGCATTAAATCTGGATCCCGAGATTCTATCCCCTGCATTAACTTGCGCCGGAGCTATGTTGTTGCCGCCCTCAGCCACCATCCCTTCTTTGTCCTTCACCTTCCAAGTCCTTCGTTGTTTCTGAACCACCATCCAAGGTCCATCCACATTACTCCCAGCAAGATCTTCCTTTCCTCCATTATCATGACCACCTCCACGCACTGTCTCAGCCTCCTTGACTTTCTCCGGACAACCTTCTTTGTAGTGTCCAAATCGCCCACAATTAATGCATAGAAGATGAAGGCCTTCATACTCAACCTTATACATACGCTTTTTGATTGAGAACATGGCCAATAGGGGTTTCGTTAAATCAACAGACACGCAGAGCCTTGAAAATTTCCCTCGTTCTTGCTTCAATGTTTTCTTGTCCACTTTCACTGTTTTGCCAATTCTGTCTCCAATAAATCTAAGAACCTTGGCATCATAATATTCAATGGGCAACCCAGAGATACGAACCCAAACTGCCACCTGCTCTATAGTATCACTTGCCGGATGAAAATTTGGGCTCCACTCTTTCACCGTCAAGTAGTGATCATAGATAAACCAAGGTCCATCCATGACAGCAGCATAATGATCTTCTTCATGAGAAAAAGTGACCAAGTAATAATCATTGCTGAGATCGATTATATGGATTACTCCTTTTTTCACCCACATCTGTTTCAGTCTCGTTTCCAACGCCTTATAACCAATCTTCCGTCCCAAGAGTTTCACAATAACACCACGTCGCCATGGTCGTTGAATCCTGCGTTCTTCAATGTCAGACAATATGATTTCAGGACATTCATATTGTCCAATCACATGTTCCTCCACTTTCAACCCAATACCATCCTCCTCCTCAAAGTCTTCATCTTCCTTATCAGTATCATTATCTCCTCCATTCTCTTTCCCTCCTCCCAGCACCATGTCCTTATAAGAACGGTGCTCTTCCACTTTCCTACCATTATCCATCCCAACAAGAACATCAGCATGACTTGTTGATTTAGATGCTAGTTTAGAGAAGCTTTGATCACCTTCCTTCATATCTTCTTCATCAAAGAAAACAAGATGTCGGTACGTATTACTTATTACGTATTACTTATTTGAAATTTAAGTTAAATTTAATTCAATTTTTACAAAACTTAGTATTTATAAGGCGAAAATGTCCACCATTTAAAATAATGCAGAAAGGCTACTTGATTGGTGACAGATGTATGTGTGAATAACAAATACCTAAAGGCCGGTTTAGCTAGCCAAACATGGCATGAAAGCAGCATACATAGCATGATCTCATAAGAAGCAAACAAACAAATATCACTGTTTTGATGATTTAGAGCAAAGTATTGCTCAACTTCAAAACTGGCACGAGGTACCAAGCCTCTGTAATCTACTTCTGACCTATGGTTATGGATTTCCTCTTGGCAAAATGAAATAAGGATGATTTTGCATTGCAATAGCAACTGTTCAGAAATATTATAATAGTTCCTAAACCATAATACTCATTTCGCCAAGTAAATATTTAAAGAGCAGAATTGTAAAGTACAAAATGTATAAGCAATAGCAACAAAATAACCACAAATCAAACACTCATAGATCAAAGTTATGGCCATAGAAAGTCAGCCATCTAGAAACAACAAACCTAACGGCTTGATGATGACTTCATTGCATCCAATATCACATCTCCAACCAACTTAGTACGCCTCGAAAGCACCTCCAATTCAGCAACTCGAAGCTCCCTCCAACTTCTCTTAAACTCTTCCCATTTCAATTCATCAATCAACCCTAGTGTCTAACAGGTGAAGAGCGGACTAGAGTTGATCGAGGAATCGAAAATGGCAGAGTTTGAGAGAAGATGGAGGGAGCTTCAAGTTGCCGAATTGGACGTGTTTTCGAGGCGTGCTAAGTTGGTTGAAGATGTAAAATTGGAAGAAATGAAGTCATCATCAAGCTGTTAGGTTTATTTTTTTGTAGACGTCTTAGACATATTGTTGCCATAACTTTGATCTATGAGAGTTTGATGTGATATTGGTACAAGAACCGCGTTTCTTTGGTAAAGCAAAGCGAAACTCCTAAACTCTTCAGCATATTTGTCTCATTTCTTGAACTCCATTTCTTACAAGACTGATAAACGGAGTAAATAAAAATCAAAAAGAACACACTGCTTGGATATAAGAAGAACAGGCAGATAATTAGAAGAAAACCAATGTGGCGGCTGAATGAAGTGCATTAGCTACAGCTGCTTGAGACTTTTATATTAGTTAATTAGGTTTAACAATTGAGCCTTTCTTATTTGGGTTTATTGGGCTTTGATTTAAGTCTAATTTTTCTAATTTGAAAATTAAATCTTCCACCCTAACATTTAACCCCTCACCCCTACAAATTACTTGAAAATTCTATTTTGCCCATTCTATTATTAAATTTTTTATAATATTATATTTTATCATTTGTTTCACCCCTACAATATATTGTTCTGATAATTTTAATTTTTTCTTGGTTTGATATGCTTACCGGAACGATTTTTCAATGTATTCCGGTGTGATAATTTTATCAATTTTTTCAAACATTCATACCGGAACACTTGAAAATTTTGTTCTGATTTATTAAAATTCGTAGCGGAACACTTAAATATTTATATCGGAAAACCACTACCATTGTTCCGTATTGTTACTTGGCAAATGAAATGGTTACCCGAACACATAAAAAATAGTGAAAATTGTTCCGGTTAAAGAAATTGTCACCAAATCATATCTATTCCGGTTTGTTCAACCAAAAAATACTTGAATGACTTTACCGTCCATTTTACCTACTCTTTATGCTACTATCAAAGATGAACTTTTTTTTGCTCACTCTTTATGCTAGCTCCCAACTGCTAAAGAAGCCAAAAAATGGTTCAACCTCTTAACTGAATTCTCTGGGTGAAGCACTTTTAAAAAAAGGACAAAAGAAACCATTCTGTTAAAAAAAAATTATAGATTCATTTTGATTTGTAAATTATATACAAATTCACCAAACAATAGCACAAGTTTGGTATTTCTACTGGAACAATTTTTAATTAGAAAACTATTAGCAATATCGGAACAATTTTAAAAGTTTTCCGTATAAATATTCAAGGGTTCCAGCACAAATTTTAACAAACCGGAACACATTGAAAAATCATTCCGGTAAGTACATTAAATCAGAAAAAAAAAATTAAAATTACCGGAACAATATATTGTAGGGGTGAAACAAATGATAAAATATAATATTATAAAAAATTTAATAATAGAAAGGGCAAAATAGAATTTTCAAGTAATTTGTAGGGATGAAAGATTAAGTTGTAGGGGTGGAAGGTTTAATTTTTCTAATTTAGATTATTTGTTTGCTAAACATTTTTTAGTAAGTTTGTTTCGTAAACTAGTTTAGTATCTCATTTTTTTTAGTTTTTTTTTTATTTATTTTATGGTACAGAGCATATCCTCTTTTATTTTTTATTTTTTTGGTACATCGACGAAATGGCAAAGTCACCAATAAACTCACACACACAATTGGAGTGACCGAAGTTCGAACCCAATTCATGGACGTCCAGCCTAGCAATTTCGACATTTTCTGCCAGTTGAGCTAAGACTTCTAGACATATCCTCTTTTATTTTACAATATCTCTTTTATTATTCTAAATAGTAATATGCAAATATTACACATATATAATTTTCATAAATAATTATTATATTGGTTTAATTTTATTAATCTTTATCTTATTTTTATCTTTATAAATAATAAACCAGAACTATTTATCTTTCTCTCTCCTCAAAATCTTTCTCCTCTCATGCATTCATTTCTCTCATTCATTTGATATTAATTGTTATAGTAAATAATTTATTGCTATTTTTTTTGTTATATTGACATCATTCAAAATGAAAATACAACTTCTCCAAATGATGGATTTTGAGAGAACTCGGATTTGATTCATAGGTAGAATAATTTTTTTGTCAAACTTTACTTACCTCGCAACCGAACTCTGAGTACTAGGGCACTTGCCCTAGGAACCAAAGGGTGGAAAAAAGTGAAAATAACAATCATGACCATTCATTTACATCCAAGATGAGCAAAGACAAGTAAAATAAGAAATATGGAACAAAGGTGCCGTATATAAGCAGAACACCAATGAACAAAACCAAAACAAAATCTACCGAAAAGAAGTTTATTTCTAATCCCATAATTAGAAAGAAACTTCACAGCTTACAAACCACCAAAACAACACCAACCCGACCTAAAAAGATACCCCTAAATACTAACTCCGATCTCGAATCAAAATTAATCGGCTCATCAGCATCCAAAAAACAACTTCGTAAGCCAAAATTTGATGGAGGACGGTAATAAGAAAACCTAGTAGATAAGTCTCAGCTAGAAGTCCTCAACCAAGCAGATGAGTCAAAACCGATGAGTTATAGGTCAGTCAGATAACAGAAACCTACAAATCCCAACAAATTTGGAAACCAAGTGAGACTAAATTAAAGAGCCCTGCAAATCTCAACAGATTTGAAGACGGTCAGAGATTCAGTTATCCAGACAACCAAAACACTTATGGCAATAACCAAACCATGGCAACGCCAGAACCAGCACATGCACATCACAACACCTCACCACCACAACACCAAGCCATCACCCCACCCACAACACCACAACCACCGAAAACCACATAATCAACCACCAAATCACCACCATTACCACAGATCTTCCAGCGTAGATGAGACCGCCGGACACCAGATCCACAACCATAAGCACCACCAGAACCAGGTCCAACACCAAAACCACCACCACCGACCTCAACACATCAGCTATCAACACCAACATTAGATCTGCCACCACCGCAATCACCAGCTCAAACCCTCATCACCGACACAGAACCAACCACCGGTTCAACACCTCCCCAAAACACGCTGCAACCCAAAAACCACAACCCAACCAAGACTCAAACAAAACCCAAATCACCACCTCCAAAAAACACCAAACCAGGAAAAGCTACAACCCACCCCAAAAAGCCGCCAAAACCCAACCACCAGCGCACCAAAGAGCCATCAAAACTACACCCGAACAGAACCACAAAACCTCCCGAACCAACCACACATCACAACCAAACCAGAACCATGAAACAAGCAGATCCAGCCATGAACGACCAAACCACAACCATGACTCGCGGTTGCACCACCATCACCAACAAAATTTCCGAGCCGGAGAAGAAAACACAACGGAAAAGGAAGAAAAACGATCAAGATCCAGACCAAAAACAAAAACGAAAAAGCACGAAACTCCCCACAGAAAGAACAGTAACAAAGTGGTGCGGAGTAGATCTCATCACACCACCGTCCGTGGTGGTTACATTGAAACAGTTAGATTTGGATCTAAAGGGTGGCGGCGGTTTTAAATTTAGAGAGAGGGCAGAGCAAGTTTTAGAGAGAGAAGTATTTTTGTTTCTTAATACATGATTGTTATTGTTTGATCGTATAAAATTATTTTACACTGTTAGTGTATATATTCTTTTTTTCTCTTTTAAAAATAAATTAGAAATAACATAGAGTTGTACAAGTGGTAAATAATTGAATTTTTTCATTATAGATTTCAACTATCTCGAGAGAGTATTAATATATGCAGTTGTTGATTAAAGTTAATCCATAAATATCATAATAGAATATAAATAGTTGATATAATAACTTATTATTTTAATTATTGATTAAGGTTAATCCATAGAATCAACAATTGTATGCAAAAAATACATTTAGTTTACAAAAATAAATAAATTGAGTTCCACATCTCCGTAGATAGGTTTCCTAAGTCCATCCTGGTACAATATATATTAATATAAAGACTTATTTTTTGGAAATTTTACGGAGGCATATATTTAGTTTTATATAAGGGACATATTTTTTGTAATTTTTGTGGGAGTTATATTTCTACTATAGTTTTAGTTATAGATTAATAAGAAGTTTTATTTTTATGAATACTTAATTTTTTAATTTCTACGAATATCTAATTTTGTATTTAATTTTGATAAATACTCATATTTTCAATGTTAGTAGTATTTCGCATTTTCCATGGACAGTGGGCTGTTTATTTTTTTTGGGAAAGACTTAATTGACTATGTTACATTTATACTTCATCCGGCTTTAATTATAAGCAACTTTCTACTTTTTAGATTTATTGGATAATTAATGTATTTGGTCAATAATTAAGGCTGAATACATTAGTTATCCAATGAATCCAAAAGGTGAAAAGTTGCTTATAATTAAGGCCGGATGGAGTACCTATATAAAGAGGATACACTATTTTGGTATAACCTATTTTTATTCCTATTTTACCCTTAATTTCAAATTATTCTCGTAACAACCACATTTAAAAAAAAAATCATAAAAAATATGTAACATACAAACGGGTACATTTGTATGACACAAACGGGTACGGAGTATTGCATAAAGTATTTAGTATGAGTAGGCATATATTGCATAAAGTATTTTCCTGAGATCATCGATATTGGAATTAACAATTCTTACTTGACTAATTAACTAATAATTAAGTATATACATGAATCATCATTATGACGATAGTTAGTGGAGAGAATATTTAATTAAATTTTAGAGTTAAATTAAGTTTTAAACATCGTAATAAATATATAGAATAAAAAATATTTATAGATCACCACTTGCCGTCCATGTAGGCCTTCCCATTTATTAGATTGATAATTTTTGGAGTTATCCATAGGTCATAAGGTTGGTCACTATTAGTAATTGTGAAATTTCCTACTACTAAAATACTTGCCTCAAACGGCTGCTTCCATTGCATGCTTATTTTCACTGTGAAGTTCTGCAACTTCCTATACATGCATCTTTGTGATAACTAAGCATCTACACATTTAGTAAGACGTGTGATTCATGTTAATTTACAATGCATGCTTTAATTTGCACATATATAACAAACTTCATATGAAGATTATCATGAATTTTTAATCTTTGTTATCATGTTCTAATTTTTTCCATATTGTTTGTTGTTTGTACCATAGCCAATTGCAGGGTACATTGCTACTCATGAAGAACTTTATTCAACTATAATTAAGCTCAAATTTTCGAACTTATTGCGTTTTTATATATCTTAGTTTTATTCTTTAAAATTATTCCACTTCCTTTTAATAGAACTTGCAATCTCATTTTTGGCGGCATTCTATTTGAAAATGTCCTTTGTTACTTTGAATTATTGGTAATATAAGTGAGTCATTCTTTTTTTTTATAACATAAGTGAGTCATAATAAGAAAGAAACACACGGTCTTTTGTTGGCATTCTATTTGTATTGAATGAACTTCATATATAGATGAAGGAGGGAAATCGCAATAGGCAATTTGGGGTTGTGATTTGTAGTGGAAAGCTAGCACCAAAAGTGACACCCTTCCTCTTCTAATATGCTTCCATTAATCTTTCTTTTCTGCTGGGTTTGAATGGATGAAGCTATTTTTTTGTTTGAAGTTGTCCAGTAGTTAGTTGTTACATTATTTATTTAAGGAAAATGCTAAACAGTGTTTTCGGAGCACTAGTTAAGTTTATTAAAAAAAAAAATTATCTTAAAATTTGTGCATTCAATACTTCTGTGTTGGAACTTATGCCTTAATTTTATTTTTTATTTCCTGATTTAGTATGTTTAACAAGTGCCCCGGGGCACTGTTTAGTAGAGCTGTCAAATGGGTCGGTCCGGCCCAGTCCGGCTTGGCCCGCGAGACTTTGAACTATTGATGGGCCAGACTGGCCCTGCCCAATTTTAGTTGGGTCATGATTTCGTGAGCCCGGCCCTGCAAAATTCCGGCCCGGCCCAATGGGCTTGTGGTCCGCTTTAATCTCATTTATATTTATTTTTTTCACTTTATTTGTTCTTTTTTAAATAAATTCGATATATTAGTTCTTCATCATTATTAATTTTATTGAGATATAATTGTATGCAAATGTAAATTACTAAAGTTTTAGGTAAATATAATCATTTTTATTAAATTTACACGTTAAACTATGTTTTTTATAATAATTTTTTAATTAAATTATAATTTTTTTATAAAAACAATATAAAAAGTTGGATAATGGGCCGGCCCGAAGCCCGGAGGGCTAGCCCGGCCCAGTCCAATTATCAGAAGGGCCAAATGGGCTTGGGCCAGAAAAACCCAATTGCTTTTGGGCCAGCTATTTTAAAGCCCAAGTCCATGGGCTAATGGATCAGCCCGATAGACCGACCCATTTTGACAGCTCTACTGTTTAGGATGACCCTTTATTTAAATCCATATAATTTTATTTATGCAAAGATAAAAAAAATTCTAACTCTTAGTTAAATTTTTATATGATATTTAATTATATATTATATACGGATGCTAAAAGACCCGTGCATCGTGCGGGTAAAATGCTAATTTAGGGCTAATTAAAAATGAGTTGGGTGGATTTAAGTTATAAATTAAGGTTAACAAATTAGAATTATCAGATTCACTACAAGAAAATTGTTGTATAGCGGCGGTTTTTTCATGTGATAGCGGCGGTTTTGAACTGCCGCAAGACAAGTTTCCGGCAGGTTGCATAGTGCTGCAATACCATGTGGCGGAAGGTCATATAGCGGCGGTTTTGGTAACCGCCAGACAAACTGCCGCTGTTTTTTTGGCGGCGGTTTTGTATCATTTAGCGGCAGTTATTTATTTTTGAACTTTCTCAGTACATGATAGCGGCGGTTTGAAACCGCCGCAAAACAACAAAATTTTAAAAAAAAATAATAATCAACCGTACTACAGCTTCCTCTCATATCAACACACATTATTTTACCAATCACTTTTCCAAAGAACTACATATATTAGGAATTATGACAATATTCATAACAACAAACAAACATACAAATATAAAAATCACAAGTTTAAAAAGAAACTTCAGTTTTTTTTCTAAACTTTACAAAAAAAATTGTTGAGATAAAACATCAAACATATTAACGGAAGTAAAAAGCCTTCCAAAAGCCTTGTTAGCAAATGAAAACCTTCCAAAAGAAGTAGATGATGCAGTAAGTAAAAAGCCATCACTCGGCGATGCAGAAGATGAACCAGATCTAGTGCATGCAATGGGAGTATAGTAGTGGTAGACTCGTTGTAGCAGAGAAACAATGTAGAAACTGAAAATTTGAATAACAAGTTTTAAATAATTAGCCCTTAGAATACATACATTAATTGCTGAGACTTTGATATAAAAGAAAATTGTCTCAAACATTAGTTTCTCTGCTATTTACATTTAATTTACATATAGAATGATAAAGAACAAATGGTATAGCTCATACTTATTAGTATTCCACACGAAAACACTTCTATGTAAATGGTATATTTTCAAGTACTGAAAGATGCATAGGAGCAAGTACTGGTGTAAAATAATTGCTTAAAACATACAAACCTGGTTTTTGAGTATTTCAACTACCAATGAAAGACCAACTCTCTGACTAAGGAATCCAAATCATCCAGCTCCTTAAAAACAACTGTCAAAACCTGATTTATGTTTGACCAATGTCTGCAATGGAGTAGAAACAATAGTGATTTAGTCACAACTAAAGTCTATACCTATACCCTTCAAATGCATCCAACATTGTAGTAACTAATAGTAAAAACTAGTGTTATCTTATGATGGAAAGTTAAGTACCTATTACATCATGTTTGGTACAGAGAATGTCATTCCATTATGCTACCATTGGAGAAAGAAAAGAAATCATTAGTTCTCAATACCTCTTGGTCCTATTTTAATTTTAAATAACTAAACTATGAAGTTTCGAAATAGAAGCAATTAAGCAAATCCAATAAAAATCAAACAGAGAATCAATACCTTTAAATCCAAGTAGGTAGAGTGGTAATGCACAATAATACATAAATGAGAGTCCACAAACTCTAGATGTTTCAATTCTTCGTGATCATTAATACCATCACTCTGCAGCAACAAATTGAATATTTATGTTAAGGGCTCAATTGAGTAGGGTATGGAATCGAACTCTAGTAAAAAATGCTTGTTGGTGCTGCTTCTTAATGTTAAGAAGTTATAAACCCATTAACCTCTTCCTTTGAAGCTCAAGAGCTTCATGTAGATCAGTTTCCTCCTAAAAATGTGTTAGTGTTATAGAACATTATTCCATCTAAAAAACATGGAAAAGACACTTCACATGTCAAGGAGAGGTAGGATTGAATTTAACTAAAAACGCAATCATTTGTAAATTAAAGCACTGTGACATTGCCATTGGCAATTAAGAATATTGGAACTCTATGAAAACTATAATAACTAATCAAAATTAGCCGGCAAATTAACAAAGTCTAGCATCTCAACAATGAGGACGATAACCTTAGTTGTTCGTTGACCTAATGCGGCGCAAGAGAAAACATGGAAATACAGTAGACGAAAACACGGCAACAGAGCAGACCAAAACAGAAAAAAGAAGAACTACACTAAAACACCATCTCCAAACCGATAGACTCCAAGCCGCACAACATAGACCTTGCATTTCCACTTCAAAACAACACAGACCTACTAAAAACCAGTTACAAGAACCAACCAAAATCATCACATTCAAACACTTATGTATTCTAATATTCAATTCTATTTAAGTAAATTAAATACACATGCACCCCACCTAATAAAGTTGCAAGTATTTACGGAACTACCACCGCGTGACTTGTTAAGTCAGGTTGTTAGTCCAACTGACTTGAGCACTTTTCAAAACTGACTAATTAAGTCATATGTCTGTGATCGCTGATCAGTCACAAAGAAGTTGTACTATTGTACCCTCTGAGATTATAGAGCCCTAATTAATGGCTTAAGAAAACACCCCCAATCAAGACTCTGGCCAGGCCACCATTGCCCTCTAAATTAGCTCCAGTCAGAGCTTTGAAAATATTGGGTGTGTTCCTTTTCCTGTCTAGACAATCATACTAACTAATCACAACAAAAAACCAATGACATACTCACCATCCTCAGACTAGGACCACTCCAGGTACTCTAATTAACTAGGCTAACATTGGGGATCTAAATTCACAAACATGATTCCTGCTTTGACTCAGATTCCTTAACAAAAATCACTCCACAAACTAGAAGTTAACAAGTGAAAAACAAATCCCCAGAATAAAAACTCCCCATTACCATTTCAAACCTGTAAACCAAAATACCAATTCAAATAAAACCCTACACATGCACTTAAAACTAAAACACAATATTTGCATGGTAACAAAAAATAAGCCACATTAACATAAAATACACACAAAAAAAAAACATGAATCAAAGTTCAAGTGAATTTTGCACTAACCATGTCAAGGGTCTAAGTCTTAGACACATAAATTGGAGGAGCAACAAGTTTAATTTTGACAGGGCAGACATTATTTCCAACAACTTCAGCCTTCCGCATTACCTCCTGCAAAACCAAAAAATTATTAAAGGATAATTCTTTAGAAAATAAGCCACCGTCTTATCTACTACCTCTTCAAAGTTCAAAATTTAGATGGGTAAAATTACTCATTTCAATTACTCTAATTTATCGAATTTAGTATTCGAAACCAATGACAATAATACAAATATGAAAATACTACAACTTGGTTCCGCCATGACACCTTAATAGAGAGATAAGAGGCCCATTCTATTTTTTTCTTCAGATAGTTTCAGCATCCATCCTAATAATTTCATCTTTTGGATCCAAGTCTAACCCACAGACTAATTTTTCTTGAATAAATGCAATAAATCATATCACAACTCACAAGCTGTCAAGATTTGTCACCCAAAAGGAGATATTGACAAAACAGAGAAATATAAAAGAAAGAACAAGGAATATATGATTCATGTTTTTAAACATATATCTCAAAATTAAGATTATAGCCTATTTCAATTTAAAGTATAATTACAAAAAGTAAACTATTTACACTTCGTGCAAACTACCATTTAATCATAATTACTTCAAATGACTTCAATGGTTAATGTCATTCTCCAAAGTCTCATCTCAAATCTCAAATGTTTACCATGCATTTACTGAGAGATTGAAGCAAATACCCAATTACCAATTTATGAGTGCAAAAAATGAATAAAAATAAACAGAAGAAAAGAAACTAATTACCTAAAAACAAATATCTACATATGGAAGCCTTAAAAATACACCTCCGTGACCATGACCACTAAGAAGAACCTTAACAACGCCATTGCATCACCTAGGACAAAACAAAGTACCTAAAAGGAAAACAAAAGCAATTGGCACACCTAGGACAAAACAACTAAATACACTAACAGAAAACCAAATAAAGAAAAAGGAAATAGGAAAACCAACATCTATGTCTTCAAATAGGTATTCACTTCCTTTAATGTCACATGGTTATCAGCCAGGATTTAGACACTCCAACACAATCCTTTCTACAAAAATAAATCAATGTACTTATATTATAAAATAACTCTACAAGCCCAGTAACATATAAGAAAGCATCAATATTGTAGTTAAGAAATTCCATGCTCTAAAAATTTATAGTAGCAAGAGTACAATAGGGGATATAGTTCAAAACTTTACACAATAACACATAAATTGTGCCTAAAATACAGAAATTGAGCCTTAAGATGAGAAATTAAAGAACCCATAAATTAACAAGACAAAACAACCCACAAATCAAAGACAAAAATCAATTAACCGGAGAGATGGGTGAAACCTGCGATGGAACGACGGGAGATGTTGAACGGCAACAGGAACTTGAAGACCGGTTGAAGAGGATTGTAGACATAGGTTGTGTAGACGGCGCCGGGGATGCAGACGGCGTCGGGGGTTATGCAAACGGGCCGGTCGTATTGAGATAGGGCAAACGGATGTTTTATGTGTTTGATAATTTGATAACAAAGAGAAGAAACTTTAGTAAGAAAAAAAAACAAAAAACAAGGTGTTATGTGAGATTTAGTTTAGAACCGCCAATTAAACAACAAATTCGCCGCTTTAACAAAAAAAACACCGGCTATTGGACCAAACCGCCACAATCCATTCTCTCATAAATATTTCCGGCAGTTAGTGGGAAAACCGCCACTAATCATCTGCCGCAATTCTTAGTTTTTGTTGTAGTGATTTAAAAATTTATATTAATTAAAATTAAGATGGATGCACGGGTAAAATGCTAGTTTAGGGTTAATTAAAAATGAGTTGGGTGGATTTAAGTTATAAATTAGGTTTAACAAATTAGGATTATCAAATTTAATAATTTTTATATTAATTAAAATTAATATTAAGATAAGATTAAGATAACATAATTTTATTTGACTATAAGAATCTAATTAATGCATAATATTTTTAGACAAACAATGATAAATCTTTTGAAAGCTCACCACCTAATTTCCATTCATGTAGGTGATGTGCAATCAATTCATGCCCACAAATTGTTACCATAAGTGAATATAGAACAAAAGTATGCATTGTCTTGTGCACTACAATTTTATTGTACAATCAAAATAGAAAACACAAGTTCAACTTGTTGCGTGAACATGGCAGCTTCCTATGTTACTTTCATGATATCAATGAATCCATATGTCTTCTATCATAAGTTTACTCAACTTAATAAAACTATAGCCAAAATAGTTTATATCACTTTGCTTTGTTATGTCAATTACGGGTACAACATGACAAGTTTGATTCCCACTCATCTTTTGTCACTTATTCCTCCTCCCCTATTAGGTGACTTTTTTTCTACTCTCATTGGCTAGTATCAAGACAAGTTGTAATATGGTAATACAAGAAATACATTTTAAGTTTCCATATCATCAAAAGTCACCAACTCACCATTCAATTTTATTCAAGCCAATCCCCAAGAACAATAATTTAATTACAATACAAAAGCAACTCAGTACATTTTATGTACTAATTTGTCTATTTACTTGACTACATGATGATCCTAATAAACATATTTTGTAAAATATATAAATATCTCTTTATTGTAAGCAACTCAGCATCAACTACAACAATGTTTCCAATCGCAATTTTTGTTGATAGTATGTTTTAAATGTGAATAAAAAAATCTCTTTCTACCAAAAAAAAAATCTCTTTATTTTCAAAATAAACTTTATAAAATTAATTTGTAGAGTGATAATTGATTAATTGTCCACCACATCAGGTACACGGCTTAAGAATAAGACATCTCAAACAAGAAAATTATCTTCTCTCTTTAACACTCTTTTATTCCCGTGAAAAATTACTGCTACATTTTCTCCATATAGAAAAGTTCACAATGTATTTTTTTAAGTTTTTTCTAAAAATTAATATTTGAACTAGAAAAAAGTTTAGGGTTGAAAAATATTTTATTTTAAATAAAATTAATTATGATAATTTAATAAATAATTTTGTAAGAAAAATAAAAAATAAAAAATATTTTTTAAACAAAAAAATCTCATTTTGAAATTCGCTTCTAAGTCTGAACTTCTTGAGTGTAACCTAAGTGGTTCAATTATAATTGACACTATTAGTACCATTTAAAATTTAAGTTAATTCTAATTCAACTTTTTACACAACCTAAATGTTAGGTGAAAAATGTCTCTCCCATTTCTCATCTAACAATCATTAGTTCGTTCTTGAACAAACTCTCATGTTATCTTAAAAATTTTATGGAGAATATTAACATGTATCTTTAAAGCACATATTAAAGTTCTTAAGATAGATATTATTCTTAAAAATTATATATTCAACTTTTATAAAACAAAATTTTGTTTCTTTCCATACAAAATTTCCTAGACCCAATTTTAATATTTGACAGATAGTCTTATCTCATTTTTAAATCATATCTCAATATACCATAACATATACGATAAGATTTATGTCCATTTCATACAACAAGAAGTCACATAACAAAGATAATATCGAATAGAGAATGTAATTTTACTTTATTTTGACTGCACTGCAAAAGAAACAAAAAAAAGTGACTATATGCAATAATCTATATAAGTGTTTCAAACTGATAAACCAAAGCTGGATGGATGTTGCTTCCTTCAACCCCACCATGCTGCTGCTTTTTGCATATTTAATCAATAAAAGTGACTATATGCAATAATCTATTGAAATTTATACAAATCATGATTACTTCATCCAAAGTCTAAACAGTTTGTAGATGATAATAGAGTGGTAGTCAGGTAGTGTTACCTACACATTAAAATGATATTATTGCTTGTCAAAAACATAGCTTCATTATCTTGATATTGAAAGAATCTAATTGTGAATTATTATAACGTACAACATAACCACCCTTTAGATAAAAATGTTCAAAGTACATGCATAGAGTAGAAATGTACTTTCAGCCAGATATTGAAGCATATGCAGTAAACAAATCAAATTGAAAAAAGAAACAAATTTTTGCTTTCCCTATATACATAATTTTGATATCAAGATTTAATCCTACAAGTAACAAGTCTACTACTTCTTAAAAGTAATGATACCAAGCCTATATTTACAATGGTTCTTCCGGCATTCATTAAAAACTCAAACCAGCATCCAAACCAAGTCCAGGCGAAAAAGGTGCTCTAGGTAGAAGATCGTCCATTGTCATCTTCAGAGTGAAATCCAAACCTGCGGTCATTAATGACGACAAAAATACTACATCTCACTAGTTCCCAGCGTAAATGAAATAAAGGACTCAATCATGATCAGAGATAGACATTATCTGACAGTAAAGATTGAGGCCATCAGGAGCTGAGGCAAGGCTAAACCCTAAACCCTAAACCCTATCAATCCTCTCCAAGGCATAGACATCAACAAAACCTTTGCCACTAACAAAACATGGATTGAACCTTCGATAAAATGCTAAGAACCTTGTTGATCAATACTGTATTCTACAACATAAAACACAAAAACACACACCAGATACAATAACAATAGAATATACTACGAAGACAATAAAGACAAGATTAGCAGCATGCTCTTTGAAAAGAAAAACAAAAATAAAGTTTGATTTTGCATTGCAATTGCATCTATTCAGAAATAAATAAATAAATAAATATAAGCATTGAATTCCAAAACCATAAACCATAACACTACTAATTTGGCCAAGTTAATAATTTAAGAGCAGAAGAATTGTAAACTACAAAATGTCTTCATATATCGAAAGTTAACAGCTTGATGATGATGACGACTTCATTCAATCCAATATCAGTAACAACTCGAAGCTTCTTCCATCTTATCTGAAACTCTATTCGTTCAGAGAAGATGGAAATAGATTCAAGTTGTTGCTGAATTGGAGGTGTCGGCGGTATGCTTCGTTCCAGATCTGGCCAGTAAGGTATGCTTCGTTCCATTATTTAACCTTTTCTATTGGGCTTGGTTTTCATCTTCTTCTTTATTGGATTGGATTGAATCTAAAATTCGATTTTTTTTCCTAAATACCCTGACACAAATTAAATACACCAAACTACCCTACTTTTTAAAATAATTTCCAAAATACCCTACTTTTTATAACCTAGTGAGATGTTCCATTCTTAATGGCGCGTCCACGATGTTTCAATTTATTTGTGTTTTTTAGTTAAAGAACAGGCAACGGTATAAAATACCCTGCTTTCTTTTTCAGTTTTGAGTTTTTCAAAAAGAATTTGAAGGATATCCAAAAATAAAAAATAAGTGAAGTGGAGTGATGTAATGAAATATATGATTGTTATTTTTTAACCGTAAAAATAACAAATATATATAGAGTCGTACAAATAATAGATAATTATATTCTGTTTTTTTTTTGTCAGATATCTTAGTGGCTAGAAATTCACAAGATGAATAAGTGGGTATATCGGGTTTGAATCTCGGTCCCTACATTTCCATGTAACATGTCCAACCAATTGAGTTAAACTCATGTGACAATTATATTCTTTTATTATTTTGTATAAACAAAATATTTGTTGGAAAATACCAACTACTTAAAGAGATTTCATCTACCTCGAAAGAATATTAATATTTTTTTTTTGGTATGGAAGAATATTAATATATATATATATATATATATATATATATATATATATATATATATATATATATATATATATATAGTTGCATGTAGAAAGTACATTTAGTTTTAAAAAATAAATAAATTGAGTTCCACATGTCCATAGATTAAGTTTCCTAAGTCCATCCTGGTACAATTTTCTACAATAACAAAGCGTATAACCGTACATCAATTTCACTTTGAATATTCAATCTTAAATATGAAGACTTAGTTGATAAAAAGTCATCACATCTTTCAACAAACCGGTAGTTGTTTAACAAATGTAAAATCTATCCTAAATATTTTTTCTATATCAACCGGTTCTTAGAAAAATGAGACCTAATTATACTTCAAAATTCAATCGCGAGATAATTAAGAATTGTTTCATATAAAAATCAAACTCATTATCTTAAATTTGATTTTTTAAATAACTCTGAAGGACAAAAAAAACACCCATATGCCCCCATTTCTAGAAAAAAATTGTGATCTACCCCATTATTTTGTGTAGTCTTGAACATGCTATTGCATCTAGCGAGTTTGAGAACTACCATTTTCTTTAGAACCTGCAAGGTGGAGTAGCGTGTTTGAGCTTGGATTTTTTCTTGCTAGAACCGCAATTACATTCAACGAGTTCTGATTTTATTTTATTTTGTTTTTGTTTTTGTTGTGTGATTGGAGTTTGGATTATGGGAGCTTAGGGTTATTGAGAGATTTAGGCTTATGTTAGAGTTTAGAATTATTAAGGGGTTTTGGGTTATTAAGGTTCTTAAGTAAGTTTAGGATTTAAGGTAAATATTATCAAACACAACAATACATTTAACACATTAAATTAAATTAATTGTTTGAAAATAAATATTATTAATTTTTAAACAAATTACAAACACGAGGACGAAAACTCAATCAAAATATTATAAAATGATTTATAATAAAACACAACACCAATACAAATTACAAAATTATAATATTAAGTGGAAGAGGCCCCGACATTTGGACAAGTGTTGCATCTAGGGCTGATCAAAAATTAATGACCCGCCCGTAACCCGTAAAATCTGACTCAACCGTAAGGCTGTTGGGCGGGTAGAGGCGGATGTCGGGTCCAGAAACAAAGGAAAATGGTTTTGTGTGAGTTCATCTGGGCGGGTTCGGATTTCAAAAATGCAGTCCACCGATACCCAGACCCGCCCGAGCCATGAACAAATTAACAGTTCATATCAATTTTTCCTATGTGCTGCAAGACTGTGGTAGTTGTCCACCACTATAGTGTGGTCTTATCTTGAGTCTATAACTTCATACAGTGTCACATGTGCATGTAGTACTCATTTAATGCTTAAACTATTATATTATTATTAATACTAGTATTATATTCATTACCAATGTCTGGAAAGTTGTAAAGGTAAGCACGTTTTTTTTCTTCTTTTTTGTAGTAAGTTTGATGAACTTTAAACTACTCAAAATCTCACATCATATCATTCACACCAAAACTAAACAGAGATAGCAACCTTCTTCAATTGTTCATTGTTCATCTATTGAACTTTCACTTCTCTTTCTCTTCTCACTGCCATCTTTCAACTACCACAACCAACCTTCTCACTCTTCTCATTAACAATGTTGTATGTTTTGAAATCTTCCTATCTGAAGTTCATGAGCCAGATTTCAATTTCGTTGAAATCAACAGAACGAGTCGGCAGAAAATGGCTAACCAGAACAATAACTCAAACATAGATGAAGAGTGCTGGAACCCGTCAAGACCGAACCGTGAAAACCGTTACCCGCTCTATCCGCCACCCGAAGAAACCGTGTGCATATATGGTCGGAAGTGGGTCTGTATTTGAGGTTCTCGGTTGTTGATATGTGGCAGGTTTTGGGCCAGAAACCGCCCATAACCGCCCGATGCACACCCCACTTGTGTCTATGACCTGGGGTTTGACATATCCACAACGCCTATGTGTATCGGCATCGTCCATTTCTATTCTAATGCAACTACTTCTTGGACGACCCCTATTAATTCTTTTCATGTCTTGATGGAGCTAAACTTTAACTCCTTGATATACGGGCCAATATGATTTGTTCTGAACAACTGAGAAAACTTTATTGTAGATAGAGAAAACGCTGGGAATTTTGTACACGTCAGCTATAAGCACTTGATAAGCTTTATGAACATGAGATCATGCAGCAATTACATGTGAACAAGGCAAATTAAATGCTTGCAATTTTCTATAATCTCACCAACTCTCTTTAGAGTTAACCTTATATGTACCCAAAGATTGACCCTCATTGTGATTTATAGTTTCCCTTATTGAGAAAGTTTCATTTACCCTATCAAAGTTCATAATTTGGTGTGTGTTAGCCTGATGCATTGCAGCTGTAATCTATTTCATGCAAGCCTCTGAAAATCCCGTACTCGAACATAACACAATTGCCGATATATGTAATCTTCTTGCAAATAATGAGGCACACCTATAGTAGGTTGATTGGACAAAAGTTGTGATACGTTGGTTACGAATTTCCTTAAACATGGAGTTCATTGACTCGACAAGGTTGCTTGTCATGTGACCCTATCGACGACCCCCATAAAACGCATGTGTCCACTTTTCTCTAGGATAGTGGCTCAACAATACACAAATGTCTGATGATTTTTTTAATAATATGTGGGCAGCAGGTCTGAGTAATATTTCTTCAATATTAACTCAAAGTCAAAATGAATATGTTGTCCAAGAGGATGTTGTCAAATAGGACGTTTTCGAAGAGAATGTCGAAAATGAACCACGACAAAATGAACGTCAACGTCGTACTCGTGTTCCTACAAGATGTTGTATCGGAAGTCATTTAATTCAACGACCGCGAGAATAATATTTTGATTTAGTCTTTGCCTCGTGTTTGTAATTTATTTAAAAATTAATAATCTTTATTTTTAAACATTTCATTTTGTTTAATGTTCTATATATTTATTATTGGTTGATGATATTTATTTTCATTTTATTTTAAAATGAAAATTTTAACTCTAAAATACTAAATAACCCTAAACCCTTAATAAATATAAACTCTAAATAACCCTTAAACCTAACTAACCTTAAACCCCTTAATAATCATAAACCCCCATAATCCAAACCCCAATCACACAGCAAAATTGAAAAAAACAAAACGAAGTATGAACTCGCTACTGCATCTAGCGAGTTCAAGTAGCCATATTTTGATGTTGAAACTTGCTACTGTGACTAGTTGTTCTAAAGAGAAGTTTGTTTTGAAACTCTCTACTTGTAGTAACGAGTTCAAGAAGGACATTGGCTCTGAAACTGGCTACCTGCAGGAGCGAGTTCATAACTACACCAACACAATGGGATAGTTCAGAAATTTTGTGGAAAGGGGGGATATATGGGTGTTTTTGAGCTGCTTCAGGGATATATGGGAGTTCATAACTACACCAATGTCTTAACTTTATTTTACTATAAGAATTTAATGCATATATTTATAGACAAATAATGATAAATCTTTTGAAAACTCATCACCTCATTTCTCCATTCATGTAGGTGATGTGCAATTAGAGGTGGGAATATGTTTTGTCAGGCCTGAGTCTAGCCTGTAAAAAAAATTGAAGGCCTAAATTTGACCTGCGGCTTGATTTTTAGGCTTCAGGTTTGACCTTTGAAAAGTCTGGTATAGCCTGTTAGCCTGGTTAAAAGCATATTTGATATGAATATGTTTAAATAAGTAATTATATTTATATGTAAATAGACTAATCAATTAAATGATCAATGAGACTAAACTCACTTTAGTATTTCACATCATACTTTATACTTTAGAGAATTTGACTATATATATTTCACACTAGTGTGTATACCCCGTGATGCACGGATATTTTTTTTTATAAATTAAATTAGAAAATATATATTTTATATTTCAAATTATTTTATATTTAACTAATATATCTATGATTCATATTATATTTAAACTACAAGTTTATCACATACACACACACACACATATATATATATATATACAATAAATTTGCCTTCAATATCTAAATATATTGTAACCTTTTTCTTTGCTTACTAGCCAACAATATAGAACATGTTTAGTAGTGTCTGATTGATAGGACGGATTACCAAATTTCACTACAAAATTCTGTTTAAAAAATATGAAAATTTTTAAAGAAGTTTAGTTATAAATTCTGTTTAAGAAATAAAAATATATAGTAATTGTTACAAAGATGGAGGTTTAAAAAAAAATGAAAAGATGGAGGTTTGTTTAAAAAGAAGAATGAGAAAAGAGAAATAAAATATTTTAAAGAATTAAATTTGAAGTTGGAAATTAGAATAAATAAGAATAATGTATTGAGAAGACGATAATCATATACGAAGTGGTGATTGTGTGGAAAAGAGAAAAACCACAATTTATCATTCATTCAAAAAACAATGAATTTACTCTCTTTATTATACATTGAACTCTAAACACACATGAGTTTGTTTCTCCCAAAAATATAATTAAATATTTAATGTAATAATTAATTAAGAGTAAATATAAAAAGCGTACTTAATAATTATTAAATTAAATATTAAAAAAATATTAATAAAAAACACTTAAAAGAAATAATACTGCTAATAGAATTTTTTTAAAAAGAAGGCACTTTCAATGGATGACAAATGTGACACTTGTCAAAGAATTACTTTTGTTTTATTACATTTATGATTTCAATTCTAGTTTATAAGAATACATTTACATATACAAAAAATTAATTATTATAAATTTGTAGAATGAAAATTTAATTCAAAGTTCAATATTTAATATTGTAAGCCTTTTTAGCTAAATAAGCTAATAAAAATGTCAACATGTTTTATATTTAGTAAAACAGTCTGACCTGACATAAACTTATTCTTCCTCCGTCCCAAAATAAGTGTCGCAGTTGACCAGTTCACGTTTGGCAACGCACAACTTTAATCGTTAATATCTTTAATTATATATCTTTAAAAATTATAAAAATTATATATTTTAAAAGTATTCATCGAGACAAATCAAACAACAACTTAATTGCTAATATTTACATTTATATATTAGTAAAAAAATACGGTCAAAGTAGATTGTATGAATAGTACAAAATGGTCAACTACGACACTTATTTTGGGACGGAGAGAATATATATAAGCTAAATTGTACGCCATTGTAAGCCGGTATGTGCAATCAACTCGTGCCCACTAATTGTTACCATAAGTGAATAGGACAAAAGTATGCACTATCTTGTATACTTCAATTTTATTGTACAATCAAAATGGAAAAACACAGGTTCAACTTTTTTTTTTGAAGGATCACACAAGTTCAACTTGTAGCGTGAACATGGCAGCTTCCTATGTTACTTTCAACTTATCATAAGTTTACTCAACTTAATAAAATTGTAGCCAAAATAGTTTATGTCACTTTGCTTTGTTATGTCAATTACGGGGACAACAAGACAAGTTTGATTCCCACTCATCTTTTGTCACTTATTCCTCCTCCCCTATTAGGTGAATATCATTATACCTTGCAAAACAAACAATTCACCTAAATTAAGTTGACTACTCTCATTTCTTATTGGCCAGTATCAAGACATGTTGTAGTAATATAGTATTACATGAAATACATATCATTGGATTAGGCTTCCATATCATCAAGTTACCTTTCAATTTCATTCAAGCCAATCCCCAAGAACAATAATTAAATACAATACAAGATGTACTTTGTACTTTTTATGTACTAATTTGTCTATTCACTTGACTTCATGATGACCCGAATAAACAAATTTTTGTAAAAAATATAAATATCTCTTTACACCTATTTTAAATCTTATCTCAGTATACCATAACATACGATAAGATTTATGTCCATTTCTTACACAAGAAAACAAAATGTCACATAACAAAGATAATATCGAATACAAAATATAATTTTACTTTATTTTGACTGCACTGCAAAAATAAAATTGTAATTGTTGAGACGGCAGAAAAACAATACAGAATGTGGATGACAACCAAATCCAATTATGAAAACAAAAGGCTACTTGATTGGTGACATATGTATGTGTGAATAACAAATACCTAAAGGCCGGTTTAGCTAGCCAAACATGGCATGAAAGCAGCATACATAGCATGATCTCATAAGAAGCAAACAAACAAATATCACTGTTTTGATGATTTAGATGGGCTCCAAACTGATATACCAAAGCTGGATGGATGTTGATTCCTCAAACCCCACCACGCTGCTGCTTTTTGAGTATTTTATCTGTGAAGCAAAGACACGGACACCGGATATAGACAAAAATTTTGTTAAAAATGATATAATTCAATATAATTATAAATGTCAATTTCGGACACAACACATGTCTGACACTAAAACACGCCTAATCTGAAGAATATATGTGTTTGTAGTATTTTATCAATAAATAAAAGCGACTAATTGCATCAATCTATAAAAAAAATTAAGTTGTCTTCAAATCATGATTACTTCATCCAAAGTCTATACAGTTTGTAGATACATAGTGGTAGTGTTATCTGCACATTAAAAATGATATTATTGCTTGCGATAAAGATAGCTTCATTATCTTCAAAGAATTTAATTGTATTATTATAACTTACAAGACCACAACCATCCTTCAGATGAAAATGTTGTTCAAAGTGATGATGGAGCTCTATCTATGGTATAAAAGCAAATACATTCTTTACACATATAAATTCAACATTACTCTTTTTTCTTTTGACAGAAACATTGCTTCTAGAAAATGCATTACTGTTACTTTCAGCCAGATATTGAAATATATGCAGTAATCAAATCAAAATGAAAAAGGAAACAAAAGCTTTCACTATATACATAATTTCATATCAAGGTTTAATCCTACAAGTTATTTATCAGACAGACCATCCAGAAGAAAAAGATAAAAGAAATGAAATCAAAATACAGCCAAGTCACTACTTCTTAACAGAGATACCAAGCCTATTTACAACGGTTCTTCCGGCATTCATTAAAAACTCAAACCAGAACTATCCTAACAACAACCTATTAACCCTATCAACCTATAAAACCTTATTCTTCGTTCTATAGTTCTCTATCATAGCAAAGTATTGCTCAACTTCAAAACTGGCACGAGGTACCAAGCCTCTGTATCTGCTTCTGACCTATGGTTATGGATTTCCTCTTGGCAAATGCCGGGGACAGCAACTCTTGAAACTTCTCCAGAAATGTTGTCCATTCATCTTCAGTCATATCCGCCAGCTTCACAAAGCTTGAGCTTGCAGGAAGCTGCTCGTTGGCACTCCTATGACCAGATGATGTATTCCCATGGCAGTCATTATCTACTTTTCCTCCAGAATGCTTCTGGAGTTTCTGGCTTGTCTCACTTAACATGATGTTTTTCAGCGAAACAGAAAGTTTCGAAACCGCCGGGGTTTTTTCTGGAGAGGGAAAAGAGACAAAACCCTCAGAACATTCTCCGTCAACTTCTTCTTCCTCCTCCATAATGCTCTCGTACAATTTGGATAGTGGATTGCGACCAGGCCCACTTACAAGTCCAGGAGAAAAAGGTCCTCTAGGTAGAAGATCATTCATTGTCATCTTCAGAGTGAAATCCGAACCTGCATCACAGTCTATATCAAACAGAAATTCATTATCACTCAAGTCAGTCATGGGAGATAGTTCTTCCTTTTCTGCCAACATCTTCCTTGCTTCTAAACAAACAACCTCCAGTTCACTGGGTTCCTCCTCACCACAGCGGAACTCTCTAGTCATCATCTCACCAATTTCAGCAAGGCACAGACCATAAGAAGCAGCCTCCTTGAGGAAAATGGTGCAGAGAATTAAAACTCTCAAACAAGCCTCCCGAATCATAGGCAGTTCCTTTCGTAACATTGCACAATCTCGAGCAGGATCCAGATTTTTGATGTAAGAAAGCTCATCCTCGGAGAAAGGAATTGAAGCCTGGGGCCAATGAATCCACTCAAAGTATGGGTCCTCCAAAGCTTCAGGCAAGCAAAGCCCATGATCAATCGGAATTAGATCAACCTCACTGAAGGCCCCAACTTTTCTAACTAACAAATTGCCACCATGCCTATCTGTGTTAAGAATCCTAATGTCTAATATCCCTATACGATGCACAGCAGTAACTGGAAAGCTAGAAGTCCCATAGTCACTTGCATCAAAATCATGATGTATGAACTGCTGCAGTGATGCAATCTTGCTAACCAGCTTCTTCTTCTGGATGTTTTTCCCATTGACTCCATCATTGACATTGAATATTGAGTGAGTAATCTTCACTAAGGCAGTTGGAGGCACTTTCGCAAAATGACCATAGTCAAGAAGATAAGCTGCAACTTCTCTGAAGCCAGTCTCCCCAACCCGAACTGAACGTTTCAAACCCGGTTGTCCAAGAGCTTTACCAACAAAGCCTTTTGGATTGTTTGGGGCAAAAGGCTCCTCATCTGTTGGTTTCACAATTGCAACACTCTCACCTCCTACGTTCAGGAAATAATATGCACCTCCAAGCCCACTATGAACTGGAATTGGTTCTATCCCCATCTTCATTGCCTTCACAATGTCCTTGACCATATGCTTCATTATATCCAGGCTACTAGATTGCCCTAATAATTCAATAGGACCACTCTTGTCCCTTTGCTGCATATCCCTTCCAGTCGGTGACAGGCATGGAGTGGATGAACTTCTGTGCATAAGGTTACGTGTAAGTAGAAGGGCACTATCATTCCGAACAGCACTAAGGTCATTCTTCAAGACAACATCCCCAAAAGTTAGCGAGCTCTCCTCAGTTGGTACATTAAGGGCAATCTGCAACCTCCTCTTTACAGTATGTACATTGTCACTACGATCCAATTCCATGCCCAAGACACAGCCAGTTTCAGTTTGGACAAAAACTCTTCTTGTGCCAGAAGATTGTCTTCCTCCCATGCTATTTTTCTCAAGGTACTCCCTACCAAGCGGACTACGGAATAAAGTGACCGCCATCTGGGTTTGAACAGGACTGTCTGATTTATGAGACATCAACTGGGGCTGCAGAGATGGCAGCAGAATAAAGCTTCTCCCGTCTGAAGAAGTTGACAAACTCCAAAGCCAATGGAACTTGTATGAAAGCAATCTCTAGTCCCCCAACGGTCATTAATGACGAAAAAAGTATTACATCTCACTAGTTCCCAGCATAAAGGAAATCAAGGACTCAAGCATGATCGGAGATAGACACTGACTGACACCTACATGGAGGCCATCAGGAGGCGAGGCAAGGCTCACGTGACAGAGAACCACAAACTGCAAATCCATAAAGATTCTATCAAAACTCCCAGAGCATAAACATAACACTACAAATCTCAAGCAAAATAAACTTACATCTGTAAGAATAACACAAAAATCCTTAAGTCATTCACAGAAAGTAACAGATCAAATAAATTAGATGCAGCAAACAGCATGATCATTTGATATGAAAAGACACCATTCCAGAAAGCTCAACAAATTAACACAGTCTATAGATTCAGATCTCATTATTTTTACAATTTTTCATCACCTACTAAATTACATTTTAAATTCAAATCTATCTTAAATGGTTGCAATCGGATTATAAGGCCCGAGATTAATGAGCAGTCCTCTCCAAGGCATAGACATCACCAAATTCGACTCCAGTCTCCCCCAACAAGACATTCACCACTTACAAAACATGGATCGAACATCGGATAACATACTTAAGAACATTCTTGGTCAATATTCAACAACATAAATAAAACACAAAAAAGCACACCAGATACAATAACAATAACAATTAACTCAGAATATTAAACAATGCGTTTTCTAATCTATTGTGCTTTATTTTGAACTTAAATTAAAAGATAATCATCTACTCCTTTTTCACTAACTCATTCTTCAACATAAAACACATAAATTATTACATTATTATAAAACAAATCAGCATAGATTAACTATAAATAGATTCAAAATCTTAATCATTTAATTAAAACAAATCACAAACAATAAACTAACAAAACACCAAAAAATATATATACATCAATTAACCTAATAACACTTCATGTAGAAACTTCGATCATTTCGTACGAAGAAATTTAACAAGAAAATTATACAAAAAAATAAGAAAGAAAGAAAGAATGATCGCAATCGCAATACCACGTGATGATTGAATGAAATTGAACGAAAACGTCGATGGCACGAAGAAAACGAACGAAAAGTTTCACTATGCCATCGAGGTTAAGCTACAGCAATGCGAGATCCGAACAATCGAAGAATAACCGTCGAATTGTTCGGATAAAATCGTCGAAGAAAAAGAAGAGACTTGTCCGAGCTAACTCAGAGGATTTATCTTTATCTTCTTCTTATCTTTCTGTGTTATGATGTTGTCTTCTTCTTCTTCTTGTTCTTTGTTTTTTTCTTCTTCAGAAAGAGAACGTTGGTTTCGTTCTTTAACACAAAGAAACCAAACCCAACGCGTTAACCGTGGTTAAGAGAAATATGTAACTGTGGTTAAGAGAAACTTGACCGCCCTTGGGAGTAGAAGAGTCTAGAACTTGGAATTTTGAGCGTTGGATGATGGAGAAATTATGAGATTTTAACCGTTGGTTGGTTTGCACGTGGAGATAATGGATTGGTAGGTCACGTGAGAGATGACCGTCAAAGAGAAAGTGTCTGTCACGTAGTGAATGGAGAGGAAAATTGTCTATGTGGAAATACCGATATTGCCCTTATGACCACACTGTCCTTTTTCTTTCTGTCTTCATATTATATAGACTACTATAGTTTATACTTTATAGTCACCCGTCCCTTTTACAAACACAAATTTTCTCTCTCAAAAGAAAATAATAAAGAGAACAAAAAAAAAAGACAATTTATAAAAAGAGATAGCAGTGCAACTATACGTTTATCTTTCATTTAACTGTAATTATTTTATATATATGTATATTTAGTACTGGTAACTTAGATAATGTATGTTAAAGTTAGCTATTTTGACCCACATGAAATTACTTAACGCGCCTGTAGTGTCTTCGTGCACCCCCGAGCTTCTCGCGCTCCCCACCAGCCCTTAGTGCGCATTATTTTGTCTAAAAAGTGGGGTTACGCAAGAATGTCAACATTATATTACTTTGACTCACAGGTTGGAGTTAACAATCCTCTAAAAGACATGTAGATACATTTGACATTTGGTCAATTAGTATTACAATGCAAAAGCAGTTAATAAAAAGAAGAATTTTGTTCCCACACTCTAATTAATCCAAGTTACACCCCAAAATGACAAAACTACCCTTAACAATACGAAAACTCAGTTTGCGTACCATATGTAAACTTAGTTTGCGTACAATAGGCAAACCAAGTTTGCGTACCATATGTAAACTCAATTTGTGTATCATATGTAAACTGAGTTTACGTATTTCTTTTCAAACTATGCAAACGCACGCAAGTTGCAAATCAAGTACGTATAATCTCATACGTAAACTCAATTTACGGAACTATGTAGGCAAGTTGCAAATCAAGTACGTAAATTCAATTTACGTTTGTTAGTTTCTAACGTATATACCATTTCTATAATTGAAAATTGTATCAAACAAAAAATCAGAGAATAATCTTATGCGATTTACTAATGTAAAAACATAAATTTTTTGGAATAAATTTTCAAATAGAGTTTTTATGGTTTGAGAGAAAAACCATGGAAGCAAAGAAATAGAATGAAGAAGAAAAGAAGTTTTAAAAATGAGCAATTTTGGTATTATGCTAAAATTTTAATTAAATTTGGGTGTAACTAGATTTTTTTAAGGTGTGGAAAGAAATTTTCTAAAAAGAATCTTTAATTTTACATACAATTATTGATCAATTGGGTCACAAGATCTATTGATGGTGTGAAGTCCTATTTTACAAACATTGAAAGAGTCAACTGTGACACTTATTTTAGAACGAGTAATATATTTGAATTTATAAAAGTCAAATTATACAAAAATATCACTAATTTCAAAAAATTAGGCACTTATACAGCAAAACTAGTTATAAAGCTATCCACTTTAAGGATGAAATTTCTAGCAAGTAGAGTACTTAAAACTGTCCATTTCTTATTAAAAATGAAGACTCCTAACTCATTATTTTTTACCTCCTAACTCATTATATTTTACCTCCACGAACCATGTTGGGGAGAAGTATAGTTCCGACAGCTAAATGCGGTGTTCACATGTTGCACCATTATCCTATACTTATATATGATGGTACCAACACCAAATTGATCCAAGTGGTAAGGATCTTGAGATTTAATTTTGATTAAAAGCAAGTTGAATCAAACTTGACTTGTATTTAGATACATTAATGGAAAAGTGATTCATGCTACTTTATAGCTTTTGTTCTAGTACGAAAGGGATATGAATAATCAAAATAAAGTCTCACTGCAAGTAATATCACATTTATTCTGAATTTGCATATTATGCAAAATAAAAATAAAAAACAAAAATACAAGAGAGATAGGGAACTGCAGAAAACATTGACGCCTAATAAGTGCAATCTCACAATCATCACCAGTTAAATACATGCATGGCAGAAAGCTTAGGATTAAATATGGAGTAAATATGTGCCATTTCTCCTGTCAATCACAATGAAATGAAGTTAGGATTAAATATGCACACAGAAAATTAACGTTAGGAATTAGTATTTGCATTGAAAAATGATTTGTGAGAAAATTCTTTAACTATTGCTAATGAAAGGAAAAAAAGGATAGAGGAAACCAAGTCTGCAAAACAATTTGAGTTGGAGTTGAACAAAGGAGGCTCAGATTCGCCTTTTTTCAGACAGAAGAGAGAAGAGGTTTGCCAAGGCTGCGTCAACAGCAACTGTGCAAAGAACCACAACGGTAATTTTCACAGACATGATCACCTCGCCAGGAAACAACTGTTCACTAATGTCTGATTAAGTTGCTAAAAATATCATCACTGCCAAGTTAACCAAGAAGAAGAAGAAGAAAAAAGGATGGAAACAGAACAGAAACAAGAAGGCATAGGATCAAACAAAGATAGTTGAGAGAGAGAGAGAGAGAGAGAGAGAGATTGTGTTGTGTTTGTGTGGAGGAGCTGTTTGCGGAATTTCACAGAGAAGTATCATCGGCTGGTATGAAAACTCAGGGGCAACAGCTCTGAAGACAACCTTAACTCTCTGAGTATGACCCTCACAAGTGGTGAAAACCCTAACTGCAGGTTTTCAGAGGAAAGCTCAGATTCACCTTTTTTTTTTCAAACAAAGAGCCGAAGAGAAAACCTCATCATGGCTGCGTTATCTATATCTGTAAAATCAACCACAACGATAATTTTTTCGAACAGATACTGAAACACCTTGCCAGTACTGAGGCTCTTCAACCTCTTGGCTGATCTAAAAGCTGAAAATAACATCATAGCTTTCATGTGTCTTCTATATTATTATGTTAAAATATCTTGCATTCTAACATAAACATATGATATCATAGATAAAAAGTCTAAGTCACTGAGAAGTTTAACAAGTGCTAAAACAGAATTTGTTGACAATAAAAATACAAATGAAGCAATCACCAAAAAAAAAAGAAACAAATGAAGGGCGTCAAGTGAAAATTGTACTTGGCCAAACAGTTACAAACCACCACAAAATGAAAAGTTAAAGAGGATATAAAGAACTAACCATTAGAGATAGGAAAGTACCAGACCCTCCAGTTTTCTATTTATGTTAGTTGCATATCTTCAAAAAATAATTGTCTCAGTGAAAGGGACAGTAAATCAATAACTAGCGGTGTTGAAGTTTTGTCAGGAGTCAAACACCCTTTTCTACTCGAAGTCTTTATCTTTCCACCAGAGACAATCATATCTGCATAGCTAAACAAATTTCAAGAATAAAACAATTGTTTGAATACAATAAACTTAACATAGGAATTCTTTAGACAGCACAATGCATAAAACCAAGTAGTGTGAGGAAACCCCCCTCAGATACAATCATATGAGCAAAAGTAGGAACATTGTGCATACAACAGCGCTTTGCAAAAAGCAGGGTATTATTTCAATGATTTCTTCCCTGTTACAACCTTCACAATATCCTGAGAAAGTTATGCCCACTCTCTAGGTTGAGAAATTGGCCAAGAAAATTGTTAGGATACCAAAGGCAAGACAATGTTGCTGAACTATATTATGAATCCTATGTTTTGCTAACATTGAAATCTAGCATTCAATATGGTTCAACTATTGGAATTGGAGAACAGCCTCCAATTTGAAGCTGAAAGTGGAACTAGAAACTTCTGTTCAGTGTCACATATAAGTGAGGATGTCTGACACTCAATAGAAATATTGCATATCAGACCCACAAATTGACGGACAAAGACAGAAAAATCTAGGTTCACCTTCAGCTTTAAATGGGAGGTAATTCCTACAATATTTGAACATTTGTCAAAGATATAATATGAAACAATTCACTTCTAATACATAATGTACAGATTCTTCAACGAGCCAATTTCTCTTTTGCTATATAAAACCAAATAGCTAAGTCTACATATGATCCACCATGTTTAGAAAACCGGAACAGACTTTGAACTAGAGAGGACACCGGTTAAAGTAGTAATATATTACTATTAATCATTTAATCATATAAACTTCAAAATATTATTTTGTACATATCAAAATCACAAATAAAAATAAAAATTATTGTTTAACTACTACCGGTTCAACTGCGGTAAGACCATTGAACCTTTAACCGATGTCCTCTCTAGTTCAATGTTCAAAATATATTACATATAATTTATAATGTTACATATTAAGCAGTAATATATTACTTCTAAGTATTAAATTATATGATTAATAGTATTAAGTAATATATTAAAGTATATGGTTAATGATGTTGAAAAAAAAACTATAAATGAGTAGAAATTTAGAAAAAATATAAATTAAATATTTATTAAAACTAAAAACAATCTAATGTAAAAAGTAAAAAAAAACAAGACTAAAAATAATCTAACCAATTAGTTAAAAGAGTCAACTTTAGTAGCATAAACAAAATAAACTTTAAGCACATGCAGGGCGTACAATTGATAACAATTAAAGAATAGGAAGGATACAATTAACAAAAAAAAAAAATAGAATAGGAAGGAAGCACTTTCCAAAAACCATAAACCAGCTTTTAATTAATTCATGCCAGCATGAAAGGAACGCATAGTTTTTTTTAACATTTCAACACCAGTGTTCTGCAATAAACCACTCTCCCCTTCCCTGCTTGTAATATTTCCAGAAAAAATCCAACACAAATTAACAACTTATGGCCCCTTTTTACCTGTTCTTGACTTCTGGACAAAGACACTTCTCCCATTGTTGCAAGTGTCTCAGGTACATCTGCACACATTGATTATACTTCTCAATGCCCAAAGTACAGACTTCAATTCAATTAGAGGGACATGGAAAATAAAATAAAGTAGCATGCTAAGTAATATAAGTAGCATTTAAATCCAAATTTGCACATTATGCAAAAAAAATACATAAAAAAAGCTCAGAAACTGGAAAGAAAAAAAAAAAGACAACTATAATTACAACTACAAAATATAGGAATAGCCGAAAAAATAGGCGTGATTGTTGAATCAGCAAAGTAGCAATGCCAGTTTTACTTGTCAGTCACAACTTAAAAAAATTCAAGGAAAAATAGAGTTGCATCAAAAAAATATTTGTGATAAGTTCTTGTTATGCTTCCATTGTTACAGTTGACTTGGTGGGAAACAAACAAAAATTCAACCAAACTGGAAAGAAAAAAAAATACCCATAAACAATTAGAGTTAGGGTTGAACAAAAGAAAGCTCAGAATCGCCCTTTCTCAGACAACAGAGAAAGTTTGCAGAGGCTGCGTCAACAGCATCTGTGCAGAGGACCCAAAGGGTAATTTCACAGACACAGAGTCACCATGCCTGGCAACAGATATTCACTAAATGTCAGATTCAATTGCTGTAAACATCATTGCCTTGTTATCTAAGAGGAGGAAGAAGAAGAAAAAGAAGCTCATAATTGAAACGGATGGAGTATGTATATGTTGCAACTTGCATTGCATGTACGTGTGTATGTGTGAAGAGCCGTTTGCAAATTTACTGAGAAGTATCATTGGCTTGCACAGCAACTCAGAGTGGCAACAGCTCTCAAGACAACCTTATTTCTGAGTGTGGATCCTCATACTTAAACTAACGACTAATGAGTGTCTAAACCCTAATTCATGGTTGTCAGGATCGGGATCTTTGTAAAGATCGTTGGGGGTTAGAAAAAGCGTAGATCGTAGGATCGTAACAAGGATCGTAAGATCCCACAAATCGTAGGATCGTAACAAGGATCTAAGATCCCACATATCGTAGGATCGTAACAAGGATCGTAACATCGCATATAAAAGAAACTAAGAAAATTACCTTCTATAAAACATAAAACTTTCATTAATCATCATTCAAAATAATTTGGTCAGAGAAGAGTAGTAAGAAAGATGATAGAAATTGGTGACTGAATTGGTATTTATAGAGTGAAAGAAGAAGAAAACGGTGACTGAATTGGAATGGATGTACATGATTCATTTCAACTTCCAAAACAGAAGAAGAAAACGAGGAAATCAAATTCCCAATACCTAAATTCATTTGAACTTCCCAAAACCAAAATTAATTAGTGAATCTGACCTGGTTATGCAATTTCGGGTCGAATTCTGGCCGGCGCGGGCCAAATCGCGGTGAAACGAGCCGGGTCGGGTCGAAAAACAGACACACGGGTTTTGCGATTGTCTTCTCCAGATCGCAAAATCGCGCCGATTCCACGCGTTTCCTCGGCGTGCCGCCCGCTCCCAGTTCATTTGCGATCTTTGACGGTTGTTAGCTCGTCAGCCTTCCAATAACGCACAGATCATACGATCTTGGGAGTAAGATCGCGATCTCGACAACCATGCCCTAATTGCAGAGTTCCAGATGAAGGCTCAGATTCACTTTTTCTCAAACAAGAAATAGAAGAGAAGAGCATCACCAGGCTGCGTTACCAGTATATGTAGAATGGACCACAATGGTATTTTCAAACAGATACTGAAGCACCTTGCCAGTAATAAGGCTCTTGACTCTTCAACCTGTTGTCTGATTTAAAAGCTGAAAACAACATCACTGCCTTGTGTGTCCTCTATCAAGAAAAGTAGTTCACACAAATCATATCACAGAAGAAATGTATGTGTACCAAAGAGGCATAACAAGTGCGAAAATTGAAAATTTGATAGAGATAACCTAATAGGAAGTGCTTTAAAGTACCTTAGAAGTTAGTATTAATTAGAACTAGAACAGGAGTAGCACACTTCACCCAAAACCATTTTAACATTGAAAACCTCCTACTCATCTGTATTTTTTAACATAAAAGAAAAATGCACTTAGCCAAACAAAACAAAACAACGCAACACAACAAAAAGAGATAGAAGGTGTAAAATATAAATACTAACATTTGAGATATGAGAGTAAGAACCAAACCCTCTAGCGCTCTATTCAAATATATAAAAATAAAAAGTTTGATGTCTGAGGCTTGAAGTATTATAGTGAAGCAACTGTTCCTTCTCAGAGTCATTCCCTTCTCCCCATGGACAAGCATATCTAAATAAATTTCAAGAATGAAACAATATTCGAGTACATAGTTATAATCGTGGAAATTCTTTTGGGACATTACTTCATAAAAAATGGTGTTATCTCAGTCTTTCTCTTTCCAACATGGACAAACATATCTAAATAAATTTCAAGAATGAAACAATACTTTCAGTACAATAAACTGTATTATTCCTGTGCTTTCAACATTCACTGAGAAGGGAAAATATCCCAAAATAACAGTGGTTGAACAAAAGGAGGCTCAGATTCGCCTTTTCTCAGACACGATAGAAGAGGTTCGCAAAGGCTGCATCAACAGAATCTGTGCAAATGACCACAAGGGTTCACACAGACACCGAGTCACCTCGCCAGGAAATAACTCTTCACACATTGTCTGATTCAATTGCTTAAATCATCATCACTGCCCTGTTAACTACGAGGAAGAAGAAAAAGAAAGATATTTGTGTGTATATATATATATATATATATATAACAGAAGGTGGTATGAAAAAGAAAGATATTTATGTATGTGTGTATGTATATATGCGTGGAGAGCTGTTTGCAAATTTCACTGAGAAGGATCATTGGCTTGCACATTACTCAGAGGGGCAACAGCTCTCAAGGCCACCTATCTCTCTGAGGATGAAGCCTCATACTTAAACTAACGACTAACAATTGTAAACCATAATTGCATAGTATCAAAGGAAGGCTCAGATTCACCCTTTTCTCAAACAAGAGGCATAAGAGAAGAGTCTCACCCTGGCTGCGTTATCAGTATCTGTAGAATGAACCACAATGGTATTATCAAACAGAATATGTAACACCTTGCCAATACTAGCTCTTCAACCTGTTGTCTAATCTAAAAGCTGAAAACAACATCATAGCCTCCTTTCACACTCTACCAAGCAACTAAGTACAATAGGAAACTATCACCGAAGAAATGTGCAAGTTACATAAGAGAGGTTTAACAAGTGCTAAAACAGTTAATACAATGGAGAATGGAGATAACATGATTAATATATAAAACACAAAGCGTGTTAAAAATACCTCAGAAGTAAATAGAAAAAGGTGTAGCATGCTTTTCCTTAAACCATTTCAACATCAAAAACCTCCAATCCATCTGCATTTATATCAAGGAAAATTTCAATTAGACAAACTAAACACCACAAAATGAAAAGTATGAGGAGAAATAAAGTATTAACTATTTGAGATAGAAGAGTTCCAAACCCTCTAGTTCTTATTTAAATAGATAGATGATTATATATATATGGAAGATAATTACACTTGAATAAAAGGCAAGCGGACAACAAGTTGCGCCACTATTCCAAAAATTGGCCCATGCGGGTCTCGAACCTACGACCTTCGCGTTATTAGAGGCTCACTGTGTTATAGTTTCTTTTCTCAGTATTTCTAATTCAACCATGGGCAAGCATATCTAAATAAATTTCAAGAATGAATCCATAAACTATATCACTTCAAATGAAAACATGATTCCTAAGTGACTTCAAATGAAAACAACTAACAAGTATAGTATCGTGTAGAAAATTGTTGCAAGGAAAATGATGTGGGTCTAGTGAATCACAGATACAATCATCGGTGCAGCATCAGGAATAAGAAATGGTGTACATACAGAGCTTGCTAATAAAAGGGTTGTATATGTATAGTACAATATGTTTTACTCAGTTGAAAGCCTTTATTTTCCAATCGTAATAGCAGCCAGACAAAGTTATCATGTCCATTCATATATAAGATGGAGCGCTCAGCACCATCGTCTTTTGCCTGATAAATCTTAACATTTTCTAGCCCTCTTTCACAACCGAGGGTCAAATAATCACTTGTAAGGATAAACATTTTTATCGTTTGCATTAAAAAATTAATTTTGTTAGAAATGCTTCTCACTACCCCAATGCTTGAATCATTGAAAATGACTTGGTGTGAAGCAAACAAATATTAAACCAAACCATTCATATATAAGATGGAGCGCTCAGCACCGTTGTCAAATGCCTCATAAATCCTAACATTTTCTTGCCCGCTTTCACAACCGAGGGTCAAATAATCACTTGTAAGGATAAACAATTTTATGGTTTGCATTAAAAAATTAGTTTTGTTAGAAATGCTTCTCACTACTCCAATGCTTACATCATTGAAATTGACTTGATGTGAAGCAAAAAAAGTTATACCAAACTGAAAACGGGAGGCGGCAAAAAGAGGGACCCCCCAAACACAGTTTGAGAAGGGGATGAAAAATAAGGCTCAGATTCGCCTTTTTTCAAACAGAAGAGCAGAGAGGTTCCCAATGGCTGCGTCAACAGCAGCATCTGTGAAAAGTACAAGTAGTGTACTTTTACACAGACACATAATCACCTTGCCATGAAACATCTTTGCACTCAATGTCTGATCCAACTACTGAAAACATCATCACTGCCTTATTATTTAAGAAGAAGAAAGATGAAGATGAAGAAGAAGAAGAAACAGAAGAAGTAAACAATTCCTTGTTATCAAAGAAGAAAAGGAAGGGTTAATATTTTGGAACGGAGGGAGTAATAGTATGTATGTGTTGAGAGCTGTTTACAAATTTAACAAAGATAAAATCATCGGCTACCACAACAACACAGAGAGGCAACAGCTCTCAAAACAACCTTATCTCTCTGAAGGTGGAGCCTCATACTTAAACTAATGACCCATGAGTTAAAAAAAACCCAATTTCAGGGTTTCCAAGGAAGGCTCAGATTCACCTTTTCTTCAAACAATAGGCAGAAGAAAAAAGCCTCAGCATGGCTGCATTATCAGTATCTGAATAAACCATAAAATTTGTGTTTTCAAACAGATACTGAAACACCTAGCCAATGCCCAATACTAAGACTCTTCAACCTCTTGTCTGATCTAAAAGCTGAAAACAACATCACTGCCTCATTGTGGTACACTATCAAGAAACTAGTTTCAAATAAATCAAATAAAATCACAGAAGAAATGTGCAACACAGAGAGGTTTAATTTTAACCTAATACAAAACACATGAAGCGCATTGAAAATACCTTAGCATGGTTCTTCTGATACTATTTAACATTGAAACCGTCCTACTCATCGGCATTTCATGGACAAAGAAAAAATGGACTTGGCTAAACAAAAAAACATAATGAAAAATAAAAGATATATAGTACTAACCATTTGTGATTTCAAATCAAACCAAACTCTATGAAAGTGACAGTAATGCATGCTCGAGTTCAATCATCCAAAGCTTCTTCTTCAATGTTTCTTTAATATTAACACTTGCTTCCAATGGTGAAATGCTAGGTCTAGAGTGAAATGGAGGCATGGAGCATTTTAGTAGTGTCAGCGTGACTTAACTGAGTATCGTAAGAGTGTCTTCAGAATTTATTGAAAATCGAGTAATCAACTATATTATTTTGTTAACGTGTAGACAAGATATAATTAGGCGTGTATAAATGAGGAACAGTGGCTGATAGCTGTGTGTGAATGAATGTTGTAAAATTTGGAATATTGAATTTGATTTCTAATCTAATGATAGAAAAAAGGCAAGATAAGATTGTTGTTCTAATTTTCCCCTTCCCCATTTTTTTTGGAATATTGAAATTGACTTGGTGTAAAGCAACGAAAAATTAAACCAAACCAAACACAGTTTGAGATGGGGCTGAAAAATATAAGGCTCAGATTCGCCTTTTTTCAGACAGAAGAGCAAAGAGGTTCCCGATGGCTGCGTTAACAACAGCATCTGTGAAAAGTCCTATTAGTGTAATTTCACATAGACACATAATCACCTTGCCATGAAACATCTTTGCACCCAATGTCTGATTCAACTACTGAAAACATCATCACTGCCTTGTTAAGAAGAGGATGAAGAAAAAGAAGGGTTAATATTGAGGAACGGAGGGAGTAATAGTATATTGAGAGCTGTTTACAAATTTCACAGATAAATCATCGGCTACCACAACAGCACAGAGAGGCAACAGCTCTCAAAACAACCTTATCTCTCTGAAGGTGGAGCCTCATTCTTAAACTAATGATTCATGAGTTAAAAAACCCCAATTACAGGGTTTCGAAGGAAGGCTCAGATTCAACTTTTTCTCAAACAATAGGCAGAAGAAAAAAGCTTCAGCATGGCTGCATTATCAGTATCTGAATAAACCACAAAATTAGTATTTTCAAACAGATACTGAAACACCTATCCAATACCCAATACTAAGACTCTTCAACCTCTTGCCGATCTAAAAGCTGAAAACAACATCACTGCCTCATTGTGGTAATGTATCAAGAAACTAGTTTCAAATAAATCAAATAATATCACAGAAGAAATGTGCAACAGAGAGGTTTAACTTTAACCTACCTAATACAAAACACATGAAGTGCATTGAAAATACCTTAGCATAGTTCTTCTGAAACCATTTAACATTGAAACCGCCCATTTCATCTGCATTTCATGGACAAAGAAAAAAATGCACTTAGCTAAACAAAAAAACATAATGAAAAATAGAAGATATATAGTACTACCCATTTGTGATTTCAAATCTAACCAAACTCTCTATGAAAGTAAAAGTAATGCATGCTCGAGTTCAATCATCCACAGCTTTTTCTACTATGTTTCTTTAATATTAACACTTGCATCCAATGGTGAAATGCTAGGTCTTAAGTGAAACAGAGAATTTTAGTAGTGTCAGCGTAAATTAAGTGAGTATCGTAAGGGTTAGAAAGTCTTCGGAATTTATTGAAAATCGACTATATGCTTGTTAGCATGTAAGGCAAGGTATAATTAAAGCTCCTATAGAAACAGTGACTGATGGCAGAGTGTGTGAATGAATGTCGTCAAATTTGGAAAACTGAATTTGATTTCTAATCTAATGATAGAAAAAAGGCAAGATAAAATAGTTCTAATTTTTCCCTTCCCCATTTTTCTAGTCTCTAATTCTTTTTTCCAAGATACAAGTTGATTCTTAATCTAATTATCTAGCCCCACCTTCAACTTCAAATGGGAGGGCAGTTCCTCAACCATTTGAACCACATATCCCAAAGATGTAACAAAATAGTCCATATAAAATATATCAGTACTGAATTCATTGACATAAAATCTACAAAATCTTCAATGAGCCAGTATCTTTTTTATTACACAACCTTATAGAAGCTACGTAGCATGTTCACATGACATTTTTTATTACTTGCTTAGAAACTCTAGGAGGGAAATTTAGTGAAGGTCTAGATCCTCAAAAGGGGAAGTCTTAAATGAAAGAGACATGGAAAACAAAATAGTCAGACAGTAAGTGATATCATCAATTCATTCTAAATTTGTATATTATGCAAAAAAAATCATTAATAATCATTAATCAACAAAATACAAGTAAGGAAACTAAAGAAAAGCACTGCCTCTACAAGTTCGATCTCTTAGTCACTGTCTTTTTTATAATGACATGACCACTGTCAATAAAATATAACCATAGTAGAAAACATAGGAGCGACTGTTGAATGAACAAAGCACGTCGATTTTTATTCATTCACGATATAAAATCACTTGTAAGAATATAATATACAATTTTATGGTTTGCATTAAAAAAGTAGTTTTGTGAGAAATGCTTCTCGCTACTCTAATGCTTCTATCATTAAAATTGACTTGCTTGGTAACAAACAAAATTTAAACCAAACTAAAAAAAGGGGGGAAAATGAGGGACCCCAAAAACAACTCGAGATGGGGCTGAACAAAAGAAGGCTCAGATTCTCCTTTTTTCAGACAAAAGAGTGAAGAGGTTCCCACTGGCTGCGTCAACAACAGCATCTGTGCGAAGTACAACAAGTGTAATTTCACACAGACACAGAATCGCCTTGCCATGAAACATACCTACACCCAATGTCTGATTCAATTGCTGAAAACATCATCACTGCCTTGTTATCAAAGAAGAAGAGAGAAAAAGTGAAGAAACCAAACAAAACCCTTGTTGTCAAAAAAGAAGAAGAAAAAGAAGATAGAATTGAAGGACAAAGGAAGGAGTATATGATCCGATTTTTTTAAAGCTTAAACAAACGCACCCTATATGTGTTGAGAGCTGTTTACAAATTTCACTAAAACGTATCATCGGCTACCACAACAACAAAGAGAGGCAACAACTCTCAAAACAACCTTATCTCTCTAAATGTGGAGCCTCATACTTAAACTAACGACGAACGAGTTAAAAACCCTAATTACAGGGTTTTCAAAGGAAGGCTCAGATTCACCTTTTTTTCTCAAACAACATGCATAAAAAAAATCTCAACATGGCTGCATTATCATTATCTGCAGAATAAACCACAAAAATGAAACACCTTGCCAATAATCAAGACTTTTCAAACACTAGTTTGATCAAAAAGATGAAAATAACATCACTGCCTCATTGTTTACTCTATCACGAAACTAATTTCAAATAAATCAGATAAAAAATATTAAAAATTAAAATATAAAACACATGAAGAATTGAAGATGAAGCTCGAATTGAAATTACCATAGCGTTGAAAGCGTTGAATTGAACTGCATGTTATGAACTGCGTTGAATTACCATAGCGTTGAAATCACTGAATTGAAGTATTGATAACTTTTTGTGATTTGAGATGGGAGAGTATGAATGGAAGAGTGTATGAAAGTGACAGGAATGGTAATGCATGGTGGAGTTGAATCGAATCCGCCATTGAAATAGTTGGTTCGGGTGGAGAAATGGTAGGTTTAGAGTGAAATGAAGCATTTTAGGGTTTCATTGGGGATTGTGAAAAAGAAGAAGTGGGTTAGGGTTAGAATGCTTCTTCTTCTTTAGTGTGTAGTCTATGTTTGGTATCTTTATGCCAAAATTAAGACATAGACAGAAGACTCGTCTTTATAAGTGCACACCTTTTGTGAGCAGAAATTAAATCGTCAACTACATGACTCTTTTCGTCCCATTTAAAAAGTAGATATTTGAGTGTGTTTTTTCTCTTTGATTGTTTTTAGGAATAAAATAGAAAAAATTAATGTTATAAATAATATATGACACTTATTTTTGCGACAAATAATTTTGGCAAGTATGACAGGGACGGAGGAAATATTAATTAATCAATTAACTTTAATCTTAAGATAATTTTATGCTGCTTAATTTACTGATTTATCATTTACTAATGAGGGGTGAAATTGGAATTAATGGTGTCAAATTTATGAGATTCAACTAGTAAAAGACCCGTGCATTCGCATGGGTAGCGTAATATTGTTGTACTTATATGAAAGTTAATTTTATGGTAATATTGTAAAATATTTAAAGATAATAAATAAAAATTATAAGTATTAAATAAAATTTATGTATAAAAATTCATTAAATCTTTACAACGCGTTAATGAAAGATAAAATGATTAAATTTTTAAAACTCGTGACTATTTTATAGACAAAAATTATGTTTAATTTATTTGTAAAAAATATGTTAAAATATTTGTGCCATGCCGGCCCGTTGTGAATTTATGTGCCTTTGTAATTGATAAATAAATTCAATAGGATAAAACTTTGAAATTTTATGAATATTTTCAAAATACCAGCACTATTTTACAAAAATTTGTTTATTTTGTATGCAAAATATGTTACTTCTTCCGTCCTATTTTAAATGTTGCAGTTGACCAAATCATACACTTTAAGAAAAGTGTGTAAAAGAAAGAAAGATAATATGACTTTTACTAAAATACCCTTTATTTTTATTGGTAGTAGATATTGGAATACTAAAAAGTAGATTTTTGAGTGTACTTTTTCTCTTACCTAATGATTACTTTAAGGGATAAAATAGTAAAAACTAATGTTATAAATAGTACATATGACACTTAAATTATGTTTAATTTATTTGTAAATATATGTTAAAATATTTGTGCCATGCCGGCCCATTGTGAATTTATGTGTCTTTGTAATTGATAAATAAATTCAATAGGATAAAACTTTGAAATTTTATGAATATTTTCAAACTGCCAGCACTATTTTACAAAAATTTGTTTATTTTGTATGCAAAATATGTTACTCCTTTCGTCCTATTTTAAGTGTTGCAGTTGACCAAATTACACACTCTAAGAAAAGTATGTAATAGAAAGAAAGAGAATATGACTTTTACTAAAATATTCTTTATTTCTATTGGTAGTAGACATTGAAATACTAAAAAGTAGATTTTTTAGTGTATTTTTTCTCTTACCTAATGATTACTTTAAGGGATAAAATAGTAAAAACTAATGTTATAAATAGTACATATGACACTTAAATTATGTTTAATTTATTTGTAAAAATATGTTAAAATATTTGTGCCATGCCGGCCCGTTGTGAATTTATGTGTCTTTGTAATTGATAAATATATTTAATAGGATAAAACTTTGAAATTTTATGAATATTGCCAGCACTATTTTACAAAAATTTGTTTATTTTGTATGCAAAATATGTTACTCCTTCCGTCCTATTTTAAGTGTTGCAGTTGACCAAATCACACACTCTAAGAAAAGTGTGTAAAAGAAAGAAAGAGAATATGACTTTTACTAAAATATTTTTTATTTCTATTGGTAGTAGACATTGAAATACTAAAAAGTAGATTTTTTAGTGTACTTTTTCTCTTATCTAATGATTACTTTAAGGGATAAAATAGTAAAAAACTAATGTTATAAATAGTATATATGACACTTAATTTAGGACAAACAATTTTTGCAAATATGACACTTATTTTGGGACGGAGGAAGTAATTATTTGCACAGCTCATTATAAGTTATGTATATATTGCGGAAATATAGTGGATATTTTATAGTAAAGTTGATATGTTGATAAAAAAAATAGTAAAGTTGACATTCATAAAATTTTAAAAACTCATGAGTATTTTCGAAATACCCATATTATTGTACAATTGTTTTTCTTTGGGTACTAATATTGTACAATTGTAATAATTTAAATTTTAAATAGAAAACTAAATGAAAAATGAATAAAACTTGAAAGAAAAAAAGAAAGTAATTATAAAAAATATAAAGAAAGTAATAAAAAAAATATGAAAAGTAAGAAAGAAATATTTAAAGAGAAAAATATTTAAATTTTATATCCCGTTGTTTTATAATTTATTTATATATAAAGTCTACACTATAGAATTTTGAAAACTCGTGAATATCGTCAAAAAAGAAACAATACCACATATAAAATGGTGTGACAGGGGTTCAATATTATTAGAAGTACAAAAATATTTCTACAAAATATTTATATTATTTTATGAAAAAAATCCGTTAAATATTTGTACCACATTTTATTTTTGATAAAGTAAATATGATAAAAATTTTAAAGATTGTGAAAAATTTTAAAATAACAAATTAATATAGTATTTACACACACACACAGATCGATGTACCAATATATTTGTGAAAAAAATTATATCTCAATATAATAAATCAATATGATTGAATAATTGTTACAAATGTGAATATTAGCATACAAGATCTTGTTTGATTCGTTTTTATGAGTATTTTTAAGATATCAAATTTTTATAATTTTTATTAATGCACAATTAAAGATATTAGTGATCAAAATTGTACATTGCAGAATGCGCAGTGGTCAAAATGAGTTTTATATTTTGAGACGGATGTAGTATATATTATAAGTCGTTTTGAAACTTTTACATAGATTAAGAATGTAATTAATTTTATATGAAAAAGAAAATAATGAGTTAGTATATTACTACGTTATATCATAAATTTTACACTCCTTCCATTTTTAAATAAGTGTCGTTTGAAATACGTCTGCACTATTTATATAATTTACTTTGACTTTATATTTATATGAATATATATTAGCAAATATTAGCATATAAGAGTTATTCAATTTGTATCGATGAATATTTTTTAAATATATTTTTTTATAATATATAATTAAAAATATTAGTCATCAAAAATATACATTAACATGTATACAGTAGTCAACTGTGACAATTATTTAAGGACGGAGAGTGAGTACTAAACTATCATTCATTAATAGTACATGGAAAATATAAATTAAGAATTGAAAGAATTGAGATTAATAAACAATGAAGAATATAATAAATAAAAAGTAACATTTATTCGTGAAAAATGCGGAGATTGAAAATTAATTTCTATTTATTTAATTTATGAGAATAATTTTTTTAAAACAAATATTAATTTTTTCTTGTATTTTAAGACAAAGAAAATGAATTGTTTTCTCTTGTATTTTTCCTTACATTTGAATAACATGTTTATCCATACCAAAAAAACATGTTTAAAGTTTATACTCCCCCCGTCGTGTCACAGTTCACCAAATCACACACTTTAAGAAAAGTGTATAAATGAAAGAGATAGAATATGATTTTTATTAAATTACTCTTTCTTTTTATTGGTAGTAGACATTGAAATACTAAAAAAGTAGATTTTTGAGTGTACTTTTTCTCTCACCTAATGATTGGTTTAAGAAATAATATAGAAAAAATCAATGTTAAAAATAATATATGACACTTATTTTAGTCAAACAGTTTTAGCAAGTAGGACACTTATTTTTGGGACGGAGGGAGTAATTGTTTTTTTTGGTATCTTGATTTTTTTCAGTTGACCGAATTTAATTTAAATATCAAAAAACAAAAAAAAGAAACAAAAAAAATGAAAAGCTAGAATTCCAAAGGTAGGCTGCGTAAATGAACAGGCAAGAATTTTTATTGGTTACTAACTATATTGATTGATGTGTCCTATTTTCAGTATAGGCTGTACAACTACTGACTAATAATTTTACACTAACCAATTAGTACACTATTTAAATTTAAATAATTAAATTAACATGCAAAAAGACAAAATAGTCCCCAAATTTAGTGAGATTGTAAGATTACATGGGGATATTGAAGAAATTTTACACGTGATCAAAATTTTTATATTAGAAGTAGATCTCAGCCGAAATCTATTAATAACATAATAAATCTTTAGCTTTAATAATTATCAATTTGTCCTTCATTTTCAAAATTTGGTTGTTTCAAAATACACTAAAATATAAGGGTAATTTTGGAAAAATTTACCAAACCTTCACGGATTCATCCTCATTTTGAATAATAGATGATGTCAAATTTGCCCTTGTGAACATAATATCAGACTATGTTAACAATAGAAGCTATTAAGGCCCTGTTTGGTTCAATCGAGGGGAGGGGAGGGGAAGGGAGGGGAGGGGAGGGATTTTTAAGAAGGGGAGGGGAGGGATTTTTAATTATGTTTGACAAAACTATCCTCATTTTTTTTATTAAAATCCTAAATTATCCTTGTTGAAAAATTAAGTTTTCTACTCATTATATTTTTTTTTTTGATTATATATATCCATTAAATTTTTTTGACATAGTATATCCATTATAGTTTAATCCTTATTTTGAGTTTATAAGATTAAGGATAAAAAAGTAAATTACTTCTCCCCTCCCCTCCCCTCGTTAAAAAATTGAACCAAACACAAAATGTTTAAATTTCACCTCCCCTCCCCTCCCCTCCAAAAACCCCGAACCAAACAGGGCTTAAGGGACTTAATAGTAAAGAGAAGCAAAAGTAAATATCATACTTCATCCAACTACCCTTTTCGCGGTACACTGCCCGAGGTTTGAAAAAAATAGTTCTGATGTGATTCTACTCTGATCCTACTCTGCTCTATTACGATTTTTGTTGATTTTTTCTTTGGAAAAGTTATCAAACATCAAAAACAAATGAGCTTTTCAGTCCTCACAACCTTCGTCTTCCTTTACAACACTCACAACTTCGTCTTCCTCAACAGAAATTTGGCTTAACACACAATCTTTGTTCTACTGGTAAGTTCTTTTTGAAGTAGCAATAATGTCACAAGAAAAAGGGGGTTTGAATTGTGCCCTTTTTAAATTTTTGTTCTTTTTATTAATATTAATATTATACTTAATATAATATTGATCACTTGAATATTAAAGTTATATTATCAATCTTGAACCAGAGAACTCTGAAAATATTGTAAGTGATAAGCTTGAGATAATATTGGTTAATTATAAGATAAAGATAAATAGTTAATCTTGGACTAGAACACTCTGGAAATATTAGAGTTAGATAGTTAATCTTTGGACCAGAAGATTCTGGAAATATTAGAGTTAGATAGTTAATATTTGGACCAGAAGATTCTGGAAATACTATATGTTAAAGTTAGATAGTTTATCTTGACCAGAGCACTCTGGAAATATTCTGCGAAAATAAAAGTGATATGTGTGTGATGAGTGTATAAAATAAATGACAATAAGAACACACACAATTTTATACTGGTTCACCCAAAGTGGGCTAGTCCAGTCCTCACAGTCTGTGAGATTTTTCACTATGGTGCTCAACTCAGAACTTTCTGCTTGGCACAATCTTTTTTCAGATCTGATACAAACTGTATTCTCTAAGCCTCAGCAGGCTTGCAACTTGCTTTCCTTCACTTGGAAAGACTTTTACAATTTTACTCAAACTAACTTGAAAGTTAGAACTGAGAAGGTAGTGATGAGTATGATGGTTTGGTTTTTTGAAACAAATGGTTCTCAACTCGTGTTTGAGATTCAATCAAGCAATAGCTCAAATATGATTATGATTTGAAAGTACAGTGAAGGCTTTTTGTAGCTTTGCTTTGTTTGTTGAAGAGTTTAGCAACTTGCTTTGATTTGCTTTAACAATTGTATGAATAATTCCTTTGAAAACTCTTAACTTGAACCTTGAAAGCTTCCTGGTATTTATAGATAAATGTATGGCCTTGGAAGAGATTCATGATAACCGTTGCAAATAAGCCACGTGCCAAGTTAATTTGAATTTGATAGATTCAAATTAAAGTTGAGATCTTTATGAAGATATTTTGTCTAGAGTGGTCTGGTTCTTGAGACTCCTTATAATTGCATGCGTGAGTGATATGCTCTTCTTTGTAAATGAAGGACACTCCATAAAGTTGAACAGTTCATTGCAAGCCGTATAAGATCTTTTGCAAGTAGATATCTTGTCTTGATTTGCGTGTGATATCTTGTCTACTTGTCCCCTTATTCTTTAACACATGTGTTAAAATAGAAAGATCAATTTTGAAGCAAGGCTTTTATGCAGCAAGCTTCTTTGTATTGTATTGGGCTCATAGTGAATCTTTACATTGTTGGGCATAAGTCCAATAAATATGTTTCCTTAAATACTTGTCATATTTGGTGACAAAGACAAATGTGGTCAATTTAATAATTAAAGCCAAGAATATTATTTCTTCATGAAAGTGATACTTTGTCTTCTTGCCATTGAATAAAAAATTTGCCTTGTATTATTATGAGTGGTACGTTGTGCATGTGCATGCGTTGTATGACCAGAACACTCTCGTGGTTCATTTATATCGTTTATGCAACAATTCTCACAAAACATGTTAGTAGATAACAATTCTTTAAAACATTTTAAGAAGATTTGTTCTCAACAATCTCCCCCTTTTTGATGATGACAAACTATTGAATTTATATTAATTTGATTTTTCTAAAAAGTATTTTGTGCAATTTTGTTTATCAAAAACTCCCCCTCAATTTAAGCTTTCATCTTTCTTTTAGAAATTGAGATGTTTTTGAAAAGCATTTTTATAGTAACTCATAGCATTTGAGATTTGTATCATGTAGGAAGTCAAGATCCTTTTTCAATATGCATATTAGAAAAAAAATTATCAAAGATATAGACTAACATTACAAGATACATCAAGTACTGTATTTATGCATTAGTACCTTCTTTTGATAAAGTGCCATAATTTGTGCATTTACACAAAGCACCATTTTTTGATTATGCATACAATTTTGTGAGAGACTTGACAGTACCAAGTCTTAAATCCATTTACCATTCACACAATTTATCATTCATACAATATGCATATTTGTAGAAGCTTATTATCGATATGCAGTAGAACTATGACAGTATCATAAGTTTTCTTTTTAAGCATAAGGCAGCAAGGATTCATACTTATCACATAAAGTATTAGCACACCATAATTATACATAAGTAGCAAACCATAATTATACATAAACCAAAAGCTGCATTGTTAGGTTAGTCCTAGCATTATCAGTATGCATTTAGCAGTTCAAAACATGGTTCAAAACACATAAACAAAATGCAGAAAAATAATGCAAATTTTTTAATATGAAACAGCAGGGCAGCAGCAGCACAACAAGTTCTTTTCCTTCTTTTTCTCCCCCTTTGTCTCATCAAAAAGGCAGTTAAGCACCTTGATCAGAGGAGGATGATGGTGATGGAGCAGGCATGAGGCAATTAAGAGGAGGAATTGGATTAATCTCTGGAGGAGGGATGTTCAGTTTTGTGCAAATAGTTTCTATGTACCAATTTTTCAGAAAAACAGTTTCAACCGAGTTATAAAGAGCAAGAGTTTCAGTTATGTTATGGCATTGAACCAGTTTTTTTTATGTTGCGATTGATTTTCTTTAGAGACTTGTTAATTTGAATAAGTTCAGGAGAAGGAATTGGTTGAGATTGATATGGATGAAAGGATGATGATGGATTGGTTGAGAAAGGATTTGTGGAGGAAGATGGAGCAAAGTTAGTGGTTAAGGTGGGATTGGTTGAGAAGGAAGAAGCAAAGTTCTGGGATGTACCAAGATTAGTAGTGAAGGTTGAGAAGATTGGAGATGGAGAAGTAGAGTTGATATGTGGGATTGATGTTTGTGGGGAAAGAATGTTGAAGGAATTTGTATGTGTTGAAGAGATGAAGATAGGAGCAATTTGGGTTTGAGAAGAATTTCCTAAAGTTTGAGGTTGTGACACAAGATTTTCAAAGGAAGTGACTTTATAGGATTTTCGGTGGGAGTAGGAATTTCATTGTGGCTATCCTCATTAGGTATTGGTGAGTGATGAGGTGTTGGAGAGGGTTGATTTGGTATTGGTGAGTGTTGAGGAGTTGGAGAGGGTTCATGAGAGGGTTGGTTAACTTCATTGATTGGAGAATCACTTCTTTTTCTCTTAGAGGAGCAAGAGGAACTTAAAGAGTTTGAGCGGTACTTAAAGTGTATTTTTCTAGGAGCAAACTTAGTAACCTTAGTTCCAAATTTTTCTCCATTAAGAGGAACATGAAACTCTTCAAAGATCTTAGTTAACACCATTCCATATAGAAGACCAAACTTTTTGTTTGAAGTTTTTGCATTCAGAATCATGTTTTGTATAATCATAAAGGGAAGGTTTATATTTTCTCCATTCAAAAGATGATAAATGATCAAAAGATCATTATCATATACTTGTTGATAATTTCCTAACCTAGGAATGAAACAAAATTTGCTCATGATGTTGAAAATTTTTGGTACAAATTGCAAGTTTGTGGTTATAAATTTCTTGGTTTTCTTTAAAAAGAGTTTTTGACGAATTTCATCAAGGGTTGTGTTGCATTTTTCATACCAAGATTCACCAAATAGACAAGGACCATCTAAGGGTAGATTGAAAATTTTGGCAATAATTTCAGGAGTGAGTTTAAAGCTTACACCATTCACAGTTGAAGAAATTTTGTTTTGGTCAGGATAGGATTTTGCATTGAAGTAAAAAGTTTGAACAAGTTCAGGATAATGTTTTGTGTGAATTTGCAGAAAAGATGTCCATCCTAATTTATTAGTATAAGCCTTAATGTGTGAGTTTTCCTTTTCTAAAACAATGAAATCGAAATACCTGCCAACACCATTGGTCTCGTGCTCCACTTCTTTTCAAAAATTTCTTGTCTCAGATTTGAATCAGAGGAATGAGTTTCATCATTCTTTGAAGAGGAGGCTTTAGCGCGAGACTGGTCTTTTGAGCCCTTAACCTTATTGACTGATTTCTTCATTTTTCCTTTTCCCTTTGTCACTTCAGCAGAACCAGAAACCTTAGATTTTTCACCCATTTTTTCTTTTCATTTCTTCTCTTTTGCGTACGCAAAATGCTTTGAAATGGTTTGACTAGGGTTTACATCAGATTGAGTTTTAGATTTTTTGGAGGAATTTGAGGGTTCGTAGTCTTTATCGTTGCTATCGACGACGATGGTTTCTTCATCACTCGTTTTCTTTTCCTTTGTTCCAAAGCCAGAAATTATTCTCTGAGATCTTCTAGTGGGTGATGTTGGTACGGATTTTTTCCTCTTTTTCAGATGAGGAGGTGTTTGATTTTTGTTTGGTGGTTGATGGGATGAAGGGAAAATGGTGTTTAATGGTTTAAGGAGATGTGGTGAAAGGGTTGAAGAACGCGACGGCGAATAGGGTGGAGACAGAGAGGGCATTTGAGTTTCTATGGGAGGAGCTCGTTTTGCCAGACATTTGGTTCTAACCATGGTTGAAAAGAAAGAAACAAGATGAAGAGGGTTCTGTTCGTGTTTCTTTTTAGAAGGAGAGAAGAGTAGTGGAAGATTAAAGAAGTGTGTGGTTTTAACATCAAACAACAATCCTAATTAACTTTATTTCTTTTAATTTTTTTAATAGAAAAATAATGATGATTATGTATGGGGAAGCGTGAGAAGTGATTTTGATTAAAGGTGAAATCTTGTTTAGAGATTTTTATGGAAGAGATAAGATTTAACAAGAGATAATTTTGATAAATCAATTATAATTCAAGAGTGTTCTGGTTGAGACTATGACCATTGTTGTGTGGATCTTTTATGATTTTTAAATTTTCTTTTATGACATTAAAACGGTCCTCTACTAGAGGTTTGATAAAAATATCAGCTAACTGATTTTCAGTGTCAACAAAAATTAATTCAATTTCTTTTTTGTTTACATGACCCCTAATGAAATGATGCTTAATCTCAATATGCTATTATCTTGAGTGTTGAATGGGATTTTTTGACAAATTGATTGCACTAGTATTATCACAATAAATAGGAACACTTGTGTACCTTATTGAGAAATCTTCAAGCTGATTTTTAATCCATAATACATGTGAGCAGCAATTTGCAGCTGATACGTATTCAGCTTCATTTGTTGACAATGCAATTGTGTTTTGTTTTCTACATGACCAGCTTATGAGTGCTTTTCCAAGAAATTGGCATGCACCACTTGTACTTTTTCTTTCAATTTTGTCTCGTCACAATATGCTGTTAGATCAAAAGTAGAATCTTTGCTATACCAAAGACCAAGATTAGTAGTACCAACTAAATATCTAAAGGTTCTTTTAACCACAATTAAATGTGGTAAGGAAGATAATATTGGACTTCTAATCAAAGATGTGAAGGTATGATTCATAAATTGCCCCATGCAATGAAAATGTCGTTACTTAGTAATCAAACAAATATTAATTCATAATCTTATGTTTTTCTAAAAGGAGACAAAATACAAGTGAATATTTTACCTGATGATGGTCCTGCCTGGAAATCAAATCTGAAAGAAGGGAATGTGTATTATATGCGAAGTTTTAGAGTTGGAGATAATGATTATTCTTACAAAATGGTTGACCATAAGTTCAAGTTAACTTTTGTTGGTGCAACTAGGGTTGATGAATGGGATATTCCATAATTGGCTAAATCACCAAGTGTGTTCAAGTATAAAGACTTTGTTGAAGTTATAGCTGGGGATTTTTGGCCCGATTTATTAGTTGGTATAAGTTATGTTAACGTTACAAATTTCATTGATTTACTGTGGTTTTAATTCTTTTATGATGCTTAAATTCATATATATTATTGTTTGTAGATGTTATTGGAGTTGTTAATAACATTGGCAAGTGCATTACTCCATCTGCAACAAGGATAGGGAATGTGAGTTTTACTCTAAAAGATCTAAGGTATATCATGTTTTTATACAGATTGAAGTTTGCTTATCTGCTACTATTTGACAAATGAGTTTTGATTAAAATTGTTATGAAACTTAGTAATAATGTAATGTAGTGTACTTTGTGGGATGCTTTAAGTACTAAATTCTTAGATTTTTACAACACTAGGAAAGACTCAAGTCTTGTTGTTTTGATTTTGAAACATGCTCGTGTTAATGAACCACAAGGTAATTTTAATAGATTGTTATTGAGTTTAAAATCTTCATGAAGACTTTATGTTCACGTTATTGAAGCACACTCTTATGTTCATGTTTATTCATTTTAATATTTTATGTTGTATATCTACTAGGTCAATATCCATTACAATTTTGCAATGTTTGGAGTGGTACTAAGTTGTTGTTTGATGAAGATATACCAGACATTAAAGCTTTCAAATCGAGGTAATATTGATAGTTACCTCAAATTAGTGAAAACTAATTGTTGTATGTTGTTTCAAAATACTACATCTAATAATGATTTCAACATTTTATTAGCTTGCCAGCCGATCCAAATTTTATATCTCCTACTCCGAAGAATAGCCAAATGTCTCGATCTTATCGATACTTGTCTCAGTCTTCTGGCGGTTCTCAATAGAATCCTTAAACAAGTTTCATGAAAAATGCACCAATACTGATTTTGGCGCAAATGAAGAAACTTAAAGTGGTATTGCATTGAACTGAGTAACATGTATTGTATCCTCAATATTTTCATTCAACATTGAAAATAACATGTCGATTACATTTTGCAGGATACTTTTTATGTAACTGTTGTGACAACTTCACATATTAAAGTATCATCTTCTGGATGATATTTGAAAGGATGCAAAGATTGCACTAAGAAAGTTGAAGGAAAAGAACCACCTTATATATGTGAAGATAACCACACGACATATGAACCTGTAATAAGGTACTATAAACATGTACACATATTTTATTACATACAAGATAAACAATAGTATTTAGACATCTGTAATAGATGATGTCTAAAGATCTAAAGTCTGATATTGTATTGTGGTTGTTTAGATAAGTTGGATGTTGAAGTTCGGGTTTTCCCACCCGAACCCGAACTTACATTAACAAAAGTAAAAAAATACGGAAAATTCAACAAAATTACGGTCTACAATATACTAACATTGTTTTCAACATTAAAATAAGGATGAAAAATAGTCTACAATGTTAAAATAGTCTACAATATGCTAATGTAAGATAGATAATTATATAATTTAATATATAACGGGTGTGGTTTCGGGTGTGAGTTTGACACTATCCAAACCCGAACCCTAAATATCGGGTGTCACTCAAACCTGAACCCAAACCTAAACACAGTCAACTCAGGTTTTACCCGTTGACTCGGGTTCGGGCGGGGCCCACGAATTTGGGTGCTTTTGCCATCCCTAGATGAAAGAGGTAGTTAATTAATATACTAATTTTATGTACTTGATTGAGAATTATATACTAATTTTATGTAATCTTCTGGTTATCTTATAGATTGGTATTGATGATCCATTGGAATACTCTGATATTCTTGAAGAAATGATGAATCGGACATTTGCAATTCATCTGAAATGACAATGGTCCTTTAAGAACGGATCTGTGTTGCAAGTGAGGGACAATAAAGAGTTGTTTGCTAAGATTCGAGAACAATTCCCAACTACTGAGGTAATGCACTGTAACTATGTAGGTAGTTACCTAATTAAATGAAATTGTAAATGGAATGTGTATTGACACTCCTATGGTTGAATTTCAGACTTTATCCAATGTGGTTGAACAATCTGTTGACTCTGACAAAGCTAAACTTACAACTCATGCTGCTGAAAATTCTCAGGTACCAACAATTTGGTTAATGTTAAAAAAATATGTTCCGTTACAATGGTGGTTATATCAGTTTGGGTTATAATTTTGTTGATCTACCTTGCCATATGCACACAGGTTTCATTGCAAAACAATGTTGATAATCTAGAGAGTCTCGATGAATATATCATGTTGACTGTAAGTGTTGTAGTTGTTTAATCAGCAATATGTGTTATTATGCTCAATGTTCCTAATTATAAACTTATGAGTAATTTATTTAATTGCAGCCAAATCTAGGTGTTGTTGGTGAAAATGAATTGGCTGGTAATATGGTGGTTCAAAAAACTCCTGCTAAAAGATCTGCAAAAGAACAAGCTACTAAAGATAACATTCGTTCTCAATCATCGTCAACTAAGGTGTTAAAGCATATTAAGAAGGATAAATAAACTTTGAAATATTAACTTTGTCTCTTATTACCTAAAAATTAAAACACATGTTTTCATATATTATCAATAAGATATTTATGGCATGATAAATTGATAGCACTACATGGTAGTGCAATTTCAAATGTGTACAAAAGCACCACATAGAATAAAGTCGGAGAAAAACAAGTAAAGATTAACTAGGTGACAACTTTTAAATGTAATTTAGCTATATTTGACTAGACCATGCAGAGTTGTTGCATTTATTTGTTTGAGCTTCTTCACAAACGTTAACCATGCTACTATCACTTCCATTTTTGGTTGATACAAAGATGGACATATGTACATAAATGCATAACAATTGGAAACTTTATTATACCTCAACCACTTCCATGTTTGGTTAAAAACGATTGTCCTATATATTGCATCTACTTCATTCTCAATTGACACACCAAAATGGAGCTAGATTTGACACTTTTATAAAATTATCCACTAGGGAGCTTCACCACTGTCTTAATGCCAAACAAGGTATATGTCTTATACTTCTAATCTAATTGTTAATTGTGTTTTAAAAATGAAGTAGATTCAAGTTTGAACCCTTTATTTTTCTATTACAAAGAATTATAATGTTTAACATGTTTTATCTTCGTTGTGTTGAATGTTGTCTATGCATTTTAAGATTTTCAAGTACATTTTGAGTTTGTGTGGAACAAATAAATTGTGTTTAACTAAAACATATACTTTAACATCTTTAATTACCCATAAAACACACATATATTGGAAAAGTACAATATAACACAACATTTAGTCTAACACAAGAGAATAAACATATCACCTTATAACCAATAACAACACTATATTGATTAACTAATAAAACTTAAGTTAAAATATGTCATAATGATTACTTAACTACTAATACTTGGAAATCCATATTAACACACAAATCCATAAAATGCAGATATTGAGAGTAAATTTCAATACCACACAATATTATGAACAAACACAAACAAACCCTGAACGGAGAAAAACATGGTATCATCAACCTTCAATTTTTTATTTTTGATATAATCAAACCATCCTTCATCAATGTAGTTTGAATACATACATTCACTGCAATTCTTGATTACACATTCATATGCCTTCTGAGTTTCTTCATCAATTAAGGTTATGAAACTTTGATTCTTCAATAAACGTTGTTATCCAAGCTTTTTTGGATGATATTCTTTTATTCTCTGCAGTCCTTTTGTTGTATGCTCTACAACTATATCTCCCTGTCCATTGGATTGACCATAATCTCTGACAATGAGAGCAACAATTTCTGATGTGGTCGACATTGTATATTGTCGTGAATTGTCCGATCTTGTACCTATTAACTTTATGTTAAGTTCTTTGGTGTCTGTATCCCTTGTCATTCTGAATATTTTGGCAATTCGATCGTACATGTCGAGCATGTTTTTTATGCCTTGGACAATCGATTGCAGATCTCGTTTTCCGTATCATGGACATAAAGTTGGGAGAATTTAGGTGGCTTTCCACGGCAAGGTATGAGTCCTCCAATTCTATGATAATTTTGACCACTAATATTGTACACATATGGGTCTGGACATAAGTTCACCGTTTTATCTATTTTAGCACCCATGGATGTGAAAGCAAAAATAGAACTGTATGCCCTAATTTTTTGTCTAAACTTTATCGAGCGCATACCACCTCTGTAATCTAAGAGTTCTTTCTAATATTGTAGTGGTTGTGTTAGAAAGTCGAGGACAACTTTCCCATGTAGGCAACAAAGAGAGAATTGTGGATTTGTTGGACGATGTGGTTTATTTGACCTTTCCTCATACCACAATGTACTTATACATTGCTGACATACAAAAGTTGGATGGCCAAGATCCATATATGTCTGTACATAATTTGTAAATTCGATATTTTGAAATGAAATATCATCAGATGTCTGAACGTTAAATTGCTCAATCAAATAAACCCTACTATCCATTTGTATGGCGCTTTTCACATGTGTTGTGCAAATTGGTGGAACTCTTCCTTTTGTTTTGTGTTCTTGATGTGTCAGTCTCACTTTGTTTTCTAGTGCATCATGTTCAAGAGTATACAAAAAGAACAGAAACATTGAAATTTAGAAGGTTATTAGGTCTTTAGGTTTAAGACTATATATATAAAATAGAAGTATTGCACATTAAAAAGTAGTTAAGTGTTTAAGGTACAAACAATTAGAAATTTTTTGAACAATTACAATCTCAAATATGAATCTCCACAAATACATGTCATATATTGATGACAAATTAATGAACTGCTTAATACAAATCAATGATACATTATTATAATTGACCTATATATGAAACTGAAGTTTTATTCCTTCTTGAACTAAGCACTTGCTTTCTTTTTAACATAGCTTGCCGAAATCCAACAATTCTTTGTCGGTGTTGTTCTTCTGCTTCTATTCTTGCAGTACATTGAAGAACTTTAAAATGAAAAATATTAGAATGAAATATTGTGTGTTAATGGGGATAAGTTAAACAAACTGATAACACCAACCAATTGTGTGTTGAGGCTTATATGTCTTGTCAATGCTTGTGTCGTCCCTCTAGTTGTTTTGTGTTTTTGACATGACTTCCTCAGTCCTTTGGCTAGTGTTTCATGCATAACATAAACAGACACAACATAAATATGACAAATTAGATGGAAGAACTAAAATGTTAAATAAGCTTTGAAAAATATTGATGCACATAATTGATAGATTATTGTAGAGATATTTTTATGTAATTAATAACTGAAATATTAAAAATTATCTATGCATTCAATAATAGTATTTTTACTTTTACCACGCTTTGAATCGAGCAGTTGTTTCTTTTGCAATCTGTTGCGGGTTTTTGAGACATACCCCACTACAGTTGATTCTTTCATTTCCAAGAGAGGGGAAAGTATCGAAAACCTTTTGTGGGAGATTCTAGGTACGGGGGTTAATTGCGCAAAAGGAATGTGTATGCACATTAAGCGCCCATGGTACTCCATGGTAACCTCTTGAAATGCTTTTTGTGCTTTAAATATGTGCTTTAAGAATAGGGGGAGAAGATGTAAGAAGTGAGGGAGAAGATGTATGAAGAAGAGTGTATGCTTTTGTGTTGGTTGTTTGTGTAAAAAAAAATGTAAGAGAAGATGTGTGAAAGAAAATAGATGAGAAAAGGGTGTGTGTTTTTTTTATTGTTTTGAATTCGGAAAAAGGTATGTACCCCTCTTGCCTACGTACCCTTTGTAAAGGATCAGAACTCGCGCAGTTCTCTAAAAAAAGAGAATGTGTGTTGTATATTTTTTATAAAAAAAAACAAGAGATTGATGTCATTTTAAGTCTCACTTTTTAAATGTCAATATAAACACGCTAAACCATATTTATCACGATTGGAAGATGTACGACCCAAAATCAACTTCGGGGACACCCTTCCCCAACAACGACAAACATGATTTAAGTCTTGCTAATATAAGGACAGTTAAAATTTGAAACAAATAATGATAAAGATCTAATGTTATTTAAGGAGCCAAAGAGAATTGTGTTGGTTTGTGTCTTTTAATTGTGAACAACTTTAAGTTTGATTAGAATGTATTAAATAAAACAGAGAGAAGATTTTTGAAAATGTTTTGTAATTATGAAAGCGGTTTGTTTTTGAAAAGAAAATGTAAAAAGAGTTGTTGTAAAAAAATGTTGTAAGGATAAAATGTTGTTTGTAAAAAAGAGAAAATGTTGTTGTTTTGAAAACGGAAGTATATCCGTCGTTGTGAAAAAAGTTGTAAGAAATGTAAATTGTAGTTGTTGTAAAGAAAGAGTTTTTGACATGATAAATAATGATTAAAAGGTAGCATAGTCAAGTTTAATATCCTTTGCGACTAAAATGGACCTACGATTATTTTATTTTTTTGTTTAAAAGATCGCGCGTTGTTGAAAAGAGTTTTTTTGGTTGTTTGGAAAAAGTCTCGTAATCAAGTGAAATTTAATTACGAGTCCCTCTCCCTCGGAAATGAAACATTATTATTTTTTTTGGCGTTGTGTGTGGTGTATAATCTAGAAAGCGATAAATAAATATAAAGCGATAAATAAATAAAGTCCTACGCTATTACAACCATATGGAATAATTAATTATTTACAACTCAATCGGTAAATTACGCGATAAATAAATAATAGATAATAAAATAAATTACGCGAAAATAAATAAACGGTAAAAATAATGCGTAAATAAATAAGAGAGTGAAAGGGGGCGCAAATCTGAAAAATAGTGTGGAGAAAGCAAAACAGAAAAAATCAGCAACAAGGTCTAAAGCCCAATTCCAGCTTCAGCCACAGGGGGGTGCATTAGAAAAAACGCAGGAACAAACAGCAAACACCAAAAAACCAGGCCAGGAATACAAACAAAACCGGACTAGTAATAAACCAAGTAAACCGAACCAGGTTGAACCGGCCTGGGGGGCGCGCGAGTAAAAATGCCAGTCACTAAAAGTCGCCACGTGGCGACTGAATCTTCTTCATCACAAACAGACCCAAGCTTCGTCCTCCATGGCCGCCGCGTCAAGCTCTCTCCGGAGACTCAAACGGACACCAAAACTCGCGAACCAACACTCCGTTCTAATCGATTTTTCATGTAGAACACGAATCCAGTGTTTGTTGTCACCATAGAAGCTTCAAAACGCGAGAAAGACCACGAAACCGAATGGATCTCAAAAATGGAAATCAAGATTCCAGCGAGATTTGGGTAAAATTACTTGTTGGAAACGATCCTGTGACTCCACGCGAACACAAATCTACCACAATCGTACGAAAAGAGGTCTCGAAATGGATCAAACGGTCACCTCGTTTTTGTCCGGCGGAGATGTTTCTGTTCTGTGCATCTCCGATGCGTACTTCGCAAAAATAACAACGGATTTGAGTTCCTGACGATGTTTAGAAGCTTATTGGTGTATTCGTTTTGAGTTTTGATGAAGATTTGAGGTTTTCAATTTTCCGGTGAGAGGTGGTGACGGATCTACGCGTTCCTGGGCTTTTCTGACGCGTTTTCGACGAAATTAAAGATGAATTTGTATTGTGGAAGTGATTTGGAAGCTTTAGGTGTAATTAGTTTTTGATTTGGAGGTGTTTGAAATTTTCCGGCGCGGTGGTGGCCATTTTCGACCGCCTCCGGCGCCGGAATTAGGTTTCAGATCAGTCTAGGGTTCTTTGGCTCTGATTTTTTATTGAAAATGTGTTGGGAATTGTGAAAATGATTGGTCCTAATGATTGAGTGATGTGATGTTGTATTTATAGATAGAAATTAAGGTAAATTACATTTGTGTAATAAAATGGTAGATGGTAAATAAAAATAAATGAAAAAATAATGAAAAAATGTTATGAGATAGAGATGGTGAGGTGGATGAATGTGATTGGTTTATGTGAGATAGAGATAGATTTAATGATAAAAAATGTATTGATAAATGTAATGTAAATTAAAATAAAATTGTGAAAATAAAATAAAAATGTAAATATTTTTGGTATTTTTATAATATGTGATGATAAAAAATAAAGTGGAAATAAAAGTATATAAAAGATTATTTTTAATACTTGAACTTTTACGCTAATTAAGAAATTATTTAAAATAAAATAAATTAAAAGAGTAAAAATGTTAAAAAAAACAAAATTATGTGAATAAATAAGATTGCAATAAAATGTGCGTGAAATAATTTTATTTTTGTATGAAAGAAATTAAAAAAACTATTTTTTGTTTTTAATTAAAAATGTAATTGTGAAGAAATAAAGAAAAATGTGAGAATAATAACGAAAATATGCATGAAAAAAGGATGTCAAAATACGCGTAATAAAACAGATATATTTTTCTATATTTTGATGTAAAACATTCAATTTGGATTTTGGGTCTAAAATTGGGGTACAACACAATCTAGGTTTTCTATATTCATCAACTTGTTGCATGTGTTGATAATATGATTTCACTATTGAGGATAATGAAATGGAATAAAATGAAATTGAAAATATTTAAAAATGAATGAACACAGTTAAAAATATTTAGCCAAAGTTAAAAATATTTACACAGTTAAAAATGAATGAACACATTTAAAAATATTTAAAAATGAATGAACACAGTTACTTTTACCACGCTTTAAATGACCATTTTGTTGTTGTAGATCACATGTTTTTCTCATTTTCTTGTTGTGTATCCCTGACGTGACCATTTCTTGTTGTGTATCCTTGACGTATCCCTGATATTCAGTTTCTTCCACAATATCCTTTTGGTCCTTATCACCCGACTCAGGTGAAGAATGCAATCTGAAAAAATAGGCAAGTATCGGTTTAAGTTACATAGCACATGGACAGAAAAATGTAAGACTTTGTAACATCTTACATTAATTTTCTCTTCTTTTGTGGCAAAATTGGTGTCTTAACAGTATGAGACACACTAGAGGAAGAACATACATTGTCAATAGTGTCTTCTTTTTCAATCTGAAAGTTGGGAGATCACATGAAGAATTGTAAATATCATCAATTTTATCAAAAAATAAAATTATATCTTCATACCATACAATTAATCACCTTGACAACTTGCTTCAAAATTTTATTTGCTGTGAAACTTTTTGTCACCCCTTTTATAATAAGAACTCATTTTAACTTGGAAAACATGCGTGGAACAACCAATGATTTGCATGAGCTATGCAGGTAGTTCTGAGTTCTTGTCATTTTTCTGTCCAAATAAGAAAGACATGTGACCTTTTAATCTGTCATTAATAGCTGAATATAAATTATGCAAAATATAAATTAGATTGAAATAGACACATACATCTTCTAAATTTGGGGCGAGGTCAACCAACTTAACTTATAGAAATTGTTTAGCAACCTCATCAAACAACACAAATATGGGTGAATAGGTAGATAAATGTTATGATTATATTTTTCAAGTAGTTAGTACTGAATATGGCAGTAAATTTAGTATTTTAAAAGATAATTTTTTAATAATCAACGAAAATAGTACCTAGCCGCCTTTGGATAGAGGACATCCTCCTTCTTGCAGTTCTCACAACAGAAACCTGATTCGGTGGCTGTCAAAGTTTTTCTACAATTAGGACACAAAATATAATACCACCCATTGTGCATCGAAATTTTGACGACTGTTGCAGCACATCAGTAGACAGCACTCTGTATATATAAAGTTGAAAGTATGAAATAAGGGATGTTAATTAAATAATAGATTAGTTATAGAGAATCTACGGCTCATTTTGTTTACCATATTAATCTCTGAAGCTGCCATGTCTGAAATTTCGGATATAGTCTTTACTTGGTGAATCTTAGGACGAACGGCAAGAGCATAATGTTTTGCATTTTCATCCACAACATTGGCAACCCTTCAATTACATTGCAAAAACATGTAAGTATATATTTTGATTCAAACAAAAAGAAAGAAATAACATAATTAAAAAAAACATACTTGGAAGATTGTATGAGCTCAATAGCTTGTGGATATCTATGTTGACATAAATTATTGTGGATCTTGAAGATTGGACATAAACTTCACCTATGAAAAAGATATACTTGTTGTTAATGGAATGAAAGTGCAACGAAAAAATCAGCATGTTAGATTGAAACTAAATAATATATTATGTTTTGCTACCTTGAAATTGTTTTACCAAGATGGACGTGAAAATTGCGTCATTTTGTTTAGGGGAAGTATGCTTGTATTTTTTTCAATTTCTGATCAAATGTTGAAACATAGTCGTCCCACAATGTTACTTTGAATATGCATCCACTGTAAAAACATTCCAAGTTGTAAAATCTCTTTAATATATTGATGCCGTACAATTAGTATACATTAAAATATTTATCTAACAAATAATATAGACAAATATTATTTTGTACTTTTCATTAGTTAAATAGAGTGACATCATATTAACCTTTCCATTAGCGGTTGTCCTCTCCTCAATTGGAGTTACATCAACAATAACTCTAATTACATCTGGATAGGAAAAGTCCAACTTGTTTTACATGACACAAATATGAAATTTAATAATTAGAAAAACAAACTTGCGTGAACTTCTTTATCTAATTGCTTGTGCAACTATTCAAAAGGAACAAATTCAAAAATATAGCGCGGAATTTTTCCATCATCGTATTCTTGAATTGTAAATTTTATTGCAGCACTAAATTGTAGCATTGAAGTATTTTTTTTGAACCACAATATATTTTCCCTTATTCTTTAAGACTGTAAAATCTTCAATTACATACATACTCTTGCAAGATATTTTTGAATAAGCTGACAAACCTACTTGGTATTGTTCAGTGTATGTAATTGTGCTGAAAACATTTTTAAAAGTTAGGAAGCCAACAAAGCAATTGTTTTGGAATGAACAATGATTTAAAAAAATCATTTAGGAATACCTTTTCGTCCATTAGTACCATGTTTGTACTAACTAAGCTCTTCCTTTTGTTTATGTTTAAAGTGTCCCACAATCTAGTTATTCTGACATTGACAATGGATTTTGAGGTTACATGGGAGAGATCGTTGAGAAAGGCATGCACACTATCACCAACAACTTCTTTCATCCTACAGAAATGGAATGAATATACAATAAGCTCAATACAATTGAATGTAGCATGCAAAAAAGAAGCAAAATTGTGTTTTACTTGTTGAGGCTATTATCAACAGGAGACATGCCAAGACTATTTTCAGCAGAAGACATTGTGAAAAATTGCAGAGAATATGAGTGGAATTGGCAAACATGCATAAATGGAATAAGTATAAAATGACCATCAAATGATGGTTATAAAGAAATGGAATAAGTATATAATGATGTATGTTATGTTTGGAGGAATGAGAAAGGGTAAAATATTTTATGAGTTTAGTTAAAAAATTATTGTGTAACACAATTTTCTTTTTAAAATTCTTGGATATGTAACACATTGGTGAATCATATTCTTGATTGATAACAATTAGTAGATTAGTTTTTTTTATTTTATCTTATGTATTCTTCTTATTAACTTGTAATCATTAGCCATATTTTTATAAAATGAAGAGCTCTTATTTTTTTTATCTTATGTATTCTTCTTATTAAATTGTAAATGATGGTTATAAAGAAATGAAATAAGAATACAATGATGTATGTTTGATTTGGAGGAATGGGAAGGGGTAAAATATTTTATGAGCTTAGTCAAAAAAAATATGTAACACATAATTTTTTTTTCTCACAATTCAAGGTATAAGTAACACATTGGTGAATCACATTCTTGATTGATAACAATCAGTAGATCAATATTTTTGTGATCTTATGTATTCTTCTTATTAACTTTTAATAGTCAGATAATCGATTATCTCAAAAGCTTAAGCTGTTAGGAAATGTTAATCAATGATTTTATATTATTTCTAACACACTCCCTCACACAAGAGTTCATTAGACTTGAACCATGGATAATACAAAGGTTCATCTACCATATGCTTAAAATTCCACTTTTTAATTAAAAAGTGAGGGGAGCATACATCGAAAGCACTTGAGAAATCCACTTGAAGGATGTTGTGCATGGTGCACAAGTCCGCAATTATATCGTAACAAATACGAATTTTGTAAAATTTATTGTTGAATTGAAAGTTTATATCATATAGATCATTCGCCAGAATTTAAAAAAAAATTGAAAATCGTTTGATATGTTTTTTTGTTCATAAATTGTTTGATGTGTTATTGAGACTCATCAAGATTAACGATATTCAATAAAAATTCATAAACTGTTAATTTTGACGGGTCTCAATAACATATAAACTTTCAATCTATATGATATAAATTTTCAATCTAACAGTTGATTTTGTAAAATTTGTATTCGTTATAATATAATCGAAGACCTGTGCATCATGCACAATATCCTTCATCTGTATGTTAGTCAAAACCTACTTTAGTTTAGTAATTAAAATATTCAATACATCGTCCAGTGAGCCTTAGCTGGTAGGACATTTGTATGTAATATGCAAAAATTGAAGATCGAACCCTGGTACTTCCACTTATTCATTTTTAAAGGATAAAGATCTAGTCACTAGACTACTTGACAAAAAAATAATAAAATATTTAATACATCAATTTGCTTTTATCTCTCCGTCTCTAAGGGTCTGTTTGGCAAGTCCCTTTTTTGAGCTTATAGCTTATAAGTTCATTTGGCAAAAAGGACCTGTTTGGTAATGTTTTTCCAAAATTAGCTTATAGCTTATTTTGCTGACTTTTAGCTTATTTTCCAAACGATATTTCCACCCCGTTTGACCTGGCTTATTTTCCTCTTTTTTTTCTTCTCCTTAAAAATAGTAAAGAGGGAAAAATTGTATTTGACTTCATTTCTTTTTATTTTTTACTTCTTTATTTTATATCTCTAATACCTTTAAGGAGAAATATGATTAAATTCAATTTTATACTTCTCTATTTCGTTTTAAAAAAATAGAAAAATAGAAAATAAGTCAGGCCAAACGAGACTTTTATATAGTGTTTTAGCTTACGGCTTATATCTTATCAACTTTTATTCCAATTTTACTCTTATTATTTTAATTAAAAGTCACTTTTGCCTTTATTCTTTTAAAAGCCAAGTATATCAAAAATCATCTCTTTCTCTCATTTTTATTTTACTTTTTTTTTTGTGTTGTACTATTCATTATGATTTTATTTTTCCTATGTTTTTTTTTAAAATAATTTTTATATGTTTTACATACAATATATATTTTTTAAAATATATATTTTTCATAATTTTTCCTAATTTTTATTCATTATTTTACGACGTACGTTACCTACTAGTTCCTTTTTTTTTTTATTTTTTAATTATTTTAAGAATTTTACTATCCATATATACCATCCCCTTCCTATTTTATTTTATGAGTAATGAATTCTTCTTTTGATTTTTTTTTTGTTACAAGTTTTTCTATTTATTTATGTATTTGATGTAAAAATTATTATGTTTAATTTTTTTTTCATAAAATATAAAAACTGAAATGCAAAAAATTAAATATAATTTTTTTGATATAGATTTTATTATAAAATTTTGCAAGATTTTTTATTATGTATTAAAAATGTCCTTTTATATCATTTTACATTTAACAGTTAGTTCAACCGCTGATTTTACCAAACACTTCAATTAACTTATCAGCTATCAGCCATGAGTCATCAGTTATCAGCCATCAACATAAGCTATTAGCCATCAGTTATAAGATATAAGCTATAAGCTATCAACTATTTTTACCAAATAGACAGCAAGCAAACCTATAAACTACTTGATGATTCAAACTCAACATAAAGAAATGAAAGTGTATGTTTACAAGAGAGATAGACACAACCAAAACATTAGTGTGACTGATTTCAAAAAATATTTTAAAAAGTCTCACCAATACTTTATCAATTTAATTTATATAGAACAACAGTGTAATATTTTTTTACACATGCATCTAATCAAATCATGTCACTATTTGTGGAGATATTTTAGGAACTTACTTAAAAGTGGCATTATGATGTCAATTGATTTGATGCATGTGTAAAAAACATTTTACACTGTCAGTACCGTCCCAAAAATACAGAATATAAAAGCTAGAAAGCATTCTATATATCAAGATGAAAACTCTACAAATCATCATGACCCTAATGAATTTTCAGTTTCCTCATTTATCAAACTAATGTTGCTTTGTAGTATAAAGAAACTCAGCAGCAGATTTATGGCCATGGAACTAACTATATTTTATTGTATATATCTTTGGCTCAAATATTGGCAAGGCAAATAAATTCATATTAACCTGTCATACATTTATTATCATATAAGATACAATTCTCCAAATAAATACATAGAAACAAAACAATAGTATATGCTAACTTTCTACAGCGTCTCAGTTATCTAAGATGAACTGAATCAAATTGCTAATCTGATCTACCAAAAAATTCAGCATGCTTCTGTTCTGTCTACAATCTGCATATTCTGTGTTCAGACAATAACAGCTTAAATCAATACTCAAAAGAAGTTATTTGGCTTTCCGATTTTAATATTCTGCTCCGCGAGGAATCCTGTGATGGCATTCTTCTGCCAGCTCTTGAAACTCCTGCAATGAATTTTAAGGTAAACATTAACTTGAGCGAAAATTAAAAGCATCATTACGGCCTATTATCTGTTTTAAATTGTATTTCGGACCAAAAATATAAATCAAATTTTCATGCTTTGCAGATGATTTTTTTATGAATTGTTTAGCACTCAACAACGAAATAGCATTTGATTAATGCTTTGTAATTTCATGCATACAAATAATGAAACAACTGATTTCGGAAGAATGATAATGCACATTAAGCTTACTTTTGGTCAAGATGTGCGATAATTTCGCCACCAGGAAAAGCAGATTTGGTGGCCTCATATGCTGCTTTTATAGACTGTTTCCAAGTTCCTCCGATCTCCACATTTGTTTCTCCTTTTGGATCTTCCATTGGCACGGAATATCCAGAAAGTAGGTGACCAACCCAAACATCATCTTTCCTATATTGCAAAAAGGGAACCAAGTATTTTCATATTTATTTTATTCAAGGTAGCAAAGTTTAAAAATCATTTTGACGATCATAATTTTTTTTAATATATTTATCATTTTCTCAAAGTGTAGTAGAATATTATTTTACCAAAATCAAGATGTATAATGAAATGAAGAAAAAGTAGTCTAACTAAGCTAAGAAAAAGCCGCCTTTAACTTCATTCATGCGGCGTAAAACTTTTACCAATGTAATTTATTCGCATAACATGTCCACAAGGTAACAACTCAATGGTAAGAGTTGGACCTAGTAACCTTGAGGGATAGAGTTCAAATCCCCTCGAGAACAGATGTAAGATTGTCATTAGTGTCGCTTTAATTAATAATAATGTCCCGTTCATCTTGTGCTTAAAAAAAAATCCCATAATCTTAGTGTGCAATGACATAATCAGAAAACTCAATTATAAATTAACTGAAATCGACTACTTACATTACTACATCCATATGACGAGGCACGTAATGTCCACCACCTATCCCAAGAAGGACTTTCTTCTTATCATTCTCCCTATAAGAATGTGAGAATTAGATTCAGATTACAAAACTTTAACCAACTGTAGAAAAAAGCTCCAACACAAATGATACAAACCTAAATATTAGTCTTGTTTGCATAAATAGTTTAATTAAGCGCTTATCGTATAAGTGCTTATGTATAAGTTATTTCTATAGCAAAAGATAAAAGCAAAGCAAATCAATTTATTTTCATATAAATAAATTATAAGATGTTTTCACAAGTTATTATGGAGAGCTTAAGGAAATAAACTGAAAACAACTTATGGACATGTCATAACTATAAGCTCAAGCTGTTTCCATAACCTCTCTCAAACACTCTTACAAGTGCTTATGTCAGTAGATAAGCTAAATTAAGTCAATCTAAACAGCCTTATTTCCTCAAACTAGTCCCTAACAATATAATCTCTACACAAAAACAATTTAAAAGTTTGTGGAAGGGATAATATAGTCCATTAAGGCCAAAAATTAAAATATGATAAACACATGACATCTCTTAAAACAGACGGAGTGCAATGCTAATATATATATATATATTATATATATATATATATGCCAAACACCAAACGAGTATGCCAACTAATATTCGCTGCAATGTTTAAGCATAAATTTTACCTGCTCCAGTTTCCCACATCAGTCCCTCCTCCAAGTCCAAGTCCTTCCCAAACTAACTGTAAGAATCCAAAAACAATTATCATTTCAGTAAACAAAATAAAATATCAGTATAAAAGCATTTAGCCGATTTCTGTGCAAAGCTTTTGTAAGAGAATTTATCCATACAGGGAAACTTTGCATATGGATGCAAAAGTATAAAAGTTCACTCAACCTGAGCCATAACTTGTGCAGCATCTTGTCTCTTCCAATAGTCTTCAGTACTACCTATACCAGAACAGAAATCCAGTTGTTAACTTGTAGTTAATCTGAAAAACTAAATAATGAAGTATGCAGAGACTTTAAATCATTTTCATCGAGTAAGCAATATGCTTAACGTACAGGATGTATCATACTATCTATCAATCTAAAATACATCTAGGAAGAAGGAAAGAGCACTCACCAATCTCCAGAAACATGGTTGGTTTATTTGTCAAAGGTCCATGATGAGTGGCCTCCAGAGTAATCTAAATTGAGGAAACAAGTAAAATTTTTGCAACAAGGGGTTTTCAAAATTCAAAACACACTCAATATAGAATATAACATTAGGACACCATCTTTCTCCAATGGAAATCAATCCATATATTTGAAGAAATGTTGAAGAAGCGAGCAAAGAAAACCAGCTTGAATTGCAATTAAGATTTAAAGTATAAGAAAAGAAATATACCTCAAATTCCGGGACTAGATTATGAGCCTGGGCAATATTTTTCAAAAGTCGAATCCAAGGACCAATCCTAGGATTTGGCAGTGCTGCCCATCCAGGTTTCCCACCTTGAGGTGGAACATCACCTTCCCGTAAATGTGGAACTCCTGCAAAGTGCAAACACACAAGGTCTTTACCACAATTTGGATTGTGACATCAAGAGTTTTAATAACTAGCTAAGGTCTCATACGTTTCATTTAACTGCGATATAAAACTCTTTGCATACACAATTCACCCAAAATCATTACGTAACTAGTGGTGTAGACTTGAGACCTCGAAGTGTGCTCCTCTCTACGTCTCAGGTTCGAACCCTCCGCTAGTGGACATTGGGATTGGTCTCCCAAATTAGCCGTCCTTCAGCCAGATACCGAGTTTCCAAAACAAAACAAAAAACTCTTCACACAGACACACACAATTCACCCGACAAATCATTACCAAACATACTCTTTTCACTTCAAAAGAGAAGCCACAGAAAATCTTCAAAATGATTAAATATGTTTTTAGTACCTATAAAATTATAATTTTTATAATCATTATACCCACTTTTTAGTCCCCAAAAATTTAAAAAAGAATGTTTTTACTCAGTCTTACGAAACTAAGAGCATGCGGATTTATAATCTGTAGAAACAGAAAAGTGTGTACATAAACTAAGCGCGCATTTGGTTTCACGCTAGAGAGATCGAAAAGTTATTCTAGACACATAAAATTGATTTGACATGTTTGATTAAAGCAAATTGAATTTGATTTTGCCTTGAGAATTAATTCTAATGTAAAGCTAAAACTAGAATCTTGTAACTCCAAACTCAATTGATACAATCAAATTTATTGTTCTACTCATTTTTATCCAAACATAAATAATTTCACATTCAACTTACAAAATCAATTAATTCAAAATCAAATTTTTGAACCAAACACAAACCTATGAAAAGCACGTACACATACACAGACACCGTACACGACACTGACACATCAACACGGATAAAAACTCGAGAAAATAATATAATTCAATGTAATCATAAGTGTCAGTGTCGTGTCAGACATGATGCGAATAGTTTCAGTGCTTCATAGACACACACTAAAACATATAGAATGAGAAGAAATTATAATTACCAATAGGATGAACAGTGAGAGCAGGTTTATTAGAAGCAGCAGTATGTTTACTCAAGAAAATAACTTCATCAACAACTTCACCAGTAACCTCTTCCCATCTTGTATCCAAATAATCCTCAACAACTATACTCTTTCCATGAAGTAACACTCTCAAGCCTTCATTAACAAAACTCTTCATATCATCCTAAATTCAACCAACAACAACAAAATCAACATCTAATAAACAAATAAATAAATTGAGAAAAATGAAAAAAAGAAAAAAAAAAGGGTTTTTGATATGAACCTGGAAATGGGGACCGGGTTGCCAACCAGGTAAGGCTAAAAGGGCATTGGCAGGGTTGATTGAAGCAGGGTCGGAAGTTGTTGCAACAAGAAGAGAAACCATTGGATTGGTTGAAAAGGTTGTTGTTGTTGTTGTTTTTGATGATGATCTGATTTTGAGGTAGTGGTTTAAGAGGAAAAGAGGGTGGCGGGAGTGGTAAGAACGATTGATTGATTCTACCAAGTAACATGTCATGTACAACACAAGTAGGAAGTAGGAACTATGCAAATTAGGCCAAATACAAACATTTATTTATTTATTTATTTATAATTTATTCATATAAATGTTTGTTTGTTTTTTTGTAAATACTTCAGACCAAAAATTTAGCATGAAAAAAATTCCATTGCCGGGAATCGAACCCGGGTCTCCTGGGTGAAAGCCAGATATCCTAACCGCTGGACGACAATGGATTGGTGTTTACTCTTTCATGTATAGGTATACTAATAGTTATGTAATATCCTCTCAACTTGTATTTTATCATCTTCGAGTTTTATTTTTGAGAAATGCTAAGAACATACTTTTTCAACACACTTCAATTAAAATTTGTCACATCATCCCACTTTTCCTTTTAGTTTAATTCTTTTTTTATTAATAAATAAATGAATAAGGAAAAGGGGTGATGTAATAAATTTTAATTGGAGTGTGTTAAAAAAGTGTGTTAGAGAGTGTGTTCCTAGTATTTCTCTTTATTTTTTACTAAGTACTCCATCCGTCTCTTTATCATTATTATTTCTTTTTATATTAATATATTTTTAAAAAATTCACACATGTTAAGTCTAAGAAGGAAATGAAAAGAATTGGCATGTGTAACTAGACCATAGTAGTGTAGCTTCTCACCATTTTGTTTTCCAATAAAAACAAGCTGCTATTGTAGTAAAAGCTTAAGTGTAAAATGGGAAAGCAAAATTTAATGATCCATTGAAAAGTGCAAATGACTCTCTTTATGGAAAAATTATCTACCTGAAACGTCAATCAATATGGGACAGAAAGAGTAATAAATCTTAAGTTTAATTTTTTTAACTTGACTTGTTCAAACCAATGTAAAATATGGGTTTACCAGTACGAACCACAAGCCGACCGTGAGCAGGGGCGAAGCTAGGTTAGGGCAGTGCAGGGCCGCCGCCTGTCCCTTACATTTTATTTTTATAGGTATATCTATATATATGTATGTATTTTTGTAAAGTCTTATTGTATATATCTATATATATGTATGTATTTTTGCCTTTTATTGAGTTTTATCAAAGATAGGGCACCACAAATAAAATAATATAGCAATAATAATAGTTGTAGTTATTTTTTTTTAAAGGAGTGATCAATATTATATGTATTAGAGAAATCAAATTGCTATTTTTAAGAAATTTCTATATTGTCAAAAAAGAATAATAGTATTATTTTAGGCTTGCATAAGAAGAAAAAAATCAAACTCCTTTGCAAGAAATCAAATTGCTATTTTTAAGAAATTTCTATATTGTCAAAAAAGAATAATAGTATTATTTGTTTCAAAAAAAAGAATAATAGTATTATTTTAGGCTTCCATAAGAAGAAAAAAATCAAACTCCTTTGCAGTCTTCCCCTATAATTTAGTCTAGCTCCGCCATTGACCATGAGCCGCATGAACCTTTTTTTGGCCAATCAACTAGTAATAATGAAGGAGAGAAAAAATATCCTTTCTCTATTTTATTTTTTTATATTTTAAGCCCACAAACCCACTTTTTTATTCAAAGTTTGAAACATAGTTATTGAATCCATTTTGTTGCACACCTAATTTTGTTCATATGAATTTGTTTATGTTTCTAATTTTTAGTTCTTTGTTTTTTTTCTATTTCTATATTTTTTTCCTGTAATCTGTAATCACTTGTCATTATGGTTCGTTTCAACATAGGTTATACTAAGGAATTTTAAATAAAATACTATAATATAAACATACATCTTCAATTATCTAACACGTACCAAATGTTTTTTTCAATGTACTATTGAATTTCATGTCAATATATTATTAGTATTCAAAAATGAATGAGTAAAATGTGACTTTAATTTGAAATATTTAATTTTTGTTTTAATATAATTGGTTTTTGTTAGTTAAATAAAAAATTAATAAAAATACGTATCGGGCCGGACTTACGCAAAAGTACGTAACGGACGGGCTCAGACACTATTTTTTCAACTCATATGTAATCTAGGTTTTTTAACTCGATCTGTTGAAGTCTGCCACCCATTTAAACTAGTCCGAAATGAATCGTTTTGACGGCTCTAACTTTGTCACATACGAGTTTTCCTTTTTACTTTGATGTGAAAGACCCAATTTTTTTTATAAGGTTTTTTCTAAAAAAAATTTTTATTGTTTTTTTTTTGTTGGTTTTAAATTAGGATTTATTTTTATGTCCCAAGTCCCAACTACAGAACAAATGTTGCGTTCCTTTTCATCTTCACTTCACAGACTTTCTCTTTTCATGGCATCTGAAAAACCTCTACGTCTTCATCAAAGTATCTCTCTCTCTCTCTCTCTCTCTCTCTCATATTTCCTTACATTAATACATTTATTCTAATTTTTCGATTCTGGGTTTTCAACAGTTTCAGGAACCAACTTCCAGAACACAAAGAGAGCAAAAACAATGGCCACTGCTACTGCTACTGCCACAGATTCCGCTATGAAGGAACCTTTTACCAAATATACTGAATATCTCAATAACCTTGTAATGTTTCTCATTTTCAATTTTTGTATCTTTCTATAATCCATTGCATGAATGTGAGTTCATTGTAGAAAAGAGTGAAGAAATTAACTGCTGTGCTGGGTTATTGTTTATGTCTAAAGATTTGATTTTTATTAGTTTTTTTGTTTGGGGTTTTGGTGGGGTCTTTGGAAATAGTTATTCTCATTTAGGTTTCTTCCTATAAGATATGATTAGTTTATTAACATTTAGGGTCGGCTTGAATTGACTTATTTGAACTTATCTATTGACATAAGTATCTGCGAGACTATTTGGGAGAACTTATGACATGTTCATAAGCTCTCCAAGATAGATTATCAAAATAGCTTATATGAAAATGATTAATTTGATCTTTTTTATTTTATAAAAATAGCTTATACATGTAACATAAGTGCTTATCATGATAAGAGCTTATGCTATAAGAGGACCTTATTGCTTTTAGTTTCTTGTTTCAACTGTACCCATTTCATTATGTTTGGAGGGAAAGAAGAGTGAAGGACACTTTTAGTTTTTTAAGGGTTAGGTTATGTAATTATAAAATGTTTTAAAAAAATGAATAGGGGAAGAGGGTTTTGCATCCGAGGTCGGTGGCCTCCTGGAAATGCTTGGTGTTCGGGCTGATGGAGATGGTGGTGAGTAGTACTGATGATTAATGAAGAAAAAAAAACTCAAGTTTCACATTGAAAAGGGAAATAGACCTGAAAATAAGTTTATAAAGAACGGCATCCCTCACCTTACAATACCGGCTTCCAATGTGAGGGGTGTCTTTTTTACTAAACTCTTTTATGGTGTTATATCTTTTCAATATGTAACTTTGGGTTTTCCTTTTCACGGTAAGTACTCATCTAGTGAGCACAAGGGCGCTTGTAAGAAATACTCTGACGATTGAGTTAGAAGCAATTTTTTAGCAGGGTAAAAGTAATACATAGATGATTAGACGCGCCTTTTCATCTATAATGTACAATTATTTATGAGAAATGCTTATGTTTGTGTCACATGCATGTCACCATTAGTCATTAGATATTCTTGCAGTGGTTGGTTAGGATTGACGACAGAAATCCTAATAGAGGAAGGATCTAGAACCCATTAGAGAAATGATCTAGAAGTAGATCCTCCTTACTTTGGAGGTGTAACTCGACATAGTTAAAAGATGGTAAACTCTTGATTTTTTTTAATGACGCAAAAAGGGGTTACCCCCAAAGAAAACAAGAGAAAACTAGCTAAGTCTCATAGAGAGAGTGCTGTTTTTATCAGCTAGAACAACACTAGAACAAAAGTCAGGAACATCGTTTTTTTTTATGTAAAGGAACATCATTTTTTTTTAGCGACGTAAAGGAACATCGTCAAAATACTGAGTCGTGGTAGCATGGTTTATACCCCATTTGGCTAAAGGAGATGGTTAACTGTTGATCAGTTTATTTAGAATGGGAATATTGAGATCATAAACCTTTTAGTTGTATATGTTTGTTCCTTCTCTCAGCTTTTGGCCATTAGTCTGTTACTAAAGGACTAGTATACTAAAATGGAAGGCTTTATCTGAGAGTCTCTCTCTCCCATCAAATTTGATTTTACTGTATTTTTGTACGTTATGAGAGTAGTGGATTCACTAATCATCTAAGATTCTGAAACAAAATAATTTGGAGTACACTGCACAACGCCCCTTCATATGAAAATTTGCTTCACTGATAATATTTAGAAGCTGACTTTATAATAATTTGAATGTTTGTATATAAATAGTTGGATATTGTGTTAACTTTGAATATCATATATAGTCATTCCATTTACATTGCAATACGCCTGCATACCATTTTCTGTTATTTTGAGACTTTGTGAACCTGTATTTGTAGAATGATAAACGGGAAAGAGTGGTCAAAGCAAGTCGAGATATAACAATGAATAGCAAAAAGGTCATATTTCAAGTGCACAGGTTAACTATCACCCTTTACATCTCATGCTTTACATGCTCGTGTGTGTATTGTTGGATTTGTAACTTCTTTAGACGCTATATTGGGATCAGCTGAATTACTTAAAAATTATACTTCCCATTGTCATTACTTGAATTAGTTTGTCTTCCATGCTTTATTTGTTGTTTAATTTCTCTCACATTCATAATTTATACTTCATCCTTCCCCTCCCTTATTTAAATATGAAAATGAAATGATTAAATGCTTTATGATCTATTCTTTTTCCATAAAAATGCCGAAAACGCGTACAAGGTTTATTCCCAATGTCTATTGATTTATTGTTACATGTGATCTTTATCTTCTTTGTCTTACCGACATACCATATTTAAAATTTTTAAACAAGGATGAGTAAATACAATAAAGTGGAAGTACTTGAGAAAGCAGAAAAAGACTTAGCAGCGGTGACAAATCAGTATGTGTCTCGACTAGTCAAAGAATTGCAGGGTACTGACTTTTGGAAGCTAAGACGAGCCTACTCACCTGGGGTATACTTTAGTTACTTCCTTGTTTCATTGTTTGATATCAAATGCTTTTTATCTGATATTTGTTTTGGATGTTTGCAGATACAGGAGTATGTCGAAGCAGCTACATTCTGCAGTTTCTGTAGAAACGGAACTCTTTTGAAGCTTGATGAGATTAATAATACATTGTTACCGCTTAGTGATTCTTCTCTTGAGCCTCTGCAGATAAACATCCTTGACTATCTATTAGGGGTAAATTTCTTTCCCACTTTCATTGTTATATAAGTGTTCTATTCATGTTGTAGAATATAATGAAGCACCAACATGGACACCGAACACAATACTGGTTTGTAGAATATTATTTTCGTCAGACTTAAACTTCATGTTCTCGTGACAAAGTAAACTAAAGTTAAGTTGGAGGGTAAAATGAACCCTAAGATATAATATATAGCAATGTTGTGTTAGTGTATTTATCTTTTATGTGTCCTTTCTAAAGTCTAAGCAGAAATTTCCTATGAAACCTATCAAAATCTTTGGGAAGCCAATATTGCTCTTCAAACCTATTTGTATGGCTCTACGTTTGTAGTTCGACCCCCTCACCCTTTTTTAATCTCTTTTTTTTCTTCTAAAAGGCCTTTCTTTCTTTGGATCGAATTAATCTAAATCAATTCGTTAGACGGAATTTTGACTTGGAGATATAAGAATTTAAGTGATCCAAATGTGATTTTGACATCGACGCAAGTAATAATTTGAGAAAATATAATGATCGAATGTAACCACATGTGTCAATATCTTGTCACTGTCCAACAATCACACATGTTCGACACTGGACTCACCTTCAATCTTAATTGTCGGTGCTACTCAAGATATACTAACATTGAGAAATGCTTGGAACACACCCTCTAACACACTTTTTTAACACACTCCAATTAAAATTTGCCACATCATCACTTTTCCTTATTCATTTATTTATTAATAAAAAAAGAATTAAAATAAAAGGAGAAGTGGGATGATGTGGCAAATTTTAATTGGAGTGTGTTGAAAAGGTGTGTTAGAGAGTGTGTTCTTAGCATTCCTCACTAACATTTTAACTTGTGCTATTTAAATGGACTTTTTAGAGCTTGATTTGTTGCAATGATCTCTGCAATTCTGTTTGCCGTTATTTCTCCTTCTGTAATCTTTATATGTAGATGAAGCAAGCATTCAACTTAATTATGTTTTTCCTCCACAAGGTTCTCAATATTCATTTACAGCTTGCAGATTTAACCGGAGAGCTGATGCGTTTGGCTATTGGTAGGATATCAGACGGTGAACTTGAATTTGCAGAGAAAATATGCAGTTTTGCACGTGATATATATAGGGAGCTTACCCTTGTCGTGCCACATATGGATGACACTTCAGATATGAAAACAAAGATGGACACCATGCTCCAAAGTGTCATGAAAATAGAGAATGGTAATGTATTGACTTTCAAATTTCTGTTTGCATGATTAACTTTTCTATCTAAAATTGATACCTCAATAATTTTTGTTCGAAATCTTGATAATACTTCTTGTTTATGTAGCTTGCTTTAGTGTTCATGTGAGGGGGTCAGAGTATATTCCACTTTTGGGATCAAATGATCCAAGTTCATTCTTAGTAGGAGTTCCAGATATTGAATTATGAGGTATTTCATTATTCATAGTTAAACTTTACTTTAGGACTCTATTTACTATTTGTTCCTTTCAAATGACAAGACATTTTACTATCTTTTACAGGTTATCTGTTGGAAACAAAATGAAATCTATGTAGATGAGTGATTTACCATGATTCTTAGCGAAGATGACATGTATGGTTGTCATTTTATTTTAAACTTTTAGCATTTCGCTTAATGTTGTTAAGCTTGTTCTAAGTCTTCTTTGAGATTCAAGAAACTTCGGCATAAAAATAGGATTATGGTACAATATGAATATTTTGTTTTGTTTGTTTTGTTCAGACGATATTGTAGGCGTGTCCGTGCCTTTTAACTTGTAGACATTTTTAACGGGATATCTAGAACAGGGACCACTTTTACAAATGGATCATGAATGATAACCATTAGGCGTATACGTTTTGTGCACATTTGTGAAAACCACGATGATGCGCAAGCTTGGTTTTGTAGTTTTTGTATTTTCGCAAGGAAAATTCCCGGGGATGCCAAAATTGGTTTGCAAAAGTTCCAAACACATGCTAGACGAATGTTATTCTTGGTGACACATTAGATCATATAGTTGATTCTATACATCACAAATCATTCCCTTGTTATAAGATTTTAGGAATTAAGTGCATATTTAGTAGTAACGTTGTACATATGAGATCCACGTAACACTCAAATGGAGAGAGGAGAGCTCCATTGTAGATGCTCTAAACAAGTATAGTCATTTGGTATTAATTTATTTCCTTGAATGTAATTCTTGACTCAAAAGTGAAAGATACAAGAATTAGGGAATGAGAAATTACTATTAATAATAGTGACACTAACGACTATTTTATAATTGTCTTGTTAGAATTTTACTCCACTCAATGAAGTTACAAATTTGTCTTTTACCACTGAGTTGACACCACATAATGCATGATTCCTATATTTGAAACAAAGACCTCAAAAATTTAAAAATTCAATCCGTGTTTAGCCAATTTCTCTTCAATAATAGTGTTTAGCTGCTCATTCATTTCTGGTGTGAGAAGATTTTTCCCATCTCCAACTTGGCCGTGACGAAAGTAGTCTTTGTTTTCAACACCGAATCGAACTTTTCCGGTCTTATTAACCTCCAAGTTACTGAGCTTCTCAAAACTGCACAAATTTACTATATCATCGACCACACCCTTAGATTCTTCTTCTTTGGAGAATGGACACCCCAAAAAGTCACCAATCTTTTTCAAAAAAAAACTAGGCTTCATTTTCATTTCTTCATATTTCAAAAACATCACCTTCTCTGGCTTTTCCAAGCTTTCCTTCCAATATTCTAATACATGATCCCAAAAGGGTCCAAACAAACACACCCCTCTACAAAATTTCTCAAACAACTCTTCTAATGTAAATGCTCCTCTACTTTGTGGTCTTACCTTGTTTGTGAAATGCCAAAGTGAAGCAAAAGTGTCTTTAGGATCTCTACAAAGATACACCACCTTACAACTTGACTCTTTCACAGATTTTGGCAACAAAGCATAAGGAATGTGTGTAGAGAAGAGTCTTGGTGGGGACAATGTTTTAAGGTTAGGAACAAAATCTTTGTCATAGTAAAGATCAACCTCAAAGAAGGGAACAAGAACATGAGGGTTGGTAGTGAGTAAAGGATGGTTGTTATGAATATTTGGATATTTCTTGCGGTTTAACAAAGCAAAAATCAATGCTTTAAGCCAAGTAGTACCTGATTTAGGAGTGGTAACTAAGATGATATCATTATCAAGGGCTTGAAAATGCTTTTGACATGATAAAGTAGCTTGAAGAAACATTGTGGCAATCCAAAATCCTTGATATTGATGGAAGTAGTTACTAATCCACCCTTTTTCTAATGGCAATGTGGGTATCAACTCCTTGCATTCTTGGCTTAAATCATCTTCTTGCATGTATTTTGGCACAACAGAGTTTTCATTATCACTTAATTTTGACATTGTGTAGGTGGGTTATAGTGAAGTCTTGATAAGAATTATGAAAGGATAGATCTAGATCTGTTTAATTGATCTTGGTTGACTAAGGACTACATAGCTTGAAGTTGATTCATGTATATATATAGTAATAGTAATATATGTACTAGCTACCTCGTTCTCATCGAAAAAGATTCTTATCTCTCACTTTGAATTTCAGTTACATTAATTTCTTCTTACAAATATAGAATTATTTTACATAACTTTTGTTGATTGAAAATTATGATACAAATGTAAAGGTGTCCCTAATATGGTTCCCAAAAGTGTCCACCGATGGTCTCTATATTTGATTTCCTATAGCCAGTTATCTTTCATAAGGGACATAAGCGAAAGCTATGGTGGATAAGTGCCAATAGAGTCTATGGTGGACCGTATTTGTGAAGAGTAGTAGGTAATGCTAAATTTTGAGTTTATGGTTTATAGGTTATTAGTTCCCTAGAAGACTGTCTTTTTTTGTCAAAATAAAGTTCATTGTGAAAAAAAGATTTGTTTGATAACATTTTTTTTACATAAAGTTATAGTTTATTTTCAATAACTTTTACCTTATAGGCTAATTCAATTAATTTATAACTTAGCTTATTATGTTTTATGTCATTATCATGAATTTATAATTTATAACTAAACATTATAAATTCAATCCTATTAGCAATAAATAACAAGGATATAGGAAGTTAAATAGCAAGGACCACCGTTGAGCCATATTAGGGGTCCCCAAATGTAAGCTAACCCTCTTTTAAAATTAAACTTATAAAGATAACATCAATTATAAAAAAAAAAACCATTATAAACACTTAATTCTCGTGGTTTTATTTTCTATTTATTACTTGTTCCTTTCACTGAATTGTGAAAAAACGTTTTATCTTGTACTTGTCATTGTAGTACAGGTTGTATTAGGAACAAAATGAAAATATTTAGATAAACAGTATTTATTTACGGTGATTCTTAGCAAATATGACATGCATTTTTTCAAAGTCTCAAATTCTTTAGTCTAATATACTAAATTAAAATGAGCATGTGGAAGAGGAAGTATACATTTTTATGGCAAAAATAGACTGAGTGCATACAATACAACAACAACCAAATCTTATACCAATAAGTGGAGATAAACTTGGTACATAAAATTAATAATCTTCTCAGAAAAACACTCTCAGGATAACAAATTCATGGAAAAAAAGTTCAATATGGTGTCATCCTAGCTAATGAGTGAGCCACCAAATTCCCTCCTCGGCGAATAAAGGAAACTGAAAAATTAGAACTGCTAAAAATATCCTTACAGTTTTGCATAATTAAACCAAACTGAGAAATAGAAAGATTACCTGAAACAGCAGCATCTCCAGTTCCACATTTTGAAGTCATGATCCTCGTCCCACTTGTGGGCGTACAAAAAACCCAAATCTCTCTTGAATCGTTACAAAAAGAAGATACCAACCACAAAACACAGTCAAACCAACACCTGTATCATCCTTAAGAACTGCACCATAGCTGGAAACACCAAGGTTTTTATGAAATCCTGCGTCAAACATTACATTTCAAATTCCATAATGCTGGTTTCATCCACTTCACAGTCCTGGCCTGCCGTGAACAATCCCTGCTGTGACTGAAATAGCTCTATTCCATGCTGTCCAAACTCCTTGCGCATGAGATACCACCTCTTCCAGCGAGTTCTTCACACTCTTCCACACCATGTTATTGCAAGTGGCCCAAATACTCCGTACAAGCACTGTGAACTTCCTGGCCTAGTCATCCGCAGGGACAGCAAGGACATGAAAAATAGTTCCCTCACTGAGTTATACTGAAGCAGCAAGGCCGAATGAATAGTAGAGTCTCACAACCCCGCCTGTTGCCATAACTGTATCATGAAGGAACACATACACAACAAATGGAACGTATACATTGTTAAACAGCTTTTTGACTAGTAAATAAGTTCAAGGATAATTTAGCAATAGAACACTTGTTACATTTCACATAGATACCAGAGTGTATTTTTACAACAAAATAGATCTTCAGAGTGGTTTTGCGCGCCTATCGTTTACTCTTTCAAAGGCCACAAAATTTATTTTCAAAACAGTCTCAGCATAATTTAAAGAAGTCTGATTATGGCATGTGTAAATAACTTATGAAGCTTTTGGATAGTGAGCCACTTTATATAAAAAATTGATTATGCACTCACTGATAATCCTTGAGCAACCTCAGAGAGATTTGGAACATATCCATGTGATCTCAACAACATTGTCAATCCCTTCAATACCCTATATATACTTTCTGTCTCTGAATGTCTCTCATCCAAGGAATAAAATTCCGCAACACTATCATTACACTCAATAACACTACACCCTGGCAATTTCCTAAACCCAGTATCTCTCGTTGCAATCTTTAATCTGGCAACATCTTCCCATCTTCCCAAATCCTTATATATGTTCGAAAGCATCACGAAATTTGCAGGGTTTTTCGGTTCAAGTTCAATGAGTCTCTGTAGGGCCAGTTCAGCTATTTCAACATTCTTGTATATCCTACATGCTCCAAGTAATGCAGCCCAAATAACCGCATCAGGTTCCGTTGGCATATTTTTTATAAAACTCAAAGCTTTTTCTAAAAGACCAGCTCTTCCAAGCAAATCAACCATACACCCATAATGCTCAATTTGAGGCACAATTGAATAACGATCAACCATGGATTTGAAATACGAAAAACCATCTCTAACCAAACCCATATGAGTACAAGCAGACAATATCCCAACAAAAGTTACTCCATCCGGTTCTTCTCCTTCACTCATCATCCTCTCAAACATACTCAATGCATCGGGCGCATGCCCGTGTATGGCTAATCCATTAATCACGGTGTTCCAACTAATTATATCCTTTCGATCCAAACAATTGAACACAACAACTGCATTTTCAATAACACCACATTTAGCATACATATCAATCAAAGCATTTCCAACAAACATGTTTCCTTTATACCCAATACTCTCTGCATACACATGCACCCACTTACCCATATCAAGTGCTCCCAATCTCGAACAAGCAGACAACATTGCAACAAGCGTGAAGTCGTTAGGAACCACATGACCCTCAACCAACATCCGTTTAAACGACTCTAAAGCATCCGAAAAAAGACCATTTTTAACATAACCACCAATTAGTCCATTCCAAGAATAAACATTTCTCTCCGGCATTTCATCAAACACCTTCTCAAACAATTCAACATCCCCATTAGCAGCATAACCATTTAACATAGCATTCCACGACATTGTGTCGCGATTCGGCATCTTATCAAAAAGCTCTCTCGCAACAACCATATTCTTCGATTCAATATAACCCGAAATTACAATGCTCCACATCACAACATCACGCTCAGGCGCTAGATCAAAAAGTCTTCTACCAGAATCCACATTACCACACGAGATATAACCGTTTATAATAGCAGTCCAAACAACAACATTTCTCTCATGCAGTTCACCAAACACTTTATAAGCATCTTCAATACAACCCTTCATTGAATACATATCAATCAACGAAGTCGCCACAAATGAATTCGACTTAAAACCATATTTAACAGCACAACAATGAACTTCTTCACCTTCAATCACAGCTTTCAACTTAGCACACGACTTTATAATCATCGGAAAAGTAAAGCAATTCGGCAACGCATCTGCATGGTTGAATTTACCAAACAAAACAACAGCATCACGGTGGTGTTCGTTTTGAGAATATCCTCTAAACATGGTGTTCCAGGTGGCAGTATTTGGTTGGGGAATTTTATCGAACAGTTTTCGTGCATGGTGCATTCTTTTGAGTCGTGCACACGTTGTGATGAAACTCGGTGCGACGAAATCGTTGTGTTCGAGTCCATTGGTTACAATTTGGGCTTGAATCTGGTGCAGGTGTTCGCAGGTTTTGCATGAACGCAGTAGAGTTATGAACTTTTCTTCGATGATTCTCTGAAGTGGATTTAACACGGTCTTTGTTAAAGGCTCCACCATTGAGGAGCATTTGTGGCGAAGCACGAACAGAGACACGGATACCGGACACGATAGAGACACTCAGAGAGACACGTTGACACGGATAAATTTTTCAGAAAATGATATAATTTGTAAGTGTCGGTCGTGTCAGACATAACACGTGTCGAACAGTGAAATACGCTTAATTCGAGAAGTGTCTATTTTATTTTTCAGTTGTAAATTATGCATGAAAACTAAATCAATGGTGGTTATAGACTTATAGCACCTGGAACCCGAACAACAGGTATATCAAAAATTCGTTTGGACAAAATTGAACCGTTTTTTTTTTCGTCCAGTTTTTCTATACTTCATGATTCATGAACCGGTTTGTGAAATGTTACAACAATGAGCTGAAGTTAAGAATTTATTTTTTAAGGCAAGTTTTATGCTACATTGGATAATTTCTAATGTACTGGTACATTAGTATTAAATTAATAAATAAAATGAATATTTTTTTAAGTTAAAGTATTTTTCTATCATTAAAAACATTATAATAACCAAATATCATTAATCAAAATTGTCAAAAATATAAATTTTGATAATTTTTGAATTTTTATTCTTCATAATAGTCAATATTTAATTTTTTTATTGAAAAAATGTAAAAATATTAGTGTAATCATTATAAACAATGAAATTGTATTTTTTTCTTGTGTTATTATTATATCTATAATATAATAATCAACTAATAGTGTTTTTAATTCATAAAAATAATTGTGAATTTATTAAATTATTATGTCATGTACCGGTACACTTGAATTATTCAAATGTACCGTAGAAGCTCCCATTTTTTAATGGTATGAACATTGAACAAGTAAATTTCATTTTCAGTTGTGAAAGTATTTGCTTACTACTTTCTCCATCCCATAATATATCACTTTGTTGACTATTTATACATTAAAAAAAAAATTGTAAATGAAAAGAGAAAAAATGCGACTTTTAATAAAATATCATTTTTTTTTATTGACATAGACTGGAATATTAAAAAGAAATTTTTTTAGTTATAATTTATTGTCTCCTCTAATCATTGTACTATAGATGTAACAAAAGTAAAATAGGAAAAAACAATATCATAAATAGTAATGTCAATTATTTTGAAATAAATAATTTTAGCAAGTAGGTCAACTATTTTAAGACGGAAAGAGTACTAGTATTTTTTGAATGCTCTTTGATTTAATATTTATTATAATTTTGAATTGAATTTTAAATTTTTAGATATGTTTTTTTAGTAATTGTTATAAATTAATGTTGATTGTTTTGGAATTGGAATGTTGGGTAAGAATTTATAACTATGTTGACTTATAAATAGAGCTTCCCCTTATTGACAAATAAAAAAGGACAAAGTAAAGCACTATGTCTATCAATCCCATGACCCATTCACACAATTGATTACCATGTGTTTGGTTAAAAAAAAAAGGATAAGAGAATATAATCAAGAAGGGAAAAGATAAAGTAAAGCAATGAGATGACATTTTAGATGTTGTTTGTTTGATGTAACACACCTCTAGGAAGAGCCCCAGTTCAACTTTTGCCAAGAGTGCAAGGGTTGATAGTAGACATGGTGTAGTTGAATTGCGTTGGATATATTTGGCAATTGATAATAATTTAGCTTATATGGTTTATTGGTTTATAATTTAGCTTATATGGTTTATTGGTTTATAACATATAAAGTTAACTTAGTAAAGAAAAGTTTATTGACTAAAAAAAGAAATTCATTCAAATTAAAAATACATAAATTATTTTAAATTTAAGATTGGTAAAAACTGAAAAAGAAATGAATTTGCAAACAATTTTGCAGCACATCTTAATATCATACAATAACATAATGAAAGTGCTACAAATATGACAAAATAAAAATAACTGAAATATTTATACTCACAGATCTGTAGCATTGACATCCAAGTATTCCATCAAATATGTAATGAGTTGATGATGTGAATATGTCAATTTGAATCAACGAACTCCGTACTAGGACGAAATGACCAACAAACCCCGCATAAAACGACTAACAAACACAACGCCACATTAAGACGTTGAAAACATTTTTTTTAAGACGACGAAAACTAAAAAAATTAAGAAGCACACATGTGTGAATAACCACTTATTTAAATAAAAAAAAACTAAAAACAATAGTGTTGAAATGTGATTTCAAACAAAAAAAATAGTCAAAAACCAATCCCCACTTACAAAGTTACAATGAAAGAATAATTAAGTAAATAAAAAAATTGAGAGAAGGGTTGTGGCTAGCCTTAAATTTTTTTACTCTCTCTGTATCAAAATGTAAGTCGTTTTGAGAAAAAAAATTGTACTAAAATATAAATCGTTTTATATTACAAATGAAACATTTAATACTATTTTTCTTATCATCATACCCTTAACTATTTATTACTCCCTCTTCTTATACTACTTCAATGTATCTTTTCCATATCATTAATGAAGGACAATTTTGTAAACTAATTCATAATTTCTCTTTTCCATACAACAATGATTGCATTTCTTAATTTACGTAATATGGTCAAAACAACTTATATTTTAGACGGAGGTAGTATTTATATAATGGTTACAAAAGTAACATATAAAGCATTCCAACTATGTTGACATTCTCAAAAATCCACCAAAGAGTACCCTAATAAAATATTAAATTAAAATAAAAAAGAATTATACAAAAGAATCTTGAGAGACTAAACCAAAACTGAAGATGTAAAAATTTTTCCGCCTCGTTAAAAATTTTATCAAGAAAAACCTAATAGAATAAAATTTTGATGAAGAAAAAAAAGTGTAGGAGCTAAAACTTTTTAAAATTGTATTTTTACCACTGGCTAAAAATTCAAACCGAAATTACTTCATCTATTTCTTTTGACCATTTAGCATTGCAAAATAACTTTCGAAGTAAATAGTGATAAAGTAAATTTACACTGTTATAGCACTGTATTAGACGGTACGTTAAAGGAGATCTTTGCTGATGAAAATGGACATAACTAACTATTGTCTTGTTTTTCTTCATCATGTTTTCATGCTTATTTTCCAGACTCTTGTCTATCATTTGTCTTCACCCACTCATGATGCTTACTTTAACTTTATAGAAACTACTCAACTAGCCTAAGACTTAATTTTTTATAAAGCTACCTACAATGGGTAAACACAAAAACCCTTCTTCAACGCCCACTTTTTCAATTCACAACACTTCACATCATACTTCAACATAACTTCAACTTTAATCCTCTCCAATCCATTTTTTCTTCAACACTCTACTCCACCACTTTTTATATCATATTATTATTTAAATTTAAATTTTTGTTTTTTATGATTAAATTAAATTAAAATTATCAATTAAAATTAAATTAAAATAAATAACACTAAATAATTTTTTTTTGGTAATAAAAACAAAATTTAATTAAATAATTTATACGATACAAATCATCTTAATTTAATTTAAAATACAACACACAAGTCACGTAATTAGTACGATAGAAATTATTTAAAATTCAATACAACACACAAGCAACGTAATTAGTACGATACAAATTATTTAAAATGCAATAAAACACACATTGGGATAAAAAATTATTTGATAAACATGTGTTGTATTGAATTTTAAACCATTTCACTAAAAAAAAACTTAAACTTCAAAATTAACACTAATTAACACTAATAATAAGATTAAAATAGAGAAAAATTCTGATTTTTTTTCTGTGTCCAAATCAAATGAACCAAGTCTCTATTTATAGAGAAATTTTTTTTACGAATTTTGGTGAAAAAATAAAAAAATAAAAAATTAATTTGCAGTGAAATAATTGAGTTCAAAGATAAGGATAAGTTAAAATCGCGCCAGCCAATCACAGCAGGCCACGTGGCCCACTGGAATCCGCGCACTCTCTCTCCTGCTGCTCGCTCTGACCGAAACGCGCTCCTGACGCGCGTGTTGCACATGCGCCAGAAAGCAGCCGCTGGAAGCTTGCCACGCGTCTCTGATCGCAGTGTTGAGTTCTGTTTGATTTCTTCAGCTCTGCTCTTCTTCTGCCATACTCCAACACTTGCATTGGCCTGGTTTTTTATGTTTAAGTCAGAAGTAAACTCTTGCATTGTGGGTAGTCTAATATACTTAGATATTGCAAAACTATGGTGAATTATCGTAATTTTGCAAAAAATACACAATGTAATTTCTAAAAAATTATATTGGTTATTATGATTCTGACATATTTATTACTCCGTATAAACTAAATAAACAGATAAACAACCAAATCAAAGTTTTTAACAACTAGAATTTCTTATACTAGTAAGTAGTGACAAATTGAATATATCAGCGAAATACTAATAAAAAATACTAAAACAGACATCTTTTAAAAGATGTCAACTTTTAATATCAATTTTAGAAATACACTCCTCAACTTCTAGACCATCAAAGAAGACATCAAATCAACTCAAAATGCTACTAAACACTAACTTCTAACCTCGAATCAAAAGAGATCGGCCCATAAGAATGGAATTAGAAATGAATCTCTTTTAGGTAGTATAAATTTTGATATTTTCATTGATGTTCTGCTTATATACAGTGCCATTGTGTTGTAACTTCTCTTTTACCGATCTATGCTCGTTTTGTGCAGAGACTTGATCTTAATAATAAAATATTTGCTGTTAAAAAAAAATCGGTCCATAAGAAATCTAAAAGCAACTCCATAAGTTAAAAGTTGATGGACAACAATATAATAAAAACTTTAGCAAATAATTATAAATTTCAGTAAGAATTTCTTTTAAGCTTTTTACCGTAAAAAAAAAGTATCAGTAAGAAAGTAATTACGGTGAATTATATATATTAATTTAATGTTAAAAAAACTAATTTATTCAATAAGAAAGTAATTTTTTAAAATAATTTTGTACTTTTGTTCATAAAACTATGATATCGTGAGTATCACTTATTCACGTACTGCCATAACTTGAGTAGCATTACCTAGTATTACTGTATTAGTACTAAAGCCCTAAATAGGCTACAGAACAAGGGTAGTAGTAATACTATTAGCTGGCAATTGATTCTTATATCCAATTTAATTAGTTAAATATTTTTTTGAACCAATTAGTTAAATATTTATTTTGATAAGTTGAGGATCCATATCTTGAGAAGAATTTTACCGATCCACAAGCTCCTCCAAACAGTAGGTGTTATGTTCGGTGTATCAAACTTTAACAAAATTTAATTTTGTAATGAAAATTTTTAATTTTGAATGTTTTTTTTTAGTTTTACTCTAAATTAATTCTTAATGATTTCAATTTTACTCTAAACTAACTCAAACACCAAAATTTTTGTTCTGCAATGAAAAATCTCATTCTTAAACAAAAAAGTTTCAATTTTGCCATAAATAAATCTCTAAAAATATCAATTTTATTCTAAATTAACTTCTAAAATTTTGACCGAGCCCGGACTAAAGCTCTAGCAACCCTTATGGTGAATTTGTCAATGATCACAATGGGGTTTAAGAATTACAGCACTCCATCATAATTTTATAGAAGTTAATGATGGATCAACGTGATTTTGGCTCACATACCGTGAGACCAAACATAGTTTACAAAATAAAATCATTATAGACTCTCTCTAAATGGATCACACAATTGAACCTTAAAATAAAGTCAAATCAAAATGAGAACTTGAGTATACGGACCGTATTTGATTGACGTCTTATAATTTTAAGCAAATATTTACCTATTTCAAAATTTTAATGAAGTATTTAACGAATTTTACAATTTCAGAAAAAATTTGATATATTACTCAATGGGCTAGACTCCCACAAAATAGTAAGTTCCTTGTAGGTAAAAGTCAATGCTTAATCAGCTGGAATTAATGTCATTACATTACATTACTTGCCTTTCAAGCAATTTAATTAAATAATAGATAGCAAGCTTAATTCCACTTAGGAGTCTAACCTAATAATCAAGTTATAATTAAGCTTACAACACACTATTAGCGTCTTCAAAATAGGGAATACCACAACACATACAATTAAAGCCACATATATATATAAGCACATATATAGCATCCACCTTTAATAAGGTTTTCATCAAAAGCATCCAAGATGGCAGGTATACAATGGTTCCAAGGTCAGATCAAGCTCATTCCTCCCCATTTCTTGTGCTTGATCCTCACGGTAATTGCCACTGCAGAAAAAGAAAAAAAAGATTTAACTAATAAATTGAAGAACAAGAATTTATAAAGTGCTAGATGTTACACAATTTAGTTTTAAGAGTTAATAGGTGTTTATCCCCTATAATGTGAACGAGTTTTGATTTATCGTGTAATATTATTTTTATTTTTATTACTCCTATAATGTGAAGAATTCATAATTTATCTCCTAAGTGGACTTTTTATTGACTTGACAGACAAAAAGTTCACTGCCATATCAACAAAAAGTCACCGCCAAGCTAGCGAAAAATTCTCTTAGGAGAGTAAACGATAAAATCTTAACATTACAAGGATAATAAAAAAATATTACAAGAGATAACTGAAATATTTTAATAATGCACAGTCACATTTTTAGGTGATAAACATCTATTAACCCTAATTTTAATAATGCATGTTATATGAATGATATATACCCCATATTCAAACTTTGATGTTGGTGCTGTAGTAAGTAATTTGGATTGACTCCATGATTATTTGGGTGCTCCCATTGTGCCTGCTGCTGCTGAGCTGCAATCTTTTCTTTCTCCTTAATCTATTAATTATTTTTGAAAAGGACATAGGTGTCATGGTTAAAAAAAATAAAAGAAAGAGGAATATTACATATATATTAGCCTTGAATAATTTGCATATCAGAAACATTGTTACTTTTGCATTCATCTAAATTAAGAATCCATCCATGAAATAAGGCTATACACTCAACCCCACACATTTATGAATTATTTGGTATGAAAATTAGTTCTTGCTTAAAATTAGAAAGGAAGAGATGATAATATAATGTCTTTGTTAATCAAATATGGACTTTAGCAGGAGTAGATTTTGTGCATGTAAAATATAAAAATAAAAAATGTAATTTTTCTACATAACTTTTATTAGATTTGTTTCTTTTGCAGTTAAAAAAATTAGTATTAATTGTAAAATTCCTAATTCATTAGATTTTTGCACTAGTAGCTTATAACTTCTAGTAGTTTTAAAATTGTCATCCCCGTCTGTAACTGTGGCCGTAACTCGTAAATATACAAGTTTAAGAGGTCATCAACGACATCACAACTACAGTTACAACCGCAACATTTGCTTGTTTTTTGCTACTACATCAAAGTAATTTTGAACCATTTAATTTAATTTAATTTAATTTAATTTGAAGTATAACTAATTGACAAAGGGAACATACACATAATTTCAAGAATCATCAAAATAGTTTTACATGTAACAATAGTATATAATAGTACCAAAAAATGATCATATCATATCATAGAACCAATTAAGCAGCATTAACCAGTGGTAAAAGCATGTGTAATATTGCAGAAAATAAAATAAAAAGAAATAATTAAGAGTGATAGTATATGTCACCTTTTTTGCAAGCATGTTATTCTGCTCTTGAATGACTTTCTCCTGCCAAAGAAGAGAGTGTGTACATGTCAGTTTCAGTTAGAATAGATAGATGCATAATCAAGCTATAGTTTGTCACAATAAAACCTATACACAACAAAGATTGAATCATGTACCTTTTTCTGAAGCTCTGAAATTGACTCATACATGAGTTGGTTCTGTTTAAATCAAAACAATAATTATAAAAATACATATATAGTTGAATTTATTAATTTAAGAATGTTGTAAGTAATTAAAGTGAAGTATGGTATGTATGTACTCTGCGTGTACGAATGAGTTTGAGAGCAGTATCTAACTGCTGTTCCAGACTCTGAAGCTCTTTCAGACTCATTGATCCCAAATCTTCTCCCATGTAGTGCCTATTAATTATTATATTATAATAAATGGTTTAATAATGTCATAACTCATGAATGTTAGTAGAAGTTTATCAACAAAGTACACAATATCATTTGTATAAAATAAAGTACACAATATCATGACCAATATATTGAGTTGGTTAATGAGATAGTTCACCGAATGACGGATTTTAAGAGAATTCAGATTTGATTTTTAGGTGTAATAATTATATATCGTACTTTTATTTATTTCACGACTAAACTCTAAACTATTAATGTTCATTTATCTAAGAATTAGAATGTTAATATATAGGAAAAAAAGGGAGTACACAAATCATAAATATATATACCAATATATTGAGTTTAATGGTTAATGACATAGTCCACTAAATGCGGATTTTGAGAGGATTCATATTCGATTTCTAGATGTAATAATTCTATATCAGAATTTATTTACCTCACAATTGAACTCTATCCTGTTATTGTTCATTTATCTAAAAAAATCAGAATGTTAATAGGAAATAAAAAAAGAGTACACAAATCATAAATATATATACCTATAGTTTCTTTGCAAAAGATCAATCTTAGCCTTGAGTCTTGTATACTCAATTGTCCAATTTCCCTGCACAATTAATACTAGATGCTTAGTACCATAATTTAAAAAGATAAAAGAGATTACAATACTTCAAACCTATATTGCAACAAAATGTTATAAAAATGTGGCCTACACATACAAAATTGCAGCTACAATATCATTGCAAAGTCATCAAAATATTTTATATTGCAGTCGCAATTGCAATTGCAAGCAACATGTTTAAAATCATGATTATGTATATGTTAGTTTTTTTTTTAGATGGGTCTGGCCATTAACACCTCCAAGACATTGGATCACTGGTCGAACACATGTTTGTGACTCGATTGTATAGATGAAATGGCAAACCTGTGACTCAGCATCATTTGAAACCAACTGTCTCTCTGCATAGGAATACCTTTCATACCTCTCCAGTATCTTCTCCATGCTGTTTAAGGATTATGAAGAAAAAAAAATAATTATACCAAATATATATATTCAATGTTCTTTTTTTTTTACAATAAATAAAACATGTTATAATATTCAAATTATTAAAGTTACATTATAATTATTTTGTTTTTATTCATTCTACCCAGATATATATTGACAATAATAGCTATATAAATTCATAGGTGCTGTGTATTGTTTTTATTAAACAACAAATGGGACAAAAAAAAAAATTAATTAATAGGAGTACAAGGGGACCAATTAAAGTACAATAACAAACTAAGCAAGAAAATAAAGAGCATTGAGGCCTTCAATCCAAAACCCCCTATATATAAACACTCGAGGATTAACATACCACTTATAGTATAGACAATGACTTGGTGTGGTTATTTTAATTTAAGTTCCTTTTGCCTTTGCATAATAAAATAAAATTATAGACAATTAATGACTATTGTTTCCCTTAGCTAGGAACCATTTATAGAATTGTATATTGTAAATTGCCAAGTGTGAAAATCAATAAAAAATAAAATAATGAACTATAAGGAGAAATTTTTTTCACACTTATTTAAAAAACTAAAACATAATAACTTACCCTTTTGTTTTAAAAAAAATGTTTCAAAGAAAGATGTTAACAATTTTCATTAGTTATTGATTATTCCGAACATATGAAAGATAGCAAATTAAATGCAATGTTAATTTTTTTTCTTTATAATTTGAAATAGAATAAAAGGATTTTTCCTCTTATAATTTAGTACGGAAGAAATACTATATCATTTTGGATTGTGAAACAAAGTTAAATAGCAACATGAATGTATTGAAACTTTTTTTTTTTGATGAATCAAGAGAGCAAGGAAGGCATCAAGGAGCATATTGCAACTAGATAATGCCAAGAATAGAAAGAACTTAGACTTTAAGAATAAAATGAATTCATGTTTAATTTCTATACACTTATACCATGTTTGCTTCAACTCATCATAAAATTGAATATCCATATACCACTAAACAAAAATTAAATTGGTAAGTGTATAGGGAATATATATGCACACTTCAATTAAAATTTTTACACTTTACATACAAATTCAATGATAAGAGATTAATCTAATAACGTCAAATATTGAGTTCAAATTCCGGTAAAGATAGCCGTAAAATACTGAGTTTTTCTTTTGAAGTTGAAAACTCAAATTAACAAAAATTGTTTTTTTTACTTATATGATATCTATAACATGAGAGTAAATGTACTCATGATAAAATTTAATTTTCTTTTTGTAATAACTTAAAATTTAGGCATGCAAAATGAGTACAATTTCTGAACCATCCAATCGAGTACTGAAAGAAAAACTAGAAGTTAATTTGTTTAATTCATTGACACAAAGCACCTAAAAGTTGAAACCAGGCAAGAATATAAGTCCTGTTTATTTTTAACAGAAACAGAAAAGTATGCAACATTCTTGTTTCCATGCTTTGAAATGACTAAGCTTCAAATTGAACTCAACACCTGTTTTGTTTAAATATAAATAATAATTAAAAAGTACAAAAAAAATTAAAAGCAGAGTGAATCATCAAATGATTCTGCAATGAAAGGACTTGAGATCTAAAATCAACTTGTGACAAGCAATAACCAACTTCTGTCACTCTTACTGACTTTGTTTCCAGCAGATTTATTGAACACATCATCAAGAAAGTTTAATTTTCAACAAATTTATGAAATCAAACTAGGGTTTTATATATGGTCAGTTTGTACACTATAATTTTCTACCTAGAGCAAGAATTTTTTTTTATTTTTAAATACTTACCTTGTATAATTTATAGAATATTTTTTACAGGGATGTGTAAAAAAATTATAATTTTTTTCTTCATGTTTATGATTATAAATAAATAAAAATATGATAAGTGAAGTATCTTCCAAATTCTGAAGCAAAAAATAAAACATTTATTTTTAGGTGGATACAAGAACATTTTTTGAAGTCAAAAAAAAGAAAAGAAGAACATTCAATGTCCATATAATAAAAAATTCTACTATATTTTTCTTAGTTTTTTAAGAAGACTGTATGGTTTTAGTTTTTTTTTGTGTAAAACTACATGGTTTTAGTTATGCACTGTTTGATCTAACAAAAAATCAAGATTTGGAATAAAAACAGAAAAAACATACTTTCCCCTTTAGCTTTGCACCCAAAAAATAGAAACCCTTCTCAAGTTAAAAAAAGAAAAACCAAGGTTTGGTAATTGAAAAATAATAATTACAAACATAGGCTTAGAATATCCTTGACTTAATGAAAAATAAATTAGTAATACGGATATAATTTTATGCATATATAGTTCAACTAATTCATTCACTTTACACAACAAATAATAAATATATGAACCCTTTTAAGAAAAATATATAAGAAAATATACAAGAACATTTATGGTTTGTAAAAATAAAAAATGGGCAACACCTTTCTCTCTTCATTATTTTTCTGAAAAAAAAATAGTTTTAGGTTTTCACTGTTTGATCTAAACAAAAATCAAAGAAAAAAAACAAAGAAGAAAGAAGAAAGCATATTTTCTTCTATAGTTTTGCACCCAACACATAGAAACCCTTCTCAAGTGAAAAAAAGAAAGGAAAAAATAACAAGGTTTTAAAATTTGAAAAATAAAATAAACAGAAGCTAAAAAAATCCTTGATTCAATGGAAAAATAAATTAATAATATTATTATATAGATCAACTTCACTTTACACACAAGAAATAAATATACATAAAAACATAGTAGAAAATATTTCATAAGAATGATCAATGAAAAGATCTATGAGTTATAACCTACATATATAGTGCAGTATAATATATTTAATATATAATTTTTTAATAATATAAAATAATAAAAATAATTACCAAGAATCAGTGGCATATTCAAAGAGCTTTCCTTTGTGGGAGAAGACAATCAAAGCAACTTCAGCATCACAAAGAACAGAGATCTCATGAGCTTTCTTGAGAAGTCCAGCTCTCCTTTTAGAGAAAGTTACCTGACGATTGATCTTGTTTTCTATTCTCTTCAACTGAACCCTACCTCTTCCCATCTTTGTTTGATGTTTGTTTTAGGAAATTATTTTTTTCTTTAATTTAAGTTATTATACCTAAATTACTTCTTCTAGCTATATATTTTTTCCCAAGAAAAAAACCTAAACAAGTAAAAGGTCACAAACCCCAGAAATATGCTTAAAACCTTTTCTATTATAGCTTAGAGAATGTTAATTTATGGGTCTTTCTTCTTCTGGACAAGTTTTTTTATGAGAGACCACAGAAGTGAGTGTGAGTGTTCTACTACTAAAATTATTATATTATATAAAAAAAAAATCATATTGGGGTTTTGCTACAAGAGTGGTTTGTTGTTTCTGGTTTTGGAAATTTAGATGTTTTTGATAATGTTGTGTTGTCGACATATGATTGGTTGGTCAGTTACCAAGTTGCTGTCCCTTAGTTATTTACAGCCACACAATCATATCTCTTTAAATATTTTGCTTTTTCACTTTCCTTTTCTTCAAATGCTAAAGGACATTATCTTTTTTGGTGAAAACTCTATTACTATTTATTAATTTTGTGGGGGTATGGTTACTTACTCAAGTGTATTTTGAACCCATGGATTTATGAAAAAAGTATATACATGCGTGTAGTGTCTAATTTAGCATGTCTCTAATGTTATTTTTATATTTATTTAAATGTATATATAATGAAGAGAATTAAGAGTACATAATTCAAATAAGAAGTGTAATTGTTGTTGTTATTCATTTTCCAAATTTGTTTTTTCCATTTTTGTGTTTTTAATCTTCCAATTCTCCAAAGAAAATGGACTTTTGATAATCTGGAATTTGATAAAGAGATAATTGAAGTTTGATTAAAGATTTTTTCTACTTAGATTCAAACTCAGATTTTTCTGAATAATTGAATCATAATTGAAAAAATCTTTGATCAAACTTCAATTACAGCTTTATCTATCAAATTCTAAGATCTATATTTTGTTAGAGATCTATATTATAATTAGTATAAAAATTTAAGGTCGGTCGGGTGTTTGTGTGTTTTGCGAGGGACCAATTAAATCGGAAAATCATCTCTTACATTATTGCCAGTTAGCATGAGAGGTGTGTTAAAAGGTCCATATAGTGGTTTGAAATGGTTACGGTACTGGCAACAATATCTCTTTTATGTTTGAGAGTTTCCTAGCGCTGCTCAGGTTAAGAAAGGGGCATATAAAGGAGTGTTTTTGGTGCGACATGCAGTGGTTTGAATTTTATGGAGGTTGATGAATGATTTTTCTGTTCATCAACTCCGGCAACGGTTGAAGATATTTTGAAAAGAATTAAATTTGTATTATGAAAATGGTTGGTATCTAAAAAAATTCACGTCTCCGTGTATGTTTGTCTCCATGTATGTTTTATGAATGAGGTGTGTTGATCATTTAGATTATATTATTAGACAATCTAAGGAGAAAGTAAAAAAAATTATCAAAAAAATTTAAAATTAATTTTTAAAGCTTTTTGGGGCGCAAAATTATTTATTAAATTATCATATTAATCTCACGTACTTAACATTTATTTCAATCAATAAAAAAGTTAATTAGTTTAATCTTTGTTGACCTTAGATAAGATCTTATTAATTTTGATTTTTAAAAACTTTGTTCTGCCGAAGCAACGGTTACATGAATGTTAACATTATTCTATAAACAATAGAAGCACTTGGAAAAGAATTAAGTGATCTTCTAATATAATGATATGTCAATAGAACTATTTTCTTCAAATAGTATGATTTCTCTTAAAATTTTGAATTATGAAAATAAGTCTAATCGATCAATATCATAGTTGTCATTATGTTTTAACGATTGTTCAAGGTCAAGACAAAATTCTTTTAAATTTTCAATTTCTAATGGCCTAAATTATTAATAGTAAATAGAAAACTATAAGGATCTGTTTGGTGCGCATGATAGAGAGACAAGATATGATAAAATTATCGTATCATACTTAAATATTTTGTTTGGTGCACCAACATAATAGAATAAATTAAATTTATCAGTAATCATATTTCATTGACTCATTGTTATTTTAATTCTTATTTTAAGATGGGTTACCAACCTGATAGCATAATTACTGCGTTCGGTGGTGGATACTCCGGTCTCGACAAAAAAAAAGTATATATATATATATATATGCATCAAACACGTGATAGCAAAAATAATGCTATATATTTTTTTTATCATGTGTACATCAAACACATGACAAGATAATATTTATCATGCCATTATTCTGTTATATCGTTATCCATTTTCTTATCATATATTGTCTCTGTTCTAGCCGGCGCACAAAACAGGCTAAACGTATTACAACTTGATATATTCAAAATAAATTATTGGGGTCCTTTTTCTTTTAGTAGAAAAACCTATTTGTTAGAGGAATTATCTCTTTGACCATGACAATCAAGGCTATTGAGCTTATCATTTATTGGGAGCCTTTTTTTTCTCTTAATAAAAATACTACTTTATTAGAGTCTAAAATCCTTGCTTGGATCTGTCCTTGAGCCACCCTTGAACTTAAGACCAAAAGGCTCTTATCTTTTACAAGTTTTACCACTTGGAAAAATTATTGTTGATTTTTTTAGTCAAATTATTAAGTAATGTATATATGAAAATATGAAGTAAATTAAAATTAGTTAGCAGTTAGGACTCATTTTCTTTCTTGATTTGGTTTTGGATTCTCTTTATTCTTTGCTTGGTTGTAATTGTAACTGTAGAGTGTCTGATGGACTAAACAGTGCAAAGTCGTACGGATGAGGACATTACGTGCATCCTTTCACTGACGGCGGCACGAGTGAGTATTCAACACTGGTCCATCCTCTCGTCCACCAAATATTCAAATGCTTTAATTTTCTTTAGGTTTAACATCTAACCTATACTATCTTTTTTATCGTATACTTCATTTTGTCTTTCCATTAATGCCTTTCTCATCATTCAAGCTAATAAGTGTTATTATTTGTTGTTTTTGACAAAAAGTAACATCTACTAACAACAATTGTGTTCCGAAATTGTGTCGGATTTGATAAGAGTAAATTTCATAAGAGTAAATTTGATGGCATCAATTTGAAGAATGGATTTTTAAATGCATCATTGGCTTTCTTGTATTGTGGGGTTAATTCTATACCGTTTGTCTGTTTCGCTTCTTTGGCATACCGGTAGGTGCGAATCCACGGAGAAAAGCTACTGGCAACTTAATTTAAATTCTATGCATAAACCCCAAAGTTCTTGGAATGGCCGAAATCTTTCTATTGGTGGTAGAGTCACTCTTATTAATTAGGTATTCTCTAGCCTTGCTCTTTATTTTTTCTCTTTTTGCAAAGCTCCGAAATGTGTTTTAAAAGAAGCGGTTAGTATTCAACGATCTTTCTTGTGGCGCGGTGGCATAGATAGAAAGAAGGTGGTTGGGTTAGTTTAGATAGAATATATATGTAAACTAAAAGAAAGAGTGGTTTGTGGAATACGGAACTTAGAGATGTTTAATAACTCTCTTTTGTGTAAATGAAAGTGGCGTAACTTGCATGAGAGCACGGCCAACCCTGCCTAACACTAAGTGAGGCTTAAAGCAAACTCTTAAGTGAGGTCTTTTTATTTATATTCGAGATATTTTTCTCTCAGGTATAAAGCGAATTTTATTTAAAATATTTTGAGAAGTCGCAAAGTTATTGTCTAATATTTATAAATTTTTTCTGAGAGGCCTATATGTTTTTCTTTAAGGCTTTTTTATAATGGGTTTATGACTTATTTGAAGCATTTTTCTTTAGTAAATTATATATATTTTTTGGGGGTCTAAAGCCCTTACTTAGGTTGTCTTATCCTTAGGCCGGCTCTGCATGAGAGGTTAGTTCCGTGGAATCAACTTTTGAAGTTTCGTTACGGTAACATGACTGCCATCTTTCTATGCGGAGAGGGTGCAACGGAGGTAAAATTAGTGTCAAATTGGTGGCGCAATATTTGGAAACTCGGTCACACTATGGTAGGTACATGTTTGGTCTTAATGTAAGCAATATTTTAGGTGATGGTTTAGAACTCAATTTTTGGAAAGAAAAATGGATAGGTTCATTGCTATTATGCGAGCTTTTTCTAGTTTTATTTAATTCGTCAGACCATAAAGATGCATGCACATTAGTAGTATGGGGTTTTGGCTGAATATACGCTGGTTTTGGAGGTTGACTTGGACAGGTTTGCTTTCAGCCGAGGTTCAAAAAGATGAGGTGGCGTGCTTGGCAATAACTTCTCCTTCAGGTGAGCACGTTGTAGTTCCTGGGAGCACGTTGAGCGTGTCTGTCAGTAACTCTTCCTACATGTAAGCACGTTGTCCGTGCTAGGGAGCACATCGCGCGTGCTTGGCAGAATATGTTTTTTCTTCCTTTTTCCATTCCAATGAGATTCCAAAGCAATTTTAACAAATTCAATTTATATCTTTTGTTCATTTTTTTTAATAATATAGTGTTTATAAAATAAGGATATATAAATGGAATAAAATTTTTAATATTTTTTTTGACAATTGTTTTTAATAATTTATTCTATTCCTTTCACTTGCCAATATAGTGTTTTAAAACTAGTGTAAATATAAAATTAAAAATTTATTAATGATTGTAAATAGAAAATTCAACATATTATGGTTTTATAAATACATGGTAAAATTGGAATAAATATGTTATAACTCACTTCGTTCCGTCCACTGTTCAAACAATGGTGTGAAAAATAAGTTCCGCTCGTCATAAAATATTCAAACATTGGAGTCAAATATATATTCCATTTAGTTCCATTCAACTCCATTGCATTTTATTCCATTCCGCTCTATTATTTATAAGTTATTTAAGGTTGTGACAGTGTGTTTGTGTTAATTTTATGTCCTGCTGATATCATATTATGCCATTTACTTACGACTGAAGACTCCTTTTTTTTTACTAAAAAAGAAATTCATTCATTCAAATTAACAAATACATAGATCATTACAAATTCAGAATTGCTAAAAACTGAAAAAAGTGAATATGCAAACAATCTCGCAACACCTAGGTTAATAGCATACAACAGCATAATGAAAGTGTCTACAAATATGACAACATAAAAGTAACCGGAATGTTCATACTCCCGGATTTGTAGCATACTTCCAAGTCTTCATCATATCTGTAATGAGTTGATGTAAATATGCAAAGTTGAATCATCAACGAACCCCGAAAAAAGAAAAAAACCAACAAACGCCACACAAGACGACGAACAAACACAACGCCGAACAAGACGACGAACAAACACAATGCCGCACTACGGCGGAGAAAACTTAAAAATAAAAGAACCAAACTTTTGTAGATAACTACTTATTTAAACAAAAAGGGAGAAAACAACGATGTTGAGGGGTGATTTCAGACCAAAAATGGTCAAAAACCACCCCTATAATGGAAGGATGAAAAGAGAGAAAAGTTGAGAGAAAAGTGTGGTGACTAACCCTAGTTGTGAAGATGAATATTTTGACTGAAGACTCCTTTTAATCTTCATAATTTTTTTACCTTCTAATTTAGTTTTTGACAAAAATAAATTCAATTTAATCGTTGGCATTTTTCATTGACAAAAGAAAATTTAAGTTAATCATTGACATTTTACTATGTAATTCAATTAATTATATTCGTTGCTCTAGTATTTTTTTTCTTCATTATAATTTTATTTGTTAACTAGTTTTTACGAGTACTTAACATGTTTATGTGTGTGTCTATATATATATATGTATAACAAGTTTTCCGTTAACAATTAATTAATTGTGTGTGTGCGTGCTAGCGTGCATGCGTGTGCATGTGTTTTCGCTCCCAAGCCTTCATGTTTTGTGCTTAACAACAATTCGCAAATGTAAATTGATTTCTCATGAGCCACATCTCGAGGCCTTCTGATGATCAATTATTGGTGAATTAGAGCTTGATGATGTTGAGGCCTATTGTAGGGAGAATAAATCGAGTCCTTCTGACGACAGGAGACCGAAATAAGAGAGGTAGGAAGACGGCAAATGGAAAATAAGAATCGCATAATAATGTGGTGGCAGATGCAAGAAGCTAAACCAACGTTTATATGCCTTACGAGCTGTTGTGCTGAATATTTCCAAGATGGACAAAGCATCTTTGTTGGGAGATGCTATTGTTAACATCAACCGAGACCTTTCGAATTTCAATTGGAATTATGCAATATTTTGACAAATTTCTAAGTCAAAATATGGTGATTGGGTTTTAAGTTCGGGTGATGGATGTTGTAGAGAACCAAAAGAAGAAGAAGAAGAAAACGAAAAATTTTGGAATGAAATTTTTTCTTAGTCATAACAACGTTGTTTAGGATAAAAACAACAAATATTAAGGAAAAGGGTGTTACATAAGCTTCACACAACATTTGGTGGTTTAAATGAAGACAATTATGCTTTTGGATTGGACCATGTTACTGATACAAAGATGTTCTTTCTAGCTTCAATGTATTTCTCTTTTTCTAATGGACATGGTGGACCAGGTAAATGTTTTACATATGGGAAGCATTTGGGTTATGTGATGCATTAAAATCAAGTAGTTATGATGATTGTGTTAGGTCTTACTTGGCTAGATCTGTTGGCTTTCAAACTATTGTTTTACTTCCTACTGATTTAGGTGTTGTTGAACTGGGTTTATGTAAGAATGGTTGGTGAGAGTTTTGAATTGTTGCAAATTATTAAATTCGTGTTTTCATCACAATCATCACTTTCTAGGGTTAAGTCAATTTCATCATCGGATGAAAATAGAGATGAGAATGAGAATGACTCTTTTTCTAGTTTGAAAGTTGGGGCAAGTATTAAGAACAATAGTAATTACGGTACTCTTCATAATCTTTAGAATAGTAATCATAGTAGAGTAGAATGGATTGAGGAACAATGTTATCTTTAGAGGTGATAGAGCCAATGTGGCTTCTTTGGTGAATCAAATTTTGTATATTTCTTGATTTTTTGTGTATAGGTCGGATAGGACAAAATAGTTTAGTGTCTTATTCAGAGTGGTATAATAATCTTTTAGCATGTTTTCTACTTTTGTAACAGGCTTTGCTCACCAAATTGTAAGGGTTGAGTATCTCGGACTCTTTATAATTCACCTTTTTCTTATAAAAAAAAGTTACTACTTACTAACAACTAATAAGTGTTATTATTCATTGCAATTTCAGCAAATTTTGATTTATTCTTTAATATTTTTTTTTAGGCTTAAATGTATTTTTGATTTCATATTTTAACATTTTTGAACATTTGATCCCCTTTTTCTAAAACGATTTTTTTGTCTCACTTGTCAACATATTTTTTGGCCCCTCTATTTTAAAAATCAACATATTTTTTTTGTCAAAGTAAATTGAGAGAGAGAGAGAGATAGAGAGAGAGAGAGAGAGACAAAATGAGCGACTATTTTTATTTCTAAAACAAATATATTGAGAGTTTCTTTTGAGTTCATAAATATTGGGTGTTGGTGATAATGATTGATGAGGAATGGTGAGCGCAACATACCATAAAGAAGATGAATGGAATATATTCAGGGAGCTTCTACATTACATTTGAATCAAATGTAGTGGTATATGAAGTCGTGAAATTGATAAAATTAACGATTATTTTTATGAATTAAAAGAATTATTAGTTGATTATTGTATTTTAGAGATAATAATAACACAAGAAAATAATACAATTTCATTGTGTATAATCATCACACTAATATTTTTTATATTTTTCAATAAAAAATTGAAAATTGACTATTATGAAGAACAAAATTCAAAAAATATTAAAATTTATATTTTTGACAATTTTGATTAATAGTTTTTGGTTTTAATGTTTATAATGATAGAAAAATAATTGCTTTTTAAAAATTATTCATTTTATTTATTATTTTAGTACTTGATGCACCGTACCGGTACATCTGAAATTGTCACATGTACCATAGAATTTTCCATATATTTAAACCAAGTTTTCCTTTTCAATTTGTGTTATTTTGATTGAAATTATTTTCTAATATATTATTAAAACAAATGATTGACAAGGAAATTTATAAAAATGACATAGAAAATTTATTTTTCAATTCACTAATACCACATAAGTGCCACGTCAAATAATAAGCATGCCATCTCATTATCTAAAATAGTAAAATTTCTCTTGTAACACAGTACTCTCCTCTCTTAAACCTCTCTTTTCTAGCGCCGCCTTCTTTCTACCTCAAATCCAACCCATTTTTCCCTGAAATGTAGTGGTTTTCAGTGGTGGTGTGACTTGCGTCGTTGGCCCTCCACACCACCCTCTTTCCAGATCGGCGCTAGTTATTTTAGATATGCGCTGGTTTTCGTTACTTCCTATTCTCTCGGGATCGGTTTTTGTTTGGTCACGATGGTATGGGCTGCCTGCTGGCATATTCTATGTTGCTTTATGATGGTTTCGTGGTTATAGTGTGGTGAGATGTTTCAACGGTGTTGGTTGTAGTGGTGGAGGTCAGTTCTGGTGGATGTTGGCGTTGAGTTTGGGTGGTCGTGGTGGTTGAAGGTGATGAGGTTGTGATGTGGTTGTATATTGTTGGGCGTTGTGATTGGGTGGTGGTGGTGGTCGGAAATGTTGTTGTGGTAAAGTGTTATGGTTGGTTTTCCAGCGTCGGTTTCATGTTGTGGTGTTAGCGGATCTTAGTGTGTGTTGTGGTGGTGATGTGTTGACGCGGGGATTTTGGAACTAGCGCTGCTGGTGTGGTTAATGTCGTGTGTGTAATTGGTTTTTAATTTATTTAATATTTGATTCTCTGATCGTTTCCAAATCTGTTGAGATTTGTCGGACTCTTATTGAGTCTTTGATGATTTTCAATGTTTTTTTAATGCAAATATATTACTACCTTTGTTTAGGGATGACAACGGGTAGGGTCGGGGGCGGGTTTGACACTACCCAAACCCGAACCCGAAAATATCGGGTAAACTCGAATCCGAATCCAAAGGGGTTTTCGGGTGACAAAATAACACCCGAACTCAAACCCGTTGGGTTCAGGTTTTTCCCACCCGAACCCGAAACTATATTAACAAAAGTAAAAAAAAAATACGGAAAAAATCAACTAAATTACAGTCTACAATATGTTAACATTGTTTTCAACATTAAAATAAGGATGAAAAAAAGTCTACAACGTTAAAATAGTCTATAATATGCTAAGGTAAGAGAGATAATTATAAAAGACAAGTCATTTTTTAGATTCATTCAATAATTAATGTATTTGGTCAATATAAAGACTAGATACATTTATTATTCAATGTATCTAAAAAATGACTTGTCTTTTATAATAAGGAACGGAGGTAGTATTAATTAAAACTAGGTCTATGTACAAGATGAACAGAAATCGGTAAAAGAGGAACAACAATACAAATGTGCCGTATATAAGCAAAATATCAATGAAAAAACCAAAACAAACTCCACCTGACCACCTATAGTAGGGAACTTCTAATCACATTCCAAACCACTAGAGAAGACATCAACCCGACCCAAAAAGATAGCACTAAACGCTAACTCCCGATCTCGAATCAAAAGTGAACGGCACATTAGAATCTATAAAACACAGCTTTGTGAGTCAAAATTCGACGGACACCAGTAGAATGAAAGCCTAAGTAGTTAAGTCTCTGCTCACATACCCTCCAACTAATCCACACCGACGCGGTAGAGGTCAATCAGATACAAAGAAACCTTCAAATTTCAACAGATTTGGATACCAACATAGAGTTAAAAAAGAATTTTGCAAGTCTCAACATATTTTGAAGCGACCAGAGAATCAAGTATCTAAAAAACCAATCACACAGGGCATAAACCACAAACTGGAAGCGGGAGATCCAAACACCACCACAACAGTACATCACCGCCACAACACCTTCCGCATCTTCTTCAAACACCAATACCTTAACTCAACACCAAGAAACAAACCAAAGATCCATAACCACAAGAAACAACCTAAAACTACTGCCACCACTAACTCCACAACAAAATCACAACCCCACACATCCACCAGAATAACTCAAACTCCAACCACCGGTGTAATCCCCCACAACCAAATCGGAACCGACCAAAAGTCAAAACCCCAACTAGACTGGGATTTAGCAAAACTAGGACTAAAAAATGCGGTAGCGCTGCCGTCACCCTCAACCTGCTGACGCGGGAGGAAAATGTGACGGAAACGGAACCTGAACAGGTAGATCTGGACCAAAAGACAATGAAAACGAACAGAAGCACCAACAACCTGCCGGACAGGAAGGACAGTGGCGCGGTGGTGCGAATATGAAGACTCATCACACCACCTTCCATGGTGGTTGATGCCATTGGAATTTGGATATGGTGGGAGGCGGATCTATTGACAATGGTTGGTTGAAGTTGTCCATTTGTATCATCATGATAAGTCGGATCAAGTTTAGTGTTATTCTTTACAATATTATTGATGTTACTGCCGTCTTGTAGACTTTAAAATTAAGTTTGTTTGATTCACGAATTTGATTCCTCATACACCTGTTAGGGCGACTAATACTTCAACTAATTTCCATAAATTTGAAATTATTCTTTATTAGTTCATTTCATTTACTGATTTAATTAGTTATTAATGACATGGTTTAAGTTTATTTTGGTCAAAAAAAAAAAAAAGGAACGAGTCTAAGCAAATTCATCATGAAGGCTCAGACGCTCAATTGTAGCTCAGAGCAACTCTAGCGGCGGTTCTTTTGATTTGTTTGCCATCTGGAGTAAAACAATTTGAAGTGATTACTAATATCACTAACAGAGAACAACATAGTTTGACAATATGGAGTAGTGTTACTCCACAAAGTAACATTACTTTATGGGTTCCATCAAATAAAATATAATAAACTCATATACCAAATCAAAGAAAATGTAAAGTTGACTCAATATGAATAAAATAGTAATATATTAATATGTAATGTAAACTTGTGAGAAACAATATGAGTAGTTATTTCATTGGAGTAAAAACTGATTTGGCTCTAATGGATCCACAAAATACTATTTGTAGAGTTTATCCTTAAAGGTGCTATGAGAGGGTGCTTTCTACTATACACGGGCAAAATAGGCTGTGTACGATACACCGGCTACTTTTTTTTTTTTTTTGTAAGTTGTATTGGCCTTTAGATTAAAAAGTGGTACATAATATTATGATGCATTGTCAGTATTATATTCACGATTTTGTTATTCAAACTTATTATGCACTGGTTAATATTAATGTGCGAGATATTTAAGTGCAAAAATAGTGATTCAGTCGTCTAAGAATTTCATAGATGTTTATAATCGATATTTAAGTGGAAGATATTAATGTGCGAGATATTTAAGTGCGAGAATAGTGATCTCGTCATATAAGGATCTTCATAGTGCGAAAATAGTGATTCAGTCGTCTAAGAATCTCATAGATGTTTATAATCGATATTTAAGTGGGAGATATTAATGTGCGAGATAATTAATTGTGAGAGCGTCATATAAGGATCTTCATAGACGTTTATAACCTATATATAAGTGGGAGATATTAATGTGCGAGATATTTATGTGTGAAAATACTGATTGAGTCGTCTAAGAGTCTAAGACGTTTATAATCGATATTTGGGAGATATTAACGTGCGAGATATTTAAGTGTGAAAATAGTGATCTAGTCATTTAAGAATCTCATGGACATTTATAATCAATATTTCTAAACCACAAAACATAAAGTAGAAAGAAAAAAAATGTCACTCGTGTACGGTATGAGGCCTAACATGCCTGCGTAAAATTGATATTTAATTCATCTCATATTAAAAAATTATAAGTTTTGGTAAATGAACATTTTATAAGAGAGGGATGAGTAGCTCTACTGGTTAAGCTGACCAGTTGAGCTAAGAGTTAAGGAGTTGTGAGAGGTCCAAAGTTCGAATCTTGGCAAATGAGAAAAAAATTGACAATATACTAACAATACACTAACAACTAACATTTATTTATAAAAAAAAAATGAACATTTTATAAAATGATATACATGTATGTAAAACATCATTAAATTTTCTAAAAAAAATGAAAAATAATATAATGCAAAATTGTTGATAGTGCATCATAATATTACGTACCCCTTTTTAATATTACGTGTACTCTGTGAGAGGGTCAAAAGAAAAATGTTGAAGTCTTGAAATGAAAACTTTCCTTTTTCTTACTTAATAGTGACGCATAAATATAGGTAAAGTAAAATTGTCAAAACATCCTTTTCACTCTTTTCATGCAACCCATGTTCATGAGTATAGATTTTGTTTCTTTCTTTTTTCCTTATTAAACGGCATGATACACCTTATTTTGTCGGCAAAGGAAATGAAATAGTGAACCGGCAAAAACTTGAACATGATGAGGCATTACATAACCAAAATTTGCACTCTAAGGAGACAAATAATCCTAATCCTCCAAGCTAGCTAGCTAGGCACCAAGATAAACGTGGATACCACAACAGAAAGAAAAGAAAAATAACAAATTCAATTTGAGTCATACTAACTAATGTTTTTAGGGGATTAGTTAAAAAAACAAAAAAATGTTAAATTTAGTATTGAAAAAATGAATTTTGATATTTTTAAAAAAATGAATATACAGTAATATTCAAAACAATTTGAATATACAAGCTTCATTTTATTTTTACTACATTTAATATTTTTGTTAAGAAAATAAAAAAAAAAAAATTTCGGACTAGGCGCCCATAAATCTTCTGCTCGGCCCAATAGACAAGCAACCCAATCTACAGGGTTGCCCATAGAGTCGCATTCAATAGGGCACCAATTCGACATCCTTACTAGGCGGACATGCTCGACGCATCAACTTGAAGTGATTTGCACATAATGGACTAACAAATCACCACGAGATACACACGTGGATATTGTCGACCACATCAACGTTTATCTCACAATTATTAGGTTAATACATGAAATCTTCGCTAAGCTCATCAATAGTGGCTCCGCGTTGGGGGCTATAAATATTCCTCTCATGCAGGGGATCATATATATAGTATACCCCTCCCTCCGTCTTCGATCAATCATAAACGCAGAGCCTATACCACCACTTTTGTCGATGAACTATATTCTTCTAATCAGGTATGAATAGACAGTACAATAGTTGACATAATAAACCAAAGTATTACTAAGTCATTGATTTGGTACATTTTTTGTTAAGTTTGTATATTACTTTCTACAGTCTTTTTTTTACAAAAAATAATTTATTTATAATGTATCTGATTTATAACACATAGACTAAATACATAAGTTATTCAATAAATCTAAAAAGTCAAATGTTTCTCATAATTAAAATCGGATGGAGTAGTATTTTTAAAAATTTGTTGATTCTATTAGTAAATTGTGAAGGTTTTTTTTTTTTTACAGAAAAACGGTGAAGTTAATATCTATACTTAACTACTTATAAATTTAATTTTAATATTTAACTATTTACTATCAATATAAGCTCAATCATTATTGACAAATTTGGTCTCTATATGTGTTTGATTCGCAAAACAGTAGGGACTAGACAAAATAGTACAAGATAGAACAAGGTAGGATAGGGCTGGATAAAGTTGTATTGGAGAATGATAGAGAGATAATATTCTTATATTCTAAAATAAAATGGATATTTTCATACTTTTTATAGTTGTACTATGTTCAAAAAGTTGTCATGTTGTTGAGTGAAGGACAAAAAATCTTGCTTTTGTTCTATATCTTACTACCTGTTTTGTCTAGTTCCATAACTAGTTTTTATATCAAACATAATACAACAAAAAATGTTCAATCCAACACTCTATTTTTTAGAAGATCAAACGCATGTGGAAGACGTATTTGGCATTATCAATTGTTAGTGGCCTGCTTTGAACGAACAAACTTGGGGGGTGTTTGTCATAGATTACAAATTTATTCTTTAAGAATGTGTCTTTGAAAATCGGTTATTTTCATAAAACTTGTATTCGTTATAATAGAAATAACAAAGTGATCCATAAGATAAAAAGTAAAAAAAATTATAGGATGAAATTGCATATGAGAGAAGACTTGAACTATTTAAGGTTATAATAATTTGTCCCAAATTCTAGACTACTGGAGTCACTGTTCCGATCCCCCTAAGGTCGATCAATAGGGTGACAATAAAAAAAAAAATTATGGATTAGCAGAGTAAGTTTATACCTTTAATTATTCGTATATTTTAAATGTTTATCTTAGGTTTTAATTTGGTCCCAATGGTTTTAAAAGTTTCAAATAAATCTCAAACGTTTATAACATTTGCATTAGTTAATCCCATCTATAAAAAAATTGCTTCCCAAACTATAGAACTATAATGTAGGTAGTGGATTTCAATCTGTTTTAAATTACATTTTGATTAGGAAGGAAACATACAATAAATTGGGAAGAAATTTTTGGATAGAAATGACTAACTAATGCAAATGTTATAATTTAAGACTTATTTGAAACTTTTAAAACGTTTAGGACCAAATTGAAACCTAAAATAAACGTTTGGAACTTATTTGAAACTTTTAAAAAGTTTGGGACCAAATTAAAACTTAAAATAAACATTTGGAACAAAATATATAATTAAGCCTAAATATTTTATTGGGTGTACCTCATGAAGTGTTGGGCTTGTGCCCACAAAAGAATAACTATTTTCTGAAAATTTTCCCTTCCACGCCTACAATTAACCCTTCACCCTACAAATAATTTAATTTTTTAATTTAATCTTTTTGGCCATTAAAAATTTTACACTTCATTTTTGACATTTAGGAGTTCACCTCTACATGAGTTGTACCAACATATTTTTTCTTTTAGTGACAGATAGAAAAAACCAAATTTCTTTAACATATGAACCAGAATTTTAAACAATCATATTCCGGCATGAACATATGAACTGATTATTTTCAAAAAGTGTTCCAGTTGTGGTTAACACACGTACTATGAAGGTATTTTCGATTTTTAGTGACAGTTTTGTCTGTCACTACAAGTTAAATTCTTGTAATTTAAAGTGAAAATACTGGAATTTTCAAACAATTATTCTGGTATGAATATATGAACCTGATTAATTTCAAAAAGTGTTTCAGTTCCCGTCCAATCAAGTATTTTGCGCGCATTTTTTATTATTAGTGACAGTCGTGTCTGTCACTTAAAGTTTTATTTCTTGTAATTTTAAGCGTAAACACCGGAATTTTCAAATACTTGTTCCGGTATGAATACATAAACCGAATTACTTCCAAAAGTGTTTCGGTTCCGGTCTCGGTCGAAATTAGCTCTATGTACGTATTTTGGACTTTTAGTGACACTGTTGTCTGTCACTATAAGTCAAATATATTGTAAATTAAATGAAAATATCATAGTGATAAACAAAATTGGTCAATAAAAGCAAGAATTTGTAGATAATAGAATTGAATTTTACAGAATTGATTTTGGTTAAAAGTGAGTTGAAATTAAATTGATTTATGTTTGGATACATATATATTTATAAAAGTAATTCTTACAATTTCATATTGTTTGGATAATTTGAATCAATATTACTTTTGAATGTCTAATTACTAAAATAGGTTTTAATTAAAAGTCAACAAAAAACAAAAAAACACATTTAAAAAATTATCAAAAAAATAACAAAATTTGTCCATCGTTGGTTCATACTTCATAACTAGTGCCGTATATACACCACTTTGGATTCTAAATCATGAAGTGGTGCATGTACCCCAAAATTCAGGCACCACTTCGGGTTTTAGATCACAAACTGCTACCTACACTTTCCAAAATTTTACACACTTCAGCTTTTACTTCACAAACTTTAGTTCGAGATCTAAGTCCCAAATTAAAAGATAATTTAAGATTTTAGAGAGATTATAAAAAATTTCTTTAAATGGTGAACAATTTATAAAATCTATTATCCCAACTCTTCTTTCGTAGTTTGGTTTATAAAAGGTTTGATTCTTTATGAAAAATTAGAGTCAACACAACCTTAGCTTGCAGAAAATTGGAGAAAGCAAATTTAGTTGAAACAGTAGCAGACGAGAGAGAAGACGCATGAGGGATTTATAGAAGTAGGCGGGGGATATATATATTCTGTTGTGGTTATAAAACATAAATATCACAGTAAGGATTGATCAAATGGTCATGATTTATCCCTTTCATCTCTTACAATAAAATGTCCTCTCACTTAATATGCTATATATATATATAGAGATTGATCACTGTGAGAATGGTAAGTTATATGAGAATGTGAGAGTAAAAATTAATCATTAGATTAATGACAAGGGAGTATAATTAAATTATTATGAGTTATGTTTTTTTTTTCTTTCGGTAGATTATCTAATGGATTAGGATTAGGTATTGTGAAAAAAAAAATATATTAGGATTAAGATTGAGTCAATTTTTTTATTTATTTTGGTAACCTATTATTAGATTAGGATTGACCTTACTTTAGTGGAATCATGAGACACAAAGAACTTCTTTAGAATGAATTCCACTAAAGTAAAGTTCTTATTCAAGCAGTTACCAAAGAATGAATTCTCACTCTGATATTGAGGCCGTTCTCATAATTCCGCCCATAAATATATCTTTAAAATAAGCTGGTATCCACATCTTTCTAAGTTCATAAATTGTAGAAAGCCAGCCATTTTCTTCCAAATTGTAATCACTAATAATATTATTCCATTCTAATTCAAATTCTTCCGAGTCCTCGGAGTTCCAAACACAAGACTTGAAACGATCCATGAAAATATTATCATCATTTAATGAACCACCCACCTTTTCTGAAAGTTTTTTAGAATGTGCCACATTCAAAATCTATGAGAAGACCCTTTAAAAACAATTTCCAATGCATTCTTCATAGCCTGATCTGTTATTATCAGACTAAGTTTATGCCCCCCCTTCCCCCCTGCATTGCTTTCAAAAATGCCTTAAACAACCACACAAATGACTCCTATGTTTCATCTGTTAATAGTGCAGCCCCAAAGGTTATGCTTTGACGATGATTATTTATGTCAGTGAAATGTGCAAAAATCATAAAATACTTATTTGTATAGTATGTTGTGTCAAAAGAAACCACATCTCTAAACACAGAGTAATTCTTTCTGTAAATGTCATCAGCCCAAAACGCACATTTAAGGTTTCCTACATTATCAACCTCATAATCATAGGCAAATGAAGGGTTTATCTCAACTTTTCTTCTAAAATTATCAATAAACATATTTGCATCAGAGTCTTTAATTAATTCCTTCAAACGTGTTGAATAATATTGCAAATCTTTTTTTGTGCAACCTATATTTTCATAACTTCCGACCTGTTCCTTTATTATTTGATAACTTTTTGAGGTCCCGACATTAGCTCTTAAGGAAAATAATAAATTCTTATGAACACTGTTTTTATATATATTTTTTTTGGTAGAACACTGTTTATATTTCTTGCTGATCTTAAGAACTGTTTCTTTCTAGGAGTGACTAGTCCATGTGAATGACCTTCATAAAATTTTGAGACTTCATATTTACTTCCAACAGTTCTCCTAAAAACAATTTTTGCGTTGCATCCCTCCCGTGTCAATTTTCTTTTTCTGATTTTAGCCAAACTATTTTCACTAATGAACAATTCAGGCGAGCGTATCTTTTTTCCCCCTTTAAAACCTTCTTTTGAACACAAAAAATACTTCCATTTAACACCATATATATCTTTTGTTTCAGTCGAACTACGAACACTAAAACCAATAGGATGTGCATAATTTTTATAAAAATAATATTCTTCTATTAAAGTATCAAATACCTATTCAACCACAGGTTTGAATTCATCATCGCACAAATGAATCCAATCGTTCGGGGTATTTTCTAAATCATAGAAGTCATCTAACAGCAAACCTAAATCCACTTCATTACCATCCATCTCTATGACGTCTTCTGGAAGCGGGATTTCCGTTTTCAGATGTCGGTGGAAGCAGGTGAAGAGATGAAGAATGGAACAATGGGATAAGAAGAGACATGTGAGAGTGAAGATTGATGCAACAACAGTTAGTAGAAGGTAGAGAAGAAGAACGCATATATGAAAATTGAACGCATATAAGGTAGAAGATCATGAACGGAAATATAGAAAAAATTGAATGAAAGGTCAATCCTAATCTAATACTACCTCCGTTCCTTTTTACTCGTCGTTATAGAAAAAAAAAACCAAAATAAGAGAGTATATTTTTGCACCTTATTTTCCTATTATGTCCTTTTTTAAAATATATATCATATTTTTAATCCACCAATAAAATTCTATTTTTCACAATCATTATCGATCTATTTCCAAAAAAATTGTAACAAACTTTATTTAAAAACAAACAAAATTTGTATACAGTAAAAGATTATATTGTTTCAACAAAAAAAATTATACAAAATTTAGTCAATAAAATAAAAAAGGAAGGAGGGTATAATAGGTAAAATAAAATCTAAATTGCCAAAACGACAAGTAAAAATGAACAAATATTTTTTTTCTGAAACGACGAGTAAAAAGGAACGGAGGTAGTAATAGATAACCGAAATAAAATAAAAAATTGACTCAATCCTAATCCTAATATTTGTTTTCACAATAACTATTCATAATCTATTAATTAATGTACCGAAAAAAAACATGACTCCTAGTAATCATCTAATCATAATCCCTCATCGTTAATCTAATAGTTAATATTTGTTCTCACATTCTCATATAACTTACCACTCTTATAATAGTCGATCTCTCTCTCATTACATATATATATATATATATAGACATAAATTGAGACACATGAAGGGACGGATTTATTATGTGGCAGGGTGTGGCTAAAACCACATCAAAATTTTGCCAATTTTTATAGTAGTACTTAAATGTATAATTAAATCCTCATTTTGATTTTTAACTTTATAAGACATTTTTAAATAGTTTATTAGGTTTGTGAATATTTTAAAAAAGTCATTGACTTTATTAATTTTGTTAAGTCAGTTTCTGTATTTAACCACTTACTATAAATTAAGTCTATATATTTAGCCACTTACAATTGATTAAGTCACTATATTTTAATAATTTATTATTAATTTGGTCTCTAACTTTATCCACTTACTATCAAATTAGTTTCTAATATACTTTTAGAATGACTAATATGAATAAAATTTTACAGACTCAATATATAAAATCAGGAACTTGCAATTATGTTAATTTCCGACCATCAGCAAATTCAAACTCATATTTATGAAATATGTATTCTGATTTTTAGGTCCTAAAATTTATATAATTAATTTTATAAATTTTAGGTTTCTAAAATAAGCGTACATTGTTTACTATTTAGCCACAATATATAATCTCTGAATCATCCTTGGACACATGTATAATAGAACACTAATTAATTTAAAAATTAAAATTTTATACGTTTGTCTAACCCTCGTAGAAGACAGACTTGGAGACCGGTGGTGGATTCTTTGTCTAAGCGTTTGAATGGGTGGAAGAGTCGCCAGGTGTCATATGAGATTCCAAGATGAAGCCCTAAATTTCCGACATTAAAATAGCCCAAAAGGTTTTGAAGAAAGGAAAATTGAAACTGTCTAGACCGGGACTCTTGTTCCCATCCCAATAACCAATAACCCCCTTCACCTCTTCCTCCCAAAAAAGAGTTCAAGACCACCCACCTCATCTTCCGAAAGTTGAGAAAAAGTGACACCATCCATTGTAGGCCTCACCCAATCAACTTCTTGAAAGTGACTTTTAAAGTAAGAAACCACTTCCGATCGAACCTCCTCCGGTTTAGACAACCATAACCTACCTTTTTTTATAGCCACAATTGTATGTGATTGCCCTGCCTTGACGTTTCAATTATCGTGGTCTAGAGTTATATTGTGTATGTTTTTTGTGGTAAGGGTTGAGCAAATTATACAAGTGTTGAACACCTTAATTATCATACACATTTTGCATTTTCTATTGATCAAATAAATATTTTGCATTTCTCTACTAAAGTCATCCAATTCATAATTTTTTTGGTACATCAGAATCAGAATGATAAATTGCTCCTGCTAGGGATTGAACCCTAGACCTTCCCCTACCTAACCCATATGTTCATCCCCAGCTCTTACCACTTAAGCTATCATACGGGAATCATCGAATTCATAATTTGAAGCAATACTAGTACAAGGCTCAATTTAAGAAAAATAAAAATAAATAACTTGATTAAAAATGAACGATTAATCCTAGATTAAATTTTTTTAATTCAATATTTTTTTTTTTAAAAAAATTAGATAAGTTAGAGAATTCGGTTGGGCCGATCATAAGACTTAGTGTGTGTTTGGTTTGACTTTATATAAAATTAATTTTGATAGAATTGATTTTGGTAGAATTGATTTTATTAGAATTGATTTATGTTTGGATACATTCAACTAAAAGTGAGTTGAATTTTAAATTTTAATGTAAAAATCAATTCTAAAATTAGAAGTTACAATTCCTATCTTCTGTAGAATCAATTCTAGAAGCAGAATCAATTCTACTTCAGATCAACCAAACATGTCATAATTGATTCTGCATTAACATTTATAATCAACTCCAAACCTTCTAGAATTGAAATCAAACATACTCTTAAAAAATACTTTATGATCAATTTAAGATATCTTCACGTTGAAGGTGAGTAGTTGAACTCATGCTCTTGTGGAATATAAATCAACTTTTTATCAATCTTCATTGGATAACAAGATTTCTATGATGTTTACAATATGAAACTGATTTTTGGGTTTCTATTTTGAAAAAATATTGTATTAAAATTAAAATAATGTTTTTAACATTAATAAATATTTTAATATATGATAATTTTAATTTATTTTAAGAATTAAAAGTAATGAGCAAAATGTTAATTAGGAGAAAAATTAACACACCAATAAAAATATTAAATTATAAAAAAACATTATAATCATTTTCAAATATATGTATTGCTTATAGAATAGTATTGATAATATGTTCATCATGATAAAGGTAGTTTAGTTGCTAAAATTTTACCCCCTTAAAAATAAATAATTGAGTGTACTAGAGTTTGAACTTCATCCCTATTTGACACGGGTTCATACACTGGTTACGTGCAATATACCTACCAACTGAGTTATATTCATGGAGACGGACATATTATCTAAAAGTAAAATATTTTTTTTATTTATGAAAAACCTAAATAGAAAACATATTAAAGTCATATAGTTACAAGGTGTGCCTAAAATGGAAAAGATACAAATTGCAATCTAATTAATCCAAAGAAATAAAGGTTATTCAGTTCGTAGAGAGGTTTGACAATATTTTTCCAAGTTTAGCAAACAAATTTGTTATTATTTAGTCGGCTACAAAGTGGAGTTTGTGGCGTTTGTACAATAATATTGTCTTTAATGATGACATTTCTTTGTTGAATTAAATTATGTATATTTCATAGTTTTGGTTCATAGATAGAATAAACTTTAATGTTAGTGTTCTTTTTTTGAGTGGTGTGTTCGTCCGTTAGTTTATCTTAATAATATTCAAAGAATTATGTTCATTGAATGGTAAGAGTTGAGTACCTCTTATATTTCAATTATTTTGCTTATAAAAAAAAACATACATCTGAAACATTAATCTACACAACAAAATTAACAATACTCCTCCAATTTGTATTACTGTGGTGATTTCGCCAACAAGCTCCCATTGTCACTAGGGGTGGCAAAACAGGTTTGACTCGTCGAGCTGGTCAGTTTTACCTGCTAATTTTGGCGGGCTGAGTCAAAATATGAACTCGTTTTTTCTATGAAGCCCGCCCCGCTCGGCTCGCCAAAAAAACGGGCCAGGGTGAGGCGGGGACGGGCCGGCCCATTTAACTCGTTTTTTTTATTATTTTAATATTTATATAAAATTTATTAAAAAAAATAAGTGGCTTGATCTGATTCAATAAGAACACTTATTTAAAAAACTTAAGTTTTTTCCACTTATTCACACAATGATTGTTTTCGTCACTTCTATAAGTGATTTGATCTGATCCATCTTTAGAATTGTTTTCATCGCCGCTCTATATCATTTTTCATATTAATTATGTCGAATTTGTTAATTATGTTGCTATATTTGTCTTATAAGTTTGAGTTTCTCACAAATTTAGTTGTTTCTTTAAAAAAAAAACATCAATATTCAATATAATTTTTGTAATATAAATACTGCAAAAAAAAAACAAATTGGCGGGCCGCAGGCTGACCCGCTAACTCGCATGTCCGCCAATAAACAGAGCGGGATTGGATTTTAGACTCAGCCATCTAAATTGACTCGGCTCAGATCGTCTCATTTTTAAATGGGCTTAAGCGGGATGGGTTTAAACGAAGCGGGCATGGTCGTTATGCCACCCCTAATTGTCACATGCTACGATCAAATATGTTCATGTGTAATTTCCTTGTTCAGAAGTTGCAAAACAGTGTACTATTTTCCTTTTTTGTTGCCACTTGATTATTCTTTGCAAACATACATGTACCTTTTTTTTCACTCATTTCTTCTCTAACATTGAACATGTTATTTGATGCTACAGAATATTTTGGGTCTACAATTGAGAGAGACACTATTTATCTTTATAAGACAATTGGCCACGTGGCAATGGTCCAAGTAAATATGTTAAGATATCTCATAATGGACACATCAATTAGAAGAGGACATTTGTGGTCGTCAATAAGCAGGATCTGTTTCACTTTCACATGGTCTAGATTTGTCAATTATAACGATAACGATTATTCAATTACTATGAGCAATTTTTAAAAAAGGTTTTAAACATGATCGGAAGATATTTTGTTGTCTAAACTCTAAATGGACACGGTTTAAAAATGAATCATTTTGTAGTATTCTGTAATTTAGATAAAAATGAAACCAGAGATTAATTTGTAATAACAATTATTTAATTATTTAAGAACCAATTTGGAATAACAATTATTAACCAATAATTCAATTAAGGGATAAATTTATAACAATAATTAGTTAAGAGACTAAAATGAAATTAATAAATTAATTAAGGGACCAATTTGTATCAACAATTAGTTAAAAGACTAAAATAAAACCAATAAATTAATAAAATGAACAATTTGTAACAAATTAATAAATTAATAGACCAAAATAAATGCTTCGAAAAAATAGACCAAAATAAAATCAATAAATTAGTTAAAGGATCGTCCCATGAACTTAGTTCAATTGATTGGACAAATTGCACGAAAGTGCAGGGAATTCAAATCCACCCAAAAAATTAGTTAAAAGACCAAATATCCAACTAAACCTTTAATTTTTTTATTTTGTTTTTTCATTTTTTTTTACTAAATTTTAATTTATTTTATATTAGTAAAGATCTGTATTAATTTTTTTAGAAGCTTTCCTCTTTAGAGATTATTATTCTTTTTGCTCCTTTTTTTTTCTTAGCTTTAATTTGTCACCATTTTATCCAATGTGAATTTTTTAAAAAGAGTTTAGAAAAGGAGTTTGTGGATCTCTCAACAACATCATCATGGTATTTTAATATGTCTTTTTAAATGTATTTGTGGATATTTAAATACGATTTTTTGTAATGTCAAAAATTGTGATCCAGTTATGTCTTTATTCTCATTTTATTTTCAATTTTTTTTGACTTATTATGCTTAATTGGACACCACCAATTTGAAATTAAGATGGAGATTTCTAAAGATTGAAACATAGGTGCAAGTCTAAAGAAAACCTGATCTAAGTTATATTTGTATGATCTTATTTATGAGCATTTTTAGGAGCTAGTTTTAAAGGAAACATTATATAATGTATGTTTCTTTCATCCACATCTTGTTTAGTTTTTTCTCTTCAATAAATACCAAGTCTATTGAAAATTTCTCTTTTGCCCCTTGAATTTGGGTAAATTTGTGTAATACGGGATCTAGATCCCGAAATCCGTTTTGGTACACACGTCCCAAACCATAGATCTTGTGCATCAGAACACGCACCAGACACCCCCCAAAGGCATGCCTGCACTTCATGAGATGCGTCCCGAAATGATGCAAGTTTTTAAGTTCAGCATCGATGCTGATAAGTTCAGCATTGATGTTGAAATGATTTATGGGTGAGTTTTGGGGGGTGCAGGCACAACTTTTAAGTTCAGCATCGATGATGCTGAAATGATTTATGGGTGAGTTTTGGGGGTGCAGACACCACTTCGGGATCTAGAACCCGAAATGTTAAGTTCAGCATCGATGCTGATAAGTTTAGCATCGATGCTGAAATGATTTATGGATGAAAGTAGCTCATTTCGAGACGTGGAAACCGAAATACATTTCGGATTTTAGATCACGAAATTTTTGTATAAGAGCAAAAAATGTAGTTAAGGGGGGGGGGGGGAGAATGTTGGGGGGGTTAAAGACAAATTTTCAAGTCTATGGGGCAAAAACACCGTGAGAAAAAGCATTGAGAAAATAATGGAACCAACACTCAAACTAGGGTGTTAAGAGATAATTTTATAGGTACGAATGTAGAAAAATTTCTTTTTTGCCCCCCATCATTTCTCTTTAACCCCCCCTAGAATCCCAAAATACCCTTGAATTTGGGTAAATTTGTGTAATTCGGGATCTAGATCCTGAAATCCCTTTCAGTACGCACGTTTCGAACCATAGACCTTGTGCACCAGACACCCCCCAAGGGCGCGCCTGCACTTCGTGAGATGCGTCCCGAAATGATGCAAGTTTTTAAGTTCAGCATCGATGCTGATAAGTTCAGCATTGATGCTGAAATGATTTCTGGGTGAGTTTTGGGGGGTGCAGGCACAACTTTTAAGTTCAGCATCGATGCTGATAAGTTCAGCATCGACACTGAAATGATTTCTGGGTGAGTTTTTTTTTGGGGGGGGTGGGGGGGTGGGTCAGCATCGATGCTGAAATGATTTCTGGATGAAAGTAGCTCATTTCGGGACACGGATACCGAAATACATTTCGGATTTTAGATCACGAAATTTTTGTATAAGGGCAAAAAAGGTAGTTAGGGGGGGGGGGGAAAGAATGTTGGGGGGTTAAAGAGAAATTTTCCGAATGTAGCCTTTCTTCTTCTATCGTGACCAAGACAACCACCACCATATACTCTATAACCAAGACCCCTATTTTTTAATTTCCTCTTTGATTTTTTCATTTTTATCAATTAGAGATGAATGATTTATGGGTCAATTCTGAATCATAATCACCCTTAGCTTCTTGATCGTTTTTTATTCATTAATTTTTATTTAATAAGTGATTTTTACATATTTTGAGATTTTCTTTGAATTTTCTTCATTGTGAATTTTTCGTCAAGTATTGTTTACTAAAGATTTATTTAGTGCGGATTTATTTTGATTTTTCATCTTAATTAGTGCGGTACTGTGTTGATTTTCTATCTTGGTACAATGTTTGTTTTGTTAATTTGCAAATTTGTTTCGATCTAAATTCAGTGCAGATTTAATGATGTTATCATGATCATCAACGTTGCATATGAATGATCATTCCATACATTTGAATTTTGTCATCTTAATTGTAAGATTCGTCACATTTGTATATATTAGGTCGTTTTATGCTATTAACTCGAATGCTGTGAACATTTTTGCAAATTCGTCTTTTTTAGTTTTGGGTTAATGGGTTATTACTCCTGTAAAATACGCGAGTTTTGCAATACTCTATGTAATTTTTTTTTGTTGAGAATCCCCTGTAATGTTAGATTTTGTGCAATACCCCCTGATTTAGTTTTGCGTGGGTTAAAACTTTCGCTAAAATTATATTTTGCAACAGATTTTTTTGTGGTGGTTATATTATAGTTGACTAAGTTCAACGGGGTATTGCAAAAAATCTAACACTATAGGAATTCTCAAAAAAATAAAATTACACACGGGTATTGCAAACTCGCGTATTTTACAAGGGGATGTTAACTCATTAACTGTTTAGTTTTTAACAAAATTGAATATAGGGTAAATGTGTTGTTAACCCCGTGTAAATTAGGCGAGTTTTTTTTTCTCTCCTATAAAATTATTTTTATGGATTACTTTCCTGTAAAATTATTTTTCTGGATTTACCTTTCGATGTTGACTTTTTATTTACGTGACAAACAAAAAATTAACTTTTACTGATGTATCAATGCACTTTTTGCTGACGTGGTAGTTGACTTTTACTAGTCACGTCAATAAAAAGTTAACATAGGGGTGTAAATCTATAAAAAAAAGGGTTATGTTAACGTGTGCCCTAAGGGCACATGTTAAGGATTCTACTAATAGAAATAATATTTTAAAAGTAATATCTTTTCAACTTAAAAGTAAATGAAATGCACAATTTTCAATACATATTTTCTATCTTTAGTATACTAACATATGCATCAAGGGCACATGTTAACATTTCCCAAAAAAAAATTATAGTGGGTAGTCTAAAAAATTATCGTTGTAGATAGAAAAAACAAAACTCGCCAAACCTATTAACCTTAGGATATATGATGATTTTGATTGATGTATTTTACCAATTTAAATGAATAAATATCGTATTTTTTAAGAAAAAAAATTTCAATGCAATTTATTTATATTTAATTCCGTTGATGATGCATTGAATCATGCATTGGTTAGCATTTTTCAAACCATACTTTGGTAGGTAGAATATTTATGGTGTTCTAGATTTAAATGTGATTGATACCTGTTGGGAATTACTGCCTCCGTCCCAAAATAAGTGTTTGACTAGTTCATGTTTGCCAACGTATAATTTTGATCGTTAATATCTTTAATTATATATCTTTAAAAATTATAAAAATTGTATATTTTAAAAAGACTCATTGAGACAAATCAAACAACATCTTACATGTTAATATTTATATTTATATATTAGTAAAAAAATACGGTCAAAGTAAATTATATGAATAATGCAAATTGGTCAACTGCGACACTTATTTTTGGGACGGAGGGAGTAGTGAGTTTGATGTGATATTCACTTTCACAGTCTCACTCACCCATTTACACGACAGAAAACGTTTTACACAAAGGCCAAAGTACTATCGTTTCATATTTCCCTTTTCAGCTTTTCTTCTCATACACTCAAACTTTCTCTTCAGTCTTTCAATCAAACCAAGGAATCAGTCTCCTTTCCTTTTTTTTTATTCTTGCTTCAAATCCATGGTGGAAGTAATTGGTTTTTGAGTCTATTTTCTAATGCATGCTAATTGGAAGTGAAAAAGAAAAAAAGTTGAGCATTCTTATTTGGACAAGAATGCTTATTATTCATCTTTGAAATTAGCTAAGCATTCTTCACACTATTTGTTGGTGAGTCTTTACTACTCTTCTGTTTGGAAATTTTTACATGATGGATGAGAATAAAGTTTAGATAATAAATGATAAATTCATAATGCATTTTTCTACATATGTTGCGTTGCGTTTGTTATATGTCTTATAAGGGTATGAAAATATCTTTGTATATAATGGATGTGCATGTTCTGTTATTGAAGTGATTTGTACACTTGATTAAGGTAACTAATAAGTTATTTCGCTCATGATTCTTTGCTTGAGTGTATAGTGATTCAGTTTATTCACGTGTAAGAGTTCGTAGGTATCTTACTTTTACTTGTAGGAACAAGTTACAAAGTCAAGTTCATGAAAGTATATTTTTCTTGATATAATTGTGATTCTTAGAACATATTGTTGTTGTGTTGCCTCTTATGTAATAACTCCAGTGCTTAAGTATATTGTTATCAACTCTCTTTTTGATGATGAGATATGTAATTTGGATTGGGCTTTCCGAACTGCTCGACCCAGTGATTGATCGTCAATGTCAATCAGGGCAGCTTGATCGTTATTGCGCTGCATTCGCCCTCACATTGATGGATGTGGCTCAGCGTCGAAGGCCTATAAATACCCCTCTCATGCAAAAGACTAGGGTATCTTTTTATTATTCTCTAAACCTCTGACTTCACGTCTTTACCTACTTAAACGTTGCACTATCTTGCAGGCACCCCCTCTTAGACAACCATAGGAACATGGTGTTCACCGGCCAAAAAACAATAAGTTATTAGCTAATTGAATTTGCTTCTCAAAATAAATTATAAACTAATGTGAAAAAAAAAGGTTTTCAAACAAGTCTTTTTTTTATAATGAACTTATAAACTATTTTAAGCTCAAAATTTGACATTGTCAAACAGAGCCACATTCTCTTCATAGTCTAATGAGATTCTAAAACTTTTTTTAAATCTCGTCCATTACAAAATTAAATTAGTTCTTAATTATTTTTTTTCGATAAGCAAGATTGGAATTATAAGAGTACAATGGGTACTCAACCCTTACAATTCTAGTTGAAGATTATGTTACAAGATTCCCCCGAATGCAATACAAATGATTGTTACGCCAATGATCAAAAGTTACATTAAACAAGTGCCCTCTTCCTATAAACCAAAACTAAGATAGATGCAAAATGTGTTCTAGTAGGCCGGAAAAATTGAGACTAGCCCCTCTAAACAATATATTGTTTCGTAAACACCAAATGCACCACAAAGTTGTCAACCATATGAAATGACGAAACTCCTTTCCGTGACAACCTTTGATCAAGCTACCTATATTCATAAAGCGATCAACAATGGATACCGGGGATATAGGTACACAATGCATCCACCTATACATGTATTGCCATACCCTTGTAATGAAATTGCAATATAGAAAAATATGATCTATATCCTCATTACCACCTTGATTGCACAACACACAAATCCTATCCTTATTAGAAGTGATAATACCTTTGTGAAATAAAGTTGGCAACTTTGTCAAAAGCAACTTTGAAATTAGTTCTTATCTTTGAAGTACTCCTCTGTCCTGAAATATAAGAGGAAAAAACCACTTTTTTTGTCCTAAAATATAAGGGAAAATATCAATTTCAAGAATGTTTTTTCCTTATTTTCATGAAATTAAATTAAATTGCATTTAATTTTCTTTCTCTCCACATTTCTCTATAAACAACAATCAATCAAAATTGATTTTACATCTTTCCATACACTTATTCTAAGAAAAATCTCACAAAACCATATTTTTAATTCTCATGTTCATATTTTCTTAATAAGTGTGTTTTTTGTTCCCTTATATTTTGGGACGAAGGGAGTATATAGTTATGAAAGTTTTTGATTCACTATTAATTAAGTGTTGATAATTAATGTGAATAGATTATATAATGATTGGGCGGCGGGATTGGGCGGCGGGATTGGGATTGTTAAATAAACATCACATTGCATTGCACATGCTAAAGGCATCTTCTAATGTAGTATGAAATTCATCCCAAAGTTATTATAGTATTCGAGCCTTTAACTTTCAAGGCATCTAATGAAGTATTATTTATTAACATATAGATAATATACTCAAACCATTCTATCTCCAACCTACCAATATTAAGCCTTGATTACCACCAACTACACCATGGCAAAACTAAGTGATGTTGAAAACTCTTTTGTGCCAAAATACTTGCAAGAATATGACTTAGGCCAAGAATGCAAGGAGTTGATACCCACCTTGCCATTGGAAAAAGGTTGGATTACAAGTCACTTCCATCAATATCAAGGATTTTGGCTTGCTACAAGGATTATCCAAGGTGTTTTATCTTGTCAAAAGCACTTTGTAGCCCTTGATAGTGATATCCTCTTAGTTACCACTCCAAAAGCAGGTACCACTTGGCTCAAAGCATGGGTTTTTGCTTTGCTAAACCGCAACAAATATCCAAATGTTCATAACAACAACCATCCTTTACTCACTTCCAACCCTCATTCTCTTGTTCCTTTCTTTGAGTATGACCTTTACTTTGACAAAGATTTTGTTCCTGATCTCAACTCATTATCATCCCCAAGACTCTTCTCTACACATATTCCATATGAATCATTGCCAAAATCTGTCAAAGAGTCAAGTTGCAAGGTGGTGTATCTTTGTAGAGATCCTAAAGACACTTTTGTTTCACATTGGCATTTCACAAACAAGCTAAGAGCACAAAGTAGAGGAGCACTTCCATTAGAAGAGGCATTTGAGAGTTTTTCTAAAGGAGTGAGTTCATTTGGACCGTTTTGGGAACATGTCTTGGGATATTGGAAGGAAAGTTTGGAAAGGCCAGAGAAGGTGATGTTTTTGAAATATGAAGAAATGAAAATGAAGCCTCATTTTTATTTGAAAGAGATTGCTAAGTTTTTGGAGTGTCCATTCTCCAAAGAAGAAGAATCCAATGGTGTGGTTGATGATATATTGCATTTGTGCAGTTTTGAGAAGCTGAGGAACTTGGAGATCAATAAGACAGGGAAAGTTTCCTTTGACATGGAAAACAAACATTTTTTTCGTCTAGGTCAAGTTGGAGATAGCAAAAATGTTCTCACAACTGAAATGATTGAAAAATTAAACACTATCACTGAAAGTAAATTGGGTGTGTATGGGTTGAGTTTTTAGACTGACTGCATGACTTGTTTGGTGTTGTATATTTGTATGGTACTCCCTCCGGTCTCAAATATAAAAAAATAAAAATATAAATTATTTGTCTTAAATATAAGGAAAAACTACTACAATTATTACATGGGTCTTGTTAACTAGTGTCCTTGGGGCACTGGTTAAGGTTACCAAAAAAAGTAATAATTATATTGGAACTTGTGTTTTATTGTTTAAAAAAAGTAGAATACACAAATTTTAAAGAATCTTATTATTTTTGTTTCCTTAATCATAGCCCTTAGGACAATGTTTATCATTTCCCTTATTACATTTATTATTATTCCAATTTTACCTTTCATTAAACTTTTCCAACTTTTTCAATTAAATTTTTCCTCGTTTCCAAAGCCTTACTATCACTTCATACTGCACGCATGCAGAGGCAAATATGTATGAGGGGAATATCAAATGTTTTCTACTACTCCAACAATGGGGATAATGGCATATAAATGTTTCATTTTTTTTCTTTCTTTTTTCAGCGTGAGAAGTGAAACCCCTTTCTTCATCTTCCATTTTGTTATACCCAAAATATGGCAGCACGACATCAATGATTTGATGAATTATCTTCATTTGATTTAGGCATTGATGACTCAGACGATTTATCATATCTCATTGTTCAAGACTCTTTAGAGAAGGACGGGGATGATAGCCATGTTGAAGATGATGGTCATCACATTCAATGGAATTGAAGGTCTAACATTATATTCAAGCCACATTTGGATTTAAACAAAATTCCATAAGAAATTCTACCTCCATAACAAATGAAATTGAAGAAGTAAAATTTGTAGACATGGATAGAAGAGATGTTGATCTGAACAAATTGTCAACGATGTACCTTAGAGTCGAGAAAAAAGAGGTGATAAACATGACGAAAATTTATTTAGATTATATTAAGGGTAAAATTAGAAATACAATATTTTCTCTCATCATTTATCCACTTCCTTAAAGGGTGTGTTTTTTTTTTCTTCTTATATTTGAGATCGGAGAGAGTATTAGATTGAGTAAATTGGGTATGTTTTCTATTCTTCTTGGTTCATCCTGAATGTGCCATGGATGGGGTTATTAATAAATTATTTGCTGGTTATAAAAAAGAGATTAAGTGTATGTTTCGTTGTTACGTTGATAAATATTGAATTAAATAAACTGATTTTAGTTAAAAGTAAGTTGAGTGAATTGATCCCACCGTTTTACTAATCTTATCTTATATATAAAAACAAACTCTTATTTGCTTACGTGGCAACCTAACAAAGCTTTCTAATTTTAAACTTTTATTCTTAAAAGAGTATTGAGGTGATGTGGCATCTCTACAAAGAACCCTCATTTTCTACTTTTTTATATAATTTTTTTGATAAAAAGTTAAAAACAAACAAGAAATAAATATGATTAATAATATTAATTTAATGGAAAGAAAATATAAGGTCAAAAATAAAAGCACCTATTTATTTATGAGAGAAACCGATGAGTAACAAGAATATGAAAAAGAACCTATGCAATTATATAACAAAGAATAAAAATTAACCCTTGCACCTTAATGGAAATGAATAAAATATGAACAATATAATGAATATGATTGTTTCCTTCATTTCCTCTATATAAGGTATACATATCTATTTGTTTTCATACATTTTAATTTTTTTTATAGATAAGTTCTCTCATTTTAATCAGAACATCTCACTTGAATTTTTTTGGTAAGAAGATTAAATCTTGGTTTGTTTAATGTATATTTGTTTTTGCTATGCATCATTTTAATAATGTTGTGATCACTTTAATTTGAATTTTCTTATCTTCATCAATTAGAATTATATCTATATGGATAAACTGATGTATGATTTGTACTTTTGATTTTATGTAGGGAAATAATATTGAAGAACAAACTTCATGTAAAGGGAAAGTTTTCCCCTTCAAAATGATCTTGAGGTATATGTCATTTTTATAATTTAATCATTTATTATAAAAACTCAAGTTTAAGTGGTTGATAGCTTGTGAGAGTTTGGTTGTTGAATGATCTCGAGTTTTAGTGGTCTTGAATGACCATTGTATGGATTGGTATCTTTTTATTATTGATTGATGGCATAATTTAACTTATAAATAATTTTGTGTGAGCTTGCTTTCGTCTTTTCAATAATAAAAATACACTTTTATTTATGAGAGAGTCGGATCTTCGAAGATGTAAAGAAAAGAAATGTAGGTAATCAATTAATTTTTATTTTCTGCGTTTCATGATATCTATATAGATATATTTGTACTTTCGATTTCATGAAGAGAAATAATATTGAGGAACAAACTATATGTAAAAGGAAAGTTTTACCCTTCAAAATGATCTTGAGGTATGTCATTTTTATAATTATTTACGATAATAAATTATCATATGTAGAAACACTTGAAGATGACATTTTTATAATTTACCCAACGATAGATTTTAATTTATTTCTACTTTACGTTATTTTGTGTAACTAGGATATGCATAAACAACTTATGGGTCTTTGAAATTGTGAAGTAGCATGATTCATGGCACTTAAAGATGTGAATGTGATGTAGGAGACTGATGAGTATCTCACTTATTAGGATTAGTTGCAACTTGGTCTACTTACAGTCGTGTATGTATTGTGTAATAAAAAAATCTCATACATACTTTTGTGTAAGAAAAAAGTATGAGAGTTTGGTTGTTGAATGGTCTCAAATTTAATGGTCTTGAATGACGATTTTATTGCATGAGAGAGTAAGATCTTAGAAGATGAAAAGGAAAAAATGTAGGTAAACAATTAATAATTTTTAGTCTTAATCTTTGAATTTTTTCACTTTTTATTTTAATATTTATAGTTTTTGTTATTGACATGAATTTTCCTTTACAACTCCAATAATCACATACTCTTGCTTTGAACAGTATTTAGGGATGACCTAAGTGAGGCAGTCGCATTGTGCTTTTCGTATTGGAAACCTTACAAAATAATTTCTCTCACAAAACTTTTCAGTCTAATATAATAATATGACATCCTAACAAAACTCATAATATTTTACTTTATTTTTAAATATGACTTATCACTTTAATTCTCATCACCTTTCGAAATTCTATTTCCTTGATGTTATATTTTTTTTTCTTCAGAAAATAATAATACTTAATGTCATAAATACTACATAAAATATTTAAAATCATATATTTTAAAATGATAATTTATAATTAAAAGGAATTAAAAAATAGACCCTATAAAAAATCCCTCTACCATATTAAAAAATAATTCTCTTTGGTTAGTTTATATTTAATTGTTTCTCGAATAATTATGTAAACAAATATTTAATAAACTTTACGTATTGAAATCCACAAATGCTATATAAATTACTTAAATATTATTTTTTATATAAAATTAATAACAGATTAAATAAATATAAATAAATAATTAAATTTGTAACTTTTAATAATATATAATTATTAATTATTTTAATTTCACAAATACTACATAAATTATTTAAATATTTTTTTTATATAAATTTATAAGAGATTAAATTAATAAAAAATATATAACATAATACATAAATTTAAAATAACTTTCATTAAAAAGACCTTTCATTTGATTTTGAAATTCAATTTCCTTTATAACATATCTTATCTTTTTATATTTACAGAAAATCCTACCTTCTTAAATCATTTTTTATTTATTAATTGATTATAAGTCAATCTATTGTAACACTGAATTCTAATGCTATAAATTCAAACGCATAGACTTCATACAATAAACAAGTTTTATATTTATTGTGACATAAAATGCTGGCTATGAATTTCAAATTATTTCTTTTCCATAGTAGCCTTGAACTTTCAAAATTTATTTTGTTGTTAGTTTTTTAAGGATCTAGAAACCTACATTGATTGTTGTTGGTCTTTAAGTTTTATAATTTTTTACTAATATTTGAAATATGTCTTTAAAAAGAAACTTTTATATATAGAGAACAGTGAATATATAGCATGATCCAAGTTATATATTTGTACTCCCTCCGGTCACATTTACAAGCAAAAAAAACTATTTGCGCGATGTTTAAGAAATTCAATTAAATGTAATTAATTTTCTTGATTTAGTGTAAAACATAGTTAAGTTTACTATATTGCCATTTGATTCTTCCTTGAAATCACATACTTTTGTAAAAGTAAAATAAATGTATTAAAAAAGGTAAAATTAAATAAGGGTATATTTGCTTATAATAGTGTCCAAAATTTTAAAGAGTTTTTTGCTTATATTTGTGTCCGGAGGGAGTAGTAATTTATTTAGAAAAACTACTTGCGCAATAAAATTTATTAATACAAATCTATTTAAATAATTATCATATGTATTATCGTATAATTTATTCTAATTGATTTCAAGTTTTATTTAAACTATATTTTAAATCTTTATCAATATATGTCTTTCAATTAAGTTTTTTTTTTTTTTTGACTAAAAAATAAATTCATTCATTCAAATTAACAAATACATAGATCATTACAAATTCATAATTGCTAAAAACTGAAAAAGGTGAATCTACAAACAATCTCGCAGCATCTAGGACCTAGGTTAATAGCGTACAACGGCATAATGAAAGTGCTTACAAAAATGACAACATAAAAGTAACCGGAATGATCATACTCCCGGATTTGTAGCATTGACGTCCAAGTCTTCATCAGATCTGTAATGAGTTAATGTAAATGTGCAAAGTTGAATCAACGAACCCCGAACAAAGAATAAAACCAAAAACGCCGCACAAGACGACGACCAAACACAACGCCGCACTACGACGGCGAAAAATTAAAAATCAAAGAACTAAACTTTTGTAGATAACTACTTATTTAAACTAAAAGAGAGAAAACAACGGTGTTGAGGGGTGATTTCAGACCAAAAATGGTCAAAAATCACCCCCTATAATGAAAGGATGAGAAGAGAGAAAAGTTGAGAGAAGAGTGTATGTCTTTCAATTAAGTTGTTTGAATAGAAAAATGTAGTTATGCTTCCTATACAGGCTGTAATAGAGAAAATATTATCTTAACTGCAATGATTATATGTAGAGAAATTGTGAAATAAAACATCAGTTAAAATTAATGTTTTAACTATAGTCAAAATATATTGCACATGCTTTCTACAAAAAAACATGTTTATTATCGTAAAATAAAAATGTTGTTTAGTATTTAGCACTAAACATGTTAAAAATAATGTGCGTCCTTTGTATATGTCGAACATTAAATAATGAAAATAAAAGTAATCAAATTAAATACATAAAAAAATGTTATTTTATTAAAGTATTTAAAATGCATCTCTTTATATATTTGTTTACCTATTTTTAACCGTGTAATTTCATTGACTCAAATTACAATAAAATATTGATAATTTTGAGATTTATAATCCTCAAATTTTCCCTAAAAACTAAAAATATATTAAGATCAAAATAATATTATTTTTGCAACTTTATTCTTCAAGCTAAGAGAAAGAATTAGATAATATTTTCTTTAAGGTATTTATTACTAATTATAGAAAAAATTTACTTATAATTAGGAGTATGTTAGTAAAAATAAGGTAGTTAATGCTCTTGAAAATTTGAAAGAAGTCTTTATTTTGACTAAATTTGAAAGAATTCCTATATATATAAAGGAATAATTTTTTTAAGAGAATCTTATATTTATTTACAATCGAGATCAAAGTAGTATAATATATTGTTGAACTTCATTTTATTGATTTATATATGCAGCTGAATGACACATTATCTATGTTAAAAGCATGTAAAAAGTTTTTGTTATTTTAGAGATTTTTTAATATTAAACATAATGTACTATAAAATATATGAATAATATTTTATGCATGTACTATAAATTTGACACAACCCACGCAACGCGCGGGTCTTTTGTTATTTCAAAAAAACTAATTATATAGTTTAAAAACAAGAAAATTATGAAATATATATATATAATCAGCGCTACTAAACTAAATTTAAAACAAGAATAAATAATGAGAAGACAAAAACGTTTTAAAAAAATTAAGAGAGAGAATAAGATTTAAACATAGAAAAAAGAAGATAAAAATATTCTGATCAATAGAATATGCATATGATTCTACAAAGAGATTGTTTGAAAAGAAATTTTAAAAGAAATCAATAAAATATTGGTGCATATTTTCTGAGAAAAAGATGAAATGATGAAAAGACAAAATCATCAATTGCAGAATTCGTTGATGCTCATACGTCGAAAATAAATTTAAGAAATTGTTGAAATTGTAGATATTAAAGCATATTTACATATATTTATAAAGTATAATCAAATATATATATTTATACATATTTACAAGCAATTAAAAATCTCTAAAAATTCTAAGATTATTGATTTGATTTAAATAATGATGTAACTATTTTATTGAAATAAGTACATATTCTAAAGTGTTAACATAATGTTTAAGTTCGACTCAAAATAAAATATATAGTGAGATATTTGTAAAAATAAGATGACATTTTTTGTAAGCAAATAGTAAGATGACGTGTTAAATGTTAAATTCTTCTAAAATAACAAACTATATATCATCATCAAAACTAAATATATGAAATCATGATCAAAACTTATATATTGGCAACAAAACATATTCAAGTTTATATAATAACAAATATAAATTAAATATTTGTCAAAAAAGTATGAACTAAATATTTAAGCAAATATTATTAAATAAGAGAGACAAAAACTAACACTAAATTTGTAGGGACAAACCTCACCAAGAAAAAGAAAAACAAACAAAAACTAAAAGACCAAGCAAAGAAAAATGTAAACCGAACAATATAGACTAAAAAAATTCGGGACTATTGGTTGGGATAAATTTCACTAAATGAATATGTGAGAAAAAACTTTAAAAGAATGTGATGGATGTAAGTAGATAAGTTATTTTGTAGCTTAAGTGATTAGGCAGTTACACTTTTGAAACATAATTTTTTAAAAATGAGATCCTAGGAAAAATAGTCAAAAGGCACCATATATGAATCATATTCTATAATCAAAGCTTATTTCAATATTTTTCATGCGCAATATTAGCAACATGTATAGACAATTATAAGAAATCAATCACATTAAAATATAAATAAAACTACAATATAAATCAATACAAAATCTCAAATTTCTAAACAAATTTTTTATTTATTTTTATACATATAATAATATTAAATATAATCATGTTTTAAAATAATATTTATCAATTAACAATGTAATTATATTTATCACAATTATTACTTTTCTTTTATAAAAGTATTTTAAATGTATAATTTAATCGAATCCGCGCAACGCGCGGGTTAATCTCTAGTGCATATTAACAAGAATGTTGTTATGAAACTACGAATGAACCTTAAAAACAATATCATCAAATCAATATTAATAGTAGTCAATATATACCATATCAGCTTACTATTGCATACAATACATAACTTGGCAGGTAACAAACGACATCAAAATGATGGAATATGGCTCTGCGTCGGAGGCCTATAAATACCCCTCTCATGCAAAGGGGAAAGGGCTCAATTATCATAGTTGTAGAAGTGTCTTGCAGGCACCTCGTCTCTCAGACAATTGTGCAAACGCGGCGTTCATTGGCCAAATTTCTTTTGATCAGGTAAGATCACTATGTGATATGGGTATATTTATTGAGATACTAAACTACGGATACATTGTATCATTATGTCATATACATGATCATTTAGAAGATCTCCAATGTAATATTATGTTAATCAAGAGATACATTGTTAACTAAGGATACATTGTGTCATATACATGTCATTCTTTAAATACACAATACAAATATTATGAAATTGGCATCAAAATTAACAATTTTTGTGATTTTTTAAACATCGTTAATCTTTATGTGTCTCAATAGCATATCAAATGATTTTTAGATTTGTCTGAAATTTTACACAAATGATCTATACGATATAAACTTTCAATCCAACGGTATATTTTATAAAAAAATATATTACTCAAAACTTTTTGTAATAGATAGGGATATTTACTCCCAAATCTTGTAGGGTACACAAGTTAGCAGCTATAATGAATCATGTAACTTGTGTAGATATTATATTGATTTGATTGGGCATTGGGACTTGGATTGGTTAAATAAAAATCGCATTGAATTGCACAACTTATGACATTAAGCTACAACTTATCCCAAAATTATTTATACTCCCTCCGTACCACAATATTAGTTATTTTAGGAAAAAAATTGTACCAAAATATAAGTCGTTTTACAATACTAATGCAATATTTAATACTAATTTTCTTAATATACCATTAACTATTTATTACTCTCTTTTCTTTTACTTCTATAATTTATCTTTTCCATATCATTAATGAAGGACAATTTTGTAAACTAACTTACAATTTCTCTTTTTCATACAACAATGATTACATTTTTTAATTTGTGTGATATGGTCAAAACGACTTATATTTTGGTACGGAGGGAGGATATCACTATATATATGAATCAACTTCAAGGATCTTAAAAACCAAAACAGATCAAACCATTCTATCTCCAACCTTCCAATATTAAGCCTTGACTACCCACCCAACACCATGGCAAATTTAAGTGATGTTGAAAACTCTCTTGTGCCAAAATACTTGCAAGAATATGAACACTTAAGCCAAGAATGCAAGGAGTTGATACCCACATTGCCATTAGAAAAAGGTTGGACTACAAGTCACTTCCATCAATATCAAGGATTTTGGCTTACCACAAACATTCTCCAAGGTACTTTATCATTTCAAAAGCATTTTCAAGCCCTTGATACTGATATCCTCTTAGTTACCATGCCAAAATCAGGTACCACTTGGCTCAAAGCATGGACTTTTGCTTTGCTAAACCGCAACAAATATCCAAATGTTCATAACAACCATCCTTTACTCACTTCCAACCCTCATTCTCTTGTTCCTTTCTTTGAGTATGACCTTTACTTTGACAAAGATTTTGTTCCTGATCTCAACTCATTATCATCCCCAAGACTCTTCTCTACACATATTTCATATGAATCATTGCCAAAATCTGTCAAAGAGTCAAGTTGCAAGGTGGTGTATCTTTGTAGAGATCCTAAAGACACTTTTGTTTCACATTGGCATTTCGCGAACAACATAAGAGCACAGAGTAGAGGAACACTTCCATTAAAAGAGGCGTTTGAGAGTTATTGTAGAGGAGTGAGTTTCTTTGGACCCTTTTGGAAGCATATATTGGGATATTGGAAGGAAAGTGTGAAAAGGCCGGAGAAGGTAATGTTTTTGAAATATGAAGAAATGAAAATGAAGCCTCATTTTTATTTGAAAGAGATTGCTAAGTTTTTGGAGTGTCCATTCTCCAAAGAAGAAGAATCCAATGGTGTGGTTGATGATATATTGCATCTATGTAGTTTTGAGAAGCTGAGCAACTTGGAGGTTAATAAGACAGGGAAAGTTTCGTTTGAGGTGGAAAACAAACATTTTTTCCGTAGTGGCCAAGTTGGAGATAGCAAAAATGTTCTCACAAATGAAATGATTGAGCAATTAAACACTATCATTGAAAATAAATTGGGTATGCATGGGTTTACGTTTTAGATTGAGTGTATGGTTTGTTTGGTTTATTAGTCTATTAGCTTGTGTTTATGTTGTTTTTGGTGTTGTGTGGTGTTTGTTTTGTGTCCAGCTCATGCAGGAGTGTATGTTTTCTATTCTTCTTGGTTCATCATGAATGTGCCAAGGATGTGGGCATGGGGTTATTAATAAATTATTTGTTGTTTAAAAAAATGAGATTCAATGTCTGTTTCGTTGTTACGTTGATAAATATTGAATTTAAATAAATTAATTTATAAAATAAAATGGTTTGATCCAGCACATAACTTATTACTTTATTTATAAAAAAAATAGTTTGATCTAACTTGAAGTTATATAAACTAAATCATAAATCTTTGTAGGTCTTAATGACTTATTCTCACACTAATGATAGCCGGTACCAAATTTGAGTCTACAATTGAAAGACACCTTATTTATTATTCAAAACATATGGCCACGTGGTTGTGGTTGTGGTCCATGGTAAATAAATATCTCATAATGGCACATTAAAGCACATTAAATTAGTAAAGGAAATGGGTTCAACCTTTAAATCTTCTGATCAAATGTCTCATTTTTTGAGGTATTTTTAATTTAACAAAAGAAATATTCACTCTATTCGACGGTAGAAATTCTAGTTTTGACCAAAAATTAGTAGATGAATGTTATGGTCGTTAGTTAGTTTGACATTATCATTCAAAACATGTGGCCACGTGGTTGTGGTCCATGGTAAATAAATATTCTCTCCGTTTTAAAATAATTGTCATAATTGATCAATATACACTATTTACATAATTTATGTTTGATAATTTTTTTTACTTATATGTAAATGTAAATATTAGCATATAAGATTTTGTTTGATTTGTTTTGATGAATAATTTTAAGATATATATACAAATTTTGTAATTTTTATAATACATAATTAAAAATATTAACGATTAAAATTGTGCATTGGTAAAGTGAACCGATCAACTGTGTCAATTATTTTAGAACGGTGGAGTATCTCATAATGGCACATTAAATTAGTAGAGGAAATTTGTGGTCATTAGTTTTACAGAATTGTCGTGCGACATTTATGGTGGGAAAATGTTCTACTACCTATGTCCTTAAATATAAGTTTTTGTTGACCAAATTACAGGAATTAAGTAAGTGGATGTATAATAGTAATAAATTTATTGATAATAGATGTTGTTTTTACAAGTTTATCAAAGTATTTATTGTTCTACTACCTCTTGTTTCGACTACCAACACATACAACTCATTACAAAATTACGTGAATGAATATATATATATAGATATAGTTTTTACATTGTTATTTTATTAAAAAATTTAGGGCATATTAGTAATTTTCTTTTTTTTAGACGGTGGGCGACCGCCAAGCCCAACCACTCCTGGATCCGTCGTTGTTGATATGTTATGGAGACACATAAAAATTAACGGCATTTACAAAAATACATAAACAATTAATATTGATTTGTTTCAATAACCGATCAAATATTTTTAAATTTGTCTGAAATTTTATATAAATAATCTATATGATATAAATTTTTAATCTAACAGTGTATTTTATAAAATTTATATCAGTTATAATATTATTGAGTAGTTGATAGATAAATATCCCAAATTATGAAAGGGATAGAATAAACTTCATCAATGAAAAATTAATAAAAAAATTAAAGAGTGCCGCGAGAATACACTTTAATTAGACGAGATGTTTTCTATAATTAACTACATCTATTAAAGGACATAGCTTTACTAGTCCCCACTGTAACCCATTAACGACATATATTAAAGGACATAGCTTTACTAGTCCCCACTGTAACCCAATATTGTTGTATCAGACAACAACCATTTAATAACTTGCAAACAAAAGAAATAGAAATCTAGCACATAACATACTAGTAAAGATATATATGAGAATAAATAATAACCAACAAATAAAAAATGAAAGGTTCAGATTAAAATATAAATTAAGTGAGGTTATGCACCAAATCCCAAACCTACTTCATTTTTTTTTAGACTGGGGTATCTACCGCCGAACGCAGTGATTAATCCCTCACTAGATTGAAGACACTTCAAAGAGTGGGATAGTTGGCCCAAAGATTTAAAGCTGCTCTATACCCAAAGTGAGAATCGATCTCGACCCTTGGTTAAGAGAGAATGAGCCCCAACCACTCAACCACACCTTTGAGTTAAACCTACTTCATTTTCTCTTTCTTCCCGGTATTATTTTTTTTCTTTTATCTTCCATTTTCTAAATAATAAAGGCACTTGTCCAATGCCTTTAATGAAAATGGTAACTTATCATACTCCATTCGTCTCTAAATATAAGACTTCGTTTGACCAGTGTACGTGCGCTAATGCATAACTTTAATCACAAATATCTTTAAGGCAAAAATACACCATTAATCTTTTATCTTATTTATTTGTAACATTTTGGTCCTTTATCTTTTATTTGTAACAAATTACTTCTTTATCTATCAAAATATGCACAAGTTTGGTCCTTTATCTTATTATTTCCCAAATTAGTCCTTTATCTATCAAAATATTGACAAGGTTGGTTCTTTTTACCAAATTTTTTTAAAAAAAACACTTAAATAGTACTTCTATTAATAAATTTATTTTTTAATTAAAAATCAAGAAATTCATTCATGAGCTTCATAGAAACCCAGAAATTCATCTTCATCTTCATAAAAACATAAAAATAAACTCAACAAAAATCTGAAAAGCTTATTCCACATTCTGGATCCAAAAACCTCAAAACAATTTCCCCCAATCTTTACCTAATTTTTTCTTAAACCACAATCTCCACTTCTCAAAACAACAATTTGGAACGGAAATGAAGCAAACCTTAGGCAATTTTCCGCACTAGATTTATCGCGTCGACTACCTTCTCCGGTAGCATCGTACGCTGGCGATGAAGCAGAATGTGGTTTTGGATTCGGAGAGGTTACTCCACCATCTTCCTTCATCTCTTTGGATTTGTTAGTGTAGTTCTAAAATTAACTTTTATGTTGACCCTTTTGGTGTGAAGAGTGAAAAATTGAAAGCAATTTTGAAAAAGTTACAAGATTTAACAGTGAGGAAAACATATCAAGAGGAAATTGTTCAGGAGTCAGGATCCATTTTCTTCTAACAAGGATCAAGTAAGGTTTATTTTGATGATTTTTTGTGCTGGATTTTCATGAAGATGAAGATATTCTGGGTTTGTATGAAGCTGATGAATGAATTATTGAATTTTTAATTAAAAAATATTTTAAAAATTAAATTTATTAATAAAAGTAATATTAAAGTGTTTTTTAATTTAAAAAATTGGTAAAAAGGATCAGTCTTGTTCAAATTTTGATGGATAAAGGATCAATTAGGGAAAATAATAAGATAAAGGACCAATCTTGTACACATTTTGATAGATAAAGGACCAATTTGTTACAAACAAAAGATAAAAGACCAATATATTACAAATAAATAAGATAAATGACTAATGATGTATTTTTGCCTATCTTTAATTATCTAATAGTAAAAATTATAAAAATTTGATATTTTGAAAGTACTCATCAAAACAAATCAAACAATATTTTATATGTTAATATTTACATCTAAGTATTATTAAAAAAATACGATCAAAACAATATAAGTTAATAGTGCAATTTTGTCAAATAGAATCTTATAAAAAGAGATAGAGAGAGTATATAGTTTGTCTATAAATACACAATGGGTGGTACATACACATGCTTTTTAAAAAAAAAGAACGACATACAGTTTTTATTACATAAATATTATAGATTTCATTTTCCTAAATAAATAATTAATGTTGCTAGTTACTATATGTGATTCTGTTGATCACCGGTTTTTATTTGTATGTTTAACCATTACTAAATTTTTTGTGTTTAGAGATCGATTTAGGGACCAAAATTTTTTGGTCATCATAGAGACTAAATTAGAGACTATAATTTTGAGTTCAAAATAAAAAAATATTTGGTTGCTAAATCGGCCACTATTATAATATAGCAACCGATATAGAGACCAAATAATCGGTCACATAATAATAAATATTTTAGTCCCTAAATCAGTCTCTGTTGAGTACTTTGGTATTGGCTGCATTTTTGGTATAGCAAGATGTGCGATATAATGCTTCAACATTGTATCATAACACTGGCAAGCTCGCGCACGCCTTTTTATATTTTTAAGGAATATCCGTCTTCTCTCTCCATATCTTTCAAGACGCGTTTTATTGCTTCTGATTCACGTCAAATATATTTTTATCAAGAATCTCCATGAAGCATATTTCTCCGGAAGATTTCTTTTTATTATGGAATAATTGGACGGGCTAAACTTAACAATCTCATGTTACTTGTGAATCAAGAAGGTCTACTGGTTATTTATAGGAGAAGCTAAACCTAATCCTACTAGAAGTTTTGTTTACGCCTTTTGTTCTTGTCTAGGATTTCTAGGTTTTGCGTGTGTGTTTATTTGTTAGCCTTTCTTGTATCTCATTGATGCAAGCTTAGGACTGTGTGTTTGTGTAACGTAACGTTTGTGATCCTCTCCTAAGTTGTGAAGTACGAAGTTAGGATTTGTGTGGTTATAACACTCTAAGCCTTTAGGTACGAGTGTGTAGTTTTTAGGAGTGTGGCTCCAAAAAGTATTTGTTACTGTGTTGTTTAAAATCCTTGCTGTCTGTAAGGTTGTAAGGGAGAGAGATGAGATATCTGATCTAGGAGTTCCTAGGTTGAAGAGTCATTGGTCGTGCCTAGGTGATAAGTTGTAAACGGGGCGTTTGCTGATAACTTAGAACTAGGACCATCATAGTGATATTCCTTCCTGGACTGGTATCCCCCAGATTAGGTTGCCGTTGTGCGCTGAACTGGGTTAACAAATATTGTGTCTCTTTTATTTGTTTTCTGTCTTTATTTATTTTACTTTATTACGTAAACTGTTGAATAAAGCACATTGTATCTCGCACTATGCTTGGTGTGCCAGAAATTTCAATTGGCATCAGAGCAGGCACCCTGCCTGTTCTTAGGGTGAGATTCAGGACCTAAAATCTCTGGCATCATGGATAAGGAAGGAGGATACATGAACAGGCCACCTCTGCTAAATGGATCTAGCAACTATGATTCTTGGAAATCTAAAATGACTGCATTTTTGAAATCCATTGATAGCAAAGTATGGAAGGCTGTGCTGACTGGATGGGATCAACCTACTATTGCTAACATGGAAGGTACTTCAACAGGAGTACTAAAACCTGAAGTAGAATGGAGTACAGATGAGGAAACTGCACCCCAATATAACAACAAGGCCATCTATGCGTTGTTTAATGGTGTAGACACGAATGAATTCAAACTTATTAAAAACTGTGTGTCAGCTAAAGATGCGTGAGAGATATTGAGAACTTGCTATGAAGGAACCACTAAAGTAAAGCAGTCAAAGATTCAACATCTCACATCCAAGTTTGAATCTCTGAGAATGAAAGATGAAGAGAGTATTCAAGAGTTTCATCTAAGCCTACTTGACATTGCAAATTCCTTTGAAGCCTTGGGTGAGAAGATAACTGATGAGAAATTATCAAGAAAACTTCTTAGATCCCTCCCCAAGAGGTTTGATATGAAGGTTACAACTATTGAGGAAGCACATGATATTTCCACCATGAAAATGGATGAACTGGTTGGATCCCTCCAAACTTTTGAAAATGTCCTAAATGATAGAGGGGACAAACAGAACAAGAGCAATGCATTTGTCTCAAATACTGATGATAGTAAAGATCTTAGTGAAGATGAAGGTGAAGAAAGGATAGCTGATTCCATTGCCATGCTTGGAAGACAGTTCAAGAAGGTGATGAGAATAGTTGATGGTAGGAATCGACAGAGTGGTTTGAACATCAGATTCGACATCAATAAGCAGCAAAATAGTGTAAAGAAGACCAAACCTGAAGAAAGGAGCAGTCAAATCAAGGGCGTACAATGTCATGAGTGTGAAGGATATGGACACATAAGGTCTGAATGTGGAACTTATCAGAAAAAGAAAAAGAAAGGCTTAATTGTTTCTTGGTCAGATGAAGAATTAGAAGAAGAAAATGAATCAGCTAGACATGCCACTGCCTTCACAGGAATCTGCAGTTCAGAATGTGAGTCAAATGAAGATGGTGAAGTATCATATGAAGAACTTGCATGCACCTACAAAGAATTACTTACTAGATACAATGAACTGTACAAGATCTTTGAGAAACAGAAGAAAAACATCAACAAGCTCCAGGCTGAAGTGAGTGTACAAGTTGAGAAGGCCTCACAAGCTCAGGATGAAGTTACTCAAGTCAATATCCAAATGAATGACTTGAGAAAACGTGTAAGTCAGCTTAACTCTGGAACTGACATTCTTGAAGAAATTCTGGAGAGCCTACCAAGTGGTAAGGCCAAGGCAATTGGATTTGACTACTCAAATCTAAATCAATATCAACAGAATCATGAAACCAGGTTTACTTCTGCTGAAGATGCTTTTGACCCTTATACTGGGAAGAAGATGTTACAACATCATACTCAACACCATAAAGTGTACCCAGTTCCAGAATTTGTCCTTAGTTCAAAACCTCATGATCACCATAGGCCCAAGAATCAAAAGAAGTATCGTAAGTGGGTGTGCCATCACTGTGGAAAGAGAGGACACATTAGACCCTTTTGCTACAGGTTGCATGGATATCCTAACCAGGAAGCAAAACCAAGTGAAGTGCAGGAAGTAGAAACTACCAAGATGGAATGAAAGCCTAAAACTGAAAATGTTGGATTAATTGCTCACACTTCTCTCAGGGCTTCCTCCAGTGAAGATTGTTACTTTGATAGTGGATGCTCTAGACACATGACTGGTGTAGAGAAGTATCTTACAAATATGAAATCCCACAAGTCTGGTTTTGTAACTTTTGGAGATGGTTCTAAAGGAAAGATATTAGGAATTGGTGACTTGACCAATCACACCTTACCCAATTTGGAGAATGTACTCTTTGTTGAAGGACTCACTGCTAATCTAATCAGTATACGTCAACTATGTGACCAAGGACTGAAAGTAAATTTTACCAAGTCTAAGTGCATTGTCAGTAATGAAGAAGGACAACTGTTGATGAAAGGAACTAGATCTAAAGACAACTGTTATCTATGGAAGTCTCAGGAAGAAGCCCATACAGCTACCTGTCTACTCACCATAGAAGATGAAGTACAAGTATGGCACCAAAAACTAGGTCATCTCAACCTTAAAGGGATGAAGAAGGCTATGTCAGATGATGCTATTAGAGGATTGCCCAAACTGAAGATTATCGAAGGCAATATATGTGGTGAATGCCAAATGGGCAAACAAATCAGAGTGTCGCATCAAATGTTGGAACATCATACAACTTCTAAAGTTCTGGATCTACTTCACATGGATTTCATGGGACCCATGCAGGTTGAAATTCTGTGAGGCAAAATCAGATACACTTTGATGTCTTCAAAGAATTGTGTATTCAAATCCAAAGGGAGAAAGGAAGAAATGGTCTGAGAATTAGAAGTGATCATGGAAGAGAGTTTGAAAACTCCAAGTTTGATGAGTTCTGTGCCAGTGAAGGGATCAAGCATGAATATTCATCTCCTATCACCCCACAACAGAATAGTGTAGTTGAAAGGAAAAATAGAGACTTTTTCACCAATATATCCCTCTTTCAAACAAAATATACTCAACTACCCCTCTTTCAAAAACAAATACGCAACTGCCCTACTTTGTATGTCCAACCTAAAGTCGCTAAATGGCCCATCGAAGTTCTGAAGCATTTGTGTGGGGTGGCAGGACGGTGGTCCCCACTGGGTCCCACCAAAGTCGCTAAATGAAGTAGCGATGTTCTGAAGCATTTTTTTTATTTCGTTTTTTGCTTTCATTTTTTTATTCAAATTTTTTTTTAATAAAATACCAAACATTTTAAGATTTTTAAAAACATAATTAAAAACCAAAATAAAACATAAACTATAAATATCAAAATTATAACCCGAAATTTAAATGATAATATTTATAAACTCAATAAATTTACTAGTTTATAATTAGTAAAGAACAATAATATATTACATTATAATAACATGTATCACGTGTCACATCCTCGACGTTTAATAGTTCGTTGTGGCCGACGACGTGGTTGTGGTTGTTCTTGTTCTTGTTCTTTATCTTCCTCTTCCTCATCATCATCTTCTTCTTCTTCTTCTTCTTCTTCTTCTTCTTCCTCTTGCTCTTCCTCTTGTACCAGTTCTTGTATTTGCTGTTGTGGTGAAATGAATCGTTGAAAAGAAGCCATCATATTTGGAGACCACACATTTTGATCTCCTTTTGCAACAAGGTTGCGAAAAAAATCATTGCCAATAAAATCATCTTGTTGTGGTGTTGAGAAACCAAAATGTTGTTGTCCTTGTGATGGTGGTGGTGGAAATTGATCGGGTGGCAATGAAAACTGAAATTGTTGTATGGATGATGATGGATGACTATAGTCATGATAGGATGATGGGTACCCATGTTGATGATGTGATGATGAATGATACTCATAATTTTGATGGGATGATGATGCTTGCCCATAGTCTTGATGGAATGATGATGATGATGATGATGGGTTGTCGTAGTGTTGTTGTGTTGGTGTTGTGTACATATATGGATTAGATGGGAGCGTGACCATCGATGAACCCATGTGATAGTTAGAATGAATTAAAGAGACAGGGGTGTAAGGTTCGGTGGGTTGTGGCGGTGGTGGTGGATATGTGGTGTGTAAAGGCTGAACCACACACGGATCTTGTAGTGTTTGTTCTGATGAACGAAATGATTTGAAAGTGTTTCTAAACCATACCATATAATCATAGTTTGGTTTAACTTCCTACAAAGACACTTGTGTTTGGTATTCTATTAAAAAAAAATTGAATAAAAAATGAAAGCAAAAAACAAAATAAAAAAAATGCTTCAGAACATCGCTACTTCATTTAGCGACTTTGGTGGGACCCAGTGGGGACCACTGTCCTGCCACCCCACACAAATGCTTCAGAACTTCGATGGGCCATTTAGCGACTTTAGGTTAGACTTACAAAGTAGGGCAATTGCGTATTTTTTTTTGAAAGAGAGGTAGTTGGGTATATTTTGTTTGAAAGAGGGATATATTGGTGAAAAAGTCAAAAATAGAACCATCCAAGAGTCAGCTAGAGTCATGATTCATGCCAAAAAGGTTCCTTATCATTTATGGGCTGAAGCCATGAACACTGCATGCTACATACACAACAGAGTGACTCTAAAGAAAGGTACTTCTTCAACTCTATACGAGCTATGAAAAATAGAAAGCCAACTGTCAAACATTTTCATGCATTTGGAAGTAAGTGCTATATTTTAACTGATAGACAACCAAGAAGAAAGCTTGACCCTAAAAGTGATGTGGGAATATTTCTTGGGTACTCCATAAATAGTAGAGCTTACAGAGTCTTTAATTCAAGGACTCAAGTTGTAATGGAGTCTATAAATGTGGTTGTAAAAGACTCACCTTTGGAGAGGGATGATGATATATATAGATCAAGGTGTTGCTATAGGTGGAAATGTTGAACACAGTGTTGAAGCATCTGAACATTCCAATATTGAAGTGGAAGCTGATACAAGAACTAAACCTCCATCCTAGAGCAAAGGTCCCTTAGTACGTGTTCAGAAGAATCATCCCAAAGATCTGATTATTGGGATTCCAGAACAAGGCATAACCACCAGAAGGAAAAATGATGTGATTGCAAATTCATGTTTTGTATCCCTATTTGAGCCCAAAAATGTGAAGGAAGCTCTGACTGATGAAGCATGGATAGAGGCTATGCAAGAAGAGTTGAATCAATTTGAAAGGAGTGAAGTGTGGGACCTAGTTCCAAGACCTGAAGATGTGAATGTTATTGGAACAAAATGGGTGTACAAGAACAAATCAGATGAGAATGAAACCATTACAAGAAATAAAGCAAGGCTGGTGGCACAAGGATACACTCAAATTGAAGGGCTTGATTTTGAAGAAACATTTTCTCCAGTTGCCAGATTAAAATCTATCAGACTTCTTTTAGGAGTAGCATGCATTCTCAAGTTCAAGCTGTATCAAATGGATGTGAAAAGTGCATTCCTAAATGGATATCTACAGGAAGAAGTGTATGTTGAGCAACCCAAAGGATTTGTGGACCCAGAACATCCTAATCATGTTTACAAATTGAAGAAAGCCTTATATGGATTAAAACAAGCACCTAGGACTTGGTATGAAAGGCTTACTCAATTCTTGGAGGATCAAGGTTATAGAAAGGGAGGATCAGACAAAACACTGTTTGTTAAAGAAGAAAAAGGAAAGTTTATAATAGCTCAAATCTATGTTGATGATATTGTGTTTGGTGGAATGTCTGATACAATGGTCCAACACTTTGTCAAGCAGATGCAATCAGAATTTGAAATGAGTCTTGTTGGAGAGTTGACTTATTTTCTTGGACTTCAAATTAAACAAATGGAGGACACAATCTTCATATCTCAAAGCAAGAAATATAGTCAAGAAGTTTGGAATGGAAAATGCCTCACACAAGAGAACACCTGCACCTACTCACTTGAAACTTTCTAAGGATGAAAAGGGAATAAGTGTTGATCAAAGCCTCTATAGAAGCATGATTGGTAGCTTGCTGTACTTGACTGCAAGTAGGCCTGACATCACTTATGTTGTTGGAGTATGTGCCAGATATTAGGCAGATCCTAAGGTAAGTCATCTAACTCAAGTCAAGAGGATCCTGAAATATGTAAATGGGACTTGTGACTATGGCATAATGTATTCTCACTGTGAAGACTCTGCTCTGTATGGATATTGTGATGCTAATTGGGCTGGGAATGCAAATGATAGAAAAAGTATCTTAGGAGGTTGTTTCTTTCTAGGCAAAAATTTAATCTCTTGGTTCAGCAAAAAGCAGAATTGTGTGGCACTATCTACAGCTGAAGTAGAGTACATAACTGCTGGAAGTAGCTGTTCGCAACTTGTTTGGATGAAGCAAATGCTGAAAGAATATGATGTTGAACAAGATGTTCTAACACTGTACTGTGACAATATGAGCGCCATAAATATCTTAAAGAATCCTGTTCAGCATAGCAAGACCAAACATATTGACATTCGTCATCATTTTATTAGTGATCTTGTTGAAAACAAAATTGTGACTCTTGAGCATGTGGGTACAAAGGAGCAAATTGCAGATATTTTTACTAAGGCACTTGATGCAGTTCAATTTGAGAATTTAAGGGGCAAGTTGGGAATTTGTCTCTATGAGGAATTGTAGCAATTACAGTTAAGGGGAGTGTGGTGTGCAGCAGTTACTTCTTCCCATCAATTACTGTACACTGATCAAGGCAATCATGAGCGTAACTATCATACAAACACGCCACTCATCATGGTTGGTTACTTTTATTTGAAATCTTTTCAAATTATTTCTTTCCAAAATAAACCCACCTATATTTTTAACTCCTCAACTTCCTTCTCACACATCTCGTCCAAACCGTTTACCTTTCTTCTCTGCAAATCAAACCCATCACTCCCTCGTTCTCCCAACTTCTCAATCTCAACAATGTCTCAATCCTCCAACTCACACTCACCGTCAAACACCAAATCACCGTCAACCACCAGTACCCCTGAACCACAACCGTCCAACCTCATCACCAATGTAGTTCCACTCGCCAGCATCCATCCATCTTTTGCCTCCGCTCTTAAACCCAAAACTTCTAAACCTTCACCAAAACCAAAATCCAAAAAGAAAACCACCCAGAAATCGAAACTCAAATCATCAAAATCCAGATACTCGTCCAACTTCACCATGCAAGAACTATATTTTGATCATCAAGGTTCTGTAAGTACGAATGTTACTTCCAATGTCGCAACACTGCCTTCTACTACTTCAATCGACACTCCTGATGTGAATCTCACTAAAACCCTAACTGGTGAAAAAAGGGAAACTGATGTGAGATCTGAAGAGTCACCGGCAACTGTTCTTGATTCGTTTAATCATGAAGTTGCTGATGAAGATGTAATGAACATCAAGATTGCTGAAGATGTTCTAAACTCCTTGGCGACAAGTGATCCTGCAGAAAAAGTTGTGCCGGATGTTGCAACATCCTTGGCACCAACACAAGATGTGGCTGATGTGGAAGGAAATTCTGGTGAAAATGTTGTCCATGAGGTTGCTGAGTCACAAGAAGAGCAAGAGCAAGATGAACCTGATAATGTTATTGAAAGGTCTGACAATGTTGTGTCAGTTGAAGAGGATGTGGTGATTGTGAAAGCCAATATTGTTCCGAGGGGTGGTCCAACTGGTATTGGAAGAAGACTAAGAGAAAGAAAGGGGAAAAAAGTTGAAGTTGCTGCTGAGGCAACAAAATCTCCAAAGAAAAGGAAAGTTGCAGCTGAAGCAACCAAGTCTTCCCAGAAAAAGAAAGTTGCAGCTGAAGCAACTAAATCACTAAAGAAGTCTGTCTATGGTCCTAGCAGAAGTTATAGCAAAGTTGAAGTCTCTACTAAACCATCTAAGAGGAAGAATGTGAGTCTGACTATGAAGATGAGGAAGATGCCCCAAACACCTTCATTATCTCTCACAGGAAGACATCAAAGAAACAGAAGAGAGCTGCTGTTGACTCTGATGAAGATGTTGAAGAAGATGCTCCAAGCACTTTGTCATCCAAAAGAAGAGCTGGTGGGAGATTCATTCCACCAAATGTTGTTGACGTGCCGATTGACAATGTGTCATTCCACTTCATTGACAGTGTTGCAAAGTGGAAGTATGTATATGCCAGAAGGCTAAGTCTGGAAAGGGAGCTATCTAATGAAACTTTGGCTTGGAAAGAGGTAATCAATTTAATTGAAAGTGCTGGTTTGATGAAAACTACTAGTGGGCTAGGTAATTGTTATGAAAAGTTAGTCAAGGAGTTTATTGTCAATATTGCTGAAGACTGTGATAACCCACTTAGTAAGGAGTATCAGAAAGTGTATGTTAGGAACCAGTGTGTGGAGTTCTCTCCCATTATTATCAACAGGTTTCTTAATAGAAAAGAGGATGGTTATGCTGAGATGGAAGTCACCAATAATGCCGTGTGCAAAACCATCACTGCTAATCAGGTTAAGGTGCGACCTTCCAAAGGTAAAGTGCCATCATGTATGTTGTCTGTGAAGTACGTTGTGCTCAACAGGATAGGTACTACCAATTGGGTTCCCACTACCCACTTTTCTCATATAGCACTTGCACTGGCTAGACTGATTTCCTCTGTAGGGGACTGGGAATGAAGCTGATTATGGTACTTATATTTTTATTTTTTTAAATCGGCGAAAAATTTATTTAAAAATGGAAGTCAAGTACAAGAGATATTTAATCCATAATAAGGATAAGTACAAGAAATACAATGCCCACAAACCAAAATACGGGCGAACAACAAAAAACAAGACCGGACCTCGGCACATCCGCCAAAAACTATCTAAGAATACAATCTAACGGATTAGTATTCCACTTGTAAAGAAGACAAGGAGACTTTCCCGTTAAAGCCAAGAACCATTTCCAAGAGACATACTTGATACCTTCGAATATGCTTTCCACTTCAAAGGCCTTCGCTTGAAAAATAGCTTCTTTCCTCGCTTTCCAAATCATCCACAAGATCGCGTGCCAAATCATAACCACACCCTTCCAACCACTCTTCCCCCTACGACTTGAAACAAGAAAGGACTCGAATAAGGACGAAATATCCGCCGGCATCACCGTAACCATACCGAACCAACAATACACCCTACACCACACCGCCCAAGCTAAGGGGCACGAGACAAAAAGGTGGTTCTCCGTCTCCGGATTCCCCCGACAACACCCACAAAACTCATCTCTTCCTCTTTGTATGACCCCTCTCCGCGCCAAGTTAGTTCTAGTCGGGAGCCTCCTGAGGAGAACTTGCCAAGAAAAAACAATAACTTTGGAGGGGGCCCAACTTTTCCAAACAAGAGCCAACAATCTCGGAGAAGCCAACGACATAGAGGGGGGCGGAAAGAAATTCGAAAACAAAAACAAATAAACGGATCTCACCAAAAATTTGTCATCCAAGGTAAAAGACCACGAGTCACCAATTTTCGAGATAGAATTTCCTTCAAGCAACTCCATAAGCTTCTCAAGAAGACTTAGCTCCCAAACGAAAAGATCCCTCCGCCAAGTTAGACGCCAATACCACCTTTCTTCCTCCCACACACCCACTTCTTGGATAGAACACGATGGTTGGAGAGAACAATTATAAAGTCTCGCGAAGACCTCACATAAAGGTCCATCCCCAATCCAATGATCCAACCAAAATCTCGTGGTTTCGCCATTTCCCACTTTCTTGATAAAAAACCTCCGAACCCAATCTTCCACCACATCTTTCTCAATACCCAATCCCACAAGGTCCCTCCACCATAAGGAGCATAAATTCCTCCTTCCTATGGTTAAATTAAGGCGATCAACATCCCCATATTTGGCCTTTAAAACCGAATGCCAAAGAGTACCACTCTCAACCAAAAGACGCCACCTCCACTTAGCAAGCAAGGCTAAATTAAACCATTTGAGATCTTTGACACCAAGACCCCCTTCACTTTTAGGCCGACAAACATCTTTCCAACTCACCCAAGGAATTTTACTCCTAGCACCGGAGGAGCCGCGCCACAAGAAATTCCTTTGAATACGAACAATAACTTTCCTCACCTTTAAAGGCATTTTAAGGTAGGAGAGATAAAACACCGGTAAGGAAGCCAACACCGAATTTATAAGCACAATCCTTCCCCCAAGACTAACATTATGGTACTTATATATTTGAGCAAACAGTGGCTCATGGCAAATCTTGGGCTGTGCAAATGCCTATTGGTTTCCCTACTCTGATCTATGGAATTATTTTGTCCCAACATCCAAATATCTTGACTGCTGCTGATATTCCACTCAAGAGAAAGCCTCCTCTTTCTCTTCATTCAAAGTTGTTTGAGGGAACTCATGCTGCTGACGTAGCAGGGCCCTCTAAAAGGATACCAATTCCTGTGCAAGCACCTTCCTCTGTTATGAATAGGCAAGCTATGATCACTTCCATGGAAGCTACTGTTAAAGCTCTGGATGAGCAGAAGAATGAGCTGGAAAGGGTTATTGCTGCTCTAAAGCAGGAGGAAGCTGAGGAAGAAAGGGTTGCTGGTGCAGATGTTGTTGCTGATGGTGATGCAGCTAAGAATGCTGAAGCTGGTGATGATACAGAGGAGCAGGAAGTGTCAGAATGTAGCACTTCTTTTTGATTCATTTTCTTATGTATTATCTGAATTCTGTTTTATTTTTGTTGCTCCTGGTCTGTAATAAGCTCCTGAATACTTAATCTCTCTCTGGTACTGTTAATTTGTCAAATTTATGGCAAAAAGGGGGAGTAAAAACTAGTTTGTTTATGACCTGGTCTGATGTGTTATGATGTGTTCTGACGTTATGATATGATCTCTTTTGTCTGATGATATGTTCTGGTATGTTTTATCTGCACTACTCTGACTCTGGTATGATAGTAGTGTAGTTTGATTAGAGTATGTAGACTCTCAGTTGTGTGTGCTCCCATATATGCTTATGTTCAGGGGGAGCTGATTTATGTTCTGCAGGGGGAGATGTTGGATATAATGTTCCAACACCCTGTGCATATACTCAGGGGGAGATGTTCTGTGAAATGTTGAAGCTCTATATTCGACATCCTATCCATGATTATGTTTCTGACCATTTAAGACGAAGTAGTTATCTTATGTTCCGCTGTAGCATGTTTCTCTGACTATCTCTGAAGATGTGTTTTATGTGTTACTACTGTTCTTGAAGGTTAGCTGTTTCTGATCCTTATGGATATTTGCTTATGTTGAGAAAAAGAAATTCTCTTGTAGTATCTGTCTTAACTGAAGAATTGGTTTACGTGGCTTTTGGATGGTCATAATTTGTTTTGACCAAAAATTTGCCAAAGGAGGAGTTTGTTGAGTCCTTTGGTATTGGCTGCATTTTTGGTATAGCAAGATGTGCGATATAATGCTTCAACATTGTATCATATCTCGCGCACGCCTTTTTATATTTTTAAGGAATATCCGTCTTCTCTCTCCATATCTTGCAGGACGCGTTTTATTGCTTCTAATTCACGTCAAATATACTTTTATCAAGAATCTCCATGAAGCGTGTTTCTCCAGAAGATCTCTTTTTATTATGGAATAATTGGACGGGCTAAACTTAACAAGCCCATGTTACTTGTGAATCAAGAAGGTCTACTGGTTATTTATAGGAGAAGGTAAACCTAATCCTACTAGAAGTTTTGTTCACGCCTTTTGTTCTTGTCTAGGATTTCTAGATTTTGCGTGTGTGCTTATTTGTGAGCCTTTCTTGTATCTCATTGATGCAAGCTTAGGACTGTGGGTTTGTGTAACGTAACGTTTGTGATCCTCTCCTAAGCTGTGAAGTACGGAGTTAGGATTTGTGTGGTTATTATAACACTCTAAGCCTTTAGGTACGAGTGTGTAGTTTTTAGGAGTGTGGCTCCAAAAAGTATTTGTTACTGTGTTGTTTAAAATCCTCGTTGTCTGTAAGGTTGTAAGGGAGAGAGGTGGGATCTCTGATCTAGGAGTTCCTAGGTTGAAGAGTTATTGGTCGTGCCTAGGTGATAAGTTATAAACGGGGCGTTTGCTGATAACTTAGAACTAGGACCATCATAGTGATATTCCTTCCTGGATTGGTATCCCCCAGATTAGGTTGCCGTTGTGCGCTGAACTGGGTTAACAAATACTGTGTCTCCTTTATTTGTTTTCTATCTTTATTTATTTTACTTTATTACGTAAACTGTTGAATAAAATGTTTAGCACATTGTATCGCGCACTGTGCTTGGTGTGCCAGAAATTTCAGTCTCTAATATAATTTACTGGCAGATTTAGAGACAAATATTTAGTGGCCAATTTAGAGATCAAAATATTTATTATTATGTGACCGATTTAGAGATAGATAATTAGTGACCGATTTAGAGACAGATAATTATTATATTTATATTAGTGACCGATTTAGAGACAGATAATTAGTGACCGATTTAGAGACAATAATTAGTATATTTATATTAGTGACCGATGTACAGAATAATAATTAGTGACTGATTTAGAGACCAATAATTACTATATTTATATTAATGACCAATTTAGAGACTAATAATTGGTGACCGATTTAGCTACCAATAATTACTATGTTTATTTTAGTGACCGATTTAGAGACTGATTAATAAGTCACATAATAAAAGTATTTTAAACAAATTTTTATTTTTAAAATAAAATTTGTTACATTTAGCTATCTAAACAAAGTTTGTTACATTTAACTAAAAACTCAATACTTAGTCAAAACAAAAGATAATTAACTAAAAAACTCAATACTTAGTTAAAACAAAAAGAGCAAAACTCGCTCATACTCCAAAACAAAAACAAAAAACATTACCTAGATCTGTTCTTTCACTCTTCGCTCTCTCATCCAAGATATTAGCGTCGGTTCATGGACAAGTGATGATAAAATATAGCATTTTAGCATTTAAACATGTGTTTTGTTTTTTCTATAAAGATTTAGATAAATTTTGAATTTAAAAAAAGTTTACTAAAAAAACTGCTATCAAGTTACTTATTTATCCTCATCATTTTTAATAATATTCAAAATTGTATACCCTTAAATGTAATTTTACTCAATTAATTTTAATATTTATTTTAAATAAATTTTCAACCTTTATTAAAATTATAAGTTTAAATGTAAATATGTGTAGAAAAAAACTTAAATATAAATAAAAATACATGGAAGTGATATATATATTTGAAAAATTAAAATTTGTTTTTTTTTTAAACAATTTTTTGTTTTTAAAATAAAGTTTGTTTCATTTAGCTATTTAAATTAACAAAGTTTGTTACATATAACAATAGTTCTTTAGTCTTTATCAATAAAAAATAATGGTTCTATGAAGGGGTAAAATTCTATAAATAACATGAATAGAAATTGTTAAAAATTTCAAGTGCAGAGTGAAATAACATATCTGAGAGAGAGAGAGAGAGAAAAACTCACGAAAGTTCAAAAGGAAGACTCATTGGAACCCTTGGTGGAAGGTGAAGAGGGAGAAATAATTGATGACCCGTTTGACAAAATAAAAGAACAATATGGCGCTGAAAAAGGAGAAATGAGTATCCATTAATGTCCTAATGCAAATTTTGTTTGATTTAAAATTCATCTTTATTTTTTGTCGAGACCAATATATATAACGCCGAACGCAGTAACTATTCCTCTCGCTAGATTGAAGACACATCAAAGAGTGAGATTACTGGCGCAGAGATTTAAAGCTGCTCCGTACCAAAGGCAAGGATTGAATCCTAGACCCTTGGTTAAGGGAGGATGAGCCCCATTAAAATTCATCTTTTATTGATAAGTATTTGGTAATCCTTAAATCTACTATGTTAATAATGTTGTGTGCATGATTAATTGTTTGGTGTCTATTAAATAATTTTAGAGATATTAAAAATAATAATATTTTGTCTTTCAAGTAAAATAAATTATAAAGAATATTCTCTCCTTCCTTTTTATTTGTCGTTTTAGAACAAAAGTATTTGCTTCTATTTATTTGTGGTTTGACAATTTAAGGTTATATTTTGTTCATTATACCCTCCTTTCTAATTTTTTTTATTGACTAAATTTTATATAATCTTTTTATTGTATCTATTTTTTTTACCAAACTTATTCGTATAATTTTTTTTTTTTTGTTAAGGTTTAGTTGTTGTACTACGGAAAAATCAATATATACTTATGCAATTAACCAATACTAATAAGTTATTTCATCAGATATCCATGCTCTCTCCCACCTGTAGAGTGATACAAGGAAGTTTGACACATAAATGACTATTTTTTCCTCTAATCCTTGACATTATATTGTTGGTCCTCTTTTCATTCCCTTTACATTTGAATGAGCAACGAAATAAAATTAAAATTGTTGGAATAAAATGGTGATGATTATCAATTGAAGAGAAAAGAGAGAATAAGAGAAATTAGAAGAAAAATTATTATTGTGTTATTGATCTCAATTGGTTACATGTAGTTATATACAACAAGTTGTTACTTATCTCTTAAGTAACCATAACTACCTAGGACCAAACAAAATTCCAAACTAACTAACTAACTAACCGCTCACAAGCACCAGTTTTAGACCTAGTCCGACCATTTGGACTATTGGAGGTAACAGAATTCTTTATCAACAATAATAATAACTAGATCTCTATATTCCAGAAGGTGCTTATATTGGTTTTATATTCATTAGGCTTTCAATAGAAGGAAGTGAAAAGACTTGGAAGCAGGATCAAGGATCGGAGGATTCGGCTTCAACATTTTTTTTTTTGACTAAAAGCTTCAACATATTGATGATAGCAAAAATGTGTGCAAAAAAAATAATTTATTGGTGGATTAAAATTAGAATATATATTAAAAAAATATACAATAAGAAGATAAGTTGCAAAAATACACTATCTAAATTTAGTCTTTTTTTTTTTTCAAAGACGACAAATAAAAAGGAACAGAGAATAATAAAAAAACAAGAAAACTCATTAGAGACCGAATTTAACATACCTCGTTTTCAATTCGGTCGCTGAATTAGTCGCAAAAAAACATAAAAATTAATTCAAAATTGGTCACAATAATAGTCTCTAATAAAGGTCACTAAATCATTCGTTGATAGCATCGTTCAAGGCGTCGCACGTCGCTTGCGGTCCCTAATTCTGTCTCTAAATTTACTCACAAATTCAGTCACTAAAATCAGTCACTGTTTCGGTCTCTAAATTCAGTCACTAAATCGGTCTCTAAATTCAATCACTTAATCGGTCTCTAAATTCAGTCTCTAAATCGGTCTCTAAATTCCGTCTCTAAATCGGTCTTTAAATTCAGTCACTAAATCGGTCTCTAAATTCAGTCTCTAAATTGGTCACTAAACTCAGTCACTAATTCGGTCGCAACAAATTGGTCACTAAATTGGTTACAACATATCAGCCACCTAAGTTTTTTAAACTCATTTTAATTGGTCACTATATCAGTCACTAATTGATTTTCATTAAAATCGGTCTCTAAACGTAAAATTTCTAGTAGTGAACTAAGGAAAGACTAATATAACATACTCCATCCATCCCAAAATATAAGGAAAAAAAATAAACATTTATTTTTCCCAAGTATTAATTTTACTTATTCTCATAAAATTAAATACAAATTGTATTTAATTTTCATTCTCTCTCCTTTTATCAATAAATAACAACCAATAAAAAATGTTTTTACATCTTCCTATTTAACTTACTTATTATAAGAAAAAAATCATATTTCAAATTTTCATGTTTTGGTTTTCTTAAAAAGTGTGATTTTTTTATTTTTTTATAGTTTGGGACAGAGGGAGTATATATTTATAGTGTTAATAAGTATATACCCTGTAAAGTACATGATTTTTGTTGCAATACCCTCTTGTAATATTTGAATTTTTGCAATATCCTCCTGTAATATTTGAATTTTTGCAATACTCCCTTGAACTTTTATGACCATTATATTTTGCGGCGGTTTTTATTTGCGGCGCTTCAAAAATAATAATATGGTTGAAAAAGTCAAGGGGGTATTGCAAAAATTCAAATATTGTTCTCAAAAAAATAATTTACAGGAGAGTATTGCAAAAATCATGTACTGAGGTATATACCTATTAACCCATATTATTATTTTTTTTACCAAACCTATTAACCTATATTATATATATATATATATATATATAGGATGAAGCTTGAAGGATTTTCATCAACCAAAATAAAAACAAGAGTATTCTCTCTGCAACTTTCCAATATTAAGCTTATCCACCCATCTCACCATGGCAACATTAAGTGATGTTGAAAACTCTCTTGTTCCAAGATACTTGCAAGAATATGAACACTTAAGCCAAGAATGCAAGGAGTTGATAACCACCTTGCCATTAGAAAAAGATTGGATTAATACCCATTTCCATCAATACGAAGGATTTTGGATTTCCACAATTTTTCTCCAAGGTGTTTTATCTTGTCAAAAACACTTTCAAGCCTTTGACACTGATATCATCTTAGTTACCACTCCGAAAGCCGGTACCACTTGGCTCAAAGCATGGACTTTTGCTTTGTTAAACCGCAACAAACATCCAAATGTTCATAACGACCATCCCTTACTCACTTCCAACCCTCATTCTCTTGTTCCTTTCTTGGAGATTGACCTTTACTGTGACAAAGATTTTGTTCCTGATCTCAACTCATTATCATCTCCAAGACTCTTCTCTACACATATTTCATATGAGTCATTGCCAAAATCTGTCAAAGAGTCAAGTTGCAAGGTGGTGTATCTTTGTAGAGATCCTAAAGACGCTTTTGTTTCGTATTGGTATTTCGCAAACAAGCTAAGATCACAGAGTAGAGGAACACTTCCATTAGAAGAGGCGTTTGAGAGTTATTGTAGAGGAGTGAGTTTGTTTGGACCCTTTTGGAAACATATATTGGGATATTGGAAGGAAAGTTTGGAAAGGCCAGAGAAGGTGATGTTTTTGAAATATGAAGAAATGAAAATGAAGCCTCATTTTTATTTAAAAGAGATTGCTAAGTTTTTGGAGTGTCCATTCTCCGAAGAAGAAGAATCCAATGGTGTGGTTGTTGATATATTGCATCTATGTGATTTTGAGAAGCTGAGCAACTTGGAGGTTAATAAGACCGGAAAATGTTTGTTTGAGATGGAAAAACAACATTTTTTCCGTAGTGGCCAAGTTGTTCTCACAAATGAAATGATTGAGCAATTAAACACTATCATTGAAAATAAATTGGGTACGCATGGGCTTACTTTTTGAGTGAATGGTTTGTTTGGTTTATTAGTCTATTATTAGCTTGTGTTTCTGTTGTTTTTGGTGTTGTGTGGTGTTTGGTTTTTGTGTCCAGCTCATGCAGGAGTGTTAGAAATAATATAAAACTATTGATGTGGCATTTCCTAACAGCTTAAGCTTTTGGGATAATCGGTTATTTTACATGGTATCAGAGCCTCTATGACTTAATGGTCAAGAGTTCGATTCTCGCTCCCCTCACTTTCTAATTAAAAGTGAAATTTAAGCATATGGTAGGTGGGCCTATGCATTATCTACGCTTCAAACCCAATGGGCTCTTGCGTGAGGGGGCGTGTTAGAAATAATATAAAACCATTGATGTGGCATTTCCTAACAGCTTAAGCTTTTGGGATAATCGGTCATCTTACAAGGAGTGTATGTTTTCTATTCTTCTTGGTTCATCATGAATGTGCCAAGGATGTGGACATGGGGTTATTAATAAATTATTTGTTGTTTAAAAAATGAGACTCAGTGTCTAGTGTCTGTTTCGTTGTTGCGTTGATAAATATTAAATTTAAATAAATTAATTTTAGTTAAAAGTGAGTTGAATGAATTGATCTCACTGTTTTACTAAATCTAACTTTGTGGTGCAAACTTCTCCCAAACAAAATTCAACCAACGCTTCACCTCTTGGCTTGTACACTGACCCAACAATACTAATACATCAATTTGAAGGTTCACATATCTAGGCTTGCAAGGGGGCCTTCTTTTTGATTCTCATCTTTGATTTTCATAGCTAGCTTGGCAATTCAATGAATATTTTATATTGGTCAATTATGATTTTTTTTTTTTGCTGAAGGCAAATGAAATTTATTGATAATGATCTCTTAAGGCACAAGATGTGCTATCAGAGACAGATGGAGTAAGTAACAAAGGCAACAAAGATACAAAACTGAGCACAAAAACCAATCAAAACCAACACCATAAGGCTCAAATTATCTAGTAAAACACGCGCCCGGGTTCCACCACCATTCGTATTAAGAATTATGATTATTAGATATCAATATTACCTCTGATTCTAATTAAATATAAGAAAATTTTATTTTTTAAGTTTATTGAAAATTTAATATATTTAGTCTACAATATAGACTAAATACGTTAGATTTTCAACAAATCTAAAAAATTAACTATCTGTTATATTTAAAACGGGAGGAGTAATATTTTGCCTTAAAACACATGAATTAGATATACATGCAATTTAAAAGGAATGCTCTGGAACTTGACATACACAAATAATTGGTGGAAATTTTTTGACTCCATAAACAGTTTAATGGAAGTTGGAATTCAATTCTAAATCTAACTTTGTACTCCATAACTCTCTTGTGGGACTACTCCATAACTTCTTCAATTGATCTGTCAATTTATATATTTTTTTGATCTGTCAATTTATAAAATATTATAAAGAAATTGATTTCCCATATTTTTCATATTTAATTTTATCTTAGTTTTTTAATAAAATAAATAAAAGAGCAGAGTTTTAGACATAGCAAGCAATTTTACACATTTTCGTCGAACTTCTCTGAGAAAAGTTTCTTACCACTCATTATTTCCCGTTCCATTATTATCTAATATGCAATATTTAAAAAGTGAACATTCGGTACTCAATAATTATTCTACAATTGTTCGGTATGGAGAATGAGTAGCTCAATTGTTTAAATTAGTTTAATTAAACACTACTAGAAAATTCGCGTTTAGAGACTGATTTAGAGACCGATTTTAATGAAAATCGGTCACTAAATCAATTAGTGACCGATATAGAGATCAATTAAAATCAGTTTAAAAAATCTAGGTAGCTAATCAGTTGTGACCAATTTAGTGACTAATTTTTTGCGACCGAATTAGTGACTGAGTTTATTGACCAATTTAGAGACTGTATTTGGAGACTGATTTAGAGACTGAATTTAGAGACTGAATTTAGAGACCGATTTAGTGACTGAATTTAGAGACTGATTTAGAGACTAAATTTAGAGACCGATTTAAAAGACTAAATTTAAAGACCAATTTAGTGACTAAATTTAAAGACTGATTTAGAAACTGAATTTAGAGACCGAAACAGTGACTGATTTTAGTGACTGAATGTGTGACTAAATTCAGAGACTGCAAGCGACGTGACGTGCGACGCCTTGAACGACACTATCAGCGACTGATTTAGTGACCCTTATTAGACACCGTTATTGTGACCAATTTAGAATAATTTCTATGTTTTTTTGCGACCAATTCAGTGACCGAATTGAAAACGTTGTATGTTAAATTTGGTCTTTAATTCGGTCTCTAATGAGTTTTTTTTTTGTTTTTTCATTATTCCCTCCATTTCTTTACATTTGTCGTTTTTGAAAGTAGAAAAAAGACCAAATTAAGATAGTGTATTGTTGCACCTTATCTTCCTATTATACACTTTTTTATAATATATATCCTAATTTGAATCCACCAATAAAATCATATTTTTTTAAACACACTTTCTCTTTACAAAAAATAGAAACAAAACAAAAACAATACCTACCAACAAAACAAAACTAAAACAATAAAAAGATTATTATATGAATAAATTTAATAAAAAAATAAAAAAAATAAATAGATTATATATTTTTTTTGTTGCATCAACTAGATTTCATACATATTCCAAAATAAAGATTATACTTGTTATTTGAAGAAGAAGAAACAAAAGCAAACATTTCAAAAATAAATAAAATAGGCCGCAAAGTCAATTGTCATCAAAATTAAAATTGCCTCTACAGTAAAGAAACAATTAATTTAGTCTCAAAAATCCAAAACAAAAATAAAATCTGATTGACACATAATATAACATTATTGCAAATTTATTAATAACGCCCAATACCCCAAACTCTCACAACACCATCAGTATATCCACTAAACAAAGTGCTTCCATTTGCACTCTAGTTCAAGCTAGTACAATAGATAACCTTCTTCTTGGTAGTGTTACCACCACCGGTATCATAAGCTTCATTCTTAAGATCAACCTTCAAATCTTCAACAATGCTCTTGCTGTCCAAATCCCAGATCATGATGCTTGACTCAGTTGCAACACATAGCCAATACCTATTAGAACTGAAACACAAAGCATGAATAATAGAACCAACATCAATAGAACCAACATCAAGATTATATAAAATTTAGTCAATAAAAAAATTAGAAGGGATGATATAATAGATAAAGTATAACCTTAAATTGTCAAACGACAAATAAATAGAAACAAATATTTTTTTCTAAAAGGACGAATACAAATGAAGGAGGGAGTATTATTTATAATTTGTTTTACATGAAAGACAAAATATTATTATTTTTAATTGAAAATCCCTAAAAGAAAATTTTTTAGATCTAATTTAATATCTCTAAAATTATTTCATAGACACCAAACAATTAATCATGCAACTCGGAGGGTGTGGTTGAGCGGTTGAGGCTCATCCTCCGTCCCTTAACCAATGGTCGATGGTTCAATCCTCGCCTTGGGTACGAAACAACTTTAAATCTCTGGGCCAGATACATCATCCTTTGAGGTACCTCCAATCTAACGAGGGGAATAGTCACTGTGTTCGGCGGTGGATACCCTGGTCTCGAACAAAAAAAAGGAGACAATTAATCATGCACACAACAATATTAACATAGTAGAATTAAGGATTACCAAATACTTATAAAAAAAAGAGGAATTTTAAATCAAACAAAACTTGCATTAGAACATTAATAGATATTCTTGATAAAAATTTTCCTTCTTCGGCGCCATATTGTTCTTGTATTTCTCCCATCAACGGTTCCAATGAGTTTTCCACTCTTTCTTCCTTTTGAACATATTCATGAGTCTTTTATTTTATTTTTTCTCTATCAACGGTTCCAATGAATTTTCCACTTTTTCTCATCATATTTATAAAATTTTACCACTTCATAGAACCATTGTGTTTTTTTGGATAAAGACTAAAGAACTATTATTATATGTAACAAATTTTGTTTAGATATCTAAATGTAACAAACTTTGTTTTACAAACAAATTTTAGTATTTCAAACTTTAGTTTTTCAAATATATATATAGTATATATTAAACAAATTTTAGTTTTTTGAAGAAACTTCGTTAGTTAATAATTTTTTTTTGGTTTGAACAAAGTATTGAGTTTTTAATTATATAATATATATATATATATATATATGGGTTTGCTAACTTCCTCCCACCTAAAAACATGTGGGAGGAAGTTAGCAATCCTCCTCCCACTTACATTTTACATGAAAACCACTTTCTATTATTTTAAATAGGATTATATAAAGGACAGTTTGGTAAATCTCATTTATTTATTTTTAATCTAAAAACAATACTAATTCCTCAATTCCGTTTTTTTTGTTACGGTTCTCAATTATGGTTAATGTTTTTAATTGACGGTTTGTCAATGTTTTTTATTGGATTTTTCTTTTCATGTTTATTATATCTCATGTGTGGCTTAATTTAAGCAATAAATCCCGATGAAAAATTCCACCGAAAGATGAACGATTAGCAAGAACAATTTGAACAATTTTTATCTCCAATTTTAATAATGTTTCATGCTAATCTCACATGCTTTTACGAATTTAAAATTGGGGATAAAAATCCCACTGAATATTCTTATTACTAAATGTGATTTATAAAAATGTCTGAAATTTTATGAAAAACATGCAGTAATTTTTAAGGATTTAGATACTTTGGAAAATTAATTTGAAGCAATAAAAACAATGTTTCAACAAAAAATCTCCAAAAAAAAACAATGTTTTATTAGGAGTACATTAAAATAAGATTGTGTTTCCAACAAAAAAGCAAATTACAATAATGTCCATTCATTAAGTTGTGTTCTTTAAAAACATAATGGAGTATTTAGTAATAAATAAGTGGAAGGAGATTTGCTAACTTCCTCCCACATATTTTTAGGTGGGAGGAAGTTAGTAAACTCATATATATATATATATATATATATATATATTTGCTGAAAGTTGAAAAAATATCTTTCTTTTGAGAGGGAAGGTTTCCGGGCTAAAAATTTAGTATTTTTTGTCTCTAAATCAGTTGTTAATATTATTACTACCTTCTTTCCTTTTTACTTGTCGTTTTAGAAAAATATATTTGTTATTTTTTACTTGTCATTTTAGAAATTTAGCTTATATTTTGTCTATTATACCATCCTTTCTATTTTATTTTATTGAATAAATTTTGTATAATTTTTGTTGTTGAAACAATATAATCTTTTTATTGTATACAAATTTGTTTGTTTTTAAATAAAATTTGTTACAATTTTTTTGGAGATAGATAATGTTTGTGAAAAATATAGGAATTTATTAGTGGATTAAAAATATGATATATATTTAAAAAAGGGCATAATAGGAATATAAGGTGCAAAAACACACTCTCCTATTTTGTTTTTTTTTCTCTAAAAAAACAAGTAAAAAGGAATGGAGATAGTAGTTTTTAAATTGGCCATTATTATTTAGTCTCTAAATTGGTCACTAATTGTCCGTCTCTAAATCAGTCACTATATTATATTAGTGACTGATTTAGCAACCAAAATATTTTTAATTATGTGATTGATTAATCAGTCTCTAAATCGGTCACTGATATAAATATAGTAATTATTGGTCTACAAATCGGTCACTAATTATTAGTCTCTAAATTGGGCACTAGTATAAATATAGTAATTATTGGTCTTTAAATCAGTCACTAATTATTAGTCTCTAAATCGGTCACTAATATAAATATAATAATTATTGGTCTCTAAATCGGTCACTAGTTATTAGTCTCTAAATCGGTCACTAATATAAATATAGTAATTATTGGTCTCTAAATCAGTCACAAATTTTTAGTCTCTAAATCGGTCACTAATATAAATATAGTAATTATTGGTCTCTAAATTGATCACTAGTTATTAGTCTATAAATCAGTCACTAATATAAATATAGTAATTATTGGTCTCTAAATTAGTCACTAATTATCTGTCTCTAAATCGGTCACATAATAATAAATATTTTGGTCTCTAAATCGGTCACCAATTATCTGTCTCAAAATCAGTCACTAATATAATATTAGTGACCGATTTAGCGACCAAAATATTTATTATTATGTGACCGATTATTCGGTCTCTATATCGGTCGCTATATTATTTTAGTGACCGATTTAACAACCAAATATTTTTTGACTTTGAACTCAAAATTTTGGTCTCTAATTCAGTCTCTATTATGACCAAAAAGTTTTGATCGCTAAATCGGTCTCTAAATGCAAAATTTCTAGTAGTGAAAAGTTAAGGAGCGAGTAGGAGGTCTAGAGTTCAAATTCTTGCAAATTAAAGAAGAAAAATTAATATTATATTAATATACTAACAAAAACAAATGAACTAATATTTATAGAGAAGCATAACAACTGCCTAAATAACATCTATAAAACGTCCATTCGACGCGTTTCTTGCCACCTAATCTTCATTCTTGTCAGTTGATAACTGTCATTTTGAATGAAACGTTGTATCAGTTCAAACTCGATAACTCTAGGAAAAGCTTACAATTTGCTAAGTTAAAACCAAGATATCACTTCGAGTAATTCTTCACCCGACTCGAAACATTGGTGATTCGAAGGCAAAACACTTGTGAATATTTGTTGTCTCTCTTGAATACATTACTCTTCACCTTCATGTTAACACAAAGAATATATTATTTCTTTATTTTTGAAAACATTACTCTTCATAATTGAAAGGTATTTATTATGTTCAAACGAACATTTAGGGCATATTTTGACTTACCAAAAATATGGGCTAACAATTAGTAATTTCCTTTTTTTAGACGGTGGGCGGCCGTCCAGCCTAGCCACCCCTGGATTCGCCGTGGTAGATATGTTATTGTGACACATACGGATTAACGGAATTTAAAAAAATACACAAACAATTAATTTTGATTTTTTTCAATAACCTATTAAATTTTTTGGATTTGTCTGAATTTTTACATAAATGATCTATATGATATAAACTTTCAATCTAAAGATGTATTTTTTAAAATTTATATCGATTATATCATTATTGAGTGGTTGATGGATAAATAATCCAAATTATGAAAGGGGTAATAAACCTCACCAAAATTTCTTAAAATAAAAAATTTAAAGAGTGCCACGAGAATACACTTTAATTAGCGAGATACTTTCTATAATTAACGCCATATATTAAATGACGTAGCTTTACTAGTCCCCATTTTAACCCAATATTGTTGTATCGGACAACAACCATTTAACAACTTGCAAACAAAAGAAATACTCCCTCCGGCTTAATTATATAAGCAATTTTCCATTTTTTAGATTCATTAAATAACTACTGTATCTCGTATATAATTAAGGCTAGATTCAATAGTTATTAAATGATTCTAAAAAATAAAAAGTTGGAGTAGAAATCTAGCACATAACTTACTTTAATTAAAAAAATTGGTTTGATTTGACTTGAATCTATATAAACTAAATCTTGCTATTGTTGTTTTGGGTGGTTTGAGTACTATCGGTACTTCTCCTTTGTAGATGGGTAGAGTATCTCTTGTACTTTTCTCTTTCTCGATTTTTAATAAAATATATTGCCGTTCAAACAAAAAATTCTTTGTAGGTCTATACGACTTATTCTCACACTAATGTTAGTCGGTACCAAATTTGATTCTACAATTGAAAGACACCTTATTTATCATTCAAAACATATGGCCACGTGGCTGTGGTCCATGGTAAATAAATATCTCATGATGGCAGATTAAAGTAGTAGATGAAAGAGTTCAATCTTTAAATCACTAGATCAAATGTCTCATCTTTTAAGGTGTCTCCAACTTAACGAAAGAAATAGTTATTTTGTTCAATGGTATAAATTTTGATCTTGACAAAGAATTAGTAGATGAATATTATGATCATTAGTTAGTTCCATCATTCAAAACATGTGGTCACGTTGCTGTGGTGGTCCATGGTAAATAAATATTCTTTCCGTTTCAAAATATTTGACATAATTGATCAGTGTATACCATTCAAATAATTTATTTTGATAATTTTTTTTATTAATATGTAAATACAAATATTAACATATAAGATTTTGTAATAAAAAAATATATTGTAATAAAACATAAAAAAAATATATCACAAAAACAACTCAATGAGAGTTGAACCCACTACCTTTAAATATTGCAAGTCTCAAACCACTAAGTTAACCAAACAACACATTAGAAAATTACGCGAATGAATTTATATAGTTTTACATTGTTATTTTATTAAATTTTTTAGGGTATATTAGTAATTTCCTTTTTTTAGACGGTGGGCGGCCGCCCAGCCCAGCCACCCCTGGATCCACCGTTGTATGTTGATATGCTATTGAGACACATAAAGATTAACGACATTTAAAAAAAAATTAATTTTGATTTGTTTCAATAATCTATCAAATAATTTTGGATTTGTCTTAAATTTTACATAAATGATTTATATGATATAAACTTTCAATCTAACGATGTATTTTTTTAAAATTTATCTCGATTATAACATTATTGATTGGTTGATAGATAAATAATCCAAATTATATATAAAGGGGTAAAATAAACCTCACCAAAATTTCTTTAAATAAAAATATTTAAAGAGTGCCGCGAGAATACACTTTAATTAGCGAGATATTTTCTATAATTAACAACATATATTAAAGGACGTAACCTTAATAGTCTCCACGGGAGTGGTTATGGTGCATAAGTTTTTTCCTTACGCGTCATGCATAAATAATGAAAATTGTTTAATATGCACTTCCAAATTGCTTAGTACACCTCTTAGATTGCTTAGTGCACCCTCAAATTTCTAGCGTACCCCTTGAAAATATGGGGGTGCGCTAGGGTATGCTAGAAATTTGGAAGGTGTGCTAAGCAATTTTGGGTATCTATGTACACTACTAGAAAATTTGCGTTTAGAGACCGATTTAGAGACTGATTTTTATGAAAATCGGTCACTAAATCAATTAGTGACCGATATAGAGACCAATTAAAATCAGTTTTAAAAACTTAGGTAGCTAATTTGTTGTGACCAATTTAGTGACCAATTTGTTGCGACCGAATTAGTGACTGAGTTTAGTGACCAATTTAGAGACTGTATTTGGAGACCGATTTAGAGACTGAATTTTGAGACTGATTTAGAGACTAAATTTAGAGACCGATTTAGAGACTGAATTTAGAGACCGATTTAGTGACTGAATCTTGAGACCGAAATGGTGACTGATTTTAGTGACTGAATTTGTGACTAAATTTAGAGACCGAATTAGAGACTGCAAACGACGTGACGTGCGACGTCTTGAACGACGCTATCAATGACTGATTTAGTGGCCCTTATTAAAGACCGTTATTGTGACCAATTTAGAATAATTTCTATATTTTTTTGCGACCGATTCAACGACTGAATTGAAAATATGGTATGTTAAATTCAGTCTCTAAGTATATACCCTGTAAAGTACATGATTTTTGTTGCAATACCCTCTTGTAATATTTGAATTTTTGCAATATCCTCCTGTAATATTTGAATTTTTGCAATACTCCCTTGAACTTTTATGACCATTATATTTTGCGGCGATTTTTATTTGCGGCGCTTCAAAAATAATAATATGGTTGAAAAAGTCAAGGGGGTATTACAAAAATTCAAATATTGTTCTCAAAAAAATAATTTACAGGAGAGTATTGCAAAAATCATGTACTGAGGTATATACCTATTAACCCATATTATTATTTTTTTTACCAAACCTATTAACCTATATTATATATATATATATATATATATGGATGAAGCTTGAAGGATTTTCATCAACCAAAATAAAAACAAGAGTATTCTCTCTGCAACTTTCCAATATTAAGCTTATCCACCCATCTCACCATGGCAACATTAAGTGATGTTGAAAACTCTCTTGTTCCAAAATACTTGCAAGAATATGATGACTTAAGCCAAGAATGCAAGGAGTTGATAACCACCTTGCCATTAGAAAAAGGTTGGATTACTACTCATTTATATCAATACGAAGGATTTTGGATTTCCACAATTTTTCTCCAAGGTGTTTTATCTTGTCAAAAACACTTTCAAGCCCTTGACACTGATATCATCTTAGTTACCACTCCGAAAGCCGGTACCACTTGGCTCAAAGCATGGACTTTTGCTTTGTTAAACCGCAATAAACATCCAAATGTTCATAACGACCATCCCTTACTCACTTCCAACCCTCATTCTCTTGTTCCTTTCTTGGAGATTGACCATTACTGTGACAAAGATTTTGTTCCTGATCTCAACTCATTATCATCTCCAAGACTCTTCTCTACACATATTTCATATGAATTATTGCCAAAATCTGTCAAAGAGTCAAGTTGCAAGGTGGTGTATCTTTGTAGAGATCCTAAAGACACTTTTGTTTCATATTGGCATTTCGCGAACAAGCTAAGAGCACAGAGTAGAGGAACACTTCCATTAGAAGAGGCGTTTGAGAGTTATTGTAGAGGAGTGAGTTTGTTTGGACCCTTTTGGAAACATATATTGGGATATTGGAAGGAAAGTTTGGAAAGGCCAGAGAAGGTGATGTTTTTGAAATATGAAGAAATGAAAATGAAGCCTCATTTTTATTTAAAAGAGATTGCTAAGTTTTTGGAGTGTCCATTCTCCAAAGAAGAAGAATCCAATGGTGTGGTTGATGATATATTGCATCTATGTAGTTTTGAGAAGCTGAGCAACTTGGAGGTTAATAAGACAGGAAAAGTTTCGTTTGAGATGGAAAACAAACACTTTTTCCGTAGTGGCCAAGTTGGAGATAGCAAAAATGTTCTCACAATTGAAATGATTGAGCAATTAAACACTATCATTGAAAATAAATTAGGCATGCATGGGCTTACTTTTTAGATTGAGTGTATGGTTTGTTTGGTTTATTACTCTATTACCTTGTGTTTCTGTTGTTTTTGGTGTTGTGTGGTGTTTGGTTTTTGTGTCCTGCTCATGCAGGAGTGTATGTTTTCTATTCTTCTTGGTTCATCATGAATGTGCCAAGGATGGGGACATGGGGTTATCAATAAATTATTTGTAGGTTAAAAAAATGAGATTCAGTGTATGTTTCGTTGTTGCGTTGATAAATATTGAATTTAAATAAACTGATTTTAGTTAAACGTGAGTTGAATGAATTGATCCCACTGTTTTACTAATGCGTGAATGTTGTTATGAAACTACGAATGAACATAAAAAATGATATCATCAAATCAATATTAAAATGCATGAATTTACCGTATCAGGTTACTATACTATTTATTGCGTACAATACAATACTACTTGATCTACAAATGCAAACAAAGTGATAAAAAACCCTGAAGTGATCATTTCAATTAACAAAAACCAGAAGTGATAAAAACTACTAGTAGACATACATAACTTAGTCGATTCATTTAAAAGATATGGTAGTGAATTGCAACAAATTAATCTCCTCTTTCACAGGCTCACAACTCATTCACTACAAGAAATAGTAGAAGTTTATGTGAATTTGACAGGGTGTCTTAATATTTTTGGTAGTGTAGTTTGATTATTATCTATTAAGTTGGATGTTTAAATCCAATGCTTATTATTTTTGTTTCTGTTTATGCATAGTAGAAGTGAGGCATTGCCCGCAAGTATAGTCTCCGACGACTCTGCGCTATTTTCAGTTTGAAGATGCCATCTTTATTGGGCCCTCAAATAATGCCTAAGAAAGCTCATTATTATGAAGTAAGTGTGAGTTTCACTCTACCTAAAATAATCAACTTTCGGTCTACTATGTGATATATGAAGAAAAACTTCTTAGAGATTTTGGGACTAATGATGATTTTAAATTTGACTAATGTGATTCAGCTTCATCTATGCTAGTTAATGATGATTGAGCTTTGTATTTTGTTGAGGTAGTATGTCTCAATAATGATCCATCACTTTCAGGGATGGATGCAAGTGTAAGGGTTTGTGGGCAATTGCCTGCACAAAAATTTTTAATTTTTTATTTAGTATGTATAATATATAATATAAATTGATGTTTTCATTATTTGGCCTACATATATTTCACAATATTTTTTCTTATGTCCACACTATTATTACAAGTGACATAACAATACCACAACTGTTTTACTTTCAAACATAAAAAATTAAAAAACTATTTTCAAAACAAAGAAAGAAAACACAAATTGACAATATTTATTTCTTTATGTTTTAATTTTGATTGAAATATTATAGGGTGTATTTGTGTTTGTAGTGACGGAGCCAGCAAATGTATAAAGTTAGGGTAAACGCTCAATTTTAATTAAAAATCTCAATTTTGAACAAAATAATTCTCAACTTTGTCTAAATGAACTCTTAAAATATCCATTTTAACTTAAATAACCCTGAGCATACTCACATATTTTGCCTGAGCCCGGGCATCCCGAGCTTTAAAACCATCATCGTGTGTTGGCCTCTTTATTAGATATTTTTATAGATCTTTGTTTCTTTTCTATTTCTTACATTAGTTTGTTGCCATTTTAGCTTGTGTGTTTTTGTCAATTATACTTAGACTTAATTTTTATAATAAAACTATAATATTAGCTTATTTAAAAAATTAAAATTTAATATATTTATTTAGAGTTTTTTTAAACAAATTTATTTAATTTATTAAATGCTGCAAATTTATATATATGATGCCCCCACTATTTGAAATTCCTGGATCCGTCACTGATCACTTTTGATTTTTGCTCACATTTTTCTTCTTATTGGTTTATATTTGTTTTTATTTTGTCACATTTCTCACATCTGTAGATTGTAAATGATACTCAATTGATTAGAACAAATTTATTACTTTCCATTAATATCTCACAATACTCCAGAATTTGGTTTATCATGCTTATAGGATTATTAATATAATCTAATAGTTATTTATTGAAATTTTACTTACGTGATGCTATTTTAATTTAGCTAGCTATTAGAAGAATATGAGCTCTGAACACTTGGTCAGTCTTCTATATATAATTCCTTCTTTGAACTCATCAGATTTCAGATGTACCTTTGTGTTTTAGGCAGTTATTGGATGGGTTTAAGCAGTTATTGGATGAAGCCTCAGAGCAAGGTTTTAAATTGCAGACCGCAGCCGCAATATTGCGGATGCAGTGTACAGCGCAATTGCGGTATGAACCGAAATCACAGCTGATGCCGCATCAAAACCGTAACGCAACTGCATTTTAACCGCAACGGGACCGCAAAAGACCATAAGAGTCCTTGTTCATCGTTCTTTTTCAGAAAATAGAAGAAAAAACAAAAAAAATAAAGCATCTATTTCATATTCATAGAGAATCTCACAATTTAGGATGTATAATGTTTGTTTTATTAGAGTTAAATTTATATTATTCATAAATATGATACAATACCCTAAAAATGAATTAAAATTTATATGAAACTAAGTATATAAGAAGTTATAATAATTATATAAATTTTCTATATTTGGTGCGAATATAAAATTATTTCACGCCGAAACGGCCGCAATGCTCGTCGCAGCAACCGCATTGACCGCAAACGCAATGACTGCAACCGCTACCGCAGTGGCGGAGCCAGGAAACATATAAAGCCCGGGCAAAATTTAAACAAAAATTTCAATTTTACATTGAAAATTTTCAAATTTAAAAAAAAAAAAACTCAGTTTTGCCCTAAATTAATTCTCTCGAATCTCAATTTTACTCTAAGTTAACTCCTAAAACACCAAAAAGATTATTTTGTGGTGAAAAATCTGAGTTTTTAACCAAAAAACTTCAATTTTGTCCTAAATTAAATCCTAAAAATATCAATTTTACTCTAAATTTACCCTTAAAACAAAAAAATATTCCGACCGAGCCCGGACTGCAACCTAGCAACCTGAATGGTAAATCCGCCCATGCGCTACCGCATCCGCGGCCGCAACCGCAATTTAAAACCATGCCTCAGAGGTTAATATTGCCTCAATTTGGAGCTCATTTGTTCTTATAATTGTTCTGGTATCAAGTCTATCAATTTGTGGAACTACGTACTGAGTTTGTAGATGATTTATTTTTCAGGATATTAATGAATGACAACACTAATTATCACACTTTTCGAAAAGCATGGGGAAATGATCCAAAAATGGAGGCATTATATTGGACCGCAAGGAACGGGAGCACCTTCTGAACGAAAGGTGCCACTTTGCATTTCTAACTTCATTTTCTTTGCATGTGATGCATGTGTTCACATAATCATAATCCTTACCATTAGATTACTTTTTTTATAAACTCGTGTAAATTACTAACAGGGTGAGAAAGCTAGGAATTTAGGAGTGTAAATTACGTACGACTAATGGTACTTATGTCATTAATTGACATTCTAGTTGTTGTATGCACTTACCAATTGCAACAACTCTCTAATATTGTTAGAACCTAACTCTGAAACAAACATGCATCTTGCACATACAGTTTTTCCCTTATATGCATGATTCTACACGAAGATGAATTTATTAAAAAAATAGGTTTAAATAGTACTTAGATCTCTGTAAGTTCACCTTTTATTGAAATAAGTCTCTGTAAGTTTTTTTTTTAAAATTAGTCACTACAATTACACTTCTTGTTGATTTTAGTCCCTATCATTAACTACCGTTACAAAAACGCTGACTTGGCTATGCTGATGTGTCAAGTGAAGTTTAATGAGGAACTAAATTCAAAAAACATTGATATTACAGGGACCAAATTAAAAACAAACACATTATATGGAAATAGTCACTAAGTATATGGTAATGGATGGGGATGGGTGCTTTCAATATGAGTGTATTATATATTATTAGAAAAATTATCCAATAAGCTAATATTTATATCTATATATTATTAAAAAAATATGGTTAAAACATAATAGATTAATAGTAAAATTTAGTCAAAAATGATCTTATATTAAAGAACGGAGGGAGTATATGCTATCAATCTATCTATATAACAATGTAGGTGGGTGCATTTCATTATTAAAAATATTATAATAATAAAATTAGCTAGGAGTTACCTGCAAAATAGCTAGGAAAGTGTAGCTTGATATTTACAACGAAAATTTGCAACAATATCCTAGCGATATAGCTAGAAATTGTTTACATTTTGTGCAATATTTACTACGTATTAGTTGGAAATTAGATAGGATTTAAATTATATTAGTTGCCAATTAGCTAGGAAATATTTGCATAGATAATTTGCCGCCCAATCCATGCTACGATCAACATGGCAACTAATTCACAACAAATCTATAGCTAATTCTGTTTTCCTAGGGATTAGCTACGAATTAGCTACAACTAAAGTCGTAGCTAAAGCTGAATTTTCTTGTAGTGATTCCTGCATACATTAATCAGTTAAAGTAATGCACTAATCTGGAGATGCAGATTAAGGATACGTACTAGTCTATTGATAAACATAAAGCTGAAAATAATTTGTTACATATAAACACATAATATATAGATTAGCCCACTGTCACATAATTTTGTTGAACAAGTTATGGAATTTATTTTAAGTTGCATGAAGAAATTTTGTTGAACATAATTTTATCAAGCATGTGTGTTGAAAAGTTATTAAACAAGTTGCCTAATAGATGTCGCGGAACAATTTATAGTTTATATCGAGTTAGTTAACATATTTAGTGCAATAGAGTCCTATAAATAAAATACTTATGTACCTTAGTTTGATGTCGCAATTGCATGCAGGCACAGACAGAGGAGCAAAATGACCATTTGGCATCTGCATATATATCCTATTGCTGGAAAGATGTCTTTTCCAGACCAGCCACCCTCCTCGCTCATACTGTGACATGTGTGGATAGAGAACATCTCTGGTGCCAAATTGGAATTAAAATTTATCATATTTCTACTTCGAAATTCTCCAATGCTAGGAAATAGGCACGACAATAGAGCGGGGACGGATCTTGCAATCCCCAAACCTAAATTTATAAAGTTTGGGTATTTCCATGCATATCCATCCTATTTTTATCAAGAATAAAAATTGAAACTTCAAATCCACACCCGTTTCATCTCAACTCAACATAAAATAATGTTGCATTTTTCGTTTTTTTAATTAAAAAAAGTCAACAACGCAAAATTAAGTTTTTAATCAAAGAATAAAATAAATAAAATGACTTGTTCAATACTAAAATTATATATAAAAATAAACATATGAATGAAATTTAAGAATAAGTACAAAGATTTATAATTTAAGAGAAATAAAATATAATTTTAATATAAACGGAGCGGGTTTGGGGATGGTTTCAGGGTGGGTACACTACAAAAAACACGCCATTTAACGGCGGTTATTTTACGGCGGTTTCACAAAACCCCCGCAAATTCGTTAAAAAAATATTAATGCTTCTAAAATTTGGGTTATTTTGCGGCGGTTTTGTAAAACCCCCTAAGTTTGGGTTATTATTCTCGCGCTTTTATCTACTAATTATTTTTCTTCTCATTTTGGATTTTATTTCAAACGCACACAGAAGCTTTTTCCAAATGCACGCAGAAGCTAATTTCATTCTGAAAACAGAGATGCTTCACCGTGAAGTCCACTGTCGCAACCGTGATGACCAAACTTCTCTCTCTCTCCGCCGCTGAAGAAGCTTTCCGCCGCTGCTCACAACAGGTAATGTTTTACCATTACTGATTTCTTCGATTCATTGGATCTGGTAATGGATTTAGTTTCTATATGGATCTGGTAATGGATTTCTTCGATTTCTTAGATTTAGTTTAACCTATTACTGATCATCAATTTGGATTTAGTTTCACCTATTACCGATTTCACCGATTTCTTCGATTTCGATTTTGTAGCTTTATCTCACTGTTATGAATTTTGTAGATTTGTTCTTCTGTTAATTGCTAGCTACTTATTTTGTTGAAATTTAAGCTTGACTTTGTTGAAAACTTGAACTAAAGTAAACAATTTGTATTGTTCTTCATTTAGCTTTAATTAAGTAAGCAATTGGTACTGTTCTTTAATTTCAAGTATGTAATAACTCTAATTGATATTGTTGTTCCTCTTTGTGGTTGTTCAAGTAATTCATGTTCATGATTCGTTATTGAATTGATTAATTTAACAATAATTGTAAGGAATTTTGTTACTCACAAACAAGCATTGTAGTTTGTGGAATATCATGCATTCATCTTAGGTAAGTGCACATTTAATTTATGAGAATGATACCAGAGGAACATGGTTAGGTAACTTGTGTTTTGAAATCTGGTAGGAGGTAGCAGAAATTAAGCCAATTAATTTGTGAGAACATACACCATTGTTATACGCTGTTTTTATTGGCTATCCTGAGAGCTTATGGAAAAGATGAAAACGGCTAATAGACATATGTAATAAGTTGTTTCCATAAACTCTCCCAAAAGTCTATTTAATGAGAGAACCATGGGATTTAGATGTGTTGCACTGTTGATAATTTTAACAAGTTTAAGTTTATAGCAAACATTGCCAATTGGCATTTAGACTTATGGCATCTAAATAGACATAAGTTTGATGTAGTACTATTGATAAACCTTGTTTTCTTATGTTTGTAGATTTACTCATTGGTAATTGATTAATGTTGAGTTAAATTGAATAGGAAAGAAAAAACATAGTACCAATAAATAATCAATTAAAAAAGTGTCTCAATTGAATATGACTGTGTGATTGTTAGCTTGTTATTGTATGATACTAATTTATGTGATTGTGCATTATAATTGTTTATCTTTGTCATCAATTTTTATTGGCTATTCAGAGAGCTTATGGAAAAAGCTGAAAACGGCTAATAGACATGTGTAATAAGTTGTTTCCATAAGCTCACCCAAAAGTCTACTTAATAAGAGAATCCTGGGATTTAGAAAAACAATGAGATAAGCACATAAAATGCGATATCTCTATCGACTGAGCAAGGGGAAGAAGATTTTCTATATAAAATTCAATTTGAATGGTTAAGAGGGCCTAAGCCCAATGTTAGCAGGTTTGGCTAGTATTAATTCTCATCTAGATTTTGGTTTCTCCATCAATTCTTTTCATTTCAAAGAAAAAGAGTGCATAAGCCTAATGTTAGCATGTTACTTACATTTCAAAGTTTATATACATTCAAAACATGACTAGTATATAGATTGTTCACAAAAATAGAAGATTAGTAGAGAACTTTGTGAGATTACCATTGCAATAAAATATGATTCATCCATTTAAAAAACAAGACTAGTAGAGAACTTTGTAAGATTACATTCTGGTTTTGAGTTAGCAGAGGTGGTCATTGTTTCCTAATTTTTCTTCCTATGTTGTTTCCAATTTTTTCTGGATTTTAATGTTTCTGCTGTAGTGCCCTGTTCTGGTTAGTTACTTGTTTCTGTTTTTATTATTTGTAAGACAAAGTCATGTACACTGAAGAAATAATTAACCCTTCCTTCTCGCAAACTTATTTGGGTATCATGAATATTGATAAGTCTTGGATTGCTAAGCTACATACTACACTTGAATACGAAATTGGTTTAGAAAAATTCTTAGATTTTGCATTTAAGAATGTGGTTATTGGAAACACAATTCAATGTCCATGTCCCAAGTGTAGGTTTTTGACACCGCAAACTAGGAGTGTAGTTAGGGATCATTTACTACGCAAACCTTTCCCTAAAAACTATGTCATATGGACTCTTCACGGTGAGAGAAGAGTTCAAGAGTCTTCTAGAAATGAAGACTTTGTGCAAGAGACATTTCATTCAGAAAATCTAATGGGAACAATGCTCAATGATGTGTTTGGTAACTATAGGCCAGATGCGGCTAATTTAGATGAATCTGACCCAATAGCCATAGAGGAAGAGACAAGGGATAACAATAGTGATTTTCATGCGTTTCTCAATGATGGAAGTCAGTTATTGCAAGAAGGAAGTAATTACACTAAACTTGAATTCATAATCAAATTATATCATATAAAGGTCTTGTGTGGATTAAGTGACAAAGCAATGACTATGATATTAGATTTGTTGAGAGACGCATTTCAACAAGCAAAGTTGCCTCATTCACTTTACGAGGCAAAGAAGACCATAAAAAAGATTGGTCTTGAATACACCAAGATAGATGCATGTCCAAATGACTGCATGTTATATTTGGGAGATGACGAAAAAGAATTGCAAGCATGCAAGCATTGTGGAACATCTCGATGGAATCCCATGAAGAAGAAGAAGAAGCAAGCTGCTAAGGTACTACGTTACTTTCCACTAAAACCAAGATTGCAAAGATTGTTTATGTGCTCTAACAAGGATGGGCTATTAAGGCACCCTAGGGATGGTGAGGCATGGAAGACATTTAATTCGATGCATCCTGAATTTGCCTCTGATCATCGAAATGTTCGTTTGGGCCTTGCTAGTGATGGTTTTAACCCTTTTGGGACCATGAGTTCTAAGTATAGCATTTGGCCAGTGGTCTTGGTTCCATATAATGTTCCTCCTTGGATGTGTATGAAACACACTTCATTAATCTTATCAATGATCATTCCTGGAGAGAAGGCACCCGGAAACCATATAGATGTTTACTTACAACCACTTGTGAATGAGTTAAAAGAGCTATGGAATGATGGTGTGGTGACATTTGACGTATCAATGAATGAAAGTTTTTGAATGCGTGCAGCTCTTATGTGGACAATTAGTGACTTTCGCGGTCTAGGTGATTTGTCTGGTTGGAACACATATACAGGTTATGCTTGCCCGATATGTAATGATAGCGTAGAGCCTTGTCGTCTCAGTTTTAGTAGTAAGTGGTGTTTTATGGGTCATCGTCGTTTTTTGAGCAGAAGTCATAGATTTAGACTGAATCGTGTTCGCTTTGACGGAAGCACAGAGGAACGAAATCCACCAGTAAGAATAACTGGATCTAAGATTTTACAGCAATTAGAAGATGATGGTGTTACGTCAATAATAGGAGCAACGTCTGATCGTAAGCGTAAGAGAAAGAAAGAAGACGTTAAGAAATGGAACAAAAGGAGTATTTTCTTTGAACTTCCATATTGGGAGTCTAATTTGTTGCGTCATAATCTAGATTTTATGCATATTGAAAAGAATGTATGTGACAATGTCTTGTATACATTGCTCCATGATAAGTCTAAATCAAAAGACAATCTCAATGCTCGAAAAGATTTGGAAAAAATGAAAATAAGACATGATCTTTGGCCTGATGAAAGGGGGAGATATCGCCTTGCTTTATTTTCACTAACACGTGATACTAAAAGGTTGTTTCTCAACACATTAAAAAATGTTAGAGTTCCGGACGGTTACTCGAGTAACATTTCTAGATGTGTTGATGAGGTACAACAAAAGATTTTTGGTTTGAAAAGCCATGATAGTCATGTCATAAAGGAACAACTTTTACCTTTAGCCATTCGCAATTTATTGCCAAATCATGTTACAAAAGTCTTGGTGGAGTTTTGTTCATTTTTTAGAGTTCTTTGTGCAAAAAGTTTGAATCCTTCTGACCTTCAAAAACTCCAAGATCGTGTTGTTATTACACTTTGTCACTTGGAAATGTTATTCCCTCCAACATTCTTCACAATTATGGTTCATTTAACCGTCCATCTAATAGATGAGGCAAAGCTTGGAGGTCCGGTGCATTATCGATACATGTATCCCATAGAGAGGTAAAGTAATTACATTTGCAATTTAAATTATCTTGTATATGTATCAATCTTGTATAACTAATTTTGTAGAGCTTTTATAGGGAATTAGGTCATTTTAAATCATTTGTGCGTAACAAGGCTCAACCAGAAGGTTCTATAGCTGAAGGTTATTTAGCAGAAGAGTCTCTTACTTTTTGTTCGCGGTACATTGAAGATATAGAGACACGATTCAATAGACCTAGACGTGTTTGTGACGTCTTAAATGAGAACAATCCTTCTTTTGCATCCACTATCTTCCCTCAACTTGGTAAAGCAGTAGGAGCTTCCTCAATGTTTACATTAACTCAAATGCAAAAACTACAAGCCCATCGATATGTTCTTCTAAATTGTGCAGCAGTCACACCATTTGTTGAGTGAGTAATTAGATTTTACTTCATGTTTATTAGTTATTGGACTATTTTAAATATACAAATCATGTTTGTTAATTGTGATATGTTGATACTAATGTAGTGAATTTAGAGACTTCATAAGACGAAGTTCAAGGTCAAGAAGACCTTCAGCTACAGAGATTGAAAAAAGAGTATCTAAAGAGTTTGTTGGCTGGTTTCAAAGATTGGTAAGTTATCAATGCATATTTTGCAGGTTTGCTTGTGATTCATTATTAAGCTCTGGTCATATTTGTTAACTAATACAATTGCCTTAGTCTAGATTTTGAAACCAGACACAATTGATACAACATCAGCTGATCTACAATTTTTAGCGCGTGGTCCTTTGGACAAAGCAAGGAGATTTACTGCTTACAACATTAATGGGTTCAAATTTCGAACTTTAGCTCGAGAAGAGGGACTTAAAACACAAAATAGTGGTGTTTTTTTAACATCGAACACATCTTGTGTTTCAAGTAGCGTTGATAGGAACGTAAGACAAGCAGAGTTGCCTTACTATGGGAAGTTAGAAGATATTTTTGAGATTAACTTCTATGGTCATTTCAAGGTTATTCTTTTCAAGTGCAAATGGGCTGATACTACACGAGATAGAGGGTATAAAAAGGATAGTTGGAATTTTAATTGTGTGAATTTGAGAATTTGTATGAAATGGGGGAAGATATAGAAGAGGAAGTTTATGAAAATATCCCATATCAAGAGCAAGAACTTGAGAATTTTAATAACATTGATGATGAGTATGTGGAATTGGCTACAAACCTTATGGTTGACGACTTTGAAAGTTGACATCTTAAAATGTAAGTTATTTTATTAGCCTATCTTAAAAAATGATTGACATCTTAGGTTAGATGATTTAAATGATATAACTTAAACTATGTGAAATATGTCTGTGTCGAATATGGTTCTGTTTCTGTTTCTGATTTAAATGATATAACTTAAACTATGTGAAAGTTGACATCCAAGGTATCTGTTTCTGTTTTATAGTTTTATTTTGAGGCTTATTTGTTTTACTTTTTGATTTTGCACGAATATGTTTGAGCACATACTAGTGTAGTATCTTGATGAAGATGGATTATTTAAATTAGAATGGGTATATCCTTATGAGTTTCATTAAGTTAGCTAATGTATGTAATGCATAGTGTTTTTTATAGTGTCTATCTGCCTCAATACTTATTTATAATACTATTGAAATTGCGGGCTATTCCATATTAACATCTCAATAAAGAATGTGACATGTGATATCTTCACATGCTGGTTCAAGGCGTCAAGAAGCTCAACGTCTTGGTCGTATTCTCAGGGCAAAGGACAGTTTCTAAATTTTTCTGTGTTAGTATTATTTCCATGTAGTAGGTTTTGGTAATTTATTTATATTGATTCTGAAGTTCTATATGTTGGTGTCCACCATACACATCCCATAGGCTGAATTCTAAATTTCATTTGTTTGTTATGGGAAGTATGAAGTTCTCTACAGTCTGCTGCATGATATTTGTGTTGTCTATTTGTCTATCAATAATGCATTGTGTCAGTTGGCTCTCTTGTTGATTCAAATTCATGAATTGAATGGCAGGGAAAGCTTCAGGATAGGATGGCAGGTGGCAAAGAGGAGTACAATACGTTTTTTTATTCCCTTGTGTCAACTGATACCCAGGTATACATTTATTTCATGTCAGGTCATATACTCTTTTGTGTAGGACAACAGACTTCAAGGGCATTCCAATAGTTATGCCCCTATATTGCATCCTCATATTCTTTTGTGTAGGTTTATACTTAAAGTAAACTTGTGTTTATGCATTGTAAAGGTTTAATTTGATTTGAGTGCACCATTGGTATGCTAGGAAGGAGGATAGACATGTTACTCTATTTATCTCCAATGAATCAAAGTAGTACACTGCTAAAGGAGTTTATGTTAGGATTATTTCATTTCTTTCACTTTTGTCTTTGATTTCCCCCCATGGTTCACTGTTTGTTTGATGCATTTCTCAAATATTTTAACTCATTAAATGTTTGTTTTTTATTCTCAGCCTCATGTTGCAAGCTAGTCTTATTCACCTTTGAATGCAAGAGGAACACATGGTGGAAGAAGCATCTGATGATTTTTTAGATTATAATTAGGATTGATACATATACAATATTGTTATCAAATTTATATCATGTGTTTTGATTTTGATTTTTTATTGTTATGATGAATTTTGTGCTATTATGAATTATTAGTTACATTTGATATTAGACAATATATATAAAATTTTGTCATCTTGAGAATATTTATTTTGGCATTGAGTGAATTGATAAAATTTATATATATTAAAAATAATTTAGAAAAAAAATTAGGCACTGATTTTAAGGAGGTTAAAAACCCCCACGAAATAAAATTATTAAACAGATCCAGAACTTATGTTAAGGAGGTTTAAAACCCCCGTAAAAGGTAGGTATTGTACTGCAGCGGTTTTAGATGGTGATACCAGCAGTTTAAAAAAACCGCCGCTAATAATTTATGGGAATCGATTAAGCGGGGGTTTTAAAAACTGCCGCTAAACTATCTGCGGAGGTTGAAAACCCCCGCTAAATAGAACCAAAACCGCCGCTAAATGGCGTGTTTTTTTGTAGTGGTATCAATGCTCCCGTTACCCGCCCCATACCCATCTTTTAAAATCGCGAAAAACTCTTTGTTCAAAATAAATCACGAAAAACTCAAACCCAAATTCAACCAATCAACTCTAATTTTTCCGTCAAAATCGAGGCGGGGCATTCGGATACCTACGAGTTTAGGTTTTATTGTCATTTAAGATGATTGTTAAGCCTAGTCCTTTTGAAAACTCTTTGATGCGGAGAAAAGTACTTAAGTACCGTAGAACATCGAGTGAAGGTCAATTTTTTAGGGAAAATTCTTCATAATGAAGTTATAAGAGATAATTATGTTTTTAGGATATGTTTGGTGCGTAGGTTAAAAAAACAAGATATCTTAAAGTTTTCCATTCTACTTTTTGTTATTTTAATCCTTTTTTTTTTTTTGATAGGATGTTATTTTAATCCTTATTTTCGGCTGAGTATATCAACATGAAAGGAGTATATTACTCTTTGATACAATTTCATTTTTTTTTTTGTACGCAATTTCAATTTTGATCATATATTTTTTTAGGTTAAATATGTTTTTGGTCCCCATAAATATATCAAATTTTACTTTTAGTACCTCTAAATTTTCATCTTCACTTTTTGCCCCTCCTTCTAAGTAAACTCATACGTAGGCCCCGTTTGGCCCAGCTTATTTTCTACTTTTCTATTTTTTTTAAATGAAATAGAGAAGTATAAAATTGAATTTAGCCATATTTCTCCTTAAACGTATTAGAGAAATAAAGTAAAAAAGCAAAAAAATACAGAGAAGTGGAGTTAAACACAATTTTTTCTTTCTTTACTATTTTTATGGAGAAGAAAAAAAGTAGAAAATAAGTCAGGCCAAACGGGACCGTAGAATTCATATTTTTGAATAAAATTTTGCAGAAAAATTTATTAAATTATAATAATCTCTCCCAAAAATATTTAGAATTTTTAATCAAACAAGAATTAATGATGAATTTTTTATATTTTTTGTGGTTAAAATTTCAAATTAAATTCATGTTTTGTTAAAAAATTCCATTTTTTATTAGGAGAGATTTTCATAACACTTTATACATTTTTGCACAATTTTATTAAAAATTACAAAGGTTATACAAGAGTTGAATTAAAAATAGAGACTAAAAATGGGGATCGAAAATTTTATAGGGACTAAAAGTTGAAGAAAAATTTTAGAGGGACTAAAAGTAAAATTTGGTATATTTATAGAGATTAGAAACATATTTAATCCTATTTTATTTTTTTTTAGTTCTATTTATGCATGTATCAATTTTAATTTTATCGATATATGTTATTATATCAATATCAAATGTGCATCAAACACATGATATGATAAACTAATGATATATTTTGGCTTAAATACATTTTTGGTCCCTTAACTTATTTTGTAGTTTCGTTTTGGTCCCTTAACTATTAAAAGTTTTGTTTTGGTCCTTTAATTTATTTTTTGGTTTCGTTTTGGTCCCTTAACTATTAAAAGTTTCATTTTGGTCCCTTATCTTACTTTTTGGTTTCGATTTGGTCCCTTAACTCTTCCTACGTCAACTACTTTGGTCTTTATTTCAAGGGACCAAAACAAAACCAAAAAAATAATTAAAGGACCAAAATGAATCCAAGAAAATAGTTAAGGGACCAAAATGAAATTTTTAATAATTAAGGGACCAAAATGAAACCAAAAAATAAGTTAAGGGACCAAATTAAAACGAAACTTTTTATAGTTAAGGGACCAAAATGAAACCAAAAAATAAATTAAGGGACTAAAAGTGTATTTAAGCTTATTATTTTTTTTATCATGTGTGTACCAAACACAAGACATGATATGTGATAATCCTATCACTATCATATTATATATATTATTCAATTTTTTATCATACCTTGTCTCTAGCTATCTACCCGACGTATCAAACGGACCCTTAAGGGAAAAGTACCATTATTTTAAAGTGAGTTTTTCGCCAATGTGTGTGTCCCATGGTTTTTTTTTTGGTACGTGTGTCCCATGGTTTATACTAGTAATATTTTATTTTAATTAAGCTAATAATAAATATTTTATATTTTAATTTTACTTAAAATAAAATATTATTTATTAATAGGCCCTTAAAATTATTTTTTTATTGGGCCTTTGCATACTTTCATTACTAGTCCAAAAATGTTTGTTGCCTCTATTTTTAAATTTTAGTTTGTCTCCAAAAAAAATTGGATTTTTCATATATAAATTTATATTTAAATAAAACGTATTATTTATTAATGGACCCTTGATTTAATTTTATTATTGGGCCAATACATTAATTTTTTTATTATTTATATTTCAATTTTCAATTTTTATTTATTTATAAAGTTAAGGTTTATCTTATAAAAAAATTGTAAATAAATTATTTTTAATTTTGTTTATCCAATGGATTTTATAATAACATTTAGGCTTAAATACCATTTTAGTCCATTAACTATTTTTAAGGTTTCAATTTGGTTCATTAACTATTTTGCGCTTCATCCATTAATTTTTCTCCGTTAACCAATCTAGTCCAAACCGTTAGGAAAAATCCCAAAACGTTAAATTTTGCATCAAACAACAGCAACACCAATTTTATCATCATCACCCTCAAATAAAAAGAATAAAATCCAACAATAACACCTTAGAAACAAGAACAACAACAACAAAATCAACAAGACTTAGCAACAACCACTAAAAAATTCAAGAAACAAAGAAAACCTATGAATCTTCACAATTTGATCTATTATTCACAAATCTAATTCATCAATTTTCATTCTACTGTACTTTGTAATTTGTATGTTCATCAATTCCTTCAATTCACCTACTCAACATAAACCCCAATTTCTTAATACCTCTATTTTTTTCTTCTTCATTCATTTATTTCAAACAAACAAACAAATGAATTGCTGGACATGGTAAAGTGAAAAATCTAGATAGGAAGAGACTACAACTGATGGAGAAGAGAAGAGTAAGATTGATTGGAGAAGACAAGATTAGAGTTAGATCTCTAAACCTTTTCAAACCCTAAATTCAATTTGGGAATTTTTCCTTTCTCTCCAAAACCAAAATTATGCTATGTCACCTGATACATTTTAGTCCCCACTGCTACGTTTGCAAAATTTAACGTTTTTGAATTTTTTCTAACGGTCAGCACCAATTTGGTTAACGAAGAAAAGTTAATGGACCTAAATGAAACGAAAAATAGTTAATGGACCAAAGTGAAACCTTGAAAATAGTTAACGGACTAAAAGGGTAATTAAGCCTAACATTTAAGATAATCCATTGGATTTTGAAAATAAGATGAGTAAATTGGATCCATCCATATATTTTAAATGGATAGATTGAATATGATCCACTGTCAAATGTTTGTTTAATGGATGGATTGGAGAGATGGTGAATTATTTTATCACTCCTACGTAAGTATATGTTTCGGAACAGGATTGAGCGCAGCCAGTGATTGTTGAGTGCACTATATTCAAATACATTTGAGTCATTCAATGTAAATAAATTCAAATTTATATTTTAAAAATTAACTAAATTTAAAATTGTAACTATTCGATTAAGATCATACGGTTTGTAATTACCGATTGCATGCATTGAATCCATTATTGGTTTTTGCACTCAAAATTTTACCTTTAATGTTTAATCTTCTGCAAAATCCCTTTTGCTTATAACCACATACAACTACTATGATGCGGTGATTTCAGGCATATTATGCACTTTACAATCTGATTTCTAATTAACATACTTATTTTGAACATTTAATTAAAATATAGATTTTGAAAATTTTCTAATGGTCATGAACATAAAATTGATTTTATTTTGTGTAATCATAAGTGTTTTAAGAGTTTAGGAGTTTGAATTTAATGATGATTGGTTTACTATTGAAAAACCCTAAACCCTTTTGTTTATATTCTTCAAGAAAATTTTGAGAAAATCTTCATGAGAAATGATTGATGTTTTTTTTGAGACAATAAATGATTGATAGTAAAAAGATGTTTCTCTTGTACAATTTAATGAAATCGGGAACTAATTGAGTTAGACTATGGTTTTGAAATGAAAATTTTGGGAGCTAACTTTGTTTTGTTATTTTGGTCGTGGCACTCCAAGTGGTGTGCCTATTTGATTTTCAAAATTTGAGTCGTAAATGGAAGACAATGATTACCGGTTAAATGAAAGATCGTGTGTCAAGTGTGCAAATAAATCAAATTGATTTTGTTTTAAGTAATTAGTAATGATATAAGTATTTTAGCTATGTTTGATTTTTGAAAACAATGAATTGGAGAAGATTTTGATTCTGCCCGAATTCTGGAGGGGCATTTTTCGTCCTTCTAAAATTGTTAATTTGTCCTAAAACATGAACCATTAGATCCGCCTTTTTGAAACGATGAAAATGGACATATGATTTGCGACGACCGGACAAAGGATGATTGAGTTACGGTTGTTTTAATTTTAAAACTATTTTGCCTTCGTTATTGAATAAAATATATTTTTGGTTATTGAAATAAAGTAGCGGATGTGTCGTTGATATAAATATATTTATGTTTGTGATATTGTGTATATCGTTTGAACTCGAGGTTTGGTTAAACAGCGTAAACACAAAGAAGACTCTGTCGAAAATCTATTAGAAGGTTTTAACTAGTTATTTTAACGTGTTTAAAGAAATTTGAATCGAATGAGGTTTATGAAAATATGTTTGGAAATCGACTTGTGAATGAAATGAAATTCTTTTGTCGGGGAATTATGTTTTAAGAATGTGACGTTTGTAAATTGTTTCGAAAAAATGTTTTAGTTACGTGCGCACAAAAAGTACTTTGTTATAAGTCGTACGATAAATGTTTTAGTTTGCACTTGTCTAATTTGAAAAGATCGGAACATATGATTTAAGGCATAAGTTATTTAAAAAGAGTTCTTCTTTTTGAGATGTTATAAAATAGTTTGAATTTATTTGGCGGCGTTTTGGATAAAAATATTTGTTATACCGCTTTTACGAGAAAAACTATTTATTAAGTGTTACTATTTGTTTAGAGTTGTTTTGAAAATGATCTGAGGTTAGTTAGTTAGAGGGAATGATCATTGGCCTTGATCCATTAGTAGCCGAGCTAGGAATTTTGAATGTTCTATTAGAATGTGGTATTAACTATGAAAAGTTACGTGTATTAAAAGGTTAAGAGGATTAGCTGGATCGAGGACTTCGTCGAGAGAGACGAATATTGCTCGCATAGTGTAACTTGAACATGTTGAAAGCTTGCCGAGGTAGGAGCACTTTCTAACGATTTCATATATCTCAAAATATCAAGTGTTTTTTATGCATGTGTAATTGTTGCTTGAATATGTGTATTTGCTTGATGTGATGCAATGTGAATTATGAGCATGTTTATTTGGTGATGTATTCTGGTGATGAGGACTTGGTGATAACATGCTATTTTCTACACATGTTTTATTGATTATTGTGAATTTCATATGATTGTATAAATATGAAATGTTGATGCATATACGTGATTGATAATCTTTTGTACATGTTGTGTATATATAATTGAGAGAATTCTATATGTTGAGTAACTATGATATTTGATGCATCAGTATATGTAGAGAAAGCGTATGCTCATGCATTTTCATAGTTGCGTGTATGTCAAGAGGACTGCACCGGGTGAGGACTCTAGAGAACGGAGCCCACCTAATCCTGCGGGATTTTATTGAGTTTGTAATACCCTAATTTTGGACTTTTTAAATAAATATTTTATTTTTTAAAATTACTTCTTTTTACAAAAAAATGCCCAAAAAGAATTACAAAATATGATTGTTTTTATTGTTTCAGTTTTATGCAATTTATTTACTTTACAAAAAATAGCAAAAATAAATAATATTAGCTCATTAACATTTTATTTGAGTTTTTTTATACATTTGTCTTCACATTTTCATTTAACTAGTATAACTTACCCGTGCAAATGCACGGGTTAATATTCAAATTTATAGTATATGTTATTAAAATTAAAGTAGATTAGTTGCAATTTATTAGTTTTTTTAATGTAAGTTTTTTTTAAAAAAAATTCAAGTTAATTAATGAAATTTTTGTCAAATAATTTTATTTTTTCAATTACTTGTGAAATTAATTTTATATTTCTATTATTTAAATATAAAAATAATATATATTTAAGGATTTTAATGAGATAAAATAGGGTGGAGAGTGATCTCCCGCTCCCCGTTTCGAACAATATCATGTTTCATTTCTAGTTCCCATTGAAATTACAAAAAAGATAGGTCATGTATTAATATATGAGTATAAATATTGATCATCATATAAATTATAAAATCAAAAAATATTCGTATTAATATGAGTAAAATATAAGTCATAGTATAAAAAATAGGTTTTCCGTATTAATATGTGTATATATATTTAAGTTCCTATTAAAAAAGTCTTTCGTCTCGTATTAAAACATTCGTAGAAAAAATATAACTCTGTAAAAATTACAACAAAAAAAAACCCCGTACATGGTACATATATAGATCCTGATAAAAATATACATTCTCGTAAAATTATAAAAAAAAGTCTTTGTATTAGTATATGATTTTTATTTTTATATTACGTAGACATTCATTTAATATTGATTTTATTCAAATATGAAAAATAATATAATTGTAAATATTTAAAAGGATAACTACTCTAAAGGGTGTGATCTCCCACTTTCCGTTCTCAACAATATGATATTTTCTCTCCCGTCTTCGTAGAAATTATAAAAAGAAATACAGACGACCATGTATTGATATATGAATATAAATATCCCGTGTAAATTAAAAAAAAATACAGGCATATTAATATAAGTGTAAATATTTTTCATAAGCAATAAAATAAAATATCATAAAATTGCCTCAAAATAATCATAAAAATATAATTTTAGTTGTTGGTGAAAATCGAATCGTGTGATATTGAGAAACTTTAAATTTCTCGGCCAGCTATCCCACCATTTGAAGTGCCTCTAATCTAGCGAGCGATTAGTCACTGCGTTCGGCGGTGGGCACTCCGGTCTCAACAAAAAAAATTCATACCGTGTATCTTATATTAAATTTTGTTCGTGAGAGAGACATAAATGACACACATAAACTTTGATTCATTATAGATTGTCCCGTGAAATTTTGTTCATGAGAGAGACATCCGTAAATATATATTATAGAGATAGAGATAGAGATAGAGATAGAGATAGAGATAGAGATAGTGATAGTGATTTTAGAAATTAGTAACTTTTTAAAAATTATTGTTAGTGACAATTAAGTTAAAAAATACATCATAAAAATAGATTTTTGGTGTGGGTGGGAATTGAACCATGTTCCTTTTGCTACAACTCCTAATTCAATCTACGTAATATAAGTAAAAATATATATCATAAAAATAGATTTTTTGTTGTTGGTGAAAATTGAACCTTGTTACTTTTTTTTTTGGTAAGGAACCATGTTACTAAGCTCTTAACTAAATCTAAGTAAAATAATATAAAAATTAGAAAAATGTTGCTGGAGGGAATCCAAGGGAGTATATTTAGCTTGCTTAATTAACTTAAAGCCTTGAAATCTTGCCACCTAGACATATGAAGACTTGGTTGCTTGCCACGTTGGATTATGATCGGGAGAGAGACATCCGTAATTATATTATATAGAGATAGAGATTGCATCTTCATCATTTTTATTTGATTTATTTGTAATTTTTCTATCTTAACATGATTTATTCCATGGACTAATTACAATGTGTCACATCATCATTTTCATCTCATAATCATTTTCATTACTATCTTACTTTTAATTTCCCTTTAACCCCAAAATTATTAATTATTACATTTTCATCACTCACCTAATCCTACCACTATATATATTATTTGACTCACAATTAATCATCGGATATCACAATTCCCAATACACACTCCAATAAAGAAAAAAATCAGAAACTCTCTCCTCCCTCAACCACCAACACTTTTCCGACGCCACCGCCGGAATTCCAAAACCACCACCAACCACCACCGGAAACCATTATTCCGGCGAGCCCAAAAATCCACCAAAATCAACGATCAAACACTCTTTTTCTATTGTTCTGAACCTTTTGAACTCGAATCCGGCGTTAGTTTCATCAAAAACCCACTGGAAAACTGTGAAAAAGAAGCTCAAAATCACGGCCAAACAAATCACTTCGATCCGGCCGATTCGAGCATCAAAAACGATAGATAACGGTTGTTCTGTGCTCTTGAGACCATCACGAACGTTTCCCTTCTTTTAGTTTCATTCGAATCTACCGGAATCACGTTTTCACTTTTTTGGTTCCGGACTTTAATCGAGTTGTTCTCGTGTTTTAAAGCACCGTTTGAGAAATCTAAACGCATATTCGTGATCTACGCGGAAAATACTATAAAATCGACTATTCGGTTGCATGATTCAGTGATCGTTTGGTTATCGTGTTGTTGGGAACCAAGCTTTGAAGGTTTGTTAATGGCACTCACCGAGTCAACTCGATCACAAGGTTGAAGGAGAAAGTTGGTGCCATGTGGCACCTTCCGGTTGGTCTCTTATTTTCTTTTCTTTTTTTTTTCTTTTTTTTTGTTATTAATGATTTATTTATTTTTATTTTGGTGGTTTGGATCTGGGTATGGGTTTGATCCATGGGTCTGATTGACCCGACCTAGTTTATGGCAGATTGGGCCTAATTTTATTTTGGGCCCAGTTTCTGTTTTTTTCTGTTTTTGTGTCCTATACACTCATGTTTACTGCTGCACCCCTACCATGTTAACATAATTTTTTATGACTTTCAAAATGAAGAGTGCTTATTAAAATAAGTACTTATTTCAAAAGAGCTTATTCTAATAAGCACTTTTGGGATAAGTGCTTATTTAATTATTTTTGCATTTTTTTCACTTATTTGAAAACTCTTTTTACAAATAAATAGAATAATGATAAATAGTCCTTGACGGATGACTTGAGGCTTTAATTTATTGTTATTTCGGAACTTTAAAAAAGGTGAAGAAAAACATGTTAGTTCAAAATGAATAAGAAGGAGCCTGACGGATGACTCGCTCCCGTCCTATTTTATTTTAACTAACTTAATTTAAATAATTGATTAATTGATATCCATTGATTGAATTCTTTTTTTCTATGATTTAATTTCGCGTCATTCATAATTGTCCAACATCATTATTATCTGTCATTCATATGCATTTCTATCATCTTCTACCCTTTCTTTATCTTTTTGTTTCTCTGATCTGAATTTGTGGAAATCTTTTCTCAAGAAGTAGAATAAGAATAAACTAGTCCTTGATGGATGACTTGTGACTCTGAGTTTATTTTTGTTCTAAAAAACTAAAATACTTATTAATTAAAAATGAAATAGAAGGAGCTTGACGGATGACTTGCTTCCGACTATTTTCACTTTTTAATTAATTCGGTAATAAACTGAATGAAAAAGTAGGGCTTGACGAATGACTTGTCTCTGCTTGGATAACCTCGTCCTTGACGGATGACTTGTGACATCGAGGTTAGCCACATTCACCAAACAATATTCTGATCATAAAAATCACTCAACACACTCAACTGCTTTTACTGCCCTTGCGCAATCAATTCTTTTTCAACTATCAAATCTTTTTAACTTGTTTTCTCAAAAGGATGATGTTTTATCCATTCCCCTGATACAGACAAACGCTTAAGCCTCAGTCAAGCATACAAGCAAACTGTCGTATCAGTGAAATGCGACATAAACGTTGTTCATTAAAAACAACCAACAAACAAACTTTTTTCAGGAAGAACTACGTGAACTTTGAATTTCTCATTGCACATGGGGAATACGTAGGAGCGAGATCGTAATCTCGTCAAGCCAAATAATATAAAACTATTTTTTCTCTTTTCTGTTCAATATGCGGTAATGTAATCTTTTACACGGTTATTTTTGTTTATGCAAACCAAATTCCTCAAATGGTTCTCGTTGAGTACAACAGATATGAGGGGGTGTTAACGTCTTCCCCTCATATAACCAACTCCCGAACCCGACTCTTAAGGTTTTATCATTATTTTCCTTTCCCCTCATGGGATAAATAAAATATGATGGCGGCTTCATTGCAATATTATTTTGTGCTTGCGCCGGGTGTTACAGAGTCGTGTCGGCGCAGAGGACTGTGTGACACTTTTAGTTGGGGTGAACCTACGACTCTCTGCGGAGAGGTTAAATTCCGGGATTCATGCATGTGAAAAAGACCCAGCAAGGGTGATCACAATCATATAGAGTCATGCACTTAATTTATATGATGTGTGATTCATGTGATGAATGTGTAAATGATGCCATGTATTGTGTATTTTGTGTGTATTTTTGGTTATATGTTATTTTTAGTTAGTGACCCTCTACGAGCATTTTTAGGTTTTTACTTGCTCCGCGTTGAGAAGCGGCGAGGCTTGAAGCTTTCTGCGGGTCTTCTTCGCCCATTCATCTTCAATAGAGTTTAAGGATCAACTTAGGGCTGGTTGTTTAAGAGTCTCGTTTACTCTTATTTAATTGTTCGCTACAATTATATTGTGAAATTGTATTATGATATAATTTGAAAGAAATGGTGCCGCTATGTTTGTTTATACATAGTGTTTGATTTTTATTTCTTAAACTTTTCTTCGTGAAAATAATTTATAAAAGTGGCATTGCATCTCAATCGCTATTTTGAAATTGTTTACTCTAATTTAATTTAAGGGCGATCGTGAATGTTTCATTTCAAAGGCTTTGTTATTTTAAAAAGAAAAAAAATACCCACTTTTAGGCTATGAAAATCGGGGTGTTACACCTAACACATACGGTATAGTCTCCTGGACACATACCAACTCAATAAAAATATGTATAGTCTCCTGACATATACGGTATAGTCTCCTGACACATACCAACTCAATAAAATATGTATAGTCTCCTGACATATACGGTATAGTCAGAAAAATTCTACACTAAACAATTCTACACTAAACAATTTAATTAAAGCAAATCATAATTTCTCAGATAAATTTTATTTTGAATAAATTTTTGCTCCTTAACTTGGAAAAATATAATGAAATCAAAATTCTCATTACCGACGATATATAAAGTCTCAATTTAAATTTTGACGGCAATCAGAAACAATAAAATTTTCAAACAGCAGGTATATTTTGTCCGTTTTCTCAAAAACTACTAGAAAAATACTTTCGAAATTCTGATGAGACAAAAATATTTCTAAACTAATTTAAATCTTATAAAATCATTTGTCGATTTTTCAAAGGATAAACTAACGCACAGACATGATCTCAGCAACTTGCTTTTATTACAACGCTATAAGCGAAAACTATAACTAAGAACTCTAATATTGTGGTCACTACTCAAAATCCTGGAACTTAAAAGTACTATAGAATTATGGGTCTTACATAAACAAATAATAATTTGGTAAAATTTACACACAAACTAGACACAATAATTACAATATCAACATTTCTTAATAAACATAATATTAGTCAAAAATACTTATATAATAAGACGGAGAGAGTGAAAAAAGAAACAAAAGAAGAAATATGCATCAGAAAAAAAAAATAAAGGTTAGAGTTATAGACATTTGTGTTTGACAATACACAATTTTCAAAAAAAATATATTTCTATTTGTCAAAAAAATATATATTTCTAAACTTGTACATTTAACTAGGACATGAAGTGCATTAGTTAGCTTTGTTATAATCTTTAATATAATAATTCTATAATTTTTTGTCAAAAATATAATAATTCTATTTTTTTTCTTCAATTTTTTTGTTTCTATTTTTATAGGTTATGTATTTTTAAAAAGCATATGGATTTGATCCCATCGTTTTACTAATGCATATTAGTTAGTACTCCCCGTTCCTTTTTATTGGTTGATTTAGAAAAGAAAATCAAATTATAAAAGTGTATTTTTGTACCTTATCTTTCTATTATTCCCTTTTTTTTGCAGTGTATATATATACTCTCTCTGACCACAAATATAAACAAAATTAACTTTTTTGATTCATTTGACTATAGATGTATCTGGCTCATAATATGGATCAGATACATCAACAGTCAAATGAATAAAAAAAATTCAATTTTATTTATATTTATAGTTAGAGAAAGTATATATCCTAATTTTAATCTGCTTATAAATTTTTAATTTTTTGTGCACACACTTTCTTATCAAAAATAGTTTTCTCAACAACACTTCAAAAAATTAGCTCAACAACACTTCAAAAAATTAGCTTGCATTATTAACAATCCTTTTGTTTCTTGGGTAACAACGTAACTTCTGAACTCAAAATCCCATGTGCTTTTCTTTAAATTCAACCATCTACTTGTTTGTTGGAAAATTGTGCAAGTATACACAGTCAATCAGTAGCAAGTAATAAGTAAAAATAGAGTGTCGAACCTATAGGGAATAGCTATTGGTTATAAATACCAAGTTCATTCAAAGTGTTAGGCTCATTGTTAAAGTAACAAAACATGATTGGTTTTAATGCAGTAAATTAAATAACAAGAATATAAATTGATGGTGTGAAAACAAAGGTAAAGGTGTAGCTGAAACTATGATCCATCTAATACATATGAATGAAAGCTAGTGAATGATAACTACTGGCATGTCATCTTTGAGCAAGCTTGCCTTGTGGTGTATGTCTACATCGTTGGATATTAAAACGGGGTACATTTGGATTGACTATGTCGAGGTTCACTTTTGATCCCATTTTAGTTCAGAAAACACTTGCTTGTTTATTATCTCACTAAGGCCTTATTACTCCTAGCATCAGTATTAAGTAGAGGTTACGTGTCCGCTCTCACTTAACCTTATTAACTTTAAGTTTCCATTGACATGCTAGATGTCTCTACACATGCAACTTATATTTATTCCTAAGTTGATCATTCCTAAGAACAAATGTATTTTCATATAAACATAAAGTTAAAGATGACAAGATAATAATCATTCATTCACATAAAAGCTTCATTCAATATATTAGATTTCACATAATTTCAAGCTACAAAGAGTTTAGCTCAGATTGAGCATGGAAACAACAACAAAAATAACAAGTAAAATAGTGATACCCATTACAAAGCAATAGATACTCCTACAGACACTGTTGTGCCTCTCGTTATCTTCAGTCGTCTCTTCAGAAGTTGGAACGGCGCTGCCTCCTCTCTTCTTCTTCAAATCCTCTCTCTAGGGTTTTCCAAGCACACCAACAAATAATTTAGGGTTGTCTATTTATAGGCAAATCCTTCTTGGATCGGGTGCAACCTTAAATGTTGTCATAAGGCCCAAGGAATAAAGGATATTCCTTTTGCAAGGACCTCAAATCAGAGTACAATCATTTGTGATGCTGACAGCTGGCAAGCCAGCCTTCATCCTTATCCTCAAAGAGATGCCTTTCACAATGTTGTACTACAAACCCTTATTTTGTCTGCTTGTGGTGCTTGACTTGTTGACTTGTACGGATCAGAATGTCTTGACAGTAGTCTCCAGTAGATGCCTTTGATGATAATCCAGAACCAGATAATACGCCTTGACATAAATTGCCTCTAAACTAACTCTTTTTCACTAAAATTACATAATTATTCCTATTACATAATTCTAGACTCGAAAATTAAATAAACTAATGAAAGTGAATTAAAACATGGTTTGATCACCATATTGGCAGGAAATAACTCATGAATAAAGGCCTAAATTTCCCACTTTTAGTGAGTCATCAGTACTCTTTCCTCCATCTACTATCGTTTCTACAATAAATTGAACCAATTTCTTAAAAAAACTACCTTGGATAAACCTTTTGCCCCCCCCCCCCCCCCACATTTCTCTATTACCCCCCTAAAACCCTAAATTGCCCTTCAATTCGGGACGTAGATCCCGAAATAAGGTTCGGGATGTAGAACCCGAAGTATGTGCAGAGTTTTGGGGGTTGCAGACACCATTTCAGGATCTAGAACCCGAAATGGTGCAAGTTTTAATGTTCAGTATCGATGCTGATAAGCTCAACATCGATGCTGAAATGATTTCTGGGTGAGTTTTGGGGGTGCAGACACCATTTCGGGATCTAGAATCCGAAATGTTAAATTCAACATCGATGCTGAAATGAATTCTGGGTGAAAGTAGCTCATTTCGGGACATGGATACCGAAATACATTTCAGGTTTTAGATCACAAATTTTTTTGTATAAGGGTAAATAAGATAATTAAGGGGAAAAAGAATATCGGGGTGCAGAAGAGAAATTTTCGGATAAACTAGAAGACTAGCTACAATGCTTCTGAAAAAGAAACTTGAAGACCAGCTCATAAATTTGAAGAACAAGAAGATGGAAGAAATGGGAGTATGCAATAGACTATGATGGCGATGAGAATAAATCGTGAAATTGTTCTGAGCTAACTTTAATGTTTCTAATTTTGTTTTAATTTAATAAACTAGTTAATTATTATAAATAATATTTACTTAAAAAAATATGGGTTAATTACATATTACCCTTGTAATATATGTCAAAGTTACTTTACCCCCTTGTAAAATATTTTTGTTGCTTTACTCCCTTGCAATATAAGATTTTGTGTTTTACCCCCCTTGACTAAAGTCAACCGCCGCAAAAAAATCGTTTTAACGAGGATTTTAAACCGATTTTTAAAAATACCGCAGCAAAATATAATTTTAGCGAGGGTTTTAAACTGCCACAAAACAAAACCGCCTCAAATTATATTATGGTTGACTTGAGTCAAGGGGGTAAAACACACAATCTTATATTACAGGGGGTAAAACAACAAAAAAAAAATTACAGGGGGGTAAAACAACTTTGGTATATTTTACAGGGGGTAAAATGTAATTAACCCAAAAAATATTGACAAAAAAGATTAATTTGATGATATGGTATTACCACACATCAGTGTATTTTAATGATAAAATGGGACATGGATTAAAAGTGCAAAAAAATTGAAAATAGCGTAGAAAAATTGTTTGATTTTAAAATAAAGGGACAAAAAGTATAAAATAGTGAAAATAGAGGGACCAAAACTGCAATTAAGTCAATAATAAAATTCATTTTGTTTAGTGTAAAATAAAAATATAATATTTTTTTTTGACAATATAATTCTTTTGTAAGCATTTAGTAAGCGAGTTGATCACTTAATTGTTATACATTTGCTGAGTTTCAAATTCTACTCCCTCCATCCCGAAATATAAGAAGGAAAAACTATTTTTTTTTGTCCCAAAATATAAGAGAAAATTTATTTTCAAAAATATGTTTTCCTTGTTCTCATAAAATTAAATACAAATTGCATTTAATTTTCCACTTCTCTCCTTTTTCCAATAAACAATAACCAATAAAAAATGGTTTTACAACTTCCTACTCAACTTATTTTAGAAAAACTCCACAAAATCATATTTCAAATTCTCATGATATGATTATATTTCCGCCCATTTTCGTCCAAGCTAAGTGGCAACGTTCTGCGACCTGGCCATAATGACATGGCATAGATATACTGGCTGATTGAATTAATGATAGTAGAGGGACCAAAACCAAAAAATTTATACCCCTCTGTCCCATTTTAAGTGTCACAGTTGACTAAATCACACACTTTAAGAAAAATGTGTAAATGAAAGAGCTGAGAATATGATTTTTACAAAAGTATCCCTTCTTTTTATTGCTAGTAGACGATAGAATACTAAAAAATAGATCTTTGAGTGTTTTTTTTCTTTCACCTAATGATTACTTTAATGGATAAAACAGGAAAAACTAATGTTATAAATAGTATATGACATTTATTTTGGTTCAAACAATTTTGGTAAGTAGAACACTTATTTTGGAATGGATGAAGTATATTACAAGGGACTAAATCCAAAAATTTGAAACATGGAGAAAAATATAAAACCTATATTCTCAATTCAATTTCATTCTCAAATTTCACTCAATTAACCGAAAATTTCCTTTCCATATCTCTTCTTACCAATCTTTCTGTTCGTACAGAACTCAGATTTATCTGCGGGGGATAAATGAGGGTATGTTCTGACCCGACCTCAAGTCCACATCTCCGAAAGATTGTCCGCTTTGGAATTTTACCCGTCACGGTTTTGTCCTTCTCCTTTGTAGAAAAGGCGCCTCGGTGGTTTTTGAGGAGTGTGGCGTGTTGTATATAAACTACCATTAGCCTCGAGTTCCAAGCAATGTGGGACTTTAAGGTGAGCCAGAACAGATGCCCCCAAGTCGAGGCTAAGGGGCTGTGGGTTTGAGAACGAATATTATCGTTCCCACAGACGGCGCCACTGTTCGTACAGAACTCAGATTTATCCGCGGGGGATAAATGAGGGTATGTTCCGACCCGACCTCAAGTCCACATCTCCGAGAGATTGTCCGCTTTGGGATTTTATCCGTCACAGTTTTGTCCTTCTCCTTTGTAGAAAAGGCGCCTCGATGGTTTTGAGGAGTGCGGCGTGTTGTATATAAACTACCATTAGCCTCAAGTTCCAAGCGATGTGGGACTTTAAAATGAGCCAGAACACTTTCATTTTCTATTTAGTATATAGGGGACTAATATAAACAAAATTTAAATCCATAATCATTCCTTAGAACCGTCACATGTAGTTTATTGAAGTTACATATAATATAGTGAATGAAAAAGAGTTAATAGCTCTCTTTAGAAGATGGCTAGGGAGCAGAGTGATTAAGATTGGAAGAGGAACAATGGACGTGACATGGTTATCTGTTTATGGCCATCACGTCTTTTTGTGATTAAATTTGTTTATGTATTAAAAGCTAGGCAAGAAGCAAGCTCTAGTCTTTTTCTTCATAAAATATGTGGTAGAAAAAAAATAATATATAAAAGTATGTGAGATCCGTTAAGAACTATGATAGAAAAAATGTTTATTTAAGAATATGTACATAATATGTACCATTTTTGCATGTGTTAATTGGGAATACCTAATAGGCGTCCATTCTTAATTGGTACAACTTCATAAGCACCTACAATTAGAGAAGATCTAGCATACTCTAAACATATCATTTTTTGTATTATTTTGAAGTACAAGTCTTATCTGCATCCATTTGGGGATCGAGTAAAATCTAGGGGTGGCAAAATAATCCATTAACAGAAAATCTATCCACTAATTTATCCTTCTACAAGAACAAAAATTTGGTAATTAGATTAGTTAGATCCATCCACTAATTGATTGGATAAATTTAATCCATCTACCTTAATTTTAAAATTCAATTGGATCATTAATTATAATTTTTTTGCTTCTCAATTTTATTTTTTCCTTCTAAAAATTTGTTGAGTTTTTTTTTTCGATTTTGAGAAAAAAGTTTTCGGAAAGTTTTTCGATTTCAAGAAAAAAAATTCTCGTCATTTTTTACAATTTCCAAAAAAAAGTTTTCATAAACTTTTTCGATTTCGAGAAAAAAAATCGTCGAAAAATTTCCAATTTCTAGAAAAAAGTTATCTATTTCAAGAAGAAAATTTCTCAATTTTTTTCGACTTCTAGAAAGAAGGTTGTCGTAATTTTTTCCAATATCAAGAAAAAATATTTTCAGAAAATTTTCTGATTTTGAGAAAATAAGTTCTCGTCATTCTTTCCAATTTCGAGAAAAACACATCGTCAAAATTTTCCCTATTTCAAGAAAAAAAATTCGAATTTTTTTTCCGATTTCAAGGAATAAGTTTTCGGAATTTTTTCTGACTTCGAGGAAAAAATGTTTGGGAAAATTTTTCGATTTCGAAAAAAATGTTTTCAGAATTTTTTCCAATATCTAAAAAAAAAAGTCATCAAATTTTTTTTAAAGAATTTTGATGGATTATTACAATCCAAATTCATCCATCCATTTTGCATGTTCAACTAATTCAATAGTTTTTTGGATTGCTTTACGAAATGAAATTTTATTCAATAGCTTTAATTGTTCACCTATAAATTCTACAATAATATTAAGGTCACTGTAAACATTTGGAATTCTTATAATTGCAAATGTTGATTTTTCGATTCACATAATTAAGTTTTTTTTTGTACATTAATCTGTAATTCTTCGATTCTTCGAGGGTCCCCTCTTCATACATCTAAGAATTTTGAAGTTCCATAATAGAATCTCACCGATATGGGAACACCATTAATGATGAAAAGCTCTTGTACTTCAATAAGTGTGATTATTTGGCAGTAAAAAGCTTGAAAGATGTTAAACATGTTTTGTGGAATGAGACAGTGAAGATATGAAAGATAGCACATCCAAGTAGCATTGACTTTACTGTTTCAGTCTCTCCATAACTCTTCAACTTCAATCTATGCTGGTGAATGGTCATCTTGGAGACATTGAGCCCTCTTCTTACTCTATCTATGAATATGTTATCAAGGCCATCCCAATATTATGTGAGGTCTAAAATGAACTTTATTAAAAAAGGTCTTTAAAATTAAAAAGTAATATTTTATTATAATAATTTTACTTTTTGAAACAAAATTATTTATAAATTATTATAATCAATATATTTAGAGATATGATGTATTCTATATATGAGTAACCAACAAATAAAAAATAAAAGGTTCAGATTAAAACATCAATTAAGTGAGGTTATGCACCAAATTTCAAACCCACATCATTTTCTATTACTTCCCTGTATTGTCTCTTTTTTTTCCCTTTCATCTTCATTTTCCTAAACAAAGGCACATGTCCAACGTTTCATTTCTTTATAGGAGTAAGCATATCATATGCCTTCAATGAAAATGGCAACATGTCATAGATAGTGTGTCTATAAATACACAATGGGTCATGGGTGATGCATTTTCAAAAAAAAAAAGAAAAAGAATGACATGCAGTTTTAATTACATAAAAATTAGGAGACAATTTGTGTACCCTTCAAGATTTTGGGTATTTACTCTCAACTACTACAAAAAATTTTAAACGATATAATTTTTATAAAATATACCATTGAATTGAAAATTTATATCATATAGATTATTTGTGTAAAATTTCAGACAAATCTAAAATCATTTGATATATTATTGAGACACATAAAGATTAACAATGTTTAAGAAGTCACATAAACTGTTAATTTTGATCCGTTTCAATAACATATCAAATGATTTTAGATTTGTCTGAAATTTTTACACAAATAATTTATATGATATAAACTTTTAATCCAACAGTATATTTTATATAAATTTACATCAGTTAAATTTTTTTAAGTGGTTGGAGATAAATACCTCCAAGTTTTGAGAGGTAGACAAAAAAAACTTAGGGTTTGTTTGGATTGATGGAATGAGATGGAATTGGATGGGATGAAGTGGGATGAATTGCTATTCCATTGTTTGGTTTTATAAAATATGAACGGAATGGAATGGAGTGGGATGAAACTCATTCCATCCAGTACCACTCATTCATCCAATTTTCCATTCCGCCCAATTTGGGGTGTATGCAACGGAATAGAATAAATTAATAACGTAAATACAATTTTATCCCTATTTATTTTACTTTTTTTTTGAAAAGGCAAATAAAATAAAAAAAGTTTGTTATTAACTTTCTTTCTACCCTCTCCCTCGTCATCTCTTCTCTTGTAACCATTTTTTTGTACAAACCAATTTTATAGTAGTGTATCTTCCCTCCCTAATCTTCTCTTCTTCAACAACCATTTTTTTTTTACAAACTAATTTTATTATTCTTGTTATTATATTAGCCTATGAAAAAAAATTCACATCATATTATTTAAGGTAAAAAAAATTCACATTATTTTAACATTATCCTATGTTTTTTTAGTTTTTAATGAATCTCATATAAGGTAGTAATAAATAGTTTTTTTATCGCACCAATAAAATTAGTCTTTTTAAACAAGGATAAATATTAAATTAAAAAATTATTAATGATATGTGAAACATGTTAGTTGAATTGAATATAAAATTTAACATATTAATATTTTATAAATAAAGGATATAATTGGAATAAAAAAGTTATAACGCATTCCATTCCGTTGACTTTCTGAACGATGGAGTGGAAAATTTGTTCCGCTCCATCATAAAATATCCAAACAACTTCCGTTCCGCTCCATTTGATTCCGCTCCGCTCCATTCTATACCATCAATCCAAACAGGATTTCATTTTCCTAAAAAAATACTACCTCCGTTCTTTTTTACTTGTCGTTTTAGAAAAAAATATTTGTTCCTTTTGACTTGTCGTTTTAGCAATTTAGATTATATTTTGCCTATTATATCCTCCTTCTTATTTTATTTTATTTTATTGACTAAGTTTTGTATAATTGTTTTTGTTGAAACAATAAAATCTTTTTTATTGTATACAAATTTTGTTTGTTTTTAAATAAAATTTGTTACAATTTTTTTGAAAATAGATAATGTTTGTGAAAAAGAAGGAATTTATTGGTGGATTAAAAATATGATATATTTAAAAAAAGGGCATACTAGGAAAATTAGGTGCAAAAATATATCACTCCTATTTTGGTTTTTTTTCTAAAACAACAAATAAAAAGAAACGGAGGGTAGTAATTAATCTGTTCACCGGTTTTATTTGTAGGTTTAATTAAGTAGCGGCTTATGCAACAAATATATATGGATCAAACTTGAAGGATTTTCATCAACCAAAATAAAAACCAGATCGAGCATTCTCTCTACAACCTTCCAATATTAAACTTATCCACCCATCTCACCATGGCAACATTAAGTGATGTTGAAAACTCTCTTGTTCCAAAATACTTGCAAGAATATGATGACTTAAGCCAAGAATGCAAGGAGTTGATAACCACCTTGCCATTAGAAAAAGATTGGATTAATACCCATTTCCATCAATACGAAGGATTTTGGATTTCCACAATTTTTCTCCAAGGTGTTTTATCTTGTCAAAAACACTTTCAAGCCTTTGACACTGATATCATCTTAGTTACCACTCCGAAAGCCGGTACCACTTGGCTCAAAGCATGGACTTTTGCTTTGTTAAACCGCAACAAACATCCAAATGTTCATAACGACCATCCCTTACTCACTTCCAACCCTCATTCTCTTGTTCCTTTCTTGGAGATTGACCTTTACTGTGACAAAGATTTTGTTCCTGATCTCAACTCATTATCATCTCCAAGACTCTTCTCTACACATATTTCATATGAATCATTGCCAAAATCTGTCAAAGAGTCAAGTTGCAAGGTGGTGTATCTTTGTAGAGATCCTAAAGACATTTTTGTTTCGCATTGGCATTTCGCGAACAAGCTAAGAGCACAGAGTAGAGGAATACTTCAATTAGAAGAGGCGTTTGAGAGTTATTGTAGAGGAGTGGGTTTGTTTGGACCCTTTTGGAAACATATATTGGGATATTGGAAGGAAAGTTTAGAAAGGCCAGAGAAGGTGATGTTTTTGAAATATGAAGAAATGAAAATGAAGCCTGATTTTTATTTGAAAGAGATTGCTAAGTTTTTGGATTGTCCATTCTCCAAAGAAGAAGAATTCGACGGTGTGGTTGATGATATATTGAATCTGTGTAGTTTTGAGAAGCTTAGCAACTTGGAGGTTAATAAGACAGGGAAAGTTTCGGGGAAAGTTTCGCATGACACCGCTAACAAACATTTTTTTCGTCTAGGACAAGTTGGAGATAGCAAAAATGTTCTCACAACTGAAATGATCGAGCAGTTAAACTCTATTATTGAAAGTAAATTGGGTGTGCATGGGTTGAGTTTCTAGCTAGTTTGAGTGCATGGTTTGTCTGGTTTATTAGGTTATTATACAGCTGCATGCGTTTTTCTACGTGTGGGGTTTGAGCTTATGCTTGTATTTATGTGGTTTGTGTTTGGTTGGCTTTGTCTAGTTTTCTTTTGCTTTGTGTCTTCTGCTCATGCATAAGTGTATGTTTTTTATCCTTCTTTGTTTTTGGTTCAACCAATAACAAAAAATTTATCCATAATTTCTAGTTCAACCAATAAAAATGTCTATATTGTTAAAATCGGATAACTTCTAATTCAATTAATATATCTCGACTGAGCCTGAAATTTTTTATGTTTGTGATTTTCATGTGGTATATACTTTGTGAGACAAAAAATATATCTAACTCACCCATTTACATTAAGGGTCCGTTTGGTGCGAAAGATAAAGAGACGGAATATGTTAAAATTATCGTATCCTATTTAAATATATTGTTTGGTGCACCAAAATGATATGATATATTAAACATTTTTTTTTTTTTTGAACAGCAAATATGTATATATATTAGAAACTAGAATGGAACAAAGTACAAGCGGTACTTTACCCACAAAGGGAGGTTAAGTACAAATAGTACTCTACCCAAAAGGACCCGACAACAACGAAATTACCAAGAAAGAGGCCGAAAAACCAAGGCACAAACCCGCCCAACAAACTATCTAAGGATGCAATCCATAGGTTTAGTGTTCCATTCATAGAATAAGCATGGTGCTTTACACTTCCTAACCAACAACCAATTCCAAGAGACATACTTGATTTTTTCAAAAATGTCTTCCACATCTAAACGTTTATCTTGAAAAATAACATCATTCCTAGCTCTCCATATTGTCCAAATAACCGCATGTCAAATCATAAGCACCCCCCTCAAACCACTTTTCCCTTTCCTACAAGGTAGAAGGAAGGTTTCGAACAACGAAGAAATATTCGCCGGCAAAACCGTTTCCAAACCAAACCACCGATACACTTTGCTCCACACCGCCCAAGCTAAAGGAAACCAAACTAGCAAGTGATTCTCCGATTCCGGAGCCCCATGACAACCCACACACTCGGCGCCGACCCCACTTTGGACCACCCCGCGACGGACTAGATTTAATCTAGTCGGAAGCCTCCCAAGGAGAGCTTGCCAAGAGAAGACTATCACTTTTGATGGCGCCCAACTATTCCAAATATAAGCTATCAAATCCGGAGAAGCCAACATCACACCGAGGGGATGGGAGAAATTTGAAGACAAAAAAAGATAAGTAGAACTAACCGAGAAAATCTCATCAAGCACAAAATCCCAAGAATCGGTCACATTAGTAATAGTATAGCCGTCAAGCAATCCCTCTAGCATTTGAAGAAGATCTTGCTCCCAAACAAAGAAGTTCCTCCTCCACTTAAGACTCCAAATCCACCTTCCCTCCACCCACACACCCATCTCTTGAATAACACACTCCGGTTGAAGCGAACAATTAAAAAGCCGGGGGAAAATCTCACATAGAGGAGCCTCACCAAGCCAAGGATCCAACCAAAATCTCGTCGCACCACCATTCCCCACCTTTTTGACAAAAACACTTTGAGTCCAATCACCCACGACATGTTTTTCCCTTCCCAAGTTCACTATATCCTTCCACCATAAAGAGCAAGAGTTAGTCCTCCCAATATGCAACGTTGATCGGTTAACATTCCCATATTTAGCCTCTATGACTTCTTTCCAAAGCGATCCATTTTCCGTCAAAAGGCGCCACCGCCACTTAGCTAGAAGAGCTAGATTAAACCATTTAAGGTCCTTCACACCAAGCCCTCCTTTACTCTTCGGCCTACAAACGTCCTTCCAACTCACCCACGAAATTTTCCTCTTATCACCTAGAGAACCACCCGATAGGAAATTCCTTTGGATGCAAATAATGGCCTTCCTCACCTTGGATGGGATTTTAAGATATGAAAGATAAAAAACCGGTATTGAGGCCAATACCGAATTTAGGAGGACCACTCTCCCCCCCAAACTAACATATCGATTCTTCCAAGAAAGAAGTCTTCTTTCTAACGTCTTTAACACCGGCTCCCAAGTTGCCAATCTTCTCGGATTTGCCCCCACCGGAAGCCCCAAATAAGTAAAAGGCAACCCACCAATCTTACAATGAAGAAACAAAGCGGCGTTTTCCATAAAGATATTCCCCACATTCACCCCATACAACCGACTCTTGGAAAAATTCACCTTAAGGCCCGAGATCAATTCAAACCACCTTAAGATCGCCTTCAATGCCCAAAGATTCTCCACACAAGGTTCCCCTATAAAAAGAGTATCATCCGCATATTGCAAATGTGAAATCGACACCTCCTCACTCACTTTGAAGCCTTTGAAGAAACCCAAAGAAACCGCCCTTTGAGTGAGAGCACTTAAATCTTCCGCGACAAGAAGGAACAAAAAAGGAGCAAGAGGATCTCCTTGTTTTAACCCTCTATTAATATTGATTTCTTCCGTTGGACTCCTATTAACCAACACCGACAACTTCCCATTACAAACACAAGCTTTCATCCATGCCCTCCATCTAACCCCACACCCAACTCGAGCCAACATATAATCAAGAAAACTCCAACTCACCGAGTCGTATGCCTTTTCGAAATCCACTTTAAAAATAACACACTCCTTCTTTTTACGCTTTGCAAAATCAACCACTTCGTTAACCACAACCACTTCATCGGCCAAGTGCCTACCCTTAAGGAAAGCCGATTGATTTTGAGAGATAATAGAATTCATCACTTTCCCCAAACGATTCGCTATAACTTTTGCCACAAGTTTGTAGAGGCTACCAAGTAAGGAGATTGGACGAAAATCTCCCATACTATGAGGGCTCAACACTTTTGGGATCAAAGTAACAAAATAAGATGAAAAGCTTGACGGAAGCTTTGCCGATGAGAAAAACTCCTCGAAGAGACCCATAACATCAGACTTAAGCAACCCCCAATAGGTTTTGAAGAAAGTAAAATTATAGCCATCCGGACCCGGACTTTTATTACCGTCCGACGAATTGATGACCTCAACCACCTCTTCTTCCTTAAAAACCGCTTGTAACTCCCCCACCTCCTCAAGAGAAAGAAGTTTGAAGTCAATACCATCCAACTTTGGCCTCTCCCACCCCGCATCTTCAAAGTGCCTTTTGAAAAAAGCAACCACTTCCGAGCGAATCTCCGCCGGTCTAGTCACCTAATCCCGACCCTTTTTAAGAGTCGTAAGACCATTAGCTCTTCTCCGACTCTTCACACAAGCATGGAAGAAACCGGTGTTGGCATCACCTTCACGAAGCCACCGCGCTCTAGACCTTTGAAATTCAAGATTATCCTTACTTTTCAACAAGAGCCAAAGGTAATTGAACTTCGCTTTTCTATCTTGCAAATCTTCCTCCGACCAACCATCACCCTCCCCCTTCAATTCTAAAACATCTATCTCCTCTAACAAAGCACAAATCTTGTTGTCCACACACCCATAGACCTCATTATTCCAACGCCTAAGCACCCCTTTAAGGTTCTTCAACTTCTCCTTCAAGACATACCCCTTCCAACCAAAGATCTCAGTAGACCCTCATGCCTCCTCCACAACTTTCCGAAATGCCTTGTTATTAAGCCAATAATTATTAAATCTAAAAGGTTTCGGGCCCCAATCATATCCAAGGTATTTCAAAATAATAGGACAATGATCGGACACATCACGCTTTAGCCCCCAAAGCGACACCGTCCCCCAATCCTCTAACCAATTCTCTGAAACCAACATTCTATCTAACCTACTCAAACAGCGACCGTTAGGTTGGGCCCAAGTAAATTTACGCCCCATCAACAGAAGATCCACCAAGCCAATATTATTCAAGAACACATTGAAAAGTCGCCGCTCCTCCGCCCCCGACACAAAACTCCCCACCCCCCTTCGTTCCTCCCTCCTTCTCACCGAATTGAAATCACCCAAAATGCAAAAGTAGTCCGCCTCATAGGCCCTCGAAGCAACGACAAGATCAACCCAAAGAAACTTTTTGGCTTGTAAGGAACAAGGAGCGTAAATGTTAATAAACACACACCTTTTATTTGTAGCACCCCAACGCAAGACAACTCCCAAATATCCTTGCCCTTGAAATGAAGCCTTTGAAGAAACCCAAAGAAACCGCCCTTTGAGTGAGAGCACTTTAACCTTCCGCGACAAGAAGGAACAAAAAAGGAGCAAGAGGATCTCCTTGTTTTAACCCTCTATTAATATTGATTTCTTCCGTTGGACTCCCATTAACCAACACCGACAACTTCCCATTACAAACACAAGCTTTCATCCATGCCCTCCATCTAACCCCACACCCAACTCGAGCCAACATATAATCAAGAAAACTCCAACTCACCGAGTCGTATGCCTTTTCGAAATCCACTTTAAAAATAACACACTCCTTCTTTTTACGCTTTGCAAAATCAACCACTTCGTTAACCACAACCACTTCATCGGCCAAGTGCCTACCCTTAAGGAAAGCCGATTGATTTTGAGAGATAATAGAATTCATCACTTTCCCCAAACGATTCGCTATAACTTTTGCCACAAGTTTGTAGAGGCTACCAAGTAAGGAGATTGGACGAAAATCTCCCATACTATGAGGGCTCAACACTTTTGGGATCAAAGTAACAAAATAAGATGAAAAGCTTGACGGAAGCTTTGCCGATGAGAAAAACTCCTCGAAGAGACCCATAACATCAGACTTAAGCAACCCCCAATAGGTTTTGAAGAAAGTAAAATTATAGCCATCCAGACCCGGACTTTTATTACCGTCCGACGAATTGATGACCTCAACCACCTCTTCTTCCTTAAAAACCGCTTGTAACTCCCCCACCTCCTCAAGAGAAAGAAGTTTGAAGTCAATACCATCCAACTTTGGCCTCTCCCACCCCGCATCTTCAAAGTGCCTTTTGAAAAAAGCAACCACTTCCGAGCGAATCTCCGCCGGTCTAGTCACCTAATCCCGACCCTTTTTAAGAGTCGTAAGACCATTAGCTCTTCTCCGACTCTTCACACAAGCATGGAAGAAACCGGTGTTGGCATCACCTTCACGAAGCCACCGCGCTCTAGACCTTTGAAATTCAAGATTATCCTTACTTTTCAACAAGAGCCAAAGGTAATTGAACTTCGCTTTTCTATCTTGCAAATCTTCCTCCGACCAACCATCACCCTCCCCCTTCAATTCTAAAACATCTATCTCCTCTAACAAAGCACAAATCTTGTTGTCCACACACCCATAGACCTCATTATTCCAACGCCTAAGCACCCCTTTAAGGTTCTTCAACTTCTCCTTCAAGACATACCCCTTCCAACCAAAGATCTCATTAGACCCTCATGCCTCCTCCACAACTTTCCGAAATGCCTTGTTATTAAGCCAATAATTATTAAATCTAAAAGGTTTCGGGCCCCAATCATATCCAAGGTATTTCAAAATAATAGGACAATGATCGGACACATCACGCTTTAGCCCCCAAAGCGACACCGTCCCCCAATCCTCTAACCAATTCTCTGAAACCAATATTCTATCTAACCTACTCAAACAGCGACCGTTAGGTTGGGCCCAAGTAAATTTACGCCCCATCAACAGAAGATCCACCAAGCCAATATTATTCAAGAACACATTGAAAAGTCGCCGCTCCTCCGCCCCCGACACAAAACTCCCCACCCCCCTTCGTTCCTCCCTCCTTCTCACCGAATTGAAATCACCCAAAATGCAAAAGTAGTCCGCCTCATAGGCCCTCGAAGCAACGACAAGATCAACCCAAAGAAACTTTTTGGCTTGTAAGGAACAAGGAGCGTAAATGTTAATAAACACACACCTTTTATTTGTAGCACCCCAACGCAAGACAACTCCCAAATATCCTTGCCCTTGAAATGAAGACAAGAAGGAGCCTTTTCTACTATCCCACAATGTGATCAACCCCCCACTTCTTCCAACCGCCAAAGAGCTACATCATCCCACCTCATTACTTCCCCATAAATTCGAACACAACCGATCATCCACTACTCCTAACTTTGTTTCTTGAATAGCCAACACCTCTATTTTCTCCCGAATAACTAATTCTCTAACTTTCTTTTTTTTAATTCTCCCCCTAACCCCCGGACATTCCAAGAACAAACTATCATCAAGACACCTCTTCCTCCTCCCATTCTTCCAAATGATCAACCTCTTTTGCTTCTAGCTCAATGAGTTTCTCCACCATAGAAATGCGTTCACCATTTGTGGATACCCCAAGATTAACCCCAATATTGAACAACCGCTCCGCTTCGATACGATACTTTCTATACTTCTCATCATTCACAAGGTTTGTTTTGCCCTCCACTAAAGCCACCTCCAATGAGGACACTGCCACTGACACCCTATTTGTTGGCTCCTCTATACGGATTGGCTGTGAGGAAATATCACTAGCAGAGGTTTTTGATTTTGCACGTTTCTTACTAGGTTTCTTGTTCTTGTTATACTTGTTGTTTCTTTGTTGTCTATTTGAAGCTCCCTGGATGATAGAAGCAAATCTTTCTACTTTAGTTAATGGTCCATACCATCCCACTGTTGTGTTTTGCTTCCCACTGTCCCTCCCCTCCCTTCAAACTTGGCGCCTTCTTCTGTTTCCTATCCTCTCCTCCCTTGCTAGCACTTCTATTTTTGTGTTCAGAGGCCAAATGAATTATTTCATTAGTTCCAAGGGCTGAAACAACATGGTTCTCTAATTGCTCATCATAAATAGGCCCATTAGACCCCACTCCTTTAATTAAAATTCTATGCTTCATATCCCCACCACACCCTTTATTAATGATAGTATTTTTTGAGTTACCCAACTCAACAACTTGGCCCACAACCGGGTCCATAAGTGGAACATAAGTAGGCCCACCCATAGGTCCATTCTTATCTATAACTCTTCCTCCTCTAGAAAAGTCTATCCGTATTTCTTCTTCTTCTTGAACTGAAAGTGACTTCTCACTACCTTTTTCATGTGGTCCAACGAAATCTTCCTCCTCCATCCAAGTCAAAGCCAAAAATCTATTATCATCACATACTGTCTCCTCTAAACCATCATTTTGTAGCCCTGTTTCAACCACCTCGCCCACTTTTGTGTCTTCAGTCGCTATCAACTGCTCTCCACGCTCTGCCACTTTAATTACTTTATTCTGTACATCAGACCAGAGAAGTGATTCATTACCCAATGGACAATAACCACCGTCGCCTCCGTCAACTGGTAAATCCAGCAAGAAACCGTACCACCCCAACGCCAACCGACCACCTTCAACACCCCTCGCCAGATCTTCGGAATCAGAAACACCCACCCCATTCTCCTCTTCCGACAAGAACGCTCCGTCCTTCGAGCCGTCGCTATACAAGGTTGAATTTTTGGATCTAGAAACACCAAGATCCACATCACCAAAGTTTTCTTCAATCACCCTTGTTGTGAAAATCTTCCCGTCGACTTGGATTTGTTGAGTGAAATCCACATAATCCCAAGAGTTTAGCCTAATTCGAACCCTTGCCACATCTAGCCATGTCTGTTCTGCAGTTGCTTGATCTACATCTTCCAAGAGACCAAAGCTTTCAACAATGCTCTGGAAGAATTCTCTACCCCAAGCATGAGGTGGTACACCGAAAACCCTCGCCCATATCCTCCTTCCTGTACCTTGTTGTTCCGGTTTCCAGATAGTAACATCACTGAAGTGTTCTTTCCACCATACCGGGTCTGCATCCAACGCTTCCTTCACCCTTCCCTCCTTGTGGCTGGACAAAAGGACCTTACTTAGGCCAAGCATAGTTGCTCTAACAAGTTGAAACCCCTCCATCTCTATCTTCATTTGGATTGAATCTGAATCCAACTCCTCACATAACGTTCCAACAAAGCTGTGTTTTAGTTTTAAAAGATTTGCAGGAACCGCCTCAACAATCAAGATGTTCTCAGGCTGTGAAGCCCTCTGCCCCATTCCTGATTTTTTAATAAGATCCACACCAGCTGAGTTTTGTTTTGGTTCAGTGCCATTGTTTTCCATCAAACCCTTACCCTCCAAAGCCTCCTTGAATGACGCACCCTTCTTCACCTCCTTGCTCCTTAGAGCACGCCTACCCTGTTACTGGCCTTTGGCATCATGTTTTGGCGCAGAATCGAACTCCCCTCTTTTAAACCTTGAAATATTCGCTCTAATCTTGTAAGTACCAAACCACGTCCCCTCAATTTTCTTCAGTAGAGCCTCTGCAGCACTAACCTCCGCAAATCTTGCGAAGCCGAACCTCTTCCCGAACCTATCTCTTTTTGCCGGAATGAAAACCTTCCCCACTCTCCCATAACGAACAAAAGTGTTCCACAGTTCCATTGCCGTGACATCATCTGGGAAATTTGTAATAAAAAAGGTTGTTGTAGTATTTTTACTATTTCTATAGCCTATAATTTCTGGGTTAGGTGTTTGGAAATTTTCTGTAATTGATTCGGAATGTTGTGGGTTTGTTTTGTGTTTGTTGTTTGAATTCAAATGACCACTCATTCCCTCTCTACCTTTCTCTCTCATCTCTCTTAGAAACGATATTAAACATATTGTTAATCATATTTGACTCTTTCTTATTTTAATTCTTATTTTAAGCTAGGTTACCAATTTGATAGCATAATTATCCAATACACTATTCATTCTCATCTTTCCACAATTATATGAAATTAGTTAATTATGAGTATTTTTTAATTAATATCAATTAATCAATAAAAAAATTAAATATATGTTTTTTTAATAACACATTTATTCTTTAAGAATAATTTGATTATTTAAATATAATATATATCTTATTATATCAATATGAAATGTGCATCAAACAAGTAATAGGAAAAATTAATGCTAACTTATTTTTTATCATGTGTACACCAAACACATGACAAGATAATATTTATCATGTCCCTATTTTATCGTACCATTTTCTATTTTCTTATCATATTTTGTCTCTTATCAATCTGGCGCACCAAACAGGCCGTAAATGTACCGTAATTCATTTGGTTTAGACAAATTTTTAGTAAAAAAACATCTCAACCGATGAAATTTTTGTTGACTTGGTTTGATTTTATTTTTTATTTTTTTTCAGGAACCGAACTATAAGCTCGGTTTTAAATGCATCTTTTTTTGTTCAAAGAATACATTCATTTTATGTATTATATATATGCTTTTTTTTTTTTGTATGTGCCCTCCTATTATTTTTTTTTTACTATCATTTTTTCATACAAACTTTTTCAAGCTTTCTATTTTTTAACAAGTGGGGTATAACGTTTGTTTTTTTTTCTTTGTTTTTTTTTTGTCTCTAATTAACCTAATTTAGATATGAACAACGATATAATTTTTTCGTCAAACAAAAAATATAATTTTTTTGGTTGATAAAAATATAAAGTTTTGGTTGTTGATTGGAAAGTGATTCATATTTTACCTATTGGAAAAAAAAATGATATATATTTTTATCCAGGTTTTTCTATCATTTGCAAATTTACACATGATAAAAAATTGGCTTAATTTTGTCAAAAATAAAAATAAAAATTGGCTTAATACAATTTTGATCCTATTTTTACAAAATCCACAATTTTGGTCCCATATTTTTTATTTCTGCAATTTTAGTCCGCCTATTTTTAAAAATTAAAACATTTAATTTTCACTTCATTTTATCTTCAATTTTGATGATGTATCACTCATTAAATGACGTGGAAATATATATTTTGTTGATGAGGTTACTACATTAGATATTATTTGCAAAAATTTTGTCAGTTCCGTTAGAAGGGGTACTAAAAAATAAAGTGTCGCGTCACTTATTAAGGTGACACATCATCAAAATTAAAGATAAAATGAAGTGAGACTATGTCTCAATTTTTATAATAGAGGGACAAAAAATTGCTTAAATAAGTATTGAGGACCGAAATTGCAGATTTTATAAAATAGTGGACCAAAACTACATTTAAACCTAATTAAATTATTTAAAATAGTAAATTTACATTGAAACTTGTGCATTTTACAGTGTATAACTTTTAATAAATAATGATTAGTTTCCTCTTTGAGGAACAATGAAATGAGAGATTTCTATATAAAACCGGTAATGTATTTTCATAGAGATAGAAGAATACAGAAATTGTTGACAAAGGTTGCAAAATACTCCACCACCGCATGTAGTTTGTTCAGAACACATGAAAAAACACAATACATACTAGCGGGCCAAACGGGCACGTTCCGTTTGTGTGATATCAACGTACCCGTTTGTGTGATACATATTTTTTATTATTTTATATTTAAATTTGATTTTTTTTGTTGATGATTTCTTCAAATTTGATTGTTATGAGAATAATTTGAAATTTGAAATTCAAATTTGGTTGTTATGAGAATAATTTGGAATTTGAAATTAAGGGTAAAATAGGAATAAAAATAGGCCATACCAAAATAGTGTATCCTCTTTATATAGGTATAGATACAATTAAGTAGACTGAATTAATATCTGAGTCGTTGTAGTATAGTGGTAAGTATTCCCGCCTGCCGCGCGGGTGACCCCGTTTCGATCCCCGGCAACAAGCGATTTTTTTCTTTTTAGTTTTTTTTTTTTTTTTTTTGTAATTTCGAATATTTTTTGTTTCGCGGTGTGAATGCAGCACATATATATACTTTCAGACTGTAATACCCTTTTCCCGCCATCGACTCTCTTTCACAGTCTCTCTCTCTCTCTCTCTCTCTCTCTCTCTCTCTCTCTCATCTTCTTCAATGGTGAGATCTAGAACCGCTGCAAAACCCGCCGCACCTACAAATTCCGAATCGGAAAACGCCGATAACCTAGAAGTAATCTCAATCGGTTCACTCTACAATGGACCCTGGGACAAGAAGTACTGGAGCAGTTCTAGGGTTTGATTACACTTTCCCCTTTTTCTTTTCTCTAACCTTCCGATTTTTCAATCTGCAATTGCTACATAATCTCGATATTTGATTATTCATGTATTATTCTTTTAAATTGCGGCAACCTATCAGTATAGAATTGTTTGTAGAAGTTTAATTAACTTGTTTCATGCTCGATTTGCAATTAAACTGAATTTATCGCTAAAAACTGTTTACTATTGTTGTTTTTCTTTGAGTGTGTGTACGAATTTAGCTGATTACTGCACTACGAGTTTTGTGTGTGTGTGTGTGTGTGATAAGATTTGTAGATAGGTTCATAGTTAAAATTCGAAAGGGTAAATGATATAGAGAGGTATTTAAGATAAAATGACATTAGAGTAAGAGGAAAATGACCTCTCTGTCAGATATGTCTAATAGTGAAACTATGATAATTTGATTCGATGTTAGTACTAAGTTGAGTTGCAGAGGTCATTGAGTGATAAACCGTGAATTTAGCATCGTGTGGATCCCTTGTCTTGTTTCAAGTAAGGATTATGAATATAAGAGAGAACTGGTTGTGTACTACTGGCATGTATTTGTGCATGTGAAAGGGACTCAGATCTCTTAAGCATGTGATTGGTCCTAGATTTAATTCTTGGATCAATGTGTATGAGAAAGATATTGTTGATAGGGGTCCTAACTATGGCATTGGACAAAATAACATAGTTAATATGAATGCTCGTTTGTTGGTTGGTCCAAGCGGTAAGAAGCTTGATTTTCATTATGAAGGATATTGGGTTTGAGTGAATAGAAAAGATAGGTGCTAGGAGAGCCTCATCTTTTTTAAATGAGTCGACCTAGATTAACTCGACTTAGTTGGGGTTGTTTGTGATTTCTGGATAGTAAGTTTCTCAGACAGAAAAAAACAGAAAGCATTGAATAAAGAAGTGATGCGTTATTTCAAGGAAAGAATAAAGACGTGAGATGCATGCTTGGACAGGGTTTATCTTGGAGTAATTTCTGTATACTGCCTTGTATTGATTTGTTTTACTTTGCTTACTGATTACATTTTTACATTGGCTATTTTTTAGGGAAAAGATCGGTATCCGTATCCAGTTGGCTACCAAGCTGTTAGAGCTCTTAATGGTACCACTTTTAAGATGGAAATTGTTGAAGGCGTTAATGGGCCAAAGTTTTTGGTTTGTATTCTAGATTATTTCTGCTTTAATGCTTTGACTTTAGGTTCCATATTTTAAATGTTTACAACTTGTTTTCAGTTTTATTAAACAGTATCGGTTACATACTGTTTCTACAGATTTCTTCTGATGATGGGAGTTCAGCTTCTGGGAAAACTCCAGACTTTGCATGGGACGAATTTCAGAAGAAAGGTTGCACCCGCATGAAGATTTGGCACAGGAAGAGACTTTCGTCTAAAATGGATGGCTTGGAGGTAGAAATTTGTGACATTGATGGTTCTGTTTTTAATGTTCCAGATAATTTCTTTTATTTATCAGTGAAGTTTATTAAAATTTCCAAAAATCATTCCAAATAAACCACAGCTGTGTCTATTTTGAAGCTTATTTAAGCACAACTAACCTAACTATGTGCTGTAATTCTTTGTTATAATGATAAAATAAACACCTTTTTATCATAAAACTCTTATTTCAATATCTATTTTCAAACTATTAAGTTTTTGTTGTGTCAAGTGACTATAGAATGAAGGATGACATACATTGCTGAGTTACCTACTATATACATGTATAGCAGTTGGTCTTTGCGTAGAATGTAGGTATGAAAACTATTTGGCATGGCATTTCCTACTATGTTATTAAATATCTAGTTTCTTGTGTAACTATTCTGTTAAAACTGCTAGCAAATTCCAGAAACACATTTCCTGTTTGCTGGGTATTAATTGATGATTAAATTAAAGCATCAAAACATAATGCTTTGTCCTTGTAATTGAAAATCACTCAATCCAATATGCAAGACTGACCACTTATCTTTGAAATTGTGCCCTTGTATATTTCTTCAAGTTGTGGGAAATTGTTGTGACAACTGACAAGTGTGAGGCGAGTAAGAGTTAAGTGCCACATTGCTTAGAAAAGTGGAGGTTGAACACTTTATAAATGAGAGGACCCATAAACTCAATGCTCTCACTTGTATCGATGCTTTTTGCCCAATGTGGATGGTCCCCTGGCCTCCAACCATGACCCAACAATTTGTCGCTGAAAATAATTCCTACTGATGAGATAACCTTAATGACTTTTCTTTGGTGCTCTGTTTCATTGTTCCATTAACAAGTTCCGCAAGAAGATATGTAGTGGGATTGGAAAGCTTTAATGCACTAATGATCTTGTTTACTTTTTGGCGTTCTTCCCTGGTTTTATTTAATGATATTTGTTGTTCTTTCCTTTGTATCCCTTCTTTTCTCTTCAGTATAATGTAATTTCTCTTCATTATCGTAAGTAGTTAATGGATGTCCGAGCTTGACGTTTATTTCTAGCTACACACATTTTGCAAAAGTTTCTGCTTATGTGATGATTAATCTCATAATTCCCCCTTTTATTTTCTCTTGATTATTTTTGTATAATTATTCATTAGTTGTTTAGATTATATCGCTTTCATGAGATGTTTACTATATTTAATATTATTTTAATTATTTTTTCATTGCATCCAGCTCTTTGGGTTCAAAAACCAGTTTATTCAGAAGTTGCTTCGCGAACTAGGGGCAGATATAAATGGAGTAGTAGAACGGAGCTTAGTATCCTCAAATATCATTAATGAGGCTTCTAAAACACAGCATGATGATTCCCACCCTAATGTAGGCACCAGTCCTGATTTATTAATTTCCTTGAAAAGATCACGTGTTACAGGGAAGAGAAGTAGATGTGAACCTAAAAATAAAAAGTTAAATGGCGGATCTAGACCTCAATCTGTACAACTTGCTTGTAGTAGAGCTTCAGATGTAAAGAATGAAAAAACACTTGTTCAAGGGAGTTCTACAACCCACAATGGTTTAGTCGACGAGGATGGCGCCCACAATCAAACAGATGTATCACCTTTGCTGCCAATAATGCCATCTGTTGACAAAACAAGTAATTGCATTGCATCCCAAAGTGGGCTGCTATTGAATCCTATGGACATATCTGAAGACAACAAAGTGGGAGCAGTATCTTTGGAAAGACAAGCAGGGTTCCTCTACTCTGAAACTCGAAAAACTACAGAAATAACAGAAAACTTGTCTACAGAAAAACTTGTAAGTATGCCCTTCTAATATTCTACCGAATATTGTTTATTGGAAACATGCTGGTTCATAAAATATAATCTATTGGATATTATTAATTGGAAACCTGTTCTTTCCAAAATAATGATGATCTTGATAAAACTAGAGGGAAATGGGTACAAATCTTTGAAGTGTTTAATTTAATTTCCTGCTTTTTGAAATATCAGTTAAAAAATTTCAGAAATTTATGATTCAATTAAAATTCTGGTCCACCTTGTTATAGAGGAAACACTCTATTAACTTCTTGCAGCTTCATAGGTCAGATGATGTGGAGATGAAAATGTCAAATTTGTTGGTCACAGCAGAAGATGACAAAGTGATGCAGTCATGTTCTAAAGAGTCCCAGGGTTGTATTGGCATTGATTTTTGTGCTCCTGATACACTAGATTTACAAGGTATTGTGTTTGGATGGTACAAAGTATTCACTCTTAATAACTTCTGGTATCTGCATCCGCTTACTCATATATCGATGAGTTGAAAGATTTAGCTTTTGGCCTGACATACTTATATTTATGGAAGTTGATTACAAATGTTGGGGTTATGATGTTTATGCCTCTGGTAATATTGGATAGAGACATTCTTTATAGAATGAAACATCATGTGATGATTTGAAATATAGAGATATGGAATGTGTTCTTCTAATGCTGGGTTCCATATATAAATAACTATGCAAAACTAAATCAGTATGGTTAGGATTTTCTATCTATTTATATTGTAGTTTTCTACAACACTGCTTCAATATCTAGTTTCTCTCTTATATTTATATTGCACTGCAGAAAATGCCTCTGATTCTGCACCAAGTAATCTGGATAAGAATACTTACAGTGAGCCAGCTTGTGAGGTCTCCTCTGAAGATTTGTTAAATTCAAAACATGAGGAAGGGCTTACATCTGATTCAAATATAGGCTCTGAGAAAAATGTTTCTAATTCAGCTGGCCAGGATGTGGCAAATTCAATGATGTCATTTCTGCTTCCTCAAGCAGTTCCTTTACTAAGGAATGTCTCAACAGACAAGAAGTTTACTCTTATCACCTCAGATGTATTGCCTTCTATGATAAAAATCTCTAAGAAAGAACAAAATGAAGTTGGATGTGTTTTGGATGTACCATCAGCTGGTAATTATACCTATATGTGCTATTTTAATTTTTCCTGGTTATTTGTTTGCAATGTTTGGCATAGATCAATACATCACACCACAAGGGTTTTTGATGTACATGTATCATGCTGTCTTTTAAATCTTTTTGTTTTGTGTTTGTGTTCTGTGTTTATGTATTCATGTGCTTGGTTAAATCATGTGTTTATACGGCAGATAAAATGGTAGCAGAGGATGCAGTTGGGGAACAAAGTGAGAAGATACAAAAGCCAAATGCCGACCCACATTTAAATTCTTATAATACTGAACGTATGAAGTCTATTGTTCTTGATAGTTTTGAGTATAGTCAATCTGAGGATCTTAAAAACTCAGAAATCTTATCTTTTGATATTGCCGAAGTTGGTAGATCTAGTTTCAGTATAGAAATGTGCTGTCCGAAAAGTCAAAAACAGCTTCCTAGTGATTTGTCAAATGGACCATCCACATGCTGTGCTTCAGAGTTGGACTTTAATAAAAGGCCTCCTGATTATGATGTATGTGTTCCAGATTCTGTTCTAGATGACATGCCTCCTCCTGATGTATGTGTTCCTGATTCTGTGTTGGACGACATATCTCCGGCACATGATAATATCAATTCACTGCAAAAGGGCCTGTCAGTTTCTCAGGATTTTACCGGAGGTAATGTGTTCATGATATCTGGTATAAAAAATAAAAGTTCTTAAATTCAGATAATCATGATCAGAAGGGTTGAATTGTCTATCATGGCATATTTCTTCTATCTGTTTTGAACTGAGATGCTTGTTGAATCAGTGGCAACCCATTCCCATGTCAATCCAACTTAACTGATCATGATTATTGCAAACTATTAGCTTATTTTGGTGTATGGTCAAGAATGAAACTTAATGATTTGTCTGATACTATGGTTTTGTTGAATTATGGTTTTGTTATTTAAAAAGCTTGGAAACCCTTGCAGAAAATACACAAGATGAAGCTGTTGGTAATACAGGCAATGCGAAAACAATGATGATGTCTTCTTCTCAGTCACCAAGTTTTGTATACACCAGAAGAAAGAGGCGAAATTCTGTTACCCTCCAAGGAAATTGCTACTCTGTGAAGAGTACAGAATGTGACAAGACTGAACTAGGTACTCGTCAAATGCATACTGCTGGAGACACTGTCCCTCCCTCAAAAACCATTCAAACAAACAATGATAAACTATGCGAACTAGATGATTCTGCAGGTTTAGTATCAGAAACACTTCAAGCTCATAGTGACATTCCAAATGTACAAAGCAACCTAGCGGAGCTAAACCCTTCATCTCAAAATCCCAACCTACTTTCCTGTGAAAATAAGTGCTCTGCTGGCAAGGAGGCTCAGTTTGTTTCAGAACCAATGGTCCAAAAAAACCAGGAACTAAAGAATAATCTGAACAGCAATGTAAAGTTTGTAGGGTGCTACATGCACCCAATGCCTGTTTCATCTTTACTTTTAAGAACAATAGAGGATGAAATCCACATTTGCCTTTTATGTGGCCTTACGGGTCAGCACAGAACCCTGTTTACCTACAAGGTAGCTATCAAGGAACCAAATTTCGGTTACCCCTCTGTCATGGCTCACACCCCAATAATATTGCCAGATCCGAAATATAACTTCATGGGAGAAGTAAGTTGCTTTTCATTTTCTGTCTTGAAACCCTTTTTTCCTTATTTACATTGTACCCAAACTTTTGGCTACATAAATGCTTACTGTCAAAACATATCATACTCTTTGCTAGACTATCGTGGAAAGAACTGGGGTGGAGTTGACTCCTGATGGACAGTATATTGTCTTAATAAGCAGCATAAAAACCCCCAATTGCAGGTTTGTTTCTACAGGTTTGAAGTGATATGTAATAAATTGGAATACTGTAGATAGAGTAAATAAATATTGTTTAATGCCAGGGAAGGAAAAATTGATTGTTGTTGCTCAACATGCACATCAGTATGCTCCGAGAAGAATGCTTTGAAGATTGTTCATGTAAAAAATGGTTATGCATCAGTTGTGGCAACATTGGAAGCTGTTGAAGGTTTACATTGTATTTTGGTTTGTGAAGCTAACCGACTTGTTTCTGTTGGAGAGAGTGGGAGACTACAAGTGTGGGTCATGAATTCAACATGGAGGTGATTTTAATGCATTCTCTTTGATTTTTCTTTCTCTGAAAGACACTTATGTCCTTTTCAGAATCATATCTTCTAAAGCGTTTAATTTGTAGTGAATGTGATTGTTAAACAATACAGATAGGTTCTTATGTGCACACATTTGTAGCAGAGACCATGGATTTATGTTCATGAAAGGCTTGTACTTTTCATAGCGAATCTCAAGGAATATTGGGGAAACTTTAATTCTTGGTTAAAAACTTCCCAAATTTCGGTGTATTTAATTTGCTCATACTAAAAGAGCTTAGATTCTATCATTGTTTTATAAACTACTTTTGAAGAGGAAATGCTGACATAATTGACGAGTTAGACCACTGTAATTGTAAAATATATTCCAGCTGTTGGTCACTGAAAAAACTGTATTATTTACCTTTACTGTCTATAACTTATATTCTGCTAGTCTTATTAAATGTTTATATTTATTGGTTGCGGTCATACCACCTGGTGGTTCCATGTCCCCTTTAATGGTTGCGGTCTTACCTTTAATGTTTATAACGTATCTTCTTCACCCCTTTATTAACATTTTTGTAGTGAAAAGATAGAGTACTCCATCATTCCACCTGATGGTTCCATGTCCCCTGGCATTGTGGAATTGAAGAGGGTTCCAAGGTGTGCTCATTTGGTTGTAGGCCGAAACATCTATGGAGAATTCAGTTTATGGTATGTTATTTTTAACATATAATTTGATAACAGTTGGTTTATAATCTTGTTTAGAAATGTTGTAAGGGTTTCATATTATTAAGCAAGAAATACTGTTCTGTCCATTGTCACACAATTCGCTAGATTGACTCGGAACCGCGAACTGGTACCATTTCGTACAACTTTCACGAATTGGTTTGCAAAAATTCTCTGGTATATTTTGTGGAAAGCATCAAACCCAAAAGAAAGAACAGGCTCCCATTTAAATGGGAATGGGAACTGTTCAGATTAAAAAGCGGTCATCATAGTCCGCACTAGAGAGTATAAAGTGCTTTCTACTTTTAAAAGCTAATATCTTCAATCCTGATCTGCGATGCACCGTGTCATACACTGCTTATATATAGTTAATCCCTCTTTCTATTTTTAACACCCTTTTGACGTGGGACTACTTTCATTTGTTGGTGATAGATAGGCCTCTTAAAGTTAAAAATGTGTATAAAAGGGAATAGAAGTTAAACAAAGGGTACTGCCAATACTCAATTTGGGACTATTATTATTCTTTTATTGTAATTTGTTGGCCTTTTTTAAATTTTATAATTGTTAATCAAATTAATAATTTTTTTGACATTAATCGCAATAGTGACTAGTATTTTCCTTTAAAGCAATGTACAGAATTATTTACATAAAAATATTTCAAGACTCTTAATTCCATCTATTAATATTCAATTTAATTTTATTGATATTTTATATCTTATTAGCATGGATTTTATTGTTTTTAACTAGGTGAGATAAAAAAGTTATTGTTAGCGTACTGATAAAGATATTATAATGTACCATGAACCCAAATAACATGTCGACTATGTATACCCCCACATAACCAGTACTTCTCGAGTTGCATAATGCGTACCCAAACAAGTACCACATACCAAAGCGATTTGCAAACCGCGTGACTGTGTTTTGTCTCAGGAGTAAAGTTAGGGGTTTTCTCACTCATCCACCACACGCCCATATGACAATTTTATGATATGCATTACCTTTTTATCATATTTGTTACACTCCTTTGCTTGCATTTTGTCTTAAATTCTATTTTATACTAGTCACTGGTACATCAGAATATGTGTTGCTTCTTTACATTTTTTGAACATAACCCCTATTCCTTCTAAAAATCTCGGAGAGACTGAGGTTCCTAGTTTGAGCTTTATCTGTTTCAGAATTCGGGAAATATGCCACATTTTCATTCCCTCATTTCAACTTTCTTCAAATTTCATATTCAAAAAAACCTCTGATCGAGCCTAACAGTTGTTAAAAATAAGGAGAAAAGAGAAGTAATTAGAGAAGTGTAACTAATTTTTAATTTGGCCATTCAGTTATAATAGTATCTCATTCATATCATTTTCAACATTTTCCTCAGGGATATTACCAAGCTCAATTGTGTTTCAAGCTTCTCTGCTTCAAAATATCCAATTAACGAGTTCTTTCCAATAAGTTTGTTCCATTTGCAAACAAAAGGCTTGGGATTGAGCTATGCTAGCATAGAGGAGAAGGCTGAAAAACTTTTAGAAGCAACCAATTTATGGCACTCAGAGCAAAGAGACACCAGTGTGTATCTACCAACTGAAGATGTTGCTATGTGGTTTCTTGTCTCGACTCCCTCGAACTTTGATTGTTGCCAGAATCTTGTTTCAACTTCAAGTCATCACGATGTACATACAGATAGAATTTGGAGGCTTGCTCTTTTGCTGAAAAATAGCATAGTTTTTGGAAGCCCCTTGGATCCTAGGTGCCATATGATATTTCATGAGTTGAATATAGTCTGTCATTTTTTGTTTGGTTCTATCAGCATCTTATTTTTTACTGCTTATGAAGTAAAGGGAAGTAATTTTCCCCATCTATTTTTCAGAATTTTTTATTTTCAATGTTAAGATGTAAAGTGAATTAAAAGCTGCTTGAACTTGATTTTAGATCAGTGTTTAAGTCTCCTAATCTCTTGTCCTCAATTAATAGCTTATCATTCATTTATGAGATCAACAGTTGAAGGAATTTAGTGAAAATTATAATTATGAGGGTAATAATAAAGGGCAACCTGGTACGCCAAAGTTCCAGGCACATTGGGTGGAGTCTAGGGAAGGCTTGGGCCTATTTTGTGTCTAGGTTCACAATTTGAACCAGTAACCTTAGTTATATGAGATGACAATACTAAAACTGTTCTGCCAAGGCTCCCCTTCATCACAAGGAGAAAATTTATGAACCATCAGTTGATATTGTTTGAGTTACATATAACTATAACAAAGTACATCTTAAGAACAGCTGATGATACATCATTTTTACACTATTTCAAAGCTGTTGTGCTATTGCTTATTCTACACCAACTATTTATCTTTCATTGACATTTTCAACTGTATCAACTCTATGCAGGACAAATACTGTTGGTGTCTCAGGTGGTTATGGAATCATCAGCACAAGTGACGGTATGGTATATATGTGGGAATTATCTAGAGGATCCAAGCTTGATACTCTGCACCATTTTCATGGTATGTTGCAATGTTCCACTTTATGCTCTGGGCACGTTGCATTGACCACTAGTGCATAAGCACTAATGATATTGATATCTTTCTTTCAGAATTTTTTTGTTGTAAATAAAGCCGAGGTTATGCAACTGATGTTAGTTTTTAGAGTTCATATCCAAAACCTATTGGTTAGAACTCTTTCAGTATTCCTTAGCTCACTAACCGAACTTGTAAATATGTTCAATTAGCTGCTCTAGAATTGTTGGTGATTAGTTAGGAGTCATCATAAGTTATGATCAATCGATACCTTGAAGAGACTTATAGATGTCATGCTTTTGTATTCCATTTCTGGTGTGATTTAAGGAATTGGCCACATTTATGGTGCAACAATTTCCTTTCCCGTGTTAGTATAGGTCATACTGAAAGTTAAACTGAAATTTCACTTTTAGTTGAGTCACTAAAGCAATTAAGATGGCTTAACACAACCATGGAGAGTACCATATAAGAACATTTGGTGGTAGGTTAATAATCTTAAACTTAAGTCGCGATGAAAGTTAAACTGATGTTTCACTTTGAGTTGAGTCACTAAAGCAATTAGGATGGCTTAACAGAACCACGGAGTAAGAAAGTACATATAATAACATTAAGTGGTAGGTTAATAATCTTAAACTTTTGCGCATGTGTTTATATTAAGACGTTTACACATCAATGTAGTTTCGTCCAGTCTTTGGAACCCAGTATAGGGTCTTGAACAGTAAAATCTGGTTGTGCATAACCAGTTTCTTGCTTCTTTAGTGTCCTATATTGTTATTCACTCTCAGGTTGTTAATCAAGTCTGGGCTCCTGAGAGTGAACCCCTTAATCTCCAGTAGTAAAAGTACTCGACAACATGTAAAAATTTGTTGCCCTTTATTTTACTGCAAACTAATTAATATTCTTGCTTAAACATCTGCCAACATAAGAAACTGCCATACTAACAGGTGGCAGTAACCTCGAAACATATGAAATTATTATCTAGGCATAATAGTTGGCACTGGATTCTTTCTTTTCCTTCATTGATAAACCTTAGAAAAAGGAACTACTTTATCAGCCATGTATGATTGACAAGAGACCATAACATCACTTCCCCAGTTAGAAGAGAGCTTGTCCTCAAACACCAATGTACATAGCAAAGTTTCATGCCATGTATGCATAATGGAACAAACTCCGAAGATGCATAAGCTGGAGAAACTCCTTTCGAATGGGTGTGAACTTCTGTTTGACCAACCTAAATTTGACGATCCCGAAAAGCATCTGGAGCTGGGTAAATTAAAGTTGGTGAAGCAGATTCTAACCCTAGAAAACTTCTCTAAACACGAGACATGGAAAATATAATGAAGCTTAGATCCCTTAGGCAGATGCAACATGTAAGATACCAAACCAATGCAGTATATAGTAAGGAAAGGTCCATGATCAAGGAGCTGACACCATGTGACCTGGATATGTGTCCTCGTGTTGATAATGAAGTCGTTTCATACAAATGAACCACTAGCGATTGAAGGAATATCAATTTAACAATACTAGGAATACAATACAATCGGTTATAATTAGGGATAAGTTACATTTATATCTCTCCACTGCTCATCCTATGTCATTCCTCATGGTTGCTGCCTTGTAATAATCTAAATTATTGTTAGGTTTCATATTTCAACATACAGTTTCAATAGTGTATAAGCATATAGTTAACTGTTTAAAAAAAAAAGCACACAGTTAACTGATTCCCTAATTTGTTATGTGTTTCTGAGATATCTATAAACTTGAAAATAAATGTTTGATTTTAGATGGCCCTGTCACAAGTCTTGCTACTGATGATTTCAATTCAAATTCGAGAAGTGCTGTGGGAGTCGCTGGTGATGCAGGCAAACTGTTGCTTTATCTACATCTTCATGAACGAGACTCGAATGAGTAGACCATTATAGTGTTATTTTCTCATCAATCTAGCTTTAAAGCTTGTATAGAAATTGTTTTGCTTATATAGAAGCTTGTATAGAAATTGTCCCATTTATAGCTAATGCACTTATTATAGTGGTTTAAAAATTTATGTATCTCAATTCCTTTTAGTACTTCACACCATTTCATTTTATTGCATTTTGTTGAAATTGATGCATATTTTCAGAATATTCTAGTAAAATAAACAATACTCCCTCCGTCCCTATTAAGAAAGTTGATTTTAGAATTAAATTGATTGACAAATTATATTGATTTTCCATGTTTACCTTAATAATGAGGGAGAAAGAGAGTAAATGGGATGGTGGAGTAGTATTCTAAAAAAGAATTTAATTTTATTAAAAAAAATATGTAAAGTAAATAAGAGTAATTTTAGAAAATGATAATTAATGTTATTGAGAATTATAAATGAGTTTTATATAAAGGGACAAATATTTTGTCGAACTGACTTCTATAAATAGGGATGGAAGAAGTGTATTTTTTTGTCAAATAGCCCATTGGCTGAAAATTTCACCTTGAAGATGGATAAGTGAGATGATCGGGGTTTGAATCTCCATCCTTACATATATAATGCAATGTTATGAGTTAAGCTCAATGGACGAGGGAGTATTGTATTAGTTAAACTAGTTTATGAGCCCGTGTCATGCACGGGGGAAAATGCGTTTGTAAATTTATTGATTTTTTAACATATTTTATAAAAATATGTTTTTATACATTTTATAAAAAAATCACAAAAAAATGATATGAATATCATAATATCTATATAGTAAAATAAATATGAAACAAAAATAACATGAAAAATTATTCGAATATATCTTATATTATTTAATTTTTACATCAATGTCCTTTAAATAAAAATCAGGTATTCGTATGAATATATGAATAAAAATATAGTCTCCATATTAATATATGAGTAAAAGTATCAGCCCCATATAAATTATAACTAAAAAAGACTCATAAATTTTTTTAAAAAAATATAGTCCTTATATAAATTAAAAAACAGGTTCCATTTACATTACAAAAAAAAATACATAGGCGCCGTGAAAAATTAGGCATGTATATTAATATATGAGTGAAAATATAAGATCCCGTATAAATGTTTTTTCAAAAACGCCCCCATGCAAACTAACAAAAAGGGTTATATTAATTGTTCAAATAAAAAAAATATTTTATTGAATTTTTAATTCAACTTTTCAATTTTTCATAAATTAAATGCACAATTTTAAGAGAGTATTTTAATCTTTAGCACTCGTTAGTATGATCCAAGAAAATAACCTAAAGAAACTTCTTAAAATATAGGTCCCATAGGTCCTATGTAAATTATAAAAAAAAATAACCTCTTAAAATAAAATAATGTAAAAAAAAATGGTCACTTGTCAATCACCTTGAAAAAAAAGTTGCAATCTAATATACTAAACATTAAACATAGATTCCTGTCTATCATGACCATTTTCATTGTAAATGGTAACTTATTTGAAGCAAAATCTTTGACATATCAAAGTCTTGTAACACGAACCATAAGATTCAATTTCCTTAATCATTCTCTTAATCATTCCATAATCATTCTCTTAATAATATTTTTTGTTTCTCACCTTCTTTTTATTCAAATAAATGAATTTCACTTATTTTTAGGTTTTGATTCAAATTTTTTCTTCGTAATTTCTTTGTCTAATGTTGCGGAATTGTTTGATTAGATTTCTCGTTTTCCCGTTTTTGTAGAATATTTGTTTTGATTTCCCGTTGTTGTACATTGTTTTTTTGCTTTCCCGTCTTTGCACAATGTTTGTTTTAATTTTCCATCTTTGTACGATTGTTAGTTCAAATTTCCAAATTTGTTTCGATCTGAATTCAGGTCAGATTTATTGATTTTAGTGTCTTCAACATTGCATATTCGGAAGCATGACTATTTTAGACATTTGAATTTTGTTATATGAATTGTAGGCTTTGTAATTAGGCTTATTAACTCTAATGTTGTAAGCTTGTTTGCATATTCATTCTTTTTTGTTTAAATCGAAATTGAATATCATTATTTTTAGGAAAAAAATGGTTTGAATATTATGCTAAATAAAATAAAAAAAGTTGCAAGTTATAAATTATATTTTTTTTATAAAAATAAGAAAATAAACTCGAGAAAAAATATATTCAACATCTCAACATTTTTAGTTACAGACTTAAAGACATTGTCGTCTCCCTATGAAAAAAGTGAAGTTTTTATTTTCATTTTAAAATCATTTTCGGATCTCCCTCCAATTTCATATTGACAAATCATCATAAAATTGAAAAAAATTGAGCGTAACTACTTGATTAAAAAATATACGTTATATATTCACCTAAAAATATATAGAAATGATTTGAAAATAAATATTTGCTAGAAATCTAATATCTAATATATGAGAATAAACACAAACAAACGCAAATAAACCCAAAGAAAAATATAAAGAACAGATAAAAAATGGTGTAAAAATTGTAAGTCTAAAGTATTAATATATGAGTATGAGAATTAATTTTTTTTAATTGATTAGTATTTTTTTTTTTTGGTTAGGTAGCCTAATGGTTAGAAATTCACCCCGGATCCCTGCACTTTCGTGCAATATGTCAAACCAATTGAGTTAAGCTTATGGGACAATATCTCTATTATATATTCTAAAATAAATTTGTAAAATAAAATAACCCTTATAAAAAATGATATTTTTTTGCCTTATATAAAATATCGAATGACTAATGAATCATAATAGGAATTAATTGTACATATTTTTTGCCATTTGTATTCATAATCATTAATTGCCTCCTATCGGTTTGTTGGTTAAACCAAGGGTTGACATTGATCTTCGTCATTTGATTTGGTTATCGATTATTTGGTGTGTGTGGAAGCTTAGAAATGAAGTGACTTTCAATGGGGGCACACCAAATGTTTTGTTGAGGCAAAAATCCTTTATTGATGTTTTAAAGATAACAAACAAATTAATTATATTTTAATGTATAATTTTGATCAATTTGTAGTCTAACAAGTGCTTTTGAGTGTACTTAATTTAGACAGGTTACATTGAAACAATTAAGCCATGAAAAGTCATAGTGTTCAAAATAATGCATTTCAAGATCAATCTGAGAATGTTCTCTGAACTGGGTTCTCAAGAACATGAACAATGACTAGAGCATTTATTACAAGTCAACCATGAACATCATTACACAATCACTTTTATTTGAAGATTCTCATCTGAAAAGGCATAAGTCATTAAAAGAAAGAACATCTTTGTATTTAATGGTGTTTTTCCATTTTGGACATGTTTGAGGAATAAAAGCATGTGCATATGATCTAAGGGAATTTTCAGAAGTTAATGTTCTTTTGTTATATTCTGATCTGCAAAGGAGTAATTCATAGACCAATTAAATGAAGACAACAAAACAGAATCTGATTGGTTGGCATAAGGATTAAAATATCAATTTTCACTTCCATAAGCTTTTCCTTGAATTATGGAGAAGTACTAGCTCAAAGTACAAGTGAAGGACAATTACAACTTAATACCAGTTGTGCATCAACTGTGTATTCACTGTGTCTCCACTGTCATCATTCTCCAAGAAAATAAATTGATAAAATACTACAAAGAAGAGAATGATCTCATGAACAAGATTCATGAATGTTCTTTTTATGTACTTTCATGACAGCTCTTTTCCAGCCATCAAAAACGTGCCAAAATAATCACAACGGCTAGTCTTGATGATCAAGCAAAGACACCTCAGCTCCAGCTCTCTTCTAGAAGTTGTACACGCTCCCCTGGATTCAAATTCATCGTGAGAATGATCTGAGAACGTTGACCAGCCAGCCTGTTCATGAACTTAATTAAGAAGTATATTTTAATGCTTCCAACGGCTCTTTTATTATGGGGAACTGTTATGCTTGCTGAACAAGACTTGAAGACATCATCTACTCCTATAAATAGGACATCATTTCTACATTGAAGAGCAAGAGTTTCAAAAGACATCAAAGCTTACTTGTTTTCATCATATAAGCAATTTCATAGCTCTTCTTTAGTTCTCTATCACTCCAAAGCTCTCAAATCATATACTGGATCTGTATAACTCTTAGAGTGAATTTAGAGAAATCATTTCATAAGCTTTAGTTTCAACTTGGTTGATTTTTTTATCATAAAGCTTAGACAAAACACAAATCTCTTATAAGAAAGTTTGCTCAAGTCAATTTGTTAATATTGATTGAGTGTTACCTTAGGAAAGAAGGTAGATTAAGAACTTTGATCTTGTGATAGATCAAAAGAAGATTTGTAATCCGAGATCGACAGTATCTCAAGAGACATAGTGAAGAAACTGGACTAGCCCAAAAGTTAAGGGTGAACCAGTATAAAAATCGTTTGTGTGTTTCTTCTTACTCTTCTTAAAAGTTTTTAAGACACTACACACACAACACTTTCAAATTTTTGTTATAATTATTACTTTGTATTTGATACATCAATCTAAGATCAATCTCAGATTGTTGTTCTTGTTAAAACTAACCTTTGTTAATTTTATAGTTAAATTTTAAAATGTTCACAATTCAAACCCCCCCTTCTTGTGAAAAACTTTGCTACTTCATGTTTCTCTTCTCAACAACATCAAAATGATGTCTTGGCTATGGTTCAGTGGTCGGAGGGGCCGCCATGTCTCTTATTCTTTTTCTAATTGGTGTATTGATCCCATTGTATGTCTCTCTAGTAGGTGATTTTTTCTTTTTGTTGTAAGAGTTTGAGTACCCTTTATACTCCCTTATAATAAAATATATTGTTTATCAAAAAAAAATTAATTGCCTCATAAAAATATTCACAACATTATTTTCCTTTACTTAATGGTTTGACTAATAACGATTAACACTTGATTTTGACAATTTTTTTTAAAAGCATATTCTATATCAGACACTGTATTTATTGTCTTAAAAAAAAACTGTATTTATTGTTAAAATATTGTTGTCCAGTTATATTTTTTCATATAATTCACGCCCATTTTGATATCAATATTGCTAAACAGTAACACCTTTGACAAATAAGTTTGTCTTAATAATTAGTATGTTTTTATTTTCATCATTATATACATATATATATATATATATATATGTTGTTTAAAAATTATAAACTTTTAAAAGATATTTTACACACGAAATCATTAAATCTTTTGAATTTAAAATAGTAATAACAACTATTCGGATACCCTTATACAGTTATATATGATTTATTGTTACTAAAAATAACAATAGATCAATATTTTTTTTTGGTAAGTACTGGAAACATTCTTTTGAATGAACGTTTTGGAAAAAATGTATCAAAACAAAAATAATTAGTTTTGCAAATTAAAATTTTACATATTCAATCTGTCTAATTCTTTTTTCTAAATATTTGTGAAAATTACTGTATTTTGTAACCAAGACAAAAAACCATTCATTGTGAAATGTCATGCTAATGGTACTACATATCAAATAGATTGAACAACATGCTTGTTGAATATCAATTTACAAATACTTTGAGGAACAAATGATGAGAACAATATAATTTTGAAGAAAAGAGAAAAGATAATAGAAAGAATTGTTAATATCTTTTACAATAAAAATTTCATTTTAGCTTGTTTACCTCAAATAGATATTCTTCTAGTTAGGCCTGAAAATCAAACCAGAAAAATAATAGTATAACAAAAAACACAACAATAAAAATTCCAAAACATAATAAAGGGATAAATTCATAAAAAAACTAAAGCTAACAAACATTAGAGAATGAAAAATTTGTCTTTTAAAGTTAGATACCTTCAATAGTTGGTCAATGTTTACTCTAATGTATCTAAAAGAAAGAAGAAAAAAGAGCTTATCATAGAGGAAACCCAAAATGTTCAATAAAAAATAATTCTAATTGTATGACTATATATAGAAAAGTAAACCCTAAAATTAGTATTAAAAAATTGGACAGCTTTGCACCAAAAAAAATTAAAATTGGGCGGCTAAACCTAATATATTAATCAACTAAATTTGGCAACATAAAAAAAACGGATTGTACCAAAAATATAAGAAAAGGAATTGTTTTATCATTAATGTAATTTATAACTAATCAATTGACAATAATTAAAGTTTACAAAAACAAAATTGACAGCAATATAATTAAGTCATTTTAAAATAAATCATTAAATATAATCACACTGATATTTTTTTTGCTTACAATCATACTATATTATTTAATAAAAAAAAAAGAGATTTTGTACCCAAAAAAAAAGATTTGATAATATTTGTAACAAAAGTAATTTTTCCCATATGTAATGCATTTAATTTGATAAAAAAATACCGCTGAAAAACATATAAAAGATATAAAAGTGCTATATAAAACTATTTTTTTTTTTGACAAAAAAAAAAACTATATATTTTTAATAAGGGAAAAAATAAACAATAATTATATATTCTAATAGATTAATTAAAATTTGTATTGTACAAAAAAGAGATTCAAAATTTGCACCGATTAAAAAAAAATCTTTTGTACCAAAAATAAATTGATCTTTAGTGAGAGAAATAAAAATAAAAATAATCTACAAATCTGCATTTAACATTAAAGATTCCATATTACAAACAAATATTGCAATTAATGTAAAAACAATAAGAGAGGAGAATTCATGTAAAGATGCCAAGTGTACATTTTTCTTTGAAAAAAAGGTCTCAAATAATAATAGTATAGATACTAGAATTTCTAACTCACATTTTTCAGACTATTTTAATAATGGGCTTAAATGCAGTTTTGAGAGTTTTGACACATGTGCATTATATTTATCTACTTATATTATATTTCAACCCTCCTATTTTAAAACTCGAAATTTCAACACCCTATTTTAGACGTTTCAGAATTTTTTTCTCCTTAATGATATTTGACTTATTTTTATTTATGTAACAATGATGATATGTATATTATATTATTTATTTATTTATTTTTGACACATGTGCATTATATTTATCTACTTAATTATTTTTTATAAAAATTACTAGAAAAATCTAAAAAATGACATAAAATTCGAGAGCATATTAAAAAAAAAATATCTCCAAATAAATTATTTAAAAAAAATCGAGAAAAATACTAAAAAATAAAATAAAACCAATTAAAAAGACATTTAAATATATCGAAAAATATGTTTACACATGTAAATATCTAGATATACATATACTTATATCTAAATATTTGTTTGTGCAAACAGATATTTATTTGGATATATTTAAATGTCTTTTTATGGTATTTTTTATTTTTCTAGTATTTTTATTGATTTTTATAGTAATTTATTTGTAGATTTTATTTATTTTTTATAATTTTTTTAGATTTTTCTAGTAATTTTAAATAAAATAATTAGGTGGATAAATATAATGACATGTGTCAAAAAAATATATATAATATACACATCATCATTGTCACATAAGTAAAAATAAGTCAAATGTCAATGAGGTGATAAAAATCCTGAAAAATCTAAAATAGGAGTGTTGAAATTTCAAATCCGAGGGACAAAACTACATTTAAGCCTTAATAATGCATGCATTAAGTTGTACTCTCGAAGCTTCTATGACAATGGAGTGTAGAAAAGTCAATCAGGAGTATTTTTTTTTTTGTTGTTAAAAGAGACGAGATTCCAATAATAAAAGCCAACACTGAAATTAACATCTTGAAACACCATGTTACATGCTCCGTCATACAGTAAGTTAATTATTATTGTGTTTGCCTCGGATCTGGATCCTCTCCTGCTGTCTCTCTAATGTTTTTCATTCAACCATCATCCCATTCATTCATTCATCTTTTTCTCTCTTCTGCACTATTCTTTTTTCAGTTGTGAATCAACAACCATTGAATTAGGAAAAGGAGAGAAGGCTGGATCCAGATACTATTTAGTTGTCTGTCTTATATTCTTTATCTTGTCATCATCGCAGCCATTCATTCATCTTTTTCTCTCTCTTCTGCACTATTTCCTTTGTGAATCAACAACCATTGAATTAAAAAAAAAAGAGTAAGATGGACACAAACAACAGGAGATAATCCATTTTCATTTGCCTCTCCTGCTGCTTGTGTCCAACCTTATCTCCTTTTCCTAATTCTATGATTGTTGATTCACAAAGGAAAAAAGAATAGTGCAGAAGAGAGAAAAAGAGATGAATGAAATGTTTTAATGATTACAGGATGAAGAGTAGGAGAGAGACAATAAAAGAGGATCTGGATTCAACCTTCTCTCCTTTTTCTAATTCAATGGTTGTTGATTCACAAGGGAAAAAAGAATAATGCAAAAGAGAAAGAAAGATGAATGAATGGCTGAGGTGATGACAGGATGAAGAACATAAGAGAGACAACCGGAGAGGATCCGGATCCCTTGTTCTATACTGCTAAACATTCAACCGCTTGTTCCTGTACTATTTCTTAATAATAGTATAAGAGCTGTGTTTAGTCTTACATTAGACGTAGCATAATATTATTTTCTTGCCACCAACTACAATATGACTTCTACCATCTTAATAAACTAAAACTTGTTGGGAAAGATAACACAAAAAACACACCTACTACCAGGTCGGGAACGGATGATTGATTATCTAGATCAAATTTTTCCCACTATAATAATAATAACAATAACAATGGAACAACAAGAATTTCTTCTGTTTAAATGAATAATAATACAAATTGATTATTACAATTCTCACCAACAAAAATGGTGGATAACTCTCTTTTGGATTAGTATCTCAAAAGGCTTTTTCACTTTGATGATTGTTACAATTCTCACCAACGCAAGTGGTGGTTTACAACTCTCACCAACACAAATGGTGGATTACACCCTCTTTTGGTTTTTATCTCTCAAAAGGATTTCTTCACACTCCGATGATCATGAATGAAAACATAAGGAAACAATTTATAGCCAAAACATCATTACAATATGTGGCTATGAGAAGTTTCATCTTTTTCATTCACTAGCTAGAAACTCTCTCATACGATCAATTTTAATTGCTAAAATTAATATTGATCGTTCCTTCTTTCTCTCTCCAACTAAAGAGGAATACCCAACAATCTCCCCCTTCCGATTTAAATGGCGGGCTCCAACAGTCCAACAGCTTTCCTGCAGATCTCGTACTTGTCCTTCAGTATCCATGATCAATCATGAAGGAATCAAACTTCTTGTACCATTCAGCGGTGCATGCTTAAGTTTGTATAAGTTCTTTTCAACTGACATACTAAGCCTTCTTTACCATTGAATTTGAATCCCTCTGGCTGCTCCATGTAAATTTCTTCTTCTAAATCACCATGAAGAAATGCAGTCTTCACATCTAGTTGTTCCACTTCTAGATTAAGACTAGCAGCCAAACCAAGCACTACCCGGATTGATGACATCTTAACCACGGGTGAAAAAATCTCATCAAAGTCAATGCCTTTCTTTTGACTAAAGCCTTTCAGGACTAACCTCGCCATGTATCTTGGTCGTGAGTTATTCTCCTCGGTCTTCAACTTATACACCCATTTATTTTTGAGTGCCCTTTTACCTTTCGGTAAATCTACCAACTTATATGTCACGTTCTCATGCAAGGATTGCATTTCTTCTTGCATGGCTTTCAACCACTCTCCTTTGTGGTTATCCATCATAGCCTCTTCATAAGACTCTGGTTCTCCCCCATCAGTTAGTAACACAAATTCTGTTTCTGGATACTTGGTTTGCGGTTTAGGTATCCTAGATGACCTTCTTAATTGGGGCTCTTTAACCATATCTTGATTTTCACCACCATTTATATTATCATCTGCTAGTTCTTCCGCCGGATCATTATCAACTAGAGGTTCATTTTCTGCATCTCCAATATCTTCTATTTCTTCTCTCCCATAATCTTCTAGAGGAGGAATCATATCCAAGTTGATTGGATGTTCTTCAGAAATAACAGGCTTAACTCCCTTATGAATATCTTCAATATTCTGATCTTCAAAGAAGACAACATCTCTGCTTCTGATAATCTTTTTCTCTACAGGATCCCATAATATGTACCCGAATGCTTTATTACCATATCCCAGGAAGATGCATTCCTTCGACTTCGAGTCAAGTTTCGATCTCTCATCTTTTGGAATATGAACAAATGCTCTACAACCGAACACCTTCAAATGGTTGTAGGATACATCTTTACCTGTCCAAACACTATATGGAACATCACCGTTCAATGGAGCTAAAGGGGATAAGTTGATCAAATCAACTGCACTCATCAGAGCCTCACCCCAAAAGCTCTTGGGTAACTTAGCATGAGATAACATTGTTCTAACTCTTTCAACAATAGTTTTGTTAATCCTATCAGCCACACCATTGTGCTGAGGCGTCTTCGGAACTGATCTTTCATGCCGGATTCCATTACAAATACAATAATGTTTGAAATCTCCCATAAATTCTCCTCCAAACACCTGGTCTTTTGTTTTTAGTGAATACACACAAACCTTCCTGGAGTAGTCATCAATAAAGGTAACAAAATACCTTGCACCTCCAAGAGTACTAGTGGTCATTGGACCACAAACATCAGAATGCACCAAATCTAAAACATTTGATCTTCTATGTGGAGCCTTATATTGAAATGAAGCTCTATGTTGCTTTCCAGCCAAGCAATGTGTACATGGCTTAAGCGACATTCCCAATCCTTTCACACCAACCAAAATACCTCTTTTGGCTAGGATTTGAAGTCCCTTCTCACTCATATGTCCGAGCCGTTTATGCCATAGCTCGACCGAGGGGTCTTCTCCGAGAGCATTAATATACCCATTATTGACTTTAGCTTATATCACATAAAGGGTGTTAACTTTATTTCCCCGAGCTATTACCAAGGAACTTTTTGACAGGTTTCATTTCCTATCTCCAAACACACTAGTATAACCTTCTTCATCTAGAAGTCTTGTTGATATTAGATTGAGACGCATGTCAGGAACATGTCTCACATCTTTCAACGTCAAGCGACAACCAATGTTTAATTATAGACAAACATCTCCTTTCCTCACAATCTTGGATTTATCATCATTCCCCATCTTCACACAACCAAAATCACCGCTTGTATAGGAAGAAAAGAAATCCCTTCGTGAGGTTACATGGAATGATGCACCAGAATCCACAACCTAACATGTATCTTGTGATGTCAAATTAATATGACCATCATCGCAAACAAAGATTACCTCATTGCCTTGAAAAATGGTAGCGGCTCTGTTACTCGCTTCACCATTTTCTTGTTGCTCTCTTTTGAACTTTCTACATTCTTTCTTCATGTGACCTTTCTCGTGACAGAAAAAACATTCTACGTCTTTTCTTGTCCACGACCTACCCCTGAACTTATCTCCAGAATTTCCTCTTGACTTGTCTCTAATATTGAACTTCATGTGGATATTTCTTCCACGATACTCAGTGACAAGCGCCTCAGACTCTGTCGGCATTCCTTGTTGCTTCCTTCTTGATTCTTCATTGAAAATGCTATCTTTTACTATGTCCAATGTTAGAACACCTTGTGGCGCTGAGTTACTTAATGAAACAACAAGCGTGTCCCAACTATCAGGCAAGAAACTTAGTAATAATAATGCTTGCAATTCATCTTCAAGCACCATTTTCATTTTCATATTAGTGAGTTGATTTATCAGTCTTTGAAAATCGCTCAAGTGCTCAGAAACACTCCTGGTCTCTCTATACTTGAGGCTCACCAACTGCTGAATAGTAGAGGCTTTATTCTGGGCTGTCTTTCTATCGTACAAAGTTTCTAATTTCTTCCATAATATGTACGCTACTGTTTCTTGCGCAACATGATGAAAAACACTTTGGTTGACCCATTGTCGAATTTGTCCGACAGTTTTCCTGTTCATCACATTCCAATCTTCATCAGACTTTCCCGTAGGCTTTGTCCCCTCATTTTGCAAAGGTTGATGCAAATCCTTGCAATAGAGAATATCTTCCATTCTGGGTTTCCAAATGGAGTTGATGATCCCACAGAGCCGAAGCTCTGATACCACTTGTTGGGAAAGATAACACCAAAAACACACCTAATACAAGGTCGACAGCAGATGATTGATTATCTGGATCAAACTTTTCCCACTATAATAATAATAACAGTAACAATGGAACAACAAGAATTTCTTCTGTTTAAATGAATAATAATACAAATTGGTTATTACAATTCTCACCAACATAATGCAAATGGCGAATAACTCTCTTTTGGATTAGTATCTCAAAAGGCTTTTTCACTCTGATGATTGTTACAATTCTCACCAACGCAAGTGGTGGTTTACAACTCTCACCAACACAAATGGTGGATTACACCCTCTTTTGATTTTTATCTCTCAAAAGGATTTCTTCACGCTCCGATGATCATAAATGAAAACATAAGGAAACAATTTATAGCCAAAACATCGTTACAATATGTGGCTATGAGAAGTTTCATCTTTTTCATTCACTAGCTAGAAACTCTCTCATACGATCAATTTTAATTGCTAAAATTAATATTGATCATTCCTTCTTTCTCTCTCCAACTAAAGAGGAATACCCAACAAAAACAATGTATTTGGTTTAAACACAAGGAGTACAAATAGCTGCATAGTCTCACTCTGAGTTTAAGTTCAAAACTAATTAAGAAGTGCCTTTTTATAGATTTATAGTAAGTGGATGCTTGCTTGGTGAATTGAAAAGCTTGGCAAGTAAGTACACTTTCTAACCTCATCATGTGATGCCTTAAATATCAAAGTTTATGTTTACACATGTACGTGCTATATATGTGTGGACATGTGGTGTGTACATGACATGATGTATGAATTGAATACTTGATGTATTCAGTATTTCGTATAATTGCTGTGTACGTATGTTGAAGATTATGTAAATGTTAGTTGTGAAACATGACATGAGTATACATGTTTTTATGCATGAAATTATAATGTGTATGATTGAGATGCTGGTGTTGGGTTGAACAAGACTAAAGAGTAATGCCCTGCCCACTATCTCGGAATAGGAAGTTGAGACAATGTTGTTGCTTCGCGGTGATGAACAAAAGTAATGTTATAAACTTATAATCATAGCGATTCACTATGGTTTAAAAAAACAATAAGTTGTAGTTGTTGCAAAATCACGGTAAATCGCATTGATTCTGCTATATTCACCGGCTTAGTGTTGAACAAGGTAAAGCACATTGCACAACCTCTTTGGAGTGGTAGACGATATTATGAAATCATTGCACTAGAATATATATATATATATATATATATATATATATATATATATATATATATATATATATAGTCATTGTCAGTAGGCTATGTTGAATTATGAGTGATTTGTGATCATGCATTTTAATTGCTATGTTTTGCCATGACATTTCATATGCACATACTGTGTTTTGGGGTATATGTTGTTTTTAACAAAAATTAGAATTACTCATTCAAAAGCTTATTATTATTGATCACAATTATCGGGTCTAAACATCATCAAGTTGATCACAACAACATTACCCTATTAAAACCAAAACTCACGGCTGATTGATCCATAAAATATTAGAAAATATTCTAACAATATATACTCAAATAGTTTGTCAGTATGGACGCTGCGGCGTACATGGAGAGGAATGCTAGGGGATTCTCTCGATCAGATTCCTAAACATATAAGCTTACGTTTGGTATTACGGTAGATGTGTCAGAATCACGACGATTCACCGTGATTTTACAAAAATTATAACTTGTAAATTTTGTAAAATCAGTGTAGATCACCGTGATTGTGACATCCTACCGTAATACCAAACATGCACTAAATTAAATTAGATTTCATATACTAAGAAATTCTTATAGATATGTTGATTCATATAATCTTACAAGAGCTAGCATTGTTTGGAAGGACATGCTTTTCTTTCATACCCATAATATCTTAATATGTTGCTTTTATACCTTTCTTGTGTCCCTTTTACTTTTTCTCCTCTTCTGTATTCTTTTAGCTTTCTTTTTCTCTGATTTTCTTTGCAGGAAACCTGACTTAGAATATTTCTATCAAAATGGTTAGAAGTAGACAGTAGTAGTAGTACTCTCATCAAAGTGACCTTCCCAAGGTGAATTCCAAATCTAAGTTTGGCTTCTTCAGGTTTGTTCCTGAAATGTTTGAGGAAGAGCTTCCATCTGATGAATTTCTTTCGTTGCTTAGATACTTTGGATCAATTCCCTTAATTAGTAAAACAAAATTAAGTCAATGATATATTAGGATTATCATATTGATCATGCCATTATAATTAAATAAAGGAAAATTCCCATTAAAAATAAACATATAAACAAATAAAAATTATATATATATATATAGTCAAAATTTACCATTAAGCTGACACTTCTTATGCAATAGATTCTAAGTATTTAATTTTCCCCTCCCATTATAGATAAACCTATCCCAAAAAACTCGCATTACATAGAACACCATCCCCTCAAAAAAATTTATCTAACCAAAATGACCAACTAATTACAAAGCCACATAGTTTATACGTAAAAATCTTGAAATCTCTTGTTCTTTTTACGAGTGGGGTTTGCATCTTATTTTATGCTGGAACCGCTAGCATTTGTTAGGTTGTGGTTCCGAATCTCGGTGGCTTTAGTGTGCGGGAACCTCCTGATGTTTGTCTTTCGCTTGTAGTAGATCTTTTCTTCTCTTCTTTGGAAGTCGGCTTTTCTTGTGATTGTAGTTTTTAAGGTATTTTTGTTTTGGTGTTGATGTACTTGTTTTTATTTCTGGTGATATTTTTTCTTTGACGGTATTTGTAGTTTTTATTATTTTTAGGTGTTTAATTTGTCTTTTTTATGAATATTTCTCATACTCATTTGTACTTTAAAGTCTTGTCAATTTTCTTCTTTTTATAATATAATTATATTTGCTATTAAAAAAAATAAAATTACAAGCCACATATTAATATATGTAACTTTTCTATATTTCCTCTTTCTAAGCATAGATCCCATAGGATATATAAATTACTACATGTTACATTACTTGACCAAGGTTTCTTCATTTTGTTGTCTTTAGGTCAAATTCAATAGTTTGGATTTGTTGGTTCTTTTCAAGTAGGTCATCATAATAATTAAAGCTTAATTGTACTTTTTCCATCAAAATTCGGTTTTTAGCCTTGTAATTAGCAAAAGTGAAAAGGATATATAGGTCCACCAATTTGAATATGTGAAGGACAAAGCACCTAGCTTTTGAAAAACTTTTTACTTTTTCTAAATCTTTATAATTTGCATGGTTGTATAAAAAAACTACTATTATCAATATGTTGAATTTAAATTATATATTATTTTCATTCACATGTATTCCAAATCTGTTCAACCATATATTTTTGTTTCAGTGTGTATTTGATTTCTAATAATATTTTTTTTTTAACTAAATTGGTTTTATATAAAAAATTGTTTTGTTTTGTTTTGTTTTGTTAGGTACCTGGCCCTTTAAGGTGAGTAAAATGTTTGGGGTTAATTTGAATCTTAGCTCCTGCATATAAAATGTGATACTCCTACCAATTAAAACATATTTAGGGAGACTAAATATAACTTTTTATTGAAATTGATTTGAGCTTAAAGTGTTATTTGTGTGTTTATATAAAACAAAAATAATGGCAGAAAATACATATAATATTGAAAACAATATTTTTTCTATGTATATGTTAACTTAGAAGCGCTAGAAATCTTAGGTTTTAGTAGATTGATTTTTTAGTAAGAAACAACTTAGAAGTTTGAAGCTAAAAACATAATCAAATCACTTTATACTAATGAGAATTTTTTTTATGAAGTGCATGTTTTTCATTACGATAGATATATCATAATAATCAATGGTAACCCATCGTAATTTTTTAGAAATTGTTACGGTAATTTAGCATAATTCTAGTACATCCACTTTGATATTAAATATAGATGGAATCCTAACATGCAACAAAATATAAATAATTTCAAGAAAAAATGAAACTAGAAAATTAAAGGGGTCATTGAGTAATAGTAATAGTAATAGTAATATATTTACAAACCTCAAGAGAAGACACATTTCCAAGAGGATGAACCTTTGGCTTACCACCATGCAACCAAGTTTCACTGTTACCACCAAACACATGGAGAGAATATTTCCCATTAGTGGAATTCATGCATAACAAAAGTATACTGACACAAAAGAAAGCAATCTTTTAACTGTCTTATTTATAGTTCCTTTTACTTATTTTGCTCCTTCAAAAATAAAGTTCATGCCACCCCATGTGATCATACTTCATAGCTCATTTTTACCTCTCTTTTTAAATTATATATATCGAAAAATACTAAGATATATGCCTTAAAATTATATGTTAATAATTTTTTACATATGAAAAATGTTAACAAAGATGTTTGGGACACTTGTTAAGTAAAAATAAAATTAGTGATGAAAAAAAAAATGGAAACATTTCATGTCTATAAAGACATGTTTGAAATATATTTTAATGAGTATGAGAATCTTTAACATCTAAAGTCTCTCCAATCAATTAGGGTTATCTCATCTCAATGAATTAATATTAGTGTGTGCGCACAGAAATGGAAAGAATTTAAATAACAAATATGACTAAAGTTAATTTAAATATAAAAGATTTATGTTTAAATATATGTTCATCTAAAAGTGAGTTGAAACAAAATTTAAATATAAAAATCGCTTATATTTTTAGACACTAAAATCAATTTTAGCCATCCTAAAAGTGAAGCCAAACATTCACATAATCACTTTAACACCAAATATTTCTAACTAAGGTCTACCAAGAAATTAACTTTAACTTGTGCCACCATGCAATAATAGCTAGCCTTATGAATTAGCCCCACAAAATCCTAAAGAAAGAGATATCTCTAATTTTAAAATGAATATTATCAAAATCCTATTTTTTTTACTTCCTTTTTGCCCACTAGCTAGTAGCTATAGTAAAGATTAGTATATTATTACTCCATCATGGAATTTTTGTGCTCGTGTTTTTGAGGACAAAAGACAAATTAAACAAAGCAAACTTGAATCATTTATTCCTTTTGTGAATTTTCGTGCCTATAAAGAAAAAGATGCTCATATATGAATCAGATATGCATGAATTACTCTGCTTATATAAAGCTACTTTATAACATGAAAATTTTGATAATCAACCAAATAAATGTGAACAAAGCAAAATATTGCTCAAAATTTGAACATAATAATGATAACAAAGTCCCCACATTAAGAACATAATGATAACAAAAATTGTGGTTTGACCGGTCTCTGCATCTACAATTGAATCAGTATGATATAAAAGATTTTGAAATGTTCCTGTATACCTAAAACATTCTAGCTAGATAGTTTGAGAAGCAAAATTAAGGGTAATTTATATACAACATCTTCATTCGATCACTCCTCAATTCAACAAGGCACATGAGGGTTCATATGCGGTCTAAAACGGACAATATCTCAGACGAAGTTTGACGTACTTAATAGTGGAACTAGAAGAAGATGGAACAAAACTATCTATAATAGTACCACAACTATAATATCGACCACATGCATGTAAAGGTTTAATTGCAGTGTAATCGCACCCGTGAACACATCCCTAATTTAAAATCATGAATACATGACGTAGATTATTGTACCAAACTTATGTTAGTAGGCATATGAATACATGCATATGAACCTTGAAGAGTTTCATATAGTATTTGAGGTAGTGTTGTTATCTTAGACATTAGTTGGATATAGTATTTGAGGATCACTTAGAGCAAATAATTTAGGTTGCATGATGAGACAATTAGAGACAACATATTAGTAGTTAGGATGAGACATATAGCATGGTGAAGCCTTCAATATTATTGTCATTCTATCTCAAAAGCTTGAAATTGTACATATGTACGCCTATTTAATTTATAAGTGCGAGAGGTAAATAGGCATGAGAGGTATATATTCTAAATACTCTACTATATAGAGTTTTCATGACATTTCCTACTACAAACGTGGTATTAGCTTATTCTATGCAGTACACACTACTAAAGTATTTCAAAAAACTCTAAATGTGCATAATTACTTCACAAGTATTAGTAATTCTATTTTATAAATAACTAACGCGCATTCCAGAAATATTTAGAAATGTGCATGATATTTTAACAGTTTCTCCAAATTATATATACCTAAATATACCATTATTACCTGGAAGAAGAGTTTCTCCAAATGCCACCATTTTCTTTAAGTTGATGAGTAATTTCTCCATCCAATTTAGTGGATAGATCATTAGACCTTGTTGAAGAGTTTATGTCAAACATCAAGTCTTCAGAAGTGTCTCCAGATGAACCATTTTCATACATATCAGATTGTCCTACACTCCAATTTTAAAGACAAAAAACAAGGAAAATGTTAGAAAATAGAGGAAGGACAAACTATACTAGCTAAAAGTACGATCTTTTAAATAATATTAGCTTAATCTTGTAACTAATTACAAATTGAATAGTATAATCACTAACCTGGTGATAGTGCTGCTCTATCTGTAATTTTCACCGTCCGGTACATCTAATTTAAATTTATAGTTCATCATTAACATGAAAAAACAATCTATACAACATAATGCATTAAACTAAAATTATAGAATTAACACAAATTATGATCAATATTTAATGCTAAGTATAATATTGTACTACTATTCTTTATATGCGAAAAAATGAACTCAGTTGAGTTACAATAGTACAGCAGGATCAATGAAAGCACTCTTAAATTAAATAAACTCGTAAACTACTTATAGAAGTACTTAAGTATTACCCACTAAAAAAGTCCTTACATTTAGTCAAAAAAAAAAAAGTCCTTACATATATAGGGAAATTCATATCAATATCTTTGCGTGATATCAGCTGAATTCTTATCGACTAAGCTAGAGTGCTAGACCAACATTGGTTGACATAATATTTTACTACCACTTTTTAGAGCATATTACATCGAATGAAGAAGGTGAACACTCCAGTGTCACTGTGGATCCCCATAATTCTAGCATACCCACTATGATATTAAACATACACTTATTTTTTCTTGAAATAGTTACTCCCTCAAAACTTTATACAAACTTTATTAGTATAAGAGAAAGTTAATTGTTTCTTATAATATTACTGCACAAAATATTAGATATGATAGATTCCAATATAAATTAGAATAAAACAATGTTAAATTTGTGAAGGAAATTTTTGACATTTATTGTAGTCCTATCTAACTCAAAATATTAATGTACATATGTTGAGTGATATCTGATTCATAAAGAAAAGAAAAGAACAATTTATTTCATGAAGACATTTTTTTGTTGGGGTTTACTCCTCTAAAAGCTTTAGTAAAATCATAGTGAATCATCGTGATTCTGACACATCTATAGTGTTATCAAACATAGCCTAAATGGATGTAGATCTTGTGAGATTGGGATTTGGATTCAATAGTGTATGTAATTGCTACACACAGTAATCAATCTCGATCATAAAAATTAGATTGGATGGCCATGATGCATCAAGTACAATTTCATACAGTTTTGATCACGACCATAATATTTAATCGGACGGTCCAAAACAGTTACTGCCTATGAAGCCCCGATATTTCAAAATTGATCAAGTATCGTGTCAGATACCGTATCCGATACCGATACGCGTCAGATACTTCCCGATACTTCCTTTTACGTATCGGAGAAGTATCCAATAATTAAAATTTATTTTTAAATAATAAAAAAAACTGATACTTTTGTGATACTTGTCAGATACTTCTCGATACGTATCAGAGAAGTATCTAATGTTCATATTTTATTCATTCTTTGAAAAGAAATAAAATGGATCTAAAAGAGCTAATGATTTGGTTAATGTGCATACAATTTTTCAACTTTTATCAAAGAAATATGAAGAATATATGAAAGGAGCGACAAAATTTTAGGATATTAGTGGAGATGCGCATGACTCGCTTTTTGGATAGTATTTAAAATTTATAATTTAAATGTTTTGATAATTTTAAATAATGTGAATGTTTCTTTATTATCAATTTTGGTTATGTTTATATATTTTGCATTTATATATTTAATTTTTTTATTGAAGTATTCTAGCCGTATCGTATCTTAAATTTTAAAATTTTCTCGTATCGCCATATCTGTATCGTATCAAGTATGTGGGCTTCTTAGGTTACTACGTAACCATAGAATAACTATTTCAGTTAGATTGGGGTTAGTATACTACGTGGAAGTCAGCATTGAAAAATGTGACTAACCATGGTATGGTTATAGGTGCTGACATGGTAAAGAAATTCACCAGTGATGACAGAGGAACGAGAGGATCATTGTGAAATGATGGTGTTTAGTACTTTCTCATTTTCTGTTCTTGTGCAGTAACATAATAATAAAATAATATTATTATTATATCTAATGCATAGCGTGACCAAGATTCATTTTCAATTTCTCAGCCTTTGTCTTACTCATTTTTAGAAATTTGAGTAACTACTATCACTGTGTAACCCTCTCTCTCTCTCTCTCTCTCTCTCTCTCATTTCAATTTTCTCCATTAATATGGGTTGGTTGTTCATTGTTTCAAAGCAAAAAGCTGTTTATTAAAACTAGCATATAGCTAGCTTGCAGAAGCAAAGGAAACAAGTTTCGCTAAGGTTATGAAAAACTCTCTATAAACAAATTTAACCATTGGAATTTGAAACATATCCATAAATTAACAACTCTTTGTGCATACTTGCTTATTACTTGTAATATTATATAATTCTATAACAGGGACCATTAAAACACGTTATCAGAACTGTACCATTTTCAACCTCAAAGTCAAAGGAAGGACTGAAGAAAGAAACTAAAATAACATTGAGAGAATGCATTATGATAAAATAGATTATTATTATTTAGTGCAATGAAGGAGTTAAAAATTTATAGTACCTGCAAATGAGACTTAACATGTGATAAAGTTAGATCCTTTACATCCATTAGCTCAAGAACTGATTTGGGGGTAGCTCCTAAAATCCAAAATTAACCACAATTAACAATACAAAATTAGTTTAGTAAAAAAAAAATACAAACTTAGTTTTCATAACTCATAACCAAATACTTAAATAGAATCATTGTAATAAGAAAGATAACAAGAAAATTAGTGTAATAATAAAAAATAATGCATCTTTGAAATTATATTGAGTTTAACAAAATCATTGTATCACCTTGATTTTGTTGAAGTTTCTTTTGTCAAAATCAAGGTGACACACTGTGATTCTGTTAAAGTCATGGCTAATCCAAACATGTATGAAGAAAGGTAAAAAAATCATTACTTTCATGGCCCCCCAAAAGCTCAACGGCATGAACAAATCGATTATGAAGAGTGGTAGTCCAACGCATCCTCGGAGCTCTCATGCTTCGCTTTGAAGGAAAGCGCGGCATCAACTTTGATCTCATGATCAATGGTTGAGAATGAAACTTTGTTGTTGAAGTTGAAGCAGAAGAAGCAGAAGCATGAAAAGGTGATTGAGAAAATAATGTAATAGGAGGAGGAGGGTTTTGATAAACAGGAATTCCTCTTATAGGTTTGAGAAAACCTAGTTCTTCACTTAAGCTTTGATGAAATGGTTGAAAAGGGTTGTTGAAATTATTTGTGTTTTGATGGAAAGGGTGAGTTATGAGATTGTTGAGGTTTGTAGTAGAAGAAGAAACCCTTGGATTATTGGAGAGAGAAAGATTCTTCCAAAATCCCAAATCCATATCTTGTTGATCATCATCATCATGATCTAAATTTCTCCTCCAACTTGATGATGATGATGATGTTGTTTGTTTGGTGTTTGGAAGACTGATTTGCAATGATAAATCTGGTTGTGCTGGGAATAGCTCCATCCAAACAAAAATATGTATTTCTCTTAGATAGATATATAATTTGTGTGTGTATATATATAGTCTTACTATATATGCACTACACTCTCTTTCTTGTATTGCTCCTTCTTGATCTTGAGTTCTATAATTTCCCCTAGCTTGCTCAATTTCCTTATGTTTTCACAATCTATATATAGAGCACAACTAAATGACAATTTTTAAGGATAAGAGAAAAACACTAAATAAATACTACTAGTACTAAATACTAATATCATAATGTATTTAGAGTAGTGTGGTTGATTGATGTGCAAAAGAATGTAGTAATTAATTAGAGTTATTTAAGGAGCACAATCAATTTCATTGAGTGGTTGTAGAGCATAGAGACTTTGAGATTTAGAAGGTAGAAGAAAAGAGAGAGAAATTACAATGAGTGTGAAATGAATGGTTTGTTTCTTGTGTGAGGTATATATGTGAGAAAATGACACTTGAGGGAAGAAAGGACTATGGACTATAGTATTAGTATACTCTATAGATAGGGAGTTGTTTGTGGATTACTATCTAGCTAAGAGGAGAGGGTGTAGGGTAGTATATAGGGTGAGAAAGGGAGAAAAAAGTCATAACGTTATGGAAGGAAGTGAAATTATAAGATAAAGAGGGGAAGAAAAGAAAAAGGTAAATAAGCTTATAACTTTTTTTCCTTTTTATAAATCTACTCTCTTTTGCTCATTTTTTCTATGGATTAAAAAATTACAATTTGACAAAAAAAAAAACTACAAAACTATTAAATTAGATTCTAATTCTTTAAAACATTTAATGGATTTTGTTTTTGTAATTTGGCTAAAAAAGATTTTTGAACTAGTTCAAATTAGTTTAAATTGTCAAATTAGTTCATATAATTAATTATTCAAATTATTTAAGTCTCTATATTTTATAACTTAATATTAATGTTAATGTGATTCTTAAAGTTTATCCAATAACTCTCAATTTATAATGCCTAACATATTTTTCGAATGATTAATTATATAAAATTTAGCATAGTTAATGGTTTATATGAGAATGATTAATACTCAATAGAGCACTTGAATGATCCAATAAAAAGTAGAAATTAATCTCTACAATTGCCGCAGAGAATATCGGGTTCAAATTAAAAAAAAAGTTTACTAAGTTAGAGATATTTTTTTTAGTCAAAAATAAAGTTAGAGATATTTTTAAAATATTTGTATAATAATGAATCAATTTAAAAGTGTGTTGATGATAGATTTTATGGTTTAATCATAGAAGTTTTTCAACTATTTTTTATTTTGGATAAAAAAGATTTTATGGTTTATTCTTAACTTTTCTAGTTTCTAATACACACGATCAGAAAACCCCCTCAACATAAATAACCGGTGCTAATGAATTCACTCCAAATTCAGAAGATTCAACTCTTAAGAGCAAGAAAAATATGCAAATTACATGGAACACTGAACAAAATTTGGTGCTAATTAGTGGATGGATTAAATTTGGAACAGACAGTGTTGTTGGAAGAAACCAGAGAGGTGATACATTTTGGTGTAAAATTGCTGAGTATTGTAATGAGTATTGCTCATTCGATTCTCCGCGTGATGGAACTGCATGCCGAAATTGTTTTAATTACATGAGCAAAATAATGAATAAATGGATCGGTGCTTATAATAGCGCTAAGCGTTTGAAAGGAAGCTGTTGGTCGGAAACTGATGTTTTGGCAAAAGCACAGGAATTATATGCATGTGAGAAGAAGAACCGTCAATTCACTTTATGGGCAGAATGGGACGCTCTCAAAGATCAACCACGTTTTAGTAGCCCACAAGGAGAAACTATTGGCTCAGGAAGTAGTGGATCTAAGCGCTCTCACGATGATGCATGTGACTCAAACTCTATAGGATCTAGTGTTCGTCCTATGGGTAGGGATGCGGCAAAGAAAAAGGGTAAAAAGAAGGCTGTCTTGGAGTCGGTGGACAAAACATTGGAAGAATTCAACAAACAAAGAGTGCAAGAGTTTGAACAATTGAAAATAATAGCAGAAAATCAAAAAGAGCATAACCGTAATCTAAGTGAGCAAACCCGTGCTCTTAATGAGAAAAACCGTATAAAAAAAATGAACACGTATCTGAAGTTAAGTTCTGATCAGCATCTCGATGACCGGAAGAAAGCGATGATGGAAGAGCTGGCCAAAGAATTGTTTGATAATTAAATTTCAATCAAGTATTTGTCTGTAGTGTATGCTTTAATTGTTGTGTTTGGATATGTCAGTGTAGTGTTTGCTTTAATTATTGTGATTGAATAAGTCAGTGTAGTCTTTGCTTTAATTAGTGTGATTGAACAAGTCAGTGTAGTCTTTGCTTTAAAGTGTGATTGAATATGTCAGTGTAATGTTTGTTTTAAATATTTGTCCTACATGTTTGCTTTAATTATTGTGTTCAACCTTTATATGACATTTAACTCTATACAATAACTTATTTCAAATCCGTCAATGTTCTACCACCCAATTCGAATATGTCAGTGTCACACTTTAATTATTGTGTCCACCACCCAACCTCCTTTAATTATTGTGTCCACCACTCAATACTTATCTGATAATTAACTATATACAATAACTTATTTCAAATCCGTAAGTGGTCCAATTTAAGTCTATATATATGGACTCATACATCTATTTCCAATATCACAAATCTAAGCCAATCTAATCCCAATATCACAAAAAATGAATCCAACGAATCCATTTGATTTTGATGTCGCAGCCTACTTGCAAAATCGTCATGTTCAAGATACTTACATACACAACCAATTGATAGAGCGTCGAAACAAAATATTGGAAGATAGTGCATCAACAAAAAGAAAATATGTCAAAAGAGATCATGCAGCTGCAAACCAAAGACTCATTGACGACTACTTTGTTAATGAGCCTACTTATGGCGATACAATGTTTCGTCGTCGGTATCGCATGCAAAAGCATCTTTTCCTTCAAATTGTTGGGGACCTTTCAAGTACTTATGAATACTTCACCCAGCGATTTGATGCTGCCAAGAAAGAAGGTATATCACCTTTAGCAAAATGTACCACATCAATGCGAATGTTAGCATATGGAGTGGCAGCAGATGCAGTTGATGAATACATCAAAATAGGAACTTCTACATCATTGGAGTGCTTATGTAAGTTCTGTAAAGGAATCAACGAATTGTATGAGGAACAATATTTGAGAGCACCAACCCAAGATGACCTGCAAAAAATACTACGTGTTAGCGAAATGCGGGGTTTCCCAGGGATGGTTGGGAGTATTGATTGCATGCACTGGGAGTGAAAAAATTGTCCTACGGCATGGGAAGGTCAATTTACTAGAGGAGACAAGGGAACCACAACAGTTATTCTTGAAGCTGTTGCATCTCATGATTTATGGATTTGGCATGCATATTTTGGATGTCCAGGTACGTTGAATGATATTAACGTACTCGATCGCTCTCCTGTTTTTGATGATGTTGAAAAAGGAAATACTCCCAAAGTTAATTTTTTTGTAAATGGAAACCAATACAACATGACATACTATCTTGCCGACGGTATTTACCCTACATATCCAACATTTGTCAAATCGATCAGACTTCCTCAAAGTGAGCCCGATAAGTTATTTGCAAAATATCAAGAGAGCTATCGGAAGGACATCGAGCGTGCATTTGGAGTGCTTCAAGCTCGGTTTAAAATCATCCGTGAACCTGCACGCTTGTGTGATCTTTCCAATTTGACAACCATCATGCGAACATGCATCATATTACACAATATGATTGTTGAGGATGAGCGAGACACATATGCTCAACGGTGGACTGATTTTGAGCATTCTGATGAAAGTGGATCTAGTGCACCACAGCCGCCATATTCCACCGAGGTATTACCCGCTTTTGCAAATCATGTGTGTACTAGATCTGAAATCCGCGATGCAAGAGGTCATCACAAACTGCAAGCAGATCTAGTGAAGCACATATGGGCAAGGTTTGGAATGATTCATGACTGAAGATGATTTATGTCGACTAATTATGTTATTTGTGTGTTGTAGTGCATTTTAAGTTATTTTGCATCGTATTAATTATGTTACTTGTGTGTTGTATTTAATTTAAGTTAATTTGTACCGTACTAATTACGTTATTTGTGTTATGTACTGCATTGGATGTTAAGAAAATATAAAAAAAATATTTAATTTTTTTTGTTAAGTGTTCGTTTATTTTAATTTAATGTTAATCGATAATTGTAATTTTATTTAATCATAAAAACAAAACTTGAAATTTAAATAAGAATGTAAAATAAAAAGTGGTGGGGTAGAGAAAGTGGTGGGGTAGAGTGTTTAATGAAAAAACTATTGGAGAGAGGGTTTTATGAATGTGTGTTGAATGATGATATGAAGTGTAAAAAGTGAAAAAGTGGGTGTTGAATTTTTGCAACCATTGCACATAGCCTAATGAAGTGAAACCCAAGGCTCAGGCTCTTTTTCACATGATTGATTGCTCACATATTTCAACATCTTAATTCTTTTTAAGTAATGACCTAATTATATAAACCACTCAATGTGGTCATGCTAAAACCCAATCATTTACAAATCAAAGCTTTTTTTATGGATTATTATTCTTTGCACAACTCTAGTTGGGCCCATTACTTAGGATTTTGTCATTTCTTCAACCAATAAATATATATGGTATCTTCTTGTCAAAATATATATATATATATGGTATCTTGATAAAAATTAAAATATCAGTGGTATATTTGTGGATTTGTTTTGATACAATAATGGACTGAAATTCAAAAAAGAAAAAAGTTAACTGTGTTATGAATATAGGGAATGCTTATATAGGTTTTTGGTCCATGTTCATGGGTCATTACATTTATCTATAAATAGAACTTATGATTTATGTATAAGATACACTCTTGGAATAAGATTTGACTCTATTCTTTCTCTATTTCATTGCTCTATTTATTTCATAAAATTATCTTTTCAAAGTTTCGATCTATTCTACCATATGATCTATTTTGTTAGTTTTTTGTTCGATATGTTATGTTACTTTTTTGTTTGATCTATTACTATTACTAACATTTGATCTACTTTTATCGGTGACACAAATATGCATCATAATATTATTAACTAACATATGATCTACTTTTATCGATAACACATATTATTAACTTTGCAGATCTTTTTTTTTTCATTTCATATGCATCATAATATTACAATTTAGTAATTTATTAATCCTTATGTATTTAAAAAGAAATATATTTATGCATCTATGAAGGATTGTAAGAAAAATTGCGGTATTATAATTCATGAATTCCTAAAGAATTTAATAATTTTAGTTCCTGGTGAACTTAAAATTTAAGCGGGAGGAAAAAAACTCCTTATAATAATCAACAAGAACTTAAACCACTTTTGAGAGGAAGGTTGATTATGAACTATTCTTTATGATGCACCACCATTGCACTTCCCTTTTTGCCATCAAGCTTCAAACAACCACTTCAGAATTCAATTGAACTTCCAAGTTGGTCACACCACATCCTCTTACTAAGCGAAGTCCTTCATATACATGAAAATTCATTTTGACTAATAGTAAGAGTAGTGACATTGTCGATCTATTTATCTTTTTAAAACCTTATATCTTTCTTATTTTAAATGGTTAGTGATACGTTGATTATTGCCTTTTTATATTTTTTAATTTAAGACCACTTTTTTCTTTAGTTAGACAAATCTAACTCTTAAAATAAGGTGAAATTTTCTTTGCAATGATATCGATCTCCAAATAAATTTTATGTAAATCATCTCTAATCTTTTTTTTTTTATATCAGAAAGATAAATTGTTTTTATTAAGATTTGACCCCTGAACCTCCCCCTACATAGCTGGTGGACATGTAATACCCAAAGCTAACGAGAGCGAGGAGTGAATGTCGGTGCACAAGGCATGACAATGTGCGGCTCCTAGCAGCTTCTAGGCAATAGCCCGAATTCACATCGGAATGAGAGGGATCTTGAGGCTGTGCAATAGTGCAAGTATGAGACTTAACTTCATGGTTAAAGGATGATTTATAAGTATTGATAGGTACTACCTATATCAACAAGGTGCATCTTCTTTTCGGGAGCCCAACAAATAAGAACTCCATAGTTAAGCGAGCTTCACTCGGAGTAGTGCTTAGATGGGTGACCTTCTGGAAAGTTTCCTAGAGTGCATGTGAGTGATGACAAAAAGACTCGTGTTGGTTTGTGGGTCAGTCGGTCATATGAAAAGCAGTTTGGGAGTCAACCTCAGCTCTTACCACTTGAACTATGTTATGAGGACAAATTCTCTCTAGTCTCTAATACTTAACTTATTTTTAGATTTCGTTTTAATCTTTTTAACTATTAAAAATTTTGTTTTTGTCTCTTAACTTAACTTTTTAGTCTCTTAACTCTTCCTCTATCAACCACTTTGATCTTTTATGTTGGGAGACCAAAACGAATTAAAAAGAAAAATTAAGAGATCAGCACAAAAAATTTAATAGTTAAAAGACAATAACAAAATCAAAAAATAAATTAACGTAGTAATTAAGCCTACAAATAAATAACATAGGGTCCGTTTGATGTGCAAAATGAAAGTATTGGACAGAACAGAACATCCTAATACAAACATTTACGGTATTAAACAATATGATGTTTGATGGAGACAATATTATTTTGGTGATTCAGAAAAATTGTGTTGAGGACAAAAAGTTGTCTCATGATCAAGTACAGGATAAAAATATCTGATTTTCTTCAATCCCTTAACCCTCAGTTTGTCCAGCCTCAATGATAATTTTCAATTAATTCAATCATAGTAAAACAAAAAATTGTTACATTCATTCATCTCATAAGTCCTTACTTTTTGGTAATATTGAAGCTTCTTTATGTTCTTTTTCATACTTTGCAATCTCATCTTTGTCATATTGATTTTATGAATTGCTAAATACATTGCTGTTTAGGTCTGTGAATAGAAATTTTTGTTGTTGATAGGTTTAGGGAACATTGAGAGAGAATTTTGTTTAGGGTTTGAGTGATTACTTAATTATTGATTTTCTTTTTATCTTCAATTTTTCTTCTTCTTCCCTCGCAAATTCAACCGCCACAGATCCACCACCATGGCACTACGATTCAACAATCGAAGAACCGTTCTCGCTCTACGTCTCTTCCTTCTTCTTTGCTTCATCTTTCAAATGTTCGCTCAGGTCAGCTTCCTTTCTCCTCCTTTCTACGCGTTTTCACAGATCAATCGCCACCGTAATGTGTTTCTTTATATGCATAGGATTCCCTTGCACATAACGACAGGCAAGAAGATTCCGGTGGATCTGTGGATCTCGGTCTCCGCGCCAAAGTAAGCATGATTAATTTCTATCTTTTTTGCCAAATTTGAATTGTTGAGGAAACTGAATCGGAATTGGAAATGAACAGGTTGCGTTGAATGATATAGAGAATGGTTCGGTTATTTCTCTTAGCTTGGTTGGATTCATCTGGTGTTGGACGGACTCTTTGATGCTTTCTATTCTTTGCTAGAAAAGAAAGCATCAAAGAGTTATTAACTATCTTTGTTTATTTCTTCAAGTCTTAAAGTCCCCTTTTTTCATCTAAACTCTAAGCAATATCTTTCATTTTTCATTTCAGGTGGTTGGTTCCCCAAATCCTAGCTCTAATATCAGAAATGCTAAAGCTTTTTCTCCGATAAAGCAATTTATTATGCAGTCTTATTATGATAGATATACAAGCTTACATGATTCAGATTTTGAAAATTTCATGTCTCAAGAAGTTACTTCTGGTCTGTGTGGAGTGCTTCCAGAAAACCATAATTCCGTGTTAAAATTATCAGTTCTAAGACGCAATCTTGTTGGTGAAGGTTCTCATCGCCGTGTGTCTACATTAATCAAATTACAAACCCAACAGTTGAAGTCTTTGTCTGAACTTTTAAGCTACTCTTGTGAATTCATAGTTATTGAAAGATTGCCTTCTGGAGTTTTTGCCGATCCATTTGAGTTACAACATCTTGCTCAACGTGGTGGTAAGTACTCTTAAGTCCCATATTTTTACATTAAAGAACATCTCCATATTCGATTAAAAATGAAGTAGAAAGTGGAAAAGAAGTTTCATATTTTTACATTAAAGAACATCTCCATATTTCTTCCAAACGATAACACATTTTTATTGCAGTGTTCAATGATATAGCTGTGTTTGGTGATACAAATCTGGAGCTGCCTTCGTTTTTGTCCAACCGTTCTGCTGTCGAAATCCACTTAGATGTCGATCCAAATACATTGCTACAGCCAACTGATTTCAGCATAGAGTTTCCTTTGCATGCACGATATCAAGTAAGCCTGTTATAATTCAATATTTATCTTGATGCCATTTTTAGCTAATCCCGCCCTTTACATTTTTTTATCTAATGTTCTGCAAAGGTAGTGAGGTAGAAGATGTGTATCTTTTGAAGGCACTATCATCTAAGAACAAATCATCATTTCACCCCTAAAGTTGAAACAATTAGACAATTTGGGCTATGAAATTAACAAAATTTATAAGTGATTTGTGAAATTGTAAATCTTCAGTAACATTGGTCCTTCTAGGTCAGTTAATTTAATCCTGAAAATTGTCTCAACTAATATGATTCAAGACTTTTCATTTTAGAGGCCGTTTAGAAGTTTTGTTACTTTCATTTTCATAGGAAAAATTGCACGACTCTTATTATATCAATGACTAGCTTGGCAATTCAGCTCATCCCCTTACAGTAATTGCTTCATCTAGAGATCATGATACGATTCTCTGCAACTTGCAGTGTTTAGTATGTTAGTGTCTAAGTTATGTTTTTTTTTTTTTTATAAACCGTTTTGATATAAATTATCTTTTAAGAATCTACCTTTTTTTTTTTTTGACAAAGAATCTACTTTCATTCCCTTATTTTCACTCTTCTTTTGCAGCCTCTGAATGAAAGTGGCTACTCAATAGTTAAATTTGGTGCACCGGATATGTTACTGCGCTGCAGCCCAAAGGAAAAGGTGGAAAATAGCAATTGCTTGTTCAAATTGAAAAATAATGATGCCAATCTGTATGATGCGAGTCTTGTTTGGAGAATACCATCCGGAAAAAAGGCGCATTCTGATCTTGTCTCTACCGTTACATTTCTTATAGCATTCTTATCAACTCTTGTAATTTTGGTAACATCATTGCATTATTTTAATAGCAGAGTGAACCAAGATTTGAAACAATCATAAAGGTTTTTATAAATGCAGCTTTTGCTTGCTTTAGTGGTTCTACACATTTAGTATTTGTTGTATTAATTAAGAATATTTTCTCATCAATCCAGAAAAAGAATTTGCTTGGCTTTTTTTACCACATAACAACAGTTCTACCTGAATTTTTCATGTGTAAACAAAAAGTAGTGGTACTTTAAAAGAAAAGGCAAATTGTTTGAAAATTGTTATGCTAAGTAAGTGGAAAATAACTTCCTTTGAAAATGTTACACTTTGATTTGAAAACAATGATACAATACAACTATAGAATACTAGAAGGGTGGTCAATGTTGTGTATCGTGGTCCATCAATTGACTCAAATAGTGTGAGAATAATGTTTTCTCTAATCTCTCAATAAGCAATGTTAGTAACAATTTCTTTTTTAAACATTTTTTAATATTATCTTTTTAATTAGTTGAAACTCATGTGAGTCTCACTATTTTATGTGGATCTATTTTTTAAATAAATAATCACATGAATTTCAACAAATTAGAAAGAGAGTGTAATAAAAGAGAGTATTAGTAGCACTCCTCATCATTATAGTTTCAAATTATTGATGACGCATCTTCGTATAATCTATTTATACTATACCTATTGGACAAGTTTGATTTGTCCCACATGTTTCAAAGAGTTCATAGTGTGCATGGTAGAATCCGATAAATAAAAAAACACATCTTGCGAAAGTGCTACTAACTTAACTCATTCATTATGCCAGAGTTTAGCTAAATTAAAAGGACATATTGTACGTATCTGCAAGGATCAGGGTTCAAACCTTGGTACTAAGCTATCTCACCAAAAACAAACTTAACTCATCAATTTCATGATCTACGGATGGATAGTCCCCGTATCTTATGGTGGTACTTGAAATAATCAAGGTTAGTTTTTCAATTTTATGTCCATAATCCCATCCACTGCTTCAGGATTTCAAAATTCAAATACAGATTTTTATTTATGGGTACTAATACATTTTTTTTTTATATATATAATATACGTATGTTGTTTTTATTCTAAGAAATAGATGCATCCAAATTTTAAAATCTAAATGTGTGTTTACTAATTAAGCATGAACATTATATTTAAGAACGGCACCTTCCACAAATTATCAAACACTTCCATTTTTTCTTGATACACAACCTTAGACCTACTCAAGCAAACATTTAAATTTTGGAAAATAAAACCACAGATAGTTACCATTATAAAAGAACACAGATTATCATAAATAAATGTCTTGCTGAAGAGGAGTCAGCACTGCCAATTTCGGTGTTGCATTTACAAGTAAAGGAAAATCAAAGAATTAATATACTCTTTATATTAGAGAAACAAGAGAGCTCACAGCACAAGTTGACACATCCTTAAAACCCGAAACATCAACATAAGAGAGAACATAACACCCCACAACAAAATCACAATATACTGAAGGGAATTCCCACATCATGCTCTTAAATCATCTGCGTCAAACTCCAGTCAAACGAAACTCATTAAACACCACCACTTAAGTGACATCGGCAAGGGAGAATCTATCTGCTGCTCTTTGAATATATGCATTAGCACCATGATGGAATTAATACAATCTTTGACTAAGCAGCAAGAACTATGATCACTATGAGAAGCACAATCCCAAATATCACCAAAAGCAAGCATGCCTTCAAAACAGACAAAAACACAAAATTAGCAATAGAAAACACTTGATGGTTTGAAAGAGGGGGAAAAGGTGTAACCAATAATCAAGATTGTGAACAAAAACGACGGAAGCCTTTTTTCCACCAAGAGGAGTTGAGTTGGCTCCGTCGATGAAGTGATGCTATAAATATAATATCCTAATAAGGTCAAATCAAATGGTAGAAAATCTACAACATAATAGTTGCATATCCTCATCCAACAACCGCTATCCCTATCCCACCAGGGGATGCCAACAATATTTATCTAAGCATAACAATACTTCATAAAACAAGTTCAATTTTGCATGTCAGAGAGGCTTCAATAAAGCAAGCCCTGCAAAAATGTGTTAAGTTAATCCTCTTTTAATTCGGACCTTATGACAATCCTCTTATAATAGACCTACTCAGAAGGTCCCATGATGCCCCAAATATATAAATTCATGTGTGGAAGCAGGTTCTCAGACTTTGTCCAATGTAATAAATTGCAATAAGAAAATTATATCTTACCAGAGACGAATTTGATCTTTGTGTTTTTGAAGCTTTTGCAAGTTGAGATTTTGCTTGTGCGGTTGCTGCATGGGAGTTCTCAATGTTGGAACCAATATCGTCTACAAAATAAAGTCTGTGCCATCAGATAACATGAACAAGTACAGAAAAATAAATGAGCAAAGTAATAAAAAGATACAAAAATGAAAGAAGAAATAAATTACCAATCATGGTTCCTTGCTCATGGACAAGAACAGCGAGATCTTTGAAAATTTCATTAACTTCACCAATTTGCTGCTGTATTTCTTGAATGCCTTGCTCCCTTTCCTCAATGATTGCCTCATTGAAGGCAATCTCATTATCTAAGAACAAAACCTCTTGCCTGTAGCATGAATAATCAAAGAGCTGAGGTACTATAATAATGCAATTTGTTGAATTGAAAAGTATCATTTTCTGATAACACAAGTGAAAGTTCAGTTCATCAAATTTAATGATACATAGGACAATCCTGTCATTGATTGTACACCAAAAATTATTTTTGAAAAGAGAAATGACAGCTTTTGTTATCAAGTTTTTTCAGCATTATAATACTTTGCAGATGAATATGCAAGGGATTACAACAGGTTAAAATGGAAGTAAAACCTCACTAATAAATAACTAACATCAGTTTTTAATCAAATTTTACAAAAGATAAATATTTCAGATGACTAATATTGTTATTTGACCTTAAATTACATTTCAGAGTGCAGTTTATCACAACATATATCACATTCATTTGATAATTAATACAGCTTCGACTTTTTCTGGGTGTGAGGGGTAGAATCGTTACTTTCGTATCAGAAAAACAATGCAATAATTTTTAGAAAATAACATATAGATCAGCGTAATATATGAGAAATAACCTCCTGGATTCCACAAGAAGGGCGCGCTGTTCTGGTGTCTTATCAGAACCCACATTCATTTCACTCGCTGTATAGCTGCAAGCCAAAAAGAAAAGCCCATGTTATAACCATTGTATGCAGAAGTCATCAAAATCAAAATTAATAACAAGTGGAACTAAAGAAGCACACTAAAACCAAGTGCAAACAAATTTAACAAGTATTTTAAAAGTAAGCTACTCTTCATTGTTCCTAAGCAGTTCATGTTCAACATAAGCCACATAACCAACAACAGAGGATGCAATCTTGCCCCTTGACTTTTAGGAATCTCAGTAGTAGTAATAATTGATAAATCACCTCGAAGGAAGGACTGCTTGTGGAACAAACGGAGTGTAAGCTGTTTCCCTCTCAGCTGATAGACGTTGCGCTTTCTGAAACTCTTTCAACACTGCTTGAAAATCTTTAGCAAGTTTAGCATCTGCTATCTTCTTGCTTGCCTGAAAACACAAAATAAGGTAAAAGACATTAAGGTCGTGGCACCCTAAAATACAAAATAAATATATTATGAAATACAATAATTGTTTGCATTATTCTTAAAGAATGATGCAAAGCGATTAAGATATTACATATTTCGTAGAGAGGACAGCAACAATTTAAGTGAAATAAATCTAAATATTTGTTTTTCCAAGTTTGTCTGGGTGTGCGCGCGTGTAAGCTTGATCTATACGAAATCTAAAACCATAAATAAAGGTCCAAACTTACATTAACATCTGCATGGTGATCAATGTCACTAGCTTGTTTAAGCTTGGCTGATGTGTCCTTCACCAATTGCCCAATATGCTGTCTTGTCTTGTGACTGCAAGTTGAAAAAGCCTAACATGGTCAGAGCCTACAAGTAAAAACTTACATGAAGATTTTGTTTTGGACAATGTTTAGAGTTAGGCGCCGAATAAAAATTTAATAATGTGAGGGGGATGGAAGCAGCTTGTAAGCCAACAAAAATTTATCAGTTTCCAATCAGCCCCTGGCATTTTATCTACTTTTAAATTATTTTCCTACCATCAAGCAAGTTTCATTTTATAATAGTTTGAGTATATCTGAATATAAGTAAAGGGGACACTCATTATAAGGATTATAACAAAGCATGTCCATTTTCAGATTTAAAAGCTTAGGATATCACTACTATAGCTTAATCCCAATTTCCCAACTGATGAAACAACAAGAAGAAAGAAGGCTTCGATCATTGTATAGCAATAAAAATATTGTTTATTTTGCCTGCCCAGTTGGCAATCGACTCCTGGAAGTAGGAGCAAGTGAAGTGACACACAATAAACAACAAAATGACCTATAACTTAAAATGAAGGTAGTAGTTCTAAATTACTAAGTATGTAAACATAAAACATGGACTTTAAAAAGGTAATCTCATAACCCTCCCCCTAAAATAAAGTATGTCTAAGAAATGCAATTGGAAGAAAGAAGAGTTGTTAACCAGAGCCACCTTCTGTACTCATACTACACAAACAAACAAAAAAAAAAAACCACGATTCACTAAAACAACCCGATAAATTTCAATTTAGATAAAGCAAAAAGGTCACGCTATAAAACTAACTCAAAGAAAGCCTTCCTCGCGCACTATGTATATTTACAACACTGGTAAATTCAATTAGGCCTGTTCAAATAAATACAGTAAATACAGTAAACCGAAACAAACCAAACCGAACCAAACTCAAAATAACAAAACCATTTCACCAGTTCATTAACTTAAACAAGAATTTCAAAACAGGGCAGTAACAAAACTGCTCACTAATCCAATTCAGCCAACCTACATATCCAAACCTAAAAAGATCCTTAAGACTACCAATCCTAAAACAACTATCAGAAATCCTCAAATCCCAATTTATCTATAATTCACTACACCTCTACCAGTCTACCACAGCTTGCACAAACCCTAAATCCAAAATCACCATTCCATCCTACTCCCAATCCAAATCAAACATGAAATTCATTTCATTTACACAATTCTCTAACAATTCCTTAATAATTAACCGACACCGCTATAATCAACACTGAATTATCAAAATCAACACCTTTTCATCAACATCTACCAAATTCCAAGAGCAATTGAGCTCAATCCACAACAAAATTTGACTTTTATCAAAACAAAAAAAAAATTCAACAAGCACATAAACGAAGAACTAACAGCTTTTCACGGAGCTCAGGGGTATCTTTAGGAGTTCCAAGGGTGTTAACGAGTCTCTGAAACGTCGAAACGGCGGTATTGATCTGAAAAATCCCGGCAGCAACCGCTTGCGTCGGGTCTTGCTTCCCGTTGATCGGACCACGTCGCGAACCGAACGGCCGGCCAGCTTCAATATCCTGGAAGCTCATAATTGATAATTCTCTGTTCTTTTTCTTGTCTTTAATCTGTTTTGTTTTCGATGATGAAAAATTGAAAATTGAAAATTGAAAACTTTCTCGAGAAAATTAGGGAGAATAATATAATTTTCTTGAGAAAGGGAAAGAAAAGTGATTATCGGGATCTGTGATTTTGGGAAATTAGGGCACGAAGAGAAGAGAAGAATGAAGATTTGGATTGAAATGCGAGATTCGGTGAGGTGGTTACTTTCGTAGGTTGCTTTGCTTTACTCGTTTTTCTTGTGGTGGTTAATTCTCTTTTGTTACGTTGATGTGGATGTTTTGGGATACGTGGCGAGGTTTTATTGGGTGGAGATTGGGTTTCTGTTTTTGTGCGTTGTGTCGTTTTTTGTAAATTAAATAATTGGTAATTATTGGTTTGTTTTCTGTTTGAATTTTTGGGAGGACATGGTGTCTGTCCACCAACACACGTTAGAAAAATGTAAAAAATAAAAGGTAGAAGTCTCTAATGAGAAAACGGACATCAGATTTGAATTCAGCGTGAGTAATAAGAGGTATTGGAGTATCGTTTCATAAGCTTTCGTGATTGAAAGATCACCAATGATGTGGACGGAGACAGTGATAGAGGAAGCTCCGTACGCGATGAAAAAGAAGGTCTCTGACCACGTGGCGTTTTCCTATTGGATATCACACCAAAGCCACCAAGTCCCTAAGTGCCACGTACACAAAATTAACGTTTTTGCCATTTTTCTAACGATAATTAAGATCAAATAAATTAACATAATGAAAGTTAGAGGACCAAAACGGAACGAAAAAATAGTTAAAGGACCAAAATGAAACGAAAAATAGTTAAAGGACTAAAGTGAAACCTTGAAAATATTTAGAGGACCAAAAGTATATTTAAGTCTTTATATTTTGAATGGGTCTCACTTTTCAAGAGTTTGAATTTTCTTTACTTTTTAGGGTTCGTTTGGTACGCCAGATAGAAAAGTGATAAGATATGATAAGAAAATAGAAAGTGATATAATAAAATAAGGACATGATAAATATTATCTTGTTATATGTATTTTTTTTTTGTTGAGATCGGAGTATCCACCGCCGAACGCAGTGACTAATCTCTCGCTAGATTTGAGGCATCTCGAAGGATTTAAAATTGCTCTATACTCAAGGTGAGGATCGAACCATCGACCTTTGGCTAAGGGAGGATGAGCCTCAACCGTTCAATCATACCCCTTGGGTTATATTGTCATGTGTTTGATGTACACATGATAAAAAATAAGTTAGCATTATTTTTTCTTATCACATGTTTGATGCACACTTCATACTGACATGATAAAATATATATTATATTTAAATAACCAAATTATGCTTAAAGAATAAACATGTTATTAAAAAAAACATATATTTAATTGACTTTTATTTATTGATTAATTGATATTAATTAAAAAATACTCATAATTAACTAATTTTATATAATTGTGGAGAGATGATAATGAATAGTGTGTTGGATAATTATGCTATCAAGTTGGTAACCTAGCTTAAAATAAGAATTAAAATAACAAAGAGTCAACGAGATATGATTAACAATATGTTAATTTTATCATATTATGTTGGTGCACCAAACAAAATATTTAAATAGGATACGATAATTTTATCATATCCCGTCTCTCTATCCTGCGCATCAAACGAGTCCTTAATGTTTTATTTGTTGTCTGTTAGATGGATAGATATTATAAATGAAACATTACCTTCTTCCCTCGTGATTAATTTTTCTTTTTAGCTTTTCTTTTTCTTTTTTTTAGCTATCGTACCAAAAACATTAATGAGCTTAATTAATAAGGTAAGAGTTATTGTGCATAAGGTTTTTCCTTATACATGGTGCATAAACATTTCACAACTATCAGATTTATTTTACACGTGTAATAATCTTAGGTCAATCATCAGCTCACACTCTCGCGATCGTTTGCGATTCAAACCAAATCTTCATTCATCATCATCGTGGACGTCTCGTCACCCACATCATTCATTGCGAGCAAGACGAAATCATCATCATCAACAACCCAAAATCCTTCTTCTCCGTTGAAGCCCCTTCTTCGACGAATCTGGCGAACGCAATTTGAACCTAGAGTTTGTTGAATTCTAAAACCCAAATTAAAAATTGATTGAAGGACCTTTGCATGTCACCATTGTTGAAGGCTAAAAGGAGGTAAATTGTTTTCTTAATCACAAGTCTTTCTTTCCTTTGTTTTTCTTTCTGTATGTAGGTAATGTATGATGTATGATAGTGTTAATTGAAGTTCATTGTTTTTCTTCTCTTGATTTGGAGTGATGAATATTGAGATGACACTAATTTAGCTTCAATTGTAGTAATTGGATACAGATCAATTTAGCTTCGGTTGTAGCTTCGATTTATCATATGTAAAGGATCAATTTAACTTCAATTGTGTTGCATATCGTTTCAGTGGTTAATTTACTTTTTAATTATATTCATTTATAGGGTTTATTGTTGTTTTCAATGGATTCGATATCCACTTCATCTGAAATTGAACAATTGACTGTTGAAACTTCATCACCAGTTCAGGCTGATAATCCACTGATTCATGGTGATAATTCTCAATGTTGTTCACCTAGCAATAAAAATCGTGAGAGTCTTTAGTCTTTCACTTTATTAAAGAGATTGAAGATTTTTATGGTAATTATGCTTATAATACTAGATTCTCTATTAGGTGTATATTGAGGTTGAAGATCAATTCACAAAATAAGAAATCGAATAAGGTACATTATTTGTGTTATTTTTGTAACAAAGAATGTTTCAAGAAGGGAAGTTTTGCTTAATCCTAAGAACAGGCCAACATCAGACAGTCACGTGGTTATTGAGTTTGTGAAAGTGAAAGAAAATCCTGAGGAAAGGGTTGGTTGTAAAGCTGGAATATTTTTGAAGGTGGATGGAGTTTTGGATGTGTACAAGATATATAGATGGGAATTGGTTCACTGTCATCCATTACATAAACTAGAGCTTTTGCGTTACCTGAGATTATTTCGAGAAGTAAATGAAGTTCAAGGACAACTCGTTTAATAAATTCTAAAGCTGGAATGTCGATGAGAACTTCTTATGAAGTTATGGGTCAAGGAGTTGGAGGCACGGATAATCTTCCTTTTCGGTTTTCGGACTTAAAGAACTATCTAATGACAACTCGTCAAAAGTAGATGGTGATTGGTGAAGCAACTGTAATTCAAGAATAAATGAAGCTCTCTCGAAACCATCTTTTTACTATGATATCCAAGTTGATGCTACTAGATGAAATTATGCAACTAGATTATTCTCCATTTGACGATGTCATCAATTTTGATATGACGTATCGAACAAACAATCAATATCGCCCATTAGGTTAGTATTTTGAATTTCTCTTATGCTTGTATAAGATGTCTGATAATTGTTTCATTGAAAGAAAATAAACATATTGGATATTGCCTTTTATTATCACTTGGTTGATACAAGTTATCGGTTGATGAATGCTATCTATATTAGCATATATAAAATGTATATTAAAAAAAATTCCTTGTATATTGATTTTCTTGCCTTGTAATTGCAAGTTTTAGACTTAATAATCATTCTATCGATACCTGAAGTACCATGCTTCCATTGTTCAATTAAAAAAAGAAGAGTTATTATAGACTTAATTAATGTTCTAATGTTGCATCACCTTTCGGTTTTTAAGCTTTAAATTTTGAGTGATATTCTGATCTCATTATAATAATGAGATAAATGGATTTCTAAATGAAGTTGATGGATTGTTTTGATATTATTGCTCAAATTTGTTGTATTATACTCCTTAAAAACAACAGAAGTTTTTATAATTATCAAGTTTTGATAAACTAGCAAATAATGATCCTTAAATTACTTCATTTTAGGTAGCGGTGTGCATCGGGCGGGTTCGGTCGGATTTGGACAGAAAAATCCAAATCTGACCAAAACCGAGATGCATAAATCATCACCCACTTCCGCCCATTTTTGTCATCGGTTAAGTCGGTCGACAGTTGAATCGGGTAGCGGGTGAGTCGGGCGGATTTACTCGGTTAAGAGACATTGCTGGAAATCTCTGCAAATCAGATCTGAAAGTGGTGCTTCAGAGAGATGGATACACATCGAGTAGAGTGGTTATCTCTAATTCTTTGTGTAATGGTTGTGTAGTTCTATATCCAAACAGTTTTGCAGAAAAATAAGAAGAATAAAGGAGGATAGAACTTGGGAATAAAAGAGAATATAGAGGTTTGATAGATCACAAAACCTTAAAACCATAGAAGAAAATAAATTTGTGTCCAACTGATAAGAAAATACCTGACAACTTACTCTAATATTGTGATAGACATTGAGATTGAAGTAAAAATTGTGATATCAGAATATCGTACAACAAGTGTATGTTTTACATTTAATAAATTATTTATTTTAATTAGTCAGATGTGATGGGCATTGGGAGTAAGGAAAAGTGAAAAGAGAGATGAGAGGTCTCTGTAGTGTATTTAATGCAACATTGGGATAAAGGAAAAATAGGAGTAGGTTTCACTTTGCGTCAGATACTAGTCTCTTGTATTTATGTATATTGATTGATACTAAGTCTTTGTACACGGTCGGTTCGGTCATCACTGGTTCAAATATTTTAAAACCGGACCCGCTCATTTGAACTCACTAGTAACTGAGTTTTACCATTTATAAGCCCGAAAACCAAACCGACCCACCTGAAGCATCCAATATTTTATCGGTTTTATCGGTTTTTGGGCGGGTCATATTTTCCTACACAGCCCTAATTTTAGGTAACATGCATGCTACTTTCTCCTCTCCTTTTACTTAACTTGTATGAAATTTATATACGTATACTAGAAAAAATGTTGTATTTTGTTCTGATTTGGTTCATTTAGATTTCAACTGTCTTCTTTTGTTTTGACAATCATCTTAATAGTGTTTTATTTGGTGTTGTCCTACTGTATGATGAGACGGTAGTTACTTTTGATGGGTTGTTTACACTTTACAACATTGTTGAAGTGTATGTTTTCGTATTAAGAAACCACGGACGATATATACAGACCAGGCTAGTGCGTTGTTGAAATATATTCTGAATATTTTTCAAGGTGTTTTTCGTATTTTGCACATAAACATGGGAGAAAATGCAAAGCAAAATCCCGGCTCTCGTGCAAACAGTGCAGTTTTCGACGAGTTAACTAATTTGGTTTGAAATGTAGACGATGAATCAAATTTTGACTACAATTAGGATCAGATGACAAATAATTGTTTTAATGAAATGCCTATGTCAGACTTTAGTTAGGTGGCTTTCCCAAATTCACAAAAATCGTATGCATTGGTCTTCAGCTTGGGTGAAGTCTCATTTTACAGCTGGTCTGAAAACGACTCAGTTAAGCAAGTATTTCAATGCTTTACTTCGTGGATTTTTGCAGCCAGACCGTTCACTTGTGAAATTCTTTAGTCATTTCAGCATCATGGTTCAGAGAATGAGGGATAATCCTGCTAAATTGGACTTCAAGGCTGCAAACACTAGAACAAAAAATAATTATCTCAATAGTCAGGTGATGCGGTTTGTTGTAAGGAAGTACACACCAACTTCATTTAGATTTATTCATAGGCTGTATGCCTTTTCTTTCAAATACTATTATAAGGAGGACACAACAAAAGGATCTGCCATGAATAAGTTTTTCAAAGTTTTCATAATTTCATGAAATTCTTTACTCTCATAATTGTAATAATACAAGTTGTTGTGTACGTGATTGTAGCTTAAAAAGATGAATGATTAATGTGACTCAAGTTGATATATAATTGTGTTGTAGCCGAATAAGATGAATGAGTCTTTAATATATTGTATTTTACCATAAAACAATGGTTTTGGGGAGTAAAATTTTAGAAAAACTAGTTGTATTAAAAGAAGCAGTATGACATAAAACTCTTTTTTTGTCGAATGCGGAAAAGCTAACTAATGTGTAGCACTAGCAGGCGCAACAATACAATTTGTAACACCCTAAACTACTTTTAGGATGACAGACTGACCCCACAAACCAACACATGTTTTTTCAGCATGTTTTGTTTCTAAGGAACTTCTCAAATGTCACCCATTCAAATACTTTTTCAACTCAAGCATGCTGAACTATGGAGTTCTTATTTGTTAGACTTCCGAAAAGAAGATGCATCTTGTTGATATATGTAGTAACAATCAATCCTTATAAGCCTTCCTTCAATCATGCAGTCTCATACATGCACAACTGAAGGGAAATTATGTAGAAACTTTTAGGGGGGAGAAATGTAACATCCCAAAATATGTAGGAACTAGTCTAAGAGAAATTATATATTATATGATATTTTATTCTTGCTTAGTTATACTATTTTTAGTATTAATCCTAGTAATTATTTAGTAGAATTTGAATGTGGGTGGGATAGCTAATTAATAGTTATAAGTACATAGTATTTGGAATAAATAAATGAAAGGAGATATGTGTGTGCCATGAGTTAAACAAACTAGTGCGTTGTTTGTGCATTGCACGGGGCGCAGAACGCCAATGGTGCGATGTGACTTATTATTGTGAATTGTGCGACGTGAATTGTTAATTGTCATTTTTATAAATATGCTTTGTATGTTTGTAATAATAACAATATAACAAAGATGGGATAATAGAAACAAAACAAACAAACAATACATTCATTACGGACATATAAAAGCGAAATTATAGAAATTATTAAACATTTCGAAACACCTCTTTATAAGCCATATTTTTAGTTACATTTGAGTGCTTGCCTTCGTCATTAGTTATAAGTATCTTCAAACCTTCTCTTGAAGTAACTCTCGACAACGCAACATACAATTGGCCGTGAGAGACAATTGATCGAGGAAGATACACACCAACATATTGTAGGGATTGACATTGACTTTTATTGATGATCATTGGGAAGGAAACTGTCAATGAAAATTGTCGGTGTTGGGATTTGAAAGGAAGTCTTTTATCTTAAGGAGTGAGTGACAATATTATTGCCAGATATGATCTTTCCTTCAATCACATATCTCTCCATCTTTGTAACTATAAACCAAGTACCATTATACATGTCAAGAGATTGATTCATATTTCTCATTACATCACTTGAACTCCAACTTTCAATCTAAATCTGTGATTTGGAAGCCCAGAAGAAACAATGATATTTAGAAATTCAAGAGTGTGTATATCATATGACACGTCAACGTTTGAATTGCCACTACATGGGAAATCATAAATCAAATAATTTATTCCCTCGTTTGGTATTGTAACCAATATATCGTCATTTATAGCATCAAAAATCACTTTCTTAGGAGCAAAGATAGCTCTATCTTAAAAACAATGATGGATCAATCATGTTGTGCAACAAACATGGATACGTGTTCTCCACAATAGTGGCATGGCAAAGGAATCGCTAGGACTCTTAATCAACAGATCATCAGGTATTTGTAATGTGATACACTCATCATCGGCATCTCTAATACTTCCATCACCAATTCTCAAGATCCAATGTGAAAATTTGTTTCTAGCTTCAATATCAGAATCTGTGCATACGGCAAGAAGTCTCATGTTAACATTAAAGGTAATTACTTCGGAAAAGCGCCAAAGAGGAGAGGAATTTATGGTTGACCGAAAAGTATAATGCCTCGTACCTTTATGTATTACAGGAAGAATCTGACGAAAATCTCCTCATAATACAACCATTTTTCCATCGAATGGGAGCCTCTTTTCTTTCATTATATCCTTTAAAGTATGATCCACCACCTCAAAACAATTCCAATGCATCTTATGCGCCTCATCCCATATGATTAACCTTACACGACATATGAGAAAAGCTAAAGGGTCGTTGGGACCTATTTGACAGGTTGAGCATTCATTAACATTTAATGGTATGCAAAATCTTGAGTGGGCAGTTATTCCACCGGGAATCAGCAAAGAAGCTATTCCACTGGATGCGACTTTTAGAACAATTTACACTTATTGATTTCAAGGCCGCTGACAATGCCCTCCCAATGTAAAAATTGTGTTTTTTTTATCAGTTTTCATTATTGACACAAGTAATAATCATAATAATTGACAAAAAATAATTACAACCAATTATGGAAAAAAGTGAGTTGAAATAAAAGGGAGTGAGTACCATAGAAACATACATACCAGGAAGGAAGAAAGCTATGTGTTGGTGTTTTTGTATTGGCATCATTTTTGCAAAAACACTAACTAGCCAAATGTTGGACCAGATGCTCTAGGACATGCTGAAGCATCTGAGTATGTTGAGCCCTGAAGCTTAGGCGCGCGCGCGTTTTTATTTTTGAAATATATCTTGGAAAGATTTGTTTTAAAAATATATTTTATCATGCATAACTGGCATAACATAACTCTCCTTGTGTCACAAGTCATCTCTTGTGTGAAGATTTAATTCTAAAATATAATTCCTATATTTTAGGAATTGGTTTATTTTTATTGGATATATTTTTGAAGACTCCTATTCTTTAGGAACAAGCCAAGCTGTGTGTAGAACTTTCAGGAGGTGGCGGTTTGCCCTGATTGTTTCATAAAATATGTTTATCCTTTATGGAAACATATTATATGGTTCTAAAATATATCTACAAGATTTCTTTTTGGACCAGCTGGATTCTAAAGCCCATGTATCTTGTCCAACACGTTATCACTGATTATATATATTGGAAGATGCAAAACCTAAAAGAGCGAAGCCAATATTTACAAGATGTAGTCTTTAGGGTTTTAGGGTTTCGTGGTTAAAGCCTTGTGCTTTAACATGTGCACTCCTAAGCTTTTAAGTATGGAGTTGTTTGTGTACCACTCTTAAACTGTGAAGTACGGAGTTGGTTGTTCTTGTGTACCACTCTTAAACTATGAAGTACGGAGTTGGTTGTTTTGGAGTTCATTAAAGTGTGCGTTGTTTTATATGTTAAGTAGTGAACTTGTGAGCCTTTCCTGTGTCACGTTGATACATGATAAGGACGTATGCAGTATGTATTGTTAATTGTGAGATTGCTCTTAAGCCTTTAGGTACGGAGTTAATTCTATGTTTGAGAGTGTTCTCGTTTCAGTGTTTATGTATTGAACTTAATGCCAGTGCGAAGATCAGTGAACCAGAGGTTGTTTGCGTGGAAGTCTTCAAACTGAGAGGAAGTGAGCAGAGGTTCTCATATCTAGGAGTTCCTAGGTAGAAGTCTAAACGGGTAGTTAGGAAGTGAGAAGTGCAAACGAGGAGTTTGACTTTGAATTCGTTTTACTTAGTGGATTTCCTTCCTGGATTGGTATCCCCCAGACTAGGACAGTTGCGCCGAACTGGGTTAACAAACACTTGTGTTATTTATGTTTATGTTCTTTAAAAATTTTATGTTATTTGTTTTGTGCGTAGATGTTGTAGCAATTGCTAAAGCATCTTACTACTGATTGCCAGGAATTTCAATTGGTATCAGAGCAGGTCACTCTACCTGTTCTGGTTTTAAAAGAGTGAGATCAAGGGGAAAGTATTTTCTGGCAATATGGACAAGGAAGTAGGATTGGTTTATAGGACATATTTTGTGGACACTGAGGAAAGTATTTCATATTCAATTCTTGGAAGAGAATTCAAGAACATGTTAATAAGAATTGAAGGGAATCAAAGGTCCAATGTCAAGCACTATGCCATGTTGAATGTTGAAGCATCTGTTAAAACTCAGCTCAATTCACTCAAGAAAACAAATCATGAGCGTGATGATGCACGAGATGTTGAAACATCCTTGGATCAATCTGGACAAAATGCTGAAATTGTCCAAGGTATATTAGATGATGAGGTTAATGACAATGCCATATGCAAGACCATCACTGGTAATCAGGTCAAAGTTTGGCCAAAGAAGGGCAAATTGTCATCTAATAAGCTCACGGTGAAATATGCAATTTTGAACAGGAATGGAGCTATCAACTTGATGTTCACTTCTCACAGTTTTGACATAGCTACAGGTCTGAACAAGTCTCTTTATGTTGTTGGTAGTAAGACCTCCTATGACTTTGACACTTATGTTCTTGATCAAACCGTAAAGTATGTTAAGTGTTTGAATGTGAAGATGCTAATAGAATTTCCCACTCTGCTCTATGATATTATTCCTGATCAGCATCTTGATATTTTTGATCGGCTCTAATGTTGCCAGTAAGAGGGAATCTCCTCTCAAGTTGCACTGTAGAATATATGAAGGGACGCATGTCTCAAATAATGCTGTAACCTCTGATCAAAAAACTTATGTGATGGGTTCTTTGAAAGTTGAAAGTCTTGGAAAGAGAAAGAATGAAAATGTGTTTGTAAGGATCATAAGTGACCGTGGGAAGAAATTTAAAGATGTCAAGTTCTCTGATTTCTGCTCCTCCGGAATAATTACTCTCGGTTACTCTATCTATAACATAGCGTACAAAGTCTTTAATTCCATAATCAATGCTATGATAGAATCCATATATGTAGAAGATTTGAATAAAAAGGGTATTGATTCTCCTATTGAGATAGTACAAGAATCTCAAACCTTAGGATTAGATGATTCTGATGATGTTGTTGTTGATGGTGGTGCTACCACAAAGACCACATTGAATGTTGTGCTGGAGACAACACAAGAAGATAATCCAACTGCTATTGCCTCTGAAGAGGCTGAGTATCATGAAGGTACTAACCTTCCTGAAAATGTTGATGATGTAACGGATGCTAGAGCATTTAATGTCTCAGACACTGCAAAGAATGCAGATGATGTTGTGTCTGGTGATACTGTTGAAGTCTCTCAAAATGATGAGAGCATGAAGACTGCTGAAGTGGAAGTGGATGATCACACTCTATCTGATCACCAAACAGGTTCACAGAACAAGGAACCTGATGTTGAGATTTTGTCAACTGTGGACAAAATGGTGGAGAAGGCTCCTGGACCTAACATTGCTGGGAGGTTAAGGAATAGATCTAAAAGAGAACCTACACCACCACCAATGTCAACAAAGAAATCCAAAGCTGCTGATGGATTGAAGCCAGTGAGGTATGGCCCTGGCAGAAGAAAGAGCAAACACATTCCAAATGTTGAGCCTAAGAAGAAGGCTCTGAAGTGAAAGCATGAGTCTTTTGATGACAGTGACTTTGTTGTTGATGAAGATACTGTAGAAGATGCTGGCACATCTGACAAGCCAGTTGATACAGGGAAGAAAAGAGCTAAGAGTGTACCATCTGTTCCTCTAGACAATGTGTCTTTTAACCATGAGGAAGGTGCCTCTAGATGGAAGTTTATCTGTGAAAGAAGGGTAGCTGTTGAGAGGAATCTACACCCTGATTTGTTGAATATTGAAGAGCTCATGGATGTTGTTGAAGCTGCCGGGTTAATGAAGACTGTGAAAGGGTTGGGTAAATGTTATGTGAAGCTGGTCAGAGAATTCATTGTGAACATAGGAACTGACATTGATGATCCTATGAGTCCTGAATATAGGCAGGTTTATGTGCGTGGCAAATGTGTTAATTTCTCACCAGCAGTAATCAATGAATACCTAGGCAGGAGTGCTGAAGAGGTAGTTGAGTTGGAGGTAACTCAGAATCAGATCTGCAAAACCCTCACAGGTGATCTGGTCAAGGAGTGGCCTATGAAGAGCAATTTGTCTGCTGCTAAGTTATCTACAAAGTATGCTATTCTGAACAAGATTGCAGCTGCTAATTGGGTGCCAACTACCCATTCTAATGATGTGTCCAGAGGATTGAGCAAGTTCATCTATGCTATAGGTACAAAATCTGTTTTTAACTTTGGTGATTTTATCTATTATCAAACTATAGCTCATAGGAAGACCAATGCAACAAAAATTCCTATTGTTTTTCCCACTTTGCTCTGTGATATCATACTGCAACAATTTCCTGAGCTGTGTTTTCCTACTGATGAGGCTGCTAAGAGAGAGTCAGACATTACTTTAGACTCTAGGTTTTTGGAAAAATCACATGCTGCAGATATTGCCCTAACATCTGCCAAAGGCAAATCTGCTATGCTCAGCAGACAGCAGATGATTGCTGATCTCAAGATTGTGAGTAAAGTTCTAGATGACAAGAACTTCTTGGTGGATAGTGTTATTCAAACTCTAGAAACTGAAGAGTTTATTGCTCATGATGACAGGGGTGATGATTTGGTGGTGGAAGACTCTAAGGATACTGCTGACTCTTCATCTTATGTGTTAATTATGACATCTTGCATCTGATGGTATGTTGCTTTTATGGGTTAAGCCCTGGTTTTTCTATGCATCTGCTTGTGCACTTGGTTGTAATATGCATCATGTGGTTATGTTCCTCTAACCATGTCTCCTGCTTATATGTTCATGAAGTGAAAGGGAGTATTATTAGTTGTGCTATTGAAGTTGAAGTTTATTATTTTGATACCATATCAGTAGTTAGTAGTATGGTTTCTTGAAGGTTGAAGATTATTCCTTTGAAGTTTATTGCATGTATGCCTGCTATGATTTCTGTGATTGCTATGTTTTCTGCTATAGCTATCTGCCATGAAGACAGGGGGAGTGAAGTATGCTTTGTTTTATTCCTTACCTGTTTAACTCCTATCTACCTGTTGATTATCTGAAGGGGAATATTATGTGTAGTATATGTCTCTTGCCTATCTATCTATGAGTGGAGCGATTGTGCTTATTTTGAGGGGGAGTATATGCATCTTGTGTGATGATGCATGTTGTGTGATGATGACTAAGTAGAATTAGTTTCTACTACATTTTGCTGATTGCATGAGTTAAGGGGGAGGAATTTATTTTTCCTAGTCCTTAAGCTTGATTTGTCTTGAAGCTTCTGTTTTCATCTGGGAATCCACTGTGAGAGGTTAATTCTCTCTATTCATACTCTATGAGGCTAATTGTTCTTATATCCGCTGTGCATGCCTCTGATATAGTGTTGGCCAAAGCATTCAAGTAATGTCCTATCTTTTTAGTTGTGTATTGATGTTGATTTGAAGATTATTCTATTATGCATGTTGGTCAAAATTGACTTTTGTCTAAGATTCTGGGGTTGAAATTTCTCCTGGATAATATTGATATGTATGATCCTTCCAGAATCCTCATTAGTCTTGTCATTTAAACTGTTGTTAACTCTACAATAGTATGTGAATGACTGCATGATGGACGACTAATTTTTGGCGCACCAATATAACTCTGATAATTGAAGAATGGTGCTGGTAATGAATGGTGCTGGTAATGAATGACTATGTTCTGAAAAACTTCTATTGTTATCACATTGTTCAAATAGAATGAGGTTCAAGATACTACTCCTGACAATGTTTTGCCTAATTTTTTGGTCTATGAAGTGCAAGTTTACATGAGAAGTAGTAAGTCTCTATGTTTATCTGTTGATCTGACATATTGAGGGACTTTATGCTAACATGGCAATATATTTGATGCTACTGTACTGGTTTGATTGATGATCATGCTAAGAAGAGTGCGATTCTCTGCACCACAAGCAATTCAGCGAAAATCATGCTTTAGACATTGTTGGAACATCTAAGAAAGTTGTAACTGGACATATGTCAAGAAAGGATAAGATGGCAGGGTTGAAAGAAACCTGCAAAGCCTTGGAACTTGAAGAAGCTTATGTTGTTTCTAATCATGAGACAATTACACTATGGAGTATCTAAGATTACATGTTGTTGTATGAGAAAATGAACATTCTGATGAGAGGAAGAATTTTATATTGAAAGAGGATCTCTACAATATTTCACTCTGAAACAAGTATGATGAAATGAAAGAAGGGTCACAATCATAGAAATATGGGTGGCTTGGTCAAAATCTTAGCAATATGGGTAACTTGTACATGATCTTTTACGATGCACATTGTTTTAGAAGAAGCTGGTTTTCATATCTACATCATTATTCTCCATCTTCTAATCATTATTTTTTTCTCAACAACAAGAAATTCTTCTACTACTATAGTACGCAAGGTTCTAAGAATGAAAGAAGGTTCACACTCATTGATAGAGGTACTATCACTGACTATGTAGAATCATAACTCTGCATTTTATCATTATCCATGCTCTTCTCAATGATATGATATCTTATGGTTCTTAACTATGTGAATCTGCTAGTCTTTCACTTCTGAGATGTTCTGGAATGATATGCTATGTTTGGCAAAATTTATATCCAAAAAAAAAGGGAGGAGTAGTAGTAATTACTTCATGATCTTGTTAGTTGTTGCTTGTCATGATGTTAGATGTACTTGCTGATGTTGCAGCATGTTACATGAAGCAGGAATGTATTGTGTTGGATTATGCAGTTGTGGTTATCTGAGTATGCTAATATATGGAGATGCTATGATATTGTCACAAGTGTTCTATGGTGCAATGTGAAATTGCAGAGCAGATTTCTAAGCATGTTTCCTTTGTGTTTCCTCTTCTTGTGTTCTTTGGATGTTTATGCTACTCTGGTATATGTCTATTTCAAATTCTCATATGAAGTTTGGCAATATTTGTGGCTAAAAAGGGGGAGAAGTTAGTTGATATTGACTGATATGCCTGAGGTTCTACTTGATGTTGACACATCTTTCTATATGGTGCTATGGAGTAGTTTATGTTGATCTGCCATGCATTTAGGGGGAGAGTTGTTTCTTTATGATATGCATGAGGTATTATTCTCAGGGGGAGTGCTGGTGTTGAAGGAAAGTGTTATGCTTATGCTTGCATGATAATGTTATATCAGATGTTGAAGCATTCAGTTTTATGTGAAGCACTGTTTGTGATGAAGTATATCTTCTCGGAAGTTTTTGTGTGAGGCTATTTTCTGTCATCCGCTGTTGTATGCCTCTGATGTTTGTGTGTTCAAGCTTATCTTTATGCAATATTATTGGAAATCTACTATGTGAAGATGTTGCTTGTTCTCCTTCAAAGTTGCTATGTTTTGATTGATTAGAAGGAGTGTGCTATGTATATCTCTCTAGCTTTCACATATGGCCCAAGATTGTTTTAGCAAAAAATTTGCCAAAGGGGGAGATTGTTGGTGTTTTTGTATTGGCATCATTTTTGCTAAAACACTAACTAGCCAGATGTTGGACCAGATGCTCTAGGACATGCTGAAGCATCTGAGTATGTTGAGCCTTGAAGCTTAGGCGCGCGTTTTTATTTTTGAAATATATCTTGGAAAGATTTGTTTTAAAAATATATTTTATCATGCATAGCTGGCATAACAGAACTCGCCTTGTGTCACAAGTCATCTCTTGTGTGAAGATTTAATTCTAAAATATAATTCCTATATTTTAGGAATTGGTTTATTTTTATTGGATATATTTTTGAAGACTCCTATTCTTTAGGAACAAGCCAAGCTGTGTGTAGAACTTTCAAGAGGTGGCAGTTTACCCTGATTGTTTCATAAAATATGTTTATCCTTTATGGAAACATATTATATGGTTCTAAAATATGTCTACAAGATTTCTTTTTGGACCAGTTGGATTCTAAAGACCATGTATCTTGTCCAACATGTTCTCACTGATTATATATATTGGAAGATGCAAAACCTAAAAGAGCGAAGCCAATATTTACAAGATGTAGTCTTTAGGGTTTTAGGGTTTCGTGGTTAAAGCCTTGTGCTTTAACATGTGCACTCCTAAGCTTTTAAGTATGGAGTTGTTTGTGTACCACTCTTAAACTGTGAAGTACGGAGTTGGTTGTTCTTGTGTACCACTCTTAAACTATGAAGTACGGAGTTGGTTGTTTTGGAGTTCATTAAAGTGTGCGTTGTTTTATATGTTGAGTAGTGAACTTGTGAGCCTTTCTTGTGTCACGTTGATACATGATAAGGACGTATGCTGTTTGTATTGTTAATTGTGAGATTGCTCTTAAGCCTATAGGTACGGAGTTAATTCTATGTTTGAGAGTGTTCTCGTTTCAGTGTTTATGTATTGAACTTAATGCCAGTGCGAAGATCAGTGAACCAGAGGTTGTTTGCGTGGAAGTCTTCAAACTGAGAGGAAGTGAGCAGAGGTTCTCATATCTAGGAGTTCCTAGGTAGAAGTCTAAATGGGTAGTTAGGAAGTGAGAAGTGCAAACGAGGAGTTTGACTTTGAATTCGTTTTACTTAGTGGATTTCCTTCCTGGATTGGTATCCCCCAAACTAGGGCAGTTGCGCCGAACTGGGTTAACAAACACTTGTGTTATTTATGTTTATGTTCTTTAAAATTTTTATGTTATTTGTTTTGTGCGTAGATGTTGTAGCAATTGCTAAAGCATCTTACTACTGATTGCCAAGAATTTCACTATGAATCTGTAATGGCAATTGTTGTGATAAGAATGAGGATTTTTATTTATTTTCCTAATTATGGGGTGAGTGTAATGACATGTCATGTGTAGTGATAAGTTGTTGTTATTGTAAATGGAAATGGCGAATGAGAAGGCATTGAAAGCGGGTTTAATTTTGATGTTGATCAGTTGTTGTTATCTGTCGGTTATGGTAATAGTTGAGAAAATCAACAAATGAATCTGGACATAAACATGAACATAGTTTTCTTGTGTTTCTTTATCTCGTTCTTTCTCATGAAATGAAATGGATCTTCATTCACATCACGGATGAAGCGGTAGTCGTATGCTCACTGACCCTTTTTTTGCGTTGTCGTCGTTCATCCCAGTAAATTAAAGCCAATTGAAGTTCATAAACGCATAATCGAGAAGCATCATGATCTTGAAATCGATGACAGTAAAAAGGTCACCGTCTTCTTCGGTACTCAAATCGGCACCGCCGAAGACTCTGCTACAAAGTGAAAAAAGACAACTTAGGTTAGAAATTGGAAATTCATAAAAGAGAGAAAATGAAGAAAGAAATAAAACATATGAGAAGAAAAGTACTTGTTAGAACCAACGATAAAACTAACATCATGATTTGAAGAAGGATTCTGACGTCGGTGCTGAAGAAATAATGAAAGAGAAAGGGGTACCAAATGCAAGTTAACTATTGGCTAAGTAGGATTAGGGTTGGACAACAATTGGCTAAGTTAGAATTAGGGTTAAGATGCATAACAAATAAGCCTTAAAATGACACTCAATTAAATTTGATTGGGCCACACATGCACATGACATCATGCTCGCATCACATGTGACATAAGGTGTTAGGGTTTTTGCTTGTGAACAGTAAAATGCATGTTCAACTTCTAGTATAATAAAGAGGTTAGGTTAAATTATAGAGTTAGTATGAAGAGTAGTCGGTTGGAAAGAAAAATAAAAGAAAATAAAAAGAAAACCATAACAAAAGAAAGCAGGAAAAACATAGAACACATACTGAAGAAAAGAAAAGAAAAGAAAAACCTAGAGGAACAAAGATCTACATACATTAATAGTAAATAGAATCATATAAAAAGAAATATCAATATTTTCAAGAGGTGAGTAATGACACCCTTTAAAATCTTCCATGATATATTATTTTGGTCATTAGGTTTAGTGTTCTTTAAATAATATGTTTTATTGCTTTATCATCCAACGGATGAATTTTAGGGATTAATGCATTTATTTTTATATTAAGTGGAAGTATAACAAAAGAAGAGATACATGTGTGTGTAGGTGTGTGTGTGTGTGTGTGTGTGTATTATATGTATAGTAATGATACTCCTTTGATTGACTACCATTAAAATTATTATCGTTACATATCATAGCAAAAACAATTATATGTTGATTTACAATTAGAATAGTGAAATGTTAGAACGATGATGGAAATGGTTGTAGACTAAGAATGATATTTTTCATGCACACATTAGGCAACTCATAATAATTTTAAAATTCCATTAGAACCCTCCTGAAAATTTAAGTCTAACTCTGCCACTGCTAGTTACACAAGTGTTTGTAACTAGAAATTATAATTAGATTCAGAAATTTCATGAATCCTCTACTCTCATAATTTTTAATAATACAAGTTATTGTGTACGATATTGTCTCTAAAAAAAGATGAATGATTCACATGACTCAAGTTGATCTATAATTGTGTTTTAGCCAAATTAGATGAACCGGACTTTAATATATTATATTGTAGCAAAAAACAATGGTTTCTGGGGAGTGCAATTTTGGAAAAGCTAGTTGCATTAAAAGATGCAGTGTGGCACACAACTCTTTTGTCTTGAACAAATTTTGTTTGTATGATATTTTGTGGAAAAAAAATGTTATTTTGATGTTTTAGACAACTTGTGCCGAGGACAAAAAGTTGTCCCGTGGTTTAGTGGGGACAAGAAAATATGTTTTTGTCTAGTCCCTTGACCCTCAGTTTGTCCAGTCTCAGGAACAATTTCAAAATCAAACACAGTACAACAGAAGTTGTTCTGTCCAGTCCCTTATTTTATAGCAGATCAAATGCACCCTAAGGGGATAAATCTAATTAATGTGTAGCACTGGCAGCAATATAAATGACTTTTATATACCAATTGTCATCAGATCTGAACGAATAGTTGTCGGTGAACAAGTAGGATGAAAATATTTTATGAAGGCCGCCGCACCAGACACGTGTGGACCCATTTGTTAAAAAAATGCAATCATAGACGCCAAAACATTTTCTTTTCAATGCTCTTAAATATGGTTGTCATTGGTTGCCTACATGTTAATTAATGAATGAAATAAAATATGGTGAATTATCTAGTGTATTATATGAAACTCGTTCTTGATACCTTACGGAGCTTATGTATTTATGTATATTGGCTGCATCTTTGGAAGGAAGATAACAAGTTTGTAAAGGATAAGAGGTTGCGACATCTCTAAAACTATCGCCTTGTGTCAAAACACCGATATCATCAACTTTAATGCCTCTTCGTCTCAACGGAAATATTTCCTCACATACACATTGGCACATTAAAAGACAATTGCTCAGGAACAATTATCTCGCATACGCAGTACGACGCTTCTGGCGCGAAAAGGTCCAGCAAATTGTAACCAGAGCAAAAGGATTGTGTGAAATCCTTAACACAAACAACTAGTGAAGTTAACCCTTCTTTCTACACATAATTCAATTCCATATTTTACAACTATATATTCAACATTTAATGCACACAATTGATCGCTCACATAGAGAAAACAATCATTTACAATCACCCATATATTATGTAAAATTTAAGAAGACATATTGATTTAATTATTATTACTATTGTTATTCTTTTCTCATGACAACTAACATTCCTGGCACGCTATGCACAGTGTGCGATACGATGTGCTAAACACTTTGACATGTATAACACGTAGCAGCACAAAGTAAATAAACAAAAACAAATAAAGAACACAGAGTATTTGTTAACCCAGTTCAGCGCACAACAGCAACCTAATCTGGGGGATACCAATCCAGGAAGGAATATCACTATAATAGCCCTAGTTCTAAGTTATCAGCAAACGCCTCGTTTACAACTTATCACCTAGGCACTACCAATGACTCTTCAACCTAGGAACTCCTAGATCAGAGATCCCATCTCTCTCCCTTACAACCTTACAGACAACAAGGATTTTATCAGCACAGATACAAATACTTTTGTTGGAGACACACTCCTATAAAACTACACACTCGTACCTAAAGGCTTAGAGTGTTGTAACCACAATAAACAGTCCTAACTCCGTACTTCACAACTTAGGAGTGGAACACAAACATTACGTTACAAAGAAGAGACACAGTCCTAAACTTGCATCAATGAGATACAAGAAAGGCTCACAAATAAACACACACGCAAAAACCTAGGAATCCTAGACAAGAACAAAAGGCGTGAACAAGTCTCTCAATAGGATTAGGTTTAGCTTCTTCTATAAATAACCAGTAGAACATTCTTGAAACACAAGAAACTTGGGCTTGTTGTGTTTAGCCCGTCCAATTATTCCATAATAATAAAAAGAGATCTTCTGGACAAATATATCTTCATGGAGATTCTTGATAAAAATATATTTGACGTGAATCAGAAGTAATAAAACGCGTCCTGCAAGATATGGAGAGAGAAAACAGATATTCCTTAAAAATATAAAAGGTGCGCGAACTGCCAGTGCTATGATACAATGTTTGAAGCATTATATCGCACATCCTGATATACCAAAAATGCGGCCAATACCAAAGGACTCAACAACAACGAGTCATTCGGAGTCCCGTCCATCCTACATATACTCACAGCAGGGCCGAATAACTTTTTGAAGTGATGTAAAAATGCGAAGACATCACCACAACTCTCATTCTGTCTACCAAACCAAAGTTTTTTTTTTCTCTTTTCAATTTTACTCTCCCTGAGAGGGTCAAACAAGTTCCTTATTTGACAATAGCCGACAACCATCCACATTCTACTTCACAAATTTATAACTAAATCTTGCAATTCATAACACTACCTATTGGACTCTTTGAGTCACACATAACAATCAAACTAAAATCATGTATATAATTAAAAGTAACAATTAACGCGAAAGAAAACACGAACACTTATTAACAAAATACTTTCAAATATTCACATTATTTGTGCGCGAGCACGTGTGTACATACACACAAATGCCTTTCGCGTATAAGCTTTGTCTAATGTGGACAAGCTATATATTCATGTCTATTATGGTGCACAAATCATTATAACGAATACAAATTTTACAAAATTCACTGTTAGATTAAAAACTTATATCATATAAATCATCTATGTAAAAATTTTAAGAAATTGAAAAATCATTTGATTTATTATTATTTGTTGACCGCAAATCATTTAATTTATTATTAAAACCCATCAATTAATGATATTTTAAATTTTACATGAATAATTTGTGCGCATTAGATATTGCCTCGCATATAATCACAACTGATAAGCACAATTAAATATTGTACAACATCTCCACCAATGTGAAATACACCAATAGATAACTTAACTAAAATAATGACAAATCATTTGGACATATACAAAATGACAAACCATTAGAGACTTACACACAAAATGGAGGACCGAAATTCGAACTCCAATCATAAACGCCCGCTTAATAATTTTAATATTTTCTGTCAATTAAGCTAAAACTTATGAACTTTAATTATTCTAACTTAGCTCTCTCCATCTTAAATTATTCTAGCTTAATTCTCTACAATAGACACATATTTGTGGTTACACTCTAGGATTAATTTTTAAGGTTAAATATGTTTTTGATCCTTATAAAGTTACAAAATTTTATTTTTAGTCTTTATAATAAAATGGCATATTATGGTCCCTATAAATTTTTTATCCATACAATTTAGGGGGGGTTATTCAATTAGGATTTTGAGGGATTTTAATGGATTTTGAGGGATTTTAAAAGTCTTGTGTTATTCAATCAATATTTTTTTTTTTTTGCAATCCGTTGTTATTCAATCAAGATTTTTAATCAAAACTTTTTTTTTGTATTATAATCTCACAAAATCCTGTGTTAAGAATCTCACAAAATCACTATAATCTCACGAAGTCTTTTAAAATCTTCAAGACTTTTTTGTCAAAATAATCCTTCGAAATCCCTTGAAATCTCAATCCAATAACCCCCCCTTAGTCCCTGCAATTTTTCAAAATTTTAAAAATTGTTTAATAATCATTAAACTTTTATATTATTTTTTTCATACATATACATGTTTAGAATACTAAAAAAAGTTTCTACGTACCAACAAAAAAAAATATTATAAAAAATTTCTTAACAAAAATTTAGATTTTTTTTTGAAATAAAAAAATTTAGAATTTTTAAAAATAAAAATAATTCAAATAATTTTTTTTCAAATTTTAAAAGTTAAAGATAAAAGTAACTGAAATCTCAATTTAGAAATCAAATATTTAAGTTCTTTTTTTTTTCAAGGATCTTTTTACAATATTCTAAACATGTCTATGAAAAGATGATTCAAAATACACATTGATTTAACAATATAGACTAAAACTACAAGCATAAAAAATTTAAAGGGACCAAAAAATGACAATTTTTATTTAAAAGACTAAAAGTATAAAGATCAACCGTTTATAGAGAATCAAAAATATATTTAATCCTTAATTCTACTACTACTCCCTCATCTCATAATAGATGTCTTCTTTGAATTATATTTCACACTTTTTAAATAAATGATTAGTTGTTGAAACAAAAAAAACTCAAAGAAACAGCTCCGCCCATAAATATAAAATTTTGTTTGATAAAATTATATTATTTATATATCATGTTTTGATATTATTTTTTTAATAATATATAAATATAAATATAAGTATATAAAATCTTGTTTGATTTCTTTTGATGAGTATTTTTAAAATATTAAATTTTTATAATTAATAATAATCAAAATTATATATAGATATTATCGCCATACTTTTGTATTTTCGGACATAATCAAACTATGATCCTTTGAAAGTCCAAGTCTCCCCATTGAGTCATTATTCAATCACGCGGTTTACCCCGCTATCAAACTCCTCGCACGTGCAACGCAAATCCCGCACGCGTTTCAAGTCCTCTCTCGCTTATACTCCTTCAGACAACAATAAAACTCTAGTCGTATCGTGTCTTCACTCTCCTCTCCTCCGTTTCTTCGTCAAACTGCCCTGTTTCGCCGCCGTTACTTTTCACCAGATATGTCGGTTAGTTCTCATTTCATCCACTAATCTTTATCCTTTTTTCTTTGTTTTTTATAATTACACATTCATTCATGCATTCTTCTATGATTTACCGTATGATTTTATCGATTAAATCTATTACTTTATCTTGAACCTAAGCTAGTTTAGTTTAGTTTAATTTACATCAATTTCCATGTGGAACACTAGATCCATCTTAGTCTTCTTGATTTTTTATTTTGAACGGAAAATATATTATTAATAATAATCAGGTCTCTGCACAAGACGAGCAGAGACAAAAACGGATAAATGAGGATAGTCTTCTTGTGATGTGATGATTGGTTTCTTGTTTTATTTTTCTTCTTTCAATTTGCGAATGTTGTATTTTAATTCGGATTGCCAATGATTGTTTAGATTTATAGTTATAGAAGAACCAATAGCTATTGTGTTACATTGTTTATTTAAACTATAATGTTTGATTTTCTTGATATCATATCAAATTGAAGGCAATACAAAGTTAATTTTTATTTTCGAAGTAAACCACCAAATTGATCACTGACTTTGAGAATATCTCAGAATGATCTCCGACTTTATTAATTTGCCGCGTTTTTTGGTCAATGGAAACTATATGTTGTTGCCATGCTATTCTTCTTTTGGGGTGTTATAAGAATATATACTAGTTTTTTCTAAACTAAAACAATTTTATTTTAAGAGTTTACTACTCAGAATGATTTCCAACTTTATTAATTTGCCGCGTTTTTTGGTCAATGGAAACTATATGTTGTTGGCACGTATTCTCCTTTTGGGGTGTTATTAGAATACACTAGTTTTTTCTAAACTAAAACAATTTTATTTTAAGAGTTTACTATAATACTAATATTAATATTTAATATTTATATTAATATTAATTAATAATTTTTTATTGTGACGGAGATGTTCATCCAACGGGCTCGCCTTTTGGTCCCTTAGGGTGGTTTAAATAGCATCCAAACAAATTTAAAAGATAAAAGAGTGTGGATTCGGAAATGGATTCTCTCTGTTGGTTTTTTTGTCAACTGTAACATCTCAACCATCAAAGACGAGAGAGAAAAAGAGAAATGGAATTATAAAGAAAAGAGGAGATTGAGTTTGATAGTTGAGATGTTGCGATCGAGAAAAATGGAGAGAATCCAGTTCCGTGTTGATTATTAGATATCCCATCTTACACACGCTTATGTATATCTGTGCTTGCTGATCAAGTTTTATTTAATAATGTTCGTAAGCATCCTGCTTTTGGTTTAATTTTTATGGTTGTCTTGCTCGCATACCTATTTTAATATTATACACAATTTTGCATTTAATGTGAAAAAGATGGTTTCTCTTCGCCCCCTGCATTGCTCACACTAGAAAAAACACTACCATAAGATCTCTCCGGGAAAGATTGGCACTATCAGATATATCTCTCGGCAGATGGAGGGGACATGGGTTGTTCTACTTCTGATCAATTTGGGGGGAGGGGGCAAAGAGCAATTGTCTATGAATAATTTTTATAAGGAGCAATTATAAAACATTCAAAAAACAAAATAAGTGGATTGGCTGTCGATAGAAACTTTAACATTTATTAATTTCTTTAAATGGGCCCCCGCAAGTGGGCGGTGGGATTGGTCCCCTCAGATTAGTCGGTCCTTGGGCCGGTTACCGAGCTTTCAAGAAAAAAATCTGTGTAATATCTTTTTTGTATTGTTACTGATAGTCATAGGAGACACCACAAGGGAAGTTCCCATTCTTAGTTAGTATAAATCGGTAGATATACCTAATATACGCCGTGATTTTGACCTTTAGTATTAGATATCAGAATATAAAAGTGTATGCAGAGGTGGGTTCTCCACAAGGTTTTAAACTTTTAGTTTACATGTATTTTGTTTTCAGGTCAAAACTGTAAAAGTCAGTAATGTTTCCTTGGGAGCATCTGAACAAGACCTTAAGGAGTTCTTTTCCTTTTCCGGTGATATTGAATATGTTGAAATGAAAAGGTCGGTGAGTTGCTGTGCTTGGTGGTTGACTATTTTTAAGATTGTTTCCATTCTGATTTTTTATTATACAATCAAATGTTTATATATTAATGCAGTCATGATGAACGATCTCAAATTGCCTTTGTTACTTTCAACGATCCACAAGGTGCTGAAACTGCAGTATTACTATCGGTAATCTTCCTTACATTGATTATCAATTAATATGTGTATCAAATATGGTTGTTTATGAAATAGTTTAAGTATGTTAAGCACTGAATCAATTGTCCTGGATTGTCATCCAGTATTATATATTCATTATTGAGATTTTTGGGCTTAGAAAAAGTACAGGATTATTTATCAATATCCTAAACACATTACCTTGAGTTGACATATTCAGCTTGTCTCGATAATGGAATAATAGTGAATCTTGCAGAAAAACAATATTTATTTGAGGATCTCAGAGTACCACACCACATGTTACTTGAGAGGGTTCATATTTCTGAAGTCTCTTTTTTTTTGTTGAATGTCTTGGTTTCAACCCTTCCAAACAAGGGATATACATCTTTTTGTAACATGTATCATCCATTTGTCCAAAGGTGCTTGTCACGTAATTGGTTAATCTTCAAAATTCATCAGTATTTCCATCTCAGCTAGTCACATTGTGTCCCAACATTGAATCTCATTATTTTTTATTTTTGAAGTACCTTAGTTTTTATATTTAGTTGATGCAATCCTTTGCTTGTTTAGTCTGGACTCTGGAGGCTGCACATATGTCTCAGCTACTTTCTTAAGCAATTAGGAATAGGTTGCATTTTTCCTGTAATCCTATGAAAGAAAGTGGTTTTGGTACTTATTTTGATACCACTGTTAGTTCATATTGATTATCTGCTGATTCATTTTGTCAACAATAAGGGTTTCATTGGGGACCTCTATTATGATACAGATTCCCTATCTTAAATTCTGAGCGTTCATCTAGGTTGAAAGTAAACCTGAGGTTTGGGGTGGGGTCATTCTGAGCTATACTTTAAGAATTTAAGAACTGGCATTATTATGTCATTGACAAACTATCCAGAAAGCGTAAGCTATTGGATGAAGACACACTAATGGTTATTTATCTGATCCGTGGGGCGCACTTGCCCCCAAACGCAAGAGCCATTTGGGCTTGAAGCAAAGACAATGCACAGGCCCACCATACTTTGTTATGAAATTTAACTCATTAGACGAACGGGGGAAGCAATTATTGAATTCTAGACCAAATAGTCAATGTGTGTTACGAACCCACAATTGAGAATAGAGAAATAGGATGACAGTTTGAACATTCAATGGTTGATCTGTTATTGAAGTCGAACCGTAAAGGAGAAAGAGTTCTCCACCATGTGTTTACTCTTTCACATACTCTCTAAAGGCCCCATTCTACTGTTATTCTCCCTATTTATCTAATTGATATATCTTCTAGCTGACTAACTTCTCTAATTGATCATAACTGATATGCCAATCAACTATTTTCTTTATTCTCTTCCCCTCTTAACATGGAGCCTCTGTTATCATGTTGTGAATTAGCTATCCCAAAAGCTTTACCTATTGATTGAAAACACTTTGAATGTTTTTATATATGTAAGTAATGTAACACTATTTTTCAGCACTCTTATTGATGTGTATCTCTGCCTATTTGGTTTACTTAGTTGTTCCTAGCTCAGAAAGGAGAAGAGTTGTGCTAGGCATTCGATAGTCAATCTAAAACACTGTTTAATCTTTATGTTATGGATCTTCAAAGTTGATCTTATTGGATATGGATATATGATTGTTGTCTTGATTCATGTGATGTCTGTTGCTGGAAAACTTACTCTTCTCTACATTAGATCAAAATGTTTTTTAACAATAGATTCACTATTCTATTCTCAACTTTTACGATATTCAAATCTATTCTTTCTAACTCTAAATCCTCCCTATTTATACATGACAATCCTAACTACCTCATTAACTAATAACTTCCTTAACTAAACCCCTGAATAAAGAACTACTTTATTATCTAGTATTGTTCTATAGCCTAACACTTTGAAAGTATGATATGATTGCCTAAGTACCACTACTTTGGGATGTGTCTGATTTATCATTTTATTTGGGTGGTATATTTAATTTTTTTTCTTTGGGATGTGTCTGATTTATCATTTCATTTGAAGGCCAATTTGATGTCACTGCTAAATAGGGAAGCAATTTCATGTATATTTTTTGGAGAAACAAAATGTGTCTTGTTTTTTTGATGTAGAAATTTTATAACCAGAAATTATGTCATGTTTAACCGAGTTTTCAATATATCAGGGAGCAACAATAGTCGATTTGTCAGTTAGCATAACTCTGGATCCAGATTACCGGCTTCCACCAGCTGCTCTGGCATCATCTGTAAGCCTTGCAAAGACCCTCTAGTTTATGTTCTCAAGTAACTTCGTTATTTTTGCCTATAACAAATATGTAATATATTTCAGGCCGCTGCGGGTAAAACTCCTGGTGGTGCTGATTCTGCTTTACGGAAGGCAGAGGATGTAGTCACCAGCATGCTTGCCAGGGGATTTATCTTAGGGAAAGATGCTGTGAACAAAGCAAAGGGTTTTGATGATAAGCACCAATTAACTTCAACAGCCTCAGCAAAAGTTACATCTCTGGACCAAAAACTTGGACTTAGTGAGAAAATAACTGCTGGTGCATCAGTTGTGAGTGATAGAGTTAAAGAAGTGGATCAAAAGTTTCAGGTTTCAGAAAAGACCAAATCAGCATTGGCAGCTGCAGAACAGAAAGTCAGTACCGCAGGGTCTGCTATAATGAAGAATCGTTATGTGCTCACCGGTACTTCATGGGTAACAGGTGCTTTTAGTAAGGTTGCTAAGGCAGCTGGGGATGTAGGACAGAAAACGAAAGAGAAAGTGGTAAATGCAGAAGAGGAACAGAATCGAAAAGTTGAAGACCAGTATGCACAGGTCCTTTCTGAGTCCCCAAAAGCAGCAGCAACAAGTGAACTGCACTCTTCCAAGCCTGCACCTGCTCAGGGTTTGATCCTTTGATTTATTTCTTGTATATACCTTCTTTAAAAGTCCTGCAAATTGTTTCCATGTGAGCGCAACTTTGTCCGATTTTACAATTTACTTGGACAAGTTTGCAGCTATTTGATTCAATTTTATAAGTAAAATGAAACTGAATTTCCAAACTTTGAAATGGTATGCTTTATATCTTTTCCCATTCAGTCTATAGAAAAAATTATACAAGGGAATTGAAGCTTTTTCAGTATATATTTCTCGTGCTGAAATCTATGTTATGATACAAGGGTGTTAGATTAAGGAAGGATTATCATGAGATCCCCCATAATTCTGTTTATTGTGAATAATTTTTTGTTATGATAAAAACAATTAAGTTTTTTTTAATTAAACTAGTATATGAAAACTTTAAAAATAAAATACAAAAAAAGAAAAACAAAGGGTTTTATGAGAAAAGTTGAATCAAAACTCAAAAGTGCGGCGAGTTTATCTTGATTCAAACTTTCATACAGTGGTTGCACTCTTGATTGATCAGTGGTTTGTAATCTGTAATGATTTTCTCTCATAGCACATAGCAACTAAAACTCAAGGGGTGGTTAAGCAGCTGGGACCATCCTCTTAATTAAGTGTCGAGAGTTCAACTCTTATTTTAAATAAGGAGCACCTTTCAATTTTTGGACCAACGGTCTTATCCTTTGAAATGTCTCTAATTCAGCGAAAAGATTAATCACTATATTCGACAGTAGATATTCTGGTCTTAATCTTCAGCACTATTTTTCAGTTTGTAACAGTCTTCATTATGTTTGTAAAAAAAAAATAGTATTCATTATGATATCCAATTTTTTTAAAATTGAAATAGCCAATAATTTGAACCCATATATCTTAATGAGTGGTACGACAAGATTAAAAAATAGTTGCTTTAATCATAAGAAGTCTCCTCTAAGTATTCTAAATTGTTGCCTATTTCTAATATAAAAAAAATAATTGTTGCCTATTTCAATTTTAGAGAGCACATATTTTTCTTTGTACAAAGAGAACAATACAAATGTTGTTTATTGGTCTTTTAGAAAACTTTTAAACCATAAGCAACACTTTTATTTTGGTAAGGAAGCTCCATAAGCAACACTTAAAAAGTTGTTGCATATCATAATATAAAAATAAAAGTATGTTAAACTATTCTCTAATGATTTTGGTGATAATACTTTGTATAAAGAACAATTGGATTATTTGATGTGTTCTTTATTTTTTTTACAGAATTATTTGATGTGTTCTCAGTGTGATAAAATTAGATTGAAAATCTACTTCTAATAATAGAAGTTTACAATTATTAAATAATCACACAAAGCAATAGATAATCAAACTATGGGACAAGTTCTTGGTTGACTTGGTCCCTATGGAATTAGGTTCTGATTAGTATAATTTAAATTAAATTTATGATTATAAAACAACTTCTGAATTGTGAACAAATTCCGATAATCTAAGTGTTTTTGAATGAGAGTCAACTAAAGTCAAAATTTTTACTCAGAGTAATAGAGCTCGTGCTGAAGGGAACTTGCTCAGATCAGATTGCCTTAATAATTTCGAGGCTAAGTTCTAGTTCTGTATAAGTGAACTCTAAAGACAAGTTGTGATCAAGTTGTTTCGAGAATTTCAAGAGTGAGTTTTGATTTTGAAGTCAACTATGATAAAGCTTTATCAACACTTTGAAAATGGACTTCGAAGTGTAGTGCTGATAAATACTAGTTATGTTCTGAAGTGAAGATCTTAATGAGATTTCAAAGTTTCACTGAGACTATGAAGTAAATATATAAAAAATGTATTTTTCTATGAACTATGATTCATAGGACTCACATTTTTTGTCCTCATATTCTAAAGTGTTCTACTCTCTAGTCTGTTTTTTTGTAGCTGTCTCTGTTGTATTTAATATAAATAGAAAAATGTGCTCACAAGTCACAATCAACAAAACATAAAGATCTATTTCAAGAAGACATATGAGACTATTCCTCTAATTGAAGCAAAACCGTTTAAAAATAGCTTAAATATGTTATTAGTCCCTGCAATTATGTCTGATTTCGGTATTAAACCCTGTAATTTTTTTTGTTGGCTTTTAACCCTTGCAGTTCAAAAGACTTTTGGTTTTAGTCCCTCCACTACTTAAAACGTTAAAAAATAGTAACATTTAACAGAGTGCCACGTGGCCCAATCAATATAAGCCACGTGGCACACTAAAAGATTTTTTTTTTTTTGGTTGAGACCGGGGTATCCACCGCCAGTGACTAATCCATCGCTAGATTGGAGGCACCTCGAAGGGACGTGGCACACTAAAAGATGAAATTGAATAACAATTTTTTTTATTTTAACTTTTGTTTTTAATTATTTTTTTTTACTATTAATAAATGATTAAAAACTAAAAAAAAAAAAGTCTTCTTTTTCTTTTGCTTCGTGAGATCCATGGGAGATGGTTTTGTTTTGTTGCTCATAATAATTTGTTTCCATCATTTTCATTTTCATCAACAACGACCAATTTCTTCTTCTTCTTCAACCTAGCTAATTCTAGGAGAACAACTTCCATTTGAAATCTCCATTTTCAGAAAACAAATTCAAATCTTGAGCAATGATTATCTCCCCTACATTCAATTATTCAAAGACTCAATTCAAATCTACTATGTATGTGACTCAATGCAATTGAAGAAGAAGATGACTACAACCGCAAGTATCACAACACATAAGAAAATGAGCAAGCTGCAAAGAGCAAAAGCAAAGAATAAGAGAGAAGAATCAAGAAGAAATGCGGCAATTTCATGAAAAAAAGTTCATAACACTTAATAAAGTTTATATTTGTTAAAAAATTATTAAGCCGCGTAACATTATCTAGTGTTATAAATTGATCTTTCTCGTTATATAATTTAGTAAATAAATTGAAGAGATAATAACAATTTATACTTATACTTAAATTGATAAATTCAAAGAATAAAATATTTAATATATAAAATTAATAAATTTAAATTACATTATCAAAATATACTACATTATTAAAATTTAAGTATATTAAATATTAATTTAATTATAAATTTCAGTAAGATATTTTTTAAAATAAATTTTATTATAAATTAAAAATATCCTTTTATGTCATTTTACATTTATCAAGTAGTTTAACCATTAAATTTACAAAACATTTTAATTAATCTATCAGCTATCAGTCATAAACTATCAACTATAAGTTATAAATCATCAATCATCAACTATAAACAGTCATTTTGCCAAACAAACCTAGCCTTTTTTGGAGGGATGACAAAAAAGACAAGCTCATAGATTTTTCTCAAGTAAATCAACGGTGTAAATGAAACGAAAACCAAATCTGAACGGATACAATGAAACCTTAAAAAAACATAAAGAAAAAAAAAACAAAAAAAAACGTCACTGCAATCGCAAACTGTGGCGGCTGATAGAAATGTAAAGAAACTAACTTGTGCAACGGGCAATGCAAAAAATAACAGAAAATATAAAGCAAAGCGAAGCTCAGAGAAGAAACTATAGAGCTATATCACCGCGATCATGGTGCTGTGGGAGATTGCAGTGGGAACTGCGTATTTTTTGGGATTGAAACGAACTTACAGACACGCTCTCAGGATTCAACGGAAGATCGTATCCTCTAATCACTCTCGGATCCGCCAATTTCTTCATCGGTATTTACTTTTTTCTTTTTCAATTTTAATTTTAGGTTTTTTTTTTTTTGCTTTTCAGTTTGTTGCATTTTCTGGAACATTTTTTGAAGTTAAGCATTGGATTTGGAACATTGATAATTTTGTAGCTGAATGCAGAAATGGATGTGTTGTTGGTTTATGGTTTTAAATTGCGGTTATGCTTCGAACCTTTATATTGTGGTAAAATGTGGTTGGTGCAGTTGCAATTACAGTTGTGATTGTGATGCCGTTACGGACGCCGTTGAAAGTTTTATATTGTGGTTGCAATTATGGATTTTGAGCGCAATTTTAAACTTAGTATGTTTATAAAAAGCTTAAAACATGGTGTCGAGTTATCTATATTTGATAAGGCTTTCATGGAAGAAATATTTTGGGATGGAAATAGTGGGGGGAATAACAAGAAATTTGTTGGTTAAGAGTCTAGGAGGTCAAATGTGAAAATGTGAATGGTAACTCTGTAAAATGTAGTGGATATGTAGTTTCTTTTTAATAGAGAGGTTCTATACTTCTATTTGTTCATTTTATCATTTAAGTGACTGAGGATTGAAAAAGTGAGTTCGAAGAGTTGATTAATTTAATGGTGATACTTGGTGGTATGTTTAGAAAACTGGGCACAGTAACCCTTGTGTAATGCCGAAAAAAATTCAGTCATGCAGGGTTTTTTTAATTCAAGGTTTAGTGTGTCTGCAAATAGGTTTGGCGAAAACAAGCATAGAGTGGCTCTTATATGATCTAGTTTGATAATGCCTAACTAGTAACCACCTCCCTATGATTAACACCCTTGAACGACTTAATCAACAAATAGAATCTATATTAATTTTTGTGTTTGCTTGCATCTGTCCTGATGTTATGTAATCTAGCATTTTTTACTTAAGGTCAACGAAAACGAGTACTATGTAGCTCATGTTATAGAAGGGTCTAGGGAAGGGCTGGAATCATGGTTGTGGCCTTGTTGTTGTCTTACTGCTAAGTGTGATATTGTAACCGTTCATTGTAGTCTTACTGCTAAGTGTGATCTTAGATCAGCTATGAGCATTAGTTTTTGCAAATATACTGATCATTGACCATGAATTTTTTATTGCGTGACTTGAAAATCTTTGGGATGTCATAGTTGTTTAATCTTTTCCTTTCCTCTTATTGAATTGTTTGTGTTAGTAGCCATAATTTGACATAATACATTTCTAAACAAAAATACAATCTCATTACTTTTCTTCATGTTTTGGCACTTAACAGAAGAACACGTTCTGTATTTGACGTGGCAATCAAAGTTCATCAGAACATTCAACAAAGGGACATAGAAGTGGGTCGGAATCTTGGAAACTTCATTTTGCGTTGGCTTGATCGAATGAAACCGTCAGCTCAGATTCACAGTGGATCGTCGACCAATGGTGCTAGCTCAATTGTAAGAATGACAAAGCTTCAAGCTGGCTCTTCCAACTTCAAAAATCCTAGTTACTACGCCTTATTCAAGAGACGCTCAAATAAGCGTTTATTTACCCCATCATCAAGTATATGGCCAAAGCCTTTCCCCACCATTGCAAATTTGTTGCGACCACCAAATCCTGTTGGGACTACCACACATTATCGGAACCTCAGCTACTATTCTCCTGATGCTTTTAGATCAAACTATAATGCTCATCATTCAGGAGGTGTTATTAGGAAGGACATCCTGCAATGGATGCTTCAAAACTAGTTAGTGGCCCATTTATTTTCTACACGGTAAGAAATAACATAACTATTGCAGTCTGTAGATGCTGGAAAGTGATGGTTGGTGACAGAAGCTCTTCATATTAACTTGAGGAGAATGAAGTGTACGTTGAACATTTGTTTGTAGTTTTTGGTTTAAAGAACTAGCTATTGTTATATAGCAGATAATCATATTTGTTGATTAAAATAATGACCATTTTGTATATCTGCTTTTTTCTTTCTTTTTCAAAATATGATGTGATTCAAGCAGTTATAGAGCTTATGCAACTTGTAGATTGATTTTTTGATGCAAAATTTATGTCGGTAATAGGGTGGTGAAAGAATTCATTTGTCCACCCTCAATCTAGCCGTAAATCCATTCGACCCACCGATTCTCACTAGATTCATTTGATTGATTTGTTAAAATCCAAAATGTCACTGATGAGCAGACAAAGATAAATGAAATAGATGTATCTTTCAAAACATAAATTATAATCGTCACTTGCAACATGCAATTTGGTTAAGCACTTCTCAGCACAATTCATTAAGAGATAGTGGAGCACTACTCAGCACTGAATTACATACAGAATGACAGATGCATTAAGTTAAATTAAGGTATGAGTATGACTATTAAATGCACTTCATGGATGAAACTAACAAATTAATAGATGATTGCAATGAAAGAAGTTAAGCGGAGATATGTCTTTAGACAAGCAAATTTAGAAGTAGGTATTTTATCTAAATACTTGGTTCAAATTTAGTTGTTCCTTTTGAAGTTTTAGATGATGTTTCTAACTTTCTAGTTGTTCCTCTTTTGAAATACTCCACTGAATTTATTTTCCTATAGGTTTTTAGTAGTTCTTTGAGCCTTTGGCTCCTTAAGTTTATAAAAAAAATACTATTTCATTTTCTCTTAATCTTATAATAATATTCTAATTATTTTTATTCTCATTTTGTCAAAAAAAAAAAATATATTTTTGTTTTTATTGTTTTATTTGAGATTAAAAAAATCAACTGGTTGTTCCGTAGGATATCTCAAATGGAAAGAGCTGAATGACATATATGTTGAGTAGGGGGGTCTAGGGTTCGATTTCTGAGCAATTTATATTTTCTCTACTACCAAAAAAAATCCTACTACGATTCTAAATTCTAATATGAAGCCCAATCCACTTCGACTCCATCAAAAGCAACAAATTTACGGCTTTGCCCTTGTCATTGTAACATCAGAAGCAGGTCGGAGTCACACAGCACTGAATACAACCGATCGTGAAAACCAAAAGCTGGCCGGTAAAAGCCGCCGGAGTTAATCACCGACCGCCAGAAACTGTAAGATATTCCGTCCGTAATTTACTTTTTTATTATTTGTTTTTCGGATTTTCTTCCCCTCTCTAATCTCTATAGCGCGCGCGATTTGCATCCGCGATAACCGCTCTTACAAAATGCAACACGCCATAGAATTGCGTCGCAGAAGAGCTTCCCTCGCCGCATCGATTCCTTGATTGCATGCTAAATCGGCGCGATTGACAATATAGATAGTGTTTTGATGTTTATATATTGAAATCTGTCCATTAATACTTAGTAGATTGTTTCATTGATAGAATTGTGTGCATTAGGGTTATGTTCTTACTCACTGTGATCACTGCCACAATCAATATTTCATAATTGATGTGTCTTTTCGAAATGAGAATTATTGGTCTTTTGTACAAATAGATAAGTTTATTGATTGATCCTTTTGCTTTTGGTTCATCTGAGTGGATTCAAATAGTTTAGTGGCTTACTCTGTGCCGAAAATTCAATTTTTTTGTTAGCAGAATATGGGTAAAGATAGGGTTTTAAATATTGGTCATGGTAGGTAACTCTTGCGTTGCGGCTGCATCATGATCCTTGATATTGTTGAGAATTGCGGTCCAAATCAGCCAACGCAACCTCAATCAATGGCCTTGTTTCTGTTTCAGCAACATAAAAAAGCATTATATTACAGTCTAGATTGCATCCACTTACCTCTATTTAAAACCCTGGGTGAAGGATTGCACTTGTGTGATGCTAAACCCCATTTCACTTATATCTGCTTCGTATTTCTTGCATGCCTCAATGCTTCTGCTTTCTCTATTAACTTGATGTGTTTAACGTGTTATTAATTGATTAACACAGTCTATTATTGTTTGACTGATATATTAATACTATGCTCATTTAAGTACTTCTCGTTTCCAAGTTTATTTGAGGTTTTTGTGTTGGCTTTATTACTGAACTGGATTTATAAAGAGAATTATGATACATTAATTATTTTTTCTTTAAGTTTTAAGTTCATAGGATTTTAGTTTTAGTTCAAGTTGAGTATAGTTTATTATAAAGGGTTGTAGGTTTAGTTCGTGTTAAGTATAGTTTATTAAAAAGGGTTGGTTTTATGCAGAGCTGTAAATGTTAAAGTGACATGTTATTGTTAGTATTTATATAGGGGCTGCCGAGCAAGCCTCCTCCCACGTGTTTTACTCGCGCACCCCCTATATATATGCGGGGTGTGCGAGAAATTGGGGTGGGTGGGGGCGCGCGAGAAGTGGGGAGTGGGTGGGGGGCACGCGATAAATGTCTATATATATGGGGGGTGCGCGAGTAAAACATGTGCAAGTTACCACTGGACCAACTAATATTAAGTGCAAGTTATGTTAGTAATTATTTTTAGGAATAAATAGAGAATTTGTTCCCGTGAGCTTAGCTCAGCTGGAAGAGACATTGCATTATTTATGCATGGGCCGGGATTCAAACCCCGGACACCCCACTTATTCATCTTAAGGGTGAAATTTCTAGCCAGTAGGCTACTTGACCAAAATAAAATAAAATAAGTAGATAACTGAAAAGGGGAAATGGTTATTGAATGTTTATGGGAATATTAGAAGTTTTTATTTTATTTCTTGAATAGGGAAAAAGGTTATTGAATGTTACTTATTTGTCCTGCTCCAGTTTTTATTAAAGTAGCTAACTATTAGCCGCGCCAAATTGAAACAGCTAGATATTAGTTTTAAAAATCTTAGCAAGGATAAAATTCTAATCTCAGTTCAAATGGAGGGAAAATTGGAAACCCATTTTCGTTCATGTGCTGTTGTCAACTTCAAATAGTAAGCAAAAGTCCAAATCTGTAGCAAATGCGATGGATCATCAAATTATTATTGTCATAGGCGGTAAGCAAACTGCGTCAATGGTGAGCGGGTGGCACCATTAACTAGTGATAATGTGATATACCAGCACAGTGAACTTGATAGTAACTTGCAATATAAGCTTGCCTTCAACTCAATTTGACTATTGGATGCTTGAAACTGCTTATTTTGGGGTAGAAAATCGTTTTGGCAATCATACTTGGTATGATTATGTTTATTACTGGCCTAGTCAAGGACTTCATATGCTTTTCATATAATAAGTATGTGATCGGCATTTGTACCACCCATGGGATCCTCTGTCTTGTTTAGGTAGGGGGCTTCTGCCAAAATGAATTTGTAAATTTTGTATTACGGACAGCCTGAAATATAATCTCAAACCAATAGTTCTTCTTCACAAAAAATACAAAGGTGATATGTTTCTTTCCTAAGATAAAACTAAAAGAAAATTAGGGCAGTTGCATCAATGTTATACACCACGCAGAACCAAAACAACTGATTCATGTCCTCATTTTTATGGTGGTTGATTTGCTACTGTTTTTGGAATCTGTTAACAGTTCAATTGGTCAAATAAGAAGTTAAGAACCATACAATCCAAAAGTTTTTTGAACTGTTTTAACCTTTCAGAAATCAGTTAGTTATTAAACCAGTTGGGTTTGTGAATTTAAAACTGCTTCAATGATTCAAAGAAACATATCAGTTTAGTTCACGGTGTACGAAAACTGGTTTGGTTTGGTTCAACCGAACTGGTTTCTTGTAATGTTTTGTTTAGTTTTCTTTGTTGAATTTGAACCACAGACACCCTCTCATGCACTCAACATTATGGCTTAATTCGAGCTGAGTTCTGATAAAACTTCTGAAGATTTCCTTCACCTTGGGATTCATCAATTTGACGTAGTTTTTTATTAGGAAAGTTATATATTAATTTACGGTTCGATCCCCCACAACTGCATTTGGGAGAGGACTAAAACCACTTGATGCTAGAACTCACTCCGAACTCTGGACTACTAGAGCCCCTTTCCCTTAGGAACCAGAGGGTGAAAGCTAAAAAAAAAGTTATATATTAATTTCGTTTTTTAAATATAAACTATGAAGTATGTATATTTAATTGCTAATGGTTATTAATTTTGTACATACACTTTTCTTACTATAATCAAGTGGTTTTCACGAGATTTTGAATTCCTTTCAGGTCAATTTTAGACTTTAAGAATATACTTGTGCCAAATATGCTACCAATATTTTATTGAATTTGTTTCTACTCTCTAATATTGTGAATGCTTTGCTGAATTTGTGACTTTTGTTGTTAACAGGAAACAAAAATAATACGAATCAAAATGGAATTAGCGGACAGAGCAGTTGGATTTCTTTTGTCCTTTATAAGCTTATCAATATTCACTTATTATACTTTCTGGGTTATCATCCTGGTTAGTACCTTACCAAGTATTTTAAATGTATTATGTTATGGCTACCTGATTTTAACTTCCTAATATGTTTATCACTCTTGTGCTCTTTCAGCCCTTTGTAGATGGTGATCATTTCGTACACAAATATTTCTTACCCCAAGAATATGCCATTTTAATACCTGTTTCTGCCGGTGTTGCTCTTATTTGCTTCTTATGCATATTTGTTGGGTTCGTGATGCTCAAATCCAAGAAGAAGAAGGCATAATGTATGTTGTCTTTTTTGTTGCGCAATTTATTTTGATGTTTCGGAACAACAATATGTTTTCTTGCATTTTATCCGGAAACTGTAATCGCAACTCTGTATATCCCAAGTGTCAAGAATTGACAACCACATTACCTTTATTTGTGGGATTTGTTGTCCTTTAGTATCTACTATCTCACACAAACAATGATATTAATCCTCTCCTTTTCATCATTTTCTTATTCATGCTAAAATAGAGATATAGACACAAGAAATTATTAACTTCATTTTGCTTTTGTGTATAAGGTTTCATCAAAATTGTTTGTCCCTATCTCCTAACATGAGAGTGAAGAGGAGAGGATCTAAATTTCAAATTACGCCATCAAACATTTTGTTCATTCAATTATCTTTAGTAACCACTTTTTAAAGTGAAATCAAAATATTATGGTATACTCCCGTTTTACTTGCAACATAATATTATGTATGATGTGCACAAATTGTATTTCCGATTAGATTTTGACAATAACTCCAATTTTAATCACTGGACAATCCATTCATTATTCACCTTTAAGGATGAATTTCTAACCACTAGACTATTTGACGAAAAAATATTTATTAACTTTCACATCATTTAAAAATTCCAAAATTAATGGTCTAACCCCTAGATTCATCACACTAGTTTACCAGCACACTATCTATAGAAAAATGACTCAATGAGAGAAAGCCTTGGACAAAATTTAATGACACGACAAATGACATTGCTTGAATCAATCTAAAGTTTTGTTGTGTAATCTGCATGAAAAAGCAAAAGTTAAGATCATTTTTACACTTCTACATCTGCAGGAATATAGAAGTGAGATAATTGCCTCAATGCTAGCGTGATGTTAATTCCAAATCATTCAACTTTTATTTTTAAGTTATATATGTACATAGTTTTAGCAACAAATCAATAATTTATATAGTTTGCACTGGAATGTACTCCCTCCGTTTCAAAATGAGTGTCCCTTTAGCTTAAAAAATTTGTTTTAAAATGAATGTCGTTTTTCGATTTCCAATGGAATATTTTCCATTTCTATCATCTAATTACTACTTTATACACTATTTCCAAAAAAAAATAAAAGAAAAAGTATGCTTAATTTAGTAAAAGTATTATTACTTTTAATACAATAATTGCATTTTTTAATATGTGTGAAAACAACAAAAGCGACACTCATTTTAAAACAGAAGAAGTAATAGTGAGATTGAAATGGCATATCAGGGACGGATCTACATTGTCTTAAATTGGGACAACTGACCCCACTTTACTATAATATTTTTAACTAATTATCACTCATTTTTTTACCCATTGACCCCACTTTACTAGTATAATTTTTTTAACTAATTATCATTCATATAATGTTCTCACATCACTAGCCACATTTTTTTTTGTGATGACACTGGCAAAATGTAGTAAATAACTATACACTTTTATTAAAATTATTAGTATTATATTATCCTGCATTATACTCATTTCGTATCAAAATAATTGTTTTTATTTAAGGTTTGTGCACAATTTTAAAGAAATAATTAATTATATTGATTTCAATGATAAAATTAATATTATTTACTAAAATAACCTTATTAATTGTAGTTAGTGGAGAAGTTAAGTTAGATGAAATTCAATAAATAAGGATATAATAATGAGAAAAAAAATAATAAATGCTTCATTGATATTCTAAAGTGACAATTATTTTGAGACAATTATTTCAAAAGGTGCCTAGTTTTAATCTTAATCATCGTAATTTAACATTTTTTTAAATTTTTTTTGGAGAAAAGTTAGGTGCATTTCTTTAGATACTTTTCGTATAGTTTTAAACATAAAATTCATTTTTTTTTGTTATAACAAATTTTGAAAAAATCATGAATTTGAAGAAATCAAACTTTGTTATGTTGTGAACTATAAAAAAGCACACGAAATGAACATAACATTTTTTTACTACTTAAGCATATACATGTGAAAAAAAAAATACTTTTCATATATATATATATATATATATATATATATATATATATTTCATCAATACATCTAAAAAACTATATTCAAAAATTTGAATACATGATATATAAAGTTATAAACATGATTTTTATGAATTAAAAAGTTATTTTCCAACTATTTTATTTAAAAGAAAATAATTGTATAAGAAAAACATACAATTTTATTTTTTATAAACATTGTACTAATTCAAATTTTGTGTTTTTGATAGTTTTGATAAAAAATACTTAGTTGTTATAATTAATTGAATGATAGAAAAAGAAATATCTTTTAAAAAAATTCAATTACTTATTAGTTTAAAGATCTGATATAATGTTACATTTAAAAGTAAAAGTTTTTTTTATGTAAATAAAACACAATTTTATTATCAATGAAAAAATTTACGGTGTCCATATTCCTTAAATAAAATCACAATATATGTGTGAAACACTAGAAATTGCACTCAAAATAAGTATTCCCCGTATTATTAATTTCAGCTCCTTACAAATCGAAATCACAATTAACATAAACAATTAAACAACAGTTTAGATTATAATCATGCGAAACGCACCACCAATTTCGATGAAGAAAATGTTGATGGTGTGGTGGCAGCTTGGTTAATATGTTGAATGTAATAATTTTTGAAAGATCCATCGTTGTAAACGGGAGAGGCTTTAAGCATATCAAGAACTTCACGACTATAAGACAAATAAAAATTTGACTGAATAAATAATTCTTCGACGTCATTCGTATCGTTAAGAATGAACATTACGATCTACCAACAACTTAATTATTGACAAAGACAAAGAACTAGGAGTGGTGCCACATAGGGGTCAGGGGCGGAACTAGGTATATGGAAAATGTGGCGATCGCATTGAATTATCCTAATACTTTAGTACCCCATCCTATATACATGTGTTCATCCTAATACTTTGAGTTAATTTTATCTAATTTTTCGTTAAATTTTAAGTTTGTTTAGTTGTTCTTTGTTGAGAAGTTTTCCCCAACTTGCACTTGTGCTTTTGTGTTGTGCGTTGATAAAGGGAATTTAACATTGATACATTTGCAAGATTAGTTTCGATTTCATGACCTCTGATAAGCTGGAAAAGATTCCTTATCATCGTATCCAAATGCTCTTAGATAATTTATATTTATTTCTATGAGAATCAGTAAAAATGATTCTTAAAAAAGATAAGCATTTATTTTTTCTATTACAATTTAGGATAAAGAAAGAGTACAAAATGGTCAACTTACTCAAAAAAAATAATAGCCAATTACATCTCTATTATATACATTACGATAGTTCCACGGAGCTCTCTCGTGCATTCTCAGAAATTTTTGCTTAGGTAGCATTTAATTAGAGCTTCTCTAAGACTTTTTTTTTAAATATTTTTTTAGAGATTTTTTTTAGCATAATTAAGTTGCATCTCTAATATTTTTTAATTATGAATAGCAACAAAAAGAGAAAATTTTACAAATAACAACTAATTTGTTTAAACTAGATAAAAACTATTTTGTTTCCGCTCTATAAAATACATTCATTGTATAGCTTCATTCCAAATCATCTAGGATACAAATAAAAATTATTTTTATTCCAAAAAATAAGATGGTCTTCTCAATGGAGTGTTTTCTCCTTGATTCTCAGGTATATACTTTAAGTTTCATTTTTGTGCACTTTTAAAAGTCAAATTTTCATACGTATATTAACCATGTTTAGTAAGATAATAAACAGATTTGAGTTCCATAAAAGGTCAGGTTCTTCATTCTTGATTTAATTTATTGTGAAATTTTCAGTTATGCATATATGAAATTGTTTATTAATTTTATTTTTCAAACTTTTTGTTAGAACATATTAAAAGAATGATTCTTCTATAGAAGTGTTGAGTCCAATTCATCTCCAATGTTTTCCATCGCAAAAGACCTACTGAAAATCACACATAAAGGTAATATTCAGATACTTATGGAATTTCAAAAAGTTCTACAATGTCAATTTGTTTGAATTTTTATTTATTATTATTATGTCTTTTACTAAAACACTTTGACAAACATTACTGTGCATCAACTGTAGGAATAATCTTAGCTGAAATCAATTCTATTATATTGATGATCAGGTTTGGTAGTATCAGTCCTCTGTCAAATACATATAATATAAAGGTAGAACTTGACACAAATGAGTACTACGAAACAAGTTGAAAAATCGAGGTGATAGAAGGATGGGAAAATTATATCAATATATATTGAATTTATTTATGAAAATATGTAGTTTGATGAGATATAGTTGAATAAATCAACGATAAAACGTATGAAGATCATTGAATAGGGGACTTTTTTTTTCGACAAAAACATGTTGAGGTTTGCTATATGCAAGGGTTTTCTTTGTATTTCTTTTTTGTTCTTGAAATTTACATGTTGAATAATACGAAACAAGTTGAGATAATGAGGAAAAAATATATATTAATTTATACTGTATTTAAAAATAAAAATATGTAAGTTTGGCGAAATTCAGTTAAATAAATCTACGATAAACATAGTAAGATCACTGAATATGATAGTTTTTATTTTATTTTTTTGACAATAAAGTTTGAGTTTTGTAATATTCAAGGTTGCCTATTTTTTTATTTTTTTTTATATTTTTATGAAATTTATATGTGGATAATTAAGAAACAATTTAATCCAACAATTTAATCCACGAAACAATTTGAAATGTTGTGAGAATGATGAGAAGGTGAGAGAATGATCAGAAAATATATTTTAATATACTTTTTTTTGAAGAAATATTTTAATATACATTGTATTTAACAAAAAATATAATTTGATGGAATTCAGATGAATAAATCTACAATAAACACATGAAGATTACTATTTGTGAGTTGTTTTTTTTTTGGACAAAAAATGTAGGAATTTTGTGATATCCATAGTTGTCTATTTATTTGTGTTATTCTTTTTTTTGAATTTACATGTTGATTACTATGAAATAAGTTGAAACAAGAAGGTGAGAGAAAGATGAAGAATATATCTAAAAACGTATTTTGATAGGATAAACTTTAATAAAACTAAAATGGAAGTAGGAAGATACTTGAATGTGAGAGTTTTTTTTTATGAAAAAATGAGGAAGTTTCAAGATATGCAGTGCTGTCTATTTATTTATATTTTTTTATTTTTGAAATTTACATTAAATTATTACGAAACATGTTGAAATAAGGTGAGAGAACGATGAAAAAGAATATCTTAATTTACACTGTATTTTTTTTAACTTACTCCCTCAGTTCCTTTTTATTTGTCGGTTTAGAAAAAAAATATTTATTTTTAATTATTTGTCGTTTTGAAAAATTTAGGTTATGTCATAATTATATGTAACCAAATTTGTTTGTTTTTTTAAAATAAAATTTGATACAATATTTTTTGGAAAGAGAAAGTGTGTGAAAAAAAATAGGAATTTATTGATGGATTTAATTTATGATATATATTCCAAAAAAAATGTATTATAGGAAGATGAAGTGCAAAAATACACATTTGTAATTTGATATTTTCTTAGACGACAAATAAAAAGGAACAAAGAGAGTAGTTTAATGATATTTAGTTGAATAAATCTACACTTAAATTTTTGTAAAAAAAAAAAAAACTACAATAAACTTAGAAAGACTACATGTGGGATTTTTTTTTTGACGAATAAAATTGTGGGACTTTTGTGATATACAAAGTTTTCTATATCTTTGTATTTTTTGTTGTTCTTGAAAAAATTATATGTGCATTACTATGAAACAAGTTGAAACAATGAGAGAGAAAGATGAGAAAAGATATCTGAAATTTTATTTTATTTAAAAAAATACTCATTTTGTTCCTTTTTATTTGTAATTTTAGAAAAAAATATATGTTCATTTTATTTGTCGATTTGGCTATTTAACTTATATTTTGCCTATTATACCATCCTTCCTAACTTTTTTGTAATAAAGTTTGGTTGTTTTTTTTTAAATAAAGTTTGTTATAAATTTTTTTGGGTGTTTTTAACTTTTTTTTGAAAGAGAAAGTGTGTGTGCAAAAAAGTAGGAATTTATTGGTGGATTAAAATCATGATATATATTCTAAAAAAAAGAGGGTATAATAGGAAGATGAGGTGCAAAAATACATCTTCTTAATTTGGTCATTTTTTGTCTAAAAAAACAAATAAAAAGGAACGGACGGAGTATGTTGTCTAATGAGATTCAATTGAATAAATATACAATAAACGTAGGAAGATCATTTAATGTGAGAGTTTTTTTTTTTTGACAAAAAAGCCACTACAAGAAAACATGCTTTTAGCTTCTAATTTTAGCGTCGGCCCCCGACACCGACGCTAATAGCGTCAGTATAGCGTCGGTTTAACCCACGCTTTACTCGGGATAATTTTTGTTGGAAAATTAAAAATATTAGTGTCGGTCTAGCCGATGCTATACCTTAAAAAGACTGACACAATATTTTCTAAATTTCTTAGAGTCGTCCAGTCCGACTCTATTCTTTTTACTAGTAAATAAATTTAATTCTTTAATGTACTATTATTGTTATTATATACCCTTTGATAACTTTTTACCATAAAAAAATAAGTCACCATTTCCCTTATCTTTTTTTTGCTTTCAATCTTATCCTATTTCTCATTCATTCAAAAAAATCCAAAATTCAACCTTACTTTTTCACAAAATTCCACTTACGCTCATGTAACATGTTCCTTCACTATAAACCCTAAAAATTGTTTGGGGCTTTGTATTGATTCGTTGGATTCAACCTAGTTCCGATTCACTCTCCTTTACCCTCAGTCTTCTTTGTTCCTCCGCTATGGCGAATCAACCTGAATCCTCCGATTCGTACGTCTCGAGATCTGCTTTTTCACCGATCCTTTTTCATTCTTCTTAACCGTTCTATTTTCTTCGATTTCGATTAATCTGATTGTGTTTTTCTTTTTTCAGTAAGGGGTCGAAGCAATATTTTAGTACCACGATTCTGGAACGCAAAAAAGCCCCTAATCGTTTGGTTATTGATGAATGAACTCCGTCATCGCTCTTCATCCGGATACTATGGAAAAGTTTCAACTCTTCCAGATAATAGTAAGTGTTACTATTTTTGCTCCAAGTTTATATTTTTGTTGATGTAGGAAGTATTTGATTGAAACAATGATTTGTTTTTTTAGCTAATAAGCTTTGGCAACATATACATGTTGCTGTAATTTCTCGTGCTGTTATGACTTAGATTCAAATATGGAAATGGTTTGTTGAGTGAAATTATGTTTTGGGGGGGTTATGGGAAAGGAAGGGTATTTTGGAATATAAAGGAGATTTTGATTAAAATGGTGTGCTAATGGTTTCTATTGGAAATAGTGTATGAGAAGAGTTTTGATTTCTAAAAGTTATACATTTATGTGTTGCTAAACTAGTGTGATTTAGTTGAGTGGTACTGGTTATTGATGCAAACTAAAATGAAATTCTTTTTTCCAATTAAAATAAAAATGTTAGAAGCTGGATTTGGAGTATGGTTGTGTTGGAATGCAATAGCTTTGATAGTTGTATTGGGTGTATTTTCATTGCACTTGATATCTTTTTATTTCATTGAACTTCATCCATTTTCATAGCTTTTATTTTTGGCCTGTATCACCATGTTTTTTTCCTACTAAAATCAAGTATATGTAAATGTGTGTTTCTATTAAGGACATGCATGTGCATTAACTTAGGCACTTTGATAGTCTATAAAGTAGCTAGTTTTTCTATTAAGCTTGTAAAACTTTGTTGCTGCATAAGAAAGACATTATTCTGGCAAAAGGAAGCTATGAAGTGGGTTTTAATTATCTTAATATAGATGACTGAGATTTAGGCAATTTTTGGTTGGAATAAGGAACATATCATGCCTTTCTTTTACCTTCACTTGTTTTTTGACATGTAATAAGAACTAGACAAGATGTTTTATACAAGTACAACTTCAACACGTTGAGTGACTTAAATTACTTGATGGCCTTGTGTCTTTGAGGGGACTGTGATTTCTTGTTAAGGTATATGGTTAGTGCTTCCATAAAACTATAATTTAAATGGTTTGCTTTACTTGCTTGATTGAATGTCTTAACACTTAGTTTGGATCTTCTTCCATTGATTACAATAGATATTTTGGTTGCAGTGATTTTTAATATTTTGTATTTCACTATTAGAATCGGAACATACCTTGATTTTTCTTCATGTTTCAAGCTACCTAATGCTACTAGAATATAATTGTACATGTCAAATGTTTCTTATATAGTATATAGTATTATTTTTATGTATATGTACAATTTCAGTTATGATTATGAAAATTGTATAACTTGTATTATTGAATATATGCAGGACCGTGAGAATAAACCAACTATTAGCAAAATTAATCTAGAGATCTTGTTAACCTATACTTAATACCTAGCAAGTAGTAACCCATGTTTTTTTCTCAACAGGAAGTAGTTGTGTGTTTGGAGCCTAAGAAATCTTGTAACAATTTCTAATGTAACTTCAGTTAGGGTATGTTACTTTCAGCTCACTTGTCATTTAATTGATTATTTCATGACCGATTAGTAAAATTTGATTCTTTCCATACAATGCAGCCTTGTTCTTGCAAGTGTTAAAGCGTGGCAGAGTGGTCTACACCTAAAGTCGCAAGCGCCATGTTGTTTTGCCACTTGAGCTCGTAAGTATTAAATTCACCTATTTACACCTAAAGTCTTTATAGTAGTATTTTCTTCTCTATATTATAGCTAGTTGGTTGTGTTAAGATTTCTTCTTGGCTTTGATTGATGTGTAATAATGGTGAAATTCTATTTTTCGTTTGCTAGCAATAGTATAGAACTTATGATGTATTTGTTTCAATGGCAATGCAATTTTCTTGAGATAACCCTCTTGATTGTGTATTCTAATTTTAATTTCTAATAGTTGCTCATAAATTTTTCTACTGCATGTGTTCTGGTACTTACTATGCACATAGAAGGTGGAGTTAAGCTAATTAAAAGTTTGTTCTTTCCGATTTGGTGTTACTTTTATTTCGGTGGTTTGCTATTCGGTTCAGGTGGTTGTTGTTGTCGTCACTTGTAATCACTATGACTTAGATTTTCCATATTAGTTTTACGGTATTATAATTCAATACATTTTAAACTAAGCTTAACTTGGAATTCTCTTTTTTCTGATTTTTGGTTTGATGTAATTAATGTGTATACATAATTAATCTATGCAAACTTAATACTATCCTCCCTGTATATTAGTTGTGCATTGAATTGTTCATGATAGATGAATCTCATTATAACATAGACTATGCTAATAAGCTATGTGCTTGCCAAATATGTATTTCCTTTTCTTTCAAATTTTGTGTTGTTGAAAGGTAGCTTATATACACATTTGTGGAGCTCCAAGGCATGTTTTACAACTCTAGTCTGATAGTTAATTTCTGAATTAAATTAGTGGGAGTAACTAATATAAAGCCACTAGTACTATATTAGGTGCAAAACAAGGCAGAAGATGCTAATAATAGGAACAAAAAAATTTTTTAAAAAAATTATTTTTTAGCGTCGGCTATACTGACGCTACGTTAAGTTGTTGACTTATTATTTGTTGATTTTAGCGTCGGCTACTCCGAGGCTACATTATTTTGTTGACTTTTGAATCGTTCTCGAACTTAGCGTCGGATGTATTGTAGACGCGGTCATTGATTCGGCTAGTCCGACTCTAATCTAGAGTCGGATGGTCTTTAACCGACGCTACTGGTTAGCTTCGAGTGTTTTAGCCACAGCCACGACGCTAATCCGACGCTAATCCGACGCTAAATGTCTATTAGCGTCAGTTTTTAGCCCTTTAGCGTGGGTTTTGGGCCGACTCTAAAAGCTGTTTTTCTAGTAGTGAGTGAGGTTTTTATAGTGAGAGAATAATGAAAAAAATTATATTTAACAAAAAAATATAGTTTGGTGGGATTCATATGAATAAATTAACAATAAATGTAATAAGATTAATGAATGAGACACTTATTTTTTTTACACTAAATGTGATAATTTTAATTTTTGACGAAAGAAAATGGGGTGATTATGGTGCATAAGTCTTTTCCTTATGCACCGTGCATAAATAATGAAAATTGTTTAGTGCACCCCCTAATTTGGGGGATGCAGTAGAAATTTGAGGGGTGCAATAAGCAATTTGGTTGGAGTGCACTAGAAATTTGGGTGGGTGCACTACGCAATATGTGGTATTTATTGACGGTGCATAAGCATAACTTGTGCCGAATGCAAGATTAACTATTTATTTTTGTTATTTTTTGTTTCTGTTCTTGAAATTTACATGTGGATTACTACGCAACAAGTTGAAATAAGGTAAGAGAACGATGAGAAAAGATATCTTAATTTACACCGTATTTTAAAAAAATTATAGTTGGATGAGATTCCGTTGAATAAATATACAATAAACGTAGGGATATCGTTGAATGTGTGGTGTTTTTTTTTGACAAAAAAAGTGAGAGTTTTGTAGTGAGAGAATGATTAGAAAATATATCTTAATATACACACTGTATTTTCAAAAAATATAACTTGATGGGATTGAAATGAATAAATCTACAAAAAAACATAGGAAGATCACTTAATGTGAGTTTTTTTTGGATGAAAAGATGCAGGCGTTTTGTGATATGTAAGTTGTCTATTTATTTTACGTGGTATATATATATATATATATATATATATATATATATATATAAAAGATAATTACATATGTGTCCAAGGTAAACGGGTAATAAGCTGCGCCGCTACTCAAGAAACAAGTTAAAAAATAAGGTGAGAGAATGATGAGCAAATATATCTTAACTTACACTGTATTTAAAAAGAATGATGAGCAAATATAATTTGATAAGATTAACTTAAATAAATCTACATAGGAAGATCACTAAACGTAGAAGTTTTTTTTGACAAAAAGTGGGAGTTTGTTGTGAGAGAACAATGAGAAAAAAAAAATCTTAATTTACGTAGTATTTAACAAAAAAAAATATAGTTTGATGAGATTCAGGTGAATAAATCAACAATAAAAGTAGTAATATTAATGAATATGAGAGTTTTTTTTTGTCGAAAAAATGTGGGAGTTTTATGATATGTAAGGTTGTCTATTTATTTATATAATTTTTGTTCTACAAATTTACAGTTGGATTACTATGAAACAAGTTGAAATAAGATGGTGAGAGAACGATGAGAAAATATAGTTTATTTACATTGTATTTTAATAAAAAGTAGTTTAGTGAGAGTTTTTATTTATTTATTTATTTGTATTTTTAAAATTTATTTGGGGATTACTACGAAACAAGTTGAAACAAAATGAGAAAGCGATGAAAAAATATATACTCCGTATTCATTTGCACTGTATTTCAAAACAATATGTAGTTTGATGAGATTCAACTTAATAAATCTATAATAAACGTTAAAAGATCACTAAAGGTCGAAGTTTTTTTTTTATATACAAAAAAATGTGGGAGGTTTCTGATAGTAAGATTGTCCATTTCTTTGTATTTGTTTTGTCTTTTAAAAGTATTTGTATACACTATTTACTCTTTATTTTGTTACAATGACAAACAAAATTAACTTAAAGGTGTTGAGGCAAAAACCTTATTTGATGTTTTAATTATAACAAACTAATTTAATTATATTTTAAGTATAATTCTGATCTTTTAAATGTCTAACAAGTGCTTTTGAGTGTACTAATTAAGACAGGAATGAATGTATCATTTAAGCTATTCTGCATTCATAATGATAAGCAACTTGAAGGTTTCATAATCAGTCTAAGACTGGTCTCTGATCTGGGTTCGTTAGAACAACAATCAAGCTTGCTGCATTTACTGATAAGTCAACCATACAAAGGACAAATAAACATTTTTCATTGAAGAATATCATCAGTTATTGCAAAGTTCATTTTAGGAAGGAATATGCTTGTCATAAATATTATTCTTCCATTATTGGACATTTTGAAGAACAAAACATGTGCATAAAGTTCAAGGATGATTCTCCAAGTGTTTTGTTGTTTATGTTCTTATCATTTCAGATTTAAGTTGGATACATAGACCAATCAAAAGACAACAACAAGCTTTATTTATTGGTTGGCATGTACTTTTATGAAAGTATTTTAATGGAGCTTGTCCCACACCTTTTCCTTAATTTATGGAGAAGTACAAGGCAAGGACTATAACAAAGGACAATAGATATATAGCCTTAACAGTAAACCAGCTGTATATTACCACTATGTCAAGTACACACATCATTCTCCAACAATTTTTTATTGTCTTGCATCAGCCCCTTCTTGAGACTGGTCTGAGACTGATAACATAAAGAATGATTTATTGTGTACTTTAAAGACAGCTCATCAACAGCTATTTCATCATGTGCAAAATACTTTCAACGGCTATTCTTGATGCCCAAGCATTGTACCTTCATTCCAGCTCATCCATTGTGGGCCCCACACGCTCCTCATTTTAAATCTGCCTAATGATCAATTTGAGACCGGTCTGGCAGACGCTCCTGCTTTCAATTTAATTGATTAAATTTAATTGGAAGAGGCTCCACTTACTGTTTGCATGTGAGTAACGGCTATACTTGTTGATCAAGGCTTGAAGACTCAAATATTTCCTATAAATAAGCCTCATTATCAACATTGAAGAGCAAGAGTTTTAGCACACATCAAAGCAATCATTTCATTATCACACAAGCAATCTCAAGCTCTTCTTTATATCTCAATCACTCTAATACTCTCAAATACTATACTGGATCTGTATAAACAATTAGAGTGATTTTTAGAGATAATAGTTTCATAAGCTTTCTTCAACTTAGTTGATTTTACTACAAAAGCTTAGACACAAAAACCACATCTCTTTGTAAGAAAGATTTGCTCAAGTCAATTGTTCATATTGTTTGAGTGTTACCTTAGGGATAAGGTGGATTAAGAAATTTGATCTTGTGTGAGATCAAAAGAAGGTTTGTATCAAGAGATCGATAGTATCTCAAAAGACATAGTGGAGAAACTGGACTAGCCCAAGATTAAGGGTGAACCAGTATAAAAACTTTTGTGTGTTCTTCTTACTCTTCTCAAGCTTTTACAAAATCACAACACACACTACACTCGTTATAATTTGTTAAAAGCGTTACTTTATACTTGTTGAGATCAATCTAAGATCAGTCTTACATATTGTTCTTGATAAATCTAACGTTTGATTTTTATAGTTAATTTTTAAAGGTTCACAATTCAAACCCCCCCTTTCTTGTGAAAAACTTTGCTACTTCAATTGGTATCAGAGCTCGGCTCTAAAGGTAAAGCATCTAACAAGTGCTAGAGAAAAAGATTCAGGAAGGAAGTAATGACGAAAGGCGCAAAGTTCATATCCGAAGGAGGATCTTCAAATAGGCCACCTCTATTTGAAGGAGAAGACTATTACTATTGGAAGGACAAAGTGGAATTGTTCTTAAGATCACAAGATAATCATATGTGGGCAGTTATTGAAGTTGGAGAACATGTACCAACAATCACCGACAAAGACAATGTCACAATACCCAAAACTCAAGATCAATGGACCACTCAAGAATCCGATAAGGTACTTTTAAATATTAAAGCTAAATTATTTCTAAAGAGTGCTTTGTGTAGGGAAGAATATGATAGAATTATGGAATGCAAAACCGCAAAAGAAATGTGGGAAACTCTCCAAATTCATCATGAAGGAACAAGTCACGTAAAAGAAACAAGGATTGACATTGGTGTAAGAAAGTTTGAATTATTTGAAATGAAGGAGGATGAAACAATTGATCAAATGTATTCAAGATTCACAGTCATAATCAATGAACTCAACTCTCTTGGAAAAAGATACACCATACATGAAAGAGTAAGAAAAATATTGAGATGTTTACCAAAAAGTTGGAGACATATTGTCACAGCCATTACCAAAGCAAAAGATCTCACTTCAATGAAATTAGAAATTCTTATGGGATCTTTGAGAGCTCATGAATCCATTTTTCAAGAGGATAAACATGTGAAAAAGAAAATGATTGAATTAAAAGCGAAAGACGAAGAATGCTCTAAGAATGATGATACTTTTGATGATGATGATACAATACAAGAAGACACTGAAGAAGAAGTTGCACTTCTCTCAAGAAGAATTCAAAAACTTCTAATAAGGAGAAATCAACTCAAGAAATCATTTCCAGCCAAAAGGAATGGACTTAAACCAGAAACGGATTTAAGTAAAATACAATGCTATGGATGCAATCAATTTGGACATTATAAAAATGAGTGCCCAAATTCAAAACAAAGAAAACCTCCATTCAAAAAGAAATCCATGATGGCAACATGGGACGAATCAGAAGAAGAAGACGAAGAAGAAGATCAAGAAGCAAACATGTGTCTCATGACAAAATCAGACTCTGAGGTAACATTCGAACCTTGTTCTTCCTGTCAAAAAACTGAACACTTGTTTGATAACCATTTATATGATGCTCAAATTATTACTCAGAAAAATGGTCAACTTAGAGACGAAGTCACTAAGATAACCAAAGAAAAAGATGAGTACAAATCTGAGAACATAAAATTAAAGGAAATGCTCAAAAAGTATAGAGAAGACTAATCTGATTTATCTAATCAATGTGAAAAATATAAAGAAAAGCCTCAAGAAAGTTCTAAGATTTTAGAAGAAAATGACATCTTAAAACAAAATGTGCATGAATTAGAAAATGATATAAATTGTTTTGTTAATTCCACAAAAACTTTTGAAAACATAATGGGATCACAAGTAGGAATTTTTGACAAAGCAGGAATTTGTTTTAGATCTCTTCAAAACAAAAAATTATATGAAAACTTCTTTGTTCCTCCTAAGGAAAAGAAAATTCAAAAATATAAATATAAATGCTCATTTTGTCTTAAAGATGGACATGTCGAAAGATTTTGTTTTAAGAAAAACAAACAACAATCCAAGACCAATCTTAGAACCTTCTCTAAACAATCTAAGGTTTTTCAAAACTACAAGAAAAATGATTTTTCAAAACCTCCATATAAGAGATCATCTTATCAACATAAGAAGACACCTTATAAGGGATTTTTTACTAACAACCAAGGACCCAAGAATCTTTGGGTACCTAAAACACTATTAACAACAAATGCAGGAATGCCATCTGACAGTCAAGAGAAAGCCTTGGTACTTGGACAGTGGTTGCTCAAGACATATGACTGGAGATAGACAAAACTTCTTTGCATTTAAAGAAAAAGAAGGTGGAGAAGTTACTTTTGGAAACAATGGTAAAGGTAAAATCAAAGGGAAAGGAACTATTGGTAAGATTAATTCTGCTAAAATTGAAAATGTTCAATATGTGGAAGGACTTGGACATAACTTAATAAGCATTAGTCAATTATGTGACAATGGTTTTGAAGTTATTTTTAATCCTCACACATGTGAAATAAAAAAGACCTCATCTGGTGAAATTCTATTTAAAGGATCAAGAGAAAAGAATATTTATGTTATATACTTAGATGAACTACCCGTTGAATCATGTTTTGTCTCTATTGAAAAAGACAAATGGATTTGGCACAAAAGGACTGGTCATGTAAGTATGAAAACCATTTCAAAACTTTCTAAACTTGATCTTGTAAGAGGATTACCAAAGATGAATTTTGACATAGATAAAGTATGGGAATCATGTGCAAGAGGAAAACAAGTTAAAAGCATTTTTAAACCAAAAGAGTATATCTCAACAAAAAGACCTCTTGAACTACTTCACATAGATTTATTTGGACCTGTCAAAACTACAAGTCTTGGTGGGAAAAATTATGGTTTTGTCATTGTAGATGACTTTTCAAGGTTTACATGGGTACTTTTTCTAAAACACAAAGATGAATCTTTTGATGCTTTTAAAACCTTCTGTTTAAAGGTTCAAAATGAAAAAGGTACCGCTATCATTTCTGTTAGAAGTGATCATGGAGGAGAATTTGAAAACGCTCACTTTGAATCATTCTTTAATGATAATGGTATTTCTCATAATTTTTCTTGTCCAAGAACTCCGTAACAAAATGGAGTTGTTGAAAGGAAAAATAGAACCTTGCAAGAAATGGCAAGAACAATGATAAATGAATCTTATGTTGAAAAATATTTTTGTGCTGAAGCCGTCAATACTGCTTGCTATATCTTGAACAGAGTTACCATCAAAAAAGTTTTGAATAAAACACTCTATGAACTTTGGAAAGATAGAAAACCAAATATTTCCTACTTTCACATTTTTGGATGTTATTGTTATATTTTAAATATCAAAGGCAACTTGGGTAAGTTTGATTCAAAATCAGATAAAGGATTATTCTTAGGTTACTCTCTAACATCTAAAGCTTATAGAGTTTATAACTTGAGAACACAAACTTTGGAAGAAAGCATGCATGTCAAATTTGATGAATATGAAGATCAACCGAAGATTGTTAATGAAGAAGAAGAAGACGAAATAGAAAAGAATAATCAAGAGCATGATGTTCAACAAGAATCTTCACCATCTGTTCCTAAATCCTTGAGAATTGTAAACAATCACCCTCAAGAGCAAATAATTGGAAATGTTGAAGATGGAATAAGAACTAGAAGATCACTTCAAAATTTGGAGACCAATCTTGCAATGATCTCTCAAATTGAACCAAGAACAATAAATGAAGCTGGCATTGATGAATCTTGGATTGATGCTATGAAAGAAGAACTTCTACAATTTGAGAAAAATGAAGTATGGAAACTTGTTCCAAATCCTCAAGACCATTCAATTATTGGAACCAGATGGGTTTTCAGAAACAAACTTGATGAAAATGGTAAAGTGGTAAGAAACAAAGCAAGACTAGTAGCTCAGGGGTATAATCAACAAGAAGGTATTGATTATGATGAAACCTTTGCTCCTGTAGCTAGGTTAGAAGCTATTAGAATTTTACTTGCATATGCTTCTTACAAATGTTTTAAATTATTTCAAATGGATGTGAAAAGTGCTTTTTTAAATGGTTTCTTAAATGAAGAGGTATATGTACATCAACCTCCTGGTTTTGTTGATGAACATAAACCAAATCATGTTTACAAACTTACCAAAGCTCTTTATGGACTTAAACAAGCTCCAAGAGCATGGTATGAGAGACTAAGTAATTTTTTACTTGATAATGGTTTTTCTAGAAGAAAAATTGATACTACCCTTTTTAGAAAAATAGATAAAGATGATTTATTAATTGTACAAGTTTATGTTGATGATATTATTTTTGGTGCAACTAACGAAAAAATGTGTGAAGATTTTTCTAATCTTATGCAAAGTGAGTTTGAAATGAGCATGATGGGAGAACTAGAATTTTTTCTTGGCTTGCAAATCAAGCAACATGAAGATGGCATTTTTATTAGTCAAGAAAAATATGTTAAAGATCTTCTCAAAAAATACAAGATGAATGAGGCAAAAATCATGTCAACTCCAATGCATCCATCAACAAACTTGGACAAAGATGAAAAAGAGAAAGATGTGTCAGAAAAGGAATATAGAGGAATGATAGGATCACTTCTCTATTTAACTGCCAGTAGACCAGATATTGTTTTTTTCTGTAGGTCTCAGTGAAAGATTCCAAACTTCTCCAAAGGAATCTCATCTAACTGTTGTTAAAAGAATTTTTAGATATTTGGTGGGAACTCCAGATGTTGGATTATGGTACAAAAAAGGATCACACTTTGAATTAACTACTTATTGTGATGCTGACTATGCCGGTGATAAACTTGAAAGAAAAAGCACAAGTGGAGCATGTCAGTTTCTTGGTGAAGCTCTTGTAAGTTGGTGTTGTAGAAAGCAAAACACCATAGCACTCTCAACAACTGAAGCAGAATACGTATCTGCTGCAAATTGTTGTTCTCAAGTGATATGGATCAGAAACCAACTTGAAGATTTTTCATTAAGGTACACAAATGTTAAATTTTTTTGTGATAATACTAGTGCCATTAATTTATCAAAAAATCCCATTCAACATTCAAGATCAAAGCATATTGAAATAAAGCATCATTTTATTAGAGATCATGTTAATAAAAAGGATGTTGAATTAATTTTTGTTGATACTGAAAATCAACTTGCGGATATTTTTACTAAACCTTTAGTGGAAGATCGTTTTAATTTTATCAAAGAAAAATTAAATATTTTGAAAAATCCTTTTTAAACTCAAGAATGGTCTGAGACCACTCTCACGTTTTTAGAAACCCAGGATTTTTTATCAAGCCTTTTTGGCCCAATAGGTCTTAACGGTTGAAGAATTAATTCAGAAAGAAGTTTTCTCTCTTCCCCATGTTTACAACCGTTACCTTCTTTATCATTTCCCTCCTATACCTTTTGATAAGATCAAGTACAGTTTTACTATTCTCAAGTACAAACCTACTCTACTATCTTCTCCTCTTCTCCAAGTTTCCTATCCCCATAAAATCTCTCACCATCACTTGTTCCTCATCATCATACGCTCTCTTCTTTTCTCTGCAAACTTTTTCTTTCTCACTGCAAACAATGGCTAGAACTAAAAATATTGCAAAGAAAAACCCAAGAGCTTATTCCTCAACTTCATCATCCTCTGCATCTCTTCAAAAATCACCATCACCACCTCCACCTCCTTCTCCCATTATCAACCAAAACAACTCAGAATCATATGAATCTGACCCAGATTCGTTTGAAATCATCTTAAACCAAATCCCTAGTTCTGAAATTCAATCCCAATCCCATGAACCTCTCACCACTTCCGCGTTTGAAACCTCTGAGACCACTCTCCAAACTGAAACTATTCATATTCCCATTTCAAAACCAATTACTTCTGGGGATTTAATCACACCAATCTCATCTATGGCTGTTCCAAGCATGGCTGAAACACCTCCTGTGTTGGTCAGATCGAAAAAACCCAAATCCATGAAGAAAAATAAATCTGTTGATTCATCTCAACTTAGGCGATCATTAAGGATATTGTCTGGTTTTTGAACAAAGAAACCAATTGTTCAAATAATACAGTGCATGTGATTGATGATACTGATTCTGACAAAACACCATCAAACAATAGTGAGTCATCAACTAATGATGAAGAAGAAATCATCTTCTGTACTCAACCAAAACCCAAATCTGCACCTGCCAAGATTTCTGTCAAAACAAACTATGGAAAAAAGCCTATCTTCAAGGGAAAAGCACCTGCAACTTCTTCTGCTTCAAAATCAAAAATCAATCTCATTCCCACTCCTCTGGTTCATCCTGAAACTCAAGCAATTTTTGACAAATATTGGAAAACAAAGCCTATTGCTGTGAGTAGGTTTTTTCAGTATGATGAGCTTCTCAAAGAAGGAATAGATTTGAAGAAGTATACTGAACCACTTGGTTGGACTCAGTTCTTTCAAATTCATGAAACAACTTATCCAGAGCTTGTTCAAGCTTTTTATCATAATTCTGAAGTTTTTGCTGACAAAGGGTTAATCATCTCAAACTTGAAAGGTATTGAAACTCAACTCACCACTGATGTCCTTGCTAAATTATTGCATTTACCACAAGATGGAAGTGAAATCTAGGAGCTAATTGGTATGATGCCTTGAATCTGAACAAACTTGATGTGCTTAATCACTTGTTTACTGAAGTAAGTGATCCTAATGTAACTCCTAGAACTGCAATGCTGAAAAAGGAGATGAAAATACTCCATAATATGGCTCAACATGCCATTTTTCCAAGGAATGGGAGTAAGGATAAGGTACTTGACATTGATATGATGATGATTTATCACTTGTCAAAAGAAAAAAAGATTAGTCTTCCTTATGCTATCATTCAACACATGATCAATGCTGCTCAATCTGGTTTGAAAAGAGTCTCTCTGCCCTATGCCATGATTTTATCAAAAGTGTTTAGGTTCTTCATGGTGGATTGCTCAAACCAAAAGATGGAAAACATCATTCATCACTTTAACAAAAAGAACATCACTCACATGAAGAATGATGATGAAAAGGAAACACCTATGCCTGAAGTTGGTGTTAAAAGGAAAAGAGCTGAGGAAGAAGATTTGGAAAACCTTGCTGCTTTCTTGGGAGTTCAGTCTGAGACTGATCCCTCAACTAGAACCAACATAGAAAACATTGAGGTAACCACTCCTGCTACTGTCCCATTTTCAACTAATACTTCTCTGAATTGGGATCCAAATATTAGGATTGAAACACCTCAAGTTAGTCAAACATGTTTCAACTCACATTCATCCACTGTACCACCAATCACATCCACTTTTTCACCCTTGATGACCTCTTCTCATGAAAATCTTAGGCATCAATTTAGCTCTATGTTTGCATCCTCTCCGAACTTTCCAAGACTCAATGAACTAATCTACATTGATAGCACAATTCCCACCATTCCATCAACCTTTGGTACTTTGAGCTCATTTTGCTCCTCTACTCAAGCTGGTCCTTCTAACTCTACTCCAGAAACTCATGGAAATGAGAATGTGAAAGAAGGAAATTATGCCAAAAATAAACAAGCTGACAAAGACAAACACAAGATCAGAAAGGATTTGTCAAAGCTGTACATGGGTCAGCAGATCAATAACAACTTGCTTTCTTACATGGTTTTTGAGGCACAGATCATGAGGAACTGGTTCACAAATGTTGTTTGTCCTCAACTTGGTTTAATTCCTCCTCAGCCAAATCCTGCTCCAGAATTTCTGTTTATGCCACAGCAGAGTGCTTCAACTTCCAGTGCTTGCTCAAGCCCATCTGCTCAAGAAAATGACAATGATCATGCACATGGCACTGCCCCTACCTCTGGTCCTGCACCCAAGTGATCATTTTCCTACCTTTTTGATTTTAACAAAAGGGGGAGAAGTGTTATTAAGTAAATAAGGGGAGAATTGAAGCTAATTCTGTTTTAAGCTCTTTTTGAAAAGCACTTATTTTGATAATCTGATTTAGAAGAACCTAGATAGTTTGGTAAGTTCTCATTTTGGCTAGTAAAAGAACTTCTCCTATTATTTTATATTTCTAAACTATGCATCTATTTGAATTCACATCCTTTTGCATTAATCTTGTACTCAAACTGTCATTTGAATCTCTTGTAATGAGCTTATTGATTATTGATATATATAGTGAATTCAAAAGTTTATGACTTTATATCAATTATGTTATGATCAATGGATGCTTGAATTGAAGGGGAGTTTGATAAATTAAACTCTGATACATGTTCATAATTGTTTTAATCAAAATCAGAATCATAAGATAAAATAAATTAAAAGAGTTTGTTATCATCAAAAAGGGGGAGATTGTTGAGGCAAAAACCTTATTTGATGTTTTAATTATAACAAAGGGGGAGATTGTTGGGTTTTGAAGATTGGCTACAATTGTGTCAAAAACATATATTAGCCAGATGTGTGGTTAGATGCCTGTGATCACTGATGATGGGTCAGATGCTGTAGCATATGGAACAACATTCTGTGATCTGCCAGCTCGCGCCAACTCGCGCGTTTATATTTTTATGCAATCAATTATAAGATTCGCTTTGAGTTTTCTTTTAACCATTACTTGGTGATTAAGTCACATGTGCTGAAGAAGTCTAAGGCGGTCAAGCCTAGATATATTTTAAAAGGTGATATTGATTTATTTTTCAAGAAGATCTCTTGTTCTAGAAGATTCAAGACTTGGACCTTACAACGTCCAAAGGTGTCTGAAGCCCATACCCTACAGTATAAATATATGTAATGACAGACCCTAGAATCTAAGCTAAACCGTGTGTGTTCTAAAGCGTGTGTTTTAAGGTTTAGTCTTCTTTATTGTTTATTGTTTCTTTGTGAGTCTTTGCTTGTATCATCGCTGGTCAAGCTAAGGACGTGTTTGCTAGAGTTGTAATTGTGCTTCTCCTAAGCCTGTAGGTACGGAGTTAGTATTCAGTCGGAAGAGTGTGTCTCTTGTCCAAAGAAAACATATCAAAAGAGAAAAGAATAAAAGCAACGCTGTCTGTGTTGTTTTAGGTTAGAAGGTGAGACGGGGTCTCATATCTAGGAGTTCCTAGGTAGAGTTGTCACGTGAAGTAGGGTCTAGGTGGAAGACAAGTAGTGAGGCTACGTTGGTCCTTACACTAGAACTATTATAGTAAATTCACTCCTGGATTGATATCCCCCAGACTAGGGCAAGTTGTGCCGAACTAAGTTAACAAACCTACTGTGTTCTTTACTTTTTCGCTGTTTTTAATTACGTTTTATTTGTGTTATTGTCCTGAGGTAGACACGCGCTCGGACAGTTGTGCTTACATTGTTCACAGCGTTTGTTTGTCTGGTAGCCAGAATTTCAATTGGCACCAGAGCAGGCACCCTGTTCTGTTTAGGGTGAGTTCTAGGGAGGTTTTCTGGCAAAGATGGACAAGGAAGGAGGACCTATGAATAGGCCACCACTTTTGGTTGGTGACTCTAATTATGACAAATAGAAATCTCGGATGACAACGTTTCTAAAATCCATGGATCACAAAACATGGAGAGCTGTTATAAAAGGTTGGGAACATCCAGTAGTTACTGATAAAGATGGTAATGCCACCACCACACTCAAGCCTGAGGAAGAATGGAGCAAAGATGAGGAGGCACTAGCTAATGCAAATTCAAAAGCCTTGAATGCTCTATTCAATGGAGTTGATGTGCATATATTCAAGCTGATCAAAAGATGCACTGTTGCCAAGGAGGCATGGAAGATACTCCAAACTGTTCATGAAGGTACATCCAAGGTGAAAAGCTCAAGATTGCAACTTTTGACTAGTAAGTTTGAGAGCTTGAAGATGAATGATGAAGAAAGCATTCAAGAATTCCACATGAAGATTCTTGATTATGACAATCAATTTGATGCCTTGGGTGAGAAGATATCTGAAGAAACTTTAGTGAGAAAGATGCTTAGGTCTCTACCTAAGAGATTTGATATGAAGGTCACTGCAATAGAGGAGTCCAAAGACATTTCAGATTTGAAGATGGAGGAGCTAGTTGGCTCTTTACAAACCTTTAAGATGTCAGCCAATGAGAGATCTGAGAAGAAGTCAAAGAGCATTGCTTTTGCTGCTGAAGAGTCTGACCAACAAGATAATATGGAGACTGATGAAAGTATCTCTGAAGCTATGGCAATGTTGGGAAAACAATTCAGTAGAGCCTTGAAGATGGACAGACGTCCTAAGACATATGCTCCAGACAACAGTCGCATCACAAACAAGAATGTTACTAATCAGAAGAAACCCAGAACTGAGGACAAGACGAATCAAAACAAAGGGGTTCAATGTCATGAATGTGAAGGATATGGTCATATCAGAACTGAGTGTGCGACTTATTTGAAGAAGCAGAAGAAGGGAATGACGTTTACTTGGTCAGATGAAGATGAAGAAGATCCTGAAACTTCCAATCATGTTGTTGCTCTGATAGGAGTGTGTACATCTGAATCAAGCTTCTTTGATGGAGAGCTATCTTATGAAGAATCTCCTGATGTTTATCAAGAGTTGGAGGTCAGAAGTGAAGAAATTTCTAAGCAAAAAGGAACCATTGCTCTTCTGCAAGCTGAAAAGAATAATTTGCTACAAATAAACTCAGATCTCAATGATGAAGTTGCTTTACTAAAATCAAAGATAGACAACATGAACAAGTAACTGAGGATGCTCAACAGAGGTACTGATAAATTAGATGAAATTCTGGAGATTGGGCAGAGTTCAAGGAATGTTAAAGGTATAGGCTTTGACTACAGAGTTGTCCCTCATCAGACACAATTTGTACTAGCTGTTAGTTCTTATGATCCAACTATGTCAAGACAAATGCCCTTACATCAAGCAAGACAACGGAGGATTAACTACAAGTCCTGACAAAAGGGTAGATACTATGATTGGATATGTCACCACTGTGGAAGAAAGAGGCACATTAGACCCTTCTATTACATATTACACGGCTCTCCTGACAAAAATTACTCATCAAGACTTGAGCCTGTTGTGAAGAACATCAAGAAGGAATGGAAGATGAAGAATGACCAATTCACAAGCAATACTGCTAGTGAGACTGCTCAAATTGCTCACACATCTATGAGAGTCTCATCTAGAAGTGATTGGTATTTTGATAGTGAGTGTTCCAGGCACATGACTAGAGTAAAACAATTTTTGACAGATGTTGTGCCACATGCTACCAACTTTGTAACTTTTGGGGATAGATCCAAAGGAGAGATCAAGGGTATAGGAACACTGGTAAATGGAGATCTAACAAAGCTTGATAAAGTTCTTCATGTAAAAGGATCTAATCAATGTTAGTCAGTTATGTGATCAAGGGTTGAAAGTCAACTTTACTAAGGATGAATGTTTAGTAACAAATACTGAAGGTGACACCTTGATGAAAGGTGTGAGATCAAAGGACAACTGTTACATGTGGGTCTCACAAGACAACATTGTACTATCTGCCTGTTTAATAGCAAAAGAAGAAGTGAAACTGTGGCATAAAAAACTTGGGCATTTGAATCTGAGAAGCATGAAGAAAGCTATTGCTGAAGGAGCTATCAGAGGTTTACCTAACCTTCAAATTCAAGAAGGTAGTATTTGTGGAGAATGTCAGGTGGGTAAACAGACCAAAGTGCCGCACCAGAAGCTACAACATTTGTCCACATCCAGAGTCCTTGAACTTCTACATATGGATTTGATGGGACCTATGCAAGTTAAAAGCCTAGGTGGAACAAAGTATGCCTTTGTTATTGTTGATGACTTCTCCAGATTCACATGGATCACATTTATTAAAGAAAAGTCTGACACTTTTGAGAAGTTTAATGATCTATGTTTACAACTTCAAAGAGAAAAGGAGTGTAATATTGTCAAGATCAGAAGTGACCATGGGAAAGAGTTTGAGAATGCTAAGTTCTCAGAGTTTTGCACTGCTGAAGGAATATTTCATGAGTTTTCTGCACCTATCACTCCTCAGCAAAATGGTATAGTTGAAAGGAAGAACAGAACATTGCAAGAATCAGCTAGAGTCATGTTACATGCCAAGAAGCTACCTTTATATTTTTGGGCTGAAGCCATGAATACAACCTGTTACATCCATAACAGAGTTACATTGAGAAAACGTACATCTACTACCTTATATGAGTTATGGAAGGACAGAAAGCCAACAGTGAAACACTTTCATGTGTTTGGTAGCAAGTGCTATATCTTAGCTGATAGAGAACCAAGAAGGAAGATGGATGCTAAAAGTGATGAAGGAATTTTTCTGGGTTATTCAAACAACAGCAGAGCCTATAGAGTGTTCAATTCCAGAACCAGAACAATGATGGAGTCTATTAATGTTGTGATAGATGATTGTGGTAAAGATGCTGTGCCACATGATAGCACATCTGACTCAGCGGATGATACTCAGGGGGAGACAGAAGATGTAGACACAAATGTAGAAGAATCTGAAGAGAGTAATTCAGAGTTTACTTCTCCCAACAAAGGGTCATCTATCAGAATACAGAAGAACCATCCTATAGATCAAGTCATTGGAGATCCAAATCAAGGGATCACCACTAGAAGGAGATATAGTGAGGTATCAAATTCCTGTTTTATATCAAATTTTGAGCCTAAGAATGTCAAGGAGGCTTTGACTGATGAGTTCAGGATAAATGCAATGCAAGAAGAATTAACTCAATTCAAAAGGAGTGATGTGTGGGATTTAGTTCCTAGACCTGAGAATGTGAATGTCATAGGAACAAAGTGGGTATTCAAGAACAAGTCAGATGAAAATGGTACTATCACAAGGAACAAAGCCAGACTTGTTGCTCAAGGTTATGCTCAGATTGAAGGAGTAGATTTTGGTGAGACTTTTGCACCTGTAGCTAGGTTGGAATCCATCAGATTGTTGTTGGGAATAGCATGCATCCTCAAATTCAAGCTATATCAAATGGATGTCAAGAGTGCATTCCTCAATGGATATTTAAATGAAGTTGTCTATGTGGAACAGCCTAAAGGTTTCATTGATCCAAGTGGTCCTAACCATGTCAACAAGTTGAAGAAAGCCCTATATGGGTTGAAGCAAGCTCCTAGGGCTTGATATGATAGACTTACTGACTTCTTGGTAACTCATGGCTACAGAAAGGGTGGCAATGACAAAACTTTGTTTGTGAAAGATGTTAGAGGAAAGCTTATGATTGCCCAAATCTATGTTGATGACATAGTGTTTGGAGGAATGTCTAACCAGATGGTGGAGCATTTTGTTCAGCAAATGCAATCTGAATTTGAGATGAGTCTTGTGGGTGAGGTAAATTATTTTCTTGGTCTTCAAGTAAAACAGATGGAAGACACTATCTTTATCTCCCAAAGCAAGTATGCTAAAAGTATTATCAAGAAATTTGGTATGAAGAATGCTACTCATAAAAGAACTTCTGCTCCTACTCATGTGAAGCTTTCAAAGGATGAAAAGGGTGTTGATGTTGATCAAAGTATGTACAGGAGCATGATTGGAAGTCTCCTATATCTCACTGCAAGCAGACCAGACATTACTTTTGCAGTTGGAGTATGTGCTAGGTACCAAGCTGAACCAAAGATGAGTCATCTGACTCAGGTGAAGAGGATTTTGAAGTATGTCAACAGTACCAGTGATTATGGGATACTATATACCCATGGGAATAATACTATGTTGATTGGGTACCGTGATGCTGATTGGGCTGGAAGTGCTGATGACAGGAAGAGTACTTCTGGTGGATGTTTCTTTCTAGGCAACAATCTCATATCATGGTTTAGTAAGAAGCAAAATTGTGTTTCCTTATCCACAACTGAGGCTGAGTATATAGCTGCTGGAAGTAGTTGTGCACAATTGGTTTGGATGAGACAGATTCTGAGTGAGTACAATGTCAAGCAAGATGCTATGACTTTATTCTGTGACAACCTGAGTGCAATTAATATTTCTAAAAATCCTATTCAGCACAGCAGGACTAAGCACATTGACATTAGACATCATTTTATTAGAGATTTAGTTGAAGAAAAGGTCATCACTCTTGAGCATGTTGCAACTGAAGAGCAAGTAGCAGATATTTTTACTAAAGCCCTTGATATTACTCAATTTGAAAAATTAAGAGGGAAGTTAGGTATCTGCCAGATTGAAGAATTGTAGCAGTTAATTTATTGGAGGCGTGCAGCAGTTACATTTCAATATCATAACTGTTTATTGCACGTAAGTCTAGGAAGCCACTCTCCAACTTCCTCAAGTGTTACTTTTGCACATTACAACTTTACTTTTGCAAACTCTCATCTTCTCAACTTCTCTCTCGCCCAGTTCAACAACTTTCATTGTTTACTACTCTTTTGCTCGATCAAACAACAAATCATCACCATGTCTGATTCTATTCCACAACCTACATTACAAGATCAAATCAAAAATCTTCAATCCGATCCTGTTTCTGATACCGTTGCTCAACCATAAATTCAATCGACGGTTATTACTGATGCTCAACCGCTTGCCATGATTTCTAGCACCGGTGTGGTCACACGAAGTGCTAAAGTGTTAACGTCAAGGAAGAAGGGCTCTTCATCTTCTGCGACTGTAAAGGGCTCGAAAACAAAAGGTAAGAAATCAAAACCCTCTCTTGCTAAGCGTGTTGCTCTGAGCATGCATAATCTCTATTGTAAAGAGAATCCTTTTGTTTCAACTGTTGTGGAGCCAAGTGCTGACACTTTTGTCAGTAAATCTGATGATACCCCCAGTGAGGGTAATGTTGTTGTTGATGAAACTGTAACCCTAGGTTCTGGTAATCCTAGGATAGATGAAGATTTAGTGACTGATAGGGAGAATATTTCTGTTGAAAAATCATCTGAGAAAACTTATGCTGAAAAAGATGTTAGTGTTGATGATTCTGTTGCTGAGAAATCAACTGTGTTTACTGAAGAACAGACAGATGCTATGCCAGATGCTCCCGCATCTTTGGCACAGGCTGATGTTGAGACCACTGAGGTGCCTGATACACCTATGACTGATAGTGTTCATGAAGAAGACTCTCCTGAGCTTGAGACTGCTGAATTTGATACTCAACATCCTGAGAGTCCTGATCCTGATACTTTGTTGCAAGATGATGTGGTTCTGGTAGATGATGATAAACCAGATGATGTTACTGTGGAGGAAACTCTTGTTGTTGGTGTTGCTCGTAGGACAAGGAGCAAGTCTGTTGTGATTGAAAGTGCCCTTGAGGGCAATAAAAAGAAAGTTGATACTAGGAAAAAGCCCAGGTATGGTCCCCCTAAGGGTTGGAGCAAGGCTGTGCTCCAATCTACTCTAGGGAAGAAGAGTCTGAAGAGAAAAGATCCCCCTACAAGTGATTCTGATTTTGAGGTTGCTGAGACTGATGTTGCCACTTTTGGTAAGGCATCTAGGAAGACAATTAAGGGTATGAAAGTACCTCTATCTATACCTCCAGCACCCCTTGATAATGTGTCTTTCCATCTGGAAAATGGTTCTGCGAGGTGGAAATACATCTACCATAGAAGGCTTGCTCTGGAAAGGAATTTAAAAGAAGATGTTTTCAAGTGTGAAGAACTTGTTGATCTATTATCTTCTGCTGGTTTGATGAAGACTGTGAGGAATCTGGGTTTTTGCTATGATAAGCTGGTTAGGGAGTTTTTGGTGAATGTCTCTGAAGATCTTGATGATGCAAGGAATCCTGAGTTTAGGAAGGTTTTTGTTAGAGGCAAGTGTGTGAACTTCTCTCCTCTGGTTATTAATGAATATCTTGAGAGGTCTACTAAAGAGGTTCCTGAGATTGAGATGACTGATGATACAATTTGCAAGACTATTACTGGTAATAAGGTCAAACATTGGCCTAAACATTTGTCTTCTGCAAAGTTAACTCCCTAGTTTGCTGTGTTGAACAAGATAGATGCTTCCAACTGGACACCAACCACTCATTCCAATTTTATTGCTACTGGGTTGGCCAAGTTTATCTATGCAGTTGGCACTAAGACTGCTTTTGACTATGGAGCTTATATTTTCTATCAAGTATTGGAGCATGCCAAGTCATATGCTATCAAGTTTCCTATTGCCTTTCCCACTCTGCTGTGTGGTATTATTCTCCAGCAATATTCAGATATTTTGGTTGGGACTGATGAGCCCTACAAAAGGCCAAGTCCTTTGTCTGTGGATTGCAGGTTGTTGTCTGTGACAGATGCTGCTGAAGATGTGAGTACTTCTTTAAGGTCATCTGGTGTGCTCAGCAGGAAACAAATGATTGCTGATCTTACTGATACCAGTATGGCTCTTGGGGCCAGAAAGTTGAAGATTGATAAGGTCATTGCAGCCTTGAAGGCTGAAGAGGAAGCTGAAGTTGAAGGTGAGGATATTAAGGAAGTTCAAGAAAAGGAAGGAGAAAAGGAAGATGCTTCTGCTGCTGGTGATACTAAGGAGATGTCAGATGATTCTGATGAGTCTACCTCTGTTTGACTCTGATATGTGTTTCTCTGATTTTCTTTTTCATGTTTTGTTATATCCTGGATTTCTAATGCACTTATGTGTGCTTATGGTCTGTAATATGCACTATGTGATACTGCCCTATGTTCTATTTCTGCATTTTCTATGCATGACTTTTGTTTGCCAGAATTTATGGCTAAAAAAGGGGAGTAGTATGTTCGTTTATGTTCGTTCGATCGTGCTCGTGTTCGCTCTGATACCATAGTATGATCGTGATCGTGTTCGTTCGTTTGTTGAAGCTCTTATACGTGTCTCACGTAGCTCTGAGCAATTATTGCTGAAGATGTGACGACAGATGCTCTAACATCTGTCCTGAGAAGGTGTGTGTGCGTATCTTGAGGGGGAGCAAATATCTTTATGATATGTGCGCTTGTTTGTACGCATGTTTTGAGGGGGAGTTTATCTAACTCTATGCTTGTGGAAATTTATTTTTTCCAAAGGCATTTATTTCTCTCCATGAACTCACTATGTGAGAGGCTGTTTTCTTTGAGGCTGAACGTATTCTCTTCTGATGATCGCCTCTGATTCTACGTGTAAGTGATCATTAACCATAGAGCCGTGCTGAAAGTGTTTTCATTATCTATTATGATTCTTAAGCCTATGGAGGTTGAAGGAAGTTTGATTTTATCTCTCCAAGAACTGGCTTTAAAATGTTTTAGCCAAAATTTTGCCAAAGGGGGAGATTGTTGGGTTTTGAAGATTGGCTACAATTGTGTCAAAAACATATATTAGCCAGATGTGTGGTCAGATGCCTATGATCACTGATGATGGGTCAGATGTTGTAGCATATGGAACAACATTCTGTGATCTGCCAGCTCGCGCCAGCTCGCGCGTTTATATTTTTATGCAATCTTTTAGAAGATTCGCTTTGAGTTTTCTTTTACCCATTACTTGGTGATTAAGTCATGTGTGCTGAAGAAGTCTAAGGCGGTCAAGCCTAGATATATTTTAAAAGGTGATATTGATTTATTTTTCAAGAAGATCTCTTGTTCTAGAAGATTCAAGACTTGGACCTTACAACGTCCAAAGGTGTCTGAAGCCCATACCCTGCAGTATAAATATATGTAATGACAGACCCTAGAATCTAAGCTAAACCGTGTGTGTTCTAAAGCGTGTGTTTTAAGGTTTAGTCTTCTTTATTGTTTATTGTTTCTTTGTGAGTCTTTGCTTGTATCATCGTTGGTCAAGCTAAGGACGTGTTTGTTAGAGTTGTAATTGTGCTTCTCCTAAGCCTGTAGGTACGGAGTTAGTATTCAGTCGGAAGAGTGTGTCTCTTGTCCAAAGAAAACATATCAAAAGAGAAAAGAATAAAAGCAACGCTATCTGTGTTGTTTTAGGTTAGGAGGTGAGACAGGGTCTCATATCTAGGAGTTCCTAGGTAGAGTTGTCACGTGAAGTAGGGTCTAGGTGGAAGACAAGTAGTGAGGCTACGTTGGTCCTTACACTAGAACTATTATAGTGAATTCACTCCTGGATTGGTATCCCCCAGACTAGGGCAAGTTGCGCCGAACTGGGTTAACAAACCTACTGTGTTCTTTACTTTTTCGCTGTTTTTAATTACGTTTTATTTGTGTTATTGTCCTGAGGTAGACACGCGCTCGGACACTTGTGCTTACATTGTTCATAGCGTTTGTCTGTCTGGTAGCCAGAATTTCAAATATGCTTGTCATAAATATTATTCTTCCATTATTGGACATTTTGAAGAACAAAACATGTGCATAAAGTTCAAGAATGATTCTCCAAGTGTTTTGTTGTTTATGTTCTTATCAGTTCAGATTTAAGTTGGATACATAGACCAATCAAAAGACAACAACAAGCTTTATTTATTGGTTGGCATGTACTTTTATGAAAGTATTTTAATGGAGCTTGTCCCACGCCTTTTCCTTAATTTATGGAGAAGTACAAGGCAAGGACTATGACAAAGGACAATAGATATATAGCCTTAACAGTAAACCAGTTGTATATTACCACTATGTCAAGTACACACATCATTCTCCAACAATTTTTTATTGTCTTGCATCAGCTCTTTCTTGAGACTGGTCTGAGACTGATAACATAAAGAATGATTTATTGTGTACTTTAAAGACAGCTCATCAACAGCTATTTCATCATGTGCAAAATACTTTCAACGGCTATTCTTGATGCCCAAGCATTGTACCTTCATTCCAGCTCATCCATTGTGGGCCCCACACGCTCCTCATTTTAAATCTGCCTAATGATCAATCTGAGACCGGTCTGGCAGACGCTCCTGCTTTCAATTTAATTGATTAAATTTAATTGGAAGAGGCTCCACTTATTGTTTGCATGTGAGTAACGGCTATACTTGTTGATCAAGGCTTGAAGACTCAAATATTTCCTATAAATAGGCCTCATTATCAACATTGAAGAGCAAGAGTTTTAGCACACATCAAAGCAATCATTTCATTATCACACAAGCAATCTCAAGCTCTTCTTTATATCTCAATCACTCCAATACTCTCAAATACTATACTGGATCTGTATAAACAATTAGAGTGATTTTTAGAGATAATAGTTTCATAAGCTTTCTTCAACTTAGTTGATTTTACTACAAAAGCTTAGACACAAAAACCACATCTCTTTGTAAGAAAGATTTGCTCAAGTCAATTGTTCATATTGTTTGAGTGTTACCTTAGGGATAAGGTGGATTAAGAAATTTGATCTTGTGTGAGATCAAAAGAAGTTTTGTATCAAGAGATCGATTGTATCTCAAAAGACATAGTGGAGAAACTGGACTAGCCCAAGATTAAGGGTGAACCAGTATAAAAACTTTTGTGTGTTCTTCTTACTCTTCTCAAGCTTTTACAAAATCACAACACACACTACACTCGTTATAATTTGTTAAAAGCGTTACTTTATACTTGTTGAGATCAATCTAAGATCAGTCTTACATATTGTTCTTGATAAATCTAACGTTTGATTTTTATAGTTAATTTTTAAAAGTTCACAATTCAAACCCCCCATTTCTTGTGAAAAACTTTGCTACTTCAAAAGGACCAAATTTAACCTTATTTTCATGTCTATTATGATAACGTAAAAAATTATTTAGTGTATGATACATAGAATTTATGTCACATTGCATCAAGACTATGAAAATTTCAAAATATTAAATTTCATTATTTTTCTTGAATATAAGTTAAAATCTTACTTCATTATCAAAAAATTTAAAATGTCGCTTCCCTTTTCAATCTAAAGTATTATTTTAATAAATTAACTATATTTTTAGTTCTTAAATTTTTTAAAAATTTAATTTTTTATTATCGTTAAACTTTTAAATTTTTAATATAAGTTTTTATTTTTATTTAATGTCGTTTACACAAATCACAATCTTTTTACTTCATTTTCTATAAAAAAAATATATATATTTACTCTAATAATGTATATTTAACCAACGTTATAAAATATAATATCTTAAATTCACTATTAAATATTAAAATAAATTACTCAAATAATAATTTAAAATAAATTAGTAAATAATATTAAAAAAGAAAATAATCTCGTGCATGGTGCAGACTAACATACTAATTATTTTTTATATCTATAATCCATTAACTAAAGTTTTATATTAACGGAGTCGATTAGTTAACAACAAAATCAAAGTAATACGTAGTAAATAATTTTTTTGGTTACAGTCAATTAATTAATTAATTAATTAAAGGTATAGTTAGATGTCCCAAATGTATGTGGTCTCCAATTACAAGTTACATGCCGCCATGATAGAGCAACATATTCACAAAACATATTTTAAAAATCAAACAAACATATTCATAAGTTGCCTAAAAAAACTATTATAATAATTCAACTAAAAAAAATATTTACTAAAGTTTTATATTAACAGAGTCGATTAGTTAACAACAAAATCAAAGTAATACGTAGTAAATAATTTTTTTGGTTACAGTCAATTAATTAATTAATTAAAGGTATAGTTAGATGTCCCAAATGTATGTGGTCTCCAATTACAAGTTACATGCCGCCATGATAGAGCAACATATTCACAAAACATATTTTAAAATTCAAACAAACATATTCATAAGTTGCATAAAAAAACTATTATAATAATTCAACTAAAAAAAATATTTTAGTTAAAGTAATTTTTGCTCAAATAATCTGTATAATTTTTGAAAATTAATTTATTTATACTTACTTTATTTATATATATATATATATATATATATATATATATATATATATATATATAGGGAACTTCTACGGTACAATAGGTAAATCCTATTGTACCGGTACACTTGATTTTCAAAATAGTAAATAAATATTTATTTTTATATATTAAAAAATTATTTATTGACTATTATATTTTATAGAACATAATTACATAAGAAAAATCACAATTTCAAACATTATACTAATTTTTTATATTTTTTATATAAAAATTCAATATTCACTATTATGAATAATAAAAATTCAAAAATAATTAAAAAAAAATCAAAATTTATTTTTTTGACAATTTTAATGAATGATTATTAGTTATTATAATATTTTAAAAGATAGAAATTTTTTATTTTTTTCAAATAATACTCATTTTCTATTATTTTAAACCTATTGTACCGGTACAATAGAATTTGTCTATTGTACCATAGAATTTGCCATATATATATATATATATATATATATATATATATATATATATATATAATTAACTATATTGCTTCATAACAATATTGAATGAAAAATGAAGTAAAATAATATCTGTCACAAAATAAATGTCCTACTTGTCAAAATTGTTTGTCTCAAAATAAATGTCTTATATTATTCATAACATTGGTTTATCTTATTTTATCCTTTAAAGCAATCATTAGGTGAGACAAAAAGTACACTCAAATATCTACATTTTAGTATTAAATTGTCTACTACTAATAAAAAGAGAGAATATTTTAGTAAAAGTCATATTCTCTTTTTTTCATTTACACACTTTAAGAATTCGGTCAATTGTAACACTTAAATTGGTACAGAGTCAGCAATATGAAGAAATAAGTCGTTATAATTTTTGGGCTAAAGTTTCAAAAAATAAGTCCTACACTTTTTTGGGCTTAGTCGGCCGGCTCTCTATTGACCAAGCTCACTATAAAATCTTTTGAAATCTTAAAAGTCTATGCTACAAATCCATTAAGGGTTTGTTTAGCATGACCAAAAAACTAGCTAATAGCTTATAGTTTATAAACTCATTTGAGGAAAAAAACTATTTAGTAACTGTGAACTTATAACTTATTTTTCAGACACTATTTCAAGTAGCGTTTTAGCTTATAACTTATACCTTATCATCTTTTCTTTCAATTTTACCCTTATTATTTTACCAAAAATCCCATTTTATCCTTTATAAATTATTATACTTTAAACAAAACATTTAGTGTACTATGTATTGTACAGTGCTACCAGTACCAGACTCTTTGTCCTTTCCATCAAACTTTATGGCCTTATAATTTTTTTTTGACGTGGACCCTATTATTTTCTGTTGGCAATGTAATGTTTTTTTTTTTTGTAAGTGTTCGTATACATATTTTATTTGTTAAGTTGCTTAATGCATGTCTTGTCTATATGACTATCTATATCAAACCCTTCTCTTTTAATTTAAGATAATATGTGTATCTGTTATAAAAGTTATTATTTGTTCACTAAAATAAATTATCTATAATTTATTTTATAAAGTAAAAAAAATGAAATATTGTCAAAAAAATGAAATACAAAAATTCAAAGAATAAATAATTATATATTAAATTAATAAATTTAAATTTGTAAATTTAATTTTCTAAACTTTAACTATCTTAAATATTAATTTAATTATAGATTTTATTAAAAAAATTTACATGAAACTTTTTAATAAAGAATGTCCTTTTATGTCATTTTATATTTATAAGTCAGTTGAACAACTAATTTTACCAAACACTTCAAGACGCTTATCAGCCATCAGCTATAAGCTATCAGCCATCAGCTATAAGCTACTCCCTCTGTACCAAAATAAGTGTCATACTTGCCAAAAAAATTTGTCCCAAAATAAGTGTCATATACTCTCTCCGTCCCTTAATATAAGACCCTTTTTGACTAAATTTTACTATTCATTTATCATGTTTTGACCGTATTTTTCTAATAATATACATATGTAAAAATTAGCATATAAGATCTTGTTTGATTTGTTTTGATGAGTATTTTCAAGATATTAAATTTTTATAATTTTTACTGTTAGATAATTAAAGATATTAGCATTCAAAGTTGTACATTGACGTACGTGCAGTGGTCAAAAAGGGTCTTATAATTAGAGACGGAGGGAGTACTATTTATAACATTGATTTTTCCTATTTTATCCCTTAAAGTAATCATTAAGTGGGAGAAAATGTACACTAAATGATCTAATTTTTAGTCTTCCAATGTCTACTACCAATAAAAATAGAGGGTAATTTAGTAAAAATTATATTATCTCTCTTTCATTTACACATTTTTCTTAAAATGTGTGATTTGGTCATCTGTGACACTTAAAATGGGACGGAGGGAGTATAAGCTACCAGCTAGCTTATCAGCCATCCTTTATTTTTGCCAAACAGACCCTAAAATTCAAATGAAAAAATCATGATTGTAAAAAGTCATTCATAAAAGTCTTAAATGTCAATACAATCTTACAAAGTCTTTTAAAATCTTCAAGAATTTTGTTGTTAATTAAAATAATCTCTCAAAATCTCAATGGAATACATCGCCCTTAATGTGTTAGACCGCAACTTCTAACTCCTAATTTTATATTTTTATACAATTTTTATTTACAAAAACAAATAAAAAATGTTATAGTCACACTCTCTAACATACTCCTCTAAACACACCCTAATTAAATTAATCATTTCTCAAAAGAAATTTCTTGCATGTAACAAGTACAACATAACATATACTCCCTCATGCCTTAATTATAAGCAACTTTCCATTTTTTAGATTCATTGAATAATTAATGTATTCAGCCTTAATTATAGACCATATATATAAGTTATTCAATGAATTTAAAAATTAAAAACTTGCTTATAATTAAGGAAGAAAAGAGTACACAAATAGTAGATACTCTACTTTATGTTCAAACATATTGTGCCCTTTTATAAACCTCCTTTAATCGTCAATATTATGTTCTTATTGTCCACTTTGAGCCCTTATAATTCTATCATTTATAAAAAGACATCTCGTTAAATTAAGAAATATGAATATTATACATAACTATAACTATTCTTAACATAGATTTTCAAGTAATGCAAGATTACCTTAATTAAAAACGATAATTCACAACCAAAAAATCATTTCATTGCAAAACATAATTGATATTTTTCTAACAGAATAATCATAATTGGTTAAAAATTGTATAAAATTGTATTACAATTAATATTATTACCTCAAACAACAATGATTATCATAGATTAAGTCCATGAATTATCAAAAGCAGCAGAAGTAATCGCTTGAGCAAACTCCTGAAAATTAATCATCCCATCACCGTCTGTATCAGCTTCCTTTATCATTCCGGTCAACTCCTCCGCCGTCAATGCATGTCCCAATTTCGCCATAGAATGAGCCAATTCCGCCGCCGTAATAAATCCATTTCCATCCCTATCAAACATATCAAAAAGCTGTCGAAGTTGCTCCTCCGTATACGGTGACTTCGCCGGTAAAAGCTTCGGTGCAACCAACGCAACGAACTCAGAAAATTCAATGAGTCCGTTGCTGTTGGTGTCTGCTCTTTGAATGAAAATTTCTAATTGCTCTGCGCTTGGTTTTAAACCGAGCGATCGGAGGAGAGAATTTAGTTCCAACTGCGTTAGGGTTCCGTCGTTGTTTCGATCAAATGATCGGAAAATTTCACGTAATTCTGCGATTTGTTCGTCGTCCAATTTAACTTGGTGTTGCTTTTTGTTCATTTCTTTTTCTTAAAATGTTAAGAAATGAAACGGTGTCGTTTTTGTATGAAGATTCTAACTAAGAGAGTGTTGTGTTGAGAAAGAAAGGAAGAAAAGAAAGAAGGGGTTAATGATTGTGTGAAGTTCCGAATTTTAAGTGGTTTACTCAATTGTAGGATCTCTTTTGAATTTTCCAAAGGAACTGAACTTCTATTATTGATGAGATGGAGAAGGTGAAGTTTTTATGTTTTTTTATATGTGTTTATTTTTAAATCTTGTATGATAAAATAATTGGAGACTTTATTGGTCCAAACTTAATGTTATGAAAAAGTATTTTCATCAAAAATTTGACTTTGAAACCTTCTCTCCTTTTTGACTTTGAATACTTATTATATATAATTAATTAGTGACATAAAAAGTTTTAAACAATGTAATTTTTTATAAAATATATTATTGAATTGAAAGTTATATCATATAGATTATTTGTGTAAAATTTTAGACAAATCTAAAATCATTTGATATGTTATTGAAACATATAAAGATTAACGAAGTTTAAGAAATCACAGAAATTGTAAATTTTTATGCATCTAAATAACATATCAGTTGATTTTTTATTTGTTTGAAATTTTACACAAATGATTTATATAATATAAAATTTTAATTCAACGGTGCATTTTATAAAAATTTATATCAGTTAAATTTTTTTGAAGTAGTTGAAGATAAATACTCAAATCTTGAGGTGGTACACAAGAAAAAAATCTAGTTATATACTACCTCCGTTCCTTTTTACTTGTCGTTTTAGAAAAAAGACGAAAATAGGAGGGGCTATTTGTCCACCTTATTTTCCTATTATGCCCTTTTTAAAAATATATATCATATTTTTAATCCACCAATAAATTTTTACTTTTTTTTTCAATTATTATCAATTTCCAAAAAAATCGTAACAAACTTTATTTAAAATCAAGCAAAAAATTTGTTCCAAAAAACTAGTGCTTAAATAAGAGATACTTCATCGTCAAAATGTTTAAAAAGTGCACTAAAAGCCCTGTTTAACATTTGCCTACAGGTTTGTAACCAAAAAAAAAAAACATTTGCCTACAGGTATTTGTAAGAACTAGGCTATCACCCGCGCGATGCGCGGGTTATATAAACTGTTAGGTGTAATAAAAAATTATTTCATAAAAAAAATATATAATATTAAAAAGTTGTGAGATTTTTAATAAAAAAATTATAAGATTTTATAATAAAAATGGTAAGACAAATATAATAACATTAATTTTGAAAATATAAAATTAAACGATAAAATGTAAGACACGTGCATTCAATATTAATTAATTTTCGACAATTTTGAAAAACTTCTCGAGTACATTAGAACTACAACACTATTGTCGGTTATTTAATATCTTTAACTATTCTCATAAAGTTACTTTTGATAAAAAAACATATTTTTGATCATTCGAATGCACATGAGTCTATTAAAATTTAAAACAAACTCTAGACTATTTAAATAAAACTTTATTTCAGTTTTCAAGTGATAATGAGAAAGTTCAGTTTTGATAAAATTGTATTCACCAACTTTTGCAAAAACTTAAAATGAAATAACATATACACAAAACTCTCAAAAATAAGAAACCAGTCAATACTCGTGAAAAAAAAAAGGAAAATAGAAAAAATCATAGACGAACAATTATAGCAACAATGAAATCACGTTTAAAGAGGATATTAAGCATTTCACAACTATCATCAATATCGAAACATGATTAAAATATAAAAATATGTTAAAGTAAATTTTTATTATTAGTTAATAGAATGTTAGTCTATTTCAAAAAGGATAAACCTTGAGATATTAATTTTTTCAAAATGATTGATTGCAAGGTCAAAAATAAAACATATCTTTAAAAAATCTAAAAGGTAAAAAAAACATTAATTAAAAAAATAGTATTAGTAGAAATGTTGAGAAGGGAGAACATCGTGAGAGAGAACGGTGAAGAAAATATTGAGAAGTGAACGGAAAAATGTTGAGAAAGTGAAGACAAAATAACATGTTTTTTTTGTTCCATGAGAAGTGGATTTTTATTTTTTTACTAATAAGAAGTGGAAAAAATTGAGAAATGACAATTAGTATTATTGGTAGTTAAGAGTAATTAATGCTATAATTTAGAAGGGAAAAAGTAGGGTTAAGTTATTGTTAACCTAACAACATTTATAAATAAAAGATTGTAATGAAGGAAACCGCATGCAAGTAAGCGGGAATTGCGTGACTGGTTCTCACGTTGTCTTGTTGTGCCGTCACCGTTACTATTAATGTGAACCAACCTCTCATGATTAATTAGTGTTGACATCGAATGCCACTTACTACGACTCTTTCTATTTGATATTAATTTTTTTTTCCTTTTTTTCTTTCTTTAAAGACTTTTTTTTTTTGGTCAAGTAAGTCATAAAACTTTTTTTTACATAAACGAGATGGCAAAGGCCACCAATAAACTCACATACACAAGTAGAGTAATTGGGATTCGAACTGAGGTCATGGACGTCCGGCCTAACAATTTCGACATTTTCTGCCAATTGAGGTAGAACTTCTGCCCAAGTCATAAGACTTTTCTTTACTTACTAGAGTTATGTGGATATCTAGCCGATGACATTAAACTATGTTAGCGTTTTTCCAATTTTACAAAGACTAATGACCGTAATTGTCTTTTGTTTTTGTCATAGGGTGCATTTAGTTCGGTTTTGTTTTATCTTTATTTCTCTATTAAGTTATAACTAGAGTTAAATATATATTTTATAAAAAAATTCTTAAAAAAAGTGGTTTAATATTAATAAGGCTTTAAATTACGGAATCATGTAGCCAAGTTCCAGCACTACTGATAATGGCTGGCAAGGATTATGTTTTCAAGTTTCCAGGGATTGATTTAACATATGGGCATGATCGTTACATATGATTCTTGGCTGATAATAAAATTCTTCTTTAAATCACTACTAGTAAAAAACTCGTAAACATGAGCTTTGGGTTGTTTTCATCAACTACAAGTTTATGAGTAAAACCTACATCTTCAACAAAAAAACTCAGATCTGTGAGTTGAAGATTTCGAATTCTAATTTGGATATTTATTTTCTATTTTATATATTTATTTGATGAAGTTGATGATGAAGATGAAGAACAAAAGAGAGAAGAAGATGAAGAAGAAAAGAAATATTTACTTGATAATGGTTCACCATTAGACATGCAAATCTTACTGTTAGATTTTTAACAAAAAGATCAAACGGTTCTCTATTAAACCAAATTAATAGAGAGGACCATTGTGACCAAAAGTCATATATTTAAGGGACCAAAATGAAACTTTTAATAGTTAAGAGACCAAAGCGAAACCAAAACATAAGTTAAAGGACAAAAAGAGTAATTAAGCCTAAAAACTATATCAAAATTATCCTTTACATTAACTATTTTTAGACCAAAATACCCTTAATTATTTATCTAAAGTAACCTTTTCACATTCTCTTTTTTTTTTCTTTCGGAATATATATACATTCTCTCACTATTGCAAAGACCAATGAAATGCGCTAGCTTTTTTCCCTCTCTCCCCTTTACAAGAAAATTCCCCATCCTCCTAACTCCTGTTTTAGCTCTTAGATATAAATTGGGGGGTATTTAGGAAAGTTCTCGGGTTCTAGAACCCAAACCTGACAAAAGTTTGGATCGTTGAATCCGAACTCATTTTTTCTAAAAATTAGCTATAAATTATCTACCAAAAACCGTTGTAACTAAGGTTCAGATTCTATAATCCAAACCAGATAAAAGTTTAGGACGTAGAACTCGAACTTGTGCTAATGTACTTATGTTACATCTAATATTTTCACCAATGGCTCACCTAACGTATTGTGCTACAAGAAAAAATTCAATTAATCGAAAAATATTCCAAAAATATTAATTAAAAAAATCGAAAAAGAAATTCCAAAAAAAGAAACCTGGAGGATGAGTTGGGCCGCTTGGGGGTGCGCGAGAAATAAAGGATGGGGGCGCGCGACAAATGGGGGGTGGTGGAAGACGCAAGTAAATCTAATGGGATGAGGTTTTCTAACTTCCACATATTTTTAAGATTGGAGAAAGTTAGCAGCCCATATCATAACGAGAACTCAACACGACAGGAAGTCGGGAATACATGCACATCTATACAGGGCCACAACTCTCAATCCATACATATTGAAGATTCTTCAAATCCTTACTAAATTTTATATCAAGGACCAATATTTCTCTCCATCATCCAAGCAAATTGTATCCAGTGTTTTAAAAACTAGATCGGACTGGCCGGTTGAACCAGTGAACCGGAGTTCAACAGGTCTGGTCTGGGTATTGGATCGGAAATGAAATTAAACCGAAGGAAACCGGCGTGAACCAGTCTAAACTGAAGAAAACCAGTGAACCGGCCAGTTTAGTGTATTGAAACAGTGCCTTTTTGTTAGTAGTCAGGTTTTTTATTTTTACGTTTTTTTTTTATAAATTTGGTCCATTTTAAAGTATTGAAACATGGCCTTTTTTTAATAGTAACATGAAATTTTTAATGCATAAAAATATTAGAAAATTGTCATTAGGAAATTTTGAACCATTGACCTCTTTGTAAACGAAGGAACACATTACCACTAGACTATGTTGTTTATTTGATAATAATTTTACTTTGTATTAAATATATTACATCTATTTTTGTATTACTATTATTTTTATATAAAACGATTTTAACCACAACAAGTGTCGATTTGTTTTTTTGGTCGAGACCGGGGTATCCACAGCCGAACGCAATGACTATTCCCTCGCTAGATTGGAGGCACCTCGATGGGTGGGATAGCTGGCCCAAGGATTTAAAGTTGCTCCATGCCCAAGGTGAGGATCGAACCCTCGACCCTTGGTTAAGGGAGGATGAGCCCCAACCGCTCAACCACACCCCTTGAGTTAACAAGTGTCGATTTGTTTTAAATGCACATTTGATTTTTTTTATTATAGAAAATGCACATTTGATTTTTTCTTCACTAACTTTAGATTTTATCTATTGTTTGTCTAATATAAGTTTAATTGTTCAACATTTTTTTACATTTATAATAACTATTACTTCTGCGGTAAAAAAACAAAATAATTTTAATTTATTATATTTATAATTAAAATACATATGTTTAATTAAAATATATATGTTATAATTTTAAAAAATTAATATGTGTATATTCTCCGATTAAACCCAATTTAATAAATATAATAATTTTTTTATATAAACTGAGTCATTTGATTTAATCAGTTTTGATCGACCTAATTTATTTAATTTTTTTAACACTTTATAAATGCTAAATATTTATAAAATCTTATCTTACTTATATTAAAACATATGTGAAAACACTTTATATTATCCTATTTATTTGTTGCATGTGTGATGACTATGTCTAAAATTTAAATTTAAAGAATAACTATATTTTATCGAGGTGTCATGATTTTTTTATAGCCCGAGTCATCCGGTTCGACCGGTTTAATTACTATATAATTTTATTATAGATACCGGTTCATTCCACCGGTTTAATTCGGTTTGATCCGGATTAGTCATGCGATCCGACCAGTCACTCAGGGTTTTGACCAGTGAACCAGTAGCCTCACCAGTTCGATTACCGGTCCAATTTATAAAACATTAATTGCATCGTTCTCATGGTGCCTCATACATATATTACATATATATAAATGATCCCTTTGCAGGTCCACCTTATTTTCTTGCTACATTGTCTACAACATATAAATTACCTCCATATTTTAACACTCACTTTCTCTCTCTTCTATAAAAAAGAAACTATTTTTTGAGAAGTTACTCTACTAACAATTTCTCATTTGAAGTTGTTTAATGATTAATTTTAGAAAACATGATAAAATATGTGATTTAATAAGTGGGATACCAAAGTTTAAACATTTATCCCTACATATTACGTATAATGTCCATGCCAACTGAGTTAAACTCACAAGAGCTGATCGTAAGTTTTAATTGTATATGTCATTAAAAAAAATAGCGATAGAGATATCACTATGATGGATTTACATTATAATTTGTAAGAAAATTTTATCCTAATTAATTTGTCTGATAGTTAATACAATAAGTTTTCTTAGAATCTAAGAAAAAACACAAGCAAACTAGTATAGATACCTAACGCAAGCTGCCTCAATTGTGTAATAATATTATGAAGTCATTGATTTCTTCTTCACCAAGGATATAATCACACAAAAAAGTACCAACGTTCCTCTTAAGTCTCAATGCAATACGTCGCATAAAAGAGTCTATGTGAATGTTGATCATGACAATATATATATATATATATATATATATAATATAAAGGTAACCAAAAACACAAACTTGTGGTTTAATTTACTGCAATAATATCATCATTTTAGTGAAGTGTTTGGCTTAATTTTCACAAGCACTGTCTCCAACACACAGGTTTCATTTTCTTTTTCTTTCTAAATCATTCTAATTATGGGCTTTAGCCCAAAATGACATATTGTTTGATTATATATCGTATAATAGTCAATTAATTGTGCTCTTTTGTCGAATTAAATACACTATTCTATACAATTTTAAAATATGATCTTATTTATTACTCAATTCTAAACCAAATGTTAAGAACATTTTTATTTCCAATAAAATTTATGTTCGAATTTTAGTCTTACATATTTCAGTTAACTTTTAGCCGATCTCTACAATTAAGTCTTACATGCTTCAATTTTTTAATAAAGATATATTTATAACATTTTGAGCTTGTTTATAATAAGTTAATGACTATTAGTCTACTTATGTGTAACTTTTAGTCTTACAATAATTTTGTATAGGCATGTTTATAATATTAATTAAATATAAATTTTTTAATTGCCAAAAAACAAATAAACGGAATTATGACCTAAGATATTGAATTTTGAAAAAATAATTGTTGCAGAAACTTCTATCATCATAACATAATGTATTTTCAAAGTTTGGTAGCAATGTTTTAGATAATGTAATTTTGTTACAAAAGTTGGAAATCTTTTTATAAAAGTTGTGAACAAAATTTTAAAATTTTATAACGACTAAAAATATAGTTTAACCCTTATATTATGTTATAGTATTAAGATCGACAATAAGTGTAAAATCTGTTTTGAATGACACTATAAAGTTTACTATATATCTAATCATTTTCACCTGTAATTTTGAATTAGTCCCATCCATCAACATGTTCATGTATGAATATAGAGACGTCCCTAGATTATTATATTTTTAACAAATTAATATCACGTAGTCACATTATCATATTAATTTGTTTAATTGCAATTTCAGAAGCTCATATATACATAGTGAACATTTGTTTCTATCATTGATATCTCAAGCCAATTATGTCAAAACAAGGCTCGAGGGGGAAAAGTGTTCCATTGCTCAAGCTTTTCTCATTTGCTGACTTCTATGATTATGTGTTAATGGCCGTTGGATCTGTTGGGGCATGCATTCATGGTGCATCTGTGCCTGTTTTCTTTATCTTCTTTGGAAAAATTATTAATGTCATAGGATTGGCTTACCTTTATCCTAAAGAAGCTACTCACCAAGTTGCCAAGGTTTGTTTTTAATTATTTTCATCGATAAAATAAGTTAAGAACTTTCATGTGCTGTCCTCTTCCTATGTGTTTTCCATGCATGGGGACAATATGTTAAGTTTTTTTTACCTAAATAGACGTGTAATAATGGTTTACTACAAAATACAAATACGGAGTAAAGTATTAAGCACTTCTATAGAATTCGGATTTATATGTAAGAGTACACCAGTTTTTTTTTTTTATAACCAAAATGTATTATAAGGAAGTATAAGAGGTACTCAAACCCTTACAATGAAAGCAATGTCAAGTACTACAGAGACAAACAAGATGTTCAATGAACCAACTAGAAAAAGGTAAACAAGTACGGTGTCCCGAACGACCACTAAACCACAGCCACGACAAAAACTTAATATGACCTACCAAGGAAAGAACAGTTGGAGTAACATCATTGAAAATCAAATCATTTCTAAGCTTCCAGAGACACCAAGTCGTCGTTAACCAAATAAGATGACGAACGCCACTCCAATTGTTGGATGGAATGAAAACACCATAACATAAAAAATGGAACCAACCTTCCAAACCCGGCGCCACACCCCTCCCTAACCACCGGTAAACCGCTTCCCACACAACCATAGAGAAAGGACACCGAAAGAATAGATGGGAACAATCTTCAACAGCCGAAAGACAAAAACAACAAGACAACTCAGTCGGGTTTAGAAGAATACCTCTACGATGGAGGGCTGCCCTCGTCGGCAATTTCTCCAATAATAGTCGCCAACCAAAAACACCAACTTTAGAGGGAACTTCAGTCTTCCAAAGTTTCCGAATAGCCTTCAACATAAAACCCGTTGAGTGGAACATGAGCACGGGATTCAACAAGCAAGCTATAACAAGATTTAACAGAAAAAATGCCTAGTGAGTCATTCTTCCACTTCCAACTGTCACAAAGCATGGTATCAAGAGAAACGCCGACAAACATGTTTTGAAGTTCAAGGAGCTGTCCTTGATCAAAATCAGAAAGTGGGGCTTGCCAATGCCAATGCCACACCCGTGAAGTACCATTCCAACCCATCCTTTCCATAATGGCGACATCTTCCTTCATCATCCCTCAAACACCAACCACCACTTGTTTTATTGAGATCATGGTGAAAGGTTGCATCAACATTACATTTATACCATCCCCGCATAGGCTTGGTCCAATGCAACTCCTGCTGAACCTGGCCAGAAATAAGCTCGCCTTGCTGCTGAGTGTGTTGAACTGAGTACCATTCTTCCCACAAAAACTGACTTTTCAAGCCTAATGTTCTACCGGTCTCACGAACATTCTTCCATACTTTGTTGTTGCGGTTTTGCCATAGCACCCACAACAGCATAGCAAACCCACCCGCTGTTTCCTTGCTCTCGTTGCTGCACACCGAGAGAATCAGTATTTATATACTTACGCCCAAAATAATCGTGCTTATTTTTCTAATTTTTTATTTATTTTTGGTCAAGTGAACCAAGAAGTTTTATTTATAATTTCTACTTATTAATAGTCGTACTCTTAAAGGATATAGAAATTTAAATTATTATTAATTTAAATGGTTTAATTTGTGATTTGTGCAGTATGCATTGGATTTTGTGTATCTAAGTATAGTAATATTGTTTTCATCATGGGCAGGTACGAATTTATTAGAAAAAACTTTAAACATTATAACTCAAGTAAAATATAAATATTTGAATATATATGTTGATTCAATCCACAGAGGTGGCTTGTTGGATGCATACTGGAGAACGTCAAGTGGCAAAGATGAGAATGGCATATTTAAGGTCAATGTTGAATCAAGATATTAGTCTTTTTGATACTGAGGCTTCAACTGGAGATGTTATTTCTTCTATTACAAGTGATATCATTGTTGTTCAAGAAGCATTATCTGAGAAGGTATTATATATGTATAATAATTTTTTTTAATTGCAAATATATTAAAACATTAAGCCATACATATATGACATACAAATGTTGAACAAGATAATTTCTCATTCCACCCCCCAATACTCTCCTTCCCCCCCCCCCCCCCCCCCTCCTCCCCAAAATGATTTTTGTATGAGAGTAAAAACTTTTTTGTATGAGAGAGTATTGGGGGAGAAAAGAGAGTATTGAGGGGTGAAATGAGAAATTATCATTGAACAAAGTACAAAACTGCAGAAAAAATGCAGTAGAACAATAACATTACCAAACTATAATTAAACAAATTATATATGCATAATATTACATTTGAGTGCGTTTGTTTCAGCTTCTTTTTCAAAAAAATCTATTTTTTTTTATAAAAAATATTACTTTTTTCATTTTTGATGTGTTTGTTTCAGATTTTTATAAAAATCATTTTGCTAAAAAAATCATTTTTGAGTTCAAAATGAAAAGTTATTTCTAACTGATTTTCTCAAAATCTAATTTCTTAAAAACAAAGATTGTGTGTTTGTTCTAAAAAATGATTTTTATAATTGTAAACAAACAAAAAACAACTTTAGATTTTTTTTCAAAATCTTTACAAAATAAATCTATTTTTAAAAATCTATTTTTTTTAAAAAAATCCATTTTATTTTAATCTCAAATAAACGCACCCTTTATCTATAAAGAAATTCTAGCAAAATTATTGCTTATTCAAATTTTGAAGCCTTAAAGATGTCATTCATGTTTGAGCAATGATATAGATGGGAAGACAAATTATACCATATGAACATTTTATACATATAACATTTGATCCTCAAATCATGTGCACATAAAACAAGGTCGAGTTGAAAAGTATTAAGAAAATGCAAAATGTATTTGACTCAAAGAAGAATAATGTTAGCTTTTGTATTCTCTGGTAATTTTTCTTTATGTTTATTTTTTTTAATCAAACGCAAACCAATTCATTTCATTAAGAATAACAGTAGCAATGCAATCAGGTGGAGTAAAAAATGTACTGGGGCTAGATTGAAATATAGACGCTCGTGCAAGATTATGAGCGACTCTATTAGCTTGTAACTAGCATTGAGATGTAATAATTGACCTACACCTATTTAGAATGGATCCAAGCTCGTTATCATAAGTGTTGTTGTTGACAATAGCGTTGACCACAACTTGACAATCACTTTCAAAATTTACTTGGTCATAACCACTATCTGTCGCTGTCTGTAACGCAGCAAGGAGAGCTGAAACCTCACATTCCACGGCAGAAGCCTCACATTTTTTATGCTTATGAAATTTGAATTCTCTCCTATTTTTCTGTCTAAACTCTCAATTTTTTCATTAATCTCAAGCTATATCTCCTTATTATAAAATTATTTTATATTGGAAAGAGAGTGAGATTAAGAGAAAAAAAAATAGAGAGATGGAAAGGAAAATGAAACAAGATGTTGGATTAATAAAATCACTTTCTAATTGATCAAACACACACCACACTTATGCTCTTGAAAGATAAAGATTATGGAAAGAAAGAAAATAAATTGAGGAATTGAGAGAATAGACTTTGTGATCACTTTACATCATTTTTATACACATTGCTTAAGCTACAAATTAAAGTCACTTTGTAACCACTTCATAACTGTTACTAACTGCCACTAACAATCTAATAACAAAATCTTAAAAAGTATTAGTAATAACTCTAGTAGCTTGGATCACAAGTAACATGATACTTAACTAAAATAAATTACAATCAACACAGGGGGGTCTATTTTGATGTTTATGACTTAATTATTTTCTATGACAACATATAATGCAAAATAAATTTGATTCAAAAAAATATAATGCAAACTATGTCCACTTTTCCTATCAAGAACAATATTTGCCTTTTGCGTAAACAACAATTTTGATCATTGAATGTGTTGGACATTTTGAGTACTAGTAGTATTATTTTTTTTTTGACGCAAATAAATTTATGGCATTTCATTCATAACAATAGTAGCAATACAATGAGGAATTACATCAAAAATACTGCGAGAAGCATGGGATAAAGCTGCTTGTGCGAATGCATGAGAGCTACCGTTTGCTTGCCGCCTAGCAAAAACAACTATGAAGTCGTTATAGTGGTGGAGTAAGGCTCGACAATTTTGTATAATTGAACCATACTCCGAGTGGTTGATACTTACCCTGTTTACATCATCCACAACAATCTTACAATCTAGCTCAAAGACAACTTTATTATAACCCAAGCTAGCAACTCATTGGATACCTTTCTGTAAGCTCCACGCTTCTGCTTCCGGCGCTGTCATTACAACATCTTCATGTGCTGTCATGGCCGAGATAAAACTTCCTTTGTCATCACGAAGACAAGCTCTCGTGTCTATACGTTGTTCATGAGCAAATATGGCGGCATCAATGTTGCATTTGACGAAATCTAGCGGTGGAGGTTGCCATGTAACCTGAACATGTTGTGGTTGGGCTATATCAACTTTTTGACGTGCATGTTGCCAAGCCATGAGGGTGCCATTGGCGCGACCAATTACCTGTGGAATGCTCTCAATTTTTTGCTCCCATAATTTCAAGTTTCTTTTACGCCATAAACTCCAAGATGTCATAGCAAAAGAAACCAACTGTTGAGTGGTAAAATTGTGCAAAATACGCTTGAAAACATCAATAAACCCTTCAGCATTTTCCATTAAATTTTGTAATTCATTTCATAAGTTAAGTTGTCGCCAACAAGCTATACTATCTGCACAATCAAGAAATAAATGTCAATTGTATTATGTGTATCTTTGACACACAACACAATTAGAATCACCATTAACTCCTTTGCTCATTAGTCTTTGCCTATTAGGTAGACAATCTCTTCCAAGTCTCCACATAAAATGTTTGACCTTGGGAGGAATAGGTAAAGCCCATAATTGTTGCCAATCTCCCTCTACTTTCCAACCATCTCTGTTGATCATCACATCCACACATACTCTATATGCACTTTTAACAGAATAAAGACCTTTTTTGTCAAAGCGCCAAATCATCTCTTCTCTTTTTCCAAAGTTAACAAGTGGGATCTTCAAAATTTCATGAGCATCTCTATCACAAAATAACTCACCAACTCGGTTTCTATTCCAACAACCTTGATTCATGTCAATTAAATCACTAACCTTTGATAAGTTTTCATTGTTGAAAATGGGAGTAATGATGGTTGGATTATCTTCATTTCGCAACCAAGGTGTATGCCAAATTGGAATCAAAGAGCCATCACCAATTCTCCAACTGTAACCTTCCTTTAACAAAGGTCGGGATGACAAAATGCTATGCCAAACATAACTAGGATTGTGCCCCAAGGATGCACCCAAAAAATCCCCATTAGGATAATATTTAGCTTTGAAAATTCTTGAAACCATAGCATCAGGGTTGGTTAATAATTTCCAACCTTGTTTTCCCAACATTGCCAAATTGAAGCCGTGGATACTTCGAAATCCCATGCCTCCCCATTCCTTTCTCATAGTCAGTTTGTCCCAACTCATCCAACGAATCTCATGCTTCCTATCTCCCTTCGAACCCCACCAGAAAGAATTCAACATCTTCTCAATATCATCACTGATGGATGATGGTAGAAGAAATACACTCATGCAATAAGAGGGAATTGCTTGAGCCACTGATTTAATTAAAACCTCTTTTCCTGCTTGGGACAACATCTTGCTACTCCATGAAGAAATACGATGCCAAATTCTATCTTTGATGTAGTTGAAAATTGATTTTTTACTCCTCCCTATCATAGACATATAAAGAAACACAATTTTCTTTTGACTAAAATAAAGGATATTTATTATTTAAATTGATAAAGTATATCGACGCAATACAAATTTAAAATAACAAAAAGAATGTAACTGTGAACAAACTCACAACATCTATGTTAATAGCATAAAACAAAAAATTGCATATGTCTGCAAATATGATTGTATTGAAGTTTCCGAAATATTTAAGCCTCCAAATTTGTAATATTGATAACAACAAAGTCATTGATTGGATCTATTGCAAATCCAAATTAATCCTTAAACCTAAAACAAATGAACACCACATCAAAATGATAAAATAAAATATACCACACGAAGACGGAAAAACAATACACCGTACTTATAAGCTAATTATAAGTTAGGAAAATATTAAACATTGCCTCAGACCAATAGTTAAGAAAGTAAAAATGATAAATAAAAGGTTTTTTCTTGTCTACCCCCACAAGATTTGGGGGTATTTACCCCCAATTACTTAAAAAAAAACTAACTGATATAAATTTTTATAAAATACATCGTTGGATTAAAAGTTTGTATTATATAGATCATTTGTGTAAAATTTCAGACAAATCTAAAATCATTTGATATGTTATGGAGACACATCAAAATTAATAGTTTCTGTGATTTCTTAAACAGCGTTAATAATCTTTATGTGTTTCAATAACATATCAAATGATTTTAGATTTGTCTGAAATTTTACACAAATGATCTATATAATATAAACTTTCAATTCAACGGAGAATTTTATTAAAAATTATATCGCTTAAAACTTTTTGTAGTGGTTGAAGGTATACAGTGACAGATTCAGGAAATTTGAATAGTGGGGACACAAAGGTTGCTTAAAAAAATAAAAATAAAGAAACAAAGGTCCATAAAAATACACAATAAATAGGCCAACACAAATATACCTATAATATCCCAAACCAAAATTGAAATATAAAGAAATAAATATTGTCAATTTGTGTTTAGTTTCTTTATGTTGAGAATGTTTTTTTCATTTTTATATTTAGAAGTAAAAAGGTTGTGGAATTATTGTATCACTTGTGATGATAATGTAGACTTAAAAAAAAATGTTGTGTAATGTGTGTGGGCCAAATAATCAAAATATCAATTTATATTATATAATACACATAATAAAAAAAAATTCTAGAAACTTTGTGTAGGCACTTGCCCCCACATCCACGTGAGTGGATCCGTCCCTGAAGGTATATACCCCCAAAATCTTGTGGGGTACACAAGTTAACACCCAAATAAAATGAACTTTGTGTATTTTATTTTGGCTTAAACGTCATTTTAGCCCCTGTATGTATGCGAAATTTTGGTTTTAGTCCCTGTATGTGATTTTACTCCAAAATAGTCCCTGTATGTATGCAGATTTTTGTGCGAATTTTCCTGCAGATTTTTGCTTTAGGGACCAGAAACAAAAAATTTGGTCGATACAGAAACTGTTTTGGAGTAAAATCACATACAGGGACTAAAACCAAAATTTCGCGTACAGGGACTAAAATGACGTTTAAGCCTTCTATTTTTTCTAACAACAATAAAACATTATTTTTAATATAAATATTACTCCACAAAATAGCCTTACTCCCTTCTATTGGAATGCTACTGTACTGTTTTAGATTCCATTTCAAAATTAACACAATCATGCTTTTCAATTTCCCTGCCGCACACAGCACAAAAAAGAGGCCAAAATCTATCTTGTGGTTACAAGGTAGTATAACTTCACTTAAAATTGATTTGCATTTATATATGGTTAAAATTTCACCTTTTAAAAGTGAATAAGTGGACGTACAATGTTTGAACTCATGTCGGTGCACTTTAAGTGCAATGTTCTGAGCTAAGCTCAAGGGGGACTATATGATGGTCACTTTATGCACTACATACTCCAATCTATAGATCAATGTCAAACACAAACTTACTAATTGATTGATACATTTACAGGTTGGGAACTTTATGCACTACATAAGCCGATTTATAGCGGGCTTTATCATCGGCTTTTTTAGAGTTTGGCAGATCAGTATAGTGACACTTGCAATTGTTCCTTTGATTGCTATTGCTGGAGGTTCTTATGCATATGTCACATTTGGCCTTATTGCAAAAGTTCGTAAATCATATCTAAGGGCAGGTGAAATCGCTCAGGAAGTGATTGGAAATGTCAGAACAGTACAAGCATTTGGAGGAGAACAAAGAGCAGTGATTTCATACAAAGTGGCTCTGAGGAAAACATATAAGAACGGTCGAAAAGCAGGTTTAGCAAAGGGTCTAGGACTAGGCTCTATGCATTGTGTCCTTTTTCTATCATGGGCTCTGCTTGTTTGGTTCACTAGCATCATTGTTCACAAGGGCATCGCCAATGGTGGAGTGGCTTTCACTACAATGCTCAATGTGGTTATCTCTGGCCTGTAAGTCTTTGTTTTCGCGGTGATTTGAAATGGTTATAGGGTAGATGATATTGTTAATTGCATGTTAAAACTTTGTGTTTACTGTTTAATAATTTCATGATACAAAGATAGTAGTATAAAACTAGTTTTGAGAAACGATTGTTGTTGTGGCATATATGGTTACAACTAACTTAGTTAAATTAGTTTTCAGTTTTCCGAATTGCGTGAAAAATCGTCAAAGATCTTGAGAGGGAGAAAAAACATCCTAGTTGTAATCTTTAATGGCTCTTGAATAAAATTGGACTGAAGTTGTGCTTAGTCTCGGAGATATAGCCATCATTTGACCGAACTCCGGTCATCAAGTTCTTATAGTTTGTTTGGAACCAAGTTTAGTTTAATGCATAATGTAATTTCTGTTATTTCAATGTTTCATGGTTTTCTAAAGGGTTAAAGTTGCATTGTATTTCTTTGCTTCCGATAGGAATGATATTTTGCTTCTCACTTCTCAGGTCACTTGGGCAGGCGACACCAGACATTTCTGCATTTATCAGAGCAAAGACAGCAGCTTATCCCATTTTTGAGATGATAGAGAGAGACATAGTTAGTAAAAATAGCTCACAAAATTGTCGAAAATTAAAAACAATCGATGGTCACATACAATTTATTAATGTCTGTTTCAGTTACCCATCTCGCCCTGATGTTGTTATTTTCAACAATCTGTATCTTGATATTCCTTCAGGTAAAGTTTTGGCACTTGTAGGAGGGAGTGGTTCAGGAAAAAGTACAGTTATATCGTTAATTGAGCGTTTCTACGAACCAATATCTGGTCAAGTTCTGTTAGATAGGAATGATATTAAGGAACTTGATCTAAAATGGCTTAGACAGCAAATTGGACTAGTTAATCAAGAGCCTGCACTTTTTGCTACAAGCATAAGGGAGAATATACTGTATGGTAAAAATGATGCCACTCTTGAAGAACTAAACCGCGCTTTGGAACTTTCTGATGCTCTCTCTTTTATCAACAATCTTCCTGATGGATTAGATACTCAGGTAATAATGCTTCAACAACATTTGAACATAAACCAATTACCAAAATTTATATTAATCATGTGCAACAATTTGAAAAATGGTTTGTGGTTGCGATTAATAAGCGTGTGCATTACATAACAATGTTAGAAAATAAGTTTCATAGCTCAAAAGTTAAAATTTGATAATTCTTTTGCTTCAAAAGATGATACTAAATTTCTTTTGTAGGTTGGTGAGAGAGGAATACAATTATCAGGTGGACAGAAGCAGAGAATTGCAATATCTCGTGCTTTAGTTAAAAATCCATCAATTCTTTTATTAGATGAAGCAACTAGTGCTCTTGATGCAGAGTCTGAGAAAAGCGTACAAGAAGCTCTTGATCGTGTCATGATTGGTAGAACAACTGTGATAGTGGCACATAGACTTTCAACCATTAGGAATGCAGATATAATAGTTGTTGTTGAAGGAGGGAGCATTGTGGAAACTGGAAATCATGAAGAGCTCATTTCCAACTCAAATAGTGTCTATGTATCTCTTGTTCAAGGCAACCATTCTCCGGATCTTTGCTCGGGACAGTCATCAAGGTGTTTCATTCTCATCCAAAATTACAATTAACATAATTGAAATTAGGGTCCTAAGTCGTAGTTGTGATCGCGTCAAAATTCTTGATATAGAGCAGAATTACAGTCGCGCAACCTCAAGTAGGGTTGCGGAGCTGTGACCCAAAATGCAGTCATATACATTTTTTAAATCCCTGACTTGCTCCACCTTATCAAGATATGGTATTTAAACAAAGTTCATGCAAAACAAGGATACTTAATGCAATAAATATGTATAGCAAGGTCCACAACTTGCATTTGCATTTGCAAAAGACTTATTCCATGCCTTAAATTAAATCTATATCTCTTAGGACTTATTTGAGTTTATCTTTTGGCATAAGCACTTGTAAAACTGTATGGGAGAGTTTACAGAAGCTGCTTATGACATGTTCATCAGCTGTTTTCAGTTTATTTTCATAAGCTCTCCAGGATAGTTTATGGAAACAACTTATAGCTTAAATGAAAACAATGTCATTATTTTATCTTCTGTTATAGAAATACTTATACATAAGTATGTCTATGATAATCATTATGCAATAAGCACTTAATTAAGTTGTTTATACTCAAGTCACTATTTGGTGTTTATTTATTTTAAAATCTATGCATATCCAAGTGATTAACATAAATCATGGTACATTAAATTCAAACTTATGTAGCTATAGTCGAAGTAGATAATTAAATGAGTTCACACACATACAACCTTTCCTACCAACGTTTAGATATCATATCACACTTATTTATGTATATATGTTTTTAATTGTAGCATAAAGAACTCAGTAGAAACATCCCACACACCAACTGTCGGTAGTAGTTTTCGTAGTAGTTTTCGGTCAGATAAAGACTCTACTGGCAATGCATGTGTTGATGAAGCAGGAAGTGTTGAAAAGCCAAGGCATGTTTCATTAGTAAGATTATATTCAATGATTGGTCCTTATTGGTCTTATGGAGTTTTCGGGACCTTAGCCGCTTTTACTACTGGTGCTCTTATGCCACTTTTTGCTCTTGGAATCTCTCATGCTCTTGTATCATATTATATGGAATGGGATAACACACGCCATGAAGTAAAAAAAATTGTTTTCCTCTTTTGTGGAGCAGCAATTGCAGCTATCACTGCCTATACCATTGAACATCTTTCTTTTGGAATCATGGGAGAACGGCTTACCCTTCGTGTTAGGCAAATTATGTTTTCTGGTAATTCTGATTAACTTCCTTATTACACTTATGTGTTTGTTATCCTATGACATGTTTCCTTTAAACTTCGTTTTTATTTTGGACAACAAAGCTTCTACTATGTTTTGTAGACAAATTCTACAGTGGACAAATTCTTGAAAGTAGTTTGAAATTTTAATGACGTCAGACTTTTCTTTTCGGAATAGATGCTTACCTTCCTCCACGTCTTCATGACTAAGACGGTTGTGCTGGTTCGACAAAAGTAGGGGGGAAAATATGTGCCTTAAAATTCATTTCATATTTGTTTATTCTTGTTTTTGTCGAACTGACATATATCAGTTCATTGTCTCAGCAGCTGAATAAGCATACGATATGATAGGGGCAGGATATGAAATTATCCTGTCATGTGTTTGATGCGCACATGATAACAAACAAGTTAAATTTCTATATAAAGATGCATTATGTTTTTAAAGTGTTTTCAACACATTGTCCTATTGATTCTAAATTATACAACAAGCTGAATAGTAGCTTAAATATCATAAATAAAGCTTGATGATCTCTCTTTCACTTAATTTTCTTTGTTTATCTAACTGCAGCTATTTTGAAGAATGAAATTGGTTGGTTTGATGATACGAGAAACTCAAGTACTATGCTTTCATCACGTTTAGAGACTGATGCAACTTTGTTAAAAACTATAGTGGTGGACCGTTCCACAATTCTCTTGCAGAATGTTGGTCTAGTTGTTACTTCATTTATTATTGCATTCATTTTGAACTGGAGGATAACACTTGTTGTATTGGCAACATATCCTTTGATAATCAGTGGTCACATCGGAGAGGTAGTTTCCTCTTTCACTACCTTTAAACATTAAGAAATTAGAAAATGAGTTAAATCTATATTTAAGTTATATAATTATCTCGAATTTTTTTAGGTTTTGTGCAAACTTTTCAGTCTCTATAAATTACGAAACTGTATGTTTTAGTCCCACTTTAGCGATTAAAGGCATGCATTTTTGTAATTTGGCGACTGAAAAAAAAAAAAGCATGTAAATTGTATAGAGTAAAAACATATGTAACCAACCAAGTGATTGAGTTCAAGTGGTTAATAAGCTCTGCCTAAAGACGAATGGTTTGGGAGAACCAGTGTTCAAAAAAATATGTAATCCTTAGAAAATTATTGGGTGCCTAACTATCTTCATGCCATCATTTATTTCAGAAACTTTTCATGCAAGGATTTGGTGGCAACCTAAGCAAAGCATACCTAAAAGCAAACATGTTAGCTGGTGAGGCTGTTAGTAATATTAGGACTGTGGCTGCATTTTGTGCTGAAGAAAAGATTATTGATCTTTATGCTAATGAGCTTGTTGAGCCTTCCAAACGTTCATTCAGACGAGGCCAAATTGCTGGCATATTTTATGGCATTTCTCAGTTCTTTATTTTCTCATCTTATGGCATAGCCTTGTGGTACAATCTCTAACTTCCTTAATTTCTCATTTACTATATTAAATTAAAGGAAAAATGTCTCATCCATCATAGATTTCCTTTATATATAACACTGACACTTTAGATTGAAAGCATGTTCGGTGTCCGACACATGTTGATGTGGTACATCCAATAATTCCATTTTCTCAAATTATTACCAGTGTCAGCATGTTAGCATCTATGAAGCATTAATACACACCAGCGGCCACAACACTGGTAATAATTTGAAAACATAATATAAATGAATGTAACTATAACTGTTGGTGTCGGACACCTAACACATCTTCAATCCGAAGTATCGGGGCTACTAGTTTAGTGTTGTGTTTGTGTCAGTGTCACTGTTTGATGGTTTCCTTTGTATTGAGACTTATATTTATGTACCTTTTGCAGGTATGGATCTGTGTTAGTTGAAAAGGAGCTTTCTACCTTTAAATCAATCATGAAGTCATTTATGGTTTTAATAGTAACAGCATTGGCTATGGGGGAAACTTTGGCACTTGCACCAGACCTTTTGAAAGGGAATCAAATGGTTTCATCAATTTTTGACATGATAGATAGAAAGTCAGGAATAATGCATAATGTCGGAGAAGAGTTGACGACAGTGGAAGGAACAATTGAGCTAAGAAGGATCAATTTTAGCTATCCTTCAAGACCAAACATCGTTATTTTTGATAATTTCAATCTAAGAGTGCCTTCAAGGAAGAGTCTGGCCTTGGTGGGGCACAGTGGTTCTGGTAAAAGCTCAATAATCTCACTTATACTTAGATTTTATGATCCAACATCTGGGAAGGTGATGATTGATGGTAAATTGTTTCAACAACTTAATACCTTTACTGTTCGATATCTTGTAGTCACCATCTTGGTTCTAATTTGTGGTTGCGGTTACACTGAATCGTAATACCACAAATGCAATAGTTGAAGCCGCAATTGCAGTTGCGATCAGTGGTGGATATATGTAGAATGCAATGGGGGTTGTTGTTTCCCCCCACAAAGTAGCAATGCCGTTGTAGAAAACTCTTAAACCTTTCCACTGATGATGCAATTGCAATTGCAAACCGTAATTTAGAACTATGGCAACCATAAATGACTTATAAAATTTTTACAGGAAAAAACATCAAGGATATGGATTTGAAATCCCTGAGGAAGCACATTGGTCTAGTACAACAAGAACCAGTTCTATTTGCAACATCAATTTATAAAAACATTCTTTATGGCAAAGAAGAAGCATCTGAATCAGAAGTGATTGAAGCAGCTAAACTAGCAAATGCTCATAACTTCATAAGTGCACTTCCTGAAGGCTACTCAACCAAAGCAGGTGAGAGAGGAGTTCAACTATCTGGTGGCCAAAAACAAAGGGTAGCCATTGCAAGAGCTATTTTAAGAAATCCAAAAATATTACTTCTTGATGAAGCAACAAGTGCACTCGACGTAGAATCAGAGCGTGTTGTACAACAAGCTTTAGACAAGTTGATGCAAAACAGAACAACAATTATTGTGGCACATAGGCTATCTACAATAATAAATGCAGATCAAATATCAGTTTTGCAGGATGGAAAGATAATTGAGCGAGGTACTCATTCAAGTCTTATGGAGAATACAAATGGAGCTTATTTCAAATTAGCCAGCCTACAACAACAGTCACATGTATATAATACATGAATATTATAGATCACATAACAAAATGGCTAACACTTTTTTAATACTTGATATATACCATAGTAAATGAAATGATTTTGTAACTATTGTAAAAATATACATTGAGACTCATAATAGGTTACAACAAAATCCCTTTTCAAAGTAATTTGTTTCATGGTCATTCAAAAATGTGAAATTTACAACACATTTGTATAACATTTATGTTGGGCTAAATATTTTAGTACAATGTTAAATACTAGCTCCGTACCAAAATATATGTCGTTTTGACCATCTCACACAAATTAAGTAATGTAATCATTGTTGTATGGAAAAGATAAATTATGAGTTAGTTTACAAAATTATCCTTCATTAATGATATGTGAGAGATAAATTATAGAATTGAAAGAAGAAAGAGAAATAATTAATTAAAGATATAAGAGGAAAAGAAGCATTAAATGCTTCATTGATAATGTAAAACGACATATATTGTGTACAAATTTTTTTCTCAAAACGACATATATTTTGGTACGGAGGGAGTATATTTTTTGAAGGAGGGATCAATTGACTCCAAGAATAAGTCTTTAGAGTTACTTCAAATCTTAACCTTTAATCTTAAATTGAATTAATGGTTAGGATTAATTACTATTGATCTCTATCATAAACTTTCTCTAGTCCTTCTTCAGTTCTTCCTAAACAACCTAGCACTGGCAAAACAAAAATAAACACCTCACTAATTCATCCCTGCACACATATTAATATTATCTCCAGGAAATTTTCAATCATTATCTCAACAAGAAAGGCATATTGAATAAATCAGAATATATATATGCAGCAGGTATATAGAGTTATAGACCACTCACAAACTCTAAAGAATATGAATCCACACATAATGAACCTACCTTTATGCATCAAAAAAAATTGCTAATTTCACAAACCCTAAATAATATGAATCCACACATAATGAACCTACCTTTATGCATCAAAAATTTGGCTAATTAATTAGATGAATCATATAATTCGATTAAATTTCTTGCATATTAAAGTTCTAAAGACAACACATTTCTCCACATATTAAAGTTCTACTTGGTTTAGATTATATCCATGAATAAAAAAAAAAAAGTTTAAATAGTGTTTTGGTCCCTTAATTATTTTTGAGATTTTATTTTGGTCCCATAATTAATAAATGTTTCATTTCAGACATTTAATTATGTTTCTGACAACTAAGTTAGTCCATTCCGTTAACATTTAACATTAAATATATAAGGTGGACTAACATTGTAGTGGTCTACCGTAGACCCCAATAATTTTTTAATTTTAAACTGTTTGATCTTTTTGTCAAAAATGTAACCGTTGGATCTTTACATGTCTATTTAATCTGAAATTCTGACGTACTACTTATAATTTATGTTATGAAAATAATGTGCGGTATAATGTGCGCACATTAACCAGACGTGCAATACAAGTAATAAACTAACAATTAATAAAAGCAGTAAATAACACAAGGAAATTGTTAACCTAGTTCGGTGCAACGTCACCTAATCTGGGGCATTCCAAGCCAGGAAGGAAATCCACTAGTGTAATGCTATTCCTAAGCTATCCGGTTTATACATCGGTTTACAACTTAAGAATTCGCCAATACCTGTGCTATATTTCTACCTAGGTACCCCGGTAAGAGAAACTATCTCACTCCCAATATTAAACACTGACCAGTGTTTTTCTATAACGAAAATAATCAAAGATTAGAGAACACTCCCCAAACAAAAGATATGTTACTCATACTTCAAAACTTAGAGTAGCAAAACAATATTCCTTGCTTAAAAGCTTCGGGTTACAACTCAAAGACTCAGTCTTTGTGCAAGCATCTAGGTGACACAAGCAAAGACTCACAACAATGGCTCAAACCCTAAAACTATATTCTTCAAGGACGCCTTAAGTGAGTATTAGGTTTAGTCTTCACACATATATTTATAATCTTCTGAGTAGCTCCGGTCTTCAGACGTGTCTTTGACTTCAAGAAAGTTTTTGTAAAAATTCTAACCCAAGAAACAAATTTGAACCATATAAAATATTTCCATGATTGGAAAATACCTTTTACAAATAAAAATAGGTTTACAAGTAATCCTAATGGTTCATGTAACGCGCGCGACTTAGCCAACAAACAAGCGAGATAAAAACAAAACAAATGTTCTTAAAAAGATATGGCGCGAAATTATGCTCAATACTTCCGGAGTTGTATGATGTGCACACATTATTCTCCACATCTTCAATGATGTACGCACATTATCCTCCACATTGTGTCTTGCAAAAAATGAGGCCAACACAAAAATACTAACATGATCTAATAGTATACCATCATCAAGTGATTATTGTTACTTTTCTTCATAAATATTCATCAAATAAACCCAAAAAAATCCAAATCTAAAATTCAATTTGCAAACTCAAATCTATAATCCAATTTACAACCTAGAACTTCTTCATTATTAATCCATTTCCATTTACTTATTACTTTTTAATAATAAGTTAGAAAAGAAAAGGGGCTTGTTGGGGAGGGTAGTGTCTCTTGTATAGGGAGGGATGAAATGGGTTCTTGTTTTAGCTTTTTTTGGTCACTGTTGTTGTGTTGTGTGGTGGCAAGCAAGTTCAAGTCACACTTGAACTTTTATTCAAGATAACATGCAAGTTCAAATCACACTTGAGTTTTAACTTAGGCAACTGCTTCCACATGCTTCCTGCAAGCGTTACCTATTTTCATTCATTCTTCGGAATGTGTTCCTTCATGGAAGTTCTTGTGTTTCACTATCATAGGGTGTTTATGTAGCCTAACAAGATACATAGCTTCTTCTTCAGCCCTCGGAGTGATCAAACCTTCCTTTTGAAGATTTGCTTGCTCCTCATTATTACTGGAATTTTAGATAGCCCAACAAGCTCATAGTACCATTGCCATCTTGCCTGCACTATCTTGATTTTCATTGCAACATATATCAAAAATCAAATCACGGACAACATTAAAATTATATATCCTGGATTGTATAATATGTTCTAATCCAATATTATAATATGTGTTATTTGTAATCATTTTAAGATTAAATATATGATTTGGAGTAACTTTAAAGACTTTTTTTTTCTTTTTTTTTCAATTGATCCCTCCTCTATTTTTGATCCTTATAAACATTTTCCCTTTTTTTAGTCTTTCTTTACAATTTTCAAACTCTACAAAATACAAAACTATACTCCCTCCGTCTTAAAGGTATTGTCATTTCAGTTTTTTAATTTTGTCTCAAAATTATTGTCTTTTTAAAAAATTAATGTAAAATTAATATTATTTTACCATTTGTATTCTTACAAAAATTAAAACATTAAGTAAAAATATATTTTCTCTTTCTTACTAAAGTAAGCATTAAAAAAGAGTTAACTTATTATTAATCTTTGTTGTTTTTTAATCCATATCCATAATAATTTTAAAGAGTATGTTATTATTCCCTCAAGTATACTGTTTGTAGTTTGTGGCAAATGAAAAGTAGTCTAAAAACTAAATTCAAGATATTTAGGGGTACGAGCAATAAAAATCAATCTTGAGTTCTTAGTTTTCGGTTAATGTTTTTTTTTTTATATCCAAAAGAACTTATTATATACACAACAAACTATTCAAAGCACGAGGTGTGTCAAAAATAAAAAGGTATAAAGGACAAAGCCACAAAGGTGACTACAATAAGAACAAACCATCCAAATAATATGAGCAAATACAACCCACCTCAGTGAACAAAATAGCAAATCCAACTCCCACAACTATAATACCTAAATATGGTTACACAAACAAGTAATATTACCAAATAAGAGTAGAAACAAATAGTAGACACAATGAGGGAACATTAGATAATAACAGTTCTAAGAGTAACATTAGGCTATTTAAGGATTAATAGAGACAACAATTTTAGCTCAATTGGTAAATGACATTGTACATTTGTGTTGGAACTAGAGTTCGAAATCGGTATGTCCACTTATTCACCTTTAAAGAGTGAATTTATAGACGCTAGACTACTTGACAAAAAAAAAAGACAACAAGTTTTAATATGCAAGAAGATGCAGTTGTCTAGCTTACTTTGCTTTGTCGTGAGAACGTGAGGAGATAACATAGTAAGCCTCATCCACCATTGTGTATTGTTACTTATCGGATAACTAATAGATCTGCTTGTTCAATTAGAAGTTCAGGTTGTTTATCACCAATTATAGGCACTATCTTTTCATGTCTCAAAACTATTTAACAGTACTGAAGATATACTAAAAGTAAATTGTCAACTAATCAATAACTACAAATTTCACCTTTATAGTGAATAAATGAAGTGTCCAGAGTTCGACATCCGACCCTGCATATAAAATATGATGTTTCTTTCAATTGAACTAAACTTTCGGTAATGATACACTCAAAAATTTATCACAAGATAATATAAAATTTCCATGATATCATTTTTAAATTACACATCAGTCAAACTATTTGTCAAGGTTGGAAGGAGGTAAGACAAAAGAAAAAAATTCCTGGAATCTACGAAGGTCGTACACTTTTCTAAATAAGTGTATCGGTATTTGTGTTAGTGTTTCGTATCTGTGTCAGTGTCTGAACTTCATAAGTATCAGTGTAGGTAAACTTCAATGTATACTACCGTATAAAGTATTAGGGCTTTTCAACAAATTTTACGTACGGGTTACAATAATCAACTTTCTTTGTTTTTTCTTTTTGTTTTTTTTCTTTTCTTTGACTTTTCAATCCTTTTTATATTGTTGCTATTTCATATGTATTTCTTATCAAAAGGCATGAGCATCAATTGATTTTCTGAGTTAACACAAATATCAAATAATAACATTTTTTTTTTTAAATTATCTACTCAATTGCTTCATTTGTACTCTAAAACTTAATAAAAAAAGGTGATAACTTATGTACTTCTTCAAAATTTAGGGGTATTTACCCCCAACCACTTCAAAAAAAATTAAGCAATATATTTTTTTTATAAATACACCGTTTGATTGAAATTTTATATCATATAGATTATTTGTATAAAATTTCAGACAAATCATAAATCATTTGATATGTTATTGAGACACATAAAGATTAACGGTGTTTAAGAAATCACATAAACAGTTAATTTTGATGCGTCTCATTAACATATCAAATGATTTTAGAGTTGTCTGAAATTTTACACAAATGATCTATATAATATAAATTTTTAATTCAACTATGTATTTTACAAAAATTTACATCAGGTTAAAATTTTTTTGAATGGTTGAGGGTAAATACCCCCAAATCTTAACGGGGTAAAGGTAAATAAGAAAAACCCATAAAAAAATTACAACAAGATAGGGTAACAAAAAAAAGTCAATGTGAACACTATGTATTCCAGAGTTTAGAGTTTAGTTTGATATTGATAATTTAAGATAAAATTTATATTGTTGTATTTTTATATTAATTTATATTAAAATAAATTTCAATTTTAAATGAATTTTAGTTTAAGGATTTTGGTTTTCAACAATATAAATTAGGTACATGAAATTTTGACTTAATTATAATTTTAATCTCTTATCTTCATTTCAAATTTTTAAATGATCTAATTCTTTGAGGGTCTTTTTGTTTTAGGTGAGATAGAGAAGAGAAAGGTTGGGGAGAGAGAAGTTGGAGAGAGATACTGAATTTCTTCTGTTTGGTTTAGAAAGAAATTGGAGAGAGAGACCACTTTAACGTGGGACCCACCATTTTTCTATTTCTTCCCTCAAATGCGAAGAGATGGGAAAGAGATGTGTTTCAATTTTTTGTTTCCTATTTTGCCTTTATTGATATATTCATGTTTGTGATTTGTTCATCTCTTCAATTCATTGTTCCCATATCTTCGTGCACAGTCCATGCGTTCCCACCATCTAATTGCATTCACAACTTCCATTTTTTTTGTTGCAATTGGATTTGCAGCAAACCCAATTAACTTAAAGGCATAGAATTTCTTTCCAAATGGGAAAAGACAAAGTGTGTACTGCCATAGAAAGTGCTCTTTTGGGGTTGATGGTAAATAAATAAAAAATTGGAGTAACAGAGAGATGTGGGAGGGGCCGAAGAATTGAGGAAACATGAAGAATTTAGTTCATATATAAAGTATTTACCCAAATTTTTCTACAAGAAAGAAGTGTTCAATTGTTTTTTTGTATGCAGTTCAATTGTTTTTTTGGTACAATTGAAATAATCGAAATTATCCAATTATTTATTTAATTAAAATAAAAATTATTTACTATAATTATTTAATTGCATTCATATTGTTATAAATGGCATTTTTGTCATTTTAATAATTAACAACATTTCTCTCATTTCTATTTCTCTCATATTTCTCTTGTTCCAAGCAACCCTTTAAATCCACTATATTTCTCATATATTTCTCTCTTCTTATACTCTCTCTCACCTATTTATCTCTTCTCACTTTCTCTTCACAACCAAACATACCCTGAAAGTACAAAATTGCAAGAACCAACTATAACCGTAAATCAACAACCTCAATTAACAAAATAAATATCTAACTTCCACCGTCCTAAATCTTTGGTCTTTTTACTTTCTAATTTTGTCCCAAAACTTTAGTTATTTTAAAAAAATCAAACTAAAATTATTGATTTAATTTATTAATCTTTATTTTTTTTCTTAATTCACGTGTAAATTCCTAAAAGAACCAAAGCTTTAAAACTGAGGGAGTACATTTGACAATGAATTTCTTAATTTGTTTTTTTATATATCCATAATTATGTTTATAATATTATAAAAATAGGTTAGAAACTTTTAATAAAATGTAAATTCAATAAAAAAAATGTATCAAAATTTCTATAAGGTACGACCTCATAAAATAATTCAAATTCGAAAGATTCGTATGTGAGTTTTTTTTGGTAAGACATATATGAGTAAATTTAAAAGTATGAACTACAAGTCGTAATAAAAAATATTTGACAAGTTGTAATTTATAGGTGCAAAAAAAAATGTATAAGATACATTTTTTACAAGTCGTAATTTATAGGTGCAAAAAATTTGTTTAACCCTTATTGTTATCCTCTAGTTTTTCACTTTTCATATACTTTTTCACGTAAAATTTGTTTGAAGAAATCATAACCTGTTATCTTTTTTTTTCATCAATAAAATAGCTCATATTAGTCGCCCCTTTTCGGTTAAAATAAGTCTCATATTTTGATTTTTCATTATAATAACATTTTGGCCTATTTTTGTGCGCGGACATGTAAATATTGAAATCAAGAGCTTAACATAAACAATGAATGATTCAAAAGGATAACAAAAATAACTTCAAAAGTATGTCCAACCTTGGTTAATTCATAATATACTAAATATAAAATATGAAACATAAAAATGAGATTACAATTTACAACCGGAAATAAAATTGACCGCTTACAATTAACAGTAGCAAATTTAAAAGCTATATTATTAAAATATGAAGTATAAAAAAAGGCATGTCATCTCTTTTTTCTTTTTCTTTTTTTTGATAACCAAGACATGTCATCTCTAGCAATACAGGTGGTGGTGGTGGCTTGTATATGACCAAATAAGAGTAGAAACGAACAGACACAATGAGGAACATTAGATAACAATAGTCCTAGGAGTAACATTAACAATTTTCAAGTTCAAATAGAAGTTTAGGTTCGTAAAAATCTTTACCACTAGTTATAGACACTCTCCTTTAACGGTGTTTAAAAGTAATGAAGATACACACAATATTTTATCACAGAAATATTGAGTGTATCTTCAACAACTATAATTGTAAATCAACAACTCCAAGTAACAAAATGATGTATTAGTTGTTATCAAAAGGCAAATGTACTAGTTAGTGACCCTGAACCTAGCACAAAACTCCCATGACAAAATTTCCATGGGTCTCTTTAAATCAAACACATAACAGAATCAGTTCAAAACATGTCTCACATATATCGCAATCACTCAACACACGTATATAATATATCACCAGATAGAAAGGAAAAAGCATGATTGAATCACAGACATTTGGTGTGGAAACAAGTATAAAGAGCGAAACAAGAATAATAATTACCTATTGAACTTCAACTTTCATTTCATCCATCCATCGAAATGCAAAGGAACATTTCAGATATTGATGGGTTCAACATTTCAAGACACATAAGACCTGCATATAATTCTATGAAAGGTCCACATGGCCAAGTGAAAACTTGTGACATTGTCTACAAATCAAATTATTATATGAAACAATTTAGAATGGTGCGCAAACCTCCTTTGAAATGGAAAACAAATACCAAATTGTCAAAGTACAAAAATGTAAAACTTCAGAAATTAAAGAGGTCCAAATAAAACATTTGAAGAAAACTCTATAGAGTTAACATAAGGTCAATGATTAAAAATTAAAGAGGGCAATGGTCAAATGTTAAAAAGAGCAATCTGGTGCAATAAAATTTCTGCCATGGCAGGGTTCAAGAAAGAGTAGAACCAGTTACAGATCTACCATACGTAGCCACACCAATGGCACAATGCATTTTGCAACAGATTAGCTAACATGACTGAAACCTGCAACCTCTTTGTCACAAGGTAACTAACAACTCCAACTAGACTGTCAAGGATTCAATGGTTAAAAAAAACACTTGAACTAGACTGTCACAAGGTAACTAACAACTCCAACTAGACTGTCAAGGATTCAATGGTTAAAAAAAACACTTGAACAATAAGATCTGTGTTTCTAAAATATTCTACCAGACATAATAACTTTATTCTTAAAAATAGCATCACTGTGGAGTACCACTTACAAAGGACACTGGACGTGATCTCTAAACATAGTGAGAGAAAAGTTATGTGCTTCACTTGTTAAGGTTTAGACCCACATCACTTCAAGTAAAAAAAACCGAAATATGCAACAAACAGGTCAACTTAATATCCCATGCACCTTTGTTTATCAGTAACAAGCCTTTAGTGTATAGTGACAAGTAAAAATGGGCAAAACATGAGACTATCCACCCAGGTTAAATTGTTTACACACAAGACATACCTTCTAATGTAGTGCATATATGAGCATATTTTTTGGAGATATTTTACAGAGGAAATGTTAACTACCTTGGCAGCACATACTAACTGCAATTACCAGCTGACAACAGAATAAAGGATATAAAATTAAGGCATACAATTATGATTTCCCAAAATATGTTGATAAGAAAGAAGTTAGAACTGTAAGTAAAATTTCTGCATAAGCCTACCATGGTGATTTGAGTCCAACAAAAATATAGCTATAAATATATTCGGGTCTATATAGGGTCAATATGTGAGAACATCAGTTAGTAAATACAAGATCAATGCAATCATTGGATATACACATAAGGAGCAATTAGAATTCAAACCAAAATAATTGTTTTGTATGATGTTCTCAATATAATTGCTTTTATTAGAGTAATGTGTCAAGGTAGGTTTTTAATAGGTAGGTTTTTAATAATCCATAATCTCATCGAAACATATGTGTGTGAGCTTCCTTCAACACATAAACACTAAATATGTTCATAATAGTTAACAAATAACTAGAAACATTGTGTGTGAAACTATAAATCACATGTGAATATTTAGTATCTTGATAATTAATGGGTTTTCTTTTCTCATGTAGCCAACTTGCAATATTTTAAGCATCTTTCTCCTTTACTCAGGAGTTCAAATAGCTGGAGGTGAAAGCGATGGCAGCATGAAGAGCCTATATCCTTTCTACTTTATTCTGATCATATCTTCAAGGAATATTCATAAGCATAATACCATATAACGAACCTCATGATTGAAAACAACAGGCGAGAAAAATAAACAAACGAATATATAAACTGAAAAGGAAACTCTTAAACAACCAATGGAATGAAACCAATCAAAAGCAATAAATCTAAAATGAGAATAGAATTTAACAAAATGGAGAATAAAGGCATTGAGTTAAAAACTAAAAAGCACAAAGCAAAAACAGTTTCTAGCATACTGATCTTAGCCTCAAAATACAACTTTCCTAAAACCTTGAGGGTGTTTGAAAAAAGGTACCTATCTCCAAAGCAATGGTGGATAGAATATACATGTTGTTAAAGAAGTTAAAAAAACTAACCCACAAACAACCCTAAAACTCGATTTTCGATTTTCACCACTGTACTCACCCAACTTCTACACCTAATCAGAAATTCTTCAACTAAAGTCCTTTTCCTTACCCACCATCATCAATTCAGCTTAAAGGGTCGAATCCATTGAAGAGAAATTCCAGTTGCCCAAAAGCCACAAACGAACGCAATGGATCATCATTCAACACAATCATTTCTTAACCTTAACAGATTCAACTTTTTCTTCAGTTAAAACCTCAACAGTACTACCCACATCACCAACAATCTTTGCCACATTACCCTCTTCAACTTCAAAATCTTTCTTGAGCATTAAATCACAGAAAAAATCAGTTAAAACACTTTCATACCCCGGCATTTTAGCATACCCAGGAAAGTAATTGATATCAATAATAAGATACCGATTTCCATATCTAGAATCACGAATCACATCGAAATTAAAAAGATTCAGCTTCATAGCACGCCTCAATCCACTAGCAATATCAACAATAAAAGGTTGCGGAGGCATCTCAGTAGTATCATCCAAATTCATCATCTGATAAAATTTCTCATCATCATCAACACTATCACGATTCGCAAGATTCGACACCTGCGAAAAAGACAACAAATCTTCCGAAACACCCAACACTTTCTCCTCCGAAACATCAGGTAAAGACTTCCTTTTCACGCAACGAACATGCTCACCGACAACATACACTTTGAAAATCACACCACCGTGATTAACAAACTCCTGTAAAACAATAGGCGGTTTCAGCTTATTCAAAGCACTATGATTAAAAACCAAAGCCATTTTATGCGATTTCGCACTACCATCGGCGACAAGCGGCTTCGCTATCACAGGAAACTTTAAACTCTCCCAAGCCTGACCATCATTAAGTGTTTCTTTATCGTAAATCACAATCTGCTTCGGGATCCCGAACGTTTCGGTTCGGTCATCAACCCTAAGTTCAGAAACAACCTGAAGCATTGAAATTCGATTGTGAAGACGCTCAATCGCTTCAGGCGCGTCGAGAATAACAGCATTTGGATTTCGCGTTTGAAATTCTTGAAGTTGGCGTTTCCAATCGTCGCCGTAGAGTTTGTGGAGGATGCAATCGAACGGTCCTTGATCTACTAAAGAGCGGTTAGAGTCGACTCGGACGAGTTGGATTCCGCGTGATTTTGCAAGCGTTAAGAGTGAGTCGCGGATGAAACTGTTTTGTTTCTTGGGTGCTAAAGCGTAACCTATTACACCGGATATGTTCTTCTTCTCAGCCATTGAATTGAAAAATCGGAACAATTATGATTCTGTGGTGAATGAATTAGGAATCACATTACAGTGAAGAAACCCTAATTTTGGATTTTTAGGGTTTGGTATTTTTTTGGAGGAGAATTGGGGAAGATGAAGGAAGAGGAGAGAGAAAGTGAAGAAGAGAGAGAGAGAGAGAGAGAAGAAAAAAATGAGAGGGTGTGGTATATATATAGGTGGTTAGGGTTAGAGAGAAGGGGGATGATAAGGTGAGTGAGTGGGGGGGTTTGTTGGAGAAATGAGGGGGTGAAAGGATACACGTGGGGAGTGTGAGTTGAGAGTTCGCGCCGCTTTTATGATGGGGCGGGGACGGATAGGATCGGAAGGGTGGAAGCGTATAAGGGATGGGTTGATACTTGGATTATGATAAGCTTGCCATTTTAATACGAAATAATAGTGTCTATTTGGTTGTACGATGACAAAAATGGATTTCGATTGAATTAAAAATTAAATATGTTTTAATTGTAAAAAAATTAAACAAGTTTTTTTTTTTTACTAAAAAATACAATATTCATTCATTTCAATAATTGATAGAGTACATCAAATACAAATACAAATTTAACATTGTTAAAAATGAAAATGACGAATCTACGAACAAACTCACAACATCCAAATTAATAGCATATAACGGCAAAATGCCTACATATAGTAAGATAAAATTAAAGTCACCGGAATGTCTATACTTCCGGATTTGCAAAGTTGGCGCCCAGATCATTGATTGAATCAGAAGTTGATTGAAGTTGATCTTTCAATATGAATTAACGAACACCACAACAAGACGTAAAATCAAGAAACGCCGCACAAGACGACGAACAAAGAGGGGGTGATTTAGGTCAAAAATGACCTAAAACCACCCCTTAGAACAAAGGCAAAGAGAGAAACTCGAGAAAATGAAACTAGGGTCGGCGGATGGTAATTTCCGATGGCCATGTTTTTGATCCTTATGAACATATTATATTTTATTTTTAGTTTCTCTAAAAAAAAATTCAATTTTTAGTCCTTATAAAATTTCAATCACTACTTTTAGTTCCAAATTTTAATTCAACTCGTGTGTAGCCTTTGTATTTTTTAATAAAAATTGTCCAAAAATGTGTAAGATATTATGAAAATCTCACAGAAATTTTTTTGGAATTTTTTACCAAAATATATGTCATTTTGAGAAGAAAGACTTTTGTACCATAATATATGTCATTTTACATTATCAATTAAGTATTTAATGCTCTTTTTCCTCTTATACCCTTAATTAATGATTTCTCTTTCTTCTTTCAATTTTATAATTTATCTTTCACATACAATTAATGAAGGATAATTTTGTAAACTAATCCATAATTTATCTTTTCCATACAGCAATGATTACATTTTTTAATTTATGTGATATGGTCAAAATGACATATATTTTGGTACGGAGGTAGTATATATGAATTGTTAACTACAAAAAATACAAAAATTTATATTTAATTCCTAATTTGTTAAAAAAATCTAATTTTTTTTGGGAGAGATTATTTTAATTTTATAAATTTTTCAGCAAAATTTTATTCAAAAATAAGAATTCTACATGAGTTTACTTAGAAGGGGACTAAAAGTGAAAATGAAAAAAAATTTGAGGGACTAAAAGTTGAAGAAAAAATTTAGAAGGACTAAAATCTAAATTTGGTATATTTATAACGCCCAAAAATATATTTAACCCTTAAATTAATTACGAAGATTTTAATGGATGGACAAAATTACCTGATTATCTTTCTTCGTAATGTTGGACACAGAATGGTAATTTTGTCCTCAACCGTAAATAATAAGGACATTTTTTCCATTAATCTAAAATTATGTGAGTAAATAATGTCATGTATGCAAAAATGTGACACATCTAAAACAAAATAGACCTAGGACCTTTTTAAAAGTGAAATGAAAGTTTTTTTAAGTGCATGCTCCAAATCTCAAGTGACCCCCAATTACATAGTCATTTTGCATATTTAAGTGTGTGTTTGGTTTCAATTCTAGAGAGGCTAGAATTGATTCTGATATGTTTGTTTTGTAAAGTGAAATTGATTTTGCTCGCAGAATTGATTCTGGTTGAAGATAGAAATTGTAGCTTCTTACTTTAAAATTTAATGTTCAACTCATTTTAATTGAATTTTATCCAAACATAAATTACTTTACCTTAAACTCAATTTTAACTAGAATGAATTATACATAAAATCAATTCATTTAAAATCAACTTTTCTCACCGCAAAATCAATTCACTGAATTCAGGGCGGATTTTAGGCCCTACTAGCCCGGGCTCGGCTCAATGTTTTTTATCTTTGGTTGAGAAAAAAATAAAATAATACAGGCAAAACAAGAAAAGAAAGAGCAAAATAAAATTTACTATATTTTCAAAACTTATTTCACTTGCGTCAAAAAAATTATTTAACTTATATTTTTTCTGACCAAAAAATCAATTTGAAAAGAAAAATGAATTGTGTTTATTTAACATTGAGTAAAAAATTAATTTTTGACAAAAAAAATAAAGGAAATAAATAGTGCATGTGGATTATGATAAGTGGTTCAACAACAACAAAAATTACTTTTTATCGTCAGAAAAACAAAAATTACTTTTTCACACGTTAGTTCTTACATATAGATTTGTTCCGTATAGGAATCGTGTTACAACTATGATTATAGTAGTTTTTCCAAATTGTGTCAAGCCTGAAGGTGTAGATCGTGTGACAAAAGCACGTGTTTCACGTAATTGTTAGGGAGAGTGGGCAACTGCCCACGCGTCCACTACTTCAGCCATTGGGCCGTTTGTAGGCTTCATCTAATTTGGGCCTAGTACTTCCATTGGGCCTAGTCCGAAAATACTAGTATGGTCCAAGATCTATCTATAAATCTACTTGATGTTTCATTTCACTTTCATCTTCAAACTTGTGTTCTGACACTACTAAAATTTTATAATAATATATGTCGTTACTCTTTTCGTTTGGGTGTTGGTTTTACCTCTCTCTTGTTGTGTGCTTATTGAGTTTTAGTTTCGTTGGTGGGGAGAGGTGTAGCGAGTATGAATGGCGTTTGAGGAACTGAGTTTTTGCTCTATTTTGTTTGGACTAGAGCTTATGTACCATTTTTCTTTGGTTCCTTCTACTAGTCAACTACTTCCTTTGTTAGAGTATGTTTAATAAAATTTAGCCATTTCAACGAAAAAAAAATCCGCCATTAAGGTTTTGTAATAATGGATTAATACAGAGAGGGCAACAACATTGTTCAAATCATCACCTCCCCACATCTGGGGGAGGTGATGATGATAACCTAGTCAATTGAAAATCTGGCAACTAAGATGTCTTGCTATAGAAACAGAAACATATATAGAGCATAAGTTTAATTGGTATTTTGTTCCTTGTAAGTTGGCGTGTTTTTTGTATTAGTCACTGTATATTTATTTTTTGAAATTCATCCATGAATTTTAAAATCATTTTCATTATAATCCCTAAAGTCAAAATCTGTAGGAAAGTCAAAAACGATTTTAATATACAAAGATAAATTAAAAAAAAGATACATAGACTACCAATAACACGGCAACTTACAAAGACCAAAAGATCATTTAAACCTATAACATATGTCAATGTCTTGGGTTTTATCCGACCCATTAAAATTCTTAAAACCATGACTCTAGAATATTTTGGACAAAATTCAAACAAAAATACAACATTCTCCTGACCCTATATATATATATATATATATATGCTGATATTGATTTTTAAGTTGCAGTATATATTGTTAGTGTATAATGCTGGTTTGGTGGCTTAGCGAGCAATGTGTGGTTAAGCGAGCAAACACTCTAGTCTAGTTGCTTTGTATGTACGTGTTGTAAATGCACCAGTTCCCCTCCGAGTTTTAATAATTGTCAAAACACGTGAAAATAGAGTAGAATATGTTTAGGTAACAATTGAAATTGACTTGACAGCAAAAACACTTTTTGAAACTTTGAAAAACCAATTTTTAGGTGTTTTGTATCGATACATGTACATCTGTATCGATACAAATGTCCTGAAACTTGTTCAGGCTGATTACCACGCATTTGTATCGATACATAGCAGCTTTGTATCGATACAAATCTTTCTCACTGGAGTCCAGATGAGCCTCTGTGTTTCGAAACACACTTGTATGTTTCGAAACACATGAAGACTCTCTGGAAACTAGTAAGAGCCTTGTGTTTCGAAACATACTTTTGTGTTTCGAAACATATCAGTCCAACTCTGTTTTTACTGGTGTATGTATCGATACAAACACGTGGTTGTATCGATACAAGTACACAAAACTTTAGTTTTCCAACGCTGTTAAGTTACTTGTATCGATACACAGTAATGGATGTATCGATAAAAGTCTGTTAGATTGTGCCTAAATTTGCTCAATTTTATTTTCTCTATAAATAGCTTTGAGTTATTGTTGTAAGTGTGAGAAACTATTGGTAAACATTTCTTTGATCAAGATTGCTGAGTATTTTGCATCAAAGAGGATTCAAGAACAATCATCATCTTCCTTCACCTTTCTATCAAATTGAAGTTGAGTATGGGATCAATTGATGTTTCTTAGAAGAGGTTGAAGGATAACGTTCGGAGTAAGTTCGTGGTGAATCAGAATTACATCCGAGTTGATTGGGTCTTGAAGGTATAGAGTTTCTCATCCGGATTCAAGTGTTGCTTGGATTGATCAATACAATTTGGCGAGGGAATTATCCGGACAATCATCACAAAGCTCTTGGTTCAAGATAGGTGTGAGGGTTTGATTGTTGGGAACGGTAATTGAAGTCAAGATTGAATTGAGGTTGCACAATCATACGTTGGAGCTATGGTGAAGATCGTTAGATAAAGTCTATATCTTTACATATTGTATCAATTGTATACTTGTGCATTCATATAAAGATTTTCGAATAAAAGTCTCAACTTATCCGTTTGATAAGTTGGGGGGAGACGTACCGGCCCATAGCAAGGACGACGCGAAAGCTAGGGAACTCCCTGATCATCTACGTGTGTCATTCTTTAATCCCTTATCTCTTTACTTTACGATTTGTTGTTAATTCACAAACGTGATTTTGTCATACACGCCAAGTGTTTGACAAAATTACCGTTTGATTACTTTGTTTGCTATAAGACAATTCGATTCGCAAATTGTGTGTGTGAACGATTTTAAAGGAAAAACTATATTTGACAATTGCTTGAATTCGAATATTTGTTGTTGTATTCGAATTATCATTGTTATATCATCTTGGCTATACTACCTTTCCTTTGGTCGAGGTGCAAATAAATTACCGATCTAGGTAGCTTCTGCTCACTCGTTTAAAATCCGAAAAGTCGTGTGTTGTATTTTCGGAATGCTTGTTTTCGCCACTTTGAAAGCGTAGCCACGTAGTCTAACACGTGTGCGCTTTGTAACAAGTTGTGGAGCTATATAAGGCACATTACTATGTTGATGAATACAAGAGATACACTTTGCAACTAACAAGTGGTATCATAAGCCCTTATTAAAAACTTGATGACTTTAAAAAAAACTATGAGAAAGAACTTTGCCATGACATATTTGGGAAGAATGAGTTACTTTCTTGGTGTTGAAGTAATTCAAAATTAAGAAACCATTTTCATAAGTCAACACAAATATGCATCAGAAGTACTTATGAGGTTTAGAATGGAAACTTGTAATATGGCGTGTAGTCCCATAGTACCCGGAACAAGGCTTACCAGAGATGAAAAAGGAAAAGCTATAGAAGCAACAAAATATAAGCAGATAGTGGGGTGCTTAATGTATTTGTTAGCCACAAGACCTTACCTAGCATATTCAGTATGCCTTATTGCTAGATATATGGAAAGACCAACAGAAATTCACATGGCAGCAACAAAAAGGAGTCTTAGGTATCTTAAGGGAACAATGAAATATGGCTTGTTGTACAAGAAAGAGAATTCAAGGCAAGAATTGAAGGGATGGGCTGATTCTAATTATGTAGGAGATAGAGATGACAGAAAATGTACATCAAGCAATGTGTTCAAATTGGGATCAGGGGCCATATCATAGTCATTTAAAAACAGACCATAGTGACTCTGTCCACTACAAAAGCAGAATTTGTAGCAGCTTCTTCTTGTGCATGTCAAGCTGTTTGGTTAACAAGGATACTGCATCAACTTGGACTGAAACAAGGAGCAGGTGTGATCATATACTGTGACAATAGCTCCTCAATAAAGCTGTCAAAGAATCTTGTGTTGCATGGAAGATGCCAACACATTGATGTGAGGTTTCACTTTCTGAGAGATCTAATCAAGGATGGAGCTGTGGAACTGGTTCAATGTGGCACAAATGAACAAATTGCAAACATTATGACAAAGCCGTTGAAGCTGGAATCCTTTACCAAATTAAGAGCTGAATTAAGAGCATGTGACATTACAAGTTGCAATCCTTAACTCTCCTTATGTGTCTTGTGTAATAAGTGTGCTATTTTATGTTTAGAATCAATCTTGTAATCTGGAATATGTAGTTTGTCCAGATTAAGGTAGAGTTTGTTAGTGTATAATTCATGTTTGTATAATGCTGGTTTGGTGGCTTAGCGAGCAATGTGTGGCTATGCGAGCAAACACTCTAGTCTAGTTGTTTTGTATGTACGTGTGCGCTTTGTAATCAGTTGTGGAGCTATATAAGGCACACTAATATGTTGATGAATACAAGAGATACACTTTGCAACTAACATATATCATATAATAGTTTTGTGACGTAGTGATTGTTCCTTAATTTTGATTCTATGAATGGTAGGTTCGATTTCTCATTGATACATAATTTTTACCTCAATATAATGGAATTTTTATTTTGAACAAAACTAGACGCATTTTGTAAGGTAACATAACATTCAACTTTTGTAGTTATAGTAAACTTTGAGAAAATAATGTATTTGAGAATATATCATTGTTTGTTATGTTAAAAAACAAATGAAAAATACCGAATTTTTTGTGGTTATACCTTGAACAAGAAATCGCTTCATCATTATGTTAACCTCCCTACCCCCAATTTTAGAGGAGGAGAATTAACATAATGCTCTTTATGTGTCGAACCATGGGCAACACTCTGCCTATCCTCAGAGACGAATCTAGGGTGAGTGAGGACACAGTGGGATTAGTTGACCCCACTTGCGTATCATATTTTTGGTTAATATTTTTAATATAAAAAATGATAAAATGTGCTCCAAAGACTTATGTGAAGATTCAAATAAATAGAATTCAAAAAGTCATGCATAACAATGTTGTGTCTCCTAAATCTGTAAATGTGGTCTTTAAGCGAATTGGTTTTGCAATTCAAAAAAGAGTAGCGGCGTAACTTGTTGCCCGTTTACCTTTGACACTTATGTAGTTATCTTATATATATATAAATTAGAAAAAATAGGTATTTCGTATTAATATATGAGTATAAATTATGTTCTCTTGGAAAATACAATGAAAATAGGCCATAAAATTCATATTAAAACATCTGCAGAAATATAACTCTGTAGAAATTAACAATTAAAATGTATGATTAAATTTCATTGAATATTGTCTTTTTGACTAAAGTTAATTTTTTTAGAATAATATATCAAGTATATTTTTCTTGTCAAAAGAAATAATTATAAAAATAAATCTTTAATTGTTTGTGAGAATTATATTGAACCATGTACTTCTTCTTAATACTCATATTTTTGTTCTTTGTTTTTATCCAAAAGTGGCTCATTATTAATCTTAGTTATACAAAAAATGTGTCTCATAAATATCTCTAAAAAATAAAATGTCTCATAATTGAAAAAAATATTAAAAGCAAGAATCAAAGAGTGGTACTATGAGGAGGAAGTTTCAATCGAAGACATGAATATGCTCTCAAAATATATATAATCTTTCAAACCTTATGAGTTACATGTGTTAACCAATTAAAAGACCTTTATAATTGCTAAAACCTTGATACATGATTGTGAAGAAGAACCATCCTGCATTGTTGCTCTTGTAATCCCCTGCGCATACACCATAACAACAACATTACATTAGAATCAACATCAACATTCTTCCCTAAATTCATATTAGCTACTGATTATTATCAAATCTTAGCAATAAATCATAAATATAAAGTATGATTGAGGTTTTGGAATTGAAATAGATAGTTACCATAATCTAAACATGGTTAGTGCGTAATTGGTTACTACAATTTATGTGATTCGTCTAGCAAAAGACCCAAAAACTATTTATCTCTACTATTTGGAATTCTTTGAGTTATGAAATTTCAATCAACCATAACAATTTAATAAAAAACTTTGGCATTTAAGAGTAAAATGTGCGACATTAATTTTTTTTTTAAGTCAATTTGGCCACTTAAAGTTGCTACTAAACTTTCATTAAAATATTAGTATTAATGTAAGATAAATATTCATTAAAACTAAATTTATTTGGACTTTCTTAAAAAATGTTATATTTTTTATATCATGTGGGTTTTTTCATAAGTTAAATTATTGCATATATTTCTATGTCAAACAAATACGTACTAAGTTTTTAAAAAATTAAAGTGCCCCACGCACCATTTGTTTTTAGGAGAAAATACTGACATGCTTTTTTTTTTTTTTTCATAATCTTTGTTATACTATCCATTCAATATTTGTTTTGTTTGTAACTTACGATTTGTATTAACCCTTAATCAATTTAAATTTCTTTGACTATTTTTATAAGTCTCTTTAATGGTATAAACAATCTACTTTATTATTGGGAATTCTTTAAGTCATAAAATTTCAATCAACCATAACAACCTAATAAAAAGCTTTGGCATTTAAGAATAAAATTGTGATTAAAGAGATGGCACATAAACACCAACTAAAGCTTAGAAAAAAGAAAAATATGAAGAACTTTGTTAGGTTGCCACATAAGCAAATAAGAGCTTCCCTTTATATATATATATATATATATATATATATATATATAAAAGATCCGCCATTAGTCTTTTCATTTGGGTGTTGGTTTTGCCTCTCTCCTATTGGGTGCTTATTGGGCTTTAGTTTCGTTGGTGGGGAGAGGTGCAGCGAGTAAGAATGGTGTTTGAGGAGTTTGGATTTTTGCTCTGTTTTATTTGGACTAGAGTTTATGTACTGTTGTAATTGTTTTGAAATCTCAATAAAATAAAATAAATGAACAAAAATCATGTGAAGATAAATTGTGGGCTCAAAACGTGCAAAAAAAGCTGGAAAAAGGCTGAAGATTCTGCCTTCTGCGCTGAGCGCGGCACTATTTGCGCTAAGCGCAATTACCAATTAATTTGAGAGGGTTGCTCTATACCACCTGCGCTTAGCGTAGGCTCTATTGCGCTGAGCTCAATTACCAGTTAATTTGAGAGGGTTGCTCTCTGTCAACCGCGCTGAGTGCAGACCTATTTGCGCTGAGCACAGGCGCGAGACCAGATTTTTTGTTTGGCAGTTTTTGGGGTTTTTTTGGTCAGATTTGTTCCAGATTAAAATAGATTTGTTACTATTTTAAAGGTATATTTTATTCTATATAAAGGGAGATTTTGAACAAGGATTACTTGAGTTAGACCAAGCAAATCAAGAATTGAAGGGTTTTGAAGCCAACAAGGAAGCTAGTGATTGAAGAGGGTTTACTCTTGGTAATATTAATAGGGTTGGGGTTTATTCTTAATTCTTGGGAAACACTATATATTAAGTTTATTGGTCACAAGAAGAAACTTAGGAGTAGTGTAGAGTTAGGTTTGAAGACTATCTCTTGTAACCCTAATTGAGATTTCTTTGTAACGGTACCGGAAGTATTATAGTGGAAAGAAGATGTGTCATCTCTCCCAGATTAAGTCGGTTTGACTGAACTGGGTAAACAATATTATTGTGTCCTTTATATTTTCATTGTTTATTGTTATTGATAATTATTGCCGTCTCGCTTATTTGATTGCTTACTCGTATTGCTCCACACATCAAAATATTTATTAGTGTGAACGTACCCCTATTTTCACAACATGTACCTTTTTTCTTTAATTCCTTCTACTACTCTACTACTTCGTGTGTTAGAGTATGTTTAATAAAATTTAGCCATTTCAACAAATAAAATCCGTTATTAAGGTTTTGTAATAATGGATTAAAACAGAGAGGGCAACAACATTATTCAAATCATCACCTCCCACCTCAGGGGAGGTGATGATGATAACCTAGTCAATAAAAAATCTGGCAACTAAGATTTCTTGTTGTAGAAACAGTAACATATATATAGGTTTAAATGATTTTTTGGTCCCTGTAAGCTGACGTGTTTTTTTGTTTTAGCCACTGTATCTTTATTTTTTTGAAATTCATCCTTGAATTTTAAAATCATTTTCATTTTAGTCCCCAAAGTCAAAATCTGTTGGAAAATCTGGAGTTTTCGTGCATATTTTCCTTCGAATATTCTTGCGAATTTTGATTTTAGGGAAACTAAAACAAAAACGATTTTAATATACAAGGAAAAAATTGTAGGGACTAAAAATATAATAAAAATTAAGGACTAAATTTGGAAGGTCCACATTTTATAAGTACCAAAACATGTTTAACCCTTTAAATAATTTATGTCAAAGTCCTTCAACGTATTTTTATTGTTTATGTGATTTTATAAAGACCAAAAACATATTTAAATGAAATGACAAGTCCTTCAAAATTCATACACACAACATAGAGACATGATTGAAATTCGAATTCCATCATAGATGTCTAACCTAACAATATCGATATTTTCTATCAGTTAAACTAAACTTTTTAAAAAAAATTACAAACATTTGATTGTTAATGTTCATTTGTTATGTTTGACTCAGATATGTCAATTTTGTATTTAAGAAAATGTTAAAATTATACTTTCATTAAGACTAAAAATGAAAGGATTTTTTTGGAAGATAAAAACTTGTTTAACTTGTTTATCTCAATTTTAATTTTAAAGAATAAAATTAAAATTTACTATATTTTATAAAACTTGTTTAACTTTTTATTTTTTCACACAAGCAAAAATAAAAAAATCCATTTGTGAAGCAAAATGAATTCTATTTAATTAACATTGATTTTTTTAGTTATAGTTTATTTCTTTTGATTTGTACTCTCTAATTCTTAAGGAAAAAAGATATAATAATATTTAATTTGGAGCGAATTCTAACACCAATCTCCTCTTAAATACAATTGCGGAAATTAAACCGAGTTTTTCCTATTAAATCAAATTTCAAACTTTCAATCATCACTGAACCAATTCCTCAATGTTTACTATTTAAATAAAATTGATTTAAAAATGAATTTTTAACTTTAAAAATAAAGGATTTGTCAACAAAAAAAAAACATAAAAAAAAACATACTTGTTCACACTTTAGTTTCTTACATATGGAACAAAGATCTATCTAGTACTTGTAGTTGTTTCCTTTCATTTCACTCACACCTAACTTGATGTGTTCGTTCAGACACTCTAAACTATTACAATAATAATAACCGCCGTTAGGGTTTTGTTTTGTAATAATGGATTATAACAGAGATGGCAGCAACGTTGTTCAAATCATCACCTCCGGCGGCGACGACGATAACTGGTCAACCGACCAAGCCGACTGGGCAACGGAGGACGAGTATCGTTACTGGAACGGAAACGAACCGGGAGAAACAACGCCGTCGTCCAACTCGAATTCCGAGAGACAACAGCGCTCAGGAAGCGAACCGCCGAGCAAGAAATCTAGAAGCAATTCACAAGATGGCGGATCGAATCGAGCGAAAGCAATCGGGAAAATGTTCTTTAAGACGAAACTTTGCTGTAAGTTTCGTGCGAAGACTTGTCCTTATGTGACAAACTGTAATTTTGCTCATAGTGTTGAGGAGTTACGACGGCCGCCGGAGAATTGGCAGGAAATTGTGGCGGCACATGAGGAAGAGAGGAATGTACTTGAGCTGCCTAGGGAGGAGTTTCAGATTCCGACGGTTGGATCGAGTACTTTTGTAGGGGAGAGTATGAATAATAGGTCTTATAAGGGTAGACATTGTAAGAAATTTTATACTGAAGAAGGTTGTCCTTATGGAGATAGTTGTACTTTTCTTCATGATGAGCAATCGAAGAATCGCGAAAGTGTTGCTATTAGTTTAGGTCCTGGTGGTTATGGTGGAGGTGGTGGTGGTGGTGGTGGAGGTGGTGGTAGTACTGGTAGTGTTGGTGGAGGTAGTGGTAGTGGCATTGTTGTTGTTGCTGCTGGTGCGGCCGCGGTTGGGACTGGACCTAATTTGAAGCCTTCAAATTGGAAAACTAGGATTTGCAACAAGTGGGAGATAACTGGGTATTGCCCCTTTGGTAGCAAATGTCATTTTGCTCATGGTGCTACTGGTATGATCCATTTCCCTGTTCTTGGAATTTTTATGATGCTTTTGTTATGTGACTTGAATTAAGATTTATATTTTACGGTAACTGATGGGATTATGTTATCTTCTAGATTAAAAAGTGCTACTAGAATAGGAAACTTAGGAATAATTTGTGTTGTGGAGTTATGGCAGTGTTTTCTTACCATTTGGGTACAGTTTGGGTATCTAAATAAGATTGTTTTTCTGATCATTTTATATGGTTTATTACAACTATGATTTCCATTGTATTTGTTTTAGTGAGTACTCTACATAACAATAAATGTCAATTACATTTTGATTTGTATGTGAATGTTTGTGGTGTTTCATTCAGCATATAATTGAATTGTCTAGTTTCTTTTTGTTTGAATGATAATTGAATTAACCAAGTCACTGAGCTCAAATGGTTAATGAGCTTCACCAAAGGACGGATTTCGGGAGAACCTGGGTTTGATTCCTGGGTGGAACAATTTCTAGGCTAGACTTTACTTACCTCGCAGCCGAACTTTGGTTTACTAGGGTCTAAGGCCCCCCTTCAAGTAGGAACATGATGATTAAAAAAACCATTAAAAAAAGAATGGCAATTGAATTGTGTAGTTGTTTGCTGTTGCAAGTTGTATAGTTGGTGACTTAATAATCGTTCTAGAATAATCATATTCTAGAAAAGATAATCATGATAGGATAAATGCACCCCTTTGCACAATGAAAAACGTAAAGAACTTAATTTAAAACAGAGAAGGGCTTTAAAGTCAAAGTTTTTAAGTATTATTCACTTCACAATGAGTTACCTTTCCTTATTTGTGATTACTTTTCATATGCCTTGTATGTTTCAAATAGCTGAGGCTTCATTTTCTGAATAAAAAAAGCCATGTCTGCAACCGATGAGAAAATAATACTTTCATGAGTGGTGGGTTCAGAATGAATAGACTTAGAAGTTGGAACTAATCTGGGTTGTCAAACAGTGGCGCTACAATGCTGTCGTGTGGTAGAATTTTAGCAAACTGCTATTGTTCTGTTATACACAATTTAGTAGAAAGTGCTGTTAAATGACATCTATTGTAACACTAGCAGAATAGCGTAGTGAAATTTGAACAAATCGTTAATTTTTGCGATCAGCAATAGACAACACTGGATCTAATGCAAATACCTGTAAGAAATCAAAGCTTGCACTGATGCAGCTTTTGGCAATTGCTGTGTTCACAATAGTATTCACTTAAAATGAAAGGAAAGTAGGAAACTTCATTGTTTTTTCATTGTAGTATCCCTTGTACTAATTATCTTATATAATTCCTCATTGTTGTTTCAAAAGAAAGGTAACTTCTCTAGAAGACATACATACTAAGGGATAGTTAAATGATTATGATTATGATATTGACACCACTTCATACTTTCATTCCGTTTGTGTTTGACTTTACCTTGTGCATTACATGCATGTTTGGATTGACGGTGAGTTTAGCAAAATTGCAGCGGTACTGTGATTTTGTTAAAACTCCAAAGTACAGCTTTTACCAAAATCGTGGTGAGTCACCATGATTCTACCAATTTCATGGCCAATCCAAACATGCATATTCAAGAACATTTTGCCATATTTATACATGAGTGTTGTAATTGCTTAAATCGATTATCTATCAGAATGACCTATAAGCTATTTTATATAAATTGTGACTTTGATATTGTGAACACAGAATTACATCGATATGGAGGCGGGCTTATGGAAGGAGAAATCAGAGACACTGCTTCTGTTGTTGCGTCCGACACAAAACAGGGAGTATCATCGAAAAATCATGCGGATAACGTCGTTGCATCAACTCCTATTGCTCAATCAGATGGTTATCATATTGGAGTACCTTCACAAAGGCCTTCCATTGTGAGTCAGAGGCCAGGACAGAGAGCTCATCAGAAGTGGAAAGGTCCAGATAAAATCAGTAGAATATATGGCGATTGGATCGATGACTTCGAATAGAGCCATAAGAACTTGTATTCTCAATCATGTAAACATGGAAAGTGGCTGATGATGAGGGCTTATGTATCACCATGTAGCTGAGTACGCCATTATTTCCATTCCCGTCTTGTTATATTATCTATAATAACTTATGATCCCTAGATTCCAGCACTTTGTTCAATGGGCAGATAATTGTTGTGCATTTATGTTTGGTAGAGGATTCATCTTTCTTTTGAAGTTTTTGGTAGGGTTTTGAATGTAACAACGGCTTCCTAGTATGTGCATCAGATTGTGTCACACATAATTGTTCTTTTCTTACCCCATGTTGGATCTAATTTAAGATTCCGGTTTCTATTTTATTGTTGCCATGATCTCAAAATTCTCATACATACTAATTTTCGTCTCCTAACCATTTGTTGCCATGTTCCCACCACCCCAAGAATGCATTGATTAATGGCTTCAATCTCACAAGAATGCCCTGTTTGTTGAAGCAACTTTGATTCACCTTCCAACCAATTGTCAAAATATGCGACGACAACAACACCGGCAAAAACCTTAATACACGAGATGGTATGTTAATATGTTATTGTTACTGTGAGATAATATACACATTGTTGTTAGAGACGAGGAAAGGGACAATGTTGGTGAGATCACTAGAGCTCAAAGACATGAAGGTGATCAATATGTGAGTACGCATGCAACAAGAACATAGACTTTCGATCACATAAACATGTTATGAGGGGAAGGCACAACTGCACAAGGAGTTGTACTTACAACGAGATGACATTGACATTTGACAATGTCCTTGTTGTGATTGTGGTTTTGTTAAACGGTTATTTGCTCCCTTTTAACTTCATTTTTTTTGGTATAAAGAGGGAAAAAGGAAAAGACAAAAAGAAACTATCTAGAAAATAAAGTCCCACTAGCATCAGCCAGTAGGAGAAGACTCATCCCAGTAGGCGGAGTAACAATGGTTGTGTAAGGCTCAATGTTGCGAGCACCAAGTTTAGCTAAGTAATCAGCACAAGCATTACCCTCTCGGAGAGTATGATAAACTTTGACCCTCCAATCTTTCGCAAGGAGGTCCTTGATGTTGTAAATGATGACTGCATAGTGATGCCAAACATCAACAGGATCAGTAATTAACTTGATAGCGGTTTTAGAGTCTGAATAACACCAAAGCTCTTTAATATCCAATTCCCAAGCCAAAGTTAAACCATGGTAAATAGCCAGAAGCTCCGCTTGAAGAATGTTCGAAAAACCTATATTGCCAGCACAACCTTGAACCCACGCACCTTCAGAATTTCTAATTAAACCTCCAAAACCAGAGACTCCAGGGTTACCAATGCTACTCCCATCTACATTCAGAATCATGCCAACACCGACATGAGTATTCCATCAAACCATTCTAGTGGTGGGGTTCTCGTAATGCTTAAAGAAGCAATCTTTTAGCAAACAAGCATAGTTCTCAGTGTTCATCCTTAGAGTATGATAAGTAGTTGCTTTATTGTCCATGCACAGAGTATTCCTAGCTCGCCAAATCCACCAAACAGCAGCCAAAAACAAAAAAATAGTTGGCTCATGCTCATTGAAGCGTGCTTTTATATCATTCATTTTTTTCCTTTTATTTTACTTTTTGAACCATTTTTTTATTTTACTTGTTTTTGAATCATTTATTGTTTAAATTTCACACGAGGCTCTGAGAATATACCAGGCTTTTATAGGTTTTTTTTTTTTTTTTTCAGGTAACAATAATTTTAAGGGTAGAAATCCCCATATTATTTATTAAAAACAATTTTTCTAAGCTAACAAGCATTGATCATAAATGTGATCCCATGGCCATGCTCACAATCTATGTTGGCAAGAGCATCCGCAAAGGCATTTGCCTCGCAATAAAAACCAACTCAATCCCAATAAATTTTATATTTAGTTTTTAGTCTTTATATAAAAAATCTATAAATGGTGTTTCAATAAGCATGTTCAGTCTCAATTTTTTTATTTTTTTTTGCAAATAGTCTATAATTTTTTAAGGAGGGATAAATTAATTAATTAAATCTGAATTATTTTGTGTTTGATACTTAACAATTATCATCTAATTCATTTGTCGTTACAAAATTTTAAAATTTATATAGATGTTCTTCAAATATTATTTTTTGGTACAATTTTAAATATTTTTATAATATTCTAAATATGCCCGTCAATATATAAAAAATACGGATGAGTTTTTGGTTGAGACCATAGTATCTATCGCCGCACACAGTTATGCAGTGACTATTCCTCTCGTTAGATTGGAGATACCTCAAAGGACAAAGGGTGAGATAACTGGTCCAAAGATTTAAAATTACTCCGTACCCAATGTGATAATCGGACCCTCGACCATTGATTAAAGGAGGAGGAGCCCCAACCGCTTAACCACACCTTTAGGTTAAAATACACATGGATTGATTTAAAATAAGAATAAAAAATATTGATAGAAAATATTTAAAAGATCATTATTGAAAATTTCTTTAAAAAGAATTAAAATAAAATATGTCTAGAAGTTCTAGTTCAATTAGCAAAAAAGTCAAAATTGTTAGGGCAAACGTCTATGATCAAGGTTCGATATTTGGTTCTTCCATTTTGTATGTGTGAGTTTATAGTAATTTTGTAATTTCATTCATGTACAAAAAAAAAAGAAATTTTATTGCTATTTTGATAATAAAGTATGATATATTTGTGTAACAAAAAAAGAAAAAGAAAGAAGAAAGAAGAATATGATATATTTATAAAGAGTAAAGACTACATCCAAAATTTAAATAATATTTTGCTTCAAAAAAAAAAAATAATAAATAATTTTTATTTATTTATTTGATAGAAATTTAAATTTAAATTATGGTTAAGTACCTAACCTTTTGCAGTCTTGCTAATTGAACCAGATCACAGCCAGCAACAAAATAATTCCGATCCATCCATAACATTGTTCTCCGCTTCGGGGTTGCAATGGATACTCCTCTCCACAAACCCTCTTTCAACCCCAACAAGCAACTCAAAGAACAGTTACTTACTTACTTACTCACCCTCTCTACTTCTCCTTAATTTATATCTTATCTTATAATCACAACAATTACTACTAGTAGTATTCAATATTTTCATTATTAATTAATCTCCATTTCGCAGATTCGTTAGCAATTTGACCGGTTCTTCTTTGCTCGAAATCGCAGCTCTTACAGTAACTATCCCCGTAAGTCAATAATTCTTAATTATAATAATCTCAGCTTAATTCTAACGTCATTCTGAATTCTCATCAATTTTTTGTAGATTTTGGTGCTTATTCGTCACTCATTCCCATCCATTCCTATAACTGGTTAGTCCCTCCCTTACAATGTTTCACTTTTGCACTTTCAAATTTTCTTAATTTTTTTAATAAACTATTATTTTGGTCATTTAATTCACTTATTTAAGCATAACTACTAGCTTAAGAACTTGTGAAACTATTTAAGAGATCTTACGACATGTTATGTACATGATCTGTTTTCAATCTATGAACCGTATTAAACACTTATTTAATCTGTTTATCCAAACAGAGTCTAAAACCGTATTTTTCTCTTTTTTACTTGTAGGTGACTACTTGAAGAAGAAAAACGATGACACACCGTCCGAGCGTAGGACTTTTAAAGCTTACCTAGCTACATTGACTTTGGATTTTCTTGTCATAGTTGTTCCTATGCTCTTATTTTTCACTGTAAGTATTCATGATAGCATTGAAATGTCTTGCTAAAAGTTGATTTTTTTTGTTGTTGTCGGGTGGGAGGTAACAAGAAATAAAGCTTCCATGAAAGGGAAGTGGAGAAGAAAGAAGAAAAGATAGAAGAGAAAGAGAGTTTATTGAATTGAATCTCTTAACCCATTACAGTTACAATGTGAGCTATATATATAGCAGCTATTAGCTGGATAACAACCTATATTAGATCTAACTAACTAATAACTACTTGAACTAACTTTGATTACATCATGACTAGTTGCATCAGTAGGAGGGTTATGAGCTAGTATCTTCACAGGAGGAGCACATGATAATGAAGCTATGATGTAATGCTTTAGTCATAATGTCAAGTAGGCTTAGCTTGGATATAAGTCTGTGAAAATTTGCAGGATGTAATGCTTTAGTCATAATGTCAGCCAACTGGTTGTATCCTGACACGGGTAGCAATTTCATCAAGCCTGCTTGCAACCTTTCCCTTACCACATGACAATTAATGTCCAAGTGTTTGGTCCTTTCATGAAAGACCGGGTTGGATGCAATATGTATGGCGCTTTGGCTGTCACAATAGAGTGAAGGCTGATGTGTAGGAGTAATGTGTAAGTCTCTTAGCAAATAGGTGAGCCATTGCAACTCACAAGTACCTGCTGCAAGGGCCCTATACTCAGCTTCAGATGATGATCTGGAAATAGTTTGTTGTTTCTTTAACTTCCATTATATCAAAGAGCTACCCAGGAAGAAACAATAACCAGTTATAGATCGTCTTGTATCAATACAACCTCTCCAATCAGCATCTGTGAAGCCTACCAGATGAGTATTTGATGCTCTAGGGAAGAAAAGGCCAATACCAGGACATCCTTTAAGGTACCTAAGAACTTTATGAGCTGCTTTATAGTGTAACAAAGTAGGACAATCCAGAAATTGGCATAGTTGTTGAACAGGAAATGCAATATCTGGTCTAGTATTAGTCAAATACAAGAGCTTCCCTACAAGAGCTCTGTAGCTAGTAATGTCACTGTAAGGTGTACTATCATCATGATGCAATTTGTGACTAGGATCCATTGGTATACTGGATGGCTTGCACCCCAAGTCACCAGTTTCAACAAGTAGATCAAGACAATATTGTTGTTGACATAATGAGATGCCTTTTGTTGAATGTGCCACTTCCAATCCTAAAAAAAACTTTAATACTCCAAGATCCTTTATACCAAAAGTGTTATGCAGTTGTCCTTTGATATGGTTAATTTCAACCATGCTGTCACCAGTGAGGATTATGTCATCGACATACACTAGAATAGCAGTGAAAGTGGTGCCAGTTTTCTTAACAAATAAAGTAGGATCAGAAGGGACTTGGATAAAATTGTGTGATATGAGAAAATGAGACAGCTTTTCATACCATTTCCGGCTTGCTTGTTTTAAGCCATAGAGAGACTTGTTCAGTTTGCACACTTTATCTTCAGAGAATCCTTTCAAACCTTGTGGAATCTTCATATAGACATCTTCACATAGGTCACTGTGAAGAAAGGCGCTATTAACATCTAGTTGGTGCACAAACCAATTGTGGTCGTTTTTGAAAATTGAAACAGGGGAAAAAGTTTCAAAATAGTCAATAGCCTCTACTTGGTTGTAGCCCTTAGCTACCAACCTTGCCTTATATCTTTCAATACTGCCATCAGATTTTTTGTTTGATTTTGTATACCCACTTGCTGCCAATTGGTCTGACTCCATTAGGTAGAGACACAATAGTCCAAGTATCATTTTGCTGAAGGGCCTGCAATTCTGAGTGCATAGCCTTGACCCAATGCTCATGTTTGCAAGCCTCATGATATGAGTTTGGTTCAGTTTCAGTGAGCAAAGACAATGTGTATGTTAGATGTTGAGCTGAGAGTTTGTTGTGACTGGTGTAATTGGCAATAGGATAAGGAGTTGTAAGAGTCACATTGTTACAAGCATAGTCTTTTAAGTGAACAGGTGGTTTCTTTGGACAAGTTGATTTTCTATCAGCGGATGGAACAATATCTGGTGGGGTAATGTCATCAGTGGGATGAACATTATCAACTGGTCGTTCATCATGGATAGTTTCAGAGGGAAGTAATGTTGACTGTGTGTCAGATATGGTTGGAGAAATTAACTCCCAAGCAGTTTATGATGGATTTTGCGAAGGGTAAGGAAAAATAAGTTCCTCAAACTGAACATTTCTCGAAATCACAATCTCATAATTGTGTAAATCCAAAGTAACATAACCTTTCATGCCTGACTTGTATCCTAAGAAAACACACTTTCTGGCCCTGTAATCCAGCTTGAGTCTGTGTGAATCTTGTGTATAACAAAGACACCCAACAATTTTAAACATAGAAATGTCAGGTAGTTGGTTATGAAGCTTGTAGTAAGGTATTTGCACTGTAATGGCCATAGATGGCATTCTGTTGATAAGAAACACAGAATGAATGACAACATAACCCCAATATTTAGCGGGTAAATGAGACTGAATGAGAAGATCTCTTGCTATTGCCAAAATGCATTGGTGTTTTCTCTCCACTCTTCCATTCTGTTGTGGCGTTGAGATACAGCTGGTCTGATGAGTGATACCCTTAGATGCATAGTAAGATGACAAGAAATTCTGGCCCATTGTCACTTCTAAGAGTCTCAACTGTAGTATCAAACTGATTTTCAACAAAGGTAATGAAATGCTGAATTTGTGTAGAAACTTCGTGCTTACCTTTTAATAGAATTATCCATGTAAATCTGCTAAAGTCATCGACTATGGTAAGAAAGTACTTGTGGCCATGCAATGTTGCAGTGGTATAAGGACCCTAAATGTCCATATGTAACATTTCTATACATCTAGTTTACTTACTAGTACTCAACTGATAAGAAAGCTTCTTTTGTTTAGCCAAATGACATACATCACATATGCAATCTTTATTAACAGAAATTGAAGGATACATTTTGTGCATAATTTCCATTCTAACATTAGAATCATGACCAAAGGGCTGTCTTAGGAATGGAAATGGAATTACATGTATTACCAGATGGTGTGTCCCTAATCATGCTAATGGAAGAGGAACCAGTACCTTCCAAATAGTAGAGCCCATTGAGCATCCTACCCGAACCAATCATCTTGTGTGAGAGTTATGGATAACACAAATGTTGTCAGCAAAGGCAAAGGTACAGTTCAAACTTTGTGTGACTTAGAAACTGAAATTAGATTGTATTTGAAATGTGGCAAATAAAGCACATTTGTAATGGTGATATGGTCAGTGACATGAATTTCCCCTACAATATTAGTTTGCGCTATGGAACTATTAGAAAAAATATGTGAATGCTTTGATACTTTATTCCTCAGCCTCATGCTGGTTTAAATAGAGAGTACAAGATTTATTCTCTCCTTAATTTTAGGAGGAAATATTACAAAAGAAAATATAACTCAATAATAAAAAAATCTAGAATCTACTAGAAATAATAAAAAAAGACTAAATATTATATTTTCCAACACCCCCCCTCAAGTTGGTGCATAGATATCTATCATGCCCAACTTGACTATCAAGTGCTCAAAAGTGGATCTTGCCAAACTTTTGGTGAAGATATCAGCCGTTTGCTGATTTGAAGTTACAAATGGAAGACATATGATTCCAGCATCCAACTTCTCTTTAATGAAATGTCGGTCAATCTCAATATGTTTGGTTCTGTCATGTTGAACTGGGTTATGAGCTATGCTAATAGCAGCCTTACTGTTAGAGTATAATCTTAACGGAAGCTCAATTTTCATCTTAAGTTCTTCTAGGACTCTATGGATCCATAACCCTTCACAAATACCTTGAGCCATAGCCCTAAATTCGGCTTCTGCACTACTTCTTGCTACAACTCCTTGTTTCTTGCTCCTCCATGTCACAAGATTACCCCAAACATAGGTACAATATCCAGAGGTTGATCGTCTATCAGTGACTGAACCTGCCCAATCAGCATCGGTATAGATACACACATTTCTTTCACTAGTCTTCTTAAAAAATAATCCCTTTCCAGGATTTGCCTTCAAATACCTCAGTATCCTATAGACTGCCTCAAGATGTTCCTCAAAAGGAGAATGCATAAATTGACTTACCACACTAACTGAGAAGGCGATGTCAGGTCTAGTGTGCGACAAATAAATCAGTTTTCCAACCAGTCTCTGGTATCTCCCAGTGTCAACAGGATTACTACCTTTTTCCCAAAGTTTTGCATTAGGGTCCATGGGAGTATCTGTTGGTCGACATCCACTCATACCTGTTTCTTTCAATAAATCTAGAATGTATTTCTGCTGGGAAACTACAATACCATCATTTGATCGAGCAACTTCCATACCAAGAAAATACCGCATGGATCCTAAGTCCTTGATTTCAAAGTCAATGGCTAATTTCTCTTTTACTCTTGCCATTTCAACTGTATCATTTCCAGTAAGGACGATATCATCAACATAAACAATCAGGATAGCAATTTTTCCATCTTGAGAGAACTTTGTGAACAAGGTGTGGTCAGCTTGTCCTTGAATGTATCCTTGTTTCTTCATGGACTGAGAGAAATTTTCAAACCAGGCTCTAGGAGACTGCTTTAATCCATACAAAGACTTGTTTAGTTTGCATACATTTGTTCCAAACTTATCTTCAAATCCGGGAGGAATGTCCATATATACTTCTTCTTCTAAATCACCATTGAGAAAGACATTCTTAACATCCAACTGATGTAGGGGCCAATCCAAGTTCGCAGCAAGAGATAAGAGAATTCTGACGGTGTTCAATTTTGCAACAGGAGCAAATGTCTCTGAGTAGTCTATACCATAAGTCTGAGTAAAACCCTTAGCCACCAGGCGGGCTTTGTACCTTTCAATTGACCCATCTGAATTATATTTCACAGTGAACACCCATTTGCACCCAACTGTCTTTTTGCCATCTGGTAGTGTCATAACACTCCAAGTTTTGTTCTTCTCAAGAGCTTTCATCTCTTCAAGTACAGCTTCCCTCCACTTTGGAACTTCTAGAGCAACCTGTACATTTTTTGGAATCTCTACACTAGACAATTTTGAGGTGAAGGCAGAAAAAGATGAAGACAAATTTGAATATGATATAAAATTGGACATAGGATGTTTAGTGCAAGTTCTAACTGGTTTTCTAACGGCTATAGGATCATCTATATCAGGATACAAAATATGACTCTCAGAAACAGAGATAGACTTACCTTTCCCCTTTTTTGGGGGATGATCAATTCCCGGTTCAGATTCATGACAGCGAGGAGATGTGGACTCATCACTTGCTTTGTGGTTCTTTCTCACAAAAACCTGTCCTTTCCAAATTTTGTTTCCTACTTCAAATCTATTTTCTTTAGATGACTCATTGTTTTGTGGCATTTCAATTAGATCATCATTATCATTGGTTTCAATATTCTCATTGTTTTCTTTATGAGAAAATGTAGGCTCGGATTCACCGGGTTCCTTACTCATAATAGGAGTAGGATCACATAAGGAATCATGGCCCTTTTCTGTTGGTGCAGAAGTAAAAGTCTTAGAAGGTTGTGACACAGGCAAAGACAAATTATTAGAAAAAGTCATATTCTCAAAAAAAGTCATATCCTCAGTTTGAAATGAGTCTTCATTTAAGTTCCCCCCCTGAAGATGAGTGTTATTAAAAAAAGGTTGTTTTTCAAAGAATGTAACGTCCATTGTGACAAACATTTTCTTGTTTTTAGGATCAAAACATTTATATCCCTTCTGGGTTGGCGAGTAGCCAACAAAAACACATTTTATAGCACGTGGTTCAAGTTTTCCAACATTCTTATGTTCATGAACAAAGGCTATGCAACCAAAAATTTTTAATGTCAAATCAGTTGAAACACGAGTACTAGGAAAACATTCTTTGAAAGTATTAATTGGAGTTTGAAAGTTAAGGACTTTTGAAGGCATTCTATTAATCAAATACGCAACAGTTAAAACAGCCTCACCCCACAAGTAGTTTGGTACTTTACTTGAGAAGAGTAAAGCTCTAGCTACCTCCAGTAAATGTTTATTTTTTCTTTCTGCAACTCCATTTTGTTGAGGGGTGTTAGGACATGAACTTTGATGTATAACTCCATTGTTTAGAAAAAAATCACCCAGTGTAGTGTTAAAATATTCTTTGCCATTATCACTTCTAAAGACTTGAATATTAGTTTGATATTGATTTTGCACCATTGTAAAAAAATCTTTTACAGCCTGACAAACATCAGATTTCCCCTTTAACAAGTACACCCAACATACTCTTGAATGGTCATCGATAAATGTGATAAACCATTTTTTGAGAGAAAGCGTACTTGTACGGTTAGGGCCCCAAACATCACTATGGATAATTGAAAAAGGTTTTGATGGTTTATAAGGCTGTATTGAAAAATGAGAACGATGATGTTTAGCAAATTCACATGCTTCACATTTAAATAAAGAAATATCTTTATTATGAAATAACTTAGGAAACAAATGTTTTAAATAACTAAAACTAGGATGACCTAATCGTAAATGCCATAGTATAATATTGTCATCATTATTATTCAAAACTGAAAAAGACTTAAAGCAGGAACTTATTGTTTGAAAAGGTAGTTGTGATGTAGATCCAACGTCAAAGTAGTAGAGTCCTCCACTCTCATTAGCGCTGCCAATCCTCTTCCCCGAGTTCAAATCCTGAAAGACACAGTGAGATCAGAAAAAATTAGTTTGGCAATTTATATCTTTGGCTAATTTACTGACGGACATTAAACTACAAGACAAGTTTGGAACATGAAGAACATCCTTAAGAGTTAGCATTGGAGACAACACAACTGACCCTTTACCTGCAATGGCTGAAAAAGAGCCATCTGCAATTTTTATTTTTTGATTACCTGCACATGAACTATATGAAGAGAACACGGTAGATTCACCTGTCATGTGATCAGATGCACCTGAATCTACTATCCAAGTATGATTGGGACTGACACTTAGAAACGCAGAGTTACCTTTTTTTGCTACAGAACAAGAAGGAGTTTGAGACTCAAGGAATTTGAAGAATTTGTCTATTTTCTCTAGTTGTTCCGGAGTGATTGAAGGCTGAGTTGAAGAGGATTGCTGCCCTTGATCAGAATTACTAGCCTGAAATGCACGACCACCTTTCTTCTTCCAGCTCGAAGGTTTCCAGTTCGGAGGTTTGCCTTTGAGCTTCCAACAATTTTCACGCGTATGCCATTTGATCTTGCAATGATCACAGTAAGGAACTTTGTTTGGATTGTTTTCCTCCTCTAAGTTTCTAGTAGCCAGGGCTGAACCTTCAGATTCAGAGCTTCGAGGTGTCTTGCCCATCATAATTCCTTGTCGTCCCTCTTCCCTTTTGATTTCTGCAAAGGTTTCTCGCAGAGTTGGCAATGGTACCTTTCCCAAAATTCGACCTCTTACTTCATCAAGATCTTTATTCAGCCCAGCAAGAAACATGAAAACACGATCATTTTCTTGCCTCTTGAGGAATATAACACTATCTGCTGTACACTTCCAATTGTCATCGTAACAGAGATCCAATTCTTGCCACAGGGCCACCAACTCATTATAATAAGATGTTACATTCTTATCACCTTGTTTAGCATGCCATAACTTTGATTTTAATCCAAAGATTTGAGAGGCGTTTTGGATATCACCGTATGTTTCCTTAACAGCTTCCCACACATCCTTTGCAGAAGGTAAGAACATAAAAGGCTTGCCTATTCCAGGTGCCATAGAGCTTATTAACCACGCAATAATCAAGGAGTTTTCAGACTTCCATTGTTGGTAAAGTGGGTCTGCCTTTTCTGGTTCAGCTTTTGTCCTCGTCAAAAAACTAAGCTTTTGTTTGCCGTCCAAAAACAAGCGAACAGTTTGAGACCATTCATTATAATTGTCCCCATTCAACTTAGGAATATCGACCTTGAGGGAGGATGAGGAGCCCTCCTGGTCTTTGGAACTTGTGCTGAAATCGTTTTCACCATTGCTGCCGCCACCGTTTTTATTGCCGCCATTATTTTTATTGCCGCTGTTTTTTTTGTTGCCGCCGCCCGGTGGTTGTTCGTCATCGCCAGTGGTGGAGGAGCCGGTGTAGGCTTGTGATAGTGAAGGCCACTTGTTGTTACCGCCGGCCATGATAGGCTAAACGGGTATGGGAACGTGTTAGGGAAAAGAAAAAAATCAGAGTAGTACCCTAACCCTAACCTAGGGCTCGCGATACCATATTAGAAAAAATATGTGAATGCTTTGATACTTTATTCCTCAGCCTCATGCTGGTTTAAATAGAGAGTACAAGATTTATTCTCTCCTTAATTTTAGGAGGAAATATTACAAAAGAAAATATAACTCAATAATAAAAAAATCTAGAATCTACTAGAAATAATAAAAAAAGACTAAATATTATATTTTCCAACAGGAACCATTAAGCATTCTAACTGGTATAGGCTTAACTTTTGTGTACTTACTAAAAAGACTAAAGAGAATAGCATGCATGGTCAGTGGCACCACTATCAATAATCCACATTGCTACTGAATCAGAGTCAGACAAGGTATTGCAAGATGCATAAGTGATATCTCTAGTTTCCTCTGTAGGAGTGCTAGAAGATGAGCGATGTTGGAAGCCAGTCAGTTGATTCATCTGTGGAGTAACATCAGTTCTGGTGCTTGAGCTAGAGTTTTGTAGTAAGTTCCTAAGAGCTTGAAATTCAGCTTCACTGAACCCCAATGAAGGCTTGGACTCTTGTGGCTTATTTTCTGAGCTAGTGGATGCAATGTAATTAGCCATAGCAGTCCTTGGTGGAGTAGAACCATCTCGGAATTTGAATCCAGGTGGATAACCATTCTTGCGAAAGCAAATATCAATAGTGTGACCTCCTCTTCCACAATAGGAACAAGCCTTGTTGCTAGCGCCATTGCTACCCCCATTGGAGGTATTCTTGCCTTTGTAATTAGATGACTTCTTGCCATCAGCAAGATTGGGAGTTGCTGGCATTTCATCAACCACCTCTAGTGCATTAAGATACTCATGTTGAATTATCATAGAAAATGTAGTGTTTAGGTCAGGAAAAGGATTCATGATCAAGATTTGGGAACGAACAACAGCATAGTGGTCATTGAGACCTGTGAGAAAAATCAAGACGAGATCTTCTTGTTTGTACTTACGAGCATTGCGCATTGCTTCACATTGGCATCGAGCAGCACAAGTGCAGTTTGAAATTGGCCTGAAAATCTCCAATTCCTCCCATTAAAGTAATCCATTGCAGAAGATGAATTCTGACGAAATGTATACAATTCGCGTTGTAAACCAGCAATAGAAACTCAATCGGCGCGAGAGAAACGGGATTTGAGGTCATCCCATGCAGTATCAGTGATATCATAGTACACAATGCTTTGAGCAATGGAAGAAGTAACTGAATTTTGAATCCAAGAAAGCACAAGATTGTTACAACACATCCAAGCTTCGTAAGAAGGATCAACAGCATCAGGCATAGGTGAAGATCCATCCAGAAAACGAAGCTTGTTCTTCATAATGATAGCTTTCTTCATGGATCGAGACCAAGAGTGATAATGTTTGCCATCAAGAACGGGATTAACAAGCGGAAGAGCAGGATTCTCACTGGAATGAATGTAAAAAGGGTTCTGTGAGTGATCGATCGGTGCCAGAATCTCCGGAACCACCACGTGAGCATTTCGAACCATAGCTGATCAGAGTTTGCAGCTTTAGGCTCTCGATACCATAACAAGAAATAAAGCTTCCATGAAAGGGAAGTGGAGAAGGAAGAAGAAAAGATAGAAGAGAAAGAGAGTTTATTGAATTGAATCTCTTAACCCATTACAGTTACAATGTAAGCTATATATATAGCAGCTATTAGCTAGATAACAACCTATATCAGATCTAACTAACTAATAACTACTTGAACTAACTTTGATTACATCATGACTAGTTGCATAAGTAGGTGGGTTATGAGCTAGTATCTTCACAGGAGGAGTACATGATAATGAAGTTATGATGCTAACTAGGTTTTTGAATTAAATTCTAGTCTTTTTGTTTAGTAATTGGTACAGTAAACTTGGTGATAGGTGCTTGCTGATTGGAGCTATATCTTGGCAAGCTTGTTCACAATCTTAACATTGCTTTATATTGCAGTGAAGAGGTAATTGTTCGATTTTGTTTAGCCAACTTCTTAAAAGAATTGAGACTTTAATGACATAATTAAGTTCGGCTAAAAGTTTTCACATGAGCTTTATTTTGAAGCTGGTAATTGCTGACTTCCATTCACTTAACTGCAGGTCTGGTGGTTCATCTCCTGTTTTAGAAGAGCCTAACAGTCTTAGAGCATACATTACTTCGTACAGGGTTATTGTGGTATGAAGTGCGACAATAGACTTCTTCATTCCATTGGTTTGATTTTAATGTGCTATTATGTTGATAAAAATTAATTTTGCAGATGATTATAACAGTATTGTGCATCTTGGCTGTTGATTTTAGAATATTTCCGAGAAGATATGCGAAGACTGAAACATATGGAGCTAGTTTGGTAGGATTCTTTGACAGTTCTAAATACAAAAGAAAAGGGAAAAATTGAAAGTCATGTCTTACCTAAAGAATGTTTGAAATATTTCATATAAAATAAAATGTTTTATTTGCTTCTTAATCTGTTAGGATATAGAATAAATGAAAATTACAGTAGTTAAATTGTTATAGTTGTTAAATGGTTTGTTATTTGGATTAGTTAGAGAGTATGTGTATAAGTAGGAGAACTCAGTGTAGAGTTGATCATTATTGAATATTGTAAGCTTTGTGAATAGAGTAGCAACTCTATTGTGAAGGGGTTCCTAATATGATCCAACACTTCTCCGAAAACAGGGTATTTCATTAACTTTTGAAATAGTTTTGAAGGTCAAGTTCCTATAAATATATATATCATGAATGTATTTCAAGTTTGAAATATTAAATGATATCAAATAGTTTCTTTTGGAATATATTTCTGTTTATCAATGAAAAAAAGAAATAGTTAAAAAGGTAGTTAAAGTATTTTTGAAAGTCAAGCGGTGCGGAGGTAGGTTCCCAAATTTCTTGATTCAAACTTAGATGATAATGCCAGAGCCAGAGTGTATATGAACAATTCCCTTCCCCTCATCTAAGCAGATTATTTGGGGAAGAATTTTCTATATGGACTCCAGCTCACAGTTTCTTTAGCAAGGTTACTTTATCTGGGTTTCTGGTACTTCACTATAGTCCACTTCTGTTAATAAATCTGTATACTATCAGTAATACTACTATATAAGTAAAGTGGATGCAGAAAAAAGGGGAATGGGTGGGAGTTTGCTTTTTTCCAATTTAGAAATTACTTCTGTTTATTGATCATGCGAAATTGCAATTTTTATCTCTGTTTCTCTCTCTCTCCCTCAAACTTTTTATATATTCTGATCTGTACATACTATTTGGTGCATCAATTTTGTTTTGTTATGTTGCTTACAAGAGGTATACTCAATAATTTGATTGTACTGCTGAGATTTGACATCGCTTTTTGCCTTGTAGATGGATCTTGGAGTTGGAGCATTTGTTTTAGCAAATTCGTTAGTTTCTCGTCAAGCACGTAATATTTCATCTGTGTAAGTATGTTTACAAAATAAACTCTCGAAAATGTGTATGAAATAGAAGAATCATGTTTACCTAGATATATAGATGTCTTTTTTTTTTGAGTTTGATAAATCATTAGTTTTTTTTAAGTGAACCCATAAGGGAATTTTTGACAAGCACATACATTAGGCAAAGAAGCATTATCAACATGAACATGCTGGCAGGCTTCTGAAAATTAAATTGCTGCTTTCCTAAATGTATTTACCTGCTCTGTATGTAATGACATTAATGTCTTTTTGAATGAACTTGCACAGACATATTGCATTCAACATTCCCCTAATAACATAATATATTTACTTGCTTCAGAAACTGGAAGACTGCAATAGTTTCATCTAGTCCACTTATCTTCTTAGGATTTTTCCGTCTTGTTACAACAACTGGTGTGGATTATCAGGTGGGATTATATTCATTGAGATTCTTAGAAATTTCTGCGTCAACAAATATTTTGACATACATTTGCTAATATTGCATCTTATTCAACTTTAATAAGTATAATCACCGATGTGTTTTTGAAAATTTTATGTTATATAATGTAGTTCTCGAAGCCTATAATAATACAATCCCTATGACTTGTAAGCCTATCAACTCTGATGCCGTGCATGATTGGGTGAGTGTTAGGAACCCAAGAATTGGATTCTTAAGAAAGAACACTTTTATTAAGAAATAGGAAAGAATATGAGAGAAACCTCTCCTCCAAGGGTTTTCCCTTCACTATAGAGTTGTTACCCTATTCACATTTGTCTATAATATTCAATAATGAACCGAGGTTTCCCCTCCAAGGGTTTCCCCTTCACTATAGAGTTGTTAGCCTATTCACAATTGTTTATAATATTCAATAATGACCCCCTGTACATTGTATTCTTCTATTTATACAAATAATATAGGAAAATCAGACACTGTTTTAAATTTACCATTTGGAAAGGGGTGCATTAGTGGAAGTAACGTTGGAACCGTAAGATCTACATTTTGTATTTTAAATAAAAGAATAAGATTAAAGCACTGGTTAGAGGGGAATGGTCTCCTACCCCTACCTTCCCCACCATATTCAAACTTATAGGCTAATAGTTTTTCTGGAATGACAAATATTAGAGTTATGTTGTGTGTTGGGGATAGAACCCTAACCTTTTCACTACTCCTCTCCTTAACTCCCTCGCCCCAACCACCAAGTCAATCTTATATTTCCTACTTTTATGGTACTGTTGAAAGTGTTCCGAAGTTAAAAGACAAAAACTGTCATCATGGAACTATTTGCTTTAAAAGCTTTTGATGCTTGAAAAAAAAATCAATATTGATTTATGATCCTGATAAATGTCTACATATAAAATTTATTAATCACGATAATAAACTTTTTCAGACAACATAAAATTTAGATTTCAATATTTAATGGATGTGCGTCTGCATTCTGGTTAAGTGGAATATGATCATTCCCATCTATTTCAAGCTCAATGGTTTTAAACTTTCCTTGGTTAGAGTACACAAATTTTTATTTTTAATTTTCATGCCATTTAGTTTCTAAAAACCAAGGCCATTCACTTCAAAACAATCTATAAATTGGAAAAAAAGTAAATAGAAAAAAAGATTTTTCATTTTTATTTGATATGGAAAAAGCTCTTAATTCACCTCATAATTGTTATCAAGCTGATGCTTAAGGCTTTATGAAAGTGTGGGATCTATTAGTGCAGGTTATTTTCTTGAAGTAGTAAATTTTTTGGCTTCTTATATTAAGTAGTCAGATATGTTGTCTGGGAAAAGCCACTTAGAATGCAAGATGTACTTCAACAAGCACTAAAAAAACTTAACGTAGTATTTGTTAAGAATGTGCATTATTAAATTTTGAGAAGAGGTTGATAATTCTAAATGTTATTTAATTGTTGGTATAGCCTGTGATTTTTATAAAAGGAAGGAATAAATGGGTCTAGTTATTATATTTGTTAATAAGAATGGTTATGTCAAAGTGCACTTCTTGGATATGGTACATGTGCAATCTTAAGTAAGCATGTGCTCAATATTGTTCAATCACGAGTTTAGGATTTTGAATATTTGGAGCTAAGGATATGATTGATGAATATAATCAGCGTAGAGAGTGAAATGGTTAACAAACTTTGATTTCTTCAAAATTGTACTTATGCATATTATGTACAATGTTTTATTCATCAAAGACAAACACAATACACTCTTGTTGCTTCAGCATAAGTAGTAGTTAATGTTCATTTTTTTTTCTTTCTCAAAACTTGAACATGGTTCTTAATGTTGCGTTTTCTTGTAAAGGGAATGATGAGTAAAAAGTTGGTTATGCATATGCAATTGAAATTATGGGTTTGGTTGCAAATGATGAGATTAAGACTTGAAGGGGGAGCTAATCAAATTGCCACGTTATAGATACTAGAATATAGAGATATTAAGATGGAATTCTCATTTCGTTAGGTAGCCTTTAAGCCATGTATGATGAAATACCTTAGTACTTAGAAGGTCTAGATGTAAAAGGTTATAGTTAGCCTCCCTGAGGTGGTGCAATATGTTCTTAAAGTGCTAAAAATTATGAAGAATAAAAAAGAAAGGCCACATGGAGGTTTTTCTAGAAAGATATGTTGTTACTGAGTTTGTTAGTGAGTTTGTTGCTTTAAATAGAATAAGGATGAGGAATACTGAACATTTAGTTGTTTTCTTAAGTGGGTTGGTTCAGAAAAAATTAGGCTCTCTAAGTCATAGAGGTTGATCAATTTTTAGCAGTGTCTTGTTGTAATTCCTGTCAGTTTTTATTCCTTAATAATAAATATCTCTGTTGGCAATTTCCTAGAGAACCAGAAAAATAGTAGTTATTCTCCTCATTATTCACATTCCAGATTCTACCATATCATATTGTATCCTATCATTTGGTATCAAAAATGATAGGACACAATATGATTTGGTAGAATATGGAGTGTGAATAATGAGAAGGAGAATATCTATTATTTTTCTGGTTCTCTGTGAAATTGCCAATAGAGATATTTATTACTAAAGAATAGAAACTGACATGAACTACGATAAGAAACTGTTGGAAATTGATCAATCTTTAGGATTTAGAGAGCCTAGTTTCTCCCAAACCAACCCACTTATGAAAAAAACTCAATGCTCAGTATTCCCCATCCTTATTCTACTTAAAGCAACAAACCCACTAACATAATCCTTATTGTAATTAATAATCACCACACCCATTAATGATATGTATATCCATTCTTATTTTCTTTAAAACAACACACCCACTAACATAATATGGGATTAATTACTTTGGTCTTTGGGCTTACGCCTAGCATACCCATGTTTGATAGGAGGCTTACTAACAGTTACTTGTGGGATAGTTTAGTCAGTGAGTGCCTCACATTCAAGAGTCTCATTTAACATATAGGATTGTTTGAGTTCTAATTGCCTAATTCATTCGTTCAAGTTATTCTTAAGGAAGCCATTATTATGTCTCATTCTTTACAAATTGAGTTATAATTGCATAATTCATGATGTTCTCAAGGCAGCCAGTAATCATTTTTCACTTGAATAGGTGCATATGAGTGAATATGGTGTGCATTGGAATTTCTTCTTCACACTTGCTGCTATCTCGATCATTACATCCTTTATTAATATTCCTCCACAATATTCTGGAGTTTTTGGATCACTTGTCCTAGTAGGTACTTTTTTTCTGTCTTATCCTTACGTCATCTTTTTTGAAATCTGATTTTCTTATAAAATTCAATCTATAATTCAAAGGGTACCAGTTCAGCTTGATGCATGGTTTAAATCATTACTTGCTTTCTAATGAGAGAGGAACGGATATCATAAGTCAAAACAAGGAGGGGATTTTTAGCATATTTGGTAAGAATTACACATTGCATTGTTCAATAATGATGTAATTTCACTTTTGACGCTTAGTATTTGCTACAAATATCTTGTTTTGTCTACAGGATATTGGGGTATGTACCTTATTGGTGTTCACTTAGGAAACTATCTCATCTTTGGAAGCCATACCTCTGCATTTAGAAGTAGCAGATGGATTCGGATGAGAGTTTGGGTTCTATCAATCCTGTTTTGGTAAAAACTTAATATCAAACTTATTTACCCTTTTGAACAAAGTCCACAAAACTGAACTTGTACCTTTTCCATGATGCCCGTGTCAGGTTGTTAACTGTACTTATAGATAGGCACGTGGAAAGAATTTCCCGAAGAACGGTATGTCTCACCATGTTATAGTTTCTTACACGGAAAGGCATCAATGGATCTAACTAATTCTTGATACATTGCAGTGCAACCTGGCATATGTTACTATGGTGGTGGCTGACAATCTACAGGTCACTACCACTCTCTCTACCATTTGTTCATTGTATTAGTGTCTTTAACATAGTGCGATGGCTTTGTAGCTTTGTGGTTATCACTTTAGGATTATTTTATTGGCTTTATTTAAATAGTGGTGCAACGGTAAAGTTGTTGTCACGTGACTGAAAGGTCACGGGTTCAAGTCCTGGAAACAACCTCTTGTGTAAAAAACAGGGCAAGACTGCGTACACTAAACCTAAATGGTGGGACCCCTTCCTGGACCACCTTGTTAAATATTTTTGAAGTATTCTGACATATTTAGGCTTTGTTTTCGAGTAGGGCTTTAGAGGGGAGGGCTAAGTCTATATATATATGATACTCATAAAAAATTGAAAGAACAACATGAATAATCATATAATACTGCAATTACACTTAATTTTATAGTGTCCTTAATTTTAAAAAGAAAAGTAAGTCTTCTCCTCTACACCAAAACCCAACTCGCAAACAAAGCTGTAATGATTGTTTGATTTGAGAAAACAGACTAGTTTCTTATATCATTGTTGCTCTTCAGTTTTCAAATCAAACATTGACTTGTATGAGTTTTTTATCCTAATTCAGAAACTTATTCCAAATGGAGGCTATTCAGTTACGGAAAAAAAAAACCATAAGTCATTGTTTCGTTTGAAATTTTGATCTAAGATTAATCCTATGAATTTCTCAATGAGTACCATAATCTTAATTTCGCAGCATGGCCTTGATCTATAGTCAACATTGTAATTTGACATCTGATTTTGGATTTGATTTGAGTATTTAATCTTGGTGTCACCCATTTTTCAGCTATTATCAATTTTAACATTGGCTGATCTTATTCCTGGAAGTAAAACTTCAGTACTTGAAGAAGCATTTAATCGGAACTTACTCGCTACATTTCTCCTGGTGAAAAATATATTCCTTTATGACTATCATATAGTCCTTCCCTATTTTGATTTCATTTATAATTTCTTATAATAATTTTATGCAGGCAAATCTCCTCACTGGGTTGGTAAACCTATCTGTTGATACCCTTTCTGCATCATCAACCACATCTCTTTTTATCTTGATTGTCTATGCTTATATTTTATCAACTGTGATTGGAATTGCTGATTATTTTGGTATGAAGTTAAAATTTTGGTGAAGAAGCTATATTTGATATGTTGTAATTTGTTGTATAATTATCATTGGTTATTATAAAGATAAGAGATTTTATTTATTCACCATCAGTTAAATCTAGAACACGTGTGGCAATTATGATTGGTAGTAACAGGACAAATCTTATCTTAATGACACTTGATATTAAGGACAAATAATCATCTCGTTGACCACAAAAAAAGATTACCTTTTCCCTGCACTGCACATGTAACTTATGCAATTTCAACATGGATAGTGATAGTGATTGACCACTCTGCTAAAATGCAATTTACAACTCATACTTTGGTGTTTTTTATGTGTTTGATATGTATCATTTTCATACCTAGTTGGTTTATGGCTTCCTTTTAGTAGTTTCAATACAGAATAGTGAAACAGTGAAATGAGGTAGGGGTTAAAAGAAGCATCAATGTTTTAGGGACAACAGAAAAGAAGGTGAAAAGAAAGGATGAAAAATGAATTATAGGGATCTGAGTATATAGCTGAAGTTTGATGAGGACCTGCATGATATGTGCTTTTTCAAGAAGGGATAGCTTACATACAGTCACTCACATGGTTAATCCAGCAGAGTCTGACAGATTGGACCATGGTCCTAGCTCCATTTCTGTCCTTTCTTGTGTCCTCTTCATCACATAATAAGCCTAAATTCTGGTGTTTGTTGTAACATCTCCATTTTTTAATATTAAAAATCATGCAAACCAAGGTAGAAACTAAATATAAATACTGTGTATATCAGTATATGCACAAAAAATCACCACATCAATGTTGTTTATAGAAAATTGCAAGTGCAGTCGTAAATGAACCAGGTTGAATATTGCAAGTGTTATAGTTTTAATTGCTAGATTTAATTTATGTTATAGTAGTAAAATTTGATCTTAATCAAGGATTAAAGTTATGTATATGATGAAAAATTGGTGTACTTTTGTGATGTCACGTGTTTGAAAGAGGTGACTTTGAAAGGTTTTCTTTATCAACTTTCTTGTGGTCCAAGCCATCACAGTATTTGGCTTTGGTGCCTTGATATCAAAGCTTATTTGGTTTAGACCAATTTTTACAATTAAAGTAATAAATGGAATTTTTTTTGCCGCTTGAAATAGTGTTATTAGTAGGGGAAAGAAGTTTTTACTATATAATTTATTTTCAGCCACACAGTGGACAGATGACACCAAAGTATCATATTTAAATATTTTGGTAGTTTTCTTAGATTACAAATTGCAATGATGAAGTTTCAAGTTCATCTTTGGCATTTCAGCAAAGTTTGATGAAATTATGGTAGATACTAGAGAGCATAGTTTGTTATTAAAATCATGATGACAACACGCTTATAACTTATAGCTTATAGTTTATAAGCCCATTATGAAAAATAAGTTCTGTTTGGTAACATTTTCTTCACAAGAGCTTATAGCTTATTTTGATAAGCTAATTCAATTAGCTTATTAGCTTATAACTTTTAACTTATTACTTTTTCTTCCAACTTTACCCCTATCATCTTACTTAAAAATAATTAAATATTATATATATATATATGTCATTTCATATCAATAAGTCACTTCAACCGCTAATTTTACCAAACACTACAAATTCAACCAGCTAGCTTATCAGCTATAAACTCATATGCTATAAGCTATCCGCTATTTTTTGCCAAACAGAAACCCTAAAATTTGAGCAATTTCATGAGATCCATATATATAGGAGGTAAAGTATGTATAGTGATTAGATAAAAGAGTATAATTGGAGTCTCATTAAATCATTAAGCAAGTTTTGTAAAAACGAGTTTTAACTTGTAGAATCATCTAATTTTACGCTTTTAAGTATGAATTTTGAGTTAAATCACTTATAAAATTGAATATGAGTGAAATTGGAACGTGATTCAATTTTATCCGAGTTACAACATAGTAAACTATATAGAATCGGAAGAAATTAACTCAACTTTGGCTTTGTTTGGGAGTTTGGAGGGGAAGGAAAGGAAAGGCTAAGGAGGGGAAGGAAAGGAAAGGGAGGGAAGGGATAAAGGAGGGAAAACCTTCCCATTGTTTGGGAATTAAAAAGTCAACAAAGAAAGGAGATGGAGGGCTTATGTAATAATTTTACTATTTTACCCTTTTTTTCTCTTAAAATCAATACATTTTGTTATACCTTGTATTTTATCTTATAATTTTTTTTTTACCAATTTTATAATAATTCTTGAAAGCATGAAAACTTTTTTTTAATTATTTTTTTCTAAATCTGAATTTTTTTGATAATTTTATTAAAAATTTGATACAATAATAATAGCTTAAATTTTCTATGTATAAAAAACATATTTGATATTTTCGATATCGGGAAAATAAGACTATAAAAAAGTTGTCGAAATTTTTTCCGATTTCGATAAAAAAAGTTCGTAGACTTTTTTTCGATATCGGGAACAAAAAAGTTGTCGAAAATTTTCCGATTTCGAGAAAAAAGTTTGCAGAATTTTTTTCAATGTCGAGAAAAAAAGTTGTCGAAATTTTTTCCGATTTTGAGAAAAAAATCGCAGAATTTTTTTTCGATATCGAGAAAAAAAATTCCGATTTTGAGAAAAAAGTTTGCGGATTTTTTTTCCGATTTCGAAAAAAAACTTCGCGGAATTTTTACGACATCGGGAAAAAAAAGTTATCGAAATTTTTCCGATTTCGATAAAAAAAGTTTGCGGAATTTTTTTTCGATATTGAGAAAAAAAGTTGAATTATTGTGAGGGTAAAATCGTCAATTCATATGTTTAACCCTCCAAAACCCCTCAATTTGGGGGAACTTTGAAATTGGATAAATTAAGCCCTTTGAAACCCCCCAAAACCTTTCTCTATTTTCTTAAAACTCCCAAACAAGAGATTAGCTCTCCACAAGCCTCTCCTTCCCCTCCCTTCCCCTCCAAAACCCATCTCCCAAACAAAGCCTTTAGAATCTCATGAACCTTTTGTTTTTTAGATAATTTTTTGAATGTATTTATGATTTGGTGGAGTGATTTTTTTTATTTTTTTGGTCAAGTAGCCTAGAAAATCCCGAACCAAACAGAGCCTAAAGGTGAATAAGTGGGCGTATCCGGGTCCGAACTCAGATCTATACACTTTCGTGCAATATGTCAAACCAATTGAACTAAACTCATGGGACTGGTGGAGTGATTTATATTGTATGATACAAATTTATTGGTATGAAACTTTATGATGACAATTTGATATCGTTTTGCTTTATGATAAAGTTACATTTGTAATTTTTAATGTTTCTAACTCCCTAATTTTTAGAAGAAAGAGTCTTAGCAATAAAATTATTTTTTTACAGTAATCGAATTTTGATTCTCTCAAACAATAAATCTTTAAAAGAGAACTTATTAACCACTTGACATCAATCAGTTAGTTTCGCTCATTTTATCTTCAACTTATATGATGATTGACTGCAGTGACAACCGACTACATTAAATTCATTCCCTTTAATAGTTTTAGGTTTTTTATATTTATTTACTTTATTTATGTTTTTTTCTTCTAAAAAGCTAAAACACAACTTTGACCTAATAGGTTGGTTCATATGTCCAAAAAACTATTAATGTTCTCTTTTGTAAGTCATATAATTTTTTTTTGTCAGGCAGTCTAGTGGCTAGAAATTCAACGATGAATAAGTGGGTGTATCTGAGTTCGAACTCGAATCCTAACACTTTCATGCAATATGTCCAACAAATTGAGTTAAACTTATAGAACGTCATATTTTTAATTTATAGCTTATATATTTATATGATAATAAAAGACATGTTTGATAATATTTTCTTTTACACAAAGTTATAATTTATTTTTATTAGTTTACAATTTAAAGCTATATGACTCACTAGTTTTTCTCTCTCGATTTTATTAAAGCCATTTTGCTTGACAAAAGCTAAATATTTATGAGACATGTTTTTATGTTATTTTATATTTATAAATTTATTTAACTACAAATTTTATAAAACACTACAAATATATTATAAACTAACATACATTTAAATTACCTGATAATTTTTGTTGAAAGAGAGCTAAATTTTAATGGACTTATTTAGCTTTTGTCATCAAACCCAATTTAAAAGCTAAATATTTATGAGACTTAGCCGAATATTTATGAGACGTGCGTCTTAGCCGATTTGGATTTATTTCCCATCAAACCCAATCAGAATAAAACTTAACTAATAGGGACAAATCTCCACCTCTAATATCAGTTCGGATGTGTGTGTAAATTAATGAGAGGATTTTCTTTCCGATGTACCAAAAAAAAAAATCAGAGGATTAGATTTCCTGTTGTAACTGCGTCAATCTAGTTACAATATCAATTATCCGATTGTAATGAATGGTTAAGATTGTTTTAGTATATATATATTATTTGACTCGTTTGATATAAAATCAGTGACCAAAATCAATTGGAGTGTACAAAAACATATTTGTTTTACTACAGCAAATCTAGGTCTTATTATGCAAACAATAAATTTGAACAATTTAAAAGAATATAAATAACTATAACTAGTACACTTTGGACGTGCGTTTTTGAAAACATAGATTTTTTTAATAAGAGCATGGAGAAAGCAGCATCTTAACTAGTATTGTACCTTAAAAATCAATATCTACCGTAAGATTATCAACAACCAACCAAAATTGTTGATATATGCCTTTGACAAGTACTAGTAGGATATTCCTTCAAAAAAAAAAAGTACTAGTACAATATTTTAGTCAAAAATAAAAATAAAATACTAGTAGAATATATATAGTTTGGATTCCAATTTGCTGCTGTTATTATATACTGTATTTACACAATTTTCAATCGTAGCCATCAAATATAGAACAAACAATTTAGTTTGAAAACTATATTTTTTAAGTTAAGACGATCTCGGCCGTTAAAGTCACCTCGGACGATCCATAATGATTATTGTGTCTGGCTGTTACAGCATGTTATCCTTGTCTATATATTGTAACCAACAATAAACTGGACTAAGTGGTATGTCTTGGATTCAGGTAGTATTCGATTCTTAGTTTTATCTGTGTATGTCGAAAAATTAAGTTAAGAGAAAAATTTACTTTGTACACTCCACAAATTATTTGACAGAGATTTATCATTATTAACAACGTAAGTAAAAACATCGTACATATTCTATATACCAAAAAAAAAGAAAGAATATACATAGTACAACATATGCAATAGTCTTTTTTCTAAACTAATATTAATAAATTTGCAAGAGAATCTTAGGTAGAAGTGCCATTTGATGATTTCCTACAAACTCCAACACAGATTTGAATGTGAGGAGTAGCTATTACACAGCTTGTTATGTTGTTTTTTTGCTTATTTCTATTTAGATTTGGGTCCACCCTCTCTCTTAGTCTCTCTCTCTCTCTCTCTCTCTCTCTCTCTCTCCATTAGCATAAGTGTGTGACAGCATCTATGAAATTAGGAGCAAGTGAAGAAACCAAAGCAAAATCATTAATCAAAAATCATAGCAAAGGAGAGTGTGTTTTCGTTTTACTATCTACACACTACACTTTCTGATTCCTGAAAAGCACTACACCTTTTTCTGCACTTTCTCACGTGGTTTCATTTTTTTTTCTTCCTCTTTATTTCTCTCACACATACAGAAAACATTTTCATCAACTAACTCTTATATATATAATAGTGATATTTTGCTATAAATGAAAACATATGAAGATTGAAGATTATTCTTGTGATAGAATGGCTTTAGAAACTCTTTCATCAAATAATAATGAGTTTTCAAATTTCATTATCTATGACACAATTTCTGCAACTCCATTTAGTAATAGTAATACTCATCAACATCATCAGCATGATGCTACTACAGAATACTATGGTTTCTTGGAAAATACAATTATGAACAATAACTATGAAGAAAATGTTCATGAAGGTGCTGAAATATTTGATCAAAGTAACAGAAAAAGACAATCAATGGAAGAAGAAGAAGAAACAATGAAGCAGATGAATAATAATAGTAATCAAGTGAGGAAGAAGAGAAGAAGAAAAGCAAGAGTTTGTAAGAACAAAGAAGAAGCAGAATCACAGAGAATAACTCACATTACTGTTGAGAGAAACCGAAGAAAGCAAATGAATGAACATCTTGCTGTACTTCGTTCACTCATGCCTCCATCCTATGTTCAAAGGGTATGTTTTCTTTTGTATTTATCACAATTTTACTTTAACTCATGAAAATTGTATTTAATTTGTTGTTTGGATTTTTTATACGTATTTAAATCACAAATTTGTTATTTCCCTTAATAGCAAAAATGAGAACATTCGTTTTTTTTTATTTTATATTATCCATCTGATTTTTATGAAAAAAGAATTATAGTAGTTTTGAGTTCGACTGCAAAATGAATAATTTATGGCCAATAATTATTAAATAAATGCATGAGAATGATGAAGTACCAATAATTGTTAAATAATATGCAAGAGAAAGATAAAGTAGTACAATAATAATTAAATAATATTTAAAAATTTATGATTGTATATCAATGAGGTGGGAAAACATGCACAAATATGCTAATGCTATCATGTCAAAGGATAATATGTTTTTAATTAAAACTAGTTTTATTTTTTTTCTTTTCTTTTTAAGGTGTAGAATACTAATTAAGTCTAAATTTATTGTTCGTGTGAAGTTCCCGCTTACATTTAGACTCGCATTGTGATTCTTGATAATCTTTGTAAAATACGACTGATACAATTTTAAATGTAATTTCAATTCTCAGAGACATAAAAAACATTAAACTCGCCGTTCATATCGCGGTAGCATGTTTTTTTAAAACTAGCCATATAAGTGAAGCTTTTAAAATCAAATTACATGCATGCTTTACATACATATATACTTGCCAATTGAAAACCTTCATATACAAAAGTCTTTTACATGTTCTACTAAATGCAACTATTGGTTCAATTAATTCAATATGCATTTTTTATTTGTTTTGTTTTAGGGTGACCAAGCATCAATAGTTGGTGGTGCCATAGAATTTGTGAAAGAGCTAGAGTATCTCTTACAATCACTTGAAGCAAGAAAGCTACAACTTTTACAACAAGAATTATCACAAGCACAATGCAATAATAATATTGAAGATACATCCAATGTTGTTTCAAAACAAGAAATGAAGCCACCTTTTGCACAATTTTTTGTGTATCCTCAATACACATGGTCCCAAACACCTAACAAATACACATCCAAGACCAAAGCTGCCATAGCTGATATCGAGGTTACATTAATCGAGACTCATGCAAACCTTAGAATCCTCACAAGGACAAGACCTGGACAATTAACTAAATTGGTTGCTGGTTTTCAATCACTCTTCCTCACAATTCTACATCTCAATGTCACTACCATACAACCATTGGTATTCTACTCTATTAGTGCCAAGGTATGCAACCATAGTATATATATTATTGATCCTTCATTTTATTTATAACAATAGTAACTATATTTTATTTTACTTTTGATAATAGTATCGACATTTCTGTCTCTAATATTTGGCGACAAAATTTATTAGCGACGTATTTCTCAATTTTCTGTCTATAGATTTTTGTCGCTATTCAACTTTTTAGTAGTATGCTACAAAAATGAATTGATCATTATTAAAATTTAGAAGAATTCAAATTAGCAAGAGAAACTTAGAGAAAAAGAATATGAATTTCGCCGCAAATTTTGTCCTGAAGTTTAGCAACAAATGAATTAGAGATGATTTTTTGTTTAATTTCTATCTCTAGTTTTGATCACTAATAATTTTTTTTAGTTGTGATGAACGAAGAAAGTTAGATATAAAAAAAAATCTAATTTAACTATATTCTTTTATTTTTATAATATCTCTAATTTTATCTAATTCATACACTACGCATAATAGATTCAACAAAGTTTTGCTTTTAGGAAATAGAGAGAACAAAATTAAAAATCAATTTTATTATTTTTGTTTCTAATTTTTGTTGTTGATTCCATTTTATTATTAGTAAATGTGAAAGAATATTATATGTAGTTATTTTCATTGTATAAAAATATGATATAGTTGTATAAATTATACAAATTTCATTTTTTAGCTAAAATATATACGGTGTTTTTTTTTTGACAAAAAAATATATACGGTGTTAATTAATTAACTTATTTATTTATTTATGATCAAGGTTGAAGAAGGATTCCAACTTGGTTCAGTAGATGGCATTGCAACAGCACTTCATCATTTACTTGGAAGAATTGAGGAAGAAACTTCACTAATATGCTGTTGAAAGGGTTCATGATTTCTGTGAAGTGACCAGATTAACCCTCAAATAGTATTTAGAGAGAAGTGAAGGAAAATAATATTTTGTGGATGGCTTGAGTTTTTGTTTTGTTAGTTTGGTTTGTTGATGTGTTTAATGTTAATGTTAATGTTAACTATAGACTAAATTAAAGTAGTTGTTAATTATGCTTTGGTTCCTACAGATATGATATTCTAGGGGCTAAAAATATATTTATTCTTCAATGTCACCATTTTGAAGGGACTAAAAACATATTTATCTTTTTGGTAAAAAAAAAACATATTTATCCCTACAAAATAAAAGATATTTTAAAACCAAGACAAATTAAAAATAGAAAATTTATGTCATAGATATGATATTCGCCCCTTTGTTGCAAAATGACCTATGTTATTGGGTCATTGAAATGGACAATACAGTTAAATTTGGAAAATTAAACCTTCAACCCCTACACTTAACCCCTCACCCCTACAAATTACTTGAAAATTCTATTTTGCCCTTTCTATTATTAATTTTTTTATAATATTATATTTTATCATTTGTTTCACCCCTACAATATATTGTTCCAGTAATTTTAACAATGGCCCAATAACATGAAGGTCATTTTACAACAAAGGGGCGAATATCATATCTATGACATAAATTTTCTATTTTTAATTTGTCTTGGTTTTAAAATATCTTTTATTTTGTAGGGATAAATATGTTTTTTTTTTACCAAAGGGATAAATATGTTTTTAGTCCCTTCAAAATGGTGACATTCTAAGTTTAAATTTTCAAACCCTGAAAAATTATCCTGCATTATTCAGTTTTGGTCCCTACTGATAAATCAACATATATTTTTGAATAATTTTTTCGCAGATATATTTAGATCATCGTAAAAAATACCTCCCGAAAAATGAACTAAAATTTAATTTCCAGTTCATGATTCGTTATTTTTATCTTGAAATTCATATTTAAGTCAAATCATGTTAATTTTTTTAAGTCAAATCATGTTAAAAAAATTCTAAATTTTAATTAATAAACGTTATATGATATTTTAATCATGTCCATAAAAAATCATTCAAAAACGTAAGAGTTTAATAAAACAAATATAGTTTTAGTAGGGATTAAAACTATGTTAAGAACAAATTTATATGGACTAAAAATATAATAAAAATTAAATAAAGACTAAACTTAGAAAGTCCGTATTTAGTAGGGACCAAAAATATATTTAACCCTATTTTGTATTGAGAAATGAAAAAAAATTAATTATGAATTTCTATTGATGAAAACAAAGTTATTCAATCAAAGATAGATATTAAAATTATATTTTTAGTCCTTTAACTTAATTTAAGTTAACACTTTAATCCTTTATTTTTTGTTTATAAAATTTTAGTCCCTTTTTATCTTTGGATATGAATTTCAAGCTTCAAATTTATAATTTTTTTCTTCTGTTCGTATTCAATTATAAATATATCTTACCAATTTTTTTTTCAATTATAAATATATCTTATACCGTAAAAGAAAATCATAGATTTGAAACTTGAAATTTTTTATACAAACATGTATGGATTGAAAGAAAAAAAAAGGATCAAAATGACATAAAAAAGAGATAAAGGACTAAATTATTACTTAAATTAAGTTAAGTGATTAAAAGTATAATTTTTCCTTAAAAATAAGTTAAGGGACTTAAATCTGAATAAAGGCGGTTATAAATGATGTATATCTCTCGTATTATAAATTTTAAAATGATACTCCCTCCGTTCCTTAATATAAGATCCCTTTTGATTAAATTTTACTATTCATCTATTATGTTTTGACTGTATTTTTCTAATAATATATAGATGTAAATATTAGCTTATAGGATCTTGTTTGATTTGTTTTGATGAGTATTTTCAAAATATTAAATTTTTATAATTTTTACTGCTAGATAATTAAAGATATTAGTGATTAAAGTTGTACATTGGCGTACGTGTTGTAGTCAATAGGGGTCTTATAATTAGAGACGGAGGGAGTATTAGTGTTGGATCAATAATCCAATTACATTGACTTTATATGTAAATAATAATTCTATATTGTGGACTGTCACCACTTAAGTTAAGTTAAGTTCAATTAAAAGAGATCTACTAAGATTTGACTAAAGTTGACTTATAAGTATCTAGGGTAATAAAAATTAACTTTAGTTCTAAACAACTAGAACTATTATTGCATGTACAGTATATTAGTTATATTATAAAGTTGGTAAAACGATTTTCAATAATATTAAGTTGAAAAGTAATTTTTATGTTATTTGTATTTAAATTTGTTTTAAAAAATTCAATTGTTGATAACCAAATAAATTAGATGGTTAGGGACTGAGCCAAACCAGGATCGAGTGTAGCCATTAATCAACAATGACCTACTACATTCAATAAGATCTAAGTCGTTCGTCGCAAGACTGAGCTGTAAGATTTAAAACTTAATTTTATATTTATAAAAAAAACTAAAATTTATATATAAAATCATATAACCGTCCAGTTTATATTCATCGGCTACAATGCAGTCAACTGCACAATATCCATTTCCAACTTAGCCTCTTAAATAAATAATCATTTAAATCCTCAGTAACTTTACATGGTAGCAAAATAAAACAAGTTGTTTAAAACAAAAAACTAAAAAACAAAGAAGAAAGAAAACAAGTTTATGTTGATCAATATGAATTTTAAGTTAGGATTATTTTAAATGCAAAATAAAGTTTACTCAATATAACAAATGTTTTGGACATGTGTTGGTGCTTAGTTTACGTAGATCCTTGATCTAAAAGAACAAAACACTATTGTGTTCCCAACAACAAACTAAAAGATTGTTTCCTGGAAATTGATGTTGGCTAAAAAGGGTAATACGTCTTATTTATTTTATGAATGGAACGTTAATTTTATGGGTAGTATTCTTAGGTAGTATTTTTGGGAGGGTGGCGTGCATTTCCTTTTAGTTTTGGTGGATTTAATTTGTTTGTGTTGGTTTTTTTTTATAGTAGAGTATTTTTTTGTACTTTTTTCCATTTATATATATATATATATACTATTCATTTTGCTTCTTAAAAAAAAAAAACTAAAAGATTATTCATTATCAAATCACTACACTTTGATTGTAATCATAATTTCATATATAGTCTAATTTTCGATCCACCACGAATCATACCAAGATCCTACTAATCAAATAATTTTCTCAGAGCATCACATTCCATATGCATGCACTTGGAAGCTAATAATAATTTCAAACAGATTAATCAATGACTAGTTACACCTATAGAAGACTTTTAGAAAATAAATACCTATGGAAGACCTATCTTAATATCTTATATTGGTTACATATATTATATTATTATCTTTGAGGAGAGGTAAAAAAAGAACAAAATTAGACCATGTTGTTTTGCTGTGGCTACATTTAAAATTTTTGTTCTTTTTTGGTTATGGATAGAGATAGTGAAATTTGTAAGATGTGGTATGAATTTTGCAGCTAGATTATATAAGCAAAATTTGTCCTTGCTTAATGAATTGGGGCCACGAGAACTTACAAACTTTAAAGACAATATTTTGGATTTACTTGGTGTTGCTTTCACTTGTTACAATTATTACAAACACTAATTAGAGGGAACATTGATATATAAACTAAGTTAAATTGTTGTTTTCATTTTTTTGAGAACAAAATCAAACCTATAAACCCGGGTTTAATTAATCAAAACTTTTCTTTAATGGAAAGCGATGTAAAATATCACTATGAATAGTTTTTGATTGATGAGGTTAAAAGAGTGTCTTCTATAATCAAATACTACATGAATAGAAGAAGAAAAAAAAAGTCAAACTAACTTTGTGTTCCTAGACAAACAAAAGATGACAAAAAATCTAGGTATATATTAAAAGGGTTTGTCCACATATTGAACCAACATAACTTTTGTTAAGGTGTTGAAATTTTCTTTACAGTACATTTCATTGTCAAAAAAAAAAGACTCAAGTTTTTATAGGCAAAGAAAACAACTTTTTTCATGAGTTATTTAAACATCAAAAATACAAATAATGTATGTGATTTACTGTATATGAAATTTGAACTTTGTACTTTGAAGCTATAAAATTATACTCTTTTAATTTGTTGTAATTTGAACACAGTAGCTATATATAGTCATGATCAATAACAATAAGATCGTTGATATGTGGGAGACAAATTTATCCATATAAACTTGTTAATTAATTTCAAAGTCATCTCGAAAGATAAGGGTATGAATTGGTTCGATTAGCAGACAAGAGTCTACAACTTAACTTATTACAGGACTAGGCTAAAGTTAGACAAAAATTTTCGTACAACAAACTGAGAATATTCATGAGGAAACAAATTCCTTGGAAACTGTAGTTTTCGAGAAATTAGGTTCAATTAATAAACATAGGCAGGAAATCAATTTTCAAGAATTTTTTTTGCTGAAAAAAATTTCTTCGAAAAATCACCTACAAAATTCATCTCTTTGTTAACAATGTTTGCCCATGAATAGGCTAATAACTTAAACATTGATGCATATAGATTAAAATAATTTAATTAATATACGCCGACAATGTGATATTATTTTATGTTTAATATATGAACTGAATTTGATATTTTTTACATAGTTTTAAGCTTGTAAATCGATTAATAAATAGTTTTGATCTATCCATTGCTATCTGAATTAAAATTTAAATCCATTCAATTTATCAATTTTATACCTTAACCCAACATTCTCATCAATAATATGGAAAGAGTTATGGGCCTCACTGTCACTGCAATTGTCTGACTTCAACCCATTCAATGTGTTATGAGTGAGTTATGGCCTTATGGGTTCCCCCAAAACTTTGTTCAGAGACAAAAAGTCCACCATTCTATTTGGGCGCCGTTTTTTGATCTCTATAATTGCAACCGAAGCTGCACACATCAAATCAACTACCCTTATCAAAGATTCTATATAATTGAAGAATTTTCACTTGACTTAATTTTAACTTTTAAGAAAGGCTATCTCTATTGTGTATACCGGTGAGACAAATTTTATACCATATACAGATTCAATTATAAGATTGAATGACATAACATAGTATACTAATTAAATTCTTTAATTTATACATTTTCAGTGTAAATTTATTTTACACATGCCTTTAATAATATATTGACACATCATGTATTATATTTATAAATATATGATGTGTCACATTTATTAAATGTTGTGACAACATTTCATTGGATGACTGTATAAAATAATTTCACACCGACGGCGTATAGAAATTAAACTCAATTTCCTAACCTCTAATAAACCAACATTAATGTTCACTAAATCACGAGAATTAAGAAATTTTGTAGTAGTAATAAATTTATTAATAGTAGATGTAGTTTTTTCAAGTTTATCATTTAGAAGAGATAATTTGTTTATGTTTTATTATCCGGTATTTGTGGTAATATGTAAAAAAAGATAAAATAAGTAGTATATGTAAACATGGAAATAACAAATGTTAGGATAAAAGTTTAAACTCTGATGCACTCGTTTATTCATCTGATGGTCATTAGGTTATTTGATAAAAATTGACAATTTTTTTTTTTGAGGAGCGACAATTTATTTATTGTTTAAGAGAGTCTTATAATTTGATACGGAGTAGTATTAAGCAAAATCATAAACCATCAGTCGATGATACTGCAAATTAGGTGGTGCTTTATTACAAAATAATACTACTTCCTTAATGATGAAGTATTATGACTATGAGTAGAGTAGTTCTCAATTCTTCTAAATAGTTGATTTAATTGCCAGCAACCAACTTTTGAGTTTTTAACAATGCTCCATGATTAGATCAAATCCAAGACTTTGGTTAAGTTAGAAAAAACTTCTGTCATCTTATCTAAGTACTCTTGAGTAAACTTCCACTCTTAATTATAATAACGTAAAAAATAAATTAGTAACATACCATTTATACCATCTTAATTCTTAAACACAAAAAAAATTAGTCTATCTCATCTATATCATATCATCAAAATATAAAAATAAACACACAAAAGAAAATTCTCAAACAGGCATAATTCCCTGCCTTTTTCCTCTATCAATTTTACTAAGTGAAAATCTTCCATTAGAAAAAGATCTCTTCATTGCAATTGGACTCATAACACAATGCAACACCCTTCTTTTGTACCTTGTTTTATTACTACTTTCTCCTTCTTCACAAGAATCTTCATCTTCATTTATATTCAACACATCACTTATTGAAAAACCATTTTGAAATGAATGATCCATAGATACTGACCTACCAATAGGCAATTCACAAACTTCATCTCTAATCTCAATTATTCTTTCTCTTCCTTGCAAATTACACAAATCACTAAACGTGCGCAATGAAGACGTCTTGAAATCAACTCTACCATGATGAACCATTGTTTCTTCTGGTACAACTACTTGTTCACCTTCTATTGAAATTTCATTTCTCGAAGGAAGTTGTACTAATTCTGTAACTGTAGATGGAATTGGAGCATGAAGTGTTGAAGCATTCAAAGTGAGTATATTAGAACGACATAGAGGACATGAAGAGTTAGATTTAAGCCATGTATCAATACAAGGAAGATGAAAAACATGGTTACACATTGGTAAAAGTCTAACACTTTCATCATCTTGAAATTCACTAAGACAAACAGAACAATCAGTGACAGAACCAGCAAAAAAAGAATCTCCTTTTTTGTAGCTAAAAACTGCAATGGATTTTATTTGAGCATCATCTAAACCAAAGGTTGAAACTTGGCAGTTTTCGTGGCGATTTTGTTGGATTTCATCAACTGGGTCAGTGGTGTTTCTGCTTGAAGATTCTCTGTGACCACAATATTTGGTTATGAGAGTGTAGTAAGTTATTAGTAAAAAAGCTGTAGCTAAAATTCCCATGATTGCAATAACAAGAGGAGAAAAATATGGTTTTGAATCATCATCAGGGTATTGAAAAGTTGGTGGTGGTGGAGGAGCATAAACTATGTAGCACCATTGTGGACAATACATAGTACAAAATCCTTGTGAACAATCTTTGGTGTTTATGTAAGGGATCCATGTTGTCGGATAATCGGGACGAGCCATGGAGACACTATAGAAGATTTTAAATCACAGTAAAGTTATACACATAATGTGAGTTAGCCGCGAGGTGGCGCAAACATAAAAAACTTTGATGTCGCGATCCAGATCGCAGTTGTTAACCCTTTGTAGAAACCCTTCTAAATACTAATCCATGAACAATCTTATAATCATGTATTTGTGTCTTCCTACTAAAGGAAATGAATTTTCTTTTTTGAGGAAGTTGAAAGAAGAACTTATTATAGAAATAAAGAAAATATACACAAGACCTATATATTACATTATTATGTAATGAAAATAGGTGTAAGAAAAAGTTTCATGTTATTAAAACAATGATTAGAAGCATATAGGTAAAAGATAAAGGACAATATTGGTGTAGAAGATTATATGTAGTAGAGAAAAGAGAAAGAACATAAGGCACAGAAAAACTTGCAAGAAGACAAGTTTGTTTGAAGGAAATAGAAAACGTGAGAAAGGGGTCAGAGGCTTAGATGGAAAGCAAAGCAAAGAAAAGGAAAATGGGATCTCCATTTAACTTTTTCTTTTTTCTGTTCATAGCTTTATCTATTCACTAGTTTATCTTTTTTTGTTATAACTTAGAAATGTTTGATGACTAATAAAGAAAGTGTGTGTTTGTGTACTTTGGTGTGTTGTTGGTGTTGATTGGGAAATTTATTAAAATGATCAATGATTTTTGTTTCAATAATTTTGATGTCCTACTACTATTTTTTTCTCATAAAAAACTTTAAATATTTCTAAGAAAATTGTGGTTTTAGTAATATGAACTTCCGTTAAAAATTAAGTAAATTTTTACTAATGATTGATTCAGTTAGAACTTTTTTTTGACAAAACAAACTTAATTAATTTCATTATATAAAAGATTGGTAATACAAAAGAGAATAGAATAAAAAACATGACGGACTAAAATTCGGTTAGAACTTAAACTCAGAATTAAGATTTGTTTCGACCAACATTTTAACTTGGAAAGTGTCATTTAATTCAACATTAAGTACTTGATTAATACAACACTTAGTTTATGTCCTACTACTATTAAATGCTTTGAGTTCAAGACATTCATGAATTGTGAAATGATAATCCTTATAGATCAAGAATTTCATTGATTGCTTGCATTGCTATATATGTGTGGAGGTGATTTGGCCGTCAAGTTAGTTGTACCAGACACATATATAAAGTTGAGTTGTGCTAGAAACTTCAGTACTTTTTGAATTAAATGCATCATTTGGAGTAGTATGCATAAATTAAACACAATAGAATTTGAAATTACAGAGAAAAATAATGTGTTCATTATACTTGTGCTACGTGGTATCACAAATGTTCATTCATTATTAATTTTTTATTTGCATAAATTAACTTTGAAAATTTTTGTTAGGACATACACTTGTACTTTTGCTATTAAGTGGAAAAATATGGTTATGGTGCTTTGGTGTCACTTTCTCTTTTGTGTTACTATTCTATTCTATTCTCTACTATTTTATTCTACTTTGCATTTATTCTCCCACTATCCCAACAATTGTTATCTTTATCTTCCACAGCTTAAGGCCATGTATGGGAGTAACTTCTCTGCGTAAAGAAATATTCCAATATTAAGCTATAATAAAGTGTTAGTCATGATAACTTTGTCATTTAATTTATTTACGTATAAAAAAAGCGCATGATTAATAGTGAATAAATTGACAATACATGTCCACGTGAGTATAATTAAATTTATATATGGACTTCATATTTTATATATAGGAGATGAGATTTGATTTAAAAATTTTCACTCATTCATTATCTAATGAATCAATTTCTAACTACTTAACTCAAAAAAATATTAGACAACATATGCGACAACAATTTAAATGATTAAATGGTTTAAATGTGGCCCCGTTTGTTTCAGATTTTTTTTAGAAAAAATCACTTTTTTCATTTTTGATGTGTTTGTTTCAGATTTTCATAAAAATCATTTTGTTAAAAAAATTATTTTTGAGTCTAAAATGAAAAACTATTTTCAAGTGATTCTCTCAAAATCTATTTTTTAAAAAACAAGGATCATGTGTTTGTTCTCAAAAATGATTTTTATAATTGTAAACAAACAGAAAACAACTTTAGATTTTTTTCAAAATCTCTACAAAATAAATCTACTTTTTAAAAATAGATTTTTTTAAAAAAATCTATTTTATTTTAATCTCAAACAAACGCACCCTATATATTCCTTTTGTTTCAAAATAAATGTCACAATTGATCAGTTTAATATATGTCAATGCACATCTTTGATCACAAATATTTTTAATTATGTATTATAAAAAATTCTAAAATTTTATATTTTGAAAATATTTATCGAGACAAATTGAACAACATCAAAATGTCTCATCTTACCTTAGCCAAGAGTCGAGGGTTCGATCCTCACCTTGAGTATGGAGCAACTTTAAATCATTGGGCCAACTATCCCACCCATACAGGTGCCTTCAATCTAACGAGGATTAGTCACTGTGTTCGGCAGTAGATACCCCGGTCTCGACAAAAAAAATACTAATATTTAATTTTATATATTAATCAAAATATATGGTCAAAGTATGTTATATAGTGCCTACATAACTCAAACGACACTTATTTTAAAACAGAGGGAGTAATTAATTATGTTAAAATCAAAATACATTTGATCCAATTTATAGAGTAAATGCATTTTAATTTTTGCTTATATTTAAGATCAGAATGACTTCTTATCTTTTACAAGTATTTATTAATCAATTGCACATGTTTACAAACATCATTTCTTGTGGACAATTTTTTTTTTTGACTAATTGTGGACAAATTAAAAAGTGCTGTATTTTAATATTTTAATTTTTTAAAGCTTATTTTTTTTGGTTGAATTTTTTAAAGCTTATTGTTAATTATAGTTGTGACTTTACACCAAGCATTTCAACAACCATTTGTTAGGTATGATATTTAAGATGCCACTTGGATTAGTAGTGGGTCTAGCAATTTCATGTCTTATATGGCTTTTGTAACAAGGGACATGTCTATATTAAGTTAAATGATGATCTCTAGCCATATTGTAGCTAATGCAAATTATGTTACCATGTCTTATATATTTTATATTTTATTTCCTCTACTTAATATACTTCAATTTTCAACTCTTTATCAACCATCTCCAAATATAACATGATACCTTGGTAAAATCTAATTTGCCCTTAACACTTTTTTTTGCCACGTGCAAATTTGAAGGATATTTAAAGTCTTTATACAGTTGCAAGTTTATCTATTTTATTTTAATTAAACATAAATAGAATTAATCATTAAAGAATATACACAGTGGGAATATGTTATGGACCAAATTTAATATGTTACGAAACATTTTTTTTTTTTGGTAGAACGAAACCTATGTTTTTACTCATATTAATAAGGATATTTTTATAATTTGTCTCGTATCTATATTTCTCCTTTTTTAGTATACTTATATTTCTTTTTAATTTTTACCATAGTGTATTTCATTCATAATTGCAATTTCAATACAATGAGGACAATGATAAAATTTTTGGTGACAAGCAGTAAAATGAGTTGTCTAAGTTAAGTCATGAGTTACTCGATTGACCTGTCTCCTAACATAACCGACCTTACAATTTTTATTCAACAAGACTAATCTATAACGATTCTCAATAACAATACCATATTATATACCATCACAAGAATTCTTATTTAAATGTTCTATCACATTCAGACAAATAGTTTTAAGATGGAAGTTGTAAACATTCATGCTTTGCATTCACTTTAAACTTTAAAGTATCTAAGATGTCAATTGCTTCAGCTTCATTAATTTATGGTATCCCATCAAACCAATTCGTAAATGCTCGCATGAATTTCCATGGCATCACAAACACAATCTCCAACGCAAAATATATTTTGTTCTACATAGTAATCTATATTATTATATAAGAAGATATTATCCCACGGTAAAGTTGGTTTCTACTCATATATTCTTCTGTATTTTATGTTGATAAAGTTATTTTTGTGTGTGATTGTAAAGGATATCTATAGTTTTAGTTATATACTAGTAAGATTTTTTTTAATAATTTCTACGGGTACTTAATTCTTTTTAATTTGTACGGATACTTAATTTTTTTTAATTTCGACATATATTCATATAAGTAAATTTATCTCTCTTCTTTTTTAATAATAATATTTTAGATCTTTTCACTTTTTTACATATTACACGGTGAGAATACGTTATAGAATAGATTTAACACATCAAGAGTACCTATATTCATGTTCATATATATTAATAAGAAAGTTTAATTTTTTAGGTGATTTTCATGGGTACTTTTGCGACATATACAATGACCATTTTTTATTTCGACGTGTATCTATATTTCTACTCATAGATTAATATGAGAGTCAATTTATTTTGTATTTTTTTGTTGATAAAGTTAATTTTGTGTGTTATAATCGCATCGGGTATCTATAGTTTTAGTTATACACTATTAAGAAAATTTTGCTTTTATTTCTACGGGTATCTAATTTTTTTAATTTCTACAAGTATCTATTTCTTTTTAATTTCGTCAGATACTCATATTAATACAAATACTTATTAATATGGAGACTTAATTTTTTTTACTATATATTTTATTCTATTTTATGTCTCCATATACTTATATTTTATCTCATTCAATAAAATGTACTTCTACCATTAGAATTCTTTCCTAATATAGAGCGCGCAGCGCGACATCAGTGCGACAGTATGGGTCTCCTACTAATATCTATTTCAAATGGTTTTAGCCTTTTAGATCAAATTATACTTCTTTATCCGAACATACTAGCACTTCCATAGTTGGTTTTGAATGAATATACGAGAGAAAATATATGTTTTGTAACAAGCATAATAGTTTATATGTTAAATATCTTTTTGATTGTTACAAAATAGTGACTATTAATTTAAGTCCTTAGATATTTTTTATTAAAATTTTTATTTTGAAAAATTATCCAACATTAAATTTTGGTCTCTACTGATAAATCAACATGTATTTTTCAATGATTTTTCATAGGTATATTTAGATCTTCGAAAAAAATTCCTCCAACAAAAACGAGCTCAAAATTTGTCTTCTATTATATTAGTTTATTCATGTGATATGGGCCATAATCTATACAATATAAAATATTAATATTAATATTGATACTGAAAATTGATCTCGCGGTCGCCGGTACGTCGCCCAACAACTTATCAAACGGACAAGTTGAGATTTTCACTAATTATTCGAAAAAGTTACAAATGCACAATTCACAATAATATAATACACGAAAGATAAAGACTCAATCTCCTATCTTCGTCGTAGCTTCAATGCGAATTGCGCGACCTCAACAAAATCTTGGCTTCTACCTCTGATTCCAACGGTTTATCCTCACACCTATCTTGATCCCCAAGAACTCTGTGAAAACCGTTCAGCCGATTACCTCACCAAATTGCGTTGATCCTTCAAGCAAGCTATACCTCTTGAATCCAGATGAGAAACTGATCCTTCAAAACAATTCAACCCGATCACATTTCTGATTCACTGCGAATTGCACCGAACATTATCTTCCAAAACCTCTAAGAACCCTTGATTGATCCCATACTCAATCTCAATTTGATGGAGAATTGAAAGAAGATGATGAACTTGTCTTGAATGCAATTTTGTAAGACCCGTAGAAATACTGTAGCAAAGGTTAGATTTTTGATAATATTAATTAATATCATGCTATTTGTTTTTATCGGTTTTCGTTTGATAGTCTATTTTAACTTAATTTATGTTGAGATTGTGCATGCGCGCTAGTTTAACATTTGAAAAATTATTACAATGATTTTATAAGTTTCAAATGGTTTGAAAAATATTTTTGTCTTGTCGGAATTTTGAAAATAAATTACTTTAGATTTTTGAGAAAACGAGAAAGATATACCAGCTGTTTGAAAATTTTTTGTTTTCGATTTCCGTCAAAATTTAAACATAGACTTTATATATCGACTGTGGTGAGAATTTGATCTCATTATATTTTTCCGAGCTAAGGAGCAAAAATTTATTCTGAATAAAATTTATTCGAAAATTTATGAATTGTTTTAATTAAATTGTTTACGGTAGAATTTTTTTGTTTCGTAAAATTTATCGGTACGCGAGATACGACTCGTTTAAGAACGAGTGCGGGGACTGAGCGAGATGAGTTGGCGCTAGAGCACAATAATATCTAGATAGTATCTAGGATATTATTATTTTAAGTTTGTGAGTAATGGATTGAAGGACTAGAATTTTATATTGCCACATTTTACTATTTGATCCAATGGCTATAGTTCATGCAAGTTGCCTATTTAAAGAAAAGCCATGAGAACCAAAATTTCCTTCTCTCTTTTCTCTCTTCACCGTAAGCTCTCCCTCCCTCACATAAACCTTCATTAAATTTGCATCTCTTCACCAAATCAATCTATTTTTGGCTTGTTGGATCATTAGAATAACAAGGATCATCATCACTAAGGTAACTAAGCTTCTAACCTTTCCTTTGGCTTGTTGGTTTTGTATTCTTGAGATAAAATTGCTTATTTTAATTTCTTGTTTCCTTAATGTTATAGTTCCTTGCTTTTTAATAATAGATCTAAAAGAATATTTTGATTGTGAGCATTTTAAGAATTTTGTGATTTTGTTTATGTTTGAAATAAGATTATGACATGATTTCCTTTCAATTGAAGCTAGCACTAGTTGCTTCATATGATTAATTTTTGAAAGAAATGCTATGAAAGAAAAAGCCCCAAATTTTTGTGAAGTTAGGGTTTTGGAATTCGATTAGTTTTTGAAAATCTATTCAATTTGAGGTTGTATTTGTTTAAATTAGTAAGTGTATAAGTAGTTAACGATGTTTGGTTTTCGAAAACAATGATTTTGGTAATTTTTTTATTCTGCCCGAATTCTATAGGGGCATTTTAGTCATTTTAAAATGGTTATATTGTCCTAAGAAGCGAACCAATAGATCCGCCTTTTTAAAACGATGAAAATGGACATATGGTTTGCGATGTTCGGACAAAGGATGACCGAGTTGTGGTCGTTTCAAGTTTGTAACTATTTATCGTCGTTTTTGGATTTAAAATGTAGTAGTTGCAAAATGATAGAGATTATTTCCTATAAAAAGAGAAAAATGTATAGAAATTGATTTGTGAAGTGAAATAGAAATTCTTTTGTCGAGGATTTATATTTTTAAGAGTTTGCCGAAATGGCGATTATTTTAGTAGTTTGATATTGTTTTGTTTTATAAAGAAAAGAGTAAGTTGTTCAAAAAGGTATTCTTGCTTTTGGAAAAGCTTTAAAATAGTTTCAACTTAATTTCCAGAGTTTTTGAATAAAACTATTTATTAAAGTTATAATATTTTTAAGAGTTGTTTTGAAAATGTTTTAAGCCTAGTTAGTTGTGAGAGAACAATCCTAGGTCTAGATCCATTAGTATCAGGGCTAGGACTATTTGAGTGATCTATTAGAATGTGGTATTAACTTAGATAAGTTATGTGTATTAAAAGGTTAAGAGTATTAACCGGAATGGGGACTTCGTTGAGAGAGAGACGGACGTTGCTCGCATAGCGTAAAAGAACGTGTTGGAAGCTTGCTGAGGTAGGGGCACTTTCTAACGATTTCATATACCTCGAAATATCGAGTGCTTTTTATGCATGTGTAATTGTTTGCTTGAATATGTGTATTTTCTTTATTTGATGCAATATGAATTATGAACATGTTTGTTTGTGATGTATTCTCGTGACGAGAACTTGTTGAGAACATGCTATATTTTACACATGTTTGAGTTGTTGTTGTGAATTTCATATGATTGAAATAATATGAAACGTTGGTGCATGTACTTGATTGAATATCTTGTTGTACATGATTTATAGTTGTCTTACATATGATTTTGTTATAAATATATGTATTGACTTGTGATTGTGAATTACATATGCTGGTATGATATGTGAATTGTTGCATGAGCATATATGAATGTCTATGTCAGATGGGACTACACGGGGTCTGTCAGATGGAGACTGCCCTATATATGTGAAATAGGTGGTATTATGCTCATGCATTTCATAGGCGTGTATGTCAGATGGAGACTGCACGGGGTGTGTCAGATGGAGACCACCTAATCTTGCGGGATTTTATTGAGTCGGTGTTTGTCAGATGGAGACTTCACTTGTCCTGCGGGGTCTAGTAGGAGATGGACCTACGACTCTCTGCGGAGAGGTTAAATTCCGGAATTCATGCATATGACGACCAGTAGGAGATGGACTTATTGGCGCCACATTTCATATAGAGTCTGCATTGATATGCTAATCGTGCATTTGAATACTATTGTGTGTGATTGATATATTATCTGTGCACTTGATTTCTTTGATGTGTGATTCATATGATTAAATGTTTAAATGATGTCATGTATTGTATATCTTGTGCTGCGTATTTTTAGTTATATGTTATTTTTAGTTGGTGACCCTCTACGAGCATTTTTAGATCTTCACTTGTACCGCGTTGAGGAGCGGCGAGGCTTGAAGCTGTCTGTGGGTCTTTGTTACCCAACCATCTTCAGTAGAGTTTAAGGATCAGCTTAGGGGTAGTTGTTTAAGAGACTTGTTTACTCTTATTTATTTGTCCGCTGCAATTATATTCTGAAAGTGTATTATGGTTTATTTATAATAACTGGGGCCACTGTGTATGTTTAGACATAATGTTTGGTTTCTTATTCTTAAAACTTTTCTTGTGAAACGATTTATAAAAGAGGCATTGCATCTCGATCACTATTTTGAAAAGGGTTTACTCTGATTTAATTTAAGTTTGATCGTGAACGTTCTATTTGAAAGTATTTGTTGTTGTTTTAAAAAAAAAGACCCACTTTTGGGCTATGAAAAACGGGGTGTTACAAATTTGATCCAAAATATCTCAGCAATTTTGATCAAAAAGTGTTTTCTAAAAGTTTCTCATGATTACAATAAATCCCCATGTAGCTATTTATAGAGAAAATAGAATGAAGTAGATTTAGGCACAATTAATCAAAAGTGTATCGATAATTGTGTAGCAACATAATTTTAATTAATTAAATACTGATCTCGTACAATAAGTAAATATTAGAAAACATGTTCAAAATGTTGCAATAATAATAATAATTCAAAATATATGAAAAGTATGAGACCAATAATATTCTGTTATCTAAAGAATTAGAATTTTAGTGAAGATTCTTAATACTTATATGAAAAAAAAAAAAGGTTCAGAAACATGATTTTGTTTCAAAATGAATGCAACTAAAATTTATATATTTCATTTATATATTTCATGTTAACTTATGACTTTAAAAAAGGTACACAATCATGATCTTGGTTTCAATACCAAGTTTTTATACTCTTTGAATATCACAATGATCTAGTTCTAGATTGAAAACGAGAGAAAGGAAAATCGAGTATTGATATAAGGATTTAGAGATCTAGATCTAGATTAAGATCTTGATCAAGATTGCAGATTGAAATGTATGCAAATACAATCTAGATCTCGACATCTTTATCCTACAACATATCAAATAAACTTTCGGTGTTTCTTGTACACAAAAATTCATTGTTTCACGATAACTTATGATTAAAAAAAAATGCAACAGTAGTTTAGAGAGACCTAGAACTAAATTGCATATTGAAATATTACGCAAATAGTATATATAGGCACAAACAATCACTATATACATCCAAAACAACATAGTATATATATATATATATACGCACAAACTTAATTGGTAGTAAAAATTCACAATGACACAAAACGAACAAGAAAGGAGAGTAAGAGAAAAAATTACACAAATGTAATGCAAGGTTCTGCTCAAAGGAGAATTTGATTGTACTCATATCTCAAATAAGATGTAACACTATTTATAATGATGATTACCAATACTATTTTATATCGTATATTAAATTTGATATATGTGGGATTTAAAATTATCTTTTGAATAAACAACTCAGTCAAAAAACTTTGTTTTTTTGCCTAAACTGATTTGTTTTTTTGAGTAAATAAATATCTAAATTTCATTAGTCAAGTCATTGATATTTTTTGGTTAACAGTCAACTCATTGCTTTAATAGAAATAGAATAAGTTGAATAAAATTTGAATTTAATAAATATAACAATAATAATATAAATTGAAATAGGCAGCTCTTCTCTTTTATTATTGGTGTGGTGTATCAATAGCTTCACAACTTCAATTAGTTTCTCCTTGAATTGATCAACTTGTTTGATTGATAATACAAAAACTCTACGATATATTTAATTAATAAAGAAATTGCATATATAAGAACATAATTGATTCCATAATTTTAAAGTGACAATTTCTTTAAAATGACTCTAAATTAAACACTAAACTAATAAAATTATAGTAAAACTTAATTAAAAAGATTCTAAAAATAGTGACGGATGAGGACTCATCAGTTATGACATGACACTTGTCTGTTATTTCTTCCGGTTTCCTCAATTTCGTCATGTGTGCGACCTTTCTTATCTTTTAAGGCACATGATAAGGAACTTAATATACAGATATTTGTTTAAAAGTCATGCATTCAACTTACAGTTGCACATTGTTCACGTCCTTCTTATTTTAATAGAACTCTAATTTATTCATTTAAATAGTATGTGCTTCTTATTTAATTTTCCTCATGTAGAGGCTACCACTCTTTGAACTCATTAGTTTTAGATGTTGAATGCTATGATTATGGTTCAAGGAATAGTTGAGTTCAGTGAACAGAGAAAGGAAGGGGAAGAAACTAAATTTTGTTCCTTTCTAACATATAAATTTTCATATAATTATTAACACATTTATCATCATGCCCTTATGTTCTTACATAATGACTAACTTGTCATTTCTTAACTAATTCTCCCAACAGCTCACTAATTCTTATTGCTATCATCGAATTGGACAAAATCTAGTTGCTGCATTCTTGGTGATATTTTTCATATTCTACAAAAGAAATTAATAATTTTATACAAACTATAACATTTTAGTGGTATCCATTTTGAAACATAATTAGGCCTCTCAACCAATATTCTTTGATATAAGACCTAAAGAATCTTCACCAAAATTTTAATTCTTTAGAGAAGAGAACATTAGCAGTCTCATACTTTTGACATATTTTAAATTATTGTTATAGCAACATTTTGAACATGTCTTCTTATATTTGCTTATTGTACAAAAACTACATTTAATTATTTAAAATATGTTGTAGCACTATTATCATAAAAAGGAAAAGTTTACTTTGCGCTCTAGAAAAGCTGTTGAAAACTACGAGAAAGATGAAACACTCACATAATTCTCATAATTATGAGAAAGATGAAAGTTGTTGAGCATGCGAGTGTTTCATCTTTCATCTTTCTCAACAACTCAAGAACATCCGATTTTCTCATCTTTCTCATAATTCTCAACGGCTTTCATGAAGCGCAAGGTAAACTTTTCTTTTTTATGAAAATGGTGTTGCAACATAATTTTAATTAATTAAATATTGATCTTGTACAATAAATAAATATAGAAGACATGTTCAAAATGGTTCTATAACAATAATTAAAAATATATCAAAAGTATGAGACCACTAATATTCTATTCTCTAATGAATTAGAATTTCGGTGAAGATTCTTAATACTTATATGAAAAAAAAATTGTTTCAAAAATTTGATTAAGTTTCAAAATGAATGCAACTAAAATTTTATATGTTCCATGTTTCATGTTAATTTAGGACTTTAAAAAATGTACACAATCATGATCTTGGTTTCAATATCAAGATTTTATACTCTCTTAATATCATAATAATCTAGATCTAGATTGAAAAAGAGAAAATGGTGTTGTAATTTTTATATTACAATAATTTATTTTAAAGTAAAAGAAGAAATATATTATTATTATTATTATTATTTTTAAAGTAAAAGTAAACTTTACTGCATCGGAGGTTTTCCATTTCCATTAACTTCCTTTATTTACCTTGATTCCCTTTTAATTTGTAACGTTCCTTTTGATGGGATTTTATTAGCACTTCATTTCTTGATTAAAAGTTGATTTATTCTTATCATCATCATCAATCATCAATCAATCAATCATCAATATATACATGTAAAGCAAGCTTGAAATTGCTTATGTGGCAATTCTACAAAAATTCTCCTTTCACAAAGCTTTTCAATCTAACATAATGATGTGCCATCCTACTAAAAACTCATTATATTTTACTTTATTTTAGAATAAATTTATAACTTTTATAATTCTCACCTTTTGAATTCTAAAAAACTCTTCACTCTTTATTCTATTAAATTTAATAAAAATATATTTATTAATATGTTAAACAATGAATAAATATGGCTAATGAGATAAACTTAACCGAATGAATACACAAAGTCAATAAAATAAAGGATAGTAATCTACATACAACTAGCTTAGTACATTTTCATCTCAACAACAATAATAATGTTTATATATATAACCCCTTAAGGATGTGTGTATTGCAAGAACTTTTTTTCCTCATACATTTGTGATCATCATTCATCATGTGTCTTGATTGGTGATTATATGTCTTTATATGAAGTGCACTAATCAAACCCGTATCCGTGCTTACATCTTAGTCTAATTTACATGCAAAAGCAAATGCAATGGAGGTGAGACTATTGTGTATAATTTATAGTTTTAATAATTCTAACACCTATCAAATCAAATGATATTTGATACAAAAATTTAAATTCATTTTAGCATTTTACTTATATGGTGTGATTGGTTGTTTTGGTACATCGATAAAAAATATGGTGTAATTGGTATTATATATATTTTGACTATTATTTTATTTGTTTTTATGATAAAAAATTTATTTAGTAATATTGTGACTTTGATATGAAGATTAAATCATAGTTTTTTTTAATAATAATAATGGACTTTAATTTGAATTTTCTTACTTTCAACAATTAGAATGGAAATTTAAATGGCATATCTATATAATATATTAATGAATGATTTCTACTTTTGATTTCACGTAGGGGAATAATATTGAGGAACAAACTATATGTAAATTTTTGATCTTGAGGTATGTCATTTTTATAATTTAATAATTTATGAAATGTCAAATTTGAGTGGTCAATAGGTATAAGAGTTTGGCATGTTAAAATGTCTCGAATTTAGTGGTCTTGAATGACCATTGTATAAATTGTAATAACTTTTTATTATTGATAGTAGAATTTAACTTATAAATAGTTTTTTTCGTGCATAACAAAATGATTTGATTTTAACATCTAATTGCCTAAAAGATTAATCATATTTTGTTGAAAATATTATTGTTTAGTTTCTTAACCCTTAAAAATTTTTTTCATGTTTTTTTATTGCATTCGTTAAATAGTTTGACGAATGTTTATTCTTATAATAATACTAATATTTTAGTGAAAGTTTAGTAGCAACTCTCATATGAAGAGTTAGAGTAAGGTTGGAGTTGTATAGTTCTTTTAATTGGTTGATATAAGGTTTAAAGATCATATATACTCAGAGACTATATTCATGCATGTCTTCGATTTTCGTTAAAAGAAATGTTTTTGATTGAAACTCATTTATCAAATTTGAGTGATCAATAGATATAAGAGTTTGGCATGTTGAAATGTCTCGAATTTAGTGGTCTTGAATGACCATTGTATGAATTGTAATAACTTTTTTTTTATTATTGATAGTAGAATTTAACTTATAAATAGTTTTTTTCGTGCATAACAAAATGATTTGATTTTAACATCTAACTGCCTAAAAGACTAATCATATTTTGCTGAAAAAGATTAATATTGTTTAGTTACTCGACCTTTAAAATTCTTTTTCACGTTTTTTTATTGCATTCGTTAAATAGTTTGACGAATGTTTATTCTTATAATAATACTAATATTTTAGTGAAAGTTTAGTAGCAACTTTCATATGAAGAATTAGAGTAACTTTCATATTTTAGTGAAAGTTGTATAGTTATTTTAATTAGTTGATATATGTAACTTATAAGGTTTAAAAAACATATATACTTAGAGACCACATTCATGTATGTTTTCGATTTTCATTAAAAGAAATGTCTTCGATTGAATCTCATTTTTTCTTCTTCTTTTTTTCAAAATTTGTTTTTAGTTTTGATGCATAACAAAATGATTTGATTTTTATATTGTTTATGTTGATTTTCTTCATGCAAGAATAAAAAGGTGCATACTTTTGAAAAAAATTTATATATATATATTTTTTTGAGGTCTAAATCTGATCTTAATCTGTAATGACTTAAATCTTTTAATAAAGCATTTTAGGCCTAGATCTTTTTATAGGATAGTATTTTTAAAAATGATACTTTTATATATAGATAGAAGAGTGTAAGACATGATCCAAGTTATAAATTCCTAATAGTTTTTTTTTTAAAAAAAACTACTTGCAATTAAATTTATTATTATTAATTTTGAAAATAAAGGTTAAGACAACACATTAAAATAATTCTAACTAACCAAAAATTCAAACCATTACCTATATAAAATATATTATTAATACGAATATATTTAAATAATTAGGAAAATTATATGATACATTGAAGAATATGAGTGTACCGGTACATCAAATTTTAAAATTATTAGATAAATGCGTATTTTTTGAAAGGAAAAAAAATATAGCTTTTGAAATATTATAAAAACTAAATATTATTCATCAAATTGTCAAAAAATAAAATGTTATTATTTTTTATTGTTTTTACATTTTTATTATTCAAAATAGTGAATATTTAATATTTTATGAAAAAATATAAAAAGAAATTGTATACTATTTGTAAAGAATGAAATTGTAATTTTTCTTATAAAATTATATTCTCTAAAATATAATAGTCAATGAACAACTTTATAATTTATAAAAATAATCGTAAATTATAAAAATATGGTCTAAACTGCACTGAAATTATAATAGCCTTAGAGAAATTATGAAATAAAACATTGATTAAATTTAAGGGTTTAAAGAATCGAAATTAAACTTTTAACAAAAAATTAGTTTTTTGTAAAAGTGTTTAAGATGCATCATTCTATTTATTTTTGTATACTTTTTTTTAACGGAATAATTTCATTGACACGAGTTAGAATAAAATTTAGATAATATTAATTTATAATCCACTAATTTTTTCGCTAAAAACTAAAAATATATTAAGATAAAAATTAAATTGTTTTTTGAAGAAATATAAATGAAAATCAGAAAAAAGAAAAATTAATAAAACAAGTTTTTAATTTTATATTACTACATTCGTCTATGAATTAATATAAGACTCTTTTAATTTATAAAGGTCAAATAGATTAAGAAACTTTATGATGATGTTAAATATGTTAACAAATGATATTATTTATGCAATTTTTTCATTCAACACAGAGAATTAGATGATATTTTCTTTAAAATATTTAATTCAAATAATAGAAAAATATTGATTATAATTAAGAGTATGTAATTAAAAAAAATAGTTAATCCTCTTGAAAATTTAAAAGAAATTTTATAAAAAATAATAATTTTTAAGAGATTCTTATATTTAGGAGCGAATCAAGTTAGGTAGTATAATGTATTGTTGAATACCATTTTTATTGATTTTATATGCAGTAAAATGACACGTTATCTATGTTACATACCATATTTATCTTCCTGGTCTATATAATAGATTCATTTGACGAGAAAATGGCGTGTTAAATGATTTTTATAGTGTATCATTTTTTTCTTAAAATTGTTTTAACAGAGAGTTATTTTAAAAAAATTGAAAAATTGGTTTAAATAATTTATCATAAAATATCATTTTGTGACAAAAATTTCTGGAAGCTTAAATTTTAAAACATCTAAAAAATAACAAAAATTTTCTACAAGATTAGTATGATATTATTAATATATTTTATAGTACATTATTATGTATAGTGCAATTTTTTAAATAAAACTTCACACAGCCTGCGCAACGCGCGGGTCTAAATCTAGTTAATAGTATTTCACATGTGGTATGAGATATAAGAAAGACCAATACCATCACTTTTTATGTACGAGGAAAATACACATGTAGCATACCTTTTGATTTTCTTCATTTTAACCAATAATACCAAAAATCATGTTTCTGGGTGCATCTCCTGTGTTTATCAAATTCAAGTTGTTCTGTCACCTCGAGTATGATTCATATTCGAGAAGGACCTGTTGAATCCTGGGGGATTATGAGGCGGATAAATCCTTAAGGATAATGACTTTGTCATGCCTCAGGTTATTCTATAATTTACTACAATTTGGAGGTCATCCGTCGTTGATGGTGTTGATGATAACAATTACTACAAAATTAAGATAAGTTTGCTCTTCTCTAATCCCTATTTGATTTGATTCTTGTTAATATAATTGTTTGATATATTTAGTAATATGTGTTTATTATTCTAGGTTAATTTCAGGTCCAATATTACTACAAATGGAATATCGAGTATTGATATCAAGGTTTAGAGATTTAGATCTAGATTAAGATCTTGATCTAGATTGCATATTGAAATGTATGCAAATTCGAGCTAGATCTCGATATCATTATGCTACAACTTATCAAATAAATTTGCGGTGTTTCTTGTACCAAAAAAAATTCAATGTTTCACATTGAGTTATGAATTTTTTAAACAAAAAAATGCAACAGTAGTTTAGAGAGACCTAGATCTAGATTGCATATTGAAATATTACGCTAATACAATCTAGATCTCGACAATAATCACTATATATATCCTACAAATCAAAGTATATATATATATATATATATATATATATATATATATATATTGGCACAAACTTGGTAGTAAAAACTCACAATGACACAAAACGAACAAGAAAGGAGAGCAAGAGAAAAAAGTAATGCATTCAACTTATAGACGCACATTGTTCACGTCCTTCTTATTTTAATAGAACTCTAGTTTATTCATTTAAATAGTATGTGCTTCTTATTTAATTTTCCTCTTGTAGAGGGTACCACTCTTTGAACTCATTAGTTTTAGATATTGAATTCTATGATTTTGGTTCAAGGAATGGTTAATTTCAGTGAACAAAGAAAGGAAGGGGAATAAACTAAATTTTGTTCCTTTCTAACTCATAAATTTTCACATAATTATTAACACATTTATCATATTGCCCTTATGTTCTTACATAATGACTAAGTTGTCATTTCTTAGCTAATTCTCCCAACAACTCACTAATTCTTATTGCTATCATCGAATTTGACAAAATCTAGTTGCCGCATTCTTGGTGATATTTTTCATATTCTACAAAAGAAATTAATAATTTTATACAAACTATAACATTTTAGTTGTATCTATTTTGAAACATAATTAGTTCTCTCAACCAATATTCTTTGATATAAGGCCTAAAGAATCTTCACCAAAATTTTAATTCTTTAGAGAAGAGAACATTACTCATACTTTTGACATATTTTAAATTATTGTTATAGCAACATTTTGAACATGTCTTCTTATATTTGCTTATTGTACAAAAACCACATTTAATTAATTAAAATATGTTGTAGCACTATTATCATAAAAAGGAAAAGTTTACTTGACGCTCTATAAAAGCTGTTGAAAATTACGAGAAAGATGAAACACTCACATAATTCTCATAATTATGAGAAAGATGAAAGTTGTTGAGCATGTGAGTGTTTTATCTTTCATCTTTCGCAACAGCTCAAGAACATCCGATTTTCTCATCTTTCTCATAATTCACAACAGCTTTCATGAAGCGCAAGGTAAACTTTTCTTTTTTATGAAAATGGTGTTGCAACATAATTTTAATTAATTAAATATTGATCTTGTAGAATAAATAAATATAGAAGACATGTTCAAAATGGTTCTATAACAATAATTAAAAATATATCAAAAGTATGAGACCACTAATATTCTATTCTCTAATGAATTAGAATTTCGGTGAAGATTCTTAATACTTATATGAAAAAAAAAATTGGTTCAAAAATTTGATTAAGTTTCAAAATGAATGCAACTAAAATTTTATATGTTTCATGTTTCATGTTAACTTAGGACTTTAAAAAATGTACACAATCATGATCTTGGTTTCAATATCAAGATTTTATACTCTCTTGATATCATAATAATCTAGATCTAGATTGAAAAAGAGAAAATGGAATATCGAGTATTGATATCAAGGTTTAGAGATTTAGATCTAGATTAATATCTTGATCTAGATTGCATATTGAAATGTATGCAAATTCGAGCTAGATCTCGATATCATTATGCTACAACTTATCAAATAAATTTGCGGTGTTGCTTGTACCAAAAAAAATTCAATGTTTCACATTAAGTTATGAATTTTTTAAACAAAAGAATGCAACAGTGGTTTAGAGAGACCTAGATCTAGATTGCATATTGAAATATTACGCTAATACAATTTAGATCCCGACAATAATCACTATATATATCCTACAAATCAAAGTATATATATATATATTGGCACAAACTTGGTAGTAAAAACTCACAATGACACAAAACGAACAAGAAAGGAGAGAAAGCGAAATAAGTACACAAATGTAATGCAAGGTTCTGCTCAAAGGATAATTTATTTGTACTCTTGTGTCAAATAGGATGTAACACTATTTATAATGACGATTACCAATACTATTTTATATTGTATATTAAATTTGATATATATAGGATTTAAAATTTTCTTTTGAATAATCAACTCATTCAAAATACATTTATTTTTTGACCAAAATGAATTGTTTTTTGAGTAAATAAATATCTAAATTTCATTAGTCAAGTCATTGATATTTTTTGGTCAACAGTCAACTCATTGCTTTAATAGAAATAGAATAAGTTAAATAAAATTTGAATGTAATAAATATAACAATAATAATATATATTGAAATAGGCAGCTCTTCTGTTTTATTATTGGTGTGGTGTATCAAAAGCTTCACAACTTCAATTAGTTTCTTCTTGAATTGATCAACTTGTTTGATTGATAATACAAAAACTCTACGATATGTTTAATTAATGAAGAAATTGCATGTATAAGTGTTTACACTGAGTTTTGGTAAACAACCGCTAATTTGCAATGTTTGAGAGACCAACTAGAGAATCTCGGAACATGTTTTGTGCATTCTTTGTTTACGTTTGAAAATAGCAATGTTCATTAACGCAAATGAACAAGTTTGTTTGCAAAAAGTAAATGAAATAAAAAGAAATAGCTTGAATGACAAGTAAAGTAAAAATACTCAAAATGAGTACGTATTTGACAAGAAAAAGTAAATGATTCAATGAATTAAAATGCAAGTAATGTAAATGAAAGCAGTAAATTGCATGGAATGATAAATTGCGTTGAATTAATAAACATTGATCACAAGAACATACATTGTTTTCCATGTATACTCGTTTCTCTCGAACGCTGGGTACTTTGAGTGTTTAAGGAATTTTTAGTATGTGAATTTGTGATAGAAATTACATCAAATGAACTAGTATTTATAGATAAATGCTAAGGCTATCTACCAACGACTAACTAACATCCATTTGACAGATGTCCTGCCATCTGATCTTCATTTCAAAATGCCACAAGTTGCCACTTTTGAATGAAACGTTGCAATGGTTTGAATTTTGAATCTTCAGAAATACTTGAAAAATATGCTAAATCTTTAAGTAGTCTTCGAGTTCGAGTAATCCTTGAATGCCATTCGAATTGCTTGATCACTCGAACCAAATCATGATTTGTTTCTTGGACTTGTAAATATTTTCCATCTTCTGAAGTCTTAGAATATTTTCAAAATGAAAATATTATTTAAATATATTACTTTCAACCTTTATTGCATCATTAATGATTTGGAAATATTAACTTCCATAATTAAAAGGTCCAGTAATTATATTCAAAGAATAGTTAGGGCATATTTTGACTTAACCAAAATATGGGCTAACAAATTGCCCCCAAAAAATGCCAATTTCGAATTGAATTCGAATGAAAGAAGAAACTTGGCGTTTTTTCTTTTAATATTCCAAATTAATTGCACGTGACAACTAATGATGAACGTAACCATCAGCGTGCTTCCCCATTACTGACACGACTTGCACTTTCGCAGTTATCATGGTACACGTGGCAAGTGCGGAAGTTGAAAGAAATTATCAATTTCTTTTCTATTTATTTTATTCAATGAGAACAAATCCTATAAATAGGATTAGGTCACCATTTGCTCACTTTTCTGCAAACTTTCGCGAACTCACTTCTTCTTCTCCGTTCACTCCAACTTTTCACTTTCGTCCTCAGATTAACTGCCATACATTATTCAATCTGTCTCCTTGTTCCAAAACCTGAACTATCATTCAACTTGTTTGCGCAAGTTTTAGATCCATTTGTCTAAACAGATCTACAATCAAACCGTTTCAAAATCAACCCTTTTTCTTCAACTGTTCATCTTCAGAATTAAAAAAAAATGGCTGAGAACCAAGAACAAGTAATCGTTCCCTTTGCTGGTAAATGGGATCAAACCATTATGAAACCTCACCAAATTGAAGTGGTTCCTGAACCAAATGGGACAGTGGAAAATCAACAATGCTGGGAAGATGAACTAGTCATCCCTTTCTCAGTTGGTTTCAACGTGTTTGCGTTTGGAGGCCCTCTTCCAGAAGAGGCAACTCAACTATCTCGAGTAAGTGAATTTTTCCCTATTAAGAAAACCTGTGAACCTAAACTCTTTCTTACTGATCCATTCAATTTCACCTTTATTCGAAAACCTCACAATATGTGGAGATCTGCACCACATTGTGAAAATCCAACCTATGTTAAGTGGCTAGATCAAATCGAAAAAGAGTGGGGATCATACTGGAAAAACTTAGGAATTTTTGACATAATTCAACTGTCCAGGTATGGTCCTCCTTATAAACAAGAGATGCTCACAGCTGCACTCATGTTTTATGAGAGAAGTACTCACACATTCCACTTTCCTTGTGGAATGATGACTCCCACACTGTTGGATGTGGCCACTATCACTGGATTAAGGCCAACTGGGGAAACATTCGATCCCTCGAAATCCAGCAAGAACAATTACTTCACTCTCAAAGAAAAAACTTTCTACAAGTTTATTCAGGAACATCGTGATGAGGGTGAAGTCTCAGCTGAAGAGCATGTGGCCTTCCTAACTTTATGGCTGTCACATTTTGTCTTCTGCTCGAAGTCCTTACAGGTAGCACAAATGTACATCCCTTTAGCAATCCAAATTCATGAAGGTGCTCCCATTGCACTTGGACGCTTATTGCTAGGTGTACTCTATGAATCTATGGGGGAACTTTGTGATAATTTGAAAAAAGCACAAAATGGAGCACCCTTTCCAGTATCAGGCCCCTTATGGTTACTCTCGCAATCTAACACCTTCAATTGAACGCTGATCGGTTGCATTGAGACCGAGTCGGACTCGCCAGCTTCAATGGAAGCTACTGAGTCGCTCGACTCGGTCATGTGTGGAAGGAGATGAACGCATACGTGTCAGCCCGCGATTGGCTGACACGTTTTATTTTGTTTTTTTTCTGATGTGGGTTTGTGACTGGATCCGGGTCGGTCACACCGTCCCACCCGATCCGGTTTGTTTGAAAGAGGTTTGGGCTAATTCCATTTTGGGCCAAAATTTGATTTTTGTGTGAATTACTATGCATACCCCCCAAAGTGCTAAACACACCCTCTACTCTGAATCTATAGTTGGGCCTTAGGCCCAGTTTATTTTTACTGTTCTTTTTTTTTTGTTTTTCTTGCTGCCTGCTCCCCGTGATCATACACAGCTCTCCTTTGAAACTTTAATTAATTTTGGATCGTCTATTAATTTGAAAATCTCTTTTAAAAAAATGTGAAATAAAAGACAAACGGGTCCCTGCCGTACAACTTGCGTCCGAGAATTGTTTTTTATTTCAAACATTTAAAAATACTCGTTAATTGAAATAAAGATGAGGAAGTGTCTACTGCACAGCTTGTCTCCGACTCAATTTTATTTTAATTAATAAAGTTCAATTAAAACTTTTGCTCGATGTTCAGTAAATCATTGTGACTACTTTGTTTGTGTATGCGCTACTTATTTATTTCGTTTGTGCATTCTAGTATGATATTGCCCTCTATGATATGCCTTGATATTCATCTGAACTGAATGTTGTGAAAAAGCTTTGATTGAAATGAGCATAAACCGGTCCCTGCTGCACTGCTCGTGTCTGTGCATTATGCTCGGATCAATCGAAGGGAAACTTGTTAATTAAAAAGGATTAAGGAAGTGTCTGCCGCACGGCTTGTCTCCGACATAATTCATTTTAATTAATGAAGTTCATATTTGAGTATTATGTGATGTTATCTTTTATTTCGCACTCTATTATTGAAATTGCTTATTATTTATTCATATTTTATTACGTGCATTTATTTGTTCAGCATCATCATTATTGTATAATTCATGTGCATTCATACATGCATTCTGCTCCGCTTCTACCTTTTCTTTTTTTCTTTTTTGGTTCCGATCTGAAAATATGAAAAACTCTTCTGCTTGTAAATGGAATAAGAGTAAACTAGTCCCTGCCGTTCAGCTTGCGTCTGCGAGTTATTCTTATTCTATTTAAACCGGAACTTATTAATTAAAGAAAGTGATGAAGTGCATGATGTACGACTTGTCTCTGACTCATTTTACTTTAATTAATGAAGTTCAATTAAGTGAATGGAATGAAAAGGGGATGTATGGTGTTTGACCTGCTTCTCTGGATAGTCTAGTCCCTGCTGCACTGCTTGTGTCTGAGACTTATCCTCATTCACTGAATAATCTTATTAACCTCTAAAAAACACTCAACACACTTAATCTTTTTCTGGCCCTTGCGCAGTCAATTCATTTTTTCAACTTAGATCTTTTTCACTTTCTTTTCTTAAAAGGACAATGTTTTATCCATTTCTTTGATACAGACAAACGCTTAAACCTTAGTGGAGTATACAAGCAAACTGTCGTATCAGTGGAATGCGACATAAGCGTTGTTCATTAAAAACAACCAATAAACAAACTTTTTTTTGGGAAGAACTACGTGAGCTTTGAATTCCTCATTGTACTTGGGGGATACGTAGGAGCGAGAACATCTCTCGTCAAGCCAATTAATAAAAAAAAACTCTTTTTTTCCTTTTTCTATTTAATATGCGGTAATGTATTTCTTTTATGCGGTTATTCTATTTATGCAAACCAAATTTCCTCAAATGGTTCCCGTTGAGTACAATGAAAATGAGGGGGTGTTAACGTCTTCCCCTCATGTAACCAACTCCCGAACCCAACCCTTAAAAGAATTGATGTGAATACGCATACTACTCTTCCAATAGTCAAAATGTTCGCCATTGAATATTGATGCTCGATTATAAGCCCCCTTAGGTGGAAAAGCCATTGTGATCTAATAATTGGCACAAATCCACACAATTTTGTGTAAAAATCGAATCAGACTCTAATACTACTTGTTAGACTACACGGCTTACGCTTAGAAGGGAGGTTGAATAAGCGTCCAAAAATAATTACGAGTTTTTAAAATTTTATAGCGCGCGGAAGCTACCTAGATCGGTAGCCTACTTTGCACCTACTTGACTAAAGTAGAATATAGTATACACCAATAAATGAGTGATAATGAAAAGCGAGTTTTTCAAATTAATTTTTCCGGTAAACAATTCAAACAAGTTTTCACAAGTTAATGCAACAAGTTATAGGTCGTAAATTACCAAATCGCAAACCAAGCGATCACAATTGAATTTCACCAAACACTTGGTGTGCGAGAAATTCAATGTGTAGTGAATTCGATGAATTCACAAAATAAAAGATAAGGGAAAGAAATACAATAAAGAGATTTATATGGGAGTTCCCAGCATTCGTGTCGTCCTCGTAGTCGGCCAGTACGTCTCCCCCAACCCGATAAAAACACCGATTTTAGATTTATTTAGAAATTCCTTTGATCTTTACAATAGTGAACAAATTGAATGAATACAATACCAAGAACCTATAAAGACTAAATCTTTATCCCTCTTGTGTAGCTTCACTTCAACTGCGCACGAACCTCAATGTATACCGTAGCTTCAACCTCTGATTGCGGTAAATCAACTCCACCCTATTCTTCCGTGAAGAAACTGTTAATTTGGATTGCATTCCTTGTATCACCTTCATTCCATATCGGCTTTTACTACCTTTCCTTTGGTCGAGGTGCAATAGACTACCGATCTAGGTAGCTTCCGCGCTTACTCGATTGATTTACGAAAAACCGTAGTTGTTTGTTTGGAACGCTTTAGTTCGCCACATTTGAGCATAGCCTTGTAGTCTAACAGAAACTCGTGAATATTACTCGGCTGATTCCCACGCTACAACCTTGAATAACCGATGAGAAACCTTCCCTCAAAATTAATTCAACCCGAACACGATCTGATTCACCGCGATCCGTGTCGAACGTTATTTTCCGCTTCAACGGTCACCCTTCAATTTAACCCATATTCAATGTTGGAGAAATTGCAATTAGGAAAAAGATGATGAACTTGACTTTGATGCTCTTTTGATCCAACAAACCTCCCTTGATGTTGATCAAAAGTGTTTTCCAATAGTATCTCACTATTTATGATAGTTTCTCATAATTACATCAAAACCTCATGAAGCTATTTATAGAGAAAATAGAATTGAGCAATTTTAGGCAAAATTTAACTGATATGTAATGATACAAATATTAGGTTTGTATCGAAACAAACGCGTTCACAACTAAAAATATGAAATTTGACTGATATGTATCGATACATAAGAGCTCTTCTGTCTCCTTGAGATCAGCTTTGTATCGATACAAAATAATACTTGTATCGATACAAATGCGTGTCTTTCAGCCAAACCAAATTTCAAACCATCTGTATCGATCCAATGAAGTATGTATCGATCCAAATGACTTGTAACTTGATTTTTTAAAGTTTTAAAATGTTTTTCGCTATCATTGCAAGTTTAATTCACCTAAAATATATTCTACTCTATTTTCATGTGTTTTGACAATTATTAAAACATGAAGGGAAACTAGTACACTTACATTCCGGTCAACAAATATCATCTTATTTTTTATAAGCAATAATATTGAATTATAAAATACAAGAAGTACTCAACCCTTACAATTCAAACCAACATAATTATAAACTTTAGACACAAACAATCGGATTGTGACACAAACAATAGGTTAGTAAGCTTTACTAGAAGCATAAAAAGATGTATCTCGATAGTTATATATGAAAAATGATTTTATTTATTTTTGTTGAGTAAATCATATGAAAAATGTTGAGCATATAATAAACTATTTTTAAGAAGCCATTTAGTATGGGCCGGTAACACCCCAATCAATTTATAGGATACTACCTTAGTCCAAAATTGCTCAAACTTTATCTTTAATATAACAGTTCAAGTACACTGTACACTAAGGTTCTTTGGAAGACATGTGAAGAAAGTAACAACATGCATCGTTGATTTATGTGCAAGACATTCCTTCTCAAAAAGTTTTAATTGCTCCAACTCCAAGTAAACAAAGTATATATCAAAATCTCAAATTCTTAATTAAAAATTTATCAAATAATAATTAACTTGTTATAAAAGCCTTCATGGTATATATCCTAGATAAGAAACAAAATTATTTAATTTGTTGTTAAATTTACAAAATGGCATTGAGCAACAATCTCATAGGAGTCATAAATTTCATAGCTGTGCTCCTCTCAATCCCAATCATAGCTACTGGAATTTGGCTATCAACTTTACAAGCTGAATCATGTGTCAAAATCCTACAATGGCCAATTATCATTTTAGGGATACTAATTTTAATTGTTGGTATGGTAGGATTCATTGGAGCCTTTTGGAGAATCCATATGCTTCTTATAATCTACCTCATTGCAATGATTGTGCTCATTGTATTGTTAGGTTCTTTAGTGATTTTTGTATTCTCAGTCACACTTAGAGGTCATGGGAATATTGAACCTAATAGGTCATATTTAGAATATCATGTTGATAATTTTTCATTTTGGCTTCGTAGAAGGGTGAGAAGTGAACACAAGTGGGATGGAATTAGGAGTTGTTTAAGTTCATCAAATATGTGTGGTGAGTTGAATCAAAGTTATAGATTGGCCCAAGACTTCTTTAATGCTCACCTATCACCCTTGCAGGTAATCCCACTAGTCCATTATTTGATTTGCTTTCCCCTAATTAACAAATAATCGCATGACTTTGAAAACTCATATTTGGCCGAAAGACTGACTAATATGATGATTTATTAATTTAAAATTCTAGTTGAGATTACAATTATGATTTATGATGAATTGGTAAACCATGATTTCAAAATTTGTAAAATCATACTACAATTTTAATTTTAAACCATGATTTCAATCTTTGGGCTCGTTTGAATTAGTCTATTTAAAATTATATACTTGCATATAGCTAATCGAGAGGTTGTTTCAAAGAGCTTATTATAAAAATAACTTATTACATGTTCATAAATTATGTCGACCTTTATATAAGCTCTCATAATGTCTTATATATAAAAATAGATTATAGTTTTTGTGAAAACAATTAACTTATTTTATCTTATATATTATAGAAATATAATAAACATTTATATGATCAATTTAGTACTTCATTTAACTTCCAAAACATGTCCTCTAATAGTCTTTTTATTTTTCCTCACATACAACTAGTTAGACTTCTCAAGAAACCATGCATGGTTTTGAATTGCAATTGTTTTATTTTCTCAACTTAATTACAAGATCCTGCATTCCCTTTGTATTACATTTCATTCCTTGTTGATTAAGTAAATAATTTTTCAAGCAGCCACTAATCATTAAAATCTAAGATCTCATATTTCCAATCAAAAGAAAAAGTAGAAGATTCAATCAACCTATATTCTCCACTCCATATTTTATTACATATTCTTTTCCCCAAAAACATGTTATTATTCCTCTTTAACCCTTTATTCCTTTTGCTTCTTTTTATTTTTAATTCCAATTTTGTACTTTCATATCTCATGCAGTCAGGGTGTTGTAAACCACCAACTAAATGTGGTTACACATTTGTGAACCCAACCTATTGGATCAGCCCAATCAACAATAGTGAAGATATGGATTGCATGAAATGGAGCAATGAACAAACACAACTTTGTTACAATTGTGATTCATGCAAAGCTGGTTTATTAGCAACACTTAGGATAGAGTGGAGAAAAGCCAATGTGATATTAATTGTTACATTTGTTTGTTTAATTCTTGTGTATTTGTTTGGCTGTTTTGCCTTTAGGAATGCCAAAACTGAGGAGCTCTTTCGCAAATACAAACAAGGGTACACTTGAAATTAGAAGATGGAATATTTTTTAACATATAGTTGAAATTCTAGGAGATTAATTAGATTTGTGTTAAAATAAAAAGATTATGAACATGGAAATAAGGGAGGTGAATGCTGAAATTGGAGGATGGATTTTCTTAATTTATTTTCTATTCTGTTTTTCACGTGTGTTTAATCTTAGCCTTACACATTTTTTATTTAATATATTATTTAATTGATGTACGATTCATGAAAGTTACAATTTAACACCATAATTAAAATTACAATAAAAAAATACAAATGAATAACATTCACCTCTTTCCCGCAAACACGAGAACAAAGCAAACAACCAGGATATATAGCTTCCACGTCTAAATAGTCTCCAAAAAAAATTTGTTAACCTCTACCGGAACTACTTGTTGGGAACAACAAGGCTGAAGAAGAAGTAAAAATAAATAAGAAGCATAATGCAACAACACAAGCATATAAGGTGGAAATTCTAAACCGTAAAAATAACCACGGCCGTTGTCAAAACCGACAAACAATATGTAAAAATTGTTATAACACATAGACTTTACTCTCAACCAACCATGATTTTAGTACACCCACACTCTCCAAAGTAAATATTTGAACTACATTTCACAATACTCTAGAACAAGAGCATAAGAGAAAATCAAAGACACAAATATAAACTTAAAGTGTTTACAAGTGCTATTATTCTATAAAGTCACATCTTGATGTGTTGAAACAAAGAACTTGAAGTCTCTTTACATTTAGCTCTCCCTCTCCACTTTTCTAAACAATGTAGGATTTCTCTAATATAATTTTTTTGACATTTTTTTCCTTCATTAGCAATGTGGAACTTACAGTACAATCAACCCTAAATCACTTGTTCAGCTTATGCCAAAATATTGTATCATTTTTAATCGTAAATGAGGAAAGAGAAAAGAAGATAAATGTGTAAAAAACCATTTTATCATGTATGTTATATAAAATTAAGGCTTAAATATAATTTTGGTCCTCTAAATATTTTTAAGGTTTTATTTTGGTCCTTTAACTATTTTTCGTTCCGTTTTGGTCCTTTTAACTATTTTTTTGTTCCGTTTTGGTTCTAACTTTCATTTTGTTAATCTATTTGGTCCTAACTATCGTTAGAAAAATGTCAAAAACGTTAATTTTGCGTACTTGACACTTAGGAACTTGGTGGCTTTAGTGTGAGATCCAATAGAAAAACGTCATATGGCCAAAGACTTTCTTCTTCATCGCGTACGGAGCTTCCTCCATCACCGTCTCCGTCCACATCATCGGTGATCTTTCCAGTCACGAAAGCTTACGAAACGATACTCCAAAACCTCTCGTTACTCAAGCTGAATTCAAATCTGACGTCTGTTTTCTCAATAAAGGCTTCTACCTCTCGTTTTTTGACATTTTTCTAACAGTTAGGACCAAGTAAGTTAACGGAATGAAAGTCAGAGGATCAAAATGGAACGAAAAATAATTAAAGGACCAAAATGAAACCTTAAAAATATTTAGAGGACCAAAAGTATATTTAAACCTAAAATTAAAATAAGTTCTATTATCCTCACTGATCCTCTCTAAAAAATTTAATTGTTTTCTTTTTTAGGATAAATTTTCCGTCTAAACTAGGGGTGGTGACAGCATAAAGGCTGCCCGGGCTTGGCCCAAAATTTTTGGTATTTTATGAGTTAATTTAGAGTAAATTTGATATTTTTATGAATTAATTTTGGGCAAAATTGAGTATTTTTTGTTCAAAACGGAGATTTTTTCCCTGCAAAATGATTTTTTTGATGTTTTAGGGTATAACTGAATTTTTTTTTATCAAAATTGAAACAATTTGTTTGAATTTGAGATTTTACTTACACTAGTTTCATGGCTCCGCACTTGTCTAAACATATGTTAAATGAATAAATAGGTGGACCGAATCAATTTTGATTCAATTTTATTTTAACTCAAATAGTCTAATCATCAGATTAACACACTTTAAATATGAAAATGGAGAAACTCGATTTCAAATCTATATCCCTACAAATTATTGTCTCTGGCAAGCGGCAACTAACAAATGACTAAATAAATGGGCCAATCCAATCAATTGAGTCCATTTAAGACCCTAAATTAAAAATAAATAAATAAATAAATAAAAGAATCTAAATAAGTGATCACTCACTTGCATATTATACAACCTTCAAATTCTATAGTACAAAAAAATAATGTTAAGTCTTTTTTCTACACTAGTGTATATTTATCATCAGTATGCAAATAACAAATAAACCATTCTATATATCAAAGTTCTCTGAACCAGCTGTGTTATCTTTTAAACAAAATAGAAGAAGCTTTTCAAAATCAAAATTATATAACAATCATATTATTTAATTAGATGGTCTAATTGTATGGTACTTTTGAAAAATATGAATTGTATTATATCTTATATTTATAGAGAAGGTAATAACTTGGCTAACTAGCTTCTATGGCATTTGTTTCATCTCGTTTTATTTGGTTCAATGTCATTCCAAGGTAAGTGTTAAAAATTTACCATCACAATAGACTAAGCCTAGCTTATTTTAGATTTTGTTTAGCTTGAAGGGTTTGGTGTTGTCCCCCCTTTGTTTGTATGCCCTTTTCTTTTCATCTATATATATTTTGTAGCCTTGGTTCTTAAGAAAAAATAGGTTTTTTCTTGACTATCCCTTGAAATTTAGGGGTATTTATGTTAGACTACGTGGCTACGCTTAAAGTGGCGAATATAAGTGATCCGAGAATACAACACACGATTTTTCGGATTTTAAACGAGTGAGCGGAAGCTACCTAGATCGGTAGTCTATTTGCACATCGACCAAAGGAAAAGTAATATAGCCGAAATGATATAACGATGATAATACGAATACACAAACAAATATTCGAATTCAAGCAATTGTCAAATAATGTTTTTCTTTGAAAATCTCTTAATCACACACAATTATTGGTATTGAGTTATTCTATAACAAACAAAGTATCCAACAATACTTTTGTCGAATACTTGGCGTGCACGACAAAGCTATGTTTGCGATTTCACAATAAAGCGGAAAGTAAAGAGATAAGGGTAAGAGATTGACACACGGAGATGATCAGGGAGTTCCCAGCTTTCGTGTCGTCCTCGCGGTCGGCCGGTACATCTCTCCCCAATTTATCAAACGGATAAGTTGGATTTTCACTAATTCTTCGAAAATCTTTTACAAATGCACAAGTACACAAATGATACAATATGTGAACGATATAGACTCAATCAACTATCTTCACCAAAGCTCCAATTGTGAATTGTGCGACTTCAACCCAATCTTGGCTTCAACCTCTGATTTCAACAATCAAACCCTTACACCTATCTTGAACCAAGAACTTTGTGATGATTGTCCAGCTGATTCCATCGCCAAATTGTGTTGATCATTCAAGCGACTCTTGAATCCGGATGAGAAACTCTAAACCTTCACGAACCAATCAACCCGGCTGTAATTTTGATTCACCACGAACTTACCCCGAACGTTATCCTTCAAACTCTCTAAGAAACATCAATTGAACCCATACTCAATTTCAATTTGATGGAGATTTGAAAGAAGATGATGATTGTTCTTGAATGCGCTTCGATCCAAAATACTCAGCAATTTTGGTCAAAGTAGTGTTTTTCACTAGTTTCTCATATTTACAACAATGACTCATAAAGCTATTTACAGAGAAAATAGAATTCAGCAAATTTAGGCACAATCTAACAGACTTGTATCGATACATTCATTACTGTGTATCGATACAAGTAATTGACAGCGTTGGAAAAACTGAAGTTTTGTATGTATGTATCAATACAACCACGACTTTGTATCGATACATACACCAGTAAAAACAGAGTTGGATTGATATGTTTCGAAACACACAAGTATGTTTCGAAACACAATGTTCTCTCTGGTTTCAAGAGAGTTTGCATGTGTTTCGAAACATACAAATGTGTTTTGAAACACAGAGGCTTATCTGGACTCCAATGAGAACAATTTGTATCGATACAAAAGTGCTATGTATCGATACAAATGCGTGGTAATCAATCTGATCAAGTTTCAGGACATTTGTTTCGATACAAGTATATATGTATCGATACAAAACACCTAAAAATTGGTTTTTCAAAGTTTCAAAAGTATTTTGCTTTCAAGTCAATTTTGATTGTTACCAAAACATATTCTACTCTATTTTCATGTGTTTTGACAATTATTAAAACTCGGAAAGGAACTGGTGCATTTACAATTTATCCCCTTAGCCACTCAATAACCTCAATAATATATTTTAACCGATATATATATTTTTATAAAATACATCGTTGGATTGAAAATTTATATTATATAGATCATTTGTGTAAAATATCAGACAAATCCAAAATCTTGTGATATGTTATTGAGACACATCAAAATTAACGGTATGTGTGATTTTGGTTAAACATTGTTAATTTTTATGTGTCTCAATAACATATTAAATAATTTTAGACTTCTCTGGAACTTTACACAAATGATCTATATGATATAAACTTTCAATCCAACAATATATTTAATAAAATTTATATTGATTAAAATATTATTGAATAGTATAGGGTTAATATCCCCAAATTTTTAAGGGATACCTAAGTTGTCACCATTATTAATTTGTGCACGTATACAATTCTATGTGAAGAAAAGTTCTACGAGCACCAAGTGGTTTAGTAATTATTTCCTCCATCTTAAAACTATGGTTTTATAATTTTTTTAATTTTGTTCTAAAACAATTTTATTTTTTGGAAATTGATATAAAATTAATATTAATTTATAATTTGTATCTTCACAAAATTTAAAGCATTAATTAAATATATTTTCTCTTTTTTAATAAAATAAAGGTAAAAGAGATTTACTCCCTCCGTACTTAAATATATGTCGTTTTAGAAAAAAATGTCATACCAAAATATATGTCTTTTAATATTACTAATAAAGTATTTAATATTTTTTTCTTTTATGCTCTTAACTAATTATTTATCTTTCTTCTCTTAATTCTATAATTTATTTTTTCCATACAACAATGAACGATAATTTTGTAAATTAATTCATAATTTCTCTTTTTCATACAACAATAATTATATTTTTTAATTTATATGATATAATCAAAATGACATATATTTTATTACGGATGTAATAATTTATAAATCTTTATTGTTATTTAATTCATGTGTATAAATTTGAAAAAGATAAATTTATGACTCGTGGAATAGTTACGTGCCAAACTTGTTTGTTTGTATAATTTTATTGTTTTGGGGCCACGGTGTCTGAAGGGCTCCACCAAAGTGGTTCGTGGCCCAAAGAAATAAGTGATAGCTACTACTACAAGGCTTTCTTCTTATCCATTTTATATGGATCTCTCATCATGTCCTCATCTATAAATTGAACTACAATGATATAGATTTTCTTTCTTGGTTAATTTAATAGTTTTGTTTGAGTAGTTGTACATGTTGATTGCATTTGCATATGTACTCATATACACCAATCAATTTCATAAGTTATTATTTATTGAGTGTTTGAGTGGGCATACTATAATTTCTATATATTGATAGTTTATTGTGTATTTGAGTGAAAATACTTTAATTTGTATACATTGATAATTTATAATTTTATTATAAAAGTAGTTTCATATATTGTTTGTGAACAACAATTAAATTCTACTATGTGTTAGTTGGTTTAGTTGTGATGATTGGGGTTGAACAACAATTAAATTCATTAAAATTTTTGAAGAATTTTGTTTGTTTCATATTTTAAATTTATTAATTTTATATGTCATGAGATAGTAAAAAAAATTCATTTACATTGTTAATTTTTGTTTTGAAGAAGATAAATTAGCCCACCTAATTAAATTGATATTAGAAAGAATCGAACATGAAACCTCTATTTACATTGTTAAATTGATCGATGATTAATGCAAATTAACCCAAAATATTGCTTGCGTTTAATTTACTTTCTCTCACATTCACACATATAATTGAAATATTTAAAGTTTAAACTCAATTGAGAATGTTTGGTGTAATAATATCGACAATATTAATTGAATTTGACTTTATGTGTTGTGAATTCCTTTTAAATAAAGTCACACCGATAAATTTTTTTTTTGACAAAAATAAAATAAAAAAATTCTAACCACGTATCAAAGAATATAGAGATAATGAATATTAATCCAACAATATGAAGCAAGAGAGATTATAGAAAAAGCAGTAAAAATTCTAACCTAATCTGGGGGAGAGAGCAGCCCCTCCGTTCCACTATTTTCAAAGTATCACCGTTACAATGAAACTCCCAATAAGGGTTACAAGAATTAACCGTCAACCTAGAAACTTAATATAGTGTTTCCAAGGTGAAGAATAAATAATTTAGAGAGTAATTGTTTCTTTCCTTCTTCACTTGTGTTTTACCTTGTTCTGAAACCTCTACATTTATAGAGTAAAATATAATAATAAACTAAGAACAAATCTCATATAAAACTGGAACAAATCTGACAAAAACGAACAAAAATTGCCAAAAATATATCTGCCACGCGCGCGCCTGCCTGGGCGAAAAAGGGCAGAATCTCATGTTAGTCTTGAGTGCCTGGGCGGCTTGTATTCCCCGTCTGGGCGAAAATTGGCAGAAACTTCTATAACCATATTTTTGCTTGAATTTTTTCCTTCATCCGTTTTAATTCGTATAAAGAGATTTCAAGGCAATTCTAACATCATGTATATAAATAAAAAATTTATGTGTCAAAAAAAATATTATTATCAAATTGTCGTTTCTAATAATTGCAAGGAACAAAATAATGTCCTATATTCGTTTTGGTTCATAATAATGTACTATAATTTAATAGGTGTTTCATTATTTATATATTATTATAATTACATCCTTCTACTAAATACTACTAATAATCGAAGTAGTATGTGATGTTGTCTCTCCTTAAGGTAGATCGATGAATACTAAACAATATACATGAACTATAGAAATAATTAATGTGTCTAATTACACAATAACCCAACTCAAATTCAAGGGATGTGGTTGAGCAGTATGGGGTTCATTCTCCTTTAACCAAGGGTCGAGGATTCGATCCTCACCTTAGATATGGAGCAGCTTTAAATCTTTGGACCAGCTATCCTACCCTTTGAGATGCCTCCAATCTAGCGAGAGAATAGTCACTGTGTTCGGTGGTGAATACCCCAGTCTCGACAAAAAAAAATACAATAACCCAACTCCCAACTTCAGGTTAATTAGTTGACAAACAAACAAACAAACAAAATACAAACAAGCCAACCATATCATATAATGTGGCGGCGTACGTATATTTGACAATGAATTATGAAATATATAAATTATTCCACATCAGATTGATGTTAACAAACAAATTATATTTCTGTCAAAACAAATCGATTATTAATATATTCTAATAAAAGTTTTCGTGAGCTTAACACAAATAATAGAGATTTCACATATTTATGTAAGAGTTGGAGTTTTTTTGTATAAGAGTTGGAGTTTAGACTTAGATATTCTTGTTAGTGTTTTTGTGTTGGTCTCATTTTTGACAAAATACAATATGAAAGAGAACGTGCGCATATCATTGAAGATGTGAAGAACAATATACGCACATCATGTAACTCCGGAACCTAGAGCATAAAAACGCGCCATATCTTTGTAAGAAGATTCATTTTGTTTTTGTCTCGCTTTCTTGCAGGCTAAGTCACGTGGGTTACCTGAACCATAAGGATTGTTTTTAAACTTAATTTTATTTATAAAAAATATTTTTCCAATTATGAGAATATTTTATATGGTTCAGTTTTATAATTCTTGGGTCATAATTCTTACAAGACATAACTTGAAGCCCAAGACACTCTTACAAGCGTGCTGCTCAGAAGGTTATAAATATATGTGAAGACTAAACCTAATATTCACGCAAGCCATCATTGAAAAAAGAGTTTTAGGGTATGAGTCTTTTGTTCTTGAGTTTTGTTATTTGTGAGCATTTGCTTGTGTCACCTAGATACTTGTGTCACCTATAATTTAATAGAGTTTTAGGGTTATTGAGTTGTAATATGAAGCTTTTAAGCAAGGAATATTGTTCACTACTCTATAAGCTTTGAAGTACGAGTGATGTAGTATTGTTTGGGGAGTGTTCTCAAAGTCATAAATCGTTGTTCTCATAGATAACATTGGTCTCTGTTTGGATTGGAAGTGAGATGAGTTTCTCTAACCTATGGGGTACCTAGGTATAAGTCTAGACGAGTAGTTACAAAATGATAAGTGCAAACTAGGAGTTTGACTTTGAATTCGTTTTACTTAGTAGATTTCCTTCCTGGCTTGGTATGCCCCCAAATTAGGTAACATTGCACCGAACTGGGTTAATAATTATCTTATGTTATTTACTGCTTTATTTGTTTGTTACTTTATTACGTGTTCTGCAAGTCTGGTTTAGATGCACACATTATACCGCACATTATTTACTGATAAAATAACTTATAAGTGGTACGCCAGAATTTCAATTCTTTTTATTCTTTTTAAGAATATAATAAAGTTTCTAACGACTATATTATTTAACTAAAAAAAAAAATTCATAAGACAAACCAAGTATTTTTGGGACATACTCCTTTGAAATTACAAATAGAAAGAATTAAAAACCGAACAAACCGAATCGAAGTAAACCACATAAAATTAGATTGGATTGAATCGGATAATGTTTTTAGTCATTTAAAGTCCAAACTAAATCGCATATTATTTTTTCTCTGGATCGGATGACTTTTCGTCTTATAACCGGTTCGCAGGATCTATAGTTGTGTGTAAATATCAATTTTGTTAAAAAAATAATTAGTGTATCGTCAATATTGAGTTTTTATACTTCAAAACAAATTTGTACTAGCATTAATGAAGAATACATTTAAAAAATAAATAATTAATGTATTTAAAGGACAAGTAAAAAAAATTATAACTAGAGATAGAAAGAATGTGAAATGTCTTTCTTTTCATAATGGTTGAGACGATGTTCATATAATTAATTTTTCAAGAAAGAATGTCACAAACGCTTCATGGAAAATGACTAAAACCTATAAATTTTAAATATTTACAAATCCAATTTTTAATTAGAGTATTAATTAATTATTATATTTAACACTAATATATAGTAAAGTTGGTATTGTAGGCAACCTGAACCAAGAAGAACCAATCAAAGCTAGAAAACATGGACCTAAGGGGACCCACACAAGGTGATGATGAAGTATATAATGGTGTGGGCATGAAAGAGGCTTTCTTTAGCTTTAACTACCATAATCAGCACCATCATCTATATATTTTAAGAGTTAGTAAATTAATGACATCATGGCTTAAGCAATTTGATCAAGTAGGACCCATCTTCACTTATAGCTAAGGGAACAAGAAATATGTGACTCTATCTTTTATTGAAGGGTGCTAATTAATTTGAAGAGTACATCATGATAAAGAAATGCAATTCCATTTTATACATGTAAAGTATATTTTTTATTTTCTTTTCAAAACCGTGTGTTTAGACTTTAGAGTAAGGTGGGGATGGTAAATAAGTTGTGTAAAGTTGGGAACGCTTTAGCTTTTTAAGGGAAAAGGTCCTCAATGTGTATGTGTTTGTTTGGGTTTGTCTTTGTGAAACATATAGTGATTTTTCACATGTAAAATTAATTTAGGTTTAAATACACTTTTGGTCCCTTAATTTTTTTTTGGTTTTGTTTTGGTCCTTTAATTATTAAAAGTTTTGTTTTGGTCCCTTAACTTATTTTTTGGTTTCATTTTGGTCCTTTAACTATTTTCTTGGTTTCATTTTGGTCCTTTAATTATTTTTTTGGTTTTGTTTTGGTCCCTTGAAATGAAGACCAAAGTAGTTGATGTAGGAAGAGTTAAGGGACCAAATCGAAACCAAAAAGTAAGTTAAATGACCAAAATGAAACTTTTAATAGTTAAGGGACCAAAACGAAACCAAAAAATAAATTAAATGACCAAAACGAAACTTTTAATAATTAAGGGACCAAAACGAAACTAAAAAAATAAGTTAAGGGACCAAAAGTGTATTTAGGTACTTACTCCATTTTCCAGTAGACTTCTTTTAAAACCTCTGGTTTGATTACAAGAAAAATGAGATAATGAAGTTCTAGTAATCAAAGTTCTATGTAGAGACTAAACGCTAGTTGTTTTAGTGATGATTGATGTTGAATTGGTAGGGAAAATTACGGTTCGATCTCCACAATTACGTTTGAGAGGAAGAATTGGAATTACTTGATGTCAGAACTGACTCCGAATCAGATTAAACTTGTGGTGAAAATTATAAAATAAAAATTCTATGTAATAAAAAAAAATTATATGATTAAAGAATGACATTAAAAGATTTTATCTACAATTTATATGTATAAAAAAATATTTTGTCTACAATTTCACCACTTTTAATTTACTGATAAAAGTCTTTTTTTGTGAATTTATTAAACATATGTCAATTCACTTTTAACAAAAAAAAAAATTAGATGTTGGATAGTGAGATATATATAAAATGTAAAATATATCTTTTTTTTTTACAAAAGTTAAAAATATACCTATCCATCCAAAGTACCACTTTCACATTCTACTAATGTGTTCCTACGAGGCTACCACAATATATTTGGTAGAAAAAACAAAATAATGCAGCTTGAGATTATTCTTTGCATATGCCACGTATCAGTAAAATAAATAAATTATGCTTTGGTCATTTTTAGCTTATTATTTTTTTGGAGCATATATATGTAATGAAAGGAATATTTCTTTGTAAATAATAACTTTTAATATGGAATCCAGTTCTGACTAAGTTGCCTTGTTCTTATAAGCCATAAGCTCCATAACAATTGCGTACTTAAATTATTGGTATATTCTCTTTCAATGTAATATTAATGATATATGAAATGAATATAAATAGGTACAATCTCCTTTTTGAGCAGCATAAAGAGATACAATTGCATATATGTTGATGTCTACATGGTACAACGTGAAGAGGAAGGTTTTTATGGAACAAAAAATTGAAAAAAGCTTAGGAATTGTTTTTCTGAAGATATTTTATTTTAACATTTGTAAAAGTTTAATTTATTTCATTTTGAAAATGTTATCAAGTGTCTTGAAACAGTACTTAAGAATCTAAATACAAGTTATTTTGAAATTTTCAGTATATATTTTTTAAACTAGTACCTCAAGAACACTTGTTAATATGACTAAATTACTTTATGTTCAATGATTTAGGCCATGTAATATATTTAATTACCCGTTTAATTTATTTATTGCCAAAGTTATAAACTCAACGGCTTGTATACTAAAAAATTACCTACATAATAAACTAAATAATTTATGAAAAATACTAGAGTTCTCTTAAGATATTTATTAAGAAATATAAACTAACAAAGACATCTCCATTATATTCTCCGTATTGCACAAGTCACTAAGTCGATGAAAAGCTATTATGATATTCTATATTCTATATGAATGAAAATGATGTTTGCTAAAAAATGAAGAGAAAAGTTATAATAATGAAAATGATGCATACTAATGTAATAATTTCAATGAAAGAAAAATCATGTTCAGATACCCAACTTGGTGAAAGAGGCTAAGAATTACTCCCATTGTAAACTGATTATATAAAGTTTGAAAAATACTATCCGAAATAACTTATTTTATAAAATCTTATACACCAAGAAACAATACCTAATTAAACAAATCACAATAATTTTCATATAATCTTCAACATTCTTTATCAAGTAACATAATTACATAGACTCTGACCTCCATAGTGATGGAGTCGATTTTTTTTTAAATCCGGATAAAATATCAAGTTTAAGCAAAATATCAATTTTCAAATAAACTTTTTTCAATTTTGAACAAAATAATCTCAGTTTTTCTTTAAATTAATCTTTAAAAATATCAATTTTATTCTAAATTAACTCTTAAAATACTTAAAATTTATTTTGCAATGAAAAACCTCAGTTTTGAGTAAAAAATTTCAATTTTAACCTAAATTATTTTATAAAATATTAATTTTACCGTAAACTAACATTTAAATTACCAAAAAATTTAGACTCACAGAGCCTTCTTTCTCATTTGAGAAGTGACAAAAACATTTCCAGCTAGTAGTAAAATACATAAATCCACAATTAAATTTGGCTAAATTTTGCATGCATTAGAAAACAAGCTAGGAAATATTTCGTTTAATTTTTATAAAATAAAAGTAGGAAATACTATCAATTTTAGGTTGATTCCATTCCCACTATTCTTGGACTATACCCAATGACACGTTGCCAAGGAAAGAAAATTCTCTAACAATCACACAACACCACTTGTACATTTTACCACAAATTAACCCACGTATGCTTTTGCCAATGGTTATTGATCTCTCTCACATTTATGATGGCCACTGAACTTAGATTCTGGAAGCAAATGTTAAATATTATTTTATTTTTTTGTCAAGTAGTCTAACGGTTAGAAATTCATTTTTTAAAGGTGAATAAGAGAACATATTGAGTTCGAAACTCGATTCCTGCATAAATGTACAATGTCTTTTACCAATAATGCTAGGCTCATGAAGACGCAAATGTCAAACATTATACCGCTTACATTAATTAAGGAATAAAAAATAATAAAATTGCTTATAATTTATGTATTAATTTTTTTCAAAATATAAATCATATTTATTTTAAAATAAAATTTATTACTACCTCCGTTCCAAAACTATTGTCCTTACGCATACCAATGCATAATTTGAATCATTAATATCTTTAATTTTCTTTCATGAAAAATTATAAAAATTTAATATTGTGAAACTATTCATTGAGACAAATCATACAAGATATTATTTGCTAATATTTGTCTTTATACATTAATAGAAAAATATGGTCAAAATAAATTTCAAAAATCAACAGAGACAATAATTTTGGAACGGAGGGAATACTTTTGAATTTTTTAAACATAGCATAGAGTGCAATAATTAACAAGACCTATTCTAAAAACCTTCTATTTTGGCAACAGCCAACAGGACAAGACGATGCATATAAATGAGGAAAGATCATAGCCGTCAATAATGATGAACCGTTAAATCAACATTATTCATTTCATTTTATAGTAGTAAGTTTTGTATTTAACCATTTTATACATACTCCAATCTTGTTTATTTATTTGCTCTAAATTTTCGACTAATGCATACGCCCACTTACTATATGTTTAAATTCTACTTTTCAAATAGAAAGTAAGGAAAACGAGGATCGAACTCTTGACCATTTGATCATATAGACTTTGATACCATATTAAATAACTGATTATTCAAAAGTTTTATGCTGTTAGAAAATGTCACATCAATAATTTTATATTATTTCTAACAAATACGTTAAATTTTTTCGATTAATTTTATTCTATTTTGGGATAGAAGGATTATAATTTTTTAAAAAAAATATTTATTGAACACCTTATTTAACATTAGTCTTTTTTTATCATGTAACATTGTAATTTAATGACTAGAATTTCACCCCTTATTAAAGATGAATAAATTGACATATCATAATTCGAATTTCGATCTCTGCATGTTACATGCAGTGTCTCTATCAACTGAACTAAACTCACGAAGACTGATATCATTTTTCTTTATATTGTTTTTTTAAAAACTTAATTATATATTCAACTTTTTATAAATACTAAAAATACTATTTTTGATATAAATAATATTTTATCATTATTTTAACTAATATACTCAAAAGCACTATAATTATCTAATATGCAAAAGAGTAGAATTAGTATATTTATACTGGTATATTTTGTCTTTATAAGCTAAGTTTAATTGGTAGGACATTGCACATAAAATATAGGGATTAAAGTTCGATCACAGTTTAGGTTCACCCATTTATTCACTTATAAGAGCTAAAGTTTTAGCCAATAAACTACCAAAAATCAAAGAACTAGTATATATATATATATATATATATATATATATATATATCTTGCTAGAGAGAATCCTTCAAAACCCTATTTTTACTGTGAAGATTATACCTCTAGTCATCGTTAGGAGTGGCAAAACGAGCATGTCCGCCCTGTTTAGGCCCGCCCCGTTCAAGCCCGCTTAAAACTGAGACGAGCCGAGTCAACTTAGATGGGCGAGTCTAAAATTCAACCCCGCCCTATTTATTGGCGTACATGTGAGTTAGCGGGCCGGTCCCTCAGCCCGCCAATTTGTTTATTTTTTGTTTTTGCGGTGTTTACATTACAAAAATTATATTGAATATTGATTTATTTTTTGTAAGAAACAATTAAATTTGTGAGAAACTCAAACTTATAAGACAAATATGTTATTAACAAATATAGCAACATAATTAACAAATTTGACATAATTAATATAAAAATGATATAGAGTGGCGGCGAAAGCAATCCTAAAGTCGGATCAGATCAATCCACTTATAAAGCGGTGGCGAAAACAATCCTTGTGTGAATAAGTAGAAAAAACCTAAATTTCTTATATAAGTGTTATTATTGGATCAGATCAAGCCACTTATTTTTTATATGAATTTTATGTAAATGTCAAAATAAAAATAAAAAGCGAGCTAAACGAGCCGGCCCGCCCTCGTCTCGCCCCGACCCATTTTTTTGGCGAGTTGAACGGGCCTCGTAAAAAAACTAAGTCCAAAACTTTGATTCGGTCCGCCAAAACAGATGGTCTCGCCAATTTGAAATTTTGGCCATTAAGGTTGAGGGCGTGATTATATTGAGGGAAACAAACAATTGAACACTAACATCAAGCAATGCCTCCGTAAGGTTGCATATGGGCACTTCACAGGGGCGGTGAAGGTGTTGGGGTCATCTGGAGTAGCACCCTATAATGAAGACATGACCAAAGTTTTGGAAGATAAACACCCATATAGGTCAGCTCTCTGCATTTCCCACCATGATTTCTTAAGCTCCACTTTTGGTTGGAGTTGAGACTGTTCTCAACTATATTAAATTGTTCCCTAAAGGGACCTCATGTTGTAGAGATGGTTTGCTTGCCCAACATTTATTAGATGCTCTTTGTGGAGAAGGTTCAGCAGCTGTTAGAGATCGTTTAGATGTTATCACTCAAGTGGTTAATTTATGGCTAGGCGCAAGATGTCCCATGAAGTTATCAGAGTTTGTCGCTTCTGCACCCCTGACACCTTTATTAAAACCTGATGGAGGAATTCACCCAATTGTTGTAGGTACTATTTGGAGGCGTTTGGTATCCAAAGTTGCCATGAAAGGTGTCAGTAAAGATATGGCTAAATATCTGAATGAATTTCAGTTTGGGGTTAGAATATTAGGTGGTGCAGAGGCTATTTTGCACAGTATTAACAGAGTAATGAACCAGCGACATGGAGATGGTTCATTGACTATGCTCACAGTAGATTTTTTGAATGTTTTCAACATTGTTGACATGTCGGCATTTCTACATGAGGTCAGGGTGAGATCCCCACCTATTTCCTTATGGGTTGAATTTATGTATGGTCAGGAAGCAAGGTTGTACCTTGGAAATGAACATATTATGTCGGCCACTGGAGTGCAACAAGGAGATCCGTTGGGACCACTTCTTTTCGCTCCTATGTTACACCTTCTTATTCATAAGATTCGAGACATTTGTGATCTTCTTCTACATGTTTAGTATCTTGATGATGACTGTCATAGGAGATTCCTGAGAAGTTGCTAAAATATTTGATATCATTCGAGAGACAAGCCCATGTTTAGATCATGATCTGAACATTCTTAAGACGAAGATCTTTTGGCCATCATGTGACTACATTAAACTTCATGAGGGGTTGTTCACTTTGGACATTGGGAGGTCGATGTTGGGGATAAAATTGCTTGTAGGGGCTGTTAGTCGTGATAAAGGGTTTATTGAGGGGGTCGGCTATGAAGAGGGTTGTTAGAGCTATTGAGTCAATGCACCTTGTTGCAAAGCTAAGAGATCCACAAAGTGAACTTCTTATACTTCAATCTTGCATGGGCATCACCAAATTATTTTTTGGCCTAACGACGTGCCAATCAATTCACATGGAGAAGACGGCTATTCTTTTTTATAAAGAGTTGCGGGGTGCTATTGAAGATATTGTGGTTAGTGGGGGGCTTTTTTTTGGAAATTTTCAATGGAGGTTGGCATCTTTAACAATTAAAGTTGGAGGTTTGGGTTTAATCTCAACAGTATATATTGCCTCGTACGCTTTTGTTGCTTCTAGGGCCAAATGTTGGGTATTGCAAGATCATATTTTGAGAGACAATAAGGTATGTGACATGGACTCTGTTGTTACGAACGCTTTGAATAGGCTTCATGATACGATTCCAACTTTTGATATTAACAATTTCACTAGCAATTTCACTTTTAGTCAAACTGTTAGAACATGGAAGTCACCTTTAACATGACACCACAACAGAAAACAGTTTTTGGTTTTTTACAGGCAGCGCATGCTCATGATTTTCTTTTAGCTATTCCCATTGAGTGAATTAGGCCAACATATGTCGCTGGAAGAGTATCGTATCATACTCAAATATCGCCTCATGATCTCCTTATTTTCTATTGACGAAGTGTGTCAAGTTTGTATTAAGACGTGTTTGAATTCATTTGAGGAACATGCAGTTCATTGGAAGGAGCATCCAGGTTTCAAATACAGACATGACTTTGTAAAGGGTGTCCTTTATGATATATATTTAGGCCAACAAGAAAGAAGATCGACATTTAGGCCAACAAACATTTTGGTGTAAGGATGGGTAAAAGGTAAATATGTGTGCGTAGACTTGACTGAGGTTTCTCCACTTGTGGGTTTGAGAACTCACGATTTTATTGCGGGACAATTGGTTCTCAAAGCAACTTCAAGCAAGATTGCTAAACATGAAAAAGCATGTTCGGATAATCAACATGCTCATTTGACACTTTTGATTTTCTAGCACCAAAGGTTATGGATCTTTTCAATAGAGTTCAAAATATCATGCATAACAATGTTGTTTCTCCTAGGTTTATGGATATAGTATTTAAAAGAATAAATTTTACCGTTCAAAAAAAAATTGCGGCACAACTTGTTACTCATTTAGCTTATATTCTTATGTTATTATATATATATATATATATATATATATATATATATATATATATATATATATATATATATAATCAAAATATGTTCTTTCAATGAAAAAATAAACCACAATTATAAATAAATTTAAGGTTTTTAAATATATGTTATAAAATTGATATACTATAGTTTCTATAACATACTAGATTAAATATTTTCTTTTGACAAATTATAATATATATTAGATATATTAACTATTTAAAAAATGTACTTATAATAATAATGTAACACAAAAATATATAACATGATGAATTTGCAACCATGAAAAAAAGAATTTACATCAATCTCAAAATATTGTCATTTTACACATACCAATGTATAATTTTAATCATTTATTCTTTAATTTTCTTTTATAAAATTTAATATTATAAAAATAAATCACTTTTTTGAACAACGTAAAAATAAATCATTAAATCCAACAAAATCTTATATATTTGTCTTTATACTATATGAAAAAATACAGTTAAAATAAATAAATTCCAACAATCAAACTATAACAATAGTTTTGAAATTGAAATAGCAGTTCCAACATATAAAAAAAAAATCTCTAATTAGTATCTAAAAGCACTTGTTAAAGAACACAAAAATAATAAAATATACTACTTTCATTCTTTTTTACTTGTCGTTTTAGAACAAAATATTTGTTCTTTTTATTTGTCGTTTTAGTAATTTAAGTTATATTTTGTCTATTATATCCTCCTTATTTTATTTTATTGACTAAATTTTGTATAATTGTTTTTGTTGAAACAATAAAATCTTTTTTATTGTCTACAAATTTTGTTTGTTTTTAAATAAAGTTTGTTACAATTTTTTTGAAAATAGATAATGTTTGTGAAAAAGAAGGAACGTATTTGTGGATTAAAAATATGATATATTTAAAAAAAGAGCAATTTAGAAAAATAAGGTGCAAAAATAAACCCTCTTATTTTAGTCTTTTTTTCTAAAACGACGAGTAAAAAGGAAGAGAGGTAGTATAGTCTAAAAGAACACAAATTCATAGGACATTTCTTTTGTTAACTAGACCCGTTTTTATATATATAATGGGAGGGAGTAATGTAACAAAAGAATGATGGATTAGTAGATACGGTCCGGTTCTTTAGAACACAAATGCAATGCAAAATACACACGAAACCGCCACTAAACAAAACAAATGTGTTTCACTGTTCTGACCAAAAAGGTCGGCTAATCTTAGGTTCATTTATCGAGAACCAATAGGTCTTGCTTTCCGGCTATCTAATCATAATTCGACACGTGGATTGAAATGGAACCCAACCTTGACTAACTCCACGTATGTCGCCGGCATAAATGGGTCGTGTCATTGTCATCACCACTAAAAAAGTTAACTTAAAACAGGTTCACTTTGTCATTATTGATTTTTAAAGGAAATATTTTAGGTCATAGTGTTATTCAATAATTTAAAGAAAGATAAAATTTGATGTTGATCAACTTGAAAAAATATTTTAAACTCTACTCCCTCCACCTCAAAATAAATATCTCAGTTGATCAGTTTACGTTTCTCAATGCACAATTTTAATCGTTAATATCTTTAGTTATTTATCTTTAAAAATTATAAAAATTGAATATCTTAAAAATATTTATCAAGACAAATTAAACAACATCTTACATGTAAGTATTTATATTTATATATTAATAAAAGAAATATGGTTAAAATTGATTATGTAAATAGTGTAAAATAACTAACTCCACTTATTTTGAGACGGAGGGAATAATACATTATCCATATTCCACACCATTTGTTTCTAAGATCAAAATATATATCTCCAAACGCAATATAATTTTCTTCACTGAATTTAAAATATCTAAAAAGAAAGAACAACTAACTAAAAAATTTAAAAATATTCTATATTCAAAATGAAGATCAAACTATCAACTCCTAATTACCTTTCAATCACACATAAGGGAATTAAAGTCCACTCACTTGCCCAATTTCAATCTAATTTTTTGTATTTTAAGGTTAATTTAGAATGAAATTGTCGCTTTTCAAGACTAACATTAATCCTTAAAAATGACAATTTCACCATAAATTAACTCTAAAATAATTTTTAAAAATTAATTTATGGTAAAATTAATATCTTTTTGTTTAAAATTAAAATTTCATTGTAAAATAATTTACTTTTTTTTATTATTTTAGAGGTTAATTTAAAATAAAATTTAAATTTATAAGAATTAATTTGAAGTAAAATTAATATATTTTTGTTCAAAACTAAAAATTTTAACTGAAATTAAAATTTTTCCTAGGCTTTAAAAATTCCAAGCTCTGCCACTACAACCAAACCACTGGATTGTAAAAAATCTAAAATTTTGAACGCACGTGTTGTTAAAAAAAAGTAATAGTTTAGTAGAATTAAAATATACTATTACATTGAAATTTTAAAAATAATTTTAAAACAATTTTTTGGACTATAATGACATAAAATGGAAGAAGTAGTTAAACTTTCCTCACATTTTTAAATAATAAATCAACATAATTTTTTCAGTCAAAAAATAAAAAAAATTAATATAATTTATAAAACTAAAAAAATCAATATATATTTTAGTAAAAAAAAAATCAATATAATTATCCTTACAAACTAATAGAAACATCTCATTTTATATGGAAATGTCTCATTTTATATGGAGAGGCCGAGTTCAAACCTCGGACACCCTTTTATTCACTTTAAGAGTAAAATTTCCATCTACTAAATTACTTGATAAAAAAATTTCATTAAAATATAACTTCATTTCTTTTTAATTTTTTTATTCTATAATTTGTTTCTTAATTTCACCAGAAAAATATAAAAAAAATAGAAATAAAAGAACAATTATAAAATTTATCATTATTATTATTATTTCACAGTTTCACATTACATATAATTCATCTATATTTGTAAAGAGCACACTGTCATTGTCACCTTCCCCACCTTTTATCACTAAATCCATCTACTATTTACACCCCCAAAACTTACATCATTACTCTAGAAAAGCAACCTATACTATTGTCATTACCATCTTTAACTTTGGTCCAAAGGAACTTTTTGCTTATTTTCCTACACCATTCCTTTTTATCAAACTATAGTATTTTACATATGTTTTATTTTTCTACTATCTCAACCTTTTCACTCCTATTGGATTTTTCCTATATACACAAACAAACACTATAAACAACAACAATTCCAACACTGGCCCTTTTCACCAAAAAGCTCTAGCATTGGAACTGATGTAGCAGCATAGAGATAGATACTTCAGTTTTTCTTTTATCTATATTAAGGATCAACTTGGATTCCCTTATGTCAGAGAATCCAGCATTCACATAGTCAGAACATCAGTGACTATTTCAGAACGGCCACTGATGTTCCGATTGCGTGAATACAGAAAATTCCCAACATTAAGGTTGCCAGATCGATTAAGGGTATTACAGCAATAACCTAACTGTTTACTAGTATTGCAAGACTAGTCCTCCCATTGGTGCACGATGCGGAATTCCCTTTCTTCTTTTGGCTGTTCTGTAATTAACTGAAGTTGGTGGTGGTGTTGAAGGAGTAAAGCTTTGCACCTTGATGTTCTTCAGTCTTCCATGGCTGCAACTGCTGCTGTATGAATCCTCTGAGTCTGATATCATTGAAGCTAACTTGTTCTTCTTATGGAAATTCATTGAAGTTCCAACAATCTAGAAAATTCATATTTGCATTGATTAGTATTCAATACATCGACTAAAAAAGTCAAAACAAGAATCAATCAAATACTTTGACAAGTCAATGAAATTGAATGCAAAAGGATCCATATTTAAATAACAAAATTTCAAATGCTGAGTATAGCAACAGTTTCAAAAGTTAAAAAATAAACCTATATTAGCATTCATTATTATAAGTAAAGTCAACCCATTATAAATGCTAGCTTGAAAATAAAGAAAATAGTTTCTCAAAAGCAGCTACCACACACCATTCTTATGAGGTCAAATGTAGCTGATTTGACCTCAATGCATTAACAGTGAAGTAATGCATTGAAGACTTGGTAATTTTGATAATTGCGATCAAATAAAATGTGACCGATGCAACCTCAATCACATTATCATTAACAAATTGATGGATTTTAATTGAGACGTTGTGTATAGGAATGTAAATACCTTGCAACCAAGAGAACAGAATCGAAAGGAATCGAGAAGGCTGCGCTCGCAGACTTCACAAGTGTTGGTGACACCTTTTCCGGGCCTCGGCTGAGGCCTTTCATTCAAGAACACAACCCTTGCACTGTTGATAATATAGGTTTGAACTGCTGATATGTCCAACACTTTCTGAATCTCATTCACCCTAATCACATCATGGTATGATGACCTCCTTATCTGTGTATCAAACATTCAAAAACACAGTTCATCAGAATAGAACAACATTTTGCTGCATATATTAAATGCATAAACTTGATAATAACAAACAAACCATAAATGAGAATGAGTTTAATTTTGATACACAGTCAGTGTTAGCCGTCACCAAATAACAGTCAATCATATGGCGGAATTATAAATGATTGACAATGAACAAAATCTTAACAATAATTGTGTATATATTCAAACCAAAACAGGGAATTTATGACTGAGAAAACAATTTCACAAGGGATAATTGGTTACCATATTCAAAATGAGTGTCGTTTTCAATTTCGAATGCAACATTTTCCAATTCTATCTTCTAGTTATTACTTAATACACTCTTCCTAAAGAAAGAAACCAATATAGTATGATTAATTTCGTAAAAATGCTATTATTTTTACATCTTGATTGCATTCTTTAATATGTGTGCAAAAACCTTAATCGACACTCATTTTGAAACGAGATTAGAACTTAAAAACAGAGCCCAATTAATGAATTGAAAATTCAAATCTCAAAGTTGGAATAGAAAATGTTGAAATTTCAGAAAAAGGAACAAATCCAAAGGAAAATAACTTGTTTTGAGAAACATATCAGAAAGACAACAAATGTGTTACAGGTCAAAAGAACCAAAACAAAATCAAAACAGATAGTAAAAAAAAGTTGAAAACATGTGAAATTAGACATTTTGATGAAATCAATGGTTGTGACAAACCTGAATAGCACGATGATCCTTGTGATAATTGAGGCAGAGAGAACAAAGAGCACCATTCATACAATCCAAACAGTACATATTACACTCACTCTTATGTGAATCAGCATGCAATTTACATTGAACAAAGAAACGTTCTTTCAGCAGAGGTTTCAACCATGGTGGCCATCTATTTTCTTCATCATCAGGTCCTCCAGCACCCTTCACACACAAAAAAAAAAAAAAAATCAAATTTTGAATCAGACCCACAATTCATAAACACAAATCAAACCCAAAATCATTAACATTTCCAAGAAAACTTCAAAAAAAATTAACACAGATTTTCCAAGTCAACTCAAAAATCTCTCAAAAACACTATTATAAGCAAATTCGACTTTTTTGATACATTTGACAAATGATGTATTCGGTCCATATTATAAGTCAGATACATCAAAAGTCAAATTTGCTTATAATAGCGTCCAGAGCGAGTAATGAACTAGCAATGAGAGTGAGCTGAATTAAAGAAGGGTTATTGATCTATTACCATGATTCTTCTGTTTTTGGGCTTAATTTCACGGACAGTTTCTTGATTCTCGAACGCCATTTGAAGAACAGTGATTGGAGACACTGAAAATATGTGTGTATTTTAGTGATAAATGCAAGAAAGTGGGTTATGTGTGTGTTGCTAAATGCTTATTGGGAAATGAAAATGTAGAGAGAGAAAGAGAGAGAGAGTGAAGAAGAATTTTGTGGCGGTGAAAGAGGGAATGGGTTCTTGTAGAGAGCACTGAAGGCGGTAATGTGGTTTTTTCTAGAGAGAGAGAGTGAGATGGGTCGTTCTTATCTGCACAAAAGTCTACAAAACCAAACCTGGGTCCGAACCAAAACCTAAGTCCAAACCAAGAGATACGTGTGTAATGAAACCACTACTACTACTACTACTTTTTTTAATTTATTTTTGTTGTTGTCGTATTCTAAGTCATTGGTCTTATCAATTTTGGTTTTTCTATCTTGGAGAATATTTTAATGTATTTTGATTATTTAAAGGTTATATTGCACCTCATAATTGGTGATTAACATGGTTTTTTATAGGATGATTATAGTATAAATTTGGTCATGGGTTTGGGAGCACACCTGGTTAGAGGTCTCTTGTTTAATTAAAATGATAAGTTGGCTTATGCTTTTGTTTTTACATTATTTGAGATTTTTCTGGTATTCTTGTCCAAGTCTAGGTTGTTTTTTTAAAAAACAATATTAAAGTTAATAATAATTGTTTTAGTTTGAACTGGATATATTACACGCATAATTGTATATACTAATCTCTCGAACGAGTAAGATCACAAATGGGGCAAAACTCTCCTCAAGACAATTTAACGCTGCTGCATTTTATGATTGGTTTCGATCCCATAACTTTTAATGTTAATAATTAGTTGTTAATAATAATATAATTTTTATTATAAAAAAAAAGCTTCTTTATTGAAAAAAAGTAGAAAGTAAACCTTTGTATTGAAATTCTTCTTTTGGTTGGCTTGTCACAATTCTACATCTACCTTCACTTTGTTCAATCACCACAAGATGAATCCTTCTACAACTTGCGCTCATTGTGGCATCTTGGAAGAATCTTTTTTCCATTGCACTCAGGACTATGTGTTCTCTCGTAGCCTTTATTTTCATTGCTTTAACAATCCAGATTTCTTTATAAACATGGATGTGTACGACTCGGCTGCTGTTTGGTGGTCTTAGAGACACCGTAATTTGATGTGTCTGAACAATGAGACTTGATCCTTAAGTCGACTCTCTTTCCACATCCGAGCTATGGTCGAAACATTCAAAAATTGTTTCTCTCCCGCATCTAACGACGAGTTAGTAGATAGACACATCAAGTTGAATAATAATAACTATAATGTACCATTCTGAATGCGGATGGAAGGTGTCTCGGCTCTCCTATTCGAGCTGGATTTGGTGGTATTATTAGAAACACATTCGTTCATTATGTTGCAGGTTTCTCAGTAAGCTTTATTCAAGGGTCCTCTGATATTTTATTCGCATAATTAACTACTATCTATAGGGTCCTCTTGCTGGCCAAATACATGAATATTGATGAATTTGTCTTCTATTTTGACTCTTTACATTGTTGATCTATAAATTAATATTTCTCTCTATCACACACTTAGATAAGAGAACTAATGTGCAAATTTTTTTGCTAAACTTAGAACTTCACCCGTTGCTGACTTCTTAACCTACATCTCTCCTGCAGAAGACCTCTCTGTAATTTTTATAAAAAATGATGCAACGAGAATTTTTTTCCCTCATAATTAATTTTTCTTTCTAGCTTTTTTTCCTTTTTATCCTTACCAAAAGAAATAAATAGATTGTTTCTTACCTTTTTTATTAATTTATATTTTGATGATAACTATTAGAGAACATAGCATGTCGTCAGAAAATCAAAAAACTATACATTTCGCATTTAACCAAACCTCAATTGAATAAATTATTCTCTTATATTTTTTTATTAGTTTAGCCTTTATTTGGTTTGAAATAAAGAAGTAGAAAAGAGAGATAAACACATTCTAAAAATGAATTTGGACTATAATTAATCCAAATTCATTCAATAGAATCCATATTTTTCTCTCTTCCATACTTCTTTTTCTTAAACCAAACAATTCTTCGGTACGTACAAGTTCTGTGAATGATACAAAGAAATAGGGAAGAAACTGTTACTTGCTTCACAATTGAAGTAGTTAATTTCACTTGTCTACACATACAGTTAGGAATTAATTAGTTTATCTTCTAACTGCTTTGTCCGTTTGTTTTAGTGTAGCGAATAGTATATATATAGTTTGTACTAGTTTGAGACCCGTAAATCTCCTGCGTGTAAATTTTCTTAAAATTATAAGTAATGTAAAATTATGGACACAAATATGTTTTATAAAGATTCATAAATAAAAATTTCAATAAATTATTTGTAAAAATTATAAGTCCTCATTAATATTACAATTTGAAAATAATTTTTGAAATTGAAAATGTTTAAATTAAATGGGAATTTCTCTTTATTTTATAAATATTTTTAAATAATTGGTCATTCTTTAGAAAATTGTCATAAGTATAATTGTGATTCGTAGGAGAGACATATTAGTTCAAAAAGATAATTAGAAGAAAATTTTTGCTAAACACCTTAAGTTATTTCGAAGAAAAAAAATCAGTCTCTAAGAAAGTTATTTTAAAGTCACCTAACGTTGTGGTAGTTAGTAATACTCAACTAAAATAAGTTATGCCTCATGTAAATATTGATCACAACGTTCTTGAGAAAGTAATATTATCAAAAATGGTCTAAAATGTCTAACTATTTTTAGCAAAAGATGTGTTATGGCTAAGTATCGACTCATTATAAAAAATATGGGAAGTCTAATATGGACCCGGTAAATGGTGAATCTTAATATTTTAATAAATTTTAAATTTTAATAGAATGGTAAAGACTTCTTCTCTATTTTATTGTTGGAAATATAAAACAAAAGTATATATTAATTAGCGTATGTGTCTTTCGACCTAATTTAGAGACTTCATCACTAAATAAAGTTCTAATGAAAAGAAAGCGTAAAACTATTTAAAATCATATTTCCATTATTTTTTTGAACCCATCTTCTTAATTTCTCCTTGGAACCCATTCTTTCCTTCTCCTTCGTGTCTCTTATAATTAATTTTTTTATAAAATTGATGTTTATTTTTTATGAATAATTCACATCTTATAGTATGTCATTTTTTATATGTTAATAACTTTAAATCCTATCTGGAAATCATGCTTTTTATACATAGACAACTCTGAATATTAGAATAAAATCGTACTTTTTATTTTTCACGCTGACTGATGACCAAAAAATAAACTGAGTACGTATTTTTAAAATTTTATATGTATTAAATAGAAAAAATAAAACATATGTGATTAAGATTTTCTCAATATTTTATTTGTACGATAAAAAAAATTCATTATGTGATTAAGATTTTCTCAATATATTATGACCAAATAAATGTAGCATATATAATTGGTTAAATTCGAGTTTTGGCCCCCATATTTCAAAAGCGCTTTTGGTCTCCTAAATTTTCTAATTGTGTGATTTTGTTTCCTATAGCAATATTTAAAGACAAATAAATCATGTAATGAAATCCATGTATTTTATTAGCGATCAAAAAGAAACTAAATTATTATATATTTTTCATTAATTAATCCACCAAAATTAACAACAAATTAATTTAGAAACATTTTATATAGCATCCCGATTTGTAATTGTAAATTGAGCTTTTTTTATCAATGTAAATTGAGCCTTTTTTATATATATTATAAATTGAGCCTTTGTTATACGTTCATAAACCACGTATTTTATTACCATCTTTGAATCAAAAAATACTTTTGTATATGAAATTTGTGAAGTTATATTTCCCTTTACAAAGTTAGTTTATATTTTCTAAAATTTATGCTATGACTCATTTAATTTGTATATTTTAGTCAAAATTATATTTCCCTGTATATTTTCAAAATTAAACTGAGATCATTTTTGTCGAGTGATAGGTATATTTTAGTCATGTTGAATCTGTAAAAAATCATATACTATTTAAATGATAATTAGTTTTTTTTATTATATTTGACAGAAAACATTTCAAATAGTTGCTAAATCTATAAACACAATTCCTTGTTATAGTACTGGTGATTACCTAAAAACTTCCTCCTCCGTCGAAAATTGAAACATTTCCCGTAGTTAATTAAGAGGAATTTTTTTTTTTGGTACAAATTAAGAGGATTTTTATATTTTAATAACAATAACAAATGACCTAAATATTTTTTTTGTTGGTACTTGATACTAAACATTCTTTTTCGTTGATTTTTGTCTGCACTGCCGCCACTAATACCTTTTCTTCCATTGTAGCGATAACCAAATTTAAAAGAAGAAGAAACGGATAAGAAATTCATATAGCAGGATAAAAATAAATTTTAAGTTCCCTATATATATTCTTAAAATAAGAAATTCTAAATGGCGAGATAACCAAATTTACAAATTAATAATTATATGATCTATTGTTATGTCTAAATCACTAAGTTATAGAAGAACAAAAATATCACTACAATCCCAAGAAAAAAAAAATTCAAAATATATTGGTGAACAAACCTACATAAAATTTGAATGTGCAACATTTATAAATAAAGAAGGAAAAAAAGCATAAAATTTGAATAAGGTGATAACAAAACAAAATATAAGAATAATGTGATAAAGAGTTGTTAGCATTAAGGTTAAAAACAAAATTAGCAAGGTTTGTAAAATTTTATGAAATACAAATTGGTAAATTAAAGGCACATATATACATCAATAGATGATTGGAATCGGTAACAAATAGAATATGCTTCTCTGAATGTATGACAAAGACAAATCATACAGTTTGGTATTGAGGGAAAAAAAATGACCTAAATAGTATATAATGTGATAAAGAGTTGTTAGCATTAAGGTTAAAAACAAAATTATGAGTGCAGTAAAAGAGCAAGAAAAATAATTGTGCATTGAACATGAAAAATAAAATAGCAGTATATAAAGGCCAATATTACATTTGAATTCTTCAATTAAAATGACAATCAATTAGTATCAATTAACATTATTATGATATAAATGAAATTATTTCATTAGTTAATAATAATTATTTTATTCAGTAATATTTTTTAAATCATTTGAAAACAAAAATGAATAATCATTTAATATAGTAATGATTTTCAAATGAAAAAGAATTGAGGCTTACCAAAAAAAAGTTAAGGAGAATTGAGGAACGGATGTCCTTTTTTATGGTAATATATTTTTTTATGACAAAACTTCTATATGTATCTTTAAAATTAGAATAACAACAATTAATAAAATAATAACGATTAATCAATTGATGTCAAACGAATGAGAGAATAGAGTTGTTGAGAGAGGCAAGTATTTTAAGAAGAGAGATTTTGAAATCGTTATGACTTACTATGAGATATAAAGATTCCAAGCGTGTGATGTAAATTAACAGCTAATTTTTAGGATCTTTGTCTAACGAAATCTTTAATGAGTTTCATCTAAAATAGAATTATATTACTTATTTTGGTGACAAATACTTTATTCCTTTAATAAATAAAGTATACTGTATTTCTTTCTTTTATGAATTAAAATAAATATGCCTGTTTCTTACGTAAAAAAGAAATGCCTGTTTCAATTTTATGTGATATTGTGTATTTTTTTTTACACTTTAAATTATAACAAAATGTAAATAAAATTTTGAAATTGCCTTTTGTAATATATAAAAGTTATTTTTTTATTATTATTTTCGTGTATTTATAATAAAATAATTTGTATACACTTTAAATTATAAAAAAAATGTAAATAAATTTTTGAAATTTCCTTATGAAATATATAAATTAAATTTTTTATTAATATTTCGTGTTATAATAAAATAAATGCATATTTAATTTTTACTTATGTAAATAAATGAAATAATTTCGAAGTAATTAAATAATAATAATTTCAAAATAGTTGTGCATGGTTATTGAACAAAATACTTCAATAAAGATAATTAAATAAATAAAATAAGTAAATAACAGGTTTCATTAAACTGGAAATTTATCTGAACAAATATACAATATATGATCAAAATTCTTTATTGTATTATTAGGCCCCAAAAAAAAAACAATATAAGAGGAAGACATAAGATTGTGACACGTGGCAAATAGTACAGGAGGAAGGCATATGAATGGTTTGACATTTAATATGTTCATTATAGCTCCCTTGATAATTGTATATAGTATAGATAGATAGATAGATAGATAGATAGATAGATTACACATTGTATTGTTTAGATCGGTGTATCGCATTATATATGTAGGGGGTAGGGGTTCGAACCTCGATCATCTCACTTCTCCATTTTAAAAGTAGAATTTCTAACCGCTAAGACTACTTGACAAAAAAAAAAAATTCTTCTTTACTTCGCTTATTCTTTTGCATTTTATCTTCATGCACTTTACTTTGGTTCATAGCTATGTTTGATATAGTTATGGAGTTTTTGTGCATGTCTTTACATGATATTAGGCCTCACACGGAGAATGATCATAGAAGCCGTCAAACTTAGGAATTGCAAATTGGAATTATCAGCTAATGTTACAAAGAAAGAAGCTAAAAGTGAGTAATAATGGTGGTAGAACCAAACAACGATCAAGAAAAAATGGTTACAGTGGTTGCAGTCAATGGTGGAATCAGGAAGTTTATACAGCCTAGGCAAAATATCAAATTTAAACAAAAATCTCAATTTTACAATAAAAATTTTCAATTTTGAAAAAATAAATATCAGTTTTGCCCTAAATTAATCTCTAAGAATCTCAATTTTACTCTAAATTTACCTCTAAAACACCAAAAGTTTTGTTTTAAACAATTTTTTTTAATTTTACCCCAAATTAATCCTTAAAAATATCAATTTTACCCTAAATTAATTCTTAAAATATCAAAAGTCGAGCTTGGGCAAGTGCTCGAGCCTTGTCTCCACCCCTGGTTGGAGCGGGTATAATGGTAAAACCGTGAAAATTGCGGTTTTCTTTGATCATGACCCGGGTCTTGGGCTTCTCCTTATACCACTTATTAAGTGAACCAATTGCCTTGCTTTATTATGAAAATTTATCATCTTCCCTCCTCTAATTACCATTTTTCCTTAGAAATGAATTGGGGCTCTTTACAAAAAGTTTGGGACGTAGAACATGAAGTAAGGTTCGGATCTAAATCTCAAAATTTTGCGAAGCTTGTGCGGGGTTTTAGTGTTGTAGGCAAAATTTCGAATGAGTATAGGCACCAGTTCAGAATCTAGAACCCGAAATAGTGCTTATATCCCCCAAAACTCCGCACAAACTTCAGGACGTAAATCCCAAACTAAAGTTTGCGTTCTAAATTCCGAATTAAAGGACAATTTGACATTTTAGGGGATAGGGAAATTTTCCCATTATATAGGCTAATGAGTACATATGTACAAGTACAAGATTGGATTGGGCCTAACATATAACTAGAGCCCAGTAGAATTACAACACAAACTAAACAAGTTAAATAAAGACTACTTAACAAATAGTACATCAACAAATTCTCTTAAGAATAAGTAAAAATACCCCATTAAAAACTCTAAATATAAAATAATTAGATAAGACCATAAACACTCATCACCCTTTGTGAGAATACAAATAAGAATATCTAAACTTTTAACAGTAGAACACATTTTAATCAACTTTGTTTTCTGTAGATTTGATACAAATCCACTAAGACATAAATTATTAAACAAATTCTCATTAATAATATAAAAAAACCCAAGTGGCTGAAGTGGCTGAATGAGTTGATAGAAGACTAAAGGCTAGTGCCCCTACCAATATGATTGCCATAAAGTTTCAACTAGTTCCTCTTTTTTTCTTTATGTAATCACTTATCAAGTTATCAATGTAAGATATATGACATGACTAGCAGTTACTTGTTAATTAGCTGGAAATGGCTTCTTTAATTCTTGTTCAAACAAACAACATATGTAATGTAACGTATAAAATTTCCTCCTCCGTTTAGTGATAGAGCACATAAGGTAAACTTCGTTGAAAGTTTATTTAAAATATGAGCTTTTGTGTATGGCCAGGCCAACCCCTCCATACATGAATATCTTTATATCCATGAGGTTAAATAGCATCATCTATTTAAATTATAAAAAATATTAATAACCTTAAAAATAATTATTTATTTGTGTAACTAAAATAAACAAAAAGTCATATTCTAATTAGTATCATCAAAATACATTTTATATACTTAAAAGAATCTCCCTCCTAGCATTTTTTGAAGAAAAATCTTCAATCAAGTCTACATATTGTATATTCTCCAACAAATCATTCTCAACAGCTATCATTGCCAACCTATTAAGTCTTTCTTGTAACATGGTTTGAGTCGTTCATTTGATGGTGAAACATGAAATTTATGACTGAAGCAATTTTTTTGTTAGGTATTTCTAATTTGTTAGACCAAATATGGATTGAGCCTGTTGTTTGAGCTAAGTCATATAACAATCTACATTTTTTTTGAGGCCCTGTTTTTTGGAGGTCCTAGGCTATGGACTTGGTTTCCCTTACCCAAAGCGGTCCATGCTTATGATTCTTAACTTAACCTATTCGCAGAGAGTTGTGGCCTGTGGGTATATCCCTTACTAAATGGACAATATATATCTTTTTTAACTACACAAGTGAAAACCATCTAAATGATAATAAAATATAGATGTCAAGCACTTAATCACACTTGCGTAAAAAAAAAAGCTCTTAATCACACAACTTAAAAATCATAGCTTCATTAAAAAACAATTTTTTACTCAAAATAGCTTTCATTTTAAAATTAGCCAATCAAATGTATAACAATGTGTTTTTTTTTTTTGCATAAACAATGTGTTAAATAGTTTGAATGGGCCAAATTTCATTTGACCCAGTCCACTAAAGGAGCAATATAAAAAATTTGAGCAGTTTCCTTCCCTTCCCTTCCATCTTATATCATATTCTTTTCTTTCCAACTTTCAAAAAATATCTATTTCGGTGAAAAAAACAACTATAGTGTGTTTCTATTCAACTTTATTGAAATCTTGAATCAATTTCAAATTTTCCCTCTCTTCAATTTTTCACGAGTTTCAATTTCTCTCTCTCTCTCTCTCTCTCTCTCTCTCTCATTTTTCAACCTCTTCACAATCTCTCTCCTTTACGTTTGATTAAGCGATGTCTTCATGATGTGGCTTCTTCAGCTTCGACATGGTAAGACCTTTACAAAGGTTTCAACTCCATCTCTTATTTCATTGTTCGATTAAAAGATACAAGAACAAAAAAAAATGCGTGAATTTACAAGATCCAATTGATTATTTAAGTTTTTTATTTATTGTTTTCATTCTCTAGTTCCTAGGGAAGAGCTTCTCTTAGTCCATAGATCAGAGCGAGTTATAGCATAGTGTCCTCCTAAACACAGTTGTGGGATCAAACTACGTAGTCTCTATCAAGTCCATCTTTAATCTCCACTAGACTAATTAACTACTACCTCCCTCTCATAATTGTCTCAAACTATTTGTCTCTTTAAAAAGTCAAGACAACATTTATAACTCTTTTTCCAATAAACTATCCTTATTTATTACTTTTCAATTCACTAAATTACTCCACTAACTATCATTATTAAGAATATTTTAGTAAAAAAACTCGATCATTTTTCATTAAAATTAACAAAATTACTCAATATCTTTTTTTGCTATTTTGATTTCAAGTTCATGCTAAGAATTGCTAGATAGCGTTTGTGGCGGGTGTGGTTTGTTTATGATCTTTACCCGTTATAGGTGTATAGGTGTTTTTTAGACCACTTTTATTGTAGTTGAATTGTTTGTTACTAGTGCCCATCTCGTGCACGGTTCAATAGATATTTTCTATTTTTTTATATATTAGTTGATAATTTGGTTTAGGATGAGTTGAAATAATTTTAGTCTTCTCTTAAGTGCAGTTTCAGAGATTGAATTGTGGTCCTTCCAATCAATTGTCCGAAATCAATCACCTTAACCAACTTAAGTTTGGTGGTTCAATAGAATTTTACAATTATGATAAATTTATTTCAATAGATTAAAATTAATATTCACAATTTCCAAGAATGCTATGAATCCTTTCAAAAAAAAAATGCTCCGAAACATAAACTACAAATATGTCTAAAGATATAAAAGTTCCATGTAATAGTTTTTCGAACAAATGCATCTAGAGAACCTTTAAGTTTACACTTAAAACATTTAAAGGACCTCTAGATATATTTGGCCTAATTTTTACAAAAATGATAAGTTTAAAACACTGATAATATTTTATATAGAAAACTTAGAATTGGTATTAAGAAAATAGTAGAATAAAGTAAATTATAAAAAATAGACATACTTATTAATATATGAGTATCACGGGAATTGTTAATAATACTTTAACTAAACTTATGGCTCTTTATCATGGGCTCAAGATTGCAAGAGCATCTGAGTATCACCGTTTCTTTTGTTATTCTGACTCGACAATGGTGTTAGATTTTGTTACCAAGGGTTACAATAACTTCCACTACTATGCTGCTGTGATTAGAGCCGTCAAAAATGGGTCGGGCCACCAGACCGATCTATAGCCCACTGACTTAGACGGGCTTGAGCCTCAAAATAGTTAGCCCATACGCAATCGGGCTTTTTTGGACCAAGCTCATGCGGCCCTTCTGATGATTGGGCTGGGCCGGGCTAGCCCATCGGTCTTTGGGCCAGCCCATTATCGACTTTTTTATATCACTTTTGTAAAAAAAAAATCAATAATGATGAATATATTAATTGAAAAATTATTATAAAAAAATCAATTATCATTTAATTGAAAAATTATTATAAAAAACATAATTTAACGTGTAAATTCAATAAAAATGAATATATTTACCTAAAACTTTAGTAATTTACATTTGCATACAATTATATTTCAATAAAATTAATAATAATGATGAATAACTAATATATAAAAGTCACTTAAAAAAGATCGAATAAACTATAAAAAAAATTAATATAAATTGGATCGAGGCGGGCCATAAGCCCATCGGGCCGGACTGGACTTTTGCAGGACCGAGTCGGACTCAATAAATCATGGCCCAACTAAAATTGGGTCGAGCCAGTCTGGTCCATGAATATTGTAAAGCCCCGCGGGCCAAGTCGGATTGGGTCGGGCCGGTCAATTTGACAGCTCTAGTTGTGATAGCTAACATCTAAGATCTTTTAAAGTTAGATTGGGAGGTCTCTTTTTTTTATACTTTGAGGGAAGGAAATTCATGTGCTGATTTCCTTGCCAAGTTAGACTCGACTAATGATGAGAAGCTTTTAATATGGGAATCTCCGCCTAATGAGTTGAATGAGTTAATCTCGACTAATGCTCTAAGGAGGACCTATCTTAGAGCTTAATTCTTTTCTTTATTTCTTTTCTCTTTGTTTAGCTTATGTACCAAAAAATAAATACTCGTAAAAAAAATAAAATAATAAATGTTCATATTAATATATATGTAGAAATATGAGTTGTTGTAGAATTTAAAAAAGAACTTTCCATCGTTAGTGTAATTTTAGAAATTATCTCTTTTAAAATAATAAACTCCCTTATTAATGTATATGTATTGAAATTTAAATTGTCATAAAAATTAGAAAGAAAAAAGGCTTTGTGTATCTGTGTGTATATGACAATTAAGCTAAATAAATGAATTTTAGCTATTAAGCTACATGACAAAAAAAAATCAGATACAATATATTAGATCTTAGATATAAAATTAGATAATTGTGTTCATTCTGACAATAACAATGTCTTAAAGGATAAACAAAACAGTTTTTTTTTTATACATCGAAAAAAACAGTTTATTAAGGATATAATACCTTTGTTAATTTAAAAATATTATTTTATAACTTAAGAATTATTATTTTAACAATATTATTTCTTTTTTGACAAATTTTAACAATATTATAGAAAGTAAACTTTATCTTTTGTTTTATTACAACTAAAGTAAACTTTATTTTATTTTTTTTTGGGTGAGGATTATCTTCACTTTTTAATATTATTTTATGTTATGTGCCATATATATGTTTAAAATTACAAAATTCATTTATTGAATTTGTAGAGACATTTTTAATTAAATCAACTGAATTTAATATTAAGTCAAACACATGTGAGTTAAACTTAGGGAAAAATAATATGTGATTGGTGAACATCTAAAATTAAAATATTACACACAAAAAATGAATTCAAATCAAAGTGTAGTACTTTTTATGTACCAAAAAATGAGTAGTATTTTTTTTTTCTTTTTAAAAACAGTGTGAGTCTTATATTTGATTTAAGGACTTATAGTGAAGGCCCGAGCCCAATCTTATGATCAGTTGCAGAAAATTTCTCTACGCCCCCCCCCCCCCCCATGCTTCTCTTTTAACTCCCCTCAAATTCGGAATTGCCCTTCCTTTAACACTAAACATGAGTGTTCGGATAGTATAATCCGAACCAAGACTACGAATAAAACCCCCCAGTTCGGATTTTTTTTTCCGAAATGTTAGTAAAAGTTCGGATTAAAAAATCCGAATCTGTTCTTTTAAGAAGCTGAACGTGAATCACTTTGTCAGTTTTATAGAGTTTAGCAAAGAAAAGGTTTTTAGGGTTCATAGGAAAAGAAGGGCATGTGCGATTTGTTCCTCACATTGCAACCATCTCACATCAAATTGTTGAATCTATCACCTACAATCAAGTAAGTATTAACTAAGTTTTAATTTTAATAGGTTTATGAGTTTGGGGTTTAGGTTTTGGGAAAAGAACTTATTTTGATTGTTTAGATTAGGATGTTATTGGGTTGTTATAGATTATGATGATTGGGTGAGAAGGAATTTGAATATGGGTTATAAATTATGATGATTTTTTAAGGATTATGAGATTAAGATTTATTATTTTAGGATTAATGAACATTGTTAGGTTTGTATGATGATTGTAAGGTTTTTGGTGATTTTGTTATAGATTATGATTATAAGTTGTTTGAATATAAGTTGTATGATTATAAATTATGGTTACAAGTGGTTTGAGAAAATGAATAAGTTGATTATTGGTTTAGATTGAGTTGAATAAGTAAGTTATGATTATAAGGATGTTGAATATAAATTGACTAATTTGAGTAATTTGAATATAAAGAAGTTGAATATAAATTGATTAAGTTGAATGTAAGGAAGTTGAATAATTTGATAAGTTGTTTGAATGAGTTGATATTATAAATTTGATGATTTTAATTGTTGTTGTTTTATAGTCATGGAAGAAGGCGAAGGCGTTGGTGGAAGAGGTAGACATGGTAGACTAAGTCGGGCACATATATCGGCTCGAAAAGTTCGTAATCCTGCTGATGATGATGTTCCTGCTCCTGCTCGTGGTTCAAAAAGAAGTAAGAAAACACGTCAGGAGCCTGAGATAGTTCCAGGAAACAATGGTGGTGAAGCTGGTGGTTCACACGAACCTAATGAGCTTGAAGTGGGTGATGATGTTGTTGTTGATAAACCTGTGCAACACAGACGTATACTAAAACCACCTGTCCAGCGTGAACCTGAGTTTCATGAGGGAGATCAATACTTAAATGATGGTGAAGAAGAAGATGAAGAAGGATATGGAGGTGGACCGAGAGATACGTCTTTGTTGACAGATTATGCCGAGCATAGGTCTATTATGATATGGAATGCAGATGAAGATGAAGATAAGGAGGTATAACAATTATAATTTTGGTTAATTGTTGTTGATAGCATCATTATTAGCCTCTATCACGGTATTTTTTATCGGTATGAAATTGAGCACTTGTATCAATTTCTACCGGCTCGGGTTGAGGACGGTTAGAGTTGGATTCAACATCCTCGACCGCCAAACTTTGTTGAGGCTCAACTTGAGGAACGTTTGAGATCGTTTCACCATCACCATTTACAACAACTGCCTCAATTTCAACAGCTTCATTCGTTGCATCCCCCATAACTACAAATACATTAAAATCAATACCTTAAATCAACACAAAACCAATATTTGCAATTCACATAATCAACTAATCAACTAATTATATTTATGCAATCATATATTCAACATATATTAAAACAACTATATTCAATCATATTAAAACAACCAACAAAATCCATCAAATATATTCAATACCATTTTTAAACTAGTTTAAGGCAAGTTCTGCCGCGCAGAATCCGAACTACTTCAGATAATATTATCCGAACTGCACTCTCGCGTTACTTCGGACAATATTATCCGAACGTTCGCGATGTTAGAAACTAGGAAACCAAACGAACACAAAACCAGCAAACACAAAAAATAAACGGTTCAAATGAGAGATTACCTTATGTTGACGCTCTAAAGTGTGTGCAAATCTCTCCCCAATGCTCCAATCTTCAGTTTGAATCTCAAACAAAAAACAATGAAAAACTTTTGAGAGGTTTGTTTTTATTGTGTGTAGAATAAATTGGGGAAAGTGAGCTAGCTGAGCTTAAGTAGTAGGGGTTCGAATTATTTTTCCCAAACGGGTACATTTATTGCGTTCGGATTATTTTGTCTGACCTGGAGGCACTAGTTCGGAATATATTTTCCGAAATCCCTTCCGCTCGCGCAAGGGCTTAATTGTCAGTTAGGGGGGGGGGGGAAAGAGAAACAAGGGGAGTGGGCAGAGTAATTTTCATAGTCTTTCTCAGTTGCAGCCCTAATATTTGCCTTTTGCTTACTAACAGTGAAACAAAGCAGCCACTCAACTTGCTCTCTTATCTATTTTCTAAACAAACTACCACCAACAAACTTTACCCTCTCCGTCTAACCCACTTCCCGCCACTGTCATGCCTCCGTCTGATCTTCTTTGTCTACACCACTACCATTTTCGATCTCACCTCTTTCTTCTCTACAATTACCATCTCATTATTTTTCAGTTCTATTAAGTTCCAAAGGTGGAGAACTTGGAATGCATCGAAAAGGTGGAGCATTTGGAATACCATCCCGTGGAGATAGGGGAAAAGTGAAAATGGAGTAAGACAAAAGAAAAGATCCTATAAACCTTCTTTGTTTTCTTCTGTTTATTCTCTTCTCTGATTTTTTTTTTGTTTTAGGGGGAAGAAAAATGTTTTTGATTTTGTTTTGTGAGTTATGGTCTGTTGTATTAATTGAAGTTTTCTTGATAGTTATGGTGGTTTAAGAGTTTGGCTTCAACCATTTCAACCTGTTATGGTTGTTGTTTGTAGTTGTTACTCGATGAAGATTGAAGGAGAGGAAGGGGTTTTGTCAATGACTCTTGGCTAAAATTTTGGGTTTGCAGAGATAAAAAAGAATAGAAGGGTTTTGCTTTTCAAAAAATAAAATAAAAAATAATAGAGTCTACTTGCCTAATGGTATAGTGGGACACTCCCTAGTAAAATTATTGATGGTACGTGGAAGCTTGAATGAATTGCAAATGCCACGTATAAGGCATTAGAACCCTCAAGAGTACCTTTTTAGTTCAAATATAAACAACTGCTTTTATAAGGTTTTTGATTTTCTTCTTGGGCAGGTTGCTATCTTGTTTGACTTGGTCTGGTCTATGCCCCTCAGTTTTTTGTATTATTATTATTATTATTTATATAAAGATGATACAGTTTTTTGGTGAAGTTTTTTTTATTTTTATTTGACCCTCAATTTCAAATTATTCTCGTAACAACCAAATTTAAAGAAATCGTCAACAAAAAAAAAATCAAATTTGAAGAAAAAAACTACTTATATTCCAATTAAAAAACGGTAACCATTTAAATTTCATTATATAATTATTACTATCATACACATAAAATTATAAAAAATACGTATCACACAAACGAGAACATACTAGTTTGACCTGCTAGTTATTATAGTTAGGATGCTGCAGTTGGCTTGCCATTTGTGCACCTTTTGCCTTAAAAATTTTGTAAAGAAATGTTACAATGGTTAGTTTAAAATAATGTGTCTGTTGATCTAGGCTTGCAATCTTTTGTTGAACAACAGTGAGTCATTACATTGATTCAAATTAAAATTGCAGAAAATCTTTTTGGAGTTGCTTCTCTACATCAGTTAGTATGAGTTTTTCCATTAATAGAGATAGAGATACTCATGGAGGTTGATGAAACAAAAATACATTATACACATCTAAAAATTAAACAAATAAAAAATACTGTCAAAAATATTTTGAAGTTGTTTCTTTATTTCTCTAGTGCACGTGAGTAATTGAAAAACCTTTAACGTAAATATCATTGATCGATATATATATAATATGAGAGTGCAATCCATATAAAGGATTCTAAAGTATCCAAAATTGTTCCGGTATATCCAATAAGTCTCACATTACTTGGAATTCGAGGCTAAGTGTAGTTTATATACAACACCCAAACACCTCAATCCAATGAGGCGCCTTTGCCTTTTACAAAGGACAAATCTGTGAAGGCTCAAGGCAAGCTCAAAGCAGACAATACCTCAGAACGCATTGTGGGAAATTTGCTAATAATCAATTTGCATCATATTCGTTTAAATTTACGGGGTGAATCGAACTTAAAATTGAGTAATATACATGCTTAGAGATTCATGCGCGGCCTTCATCATATTCTTGATCATCTTCTTTTTGTTTCAAGTATTTGCGAACAATTTTTTTAGTTGTTCCGTTCATAAAAGGAAGAAACTATTTCTAAAAAGAACTAAAAATTATACTAAAACTAACAAACTAATTAACTTCATTCATTTCATTGATAATTATTACATTCATATTGCTCTATATATAAGTTAGCTAGCAACTCTACAATTTATCTAGAACTTTCTATTGGACCTAATATATCTTTTGAACTCAGACTATTCATTACAACCTCAAACATAAAATCTAACCTTAGATACAAATACAATGATCGGAGTGTTGGAGATGATGTAATGTGTTAGAAATTAATGGAAATATATAAACATATCATTTTGGCCATTAGAATCAAAGAATTCGGCGCTTCCTTATTATCGGACAGGCGTGAATGATAAAGGGCAATCCACTAGACAAACAGAACGAGATGGATGGACCCAACACTACCATTTTTCATGTGAACTTCCACTACAAACACTAATCTTATGAATTTGGAGCAACTTATTGATTGTGAATGTGGGCAATGATATATGATAAGGTATTAAGGTACTATGGTGGTGCCTTAAATATTAAGCAAGGGTAAGGCTACATATCCAACAATTAGGAGTTAGGAAACCACTCAATGCACTAGTGCTGTATACACCAAAATGATAAATGTTTCTTATTATAAAATGCATATGTTTTTTTTAAATTTATTAAAAAATAGATGAATTTGGATTTATTAATAGATTAAATGCATCAATTCTTTAATGAATATAGAAAGTGTATTTGTCTCTTATAATAAAGAATAGAGCTAGTATAAGTTTAATCTAACTCGGATTTATTTTCATCGCCAAGTTTATATCACATCACATTAGTTCCATACTAGTGAATCCATGTACCAATCGAGTAGAATTGATCCACGCAATGTCTTAGAGCCGTCAGATTAATTTTAATTGACATCTGTGTTATAGTTGCAATTGATATTTAAGTTGAGTGATATGAGAGAGAGAGACAGAGAGAGAGAGACAGAGAGAGAGAGAGAGAGTGAGTGTATGCGGGCTTAGGTAGAAAAACAAAGGTATAGAGTGCATGTTCTTCACTCTTAAGATCTGAGCGCCGTTCATGATATTAGGTTTATGTTTGAGATTGAGTGAGAAATTTTATAGTTTACTTATATTTTAGGGTCACGATATTGTATATCTTGAGAATTGGGCTTCGTTTGAGAATTGGGCTCAACAAAGGTTTAATGTATATAACGTTTTACCTCCCACTCCTACAAATTATGCATTCACCCCCTACAAACCAATTTTTTGTCCACTTTATGCTTTTATCATTTGACTTAATCCCTATCAAATTATTTTGAAAGTTTTAAAACAATTACAACACATGAGTTACAAACTGTGGAAAATTTAAAAATGTGTTTCAAAAATTTAACCACAGTTAAATTGTGGCTAAATTGCAGAATGTTTGTTCACAACTATATACCGGAATATTTGTCCAAACATTTATGGTTCATAAATATATATACAGAAATATTTGTTAAAACAATTTTGATTCACAATTGTACCTAGCATCAACGCGGTTGTTGCAAATTTTGGACAACTCACTTCTTTTGCTTCTTAGGAAACACCAACACGTGTTTGAATCATGTGATGTCCATGCGCCTGTTAACACGTGTTTACATCCAAATGAAACGAATTTTGTTTTGACTGAAGTTCCGTTTACCAAATCTAAATGTCTTAATTCATATTTCATTCAACGAATTTAGCCGATTTCTACCGGTTCTTTTTTCTGCTCCTCCCTAATAAGGAATAAGGGAGATATGAAAGAGAAAGAGAGGTCTTGAAAATAATAAAATACTATATAACTTTTTTTTGTTGACAAATAATAAAATACTATATAACTAAATGGCTAAACAAACTCTAACTATATTTGGAATACCCTCATCCTTAAAAGTGGGAACTTTAAATTATTTTCTTAAAGGCCGAAAAAATTGAGGAACATTTCCTTACACACTTAAAACTTAACATAAAATGTCCAAATAGTTAAAAATATCAAAATTGACGTTTTACTTTAACAGTTATACATAACTAATAAGACTTTCAAATGAAAAACTTAATAAAAAACCCTAGACCTAAACTATAATTATGATCCGATTTCAAGAATTCTTTAAATAACAAGCATAAATCTAAAGAAAAAAAATGAAATCAACATCTGGTGAGGTGGAATATAAATATCTCAGTATGAGTTTCGATCGAATTTGGGACAAAATATACCCATATAGGGTAATATTAATATGTTAAGGAGCATTATTATGGTACCATTCATTTTAATTTGAAAGAAGCTTATGTAAGGTTTAATTAGTAGTAAAAAATAGAAAACTGTGTTACATATAGATGCTGTGTCATGTTGATACAACTTCCCAAAATCATGGATTTCATGTGTTATATGTCTTTTTTTTTATGCTGAACTTTTTTTTTGCTTTCAAAAGGTATAACGTGTGGGACCCATAGTTTTGGGAAATTGTATCAACACAACAACATCTATTTGTAACAGAATTTTCTATTTTTTACTATTTATTAAACATGACATAAACCTTTTTAAAATAAAATGATGCGGAACCTATAAGCCAATTTAATGCACCTTAACATGTGTCTTCCCTTAAGGCACATATTAATATTACTCTAAAATATATACAAGTTGACAAATTGTTAAACACCTAGTGTTCCATTAATGTGTGATGGTTTTTTTCTTTTGAAACAATTAATGTATGTGATGAATAAATCAACTCTTAAGGGGATTAATTAATTTATGCAAGTTACAAGTCGATAAACTTATAACAATGATTAGAAGGAGGGCCACAATTTGATTCCGACAACTGCGGGAGAGATCTAAAACCACTTGATGCTTGAACTTGCCTCAAATTATGGACCACTAGGACTATTTCTTCTAGAAATCAAATGGTGAAAACTAAAAAAATAAAAAGGAGTTTATACAGAAAAATTAATCCCGCAAATCAATTCACACAAAGATAGAGTTTGCAAATTTGTCAATTTTCAGCACAAGTGTAGAATATTTTCTGCCAAATTATCTTTGAGCATAACATAAAGTTTGATTATAGATTGGTTAGTTGGACAATTCAACTTTGAGCGCATAACCTAATGTTTGTTGTTTCAGATAATGTTTTTTACACTATTTGAGTATTTTCTGACTTATATACCTTAGATTAAAGGTATTAGTTAACATGATATTCATGAGATAATTGAAATTTGATTTACAATAAAGAAGCTCTAGCATATACAGCACAATGTGAATAAGATATAGCTATAATGGGTAACAGCATAATCACACTAAAGTGTAATAGTGTGAGTAATGTACTTGTTTGTATCCCACCTTGTGGGGACAATTGAATTTATCTTCTATGCATGTGCTTTGGCCACTCTCAGCACAAAGAATTTCTTTACTTTGATTGATCTATAGAAGCAGAGATTTTTTATTTTAATTTATGTCATATCATTCTTTATTTCTACATGGGATAGCACAAAACGCGCTTTTAGAGTCTCATTGGTCCAATTGAATTCCTATAAATACCCCATCTTATGAAGTGAAACCTCAATTGTGGAATTTCAACATTTTCCAATATGACTACTTCGAAAGTTCTAAGTATTTTTTTCTTTATGTTGTTAGGTTTCGGCATATGCTCTGCCGCTAGAACACTCCTCACCTTTGGTGTAGATCATGGCATTGGTGGAGGTTTCCATGGTGACATTGGTGTGAGTGGAGGTGGAGGTTATGGTGGTGGTGGTGGTGGTGGAGGGCATGCTGGTGTCGATGGACATGGAGGAGGCGCTGGTGGTGGGGAAGGTGCTGGAGGTGGTGGTGGATATGGTGGTGATGCTGTTGTCGGTGGTGGAGGAGGAGGAAGTGGAGGTGGTGGCGGAGGTGGTATTGAAGGTGGGGGATATGGGGGAGGAGCTGGCAAAGGTGGTGGGGAAGGATATGGTGGAGGTGCAGCACATGGTGGTGGTTATGCTGGTGGCGGTGGAGGTGGTAGTGGTGGAGGCGGAGGTGGTGGTGCAGGTGGTGCTGGTGGTGGTTATGGAGGTGGGGAAGGAGGCGGAGCTGGAGGTGGATATGGTGGAGAACATGGAGGAGGATATGGTGGTGGAGGTGGAAGTGGAGGTGGTGGAGGAGGCGGTGCTGGTGGGGCACATGGAGGCGGATATGGTGGTGGTGAAGGAGCGGGTGGTGGATATGGAGGTGGAGCAATAGGTGGTGGTGGCGGTGGTGGCTCTGGTGGGGGTGGAGGTGGTGGAGGTGCACACGGTGGAGGTTATGGCGGTGGTGCTGGAGGTGGCGAAGGTGGCGGCGGTCACGGTGGATATTATCCTTGAACTTATGATGAAATTCAATGTTATGAAAGAATTCCTAGCTTCTCCTAACTATATATAGTAACAAGAATAATATATGGTTATTATGAGGATGCTTATAAACTACTACTACAGTTTATCTTTCCATGTACGTGAAATGTTAAATGAATGCAAATTCATGCTTTGGTCTAAGAATATATATATATACGGGATTAAAATCATAAATCCAATAAGAATTCATATAAAAATTTAACATAACAAAGAGCTGAAACTCTAGAAATGAGATTGACATTTTGAATTAGAAATAGAAAACACTTGGGCCATTTTTCTGGATTAAATACTTTTAAGTGAAATAATTTTGTTGTATTAAATTCATAATGATTTTTAAAATGCTGAATAAACAACATGGTTAATACATTTTTAGAAAATTACAGTAATTTGGTTTTTTTTTCCACTTGCTCCAATGAGTATCTTTAAGAATTTAGGTCTTTTAGATCGGTTAGGTTACATCTGAAATGGGTGAATAGGCAACTTAAGGTTAGAGCAACTTAGGGCAAATTTCACATACATCACAATTTGATCGGAAAAAAAAAAGATTCATGATGATAGAGTGATTGAATTCATTGTTAAATGTTGTTATAGTGTGCTAACTAAACAACTTGTCATGATGATAGATTCAACATTTGTTCTTCATGTCATTTTGAATTGAAAGCTCAACAAAAAGAATAATTGAATGGATGTGGAAGACCAATCTGATAATGAATTGCTATTATATTGCACTTTCTCCAATTTGAAAAGTTGTTATCAACATCCAATAGTGGTATATTATAATTTTTTTTTCACTAAGAATGGAATTCATTCAATTAAAATTGTAAAATACATCACATAATAGAAATTTAAAATTATTAAACATTAAAAATGATGAATTTGTAAACTCACAACATTCAAGTTTATAGCATATATCGACAAAATACTTTTTTTTTAAATGGACAAAATACTTACAAATATGATGAAAATAAAATGTTTGAATTACCTATATATATATATATATATATATATATATTTCCATATCTGCAACAAAAATGCCAAAATCATTTCTTTAATCTGCACTACGTCGAATATAATTTGAGAATTTGAACAAAATAACTTTAAACAAGCTTTGGAAGAATAACGTATCATCGAAGGTGCAAATTTTTGGATGGAGAATGTTACTAGCAAAATTGCCAACTAAAGAAGAATTGTTTCTTAAAGGTATTCTTACTCACATTGACCATAGGAAATGTGTGCTATGTAACCAAGCATATGAGGATCTAGACCATATTTTTCTTCATTGTAATTTCACTACTTTGGTGTGGCAACGTGTTTATAGTTGGATGCATTGCGCCCCTATCTCCCCGGTTTCTATCATCGATCATTTCATGATTATTGGCAACTTGGTTCAAGGATGCAGTGGTAAGGACTTTCGCCATCTCATTTGGTTGACTACTTTTTCATGTATTTGGGGCTTACAGAATAATATCTTGTTTAGAGGGACTAATTTAAGCATTTCTAGCTTATTAGATCATATTATGCATTTGTCTTGGTTTTGGTTTATAGGAAGAGGTCGAATGAATTCTACACATTTTGATGACTGGTGTAATAATCCTATGGATTGCATTCGGGGGATTTTTGTATCTATACCTCCTTCTTGAATTGTAAGGGTTGAGTACCCCTTGTACTCCTTATAATTCAAATATCTTGCTTATCAAAAAAAAAAAACATACATCACACAAGTCAGGAAAGTAAAACAACGGCGTACTAAGATGACGAACGATAAACTTCGCACTATAAAACGACGAAATCACAAAAAAAAAAAACAATATATGTTTTCCTTAAAAAAATTGGAGAAGGGAAATTTTTTTATTAATTATTAGCTCTAATGATCTTTTTACAATAGTCGTTAACAAAATTTGAACTCAACACCTTAAAATTATAATGTTAAACTGTTACCACTAATCTAACACAATGAATGTAAAAAGTTAATATATGTCAAAATTACTTATTTCGATAAAAAGCAAAAGAAAAAATGATTTAAAGGAGTGATTTCAAATTACAAATAGACTCTAAACTATACTATGTTTTTCTTCTTTTATAACTTTCATTTAGAGTGGTAGTATGATTTAATCTAGACAAATTCTATATTACACTAACTGAAAATTAGTGTACCAATGCAATAAGAAATTTCACGTATAGGAAATAAAAGTTGTATATTTTATTATGGCTTTATTATAGTATAAAATAAAAGAGTTTGATAAGTGGTGTATGCTGTATAGTGTATCACTTTTTTTATTTTATGATACAATGTATCACTTGTTAATAACTTTAATAAAATACAAATTTTATAAAATTTATTGTTAGATTAAAAATTTATATCATGTAGATCATTTATATATATTTTTAAAGAAATTAAAAGCAATTTAATATAGATAATCTATATGATATAAATTTTTAATCCAACAATGAATTTTATAAATTTCATATTCATATTATAGGTTTATCGACAAATAGTGCACCGTGCACCACTTAACCAACTCTCTTTCTTATTAGCCTTCACCTATTTTTAAACTAACAATGACTCTCCTCTCCTTTCTGACTAGCGATGTCAACGGGGCGGGGATTGACCGGGGGTACTTTACCGCTTCGTTCTTGCCCCATTCCCGCTTCGAGGAAATTTCTTCCTCCATCCCCATCCCTGTGGGGAGATTTCTTCCTCCATCCTCATCCCCACGGTTCCCCACAATATCCACAGATATAAAAAATTAACAAAATTGCTATACATTTTAATCAAAAGCACGACACTGATAACTTATTTTTTCTTCAGTTTTTTTCAAAAGAATACATATTTTGTATCTTTCATTTTTTTTAAAATAAAAGTACATTTTGCATCAATAACAAAAAATTGCATATATAAACACTTTTTAATATTTCTTTTTATAAAAAAAATTTTAATATTCAATTGAACTTGTTGTCATCATACATAATCATTTCCTTTATAACATATTAATTATTATTTTTTATCAAAAAAACATATAAAGTTATATATATATATATATATATATATATATATATATATATATAATTTAAATAATATGGTCGGGGTTGGGGAATCCGCGGTGGCGAAGGGACCTTCCCCATTTTTCGCCTCAAATTATCTACGGAGGAATGTCTCCATCCATCCCTGTCCCTGCGTGGAAAAAAATTCCGTAACTTCGGATCTCCGTACAAATAATCCCACAAATAATCCGTTATTAGATACAAATTGACATCCCTATTTCTGACAGACATCCACCCTGCAAGGGGAGAATTTAATGTAGTAATTGCGTTGACACAATTATTAGTGGTATGATCTAAAATTGATGGTTGAAATTGTGTATAATTAATTTTATTACATACTATCTCCATCTCTAAATATAAGACCATGTTTGATATATCATTGCACGTACGTTAATGTATAATTTTGATCACTAGTATCTTTAATTATCTAGAAATAAAAATTATAAAAATTTAATATTTTGAAAATAATCATTAAAACAAATCAAACAAGATTTTATATGCTAATATTTACATCTATATATTATTAAAAAATATATAGTCAAAACACGATAAATAAATAGTACAATTTAGTCAAACAAAATCTTATATTTAGGTACAAAGATAGTATGTAACATAAATTGTCTGATCTATTTGAACGGCCTAGATGTTTTACTACGTGAACTTGCATGCTTTGCGCTGTGTTCAATCTGGATCCCACCCTTCATTCCCTTTGTTAGATCATTATTTTTCCGGCCTTAATTATAAGTAACTTTCTACATTTTAGATTTATTGGAATATTAATATATCAAACCTTAGTTCCAGATACATTAGTTATCTAATGAATCTAAAAAATGGAAAGTTGGTTATAAAATTAACGCCAGAATAAATACCTCTGTCCCAATTAATAAGACCCCGTTGACTACTGCACTTGTGCCAATACATGATTTTGATTGCGAATATCTTTAATTGTCTATTAGTAAATATTATAGAAATTTGACATTGAGATTGGAACAAATCAAACAAGATCTTATATGATAATATTTAAATTTATGTACTCTTTGAAAAATACGGTCAAAACAAAACTTATGAATAGTGCACTTAGTCAAACTCGGTCTTATAAAATGGGACTGAGGTAGTACTAAAATTAGGGGTGTAAGCGGATAAAAAAAAACCGATTAAACCGATATCGAAATCAATCCAAACCAAAAATAAACCGAATTTTATGGTTCGGCTTAAAGACCGAACCAAACCAATTGAAAACTAAAGTGGTTTGGGTTCGGTTCTTGGATTCAGTTTTCAAATTCAATAGATTAACCGAACCAACCGAACTAAACCAAAATAAGTATTTGGTGGTGAAACACCACCTAAGACCTGTATTTTGAATTTGATAGTAAACTTAATTCTATTTGTGTGTTATATTTTGTATTTCAAAATTATGTTATTGCTTACTCGATTTATGTTATTATTGTAAGTCGTTTGAAAAAACAAAATGTTGCAAACGACTATAGTTTCCGATCCAAACCGAACCAAATCTGACTAGTTTGGTTCAGATTCATCTCTAAAAAACACGCAAAACCAAACCAAACCAAATCGATTGAGAGTTCATTAATTCGAACACTGAATTCACTCAAAACCGATCCAAACTGATCCATTTACACCCCTAACTAAAATACATAACGGCAACAACAATTTCACTATGAGTCCATGACACATAGAAATGCGCTATCTATTTGTTGCTACCAGATATAATGGCGAATTAATGTTTTCTAAGCGTGTGGACTTCATTATTATTATTCGAATTCGAAAATCTATCAATACACTAAAATAAGAGATTTTATCATATAAAGGAAATTAGTTAGGTTTACATTAATAACAAGTTCTATCTCAACCCAATATGAATCAAAATCTCTTATGGACAGCAAATTCATAATATTAAGTTTTTCCTATTATATTATCATTGAGTCTTTATCATTCTATCTTGTATTAATTACTACATGTCCACATCAACTATATGTGGTACAGCACAACAAAACAATTTACGCATTTGCACTATTTCATGGCCTTGTTCAATTCTATAAATACCCAACTCGTGATTCCTTAAACCTCAATTGGTAGGATTTGAACAATTTTTCATATGGCAACTTTAAAAGTTCTCTTTGTGCTGTTTGGTTTAATCATATGTTCTACTGCGAGAAAACTCTACAACAATCATGAGATTGACGAAAACACAATATATGGGGGTGTAGGTGGCCCTGTAGTGGGACCTGGTGGAGGTGAACGCAAAGGTGGACCAAGTAAAGGCGGTCTCTTAGTTCCCGGTGGTGGAGGAGGCATAGGAAGTGGTGGCAATGTTCCTGGTGAACCGGGTGGCGTTGGAAATACTCCTAGTGAACCCCGTCAAAGAGATGTTGGATATCCTGGTGGAAATATTCCTGGTGGACCAGGTGAAGGAGGCGTAGGATATCCTGGTGGACCGGGTGAAGGAGGCGTTGGAAATATTCCTGGTGGACCGGGAGAAGGATGTGTTGGGTATCCCGGTCAACCTGGTGAAGGAGGTGGTGGAAATATTCCCGGAGGACCAGGTGAAGGAGGCATTGGATATCCTAGTGGACCAGGTGGAGGATGTGTTGGATATCCTGGTGAAGGAGGATATGGTCCAGGTGAAGGCAGTCATGGAGGTGGGAGTGCTTCAGGTGGATACGGAGGACAGCCAGTTGGACCAGGTGAAGGAGCAGGTGGAGGTGGTGGAAATCCTGGTGGATATGGTGGTGGAGCAGGATATGGTAGTGGCAGCGGCGGAGGTGGGGGAGGTGGAGGCGGCTATGCTAGTAAAAGTAGCGTTGGTCATCACTAAAAGCTTACAATGATATCTTCATATGATATGTAATATAATTCTCCTTCTAACCATAGTGTGTGTGCCTATATATATTTATAACAAAAAGAATAATATATGGTTGAACTTTTATTAATAATATGATGATATCTCTGCATAAAAGGTTCAATGTTTAGTGAATGAAAGTTGATGCATGCACATATAGACTATTGAAAAACTATTTTTTTATATTTAGTATGTACATGTCTACCGGATGATTATATATTTATATTCCTTTTATTTTTGTAATTAACATTATTTTTGAACGAGGTATTAACAATATTATATGTGAAAGAAATAAAATAAAGAAGGTGCAAGCTTATTAATCAATATTGAAGTTTAAAATTATTGCATTTATAAATTATAGGGATTGAAAAAACTTGCTTCATAAGAATGTTAATTTAAACTAAGATTAGGAAAATGGTGATCTATAATAATTAATGAAATTAGAATATCTACATTCATTTCGTAAAAATATTTATATTTTATTCTGAACAACTTGTAACGGCGGGATATTTATTCTTTTTGGATTCTTTATTCATATTTTCATTTAATGTTCATAAAATGAGAAAAAATAACATTATTTTTTGCCAACAAAAACCGAAATGGGTGAATGTAGCAACTTAAGGTTAGAGAACTTGATGCAGGGGAAATTTTACATTTCGGTAAAAAAAGGAAATTTATTTGTAATCATCAATCAAATTGTGCAACAAAAGAGATAATCGGTTATGGATTCGTGATAGAGAGATTTATTGTAAAGTTTTGTTATAGTGTACTAATTCAACTACTTTTCATGCTACCTTAGATTCAACATTTGTTCTTTTCATGTTATTTTGAATGGTTGGATGTGGAAGATCAATCTAAAATTAAATGGCTATTTGAATATTTGCACTTTCTGCAATTTCAAAAGTTGTTATCAACTTCCAATTAGTAGTATGATTTAATCGTTCATTACTTGGTGGATTTGGATAAAAAGAATAATGTAATCAGAGAGATCGTTGATGTATCTAACTTTTAAGATTAAATATGGACAATGTCAAAACACATATTTGCTTTGTATTGTTGAAGTTGTGGTGTAATTTTTCGGGTCCACATCCAAAAAGGAAAAGGCGAAAACTATTTGTTGTAATGTGTATATGAAAAATATTTCTTGTCCTTCATATAAATGAATCATTTTTTTTTTTTGGTTAGGTAGTTTAGTGTCAAGAATTCATTCTTTAAAAGTGAATATTAAGGTTTGAATTTCAGTCTCTACGCATAAGTATAATATTGTTCTGGTATATCCAATAAGTCCCACATTGCTTGGAACTCGAGACTAAGGGTAGTTTATATACAACACCCACACATCTCAATCCAACGAGGCGGCTTTTACAAAGGACAAATCCGTGAGGGCTCAAGGCAAGCTCAAAGCGGACAATACCTCGGAACGCGGTGTGGCGCACTTAATTGGGTCGATCAGAACATTGGCGCCGTCTGTGGGAACGTCAGGGGGAAGACGATACCTAGCCTCCTACTCCCCTTAGCCTCGACTGGGGGGCAACTGTTCTGGTATATCCAATAAGTCCCACATTGCTTGGAACTCGAGACTAAGGGTAGTTTATATACAACACCCACACATCTCAATCCAACGAGGCGCCTTTTACAAAGGACAAATCCGTGAGGGCTCAAGGCAAGCTCAAAGCGGACAATACCTCGGAACGCGGTGTGGCGCACTTAATTGGGTCGATCAGAACAAATATATATCTAAATTAAACTCATGTCACGGGACTATAAATCAATCGCTTTACTTATAAGCAAAAAGATAAATTATTAAAAATTTGTTTTAACCAAATTTCAATTATCCAACTAAATTAACCATTCTCAAAACTAAAACTTTTAGGTGATCGGTGTAAAAAGTTTGTTTCTCTCCTTAAACTCCAAATGAATGAATTTAGACATACACATTCTTTTTTCTTTTTTTAACAAGCCAAAATGATATATATATATATATATATATATATATATAACCATGTGAACAAAACCCCCAGTATAAAGTGTCTTAGGACAGACCATAAAAGTTTATATCAACACAAGGTAAAACATGAAAAGAACAAAGAAAACTACAAGCCAAACAAGAAGTCAAAAACTCAAACACAACAAAGGGTTTATCCACCAACTATGAAGATTAATCACTAAGACGGGAGTCTTAGACCTCAACCACCAAAAAGAATATCGCTTGACCAGATCAGCAAATGAGAAATCGATTGCGACGAATTATTGAAAAGGCATTGGTTTCTCTCCGTCCAAACGACCCAAACTCAAACCAGCCAGATGAGCAGCATAAAAGATCTCTGATCCCTACGGCCACATGTTGCGAATATTAACTGAGTTAAGTGGGCAGATGAGGTCAGAGGATCCACCATCGCGAAACCTATCCAAGACCTGACCAACGTCTACAGAGAACCAAACACCCCACAGGAGAAGAAAAGATGTTGAGCCGACTCAATACCACCACAACCAGAAACACAGTACTGAGCCTCCGGCAAAAGAATGTCTCGTTGAATCAAATTCGTAATCGTAGGCAACCTGTCTCACAAAAGTTGCCAAGCAAATAAAGACACCTTCAAAGGAACCTTCATGCCAAATAAGATTTGTTGCATAGTCTAAAGCAACCACATCATGAGCGGTCAATAACCGATAAGCTCCACTGACTGAATACCAGCTCTCTGGATCGGAACGCCAACGCCACATATCGGGGACCTGCTCCAACAACTCCTCCTCCAACACCCATAATTGTCTCTATTCCCACTCTATAAATAAAAGTTGTAAAATTTAAAGTTTGAACTCTAACTCTTTAAATAAAATCTCTAATATTTACAAACTGAACTATATTTATGCGATATAATCAAATGAATATATTATTCCCTCGAAAATAAGAAATGACCACTGTGAATATATATATATATTTGTTTGCACATAAAAAACTAATTTAAAAATAAGTGTCCTAGTAGCTAAGAGATTTTTATCTTGCAAAAGGTCCCTAGTTCTAATTTTACTAAATGTAATTTTAGCATTTTTTTTCTATTTTTTTTTTATAAAACTTAGATCTATTTCTTTAGATACTTTTCGTATGTTTCTTAACATAAAATTTATTTTTTATGGTTATAACAAATTATGAGAATATCATGAATTTGAAAAAAAAATTATTTATTAGGTTAAGAACCATATAAAAAACACTTAAAAAATGCATTTAAGTTCCATCCAATTTTTCTTACTACTAAAGCATATACATGTTTTTGAAAAAAATTTACTTTTTTCATATATATATATATATATATATTATCAATACCTCTAAATTACTACATTCAAAATTTTTAATACATGATCTTTAAATTAATAAACATTATTTTTATGAATTAAAAAGTTATTTTCCAACTATTTTATATAAAAGAAAATAATTGTATAAGAAAAAAATACAATTTTATTGTTTATAAACATTATAGTAATTCAAATATTGTGTTTTTGATAGTTTTGACAAAAAAAATATATAGTTATTATAATTAACTAGCGGGCCTCTGTTTATGTGATTAATTTTTTTTAATTGCATAATTTATGATAACTGACTTCTTCGACTTACCAAAGAGACACTAAATCTAGTGTTGCTTAAGTAGAAACACTCCATTCTAAATACGTTACGCCACTTAGAGGTACATTATTTAATTTGAAAATGAAAACTTCAACGGGATGTTCTACACTTTTCTGTGTTACTGTTTACTTTAACAGTTCAAATAAAAATAGCCAAATTATTATTTGTTGTCATATGTAATCAAACATCCTACTTTGAATCCAATGTTATTTTTATATTTTGACAATAATTGAATCCAATGTTATTATTCTTCAAAAAAATTGCATTCCTTCAATTCTTAAAATTTATATTCCTTCCAATTTTATATTGAGTAGATAATATTACACTGAATTAAATCAAACAATTCAATTGTGCACTGATATTTTAATGACAAATTTAATTAAAATGGAATTTTATATTGCAAATAAGAAGCACAAAAATTACCTTCATTAAGACCAAAACAACTACTTCATTCGTCCATATTATGCCAATATTTTCTCTAGAAATATTGCTTTCTTTTACCCTACAATTAAAAACACATAAAATTTAGCAAATAAAATGCTTCCAATTCAGAAAAAAAAATGGAGAGCAAATGTGCCTGTGAAATGGGAAAGCATTGTTTTCTTTGTGTGACTATGAAAGACAGGGGTATAATGAAAAGGCAAAAAGGAAAACGAATACATTTCATTTAAATTACATTATAGATATGTTCAAACACCTTCAATACTTCTTAACAATTGACCCTCACTTATCTTGTATATTAACACACACCCACAAATCAATATCATAAGAACAAAATATTTGTTGAAAGGAGATAAAAGAATGTCAATTTGAACCAAAAATTGGGGCAATGCATAAATAATCATGAAAAAAATGAGAACAATAGTGATGCATCAATAATTGTTACTTTTCTATGAAAAATGAAATAGCAACAATCTAATCAATCAATTTGCAATTTTTCACATAGTACATAAAAATTGATTTCAATTTGAACAAAGGATAAAACAGGGAGGAAGTTAATTAAGAAAATCATTGTCTCTCACTTTTGGTTAATGGTACACATCTCTAATGTTTCCATGGAACTTAGGCAGCGTTTATATCCTTTTTTTTTTTCATACTATTTGAAACAGTATAATTGGTAATATAAAATGACAATAACTACCCGTAAGTTTTTTTTTTTAAAGGAATAACTACCCGTAAGTTACTTAGGGTTGATTTCAAATTTTTTATCACATATAATTCACTTTCTCTTGATTGGTAACCATGAGGGGTATAATGGGAAAGCAAAAATTCAGCCCAAAAACATGTATCCTTTTTATATATTGTTATAGATTAAATGATAGAAAAATAAATATCTTTTAAATAATATTTATTTACCTATTAATTTAAAGACCTAATTTAATGATAAGTTTAAAAGTAATGTGAATAAAACGCAATATGTTATAATTATAATTAATTAAATGATAGAAAAATAAATATCTTTTAAATAATATTTATTTACCTATTAATTTAAAGACCTAATTTAATGATAAGTTTAAAAGTAATGTGAATAAAACGCAATATGTTATAATCAATAAAAAAAATTACACTGTACATATTCTTAAAAAAAGATCACAACTATTTTCAATTAAGAATAATCATTCTTGTTTGAATATAGATGTAATATAACAAAACTTTTTCTTATCAATTATTTTAAGCAAGTATTAGTTCGAAATTAATTGTTAATGATTTTAAATCACTTAGTACAAATATAGTATTTTTTTAATGTATTTAATTACAAAATTTGATGATCAACTTTATACTTTTTTTTCTTGAATCAATGATCAACTTTATACTTATTATAACTTAAATTTTGTTGACAAGTATAACTTAAATTATACTGTGCAAATTTCCAACAAGCAATTTAGGAATAACCATGCTTCTAGAATTTTCAACAAACAATTAAGATTATAATCATGATTATGATGAGGAACGCACCACCGATTTCGATGAAGAAGGTGCTGATGACGTGGCAGCGGCCTCATTAATATCTATTGACTGTAATAATGTTCAACAAATTCATCGTTGTAAATCGGAGATGCTTTAAGCATGGCGGAAGCCGGGTTAATCTTCTCACTGTAATAATCTTCGAAAGATTCATCGTTGTAGACTAGAGAAGTTTGATTAACCTTGTCATTGTACTAATCTTCCAAAAAAAAAAATTGGGAATTGAGAAATTCCCTTTGCGTTGTTAGGGTTGTATTGAAAATTAGTAGTATTGTATTTGTACAATGGTGTTGGTGTTGAGAAGATTGGTGAGTAGTGTGTGTTTATGTGTGTTTATGTGTATGTCTGTGAGAGAGTTATGAAGTGTTCAAAGGAAGAGTAAATGGAAAGAAAACACGGGCAATTTTTGTACAGTGATAACTCATTGGCTAGTAACTAAAAACGTTTCTAACATCATTTAATTCAAAACACTTTCTTTTATTTTGTTGATTAATGAATATATTTATTTTTTAAACTCTTCAAAATTAAAAGTAAAGAATTTAGTAAGTAATATAGGATAAATTCATTATTTTTTTACTGAACTTAAAAAATAAATTTTACTTTATAATAAGAATCGAGAGGAGCAATGATTTCATTCATACTTTTTTTCGTTACATTAGACTCCTATTTTAACTATATAAAAGTGAAGAATTCAAAGTCCAATAATGTTTATAATAAGGCTAAATTGCAGTTTTGGCCCCCCAAGTTTCAAAAATGTGTAATTTTAACCCCTCAAGTTTTAAACGTGCGATTTTAGTCCTCCACGTTTCCTAATTGTGCAATTTCATAACTCTTGACTATTTTGACTAAATTTTTTTTAACAATATTTAGACAAAATATTTAAAAGGTCTTAATATTATTATTTTTTCTCAAAAAAAAAAAGCTTTTATATAGCAATGAGATATTAGTGTTTTTTTAATCAAAATTGTCACGTAAAAAATCTAAGGAAGACAACCAAACAGAAAAATTAAGGGTCATATGTCTTACGTATAATTACAATTGCAAAACTTTTATTAGTTTATTAATTCTAAACTTTTATATTGTAAGAAAAAATATATGTAAGGAAACTTTTGGTCTAAATAGTCAAGGGTTGTGAAATTTGCAAAAGGGGGTAAACTTGGGGGGTTAAAATTACACAATTAAAACACGTGGAGGGTTAAAATCGCACGTTTAAAACTTGAGGGGTTAAAATTGCACATTTGTGAAACTTGGGGTGCCAAAACTGCAATTTAGCCTTATAATAATTATCAACATAGTTGTACGTACGAGACAAAGACACTTTCTTTTACCATTAATCGGTTGGATGTTGATATTATTTTTTTAGGATACATGTTGATATCGTGATATGATTTTATTCAATTGCAATGTCTTGTTATATTTATATTAATTTAAATTTTTTAAAAATAATTAGTTTAGTTTTTTTATTACTAATATTGAAGCAAAGTTGAAAATATTAGATGGATGATATCAAACTCTAAGTACACAAAAATTATATGTATAACTTTTAATCCATAAAAAAAAGTGTGTTGTAAAAGATTGTTCTTTAAGTCGGTAAGTTTTTATTTTGATAAGAAAAATGTCAAGAAAGCACACTTTAACACCATATTTTCTCAATTTTTTTTTTTTAGATAAGTCAAGAGTATAGCGGGTATCAAAGGAACTCTAGGTATACCAATTAAGGCACACCCAAAGACCCTCATCGACTACCATAATCCCATAAAAATATGTTAAAAAGAAGGAAAAAAGTACAAGAGAAATAAACACTGGGGGGGCATAAAACCTAACCCAGTAAAGTGCAGGCCAACCAAACAGATGATACAAATATATAAAACAACACAAATTGAACCAACCTAATCAAACCTAATAGATAATGCTCAAACACGAGCATAGAACATCTACCAACTGAGACCATGGTTTGAAAATGGTGAATGAACCGACCGCCAACACGGATCGATTCACGTCCCAACAGCCCCTTGTGATAAATCATAAATCACAACAAGCAATTCAGACTCTTTCGAGCCAAACAGTCCTGCGTCAACCCGAGAGTGACAAGGATATACTAGAGACAATATGAGACCTCCCTATCAACTTCCGACGAGTCCAATCTTGTTGAAAGCAACGCACAAAAATTGGATACAAAGGTATATTTCCCTCTGTCCCGTGAATACAAAGACCAAAAACACAATCATTGCAATCACCTTGGATAATTGAAAACGGCACTTGACCGGTCCGCCAACACGTAAACCAATCCACAAACCGACAACTCATTGCAGCAACCACAGCAAGCAATTGGTGTTTGTTAAGCCAAATCCAAACCAGAGAGAACACACCCAGTCGAACAGATCCAATCCCGATCGTACATGATTCGTATTCCGCGTTACAGATTTGGTAATGGTGGTGCAGAGGGCCAACGCCGCTTCTTGCACCACCACCGGTGGCGGCTACATGATGAAGAAAGGTGTTTGGATGTTGAGGAAAAGAGGGCTGCTACAAAGTATGAAATTTATTCTAAATTGTAATTATCATATTTTCTCAATTAAACTTTATATGGATTCGTATATATGTGAATGTTATAAAATAGTGTTAAAAAGTTCAAAAATTTTAGCTCAACTCATAAAAAATATTGGGTCAATTGTCAATGATCGGGTTCAAACTTCAGTCCCTCAGCTTTGTGCTGCATATTTGGTTAAAAAATTTCATGTGGCTTTATTTTTTGAAAAAAATAAAATGATATTCATTCATTCAAATTGGTAAAATACATCAAATGCAATTACATTCAACATCGCTAAAAACGTAAAGGATGAATCTTCAAACAAATTTACAGCATCCGAGTTAATAGCACACAACGGCAAAATGCCTACTACAAATAATATGATAAGACTAAAATCATCGGAATATTCATGTCTCCGGATCTGCAATATTGATGCCCAAATCATTGGTTGAGTTTGTAATTGACCGAAGTTGATCTTCCAAAAAGAATCAAACGAACACCGCAACAATACCCAAAATCAAACAACGCCGCACAAGACGACGAACACCACAACGCTGCACAAGACGATGAACACACAACGCCGCACTTAGACAACGAAATAAAAAAAACAAAAGAAAAATGTGGTATATGTGAAAACCACTTATTTATATTGAAAGACAATAAAAAAAAAAACAAATATATAGGGGTGATTTTAGGCCACAAATGACCTAAAATCACCCCTTCTCATTGAACAAAAAAAAGGAGAAAAAGAAGAAGAAATTTTGTGCCTCTATGGCCAGCTGAGAGAAGAAGAAACGTTGGCAATAATTGCAAACATCACTTCACGTGGCTTTATAAAACAATCAACATTTAACATTTTAGTCATTTTTTGAATGAATTGTATGACAAATTAAACAATATTTGCAAAGTTCTTAGCAAATTTAACAATTAACGTTTCAACTATTTTTATCTTTCAATACTTAGTTATTAATATGATATGGTTAATTATACTTAATTGCTAAGTGTTATGTAAATACAGATATCTGCAATGATGTTGATATCATTGATTGTGAGTTTAAGATATCTAGCTCACTTCTTAACACTTGAGGCATATGAGTCTAGCCAATAAGATGCTTTGATAAAAAAATTAGTTGGTACGTCCTCTGTCCCAAATTATAAAGAGAAAACAAATCACACTTATTAAGAAAAAGTAGAACATGAACATGAACATTTAAATCAATTCTTATTGATTGTTATTTATTGAGAAAATGAAAGAAAAAAATAAATGCAATTTGCATTTTATTTTATGAGAATAAGGAAAAAAACATCTTTGAAAATAGTTTTTTATCTTATAATTTGAGACAAAAATGAGTTTTTTATTTATAATTTGAGACGGAGGGAGTAACTTAATAAGTGATACATTAGTAATTAATAAGCGTTAATTATTGGGGATTTATTTTTTATTTAGTAGTTAGAATTAAGTTGATGTATCAAAGTTTAAACTTCGATTTCAGCTATTATATACAATGTACTACCTATAAAATGAATTATGTTTAGTACAGGGACTAATGGTAATCTATTATAACATACTACTTAAGTGCATATATGCATATATCAATGGATGATGGCAATTTTAGAAGCTGTACTGAATCATGCAAGTAATATATAAAATGTTATGAGTGTCAACTATATGAATTGCATTATACCATTGATGTTAGAGACTAGAGTGTGATGAGAGTGATGAGAGAATGATGAGTTAGAGAGAAAACTAAGAGAAGTGGTTTCAATTAATGGTTATTGATTATTGATGTGTAATGCTTACAATTTATACACAATTTTAGAATTGAAAAACAACTAACAAACACAAAAACAGTTAGGCTAACAAACTTGTACAACTGCCATAATTGTCATAATTGTCAAAACAGAAAACTAAACAATGTCCTTGCTAATCCATTACTTGCTCGCTAAGCCACCATTTGTTCGCTTAGCCATCAGTGCAGAAATTGGGTTGTTACCACAACACTCCCCTTCAATCCAATTTCTTTATGCCTAACATTTTCCTTAACTCTTTGAACCTGTCAGCTCTCAATGGCTTGGTGAATATATCAGCAATCTGAACCTCAGTTCTACAATGCACTACCATTAGCTTCTCCTTGCTTACTTGGTCTCTAAGAAAGTGAAACTTAGTTTCTATGTGTTTTGATCTTCCATGTGCAATTGGATTCTTGGGTAAGCTGATTGCAGATTTGTTGTCTACATTCAATTTCATTGGCTTCATGTATTTGATCTTCAATTCTTCTAGCAAGAACTCAAGCCACACAGCTTGACATGCTGCTTGTGCAGCAGCTACATACTCTGCCTCACAACTGGGCAATGCCACAATGTTTTGCTTCTTTGAAGACCATGATATGGATGAGTTTTCAAAACTAAACCAGTACCCTATGGTGCTTCTTCTATCATCCTTATCTCCACACCAATCAGCATCCGAATATCCTTCCAATTCCATTCTTCCATCATTGTTATTTTTGACAAAAAACAGTCCATGATCCTTAGTTCCTTTCAAGTATTTGAGAATCCTCATAGCTGCAATTAGGTGAGATGTCTTAGGCTTACTCATAAACCTACTCACTGGACCTACTACATAATTGATGTTAGGCCTTGTATTGCATATGAACCTTAGGCTTCCTAAAACTTGTTTGAACAAAGTTGCATCCACTTCTTGTTCATCTCCATCTTTTGTCAACTTCAAATTTGCTTCCATTGGAGTCTCAGCTGCCTTGCAATTCTCCATTTGAAATTTTCTCAATACATCTTCAATATATTTTCTCTGGTGCAATACAATACCATTTGAAGCATAGTGAAATTCCAAACCAAGGAAGTAATTGAGTTTGCACAAGTCACTCATTTCAAACTCATCCTTCGATCTCCCCTTGAATTTCTCAATGCTTGCAGTGTTACTACCAGTAATGAGTAAATCATCTACATACAAGCAAATCAGAGTGATATTGGAGATATCACTTCCCTTCACATATACACCAAATTCAACACTACATTTGACAAAACCCTCATTGTTTAGGAACTCATCAATCCTCTTGTTCCATGCACGTGGGGCTTGTTTTAGCCCATATAAAGATTTTCAAGCTTATACACTTTTGCTTCATCTTGTTTGACTTCAAATCCTGGTGGTTGCAGCACATAGACTTCCTCTTGTAAAGGACCATTCAAGAAGGCAGATTTGACATCCATATGTGAAAGTGGCCAATCAAATGAGTTGGCAATAGCAATAACCAATTTTATGGTTTCCATTCTAGCTACTGGTGCATAAACTTCTGTAAAGTCAATACCTTGTTGTTGAAGAAACCCTCTTGCAACCAATCTAGCTTTGTGTTTAGCAATGCTTCCATCAGGATTCTTCTTTAGTTTAAACACCCATTTGACACTAATTGCTTTCTTATGAATAGGTAACTCCACCAATTTCCATGTTTTATTCTTTTCTATGGACTGGATTTCTTCCTACATAGCTTTGTGCCATTTAGAGCATGCTACTGCATCTTTCCAATGAACAGGTTCAGAGTCCACCATAAAAGGCAAATTAACTATTTCTCCATCTTCATTTACTTCAGAATCTTTAGTGACTTCATGATCATTGAGTCTCACATATGGAAATCTTTGTCTTGTTGATTTTCTTGTAACTGGTTGATCATCTTGTTGTGTGTTCTCAGCTTCTACAACAGTCACCTCTTCTTCTTCTTCTTCATTCAAGTTCATTTGAATGATGCTTGGTGTGGAAGTCACCTGATCCCATTGCCATTGTGATGTTTCATCCACAGTCACATCTTTGCTGATCACAACTTTGTGATTGGTAGGATCATACATTTTATATGCACTAGTTGGCTCATAGCCAATTAGAATCAGCTTCTGACTTTTATCATCAAGTTTCTTTCTCTTTTCATCCGGAATGTGTCTATAGCATAGTGAACCAAAAATTCTCAAGTGTTTAACACTTGGTTTTTCACCAGTCCACAGCTCTTCTGGTGTTACATTCTCCAATTTCTTTGTAGGACACCTATTCAACACATATGCAGAAGTGTTGACTGCTTCTCCGCAATAGATTTTGGGTAAGCCTTTGCTCTTTAGCATACACCTAGCCATGTTTAGTAAAGTTCTATTTCTTCTCTCAGCCAAACCATTATGCTGAGGTGTGCATGGAGTTGTTACTTCATGAACTATGCCTTTATTATTGCAATAGGCCTCAAGTTTCTTTCTCTTTTCATCTGGAATGTGTTTATAGCATAGTGAACCAAAAATTCTCAAGTGTTTAACACTTGGTTTGTCACCAGTCCACAGCTCTTCTGGTGTTACATTCTCCAATTTCTTTGTAGGACACCTATTCAACACATATGCAAAAGTGTTTACTGCTTCTCCGCAATAGCTTTTGGGTAAGCCTTTGCTCTTTAGCATACACCTAGCCATGTTCAGTAAAGTTCTATTTCTTCTCTCAGCCAAACCATTATGCTGAGATGTGTATGGAGTTGTTACTTCATGAACTATGCCTTTATTATTGCAATAGGCCTCAAATTCTTTAGAGTTATACTCACCAGCACCATCAGTTCTAAGAATTTTGAGCTTATGTTCACTTTGTCTTACAAGTAGGATCTAGTCAGTGAAAAGATGGAGTATCCCCAAAGCTAATGTAATTGATAATGAAAAAGCAACCCAGCAGTTCTCCTTGGCTATAATCAAAATGCTTTGGTCACTCTTGAAAAGAAATAGTCCCCCTTTTTGCTGAAATTCTAAGTAAATTCAAAATTATAGGAAAAAGAGGATAGCTTAGCCTTTAGAATGAGTAGTTTAAGCGTGGGATGTAGTCATTCATCTGGTTGGCAATACTAAACAGTTCACACACACACGCATGGTCATCATTGATGGTTGATTTCATGAGAATTGTGCCAATTTTTGAAAACCTTCCTAGGGTCTGAGTCTCTTTACTTAAATGTGTTGTTTACATGTCAATATTGTGAGTAGTTGAACAATGTTTTTGCTTTCTACCATTACCCGAGGACAGGCAATGATTCAAGTTTGGGGGTGTGATGACTCACTATTTGTGTGTTATTTAGGCCTTTATTCATGAATTATTTCTTGCCAATATGGTGATGAAACCATGTTTTAATTCAATTTCATTAGTTTTATTTACTTTTGAGTCTAGAATTATGTATTAGGAATAATTATGTAATCTGGATGAAAAAGAGTTAGTTTAGAGGTAATTTATGTCAAGGCATGTTATTTGGTTCTGGATCGTCATCAAAGGCATCTACTGATAATGAGTGTCAAGACATTATGTTCCGTACGAGTCAACCCAAGTCAAGCATTGCTAGAAGACAAAACCTGGGAACGTGCTAGAACATTGTGGAAGGCATCTTTGGAGGATAAGGTTGAATTGGCTGGCTTGCCAGCTGTCAGCATCACAATGATTGTACTATGATTAAGTGGTCCTTGCAAATGGAATATCCTTTATTCCTTGGGCCTATTTGTCACAATTAAGGTTGCACCCGATCCAAGAAGGATTGTCCTATAAATACACGTCCCTAAACCTAAAAATGCATGCTTGAAACTTAGAGAATAGATTTGAGAAAAAGAAGAGCTACTGCGCCGTTTCAGCTACTCTGCAGCAGGAGGCGAACTATGATAACGAGAGGCACGACAGTGTCTGTAGGAATATCTATTGCATTGTAATGGGTATCACTACTTTACTTGTTATTATTGTTGTTGTTTCTATGCTCATTCTGAGTTAAACTCTTTGTAGTTGAGATTATGTGAAGTTTAATATAATGAATGAAGTATTTATGTGAATGAATGATTGTTCTTGTGTCATCTTTAACTTTATGTTTTTATGAAAATACATTTATTTCTTTGACTGATCAACTTAGATTTAAATACAAGTTGCATGTGTAGAGACATCTAGCATGTTAATGGAAATAATAAAGTTAATAAGGTTAAGTGGGAGCAGACATGTAATCCCTATCTTTTCTTATGGATAAGTTAAGGGCCTTAGTGGGAAACCAAACAAGCAAGTGCGTTTCTGAACTCTAATGGGATTAATAGTGACCTCGACAGAGCCAGTCCATTATACCCTGTTTTAATATCTAACGTTGTAGACATACACCACAAGGCAAGCTTGCTCACAGATGGCACGTCAGTAGTTATCATTCACTATGCTTCGTTCATGTGTTAAATGGATCATGATCTCAACTACCCTTTTATTCTTGTTTTCAACCATCACTTTATATAACTGTTATTTTATTTATTGTGTTAAAAACCAAATATGTTTTGTTACCATTACAATAGACTAAACACTTTATCTGAACTTGGAATGTATAACCCTTAGAGTATTCCCTGTGGGTTCGACACACTTTTTACTTATTACTTGCTACAGTGGACTGCGTATACTTGCGTATTCACAATTCCAACCGAACAGTTATCACCTTCAGATTGTGTTGTCACCATTAGTAAAACACCTTCAGAATCTGAGTCATTGTGCTTTGCATAATGAGCTTCATTGGACTGAGCCTTCTTACCACCCTTGGTTCTGCATTCAGAAGCATAATGACCCCATTTATCACACTTAAAGCATTGAATCTTGTTTTTATCACTCCTCTTACCACCATTCTTGCCTTTGTAGTAAATTTGTCTTCTGGAATTAGATGATTCTACTTGATCATTGTCAAGATTTTGAGAGTCTTAACTAGTGGAAGCTTCATTTTAGCCCTTGTTCTTCTCATCTCTCCATTTACCTTTACCCTTCATATTCTTGTTCCATTGACCACCATTCTTTGCATACAAGGCTTGTTCTTGATTGACCTTGTTATTTTTCCTTTCATTCAATCTTTGTTCATGAGCTTCAAGTGAATTCTGCAATTCATTGACAGACATTGTTGACAGATCCTTGACCTCTTCAATGGCCACAACAATATGATCAAACTAAGGGTAAATTGTCCTTAACACCTTCTCTATCAATTGTTGATCCGTGATCTAATCTTCATAACACTTCATGGAATTTACAAGAGTTTGCAACCTTGTGAAGTATTCTCCAATGGATTCCTTATCCAACATGCCCAATAATTCATATTGTCTGCGAAGAGACTGAAGCTTTACCTTCTTGACTTTATCGCCACCACCATAGCAATTGTTCAGAATATCACATGCCTCTTTTGCTGTCTTTGTTGCAGAAATCTTTTCGAAATTCACAGAATCTACACATTGATGAATCAGAAAATGTGCCTTGCAATCACGTTTCTTCAGTGCCTTGAACGTTGCTTGCTGTTCTGCAGTGGGGTTGGCCACCAATGGTTCAACTCCATTGGTGATAAGATCTTCAACATCTTGAAAACCAAAGATGACATTCATCTTTGCAACCCACTGATCCCATTTTTCTGAACCAGTAAGAATAGGGAGGTTTGCAGGAAAAGAGTTGGAAGAATTGGTCATGGTGATTCTCAAACAAAAAAAGAAGTAGAAAGAATGGTTCTTGGAAGGTTTTTCAGAGAAGAATCGTATTGCTCTGGATACCACTTGTTAGAGATTAGAGTGTGATGAGAGAGTGATGAGAGAATGATGAGTTAGAGAGAAAACTAAGAGAAGTGGTTTCAATCAATGGTTATTGATTATTGATGTGTAATGCTTACAATTTATACACAATTTTAGAATTGAAAAACAACTAACAAACACAAAAACAGTTAGGCTAACAAACTTGTACAACTGCCATAACTGTCATAACTGTTAAAACAGAAAACTAAACAATGTCCTTGCTAATCCATTACTTGCTCGCTAAGACACCATTTGTTCGCTTAGCCATCACTACAGAAATTGGGTTGTTTCCACAACAATTAAATCATATTAATTCAACAAAAAGTTTCAATTTTGTCGTGCAATATATGCATATGAATTCTAACTCTACACTTTTAGGCCGTGTTTGGTACAACCGAGAAGAGGGAAGAGATTTTTAAGAAGTAGAAGGGAGGGGATGTAAAACAAAATTAATTATGTTTGACAAAATTACCCTCATTTTTTTTATTAAAATATATTAAAATTTTACGTATTTGTTTTTTTGTCAACAAACAAAAATTAAGTTTTTCTATTCCCAAATTTTTCTTAATATCTTTTTGAGCAATAGCTAAAGTTGCTCTTAATACTACTGTTATTATACCATTATATTTTTGTTGTTGTTATATATCCATTAAACTTTTTTTGACATACTATATTCAGTCTATATTTATTATAGTTTAATTCTTATTTTATGTTTATAAGGATAATGATAAAAAAAAAAGTAAATTATTTCTCCCCTCCCCTCGTTAAAAAATTGAACCAAACATAAAAATTTTAAATTTCACATCCCTTCTCCTCCCCTCCAAAAGCCCCGAACCAAACATAGTCTTAAACCAAAACTAATTATGACTTCATTCAAGTTGGTAGGAAACATTGCATTGTAATATTGACAATATTGACAGTGAGTATTATTTGAATTCTAACTCTACACAATTTGACTTGAAAACAAACCAAAAATTGTGACAAAATATTTGATTGAGATTGGAGTATCCACCACCGAACGTAGTGACTAATCTTTCGCTAGATTTGAGGCACCTCAATGGGTGGGATAGCTGACCCAAGGATTTAAAGTTGCTCCATACGATCGAACCATCGACCATTGGTTAAAGGAGGATGAGCCCCAACCGCTCAACCACACCCCTTGGGTTGACAAAATATTTGAAAGACCAAAAATTTTATATGGACTAAAAATAAATTTAAAATATTTATAAGGACCAAAATCTTTTTTTTTTTTTTTTGAGTAAGATCCAAAATCTTATTACCCTAATTTTAAAGAAGCAATCAATGCCAATAAAAGCTAAGCCAAATGTTGTACCCAAAAAAAAAGAAGATAAGCCAAATGGTCGTTTAAATACTGATTAGAGGAAAACTGGTTTAAAAATGCAAAACGAGAAAATTGTTTTCCTACCAAATTGAAACAAAGTCACATACTTGAGATTGATACAGTCATACATCATGCTTGAGCTTGTGACAAACTAGTATTCACCAATAAAAATGTAAAATATAAACCATCTAAAACATTTAGTACCTGTTATACAAAATCAAAATCACCACAATCTAAATGACAAGCCTGCATATAAAGTATCTTATTTTTGTTCATAAAAAATGTGTATCTATTGAGCTCTTCTATTACATTCAAAACATAGACACGGCTGGTATCGATATTTAACACCAGAGAGGTTCTCTTAAATACAGAACATACAACTTCAGAGAATTCGGTCCTGAAGATCTGTCATCAAGGAGGATGCCAAGGAGGTGAGTTTTTTCCCAGTCTCTCCTGCAATGTTCTTAAGGGAAGAGATATCCTGCTGTGCCTGTAATATAAGTGAAGGAGGGGATCAGCATACCACTAAACATCAACACAGGAACCAATACAAAGATTCTAATACTAATTTTGTTGTTCGAATAACAAAACATGAATAACTAAGGCCCTGTTTACTTTGTGAAAACATTTTCTATTTTCATTTTCTAAATTAGTAATCATTTTAAAATGCTAATAAAAAGATGTGAGACTATTGAAGTGAACCATTATGATGAAGAGAATATGAAAAGCTAACCAGGGATGATGCATTTCATGATGCATTTCTAGAAATAATGATAATTATTATTTTGCAATTTCAATGTCTACAAAAAATGCAGTTATTTACTCTAAGAGTCACTAATAATTATTTTCAAAAAATGCACACAGTTGTCTCTTTCTTACCAAGTAAATCTAACATTCAAAAAAATGAAGTAATTGGTGCCTAAGTTTGTGTCTAGTGTAATGTAAGGAATACCTGGAAAGATATTCGGTTGATAAGGTCACTAGCAGCCAGATCAACAGAGTTATCTCTAGAGTCACCAAAAAGATCGGCACTGGAGATGGAAGACGAGCCCTGGAAATTAACAAAAGGAAACACTGCTAAGTAACACTATTTAACGTCCCCTGTTCTGGTCCCTCCTTTTCTTTTTTCCATTCCTAGTTGGAGAGACGGGAGAATAAGGAACTCTTAACAACGAGACAAAAAATCCAAGAAAACAGAAATTAAAGGAACTTATTTTACAATCCCTTGATGTAACTATATCTATAACTGAAAGTCCTCCCCGATCCCCCTACATATCTATAACTGAAATTCCATTGCTTAATTTGCCTAACACCAAATAATGGCAAAAAATACTTTATCCTTTCTCTGCTTTCATTAAACTCAACAAACACTAGCCTCAACAGCTGCAGTTACGTATGGTACCACAGCTATAGGGACCGTTAGATTTAGAGAGAAGCAATTCTAGCAGTTTCTCTCTCTAAATCTAATGGTCCCAAAAACTACAGTACCTTACTGCAGCTGTAGAGGATTCAAACACTGAATGAAATATCTCAACAAAATGAAGAGAAATCTAATATCAAGAAGGAAAACAAGTTAATACTCTGCAGAGGGTAAAATTCAATTAACTGATGCACTACAACCGATTTGAACTAAAGATCAAATTTGCTTTGCAACTTTTATGAAACCATACTAAAGCACCAGCAAATGAGTTTCCACTTATTTACTTTTTATTGGGTTATACTTATTACACCATTAAGATTAATGTTAAAATTTCACAAATGTTATGTTCAGAAATAATTTCAGACCTTAAATTATTTATGATAGCAATGGTTTTCCATAGTTGCAATGATGTTGTTTATTACTATAACTATGATCCGTACAGCAGTGTTGTTAAATGGAGGCCAGGGAGGAATGGCGTGACAGATATTTTTCAACTGCCATAGGCAATTTGTGCATGACATGGCGTCGCCGAAGGCCGCAATGGCATGTTTATATGGCGTATTTTTGGGATTCCACCATCGACAACACTGCTCATACAGTCAGACAGAAGGTACAAAAACTGATGTATAAAACAAGTCTGGAAGTACTTATCTTAAAAAATCACTGTTTTGGTGTACAAAATCATTCACATTAAATCTTCATTATGAAATCTTCACTTGACAACAACATTAATCTCTAGCCCTTAAATTTTCATATCAGTATAGGGTATGAGGACAGATTTTTCCAGAGAATTTGGTGGCGTAATAAATAGTAATCCTTGATAACGCAAAATGCCTAATTTAAATACTAATATGCATGAATCACAAATGTAAATCATAATTTCATATTAGTCCTTGTAAGGTTTGGTGCCTAAACCTAAAGACAAATTTGACTAGTATTGTTAGTGCTTTAGTGGGGCTTTTGTTTTCAGGATTAGAGTGTTTGCCACCAATTTTCTCAAGGCTGAAGTTAAAATTTAGTATGTGGTATATGTTCTGCTGATCCAATACAATGCCACTGCCTACTACAGGGTATTGAACATCTATGATTTACATGTACATATATACTAACTTAATTCCAACAAGTTACTATAAGAAAGGACACATACAGAAAATTTTGATAAAGTAGCTTGAGCATCCGCATCTCCGGCCTTGCTCTGATCTCCAAAAAATTGGGATGAAGAAATAGATTTAGCATTTGAGAACTTCTTTCTTGCTTCATCAGATTCCTGAATCTATTACAGACACAAGCAAAACAAAATGCGTGACTGCATGGTCGAAAAAATGATTGTACAGGTTGAATAAATTAGTTGAGAAAAACAAAACAGATCAGATATAAATGAATGTTGAAAGATTACGTGAGCACATAACATGTAGGCATAACTTAAAGAAAACATCACGACAAGGAACAAATATTCTAACTTGTTCAACCATATTCAATATCTTTCAGCCTATGACTGCGACATTGCGTTCATGTCTATCTACTAATATTTAATTTAAAAAAGGTATGTCAGTGCCCTTATAAAGTTTATCTTTGTTCAGATACATGTATTGTGCTTGTGTTACTTTATTCCATATCTTTACTTTGGAATGATATAACAGTAAATCATTGAGTAACAGTGATTATTTTTATAAGTCTTGGTTAAGTTTGTTTCTGTTACTGGCACTTCTCTCAGTGATCTCATTCCCATTCTCATGGATATACTAGTGTATGTAGCTTAATCGAATACTGAAGGTCCAACTGCAAAATCATCTAAGACCATAACAACAATATAATAGTATTACACGACCACGGCACTTAAAAGTTACAAACACCTAGTTTTCAAAATTAATCTGATATCCCTTGTAAAATGGATATGGGGATATTTTGTGTTGCATTAAAATTTGGAAGTGAACAAGTTTTGAAAATATGTGATTCTACAAATGTATGGAAGCATTTCATCCTTTTCGCAAAATACTTGCATGCTGGCAATTTCTCCTGAAATTGCAAACACTGTTATGTTTCATGGATTGTAACTTGTTAGAAACATTAAAATTAAATTGGGCGAAAATATCAAAATTTAAACTGAACCATGTTTGAACTCTGTAAGCTCACCACATGCAGTAGAAGTTAATTTATGCAGGGTTAAGAGTTGCATGCATAAGGCTTACCTGCACTTTTGAGGAGCTTTGCCCAGATTTCTTTGAAAAGCCACTATCCATTCCAAAGTCAGAAAAGAAGCTTGATGACTTTGGTACAGACACATGACTGATTACAGTTGAACCTCCAGAAATCAACTCAGATGATTCAACATTTTCTGTATACTCAAACCGAGATGTTAGAGGTGGCCCAGAAGGCAGGTTGATATTATTTGTTGACGATGAAACTGGAGCCGGTGGTTCTTCAGGCTTCTGCTCGTAGAGCGACTCACTTGGCTGCATTTAATTATGATAACTTGTTAAAAATCCATATCACCAAAGTAAAATACAGAACAAATTAAAATACGGAACAAAGATTATAATAATAAACCAACAGGAACTTTCTGTATATAATTTGCAATTAAAGAAAGATAAGATAACTATTTACATACCTTTCTAGTGAGCTTACGGGCTCCGAGCCCCCCACTCTTACCAGGTTTTTTGGCTCCAATAGGCTTCTTCAAATTATTCGAAACTGCAGTATATGAAGCTCTGGGTGAAGAAGTGCTCTCAATCTTTTCTGGCTTCTCCACAGTTTTTTCATTCGGTACTTCATTTGTCCTAACATCAGGAAGTCCATTAGCCCCTTCCCCTTGGGCAGACTGTGAAGAAGCAGCAGGTGATGAAGACAAGGCAGCTTCCTCGGACATGCTTTTAGCAACTTCCTTTGAAAGAAGTTGCTTATACAACTCTGCAGCTCTGGAAGTATACTTTGCCTCAACCTTACCATCACCATTCCAACCATGCTGCCTAAAGAAAACCTGTGCCCTACTGTTTCCTCCAAAGCTCATCATTTTAAGTTGCTCAGGAGTCCATGAGTCTAAGTTTGTTGATCTACATAGAAAAAAGTGAATAAGTATACTACTTCCATAATGGCATATAAGTATAAAACGCTTAAGCCGTCTTACTTCTATTCAACCACAGTAAAGTATTAGTTCCGCATTGATTGTAATGTAATTCATAGAATAACTAAATGTAAAACAAAGACGCGGAAACAAGGTGAGATATTAAACATATCAACCCTATCAATTTTACTGGGCATAATGGCATATACCACCTGCTCAACTTTTTCCTAAGATATACCTTGAAAAACCAAAACTAAGTGTTGGTTTGCAGTGAAAATCAGCAAAGTTTTTTTTTCTTAACAAACTCTCACTAGTTAAAAAATCAAACTAAGTATATGGTGGTTCCAAGTTTGCTTCATGTATTTTCAAATAGTTAATCCATTTCCCAATTCCAAATCCTTATCACATACTGCAACTCAAGAAGCACAAGAAAATAAGTTTTTGTCATCAACCATTTTCCAATCTTAACACTCCTCTTAACTCAATAAAGTAGCTCAAGAGAAAGAATAAAAGGTGCCAAAAACAACAATGGTACCTGCATTGCAATATGATGCAAAAAGTAAAATAATAATATCTAACCCTATACTCCAAAATTAACTAAGGATAAAATTACCGACCAACATTTATTTATTCTGTACTGCTTCTCAAACATAATATCATTCTACTTTTCTCAAAGTAGAATGAATGATTTTTAGTAAGAGGCGAAACCCCCAATATGATTTCATAGATTATTCAAGCTTTAACCATTTGATTTGGGAAAATTACCAACAACACCCAATATGATTTCATAGACTATTCAAGCTTTAAGTAAAAAAACCATTTGATTTGGGAAAATTACTAATCACACTGTTAAGAAACATTGTAGAGCCCATGGAAGTGAGAAAATAATACAAACCTTCAACGAAATTGTATAGATAAAATGAGAAAGTGTATTTACAATAAGGTGCTAAATCACATATATAGAGAGTAAGTGAGTAACTAACTACTAACTAATTACTAGTTTACTACACCACTGTTATTTTTTGTCTAGTAGCATAGCGCCTTGACTCACAAACCTTAAGTATGGAGAAATGAGGACGCCGAGTTTCAAACCCTAGACCCTGCCAATAATGTCGTTAGTAACTACCAACTGAGCTACACTTACCGGACAACCAACCGATTACAACTCAAACACACACATAACTCTAAACTAATCCACATGCAAACTGAAACAAATTACAAACACTTGGAACTTATAAAATCAGTAAAACAAATTGATCATTTAATCTAATCAAATCAAACATAAACTAACCTAACGAAGCTGACGTGAACGCCGAGACTCCGATGAACAGCAGAGCAATCAATGCAAAGAAAGATCCCATACGTAACTGACGCCCAAGTAGGATTCTTCGCATGGCAATCAAAACAAGACTGAAACAAACAAAAACCATATCAAAACTTCACAAATCAAACGAAACCACACACAGATATCACAGATCTGAAACGCGATCTCGAGAATCAAAGTTGAATCAAATCAAAATAGAAAATAAAACGAACCTTATTTTCTGATTTGGTTTTGAGTTTTCTGAAAACGGCGTTCTTGTCGGTGAAACTATCGGAAGCCATTGAAATTGAAGAGTGAGAAATGGAAAACGAAAGTGAAATCGGAATTGATTTAGAGAAATTTGAATCTTTGATAGGGTTTTGAAAGTGAATCTCTCCCTCTCAGGGGTGCTTAAGTGTAGAAGAAAGCACCTCCTGAGCAAGTTGTAATGGAAACGCAAAACCTTTTTGTGTATTTCAAACTATTAATGCCAATTTTATGTGTTTTTATTTTGGTATTGCAATTTTATGTGTTTAATTAAGAATAAGAATGCTTCAAAAAAAAATTAAGAATTAATAAGTTAATTCTAGAATTTTTTTTTTTCTCGAAAAAAACAAATTCTAGAATATTTTTTTTTAAGATATGCATGACATGTAAATATTTGTGAAAATCTTTTAAAAATTTATTTATAAAAGTGGCTTAATAGTGTGATTTGATCGAATACATGTCTAAAAAATTTTACATTGTCAATGCATACTGCATAGCAATTAAACTTAATAACATAATTATTTTTTTTCTTCAATTTTTTGTGTGTGTTTGTAAATAGAATTGTTGTCCTTGTATGATGGTTCGAGCGGTAAGAGTTGAGCAACATATGAATTGGGTAGATAGAAGTTCATGAATCAATTCTTAGAGTGAACGGGTTATCTTTTTTATGTACAAAAGAAATGATAAGCCCATTCAATTTGAACGAATAAACAGTTAACCAAAGCATTTTTTTGTTTACAAATGAAACCAATGAAAATTGAACCTAAATCCTCATGCAAATTACCCAAATCCCTCACCACCGGATCAAATCTAGTGGCTTGTGAACCTAAGCATTTTGGTTTAAGTGTTTAACTACAATTTTGATCTAATTTTTTTTTATAACATCTATTATTAATTAACATAAGAAAGTAAGATATTCGTTTAAAATCCAAATTGTTATTATAATACAAAATATTATGACAATTTGTTGTACTTTTGATGACACAAACAGGATTTATCTCTTCTTATTTGTATTTTTTATGACACAAATAGAATTTGTCTCTTCTTTCTTTTCTTTCAACTTTTTACCTCTCTAACAAATTTTTATCTTTCAATGTGATACAATTTTGAAAATTTGCAAATACTTTCAATATATCATCATTGATATAGTAATACTATAAAATATTTTATTTTTTATGCGAAAATCATGCGCTCATTGTAGATTTTATTTGTTTATATATGCAAAAACATTTTTATGTTTCAAAATGATAAAAATGATATGATAAAATTTTGAAATCTGGTGAATATTTTCATAATATCAATATATATATGAAAAACTGTTAAATATTTGTATTTCGTCTTACTCCTTCCGTTTCTTTTTACTTGTCGTTTTAAAAAATACTAGAAATGATCAAAATATGATAATGTATTTTTGCATTTTATTTTTCTATTATGCCATTTATATATATATATCATATTTTTAATCCACCAATAAATTTCTACTTTTTCACAAACATTATCAATTTCTAAAATAATTGTAACAATATTTGTATACAATAAAAAGATTATATTGTTTCAACAAAAAAAAATAATACAAAATTTAGTCAATAAAATAAAATAGGAAGGAATGTATAATAGACAAAATATAACCTAAATTACCAAAACGACAAATAAAAATGTACAAATATTTTTTTCCTAAACAAGAAGTAGAAACGAACGGAGAGAGTAATAAATTTTATAAATGTATATCTACATAAACATATTTTTCTGTCTTGATATGAAAGTCGATATCAGTCCCTATAAAATAGCTCAAGTGGTAAGAGTTGTGGGACATATGGGTTGGATAGGAGAGGTCCAGGGTTCGAGCAATTTATATTTCCGATGTACCAAAAAAAAAATTGATATCATAAATCATCATAAAAAAAAATAGGATACAATGATCCGAATTTTGTGAGTTCCTATCAACCTTGAATTCAAATAACTGGCGTAGTTTGTGATTACAACATTGCGATTGTGAGTGATAAAAAGTTAGAAGAATTGTATCAATGTAGCTTGGAAGGTGCCGTGTCCGACACAAATTGAGCATCAAAGCGTGAAGATGGAACTGCAAGTTGTGGAGGTTTTTGCATGATGGAAAAGGTCATTTTATTTTAAAAAAAGGCAAATATATTATTAATAAAATCATATATATATATATATATATATATGCACAAGACGCTGAATTGGTGGCTTCTCAAAAAATCTTGGCCATACTACTACATACATAGATGAGCATTATATGTAGAATTTATAATGACAAGGAGGCATGGCCATCTCAAAATTAGAAATTCAGTTGAGTTCGCCTCTGTAGTGATCGTTAAGAATATTTAAGAATCGTTGTGAATATTAAGAACGGTAAGAGAGGCAATGTTGTTGGACTCTCCCTGAACTTGTGCCATTATAAAATATGAAAATAAGGCATACTTGATGTTGTGATGATATAAAATGGTATCAAAATTAACAAAAATAAATTTCTTACAAAAATAAAATGGTATTCATGGCCACTGCTATTTCAAAGGTGCGCTTGCTTAAATCAAACTTAATTTCATTACAATTGTTTGCTTGTTCAATCAAATATATGCACTGAGCATGAGTAAATGGAAACTGGTTTAAAAATGACGCCTATATTACAAGATTGAAATTTATAGTATATTATTTTTTTGTTTTACAAAGAATTGTATATTAAACTCTTCTATTACATTGGAAACATAGTTGCCCGGTATCGGTAAAAAGAACCCAAAAGATTATCTTAAATACAGAACATACAATTTTAGAGGATTCGGTCCTGAAGATCTGTCATCAAGGAGGAGGCCAAGGAGCTGAGTTTTTTCCCAGTCTCTCCAGCAATGTTTTTAAGGGAAGAGATATCCTGTTGGGCCTGCAAAACAATCAGAAGTGGGAGGGAAAGGAACAACGCATCCCATCAGTCGTCAATTAATGAAATAAAACGAAAACCTATTCATCATTTCAAAAGTTCAAGAGTAAAACAACGTGAACCATGAAGCTTCTAAATCAATATTGTTAGGAATACCTGAAAAGATAATCGATTGATGAGATCACTAGCGGCAAGATCAATGGTGGAATCTCCAGAGTCATTGAAAAAATCAGCACTGGAGATGGCAGATGAACTCTGAAGTAACAAGAGGATAAACACAGTTAAGCATCAACACAAACACCAGACTCCCCGTGAAAGATTAAAGCAATTCACTCTTTTTGATATCTAAAAATGGGAGTTAATATCCTTTATACTATATTATTCGGGGCTAATTCTATGGTGCACAAGTAAATAGTGTTATGCACAAATTATTTTCTCACACTTTTGAATCAATAAGTCCCACCATATCTCACTTGATCCATCATTGGTGGAAACAAACATGTGCATAGTAAAGCACCTATTTCAATTGTGCACCATACAACTAGCCATTATTGAGAGTTTCCTCCATTTGAAGTTGTATTTAACAGTTAAATCACTGATTGAACTGCTCAAAGTGTGCCAAATAGCTAAGTCGTATGATTTGCACCATTTCACCCATGCATGAATAGAAGAAGCTTGTAATATACCAGTAGAACAGACAGGTGCAGAGAAACTTAATGGTTCTTGTTTCATATTTTTCAGGTTGCTTAAAACAACCACAGGAAGAAATATTTCCTATAGATACACCTTTATTTATGCCGCCTAAAATCAATTTACCAAAATTGGAACTTCTCCTTTCCCTTGCTCATCCCACTAAACAAAAACCGGCCTATTCGTATTCTGAATCTCAAAATTTGAAAAGAATTCTTTTCAAAGATGAAAAAGAAAATTCTTATACTAGAATAGGTTAAATGTCACGTGTTATATACATCTAGTACCGCCCATATACGTAACAAACACAATTATCTTAGCTAATTTATTAGACCATTCTAGGAAGAAAAAAAACCAACAATTAGTAAACTCATAATCATGGACATTAGTAAAACAGTGACCCATTGAACACAAGTATGTTGAGAACTCCATACCTTCTCAAAAGACTAGTTTGAGAGTACAAAATTATTCATATACAATCTTTCAATATGAAATAAACGTTGGAAAGCAAGTTAGCTCTTTGGTACTAAATTTTCATGTCATTTAATAATTTTTCTTGAGAAATTTGGGGCCAGATACACTAGTCCTTGATAATGCAAAAACACCCCTCTAGCCCATAAATAACCACAAATTCCAATTACATTAGTCCTCTTCAGAAATTATTGCATCTAGTGCTTAAAACTAATATGCTTGATATTTTAGGTTCCTTAGAGACTAAAGAAGGATTTTTGCTTTCGGAACTAATGTGCCCTTGACAATTTCTTAGAGATGAATTTAGTGGTTTGCTTGTTAATAAAAGTTCCAGGAATCAAAAGAATATGATTTGAAAGAAGCAATCCAATATAGTCCCATAACAGGGGATTGATCATCCAATATCAACACAAATATCTATTCTCACAGTGTATGTTGGAGCAAGTTACTAAAAGAAAGGACACATACTGAAAACTTTGACAAAGTAGCTCGATTTTCAGCATCTCTCTCCTTGTTCTGGTCTCCAAAAAATTGAGATGACGAAATGGATTTAGCATTTGAGAACTTCTTTCTTGCTTCATCAGATTCCTCAATCTTATACATCACAAGAAAACAGCAAATAAGTGCATGGCAAAAAAAGAAAAAGGATGAATAAGGAGCAGGTTAAATGATTGTCGAAAGAAACATATATTGGTAACATATATTGTAGTCAGATGAGATATAAATGATGTTCACTGACTTTTGTACAGTTGTCAAGTTGAGTCATAATTATGTTTGTTTCTATTCCAACTTCCCGAGTAATTTTCAATGATTTCATGTTTAGACTATTATAGTTTTAAAGAATATTGAAAGTCTCCTGGTAAACCATGTAAGACCATAAGTTGATATTGTCATAGCACCCAACTTCTACCTATGCAATCAAATTACTCTAAGCCAACCTAACCAATGCATATCTTCTAGTTTTTGAAATTAAATTGGCACCACCGCAAAATAAATTTTGGGAGGTTATGTTAATGTGACATTAAAATTTAGGGATCAATAGAATTTTAAGAAAAATCTTAAAATATTTTACGCTAATATTTCTTCCTTTTATGTAACACTGTGATGCCAGTAGAAGTTACACTATACAAGAGCAGACATTGCTGGCATAGGACTTACTTGCACTTTTGAGGTGTTTGACCCAATTTTCTTAGGGAAACCACTATCCATTCCAAAGTCTGCAAAGAAGTTTGATGACTTTGGAGCAGAAACATGATTGTATGCATTTGAACCTCTAGAATCCAACTCAGATGACTGAACGTTATCTACATACTCAAAACGAGAAGTCAAAGATGGCCTGCCAGACACATTGGTGTTTGTCGTGGATGGAACTGGAGCAGGTGGTTCTTCAGGTTTCTGCTCATAGAGAGACTCACTTGGCTGCATTTTACAAGGATAATTTGTCAACAATTCCTATCATCAAATTAAAATAGAGAAAAAGACAATGATACCAACAGACAGTTCCAGTATACCGCATACAAGCAAATATAACAATTTGCACCCATTTCTACTAATATTAACTATTTGCTTACCTTTGTATTGAGCTTACGGGCACCAAGTCCCCCGCTCTTCCCAGGCTTTTTACCACCAATAGACTTCTTCAAATTATTTGATACTAATGTATGCGAAGCTCTAGGTGAAGAAGATGTGCTCTCAGGCTTTTCTACCTTCTCCAAATTATTTTCTTTCAGTACCTCATTGGTCCTGACATCAGGAAGTCCATTCGAAGACTGAGAAGCAAGAGGTGATGAAGGCAAGCCTCTCTCTTCAGCCATACTTTTAGCTACTTCCTTTGAAAGAAGTTGCCTGTACAACTCTGCAGCTCTGGATGTATATTTGGCTTCTATTTTACCACCATCGGTCCAACCATGTTGCTTAAAGAAACTATGTGCACGACTGTTGCCTCCAAAACTCATTACTTTTAGTTGTTCGGGACTCCATGAGTCTAAGTTTGTAGATCTACATGACAAAAGGCATATAGGTATCAATCTTTTCGGCTTTCTTCCTTCTATTCTAACATTTCCTCTCTATTGATTGTCATGCAATTATTAATATAACTAACTACAAAACAAAATGCATACAGAGTGAAAAGTTTTAATTGAGAGATAAAATTGAGGCTTATCAAATCTCTCTAGATATACAAGTTATGCTTACCGGCGAGTAAAATGTATTAAGGAAATCCATCCTGCTCAACGTTTTCTAGATATACTCATATTAACAAAAATATTGGTTTGCAGAGACAATAAACCTCTTAATAAAGTGAAGTTTTCCCTTAACAAGCCACTTTCACTCTTCATAAAAGTAAATTACTACCTTCGTTCCTTTTTATAAGAGACAATAAACAATTCAGTTTTTATATTCATAAATAACTGGTGTATCTGGTCTATATATTATAGACCAAATATATCAGTTATTTAATGAATCAAAAAATTGAATCATCACTTATAAAAAGGACTAGAGGTAGTATTTGCTTATTTATTTTTAATTATCTATTCAATTGCTTCACTATAAGTTCTCATACAGCACGAAAACTCAAGAAGCACAACTACATACATCATACATGACTTTATATCACCAACCATCTTTCCAATCATGATTCTAATATAATATTGATCAAATCATGTAACACAATGAAAAACACAAAAGGCTAACAGAAACAAGAATGATACTTTATTATCACAGAATGTCAACTGTAAAGCAAACAATGGACTACACCTATGTTGTTAATAGCATGCTATTAAGTATGATCGTCCCTTTAACTTTGTGCCTTTTTCTATTGTTTAGTATTTATGTATGTTGTTCGGATTTATTTTTACTTTGTACAAGGATTTATAATCTTCACAATAGAGATCATCCCGCTATCTGCTATAGCATTTTTGGGGGTCAGCACTACACGCCGCTATATGAGATTAACAGCATAGGATTACACATTGGTCCCACTGTAACTTTTTCCAATAATCTAGATGAGCCAACATCAGAGTAAGTAAGGACAAAGTATGTGCAAAGATCATAACTCAATTTGAAAAGTTATCTTCAAAGAAAAATCAAATTGAACATTACACATAGATCAGTATTCACATTATATGAATATCAATTTGAACGCCAGCAACAACTCCCCACCTCTAACAGATACAAATCCATATCTTATATGCTATTCTGGTTTTCAATAAATTTCAAAACCTGCTACAAAAATTAAAACCCATGTCTACATCCACAATCCAAAACTAATGTATTCAAACTTAAACTAAATATTACCGAGTCCAATTTCATCGATTATTCAAATTTTAACCATTTGATTCAACAAAATTACTAATCACACAGCATAGCCAACCAAACCAAAGCATTCCTTTAAATCAATCGATAATTTACCTCACGAAGCTAATATGAACACCGAGACTTCGATGAACAGCAGAGCAATCAATGCAGAGAAAGATCCCATACGTAACAGACGCCCATGTTGGATTCTTAGTATTGCAATCAAAACACATCTGAAACAAAAACCATCACACATCATCAAAAAACCGCACGAACACAAATCACAATCAAAATCACAGATCTAAAACCCGATCTTATAAATCAAACAATGCAGATAAAAATCTCAACTCAAAAATCACAATCACAACCATAATAACCGAAATCAAATATAAAAAACAAAAAAATGCACCAAAATCAAAATTCAAATGCAGAAGAACCTTATTCTCAGACTTCATTTTGAGTTTTCTGAACACGACATTCTTGTCGGTGAAGCCATCGGAATCCATTGATGAAAAAAAAATGAAAAAATTAATGAAAAAAATTTAATGGAAATGGGATTTGAAAATTGGAATTGGAATTGAAACCCTCTGAATCTCAAGGGGTAGTTACTTGGTGGAAGAAAATATCACAATCTGAGGAATATAGTTTTTTTTTTTTGGTGTAGTTTGAAGCGAATATTTTGGTGTTTGTGTGTTTGTGTATTTTTTGATTCATATGATCGCTCGTTTTTCATTGTCTTTAATAAGGTACTCTTTTTTATTAGCAAAATTAATAAATGGTCGGTGGAATGACGGAATTGCCCCGTGAACTTAGATAAATTGATTCGACATTGCCATCTAGATATGCAGCTATGAGAATTCGAACTTTGATATGTTTATTTATTCACTTTTAATTTTTAAGGATGAAATTTGTAAATTAAGTTTGTTTGGTTGGAGAGAAATTGAGAAGAGAGAAATAGAAATACGAAAATTGATGCATGTATTTAAACTACATTTTAATCCAAATACATGTATCGATTTCCGTATTTCTATTTCTCTCTTCTCAATTTCTCTCTAACCAAGTAAAAAATGTATTTTCAATCCGCAACTTCATAGATTAAATCACCTGAGGGGATTGAAATTTATTTAAGGGATAAAATTCTAACACAAAAAGTACTCTTTTTTAGTAGTAAAACTAATAAAGGGTGGGTGGAATGACGGAACTACCCTTAGGAGAAGTGAGGGACAGGTGTTGTTGGGTTTGGGTTTTCAGGATTTGGTGAATGGGTTGGTGTCCGAGACCATCAAATATAGGTTCTTAATTGATCTAGATTGTGCTTTAATGTAACTTTTTAGATCTTGCAAAGTTGCAAGTATTTCCTTTCATTTTACTCAATATATATAAGTGAAAAGAAATGGGAGTCTTCAAAATAAATATTCAAATTGTAGTTACACAATTATTCTTAATATAGAAGAGGGTAACAATGACTATTAGAGATTGACTATGTTGAGTTAATAGTCCTATGATCGACGATTTGTGTATATAAAAATTTTGTTCTTAATTGTAAGTGCACAGTCACGTCGTTTTAGTTTTAAAAGATATCAAACCATAAAGACCAATTGTCGAACTACCGTATTTCTGTTGCTACGATGTAAGTTTAAGGCTAATAAGTGTTTTAGAGTTTTTAGAAATATTTAAAAAAAAATTTAAATTAAAGATTTTAAATTAATTAAGCGGGATATCGGTTTAAAGGTTTAAACTTCACACTCTCGTTTTATTGATAAAATCCATACTTTCTCCACGAAAAGTTTTACTGTCACTTTTCTACCACCTAATTTTGAAAGTATATTTTGAAAATCAATTAGTTCTAATTAATTTTAACGTGGATCTCGCTCGTTCAAAAATTAATATCCAATAACCACTATCTGGTTAAAACCTCAAATTCTCACTCTATTTATTTTAACCTTAAATAAATTGTTTTAAAAATATTAGAAACCAGAATCAGAAAAATAGTTTAAATATTAACGCGCCGAATCATTACTAAATCCCCTACGGTGAATTAGGATTACATACCGATATTAAAGAATTTAGCTAGACATGGAGGAAGAAACAATTAAATAAAAACAGTAAATTAAATAAAGCATGTTAAATAAACAATAAACAAAGCGCATAAAAGAACCTGATAAACTGAATCTGAAAATTGAATTGAATACTTGAATAAATTATGTACAGAATTCTTGACACAAATGCGGAATTAAAATTCGTAGCAGATTCCCGTTGTGGAAATACTGCTACAGTTTATTAAATTAAGACTGTAAACTGACTGAAAAAGTACGTAAAAAGAAGGAGAGAAATTTCTGTTTTGGTCTTCCTATTTATAGACAAAATATTCATGTGATAAGCTTTTACAATCCTTGAAAACAGTAATTGATAAGCACTTGAGATGGACCATGCGATAAGGAGGACAAAACGGATCGTGCAGTTGAGATCGCGCTGAACCAAACAGAAACGCGTGAATTTGATTTTGGGGAGTGTGGTGCCCGCCACAGGGCTACAGCGCCCGCTAGAGCTGGGTATGCGGGCTAGCCCGCCCCGCATAAGTCCGCATATTAAACGGGGCGAATAAGTCCGTCACTAAATATAAACGGGTTATAATTGTTGACCCAAGTACGGTTCGCATAAACCCGCGGACTATTATATTTATAAGAAAAAAATCACTTTTTTAAAAATATATCTAAAATATTTGATATTATAAAAAAAATTGTGACATTTTTAAATTTTATCTATCTTCTTTTTGTAAGTAATGAAATCAAAATCAAATTCAACTGATTCACATTATAATTCTTTCTCTCCATACCACGGTCCTCAAATCCATAAGATAAACACAAATTATATTTAATAAGAACTTTAATAGTCTTGTTAAAATAATTATTGAAAGTAACTTTAATAGTCCCAAGCAATATTAAAAGTACAACATAAAATTCTATATATCAACCGATTCAAAAATAAAATAGCAATGTATTAATATATTGTATATAATTAACTAATTTTTTAAAAAAAATAATAAAGGCGGATTATACGGGCCAACTCGCGAACCCGCGGATTTAACCCATATAACTTGCGGTTTTAACGGTCCAACCCACACGGGCCAAAATATAAACGAGTCATAAAAAAAAGGGACTTAAGTCCGCGCGGGCTACGGGTTAAACGGGTTGACCCGCGGACTTCAACCCATATAACCAGCTCTAGCGCCCGCCACATGTGCTTATGGGGCAAATGCCCCTTTGGGCTGGGCCTTGGTGTTTTTGTGCTTTGCACCCCTTTTTGCTTCATTTTTTGTGCATTTTGCCCACTTTTTTTCAAGAAATCTGAAATAGAAACAAATACCGGCATAAAAAGAGACAAAAGAAATAAAAACATATGAATTGCAACTAAAAGTTCAAGTAAATTAAGCTAAAAATACGATATGATTTCGTGTCATCAAATTCCCCACACTTGAACTTTTGCTTGTCCTCAAGCATAAAAATGGTGAATTGCATATCATAGGTTCAACACAAGACACGACTATTCTAATGGTACGTGGCTGCCGACTAAGAAATGAAAATCACATAATAGCTAACAATACCAAAAGCACACAAAACCAATTATTGTTGGTCAAAGACTCCCATTAATTATACAAAGACAAACCTGAAGTATTTCCTTTTGACTCTACCTTTTGCTTAAGTTTCTTTTCACCCTTTTCATTATAGCGCAATCACATTAAGCCTGTTATATTGTACACGCCCATGGTGGGAAACCTGTTAGTAATTATGATCATATAGCGAGGGGTGCTAATAACATAAGTTTGGTAACCCCTATTTTCTTTACCCACTTTGCAGTTGCGGGGGATCGGATCGTAACCCGTCCTATCAAGTCCAGAATCAAACATCTCTGAACTAACTACTAATGAGTTTATTTACTATGGTATTTTTTTCTTTGCATGTTTCAACATTTGCTGAATTTTAACAATCATTCTCAGAATCAACCAATAGTACACATAAATTTATTAGATCATTCACTTATATTCGTCAGTTTCTCACTTAGTTTGTGCCTTGAGACGGTGCTGACTGTTAATATTGTTAAATTGAACGCCTTCACCTATATTCGAACCCAATATCTCATAATAATTGTGTTTGTGTTTTACTCATACTTATCATTTTGTCTAACAACCAAAAGTTAAATAAATTAATTTTATTTAAAATTATTTTGTACAACGTCCGTATACTTCAAACCCACAAACAAATAAAATATTAGTAAATATATTGCAAAAGTGAAATTCAAATCCACAACTGACATAGTGTGACATAAGTGGTAGATACTTGAACTCTTTAACTATTTAGTTCTGGGTTCGATCTTCGACTGATGCGTATGTAAAAACATTTATTAGGAGAGGTCAACCTCTAATCTCAATTACCTCTAAGCTCGAGAGAATTAATTTCTGCAATTGTACGCGGGTGATTCATTTGATTTACCAAAAAAAATTCAAACCCACAATTGTTTTTAATTTATTTTTTTTACAACCTTCTAAGTTAGGATTCTGCCTAAGCCACCGAAGCAAAATTTACCTAAACTTACCTGTAAATTATTTGAAATTTGATTTTACTTTTTTTTTATTTTTTGGTTATAGATTTTACACTCTCTAAACCAGAATTATGGTAGTGTAGTGTTGACCAAAATAAAATGTCATACGGATTATATATACGCGCATGCCAAGCATCGAGGAAAACGTGGCTAAATAAATAATTGGTTGATAATATTTTATGTTTTTGACGTTAATAATTAATAACGATAGAATCAAAGACCGTGATCCTTTATGAGACCACAACGCGTCGTTCTTTTTGGATTATCGTTTTTTATAATGTTTTTATTTTCTTTTTGGATTATCTGATTTAACTTATTTAACAGTAGAGATGTTCCATAAAAAAAAAAATAGAGATGTTAATGAAAAAGGATTGGGCAGAAAATCTTTAACACTTCTTCTTCATTATAAAAATAATCCTTATTTTCGAATTTAGATTCTTTATATTCAAAAATTCTACATTTACTTACATTTAGTTTATTTTTAAAGTCAATTTTGTAAATAATATTTATCATACTAATATTTTTCTTTTCTGGTGATGGATAGTAACACCGGTTTGCATATGAGATTTCTAGTATCAACGTTTTGCTTGCTAGGGAGTGAGACATGGAGATTAAACATATCCTTTCAAAAATAATGTATGTGCAGATGTGTTAGTCAAGATGGGTGCCATGTCAACAACATCTTTGATGAATATTGATACACCTCCCAATAAATTGTTAGATTCGCTTTCGGTCAATACAAGAAGAGTAGTTTTTAGTAAGGAGTAATCCCCTTTGCTGTTTTCCTTTTTGTTTTGTTTTCCTTTCTCTCTTGTAACAAAAAAAAAATACTAGTATTTTTCTTCATCCTCTCTCAAGGCATTTTGGCACTCAATATAAAATTAAATGTAGAGAGGATACTTATCCCAATATATGTTAGAAATATCTATTCTATTATCTATACATATACTCCTTCCTTCCGTATCAAAAATATAAGTTTTTGAAAAATAATTATATTAAAATATAAATTACTTTATAATATTAATGAAGCATTTAATATTATTTTTATTTTTATACTTTTAACTATTTATTAGTCTTTCTTCTTTGACTTTTTCAATTTATCTATTTCATACTATTAATAAAGAACAATTTTGTAAACTAATTCATGATTTTTCTTTTCCATACAACAATAATTACATTTCTTAATCTATATAATATATTCAAAACAACTTATATTTTGTTACAGAAATACTAATAAATATAATAATTTGGGAAGAAATTGGGAAGATTTTTTTTGATAGAAAAGACTAACTAATGCAAATGTTATAAATGTTTGAGACTTATTTGAAACTTTTCAAACGTTTGGGACCAAATTAAAACCTAAGATAAACGTTTGGGATTTATTTGAAACTTTTAAAACATTTGGGACCAAATTAAAACTTAAAATAAACGTTTATGATTAAATGTATAATTATGCCTAATTTCTACATAGAGCAAATCTTATCTCGAGTCCAACTCTAAACACAAATTTAACACTCTTGTGAAAAAGTTTTGTTATTATTTTTGGGTACGGACAAAATAATATGCCAATAAAAACTTATACGTACAATGTGGAGGAATTAAGGTTTAAATTAACTCATGAACGTTCGACCTATCAATTTTTGTCGGATAAATTATAACTTTTATACAAAAAGTTGTTATCTATTGTGGTCTTAGAGCATCAATAGCAATAGTACTCTAATACCTTAGTTCCTTATAAATGACGTTGGCTAAACATTATTACCATTGGAGGAATTACACTTTACATAAGTAGGTGCACTAATAATATTTAGTTCATGTTCACTACACGTACACTAACTCTTTCTCACCAATAAAAATCAATTTTTTATTCAATTATTACAATGTAATAACCATTTTCATATATTTATTAAAAACAATTATAAATACGTGGAATCAAGTTTGAATTCCCTATAAACAACTACCATTAAAGTAAATACTACTTAAATCAACAGTAAATTCTTTAAATTTTATGTAGCATTTTGATACACAAAAAATAAATTACTTCACCCACTTTAATTACTCCCATTAAAGATACTCTTATTCTTCTTTTTTTGTCAAGTACTCTAGCGACTAGAAATTCAACTTTTAAAGTGGAGAAGTGAGATGACTAGAGTTCGAACCTCCACCCCTGCATATATAATATGATGTCCAACAAATTGAGTTAAACTCATGAGACAATATGCTCTTATTCTAATCAAGTGATAAATATCGAAAGGCGGCATATATAAAAATAAAATAAGGGTCTTGCTAACGAGTGCCTCCGGGAGCACCCTTTAAGCATTTCATTTAATGAAATTTTTTATTGAAAAAGTTAAACATTATAATTTCCAATGGATTGACTTTACGCATTTCCATGAAATTTTTATAATAAACTTACTACCTCCGTACCAAAATATATGTCATTTTGAGAAAAAAATTGTACCACAATATATGTCGTTTTACATTACCAATGAAGTATTTAATGCTTTTTTTGTCTCTTATACCCTTAATTAATTATTTCTCTTTCTTCTTTCAATTCTATAATTTATCTTTTACATATCATTAATGAAGGATAATTTTGTAAACCAACCCATAATTTATCTTTCCCATACAATAATGATTACATTTCTTAATTTATGTAATATGGTCAAAACGATATATATTTTGTTACGGAGGGAGTACTATTTAAGATCTTAAACAATATATTGGGGGACATTCGTTAGAATTTACTATAAAATAGTAATAAATACAGTTGAAAAATGAAATATGATGTTTTTTTTACAAGAAAATATGATGTTATAAATAAATTTTGTTTGTTTGTAAATAAAGTTTGTTACAATTTGTTAGGAATAGATAATGTTTGTGAAAAGTATGAAATTATTAGTGGATTAAAAATATGATATATATTTTAAAAAAATAGCATAATAGGAAAGAAGGTGAAAAATACACTCTCCTATTTTGATCTTTTGTTCTAAAACCACAAATAAAAAGGAACAGAGATAATACTATTTATAACATTGATTTTTCCTATTTTATTTCTTAAATCAATCGTTAAGTGAAAAAGAAAAAATGTTCAAAATCTTATCTTATCTTATATATATAAAGGGAAGCTCCATTAGCTACTAATGAAGCATTGTGATGATGTGGCACAATATACAAAAAGCTTTCAATCACTTAATACAATTAGTTCTTATGATTGTTGGAATTCTTTTCAATAATTATAATAAAAAAGTCAATAAATATTTAGTACAATATATCTTATTGAATTTGTATATTTAGTACAATATAAAAAGTCAATAAATATTTAATAAGTCATTAGAAACTTCACTCTAATATAGAGAGATAGGAAATAAATAAGTACTTTATATTTTTCATTATCACTATGATGCTATTATTAGATAAAAAAACACACAAAAAAATGAGGGGGAATTATCTAAAAATTATAAAAATTAAATTAAATCAAAAAAGAAAAGAAAAACAATTATGTGGCATGTTTATTTCTATTAACCTTCATGTGACTTTTTCTATTCTTAAAATAATATTCCTATTGATTGCACATAAAAAAATTAAAAAATATTAAAAGAATGATTATAATATATATTACAACAAAAGTGTTTTGATGGTTTGATACAAATAATTAAATCAAAAAAGAAAAGAAAAGTATTAAGCACAATGAATTACGACAAATAAAAAAAAAGATATAATTAAAAAGTTTTGACAAATAAAAAATAAGATATAATTTTATTAACTTAAATTTTGAGAGAAAATCTTAAATTGCAATTAAGATAATTTCAAAATAAGTATTTGCCTTTGAAATAAAACGCTATAGGAACTCTTTATGTAAAATAATTTTTTTAACTTACTCTTGAGCATTATCTAATACTCTCTGTAAAAAAAACATATATACTCTCTTATAATTTCACACCCTTATGATAATGATATATATTAACTTAGAACAATTTTAAAAGTACTCCTATATACTATAAAAAAAATTGCATTCTTTTTTATAAATTGTTGAAATTGTAGATATTAAAACATAGTTACATATATTTATACATATTTACACTCAATTAAAATTCACTAAAAATTCCAAAACTATTAATTTGATTTAAATAATTATGTAACTATTTTATTGAAATAAATATATATTCTAAAGTGTTGAAATAATGTTTAAGTTCAACTCAAAATAAAATAGTGAGATAGATTTAAAAGGAAGATGACATTTTTTTTAACAATCTTATCTTATATATACTAGCGGGCCAAACGGGCACGTTCCGTGCCTGTTTGTGTGGTATCAACGTACCCGTTTGTGTGATAAATATTTTTTATTATTTTATATTTAAATTTGATTTTTTTGTTGTTGATGATTTCTTCAAATTTGATTGTTATGAGAATAATTTGAAATTTGAAATTCAAATTTGGTTGTTATGAGAATAATTTGAAATTTGAAATTAAGGGTAAAATAGGAATAAAAATAGGTCATACCAAAATAGTGTATACTCTTTATATAAGTATAGATAAGGGAAGCTCCATTAGCTACTAATGAAGCATTGTGATGATGTGGCACAATATACAAAAAGCTTTCAATCACATAATACAATTAGTTCTTATGATTGTTGGAATTCCTTTCAATAATTATAATAAAAAAGCCAATAAATATTTAGGGTTAAATATGTTTTTGCTCCTTATAAAGTTACAAAATTTTGTTTTTAGTCCCTATAAAAAAAATGGCATGTTTTGGTCCCTACAAAAAATTTATCAATGCAATTTTAGTCCCTACTATTTTTCAAATTTTTGAAAATTGTTTAATCATCATTAAACGTATAAATTTTTAAATAATTTTTTTTCAACCTTGTTTAGAATACTATAAAAAGTTTTTAAAATAAAAATAATTAAATATGATTTTTTCAAATTTTAATAATGAAATATGATTTTTTCAAATTTTAATAGTTAAAGATAAAAGTAATCGAAATTTTGATTTTGAAATTGAATTTTGAAGTTATTTTTTTTCGAGAAACTTTTTACAATGTTCTAAACATGTCTACGAAAAAATCATTAAAAAATACAAATTGGTTTAACAATAGGGACTAAAAGTACATGCATAATAATTTTATAGGGATCAAGAAGTGGCGAAAAAGTTTAGTGAGACTAAAATTAGAAAGTTCTTATGTTTTTAGGGACTTAAAATATATTTAACCTTTTTTTTAAACAAATAGTAAGATGACATGTTAAATGTTAAATTCTTCTAAAATAATAAACTATATATCTTTATTTGAGTCATATAACTAAATCAAAATTCAAATATATGAAATCATCGTCAAAACTAATATATTGGCAACAAAACTACTTCTTAATATATATATATATATATATATATATATATATATATAATATTTTAAAATTTTCTTCCATTTTTAAGATAGAAAATATCCAACATTATTTTAGTAAAAATAAAATATCAAATATTTTTAATAATAACAATTTTAAAGGAATAAATAAAAATATTTTTCATTTATATAAATATTTTAATTTATAATTTAAATGAATCCGCGCAACACGCGGGTTTATTTCTAGTTCTAATAAAAAGAAGAAATATTTTAATATTCTCTCCGGCCTTAATTATAAGCAACTTTCCACTTTTTATATTCATTGGATAATTAATGTATTTGGTATATAATTAAGACTAGATACATTAGTTATCCAATGAACTTAAAAAGTGAAAAATTATTTATAATTAAGGCCGGATATAATAAAAATTAAACACTCTCTTTTTCATAAAATTTTTAAAATGTGTGAAATGATGAAATAAGACACTTAAATTAAGATTGTCAAATGGATTTTGTAGAATTATTTATGAAACGAGTAGAAGAAGACTAATACTAACATCAAATCCAATCAAGAGTGTAGGGTGGACGGACGGTGGGGTAGCAACTAAGAATCCGTCGTTTTCCCTTTTTCCAGGAAACCTCTTTCTTTCATTCCTCACTCTTTCAAACCTAAAACTAATCCCAATTTCACTCCGAATAAATATCCAAAATCAACAACTAACTCAAAGACACTCATTAGCCTTATCCCTCATTTCTCACTCTCTCTCTCTCTCTCTCTCTCTCTCCCGCAACATTTTCTCTTTTCAGTTTTCATCAACAAACTCCATCTTCTCTGCTCCGCCGCATCCTTAATCAACACTCCACTCTCTCCTGTAACCTTGTATGGGATGGCTGAATACCGCTGGTCAGATGAAAACTCCTCCGTCATGGAAGCTTTCTTAACCACCGCTGATCTCTCCAATTTATGGCTTCCAACACCACACTCCGCCACATCAACAACCACACCACCACCACCACAACAACAACAGCCTCTTTTCAACCAAGAAACTCTCCAACACCGTCTTCAAGCTTTAATCGAAGGCACAAAAGAAAACTGGACATACGCAATCTTCTGGCAACCCTCTTATGATCACAGCACCGCCACGCCATTTCTTGTCTGGGGTGACGGATACTACAAAGGCGAAGACGACAAAGTGAAAGCGAAAAGAACTATTTCTATTCAAGAACAAGAAAATCGCAAACGAGTTCTCCGTGACCTTAATGCCTTAATTTCTGGCTCGTCTGGCTCTGAAGATGTCGTTGACGAAGATGTCACTGACACTGAGTGGTTTTTTCTCATGTCGATGACACATTCTTTCGTCAACGACAACGGATCGTTGAGCCAGACTTATTTTAATTCTAGTACAGTCTGGATCAACGGGGCTGAGAGGCTTACTAATTCGGCCTGTGGACGTGCTGGTCAAGCACATGTCCATGGCCTTCAGACCTTTGTATGTTTACCAACACCGTCTTCAAACTGCGTCGTTGAGCTTGGTTCTACAGATTCAATTCCATTTAACACTGATTTAGTTGAAAAAGTTCGTGTTCTGTTTAATTTCAACAATCCTGAAGCAGGATCGTGGCCGTTGAATTCTGTTTCGACTGTTCAGAGCGAGAACGTTCCTTCCTCTGTTTGGCTCAACGATGTTTCCGGTTCTGCTGCAATTCAAATTGGAAATTCTGTTAGTGCTGCTACTGCGGTTAACGCAACCGTTTCTACAACGATGCCGTTTGAATCTCATGGTTCTACCAGTACTATAACGGCAACATCAAACGCAAACGCCGTTGTTCAGCGCCAAAGTCAGAATAATAGCTTCTTCCCGAAGGAACTGAATTTTGCAAATCCAATGAAACCAGAATCCGGCGAAATTCTGAATTTCGGTGACAGTAGAAAGAGTTCAAACAGCGCTTGTGGTAACGGAAATTTCTTTTCAGGTCAGTCACAGTTCACTGCTGGTGAAGAAAGCAGAAAGAGAAAATCTACTGTGTCGAGAAGCAGCATTGACGAGGGAATACTTTCATTCACTTCGGGCGCAGTTCTGATGAAATCAGGCGGTGGTGGTAGCGGAGATTCTGATCATTCAGATCTGGATATTTCCGTTGTAAAGGAAGATAACAATAGCAGAGTACTAGAACCAGAAAAGCGGCCACGGAAACGAGGAAGAAAACCGGCGAATGGAAGAGAAGAACCGTTGAATCATGTTGAAGCAGAAAGACAAAGAAGAGAAAAACTGAATCAAAGATTCTACGCTCTACGTGCTGTGGTTCCAAATGTTTCTAAAATGGACAAAGCTTCACTACTCGGAGACGCAATTTCTTACATAAATGAATTGAAATCAAAGCTTCAAGGACTTGAATTAACAAAAGGTGAGTTGCAAAATCAATTAGACACAACAAAAAAAGAACTTGAACTTGCAACCAAAAATCCAAATCCAAACCCAGTTTCATTAGATGAAGAAATTGCAAACACAAGTTCTAAGTTAATTGATTTGGATATAGATGTGAAGATTATGGGTTGGGATGCAATGATTAGAATTCAATGTAGCAAGAAGAATCATCCAGCAGCAAAGTTAATGGCAGCATTGAAAGATTTGGATTTTGAAGTGAATCATGCAAGTGTGTCAGTGGTGAATGATTTGATGATTCAACAAGCTTCAGTTAACATGGGAAGTAAATTTTACACTAAGGAACAACTTTTTTCTGCTCTTTCTTCCAAAATTGGTGATGCACAATAAGTTTGAATTTCTGTAAAATTTTCATGTTATTTCTTATAATTTTTAGGTAGTACTAGTAGTACTTTTTGTTAGCTTATTTTAGATTTTTGAGGTCATTTTATTGTTGGGCTTGATGGATGGAGTGGTAGAATTAGGGGACATCTTTTATTCATGTCTATGGGGGACATCTTTTTTATTTTGAGGTAATTTTGTTGTGTTGAGTGTATATATGTTTCTGAATTATCATAAATGGCAACTCCAATTCATCCATTTAGAATGTTACTGTATTATTAACTGACTTGGAAAGAAATGAAGAATTCATAATAATCTTAATAAGGGTGAATAATTAAAATTCTTGAAATTGTTAATTGTGTGATGTTTAGCAAGTTATCATAAATGAGAACTCTACTTCAATTTTTGGAGTATTAATGTTAATGTTAATGTTATTTGACTTGGAAAGAAATGAAGGATTCATAATCTTAACATAACTACTCCTTCCGGTTTTTATTATAAAATGAAATTTGCTTTTTAGATTCATGAAATGTTTTATGTATCTGGACTATATTATGAACTAAATATATCAAACATTCTATTAAAAAAACAATTTCTTCTTATAATAAAGACCGAAGGGAGTACTATATTTAACGACAAGTTCCACCGACGAAGTTGCAGCCTTTGATCCATGATGGTGTTAGTGTTAATGTCTTGTCTTTGTCACTTGGTGGTTATGCTTCTAACCATTTCAATGATAGTGTTTGGTCCTTTGGATGAAAATGCTTCAGTGCTCCCAACTGAATTGCCTTTTGTATCCTATGGTCACTTTTGGAGTTGGTAAACTGTCATTGTTTTCATCTTGAGATCAGTTTCCTACTAGAGTTTTGAAATTGCTTGGATTCAGTTTGATGTAGCATTGCTTACTCCCATACTATGATGAAGGAATATTTGGGTTTTGTAGCATAAGATTCTACTACTGGTATTGGCATTGGTTGCTTCAAACCAACTTGCTCATGATCCTATTGAACATCATGCTGTTTGTATTTTTTACACAACATAGTTTTAGTTAGTTAGTTTGTTAGAGGTTAAAATTAGTTAGTTAGTTTGTTATTAGATAGTTATTATCTCTGTCTCAAAATATAAGTAAAAATGAGTCGAAGAAACTTAATCTATTTGATTAAAAATTGGGAGTAGTTAGTTAAGCCAATAATAACTCTATATGAGAGCGCAGCCAATTGTACTCATTTTTATTATCTTTTTCCAATATGCAATTGTCAATACCAGTTGAATTGCAATAAGCAATACACAATTGTCATTTAGGCCAATTTCAATAACCAATTGTCAATGAGCGATAGAATTGCAGGGAAGAGAACGCTGATTTTTCTTTTTTTACAAATTACAACAATACAAGAATTATGTTTACAATACAACAATTAGTTTTAAAAATGTAACGTATAGATCCTTTTAAGTTATATTCGTTATATTATACAAAAAATGCCTTAAAAGACTTATGTGTAACAATTTTAAAACTTAAAAATAAGGATCTATGTATTAGGGTTGAGCACGGACCCGCAACCTGACTCAAAGCCGATATAACCGAAAACACATGGAAGCATTTGGTCGGGTGCAGGTCCGGTTTCGGGTCAATAGTTGTGAAAAATCGGTCTTGAATGGTTGCATACGGGCGGGTGCGGGTCTCTAAAAAATTATGTTGTTGTAACCGAAACCGATCGAACTATTGGTATATGCAATTTTTTTTAGTGCCCTTCTCTACCTCACAATCTCTTATATATTTTACTTTGTTGTTTTATCCATCTTAGATAGAGAAGAAAAATGTTATATTTATAAGCATGTAATATGTTGTTAAGTGTGAAAAATACTTTAATATTATATTTTAGATCTAATTTAATTTTCAATTCTCATCGATGTGATATAAGATTGTCTTCAGACTATAATTTGAAAATAAAGTAACTGCATTTCACCTTCTTTGTTATTCATTTAATTTTTCTATTTTTGTTGTCTTGTATACGAATTATTAAAATATTTGAAGAATATAACTTTTTTATTAATGGAGTTTTGTATATAGCAATCGAGTTTCAATTTAACCCGTCATAACCGACTCGTTCTACCCGCCACCCATGTTAACCGAAACCGAATAAACCAAACTTGTATACGGTCGAAATTGGGTCCAAATTAAGTCGTTGCGATTTCGAACGGTTTTATGATTTTTGGCCCAAATCCGACCGAAACCGATCGATGCTCACCCCTACTATGTATTATAAAAAAAAGGACCTATGTGATACAAACTGAAAACTTAAAGGATATATGTGTTACTTCTTCTTAGGGTGTGATTTGTATATTAAAAATAGAAAAAAGAATTTTTCATGTAATTTGAGGATATTGTTTGTTTGAGTTTTATGTATTTGGTTGTTTGATCTATTGTTGGAAGAGTTTGATCATTTTGTATTTTGGTTGTGTGAAGGAAAAGACACCAATGAGGCAAGGAAAACGTGTTTAAGGAACAGTTTGATTTGATTAAAGAATTGCATCACTATCTTTGAGAAGGACATTGTACAAAGACAAGTGGGTGAGTCTCATATTAAGCATGTGAAAAATACACACCCCAACAATGTATATGGTCCCTACTACTTAGTGTTAGTGGTTCATTTCATTTTGTATATTGTGTGTCTACATCATTGCATTATTTTTTTATTATGATTTTGTGCCTTTTGGCTTATTGGCAATGTAGACATCTAGTTTATTTTTTCCCCACACGTTAGAGCAATTTTCTTGTTGAAGTATAATGCCAAGTAAAGTTTTGACCCTACCAACTTGCCATTGAAAATATATTATCCGACATGCATGGTAATGTTAAGGCCAAAAAATAAGATATTCAATCTCCTTTACACAACAGTATCCTAATTTAGATGTGTACTATTATACTATACTAGGCTTTTACCTTATGTGTGTCAATTAAATATCAAAACTACTAGTATGTAAATTGTAATTCACCAAATTGAATCATGAATAGAAAAATGTTTCTTTAGCTACTCTTTGAAGAATTGGGTAATTTACCTATAAATAAAGATTAGCAAACTAAATGAATTTGTTAGTAAAGTAAAAATATCTTCTAGGTAAAAAATACTTTATATATTTATGAACTATAATGTGAAATGTGACTAATTTTTCTCGATGATGGAAAAGAGAAAAGAGATCACTGATGATATAAATAGGACGAGTTTTAACATGGAGAAATGTTCAATGTCACCATCATATTCCAATCACATATCAGCCATAGGTAATGAAAGATGTGAGAAATTAAGGAAAGTAACATACTCACCCATGTGTTGCCCTCTAATAAAGTGAGTATTTACATATTGCTGCTATAAGTTTTGAATGCGAGTTAAAAATAAATGAAGAATTTTATCTATCTACTATAATAAACATAATAAAAGAAGATGTTGGTCTAATGTCTATATTGTCCATGATCTTTAAAATTTTAATTTTTTGTATGCACACAAATATGAGGATGAAATTGACATATTTGCACTAAACTCACCGCAATCATTTTGGATTTCAAATGATTCAAAATCAGATTTAATAATAACTTTTGTGAGACCCACAACTTATTCTCTTTTTCTTCTCATTCTTCTCTCCTCTTTTCCTTTTTCTCTTTTCTCTTCCCTCTTCTCTGTTACTTTCTTTTTCTTTCTTTTTTTCTTACTTTCTTCATTATTTCTTCTCATTCTTCTCACCTTTCAAATCCAAACATGCATTTAAGACAGAAAAAAAATGTACGAGAAAGAAAAAGATCCGACGCAGAAGAAGAATACACAGGAGGAAGAAAAGCTACACGGATTAGGGATTTTATATGCTAAAATTTGTAAACATGAAATAAATTATTGCTTATTAAAATTTTAACTAATGATTATTAAAATAACTAAATCATTATTATTCACAGAAAACAAGTCTTTTATTTTACGAGAAAAAAATAAATTGTTGTTTATGTAAAATTTAAATAACTTGTGCACGGGGAACAAATAATTGCTTATGAAAAAAATTAACTAATTATCGTACACGAGACATTTTAGCTTACACGGAGAAGATCAAATTTAACTTAACTATTTGTTTTTTTTATGAATAAATAAACTATTTTAAAATAGTTATCATACACAAGACAAAGTGTTGGGTGATAAAAAAAATTGAAAAGAAGGTTGGTGATAAAAAATTTAAATTGACTATTATACAAGAAGAATAAGTTGTTCCTTATGAAAAAAATTAAATAATTATTATTCACAGAAAACAAGTTATTGTTGCGAAAAATTTAAAAAACTATTATACACGGGGAACAAATTATTGTTTATAAAAAATTTAACTAATCATCGTACACGAGACACTTTTAATTTAAACGGAGATGATCAAATTTAATTTAACCATTTGTTTTTTTTATGAATAAATAAACTATTTTAAAATAATTATTAAGCACAAGGCAAAGTGTTGGTGATAAATTTTTTAAATTTAACCATTCTTTCATGCTATTTGTCTCGGCTTTACAATGAGCCAAAATTCCTTCAAAATAATCTTACCGTAGATAAATAGAAATACATAGTCAGAGTTGAAAGTAAGAATAGTCCAAATGTATTTATTGAAAAATCACGGGAAATGAGTATTCATTTTTGTACAAAACAAATATTTCTTCTAAATCATTAGTTAAAATATTGCCATATAGATATAGGTGTAAATTAGTTTTTTTTATTGAACTCACAAGGAACAAATCCAATCAGGAATTAAACTAACCACACGTTGTTATTTTTAAAAAATTTAAATAAACTATTATACACGGGAACAAATTGTTGGTTGTGAACAATTTAACTAATTATCGTTCTCAAGACACTAATTTTAATTTTAGCTTACACAGAGATGATCAAATTTAACTTAGTTATTTGTCTATTTTAATATTTTTTTCTTCTATTTTTCCAATTTCATCAAAAAATAATCGACATCTTAAAAAGTATTTTTTAATTATTTTTATAAAAATTCCTTTGCAACATGGTATTTCCATCTTTCTATATCTTGTTTATAAATTGTTTTCTCATAACTTGTTGTTAATTGTGCCAAAATATAACTCATGCCTTAGAAACTTAATTATATTATGATTCTAGGATGTCTTTATAATATTGTTCTTCATCTCTAATTTATCTTGCTTCCAATCCAAACATAAAACCAATTATAACCATCTCCAGTTAGTTATTTTTATTTTTGTTACTACTCCCAAGTACCAATTAGTCGTTTTGACCAAAAATTAAAAAATATAATTAATATTGCATGCAAAAATAAAATTATGAGTTACACCCTCCGATTTCATATATAAGAATAAAAAAATTGAGAGTCCCAAGTATAAATAAAAGTTACTACAATCATTACTATTTATTGTCAATATTTCAATTTTACCCTTAATTATTACTACTCTCTTTATAGTTTTCAAGACTACTCTATTTAAGTAACAACAAAAATAAGGGTAAAATGAGAAATAAAATATTTTTTCTTATTATTTTCCACTTTCTTAGAGGATGTGTATTTTTTTTTTGTTTCTTATACTACCTCCATCCCTAAATATAAAATCCCGTTTGACTAAATTGTACTATTCATCTATTCTGTTGTGACCGTATTTTTCTAATCATGTATAGATGTAAATATTAACATATAAGATTTTGTTTGATTTGTTTTGATGAATATTTTCAAAATATCAAAATATTATAATTTTTACTATACTAGATAATTAAAGATATTAGTGATTGAAATTGTGTATCAACATACGTGCAATAGTCAAACATGTCTTATATTTAGGGACATAGGTAGTAATTAAGATTAGAGGGAGTAATTTACAAAACTGTTCTTCATTAATGTATGAAAAAGTAAAATAGAAAAATGGAAAGAAGAAATAGTAATAAATAGTTAAAAGTATAATCGGAAAAATAACATCAAATGTTTTATTGATATCCTAAAATTTAATAGTATTTACATAACTTACTTTTGAGTCTTTGATCAAATGTTTTATTAATATATAAAATATTGTTTAATTTATCCCAATGTATATTCCAAGCTATAAAGGATTTATAATTTTTTATAATAAATAATTAAAAATATTAATTGACAAAGTTTGACATTGATATATGTAAAGTGATCTAAAACGGATCTTAAAAGAAAAACTAATCATCATAGTTTAAAGTTTTCTTAAAAATCTTTCAACATTTCGTGAAAAAAAAATGATAGATACTTGGGATTCTTAATTATTTAGTCCTGAAAAAACCTTTTAGCATATGTATGAAAAATAATTGTTAGAAGAGATCGACCTTTAAATGGATCTCAGATTAAATCTCCTTAACATATATTGGATGCTTATAAAAGAGATGTGCCAACGACAAGCTGGTAAAACGGGCTACCCGGTCCGTGACGGGCCGGCCCTTGACGGGCTTGTGTCTTATCAGGCTCTGACTAAAAGGCCCGAATTTTAAACAGACTCAAACATATTTGTCCAATCTCGACCCTTTACGGACTACGGGCTTTTCGGGCCAGTTCGGTTAATATAATTTATTTTTTATTATTTCAAAAAATGACATATAAATAGATTAGAAATTTCAAATACTTTTTTTTGACGGGGAAACTCTAATACTTTAAAAAGTACAATAATATTTATAACGATTAAGTGTAGGGGAGGGTTTCCAAAACTTGAAAATCATTGCATGATTCACATCCATCACCACACCTTCTATAGCGCCATAAATATTCATATTGAAAGATGAAGATAATAATAATAGCTTATAACAACAAAAATAAAACAATATAAAAATATAAATCAGTGAATTAAGATGTGTTGTGTGCGATTATTGGTAATGGTATTGATATTTTCTTCACTTCAATGAATTTGATAATTTTAAACATGTTAGGGTGTTAATTATTGCACTAGTAGGAGCATTGTGATGAGGTGAGTGGAATAAACTAGGACTTTGGGGTTGTAGGTATTTTATTTTGGGTTATTTCTTACTATAAATGTTGGGGATAATTTTTTTATTATTATTTTAAAAATTATTATATAAACGGGCTACCCTTAGCCCGGACGGGCTACCCCGGTAAGAACACGGGCTTTAACAAGCCAGGCTAAAAAACCTGGATTTTAAATGGACTCATTTTTTTATGTTCAAACCCTCTTATTTTTCGGGTTTTTAAGCCCGCCCTGACCCATTTTGCCAGCTCTAGCTAACGCGGTACTCCTTCCGTACTAAAATTAAGTCATTTTGAGAATTTATTTTTACCAAATATAAATCACTTTACAATACCAATGTAACATTTAATGTTATTCTTCTTCTTATTATACTCTTAACTATTTATTACTCTCTTCTTTTACTTCTTCAATTTATCTTTACTATACTACTACCTCCGTCCCAAAATATAAGACTCATTTTGACTAAATGACATTATTCATGTATCTTGTTTTGACCGTATTTTTTCATAATTTATAGATGTAAGTATTATCATATAAGATTTTGTTTGATTCGTCTTGATGAATATTTTCAAGATATCAAATTTTTATAATTTTTACTTATGCCCAATTAAAGATATTAATGATCAAAATTGTGCATTGGCAAACGTGCAGTAATAAAAAAGGGTCTTATAATTTGGGACGGAGGTAGTATTAATGAAGGACAATTTTGTAAACTACTAATTCATAATTTCTCTTTTTCATACAACAGTGATTACATTTCTTAATTTGTGTAATATGGTCAAAATGACTTATATTTTGGTACGGAGACAGTAACTAGTTAGTAACACTTTATCTTTACATACTATTAATGAAAAATAATTTTGTAAACTACTAACTCATAATTTCTCTTTTTTATACAACAATAATTATATTTCTTAATTTGTGTAATATGGTTAAAATGATTTATATTTTGGTACGGAGAAAAAAATAATTAATAGTAACACTTTTGTTTTTTTTTTGACGCAACACTTTTGTTAATTAAGTGTATAATTGACAAAATGATGACTCGATAACATTAACACCACCAAAGTCAATAAATTATATGGTTAATTAACTCTAAGGAAGAATCATATACACCCAAATTAGGTAGGAATCATAATTAATGGTAAACCATTTTTTCCTGATCAGAAATTCATGCTAGAACATATCAAATTGATCTATTTTTAATCAAATCCTAAGTGTCATATCCAACTTCATCATTCAAAATCTCTTATAAATATGATCTATTTGTTCATATATTCCCTACCCACCGACCTTCCCACCAAACGCTACCCTTATGGGAATAGCTAGGATAAATAAAGGGATATAACAAAAACCATCACCACAATGAGTTCCCTTCAAAAGGAAAACTCTCATATTGAGAATTTCCAAGAAATGCCTTTACAAATAAATAAGCCATGCAAGAAAGTGAGAATACAAGTTGATAGAAATTGGTCAGGGCTTATATCTTCACCACAATTTGAAGATGGTAGCGCCGCCGTGGCGAAGATAAAAACAGAACATCACCGCGGAAATAGCGCCGGAAATCTCGGACCCAAATTGTTAAGGAGCAGTGGTGTGAGACGAAATTGGCGTTTGGAGGAATTGACTGGAAAACAAGAAAATGGAGTTACATGCCATTGATGACATCAGTAAAAGCTAAAATAAAGTTATTGTAAATATTTAATATAATTGAGACCCGCTCCAATACTAAGGGGCTAATTTCATAGAGAAGGAAAAAATGAGAGATAGTTTTTTTCTTTCTTTTTAGAAATAGACCCCTTTTAATGTTGGAGGGGATTCCAACTCAAATTTAAATAGTCTTTTATGTTGGGGGTTTTTGGTGGCAAGGTGTGGGAGGTTTGCAATATAGAAGCAAATATGTATATATATATGGTGTTTCAAGTGCTACCAAATTATGGAGAGCACTTTTTTTGCACCATAGTAATTAAAACTATTATTTGTTATCTTGATTTGATTCTTTTGTCATGAAGAATCTTTCCATTTTGTTGTAATTGATTTCAATATCAATACTAATAAACAATGGAATTAATACAACAACATAGCCCAAACAACCACATAGATATATCATAAGTTTATAACTAGGTATAATTTTTTTTTGAATCAACTAGGTATAAACATAGATATATCATAAGTTTATAACTAGGTATAATTTTTTTTGAATCAACTAGGTATAAAAATTATTGTTTTACCTTTTTTTACTAAATTTTAACCTTTAATATGTTTAATTATATTTTCAAAATTCTTTTGATAAAATTATTTTCTACAAGAGAAAAGTTTTTAAAACATATAATTCAAATTTTTTTTTCTAAATTTCTTTGGTGAGATTACTTAAATAGATGAAACTAGTATGATCCACGCGCCATGCGCGGTATAAGTATCATTTGAATTTTGTATGTATTTATTTATATATTTAATTTGTATATATTATTTATGTAAAGTTTTTTTGTATGTATAACTATCATGTGATTTGATTAGATACATATGTACAATGTTTACAAAATGGTTATCCCGTTAGGGACGGAAGACCAAGCCCAAAAAATGTAGAGTTTGAGCCTTAAAACTCTTGCTTGAATTTAATTAGGAGTTTTTAGTATGACCTTAAAAAATATGTTTGAAATATGGGCTAATAAGAACACTTTTTTATTTTAAGAAGTTAGATAAAATTCATAAATAAAATAAGCGGCTTCATCCAACCTAACAAGAAAACTTACTTAAAGTTTAAATTTTTTGTAATCATTCATATATGGTTAGATTTGTTTATGATGTGTTGATGTTTAATTTGTCTCATAAGTTTGTGTTTCACATAAATTTATTTGATTCTAAAAAAAAAAAAAACATCAATTTTTTTTTTTGTGATAGCACAATTTTAAAAAACGCTAAAAAGATTAATGATTTGGTGGGCCGGGAAGCGAACTCGCTTGTCCGCCAATAAATAGAGCGGGGTTGTAAAAAACAATGATATATGTTGCTTGCTCTTTTGATATCAAAAATTAAACAATACTAATAATTGGCATTTTTATTTATTTCAGGTTATTTTTAGATAATTATAAAACCTATCCTCATATTATATACCATACTCTTAATTTCATTTAATATTGATCTCTTAACTTATAACATTTATTTATTTATTTATTAATGCGTTGTAGTATTATTTTTACGTGTTAAACCAAATTGTAGTATTTTTTCACCTTTTATTTTGTCAAGATATTTGTTTTTTCGGTTTTGTTTTTTGTACGAATTTTTTGCTGTTTTAATTATACGATAAAGGGAGTCTTTGTAACTCAATGCAGTGTTGTGGCATATAATTGGTAACGTGAACCATACATGCGACAACTGATGTGACCAACTTTAATTATAATTATAATAATTTTTATTCATTATTATAATAAACATTTTTTTTTGTTGTATAATGTGAACGATACCTGCGCAATATCAGCATTTTGAATATTGCCATTGTTAGTGATAGTGACACTCGTAGTTGTGGTGCATCAACAAAATTGGTATTCTATTTTGACAAATTATAAAAAATAATTAGTCGTAATAGATTATTAATATTATTAAGTGATTACGAAGAAGTATAATCACATTATTGTCAGATTGTGTTGCTTTAAACTTTATAATAAATTCTTTTTTACTGCAGATCTACTCTTCACTTTATAAGATGATTCGAACTTAGAGTCACTGTTGATTTTTTACTCAGTAAATAGAAATGTAGAACCAATCAAGACAGAAATCTCGTTTGAAATCTTTCTCACTACTTGCGTTGATTTCAAATAGTTGATTAATTTTGGGAGTCATTTTGTGTCGATTAATAATTATAATTTTTGAAATTTGTTTTATAACATACACCGAAACGTTTAAAATTTTTATGGTCTTTTGTATTTGATTAATTAATTATAAAACGGTTTATTTTAAAAATAAATAGTTTTATCATTGGTTATAAATGATTTGTTAAATCTTAATAACTAATTTTTTACTTTATATTCAACAAAGTTTTATACTAGAGAAAATGAATTGTTTTGTGGTTATTTATGTACAAATGTATATTTCATAATCAAAATTTGTTGGTAAGGAAATTCAAAATAACATTGATTATAAATAATAAAATACAAAATATTAAATAGTAAATCACTCCATTTTGAATGAACGTTAAACAATGAATACAATAACTTATTCAAAACAAAATAAAAAAAAAAGCAATAGTAAAATATTGAATCATAATATTAATCTTATTTAATCTTGATGTTCTTCAAATTGATTATTGATTTTGAATTGATTGAACTTCCATTGCGGAAAGGATAAGATCTTTTCAAGTGATTATCGATAGACGGTTGACTCAGATGTTAAATCAACAGTAAGATATTAACATCGTGATTAAATAATATATTAATATCATATGTTCATATTTCTAAATAAAACAATATAAATTCAATCAATACTGGCGCAATATCAACATTTTTAATGTTGTCATTGTTAGTGATAGTGACACTCACAGTTGGTACATCAACAACAACAGTTTCTATTCTGATAAATTATCAAAAATAATAAGTCATAATAGATTATTAATATAATTAAGTTATTATGTTTAAAGATATATATATATATATATATATATATATATATATATAAGGCTCATAGTAAATCTAATCATACTTCCTCATCATAATCTAATATTCATTCTCATATTCTCATAGCAATAACCCATTCTCATAATAGTCGCCCTATATATATATATATATATATAAACAAAAAATATATGAAAAGTATAAGGGAGATGCTACGGTACAATGAAAAAATTGTCATGTACCGGTACATTAATCATGATGACCAATAATTATTTGACACGTGTCATATTATTATTATTAAAATTATTAAAATATAAAATATAAATACTGACTTGGACAAAGCTTACATTTTTATTGGTTAAAATTCTTATAGTACCAATACAATGGATTTTGTCAAAAGTACCATAGAATTTTCCAAAGTATAATCACATTATTGTCATTGTCAGATGATTGTGTTTCTCTAAATTTCATAATTAATTCTTCTAAATTGCATATCTTCTTCACTTTATAAGATAATTCGAACTTAGAGTCTCTATATATTGATTTTTGACTCAACCTTAAATAAAAAGGTAGAACCAACCAGGGCATAAATCTTTGTTGGAATAACTTTAGATGATATATATCCTATACAAATACAATTTATTCCTTTAGATGTATAAATATAAAGGATATTTAAATATTAATAGTTTTTGTATCATAGGTTTTAGTCAATCATACACAATACCTTAGTAGACTGAATCAATCCAGACACGGATTTCTTGAACAACGTGGTTGCGTCTTGATCAAATATCACGAATGTTGGCCTCTGAGCGTTTTTTAAATCTTGCATTATTTGCCAAGTACTACAACAATTTAGCCCTTATATCTTCGCCGATCTAGTAGGGGCGGTATCTATTGTCTTTTATGTGGACGCCACGCTTATCATGTAGCATGTCTGATAAACTTTCATCACCGATCATATCTTCCGTCTGACTAAAGTTTTCACACTCCGTATGCGTTCCACTATTAGAAGCTCGCGTAATGTCAAGCTCGGTGTTAAACTCCGACTCCTTTTCACCATGATGTCTCCAGACAAAACAATCATTCATAAAGCCATATCTCTCTAAATCCTGTATGACATTGTTTGGATTCTTAATGTATCCACACTTACATTTAAGACACGGATATCTTATTCCTCCATCACTTTCATACGTATCTTGCGATATTGCAAAAGCAATAAATCCACGAATTCCTTTCTTAAAATTTGCTTTAAGTGTCCTTTTTCTCGGATATTTTCTATCATACATCCAACTTCGATTTAAAATATTTTGATCCATCTTCTGCATCAATAACATTAATTCAAATTAATTTTTATTATTTATTTATTTATGAGTCACGAAGAATAATTACGTGCTCCCAAATTATCTTAATACACAAATTATTATTATTATTATTATTATTATTATTAGTATTATTATTAAATAACTCAAAAAAATTTATTATTACTAAGTAACATTTTAAATCGGTACAAAAAAACTATTATTATTAAATACATCTACAAAAATACATTTTTTTGTACGATTTTAATAATAAGGTCAAATGCTAGTTTTTTGATACGTTACTAATATACATCTAAAACTAAAGTCAAATGCTATTTTTAATCCAAAAAATTTACGAGCTATCCAGAACTATTTAAATCCAAAAAAATAAATGCTAATTCATATATAATTCTTTTGTACTAACTAGCATTACCTTTTATATTAATTTTTTTTTGGTAAGAATTTAATAATAATAAACTTGTGCAATGAAACCTACAAATTGATGAGCTCCCAAAAGCTAATTCATTGATATTATTTTTAAATCTCCACAGTTTATTTGGTGTCACTTTTCTCATTTTATTTTGGATTAAATATACTTTTGGTCCTCTAAATATTTTCAAAGTTTCATTTTGGTCATTTAACTATTTTTCGTTCCGTTTTGGTCCTCTAACTTTCATTATGTTAATCTATTTGGTTTTAATTATCGTTAGAAAAATGCTAAAAATATTCATTTTGTGTACGTGACACTTAGTGACTTGGTGGCATTGGCGTGAGATACAATAGGAAAACGCCACGTGGCTAGAGACCTTCTTCATCGCGTACGGAGCTTCCTCCATCATCTTCTCCGTTCACATCACCGGTGATCTTTCTAGTCACGAAAGCTTACGAAACGATACTCCAAAATCTCTCATTGTTATTTACGTTGAATTCAATTCTGATGTTCGTTTTTTCAATAGATGCTTCTACCTCTCGTTTTTGACATTTTTCTAACAGTTAGGACCAAATAGGTTAATGGAATGAAAGTTAGAGGATTAAAACAAAACGAAAAATAGTTAAAGGACCAAAGTAAAACTTTGAAAATACTTAAAGGATTACAAGTGTATTTAAGTCTTTTATTTTTTACGCAAAGCTAAGGTACTCTTTCTGACAGCTATATTATAATTAACTAGCATTATTTTTACCAAAACATCTATTATTATAACTAACCTCGAATAATATAATGTGTTGAAGTTTGGAAGCAACACCAATAGCAGCAACACTGGGTAGCAATTACAATCACATGCTTGAAAATAGAACAAAAAATTGGCTACAAAAAATAATACAACACATGTTATATTAGTAAATTAAAATAAATTTACAGAAAAATTAATATTCTAATGAAAAAATAGAATAAGAAAAAATAAAATATTTACCAAAATTTTATATGTTACTAGTAAATTTGTAGTAGAAAATATTTGAAGTATAGAATTGAAATATTATATTGAGAATGAAGTTGTGAAAGTTGTTACCCGTTCTTCCTTCCATTTTAGAATGCATTGACAACTACCACTACAAGAAAAGAAGAAAACAGCGGCGGTCGGATAGCGGCGGTTATGATATAACCGTCGCCGCTTTACATATATACCGGCGGTTTTACAACCGCAGCTGCTACACTACATTGCCGGCGGTTGGTAAGGTATAACCGGAGGTTTCAAACCGCCAGTGTTTGATTTTTTTTTCTTTTTGGTTTTTTGTGTTGACCACCGATTTTTCTACATCTATTTTTATTATTTTATTAAAATAAGGAATCACACGACTCACACAAAAACTCTTCATCGACTTCTTCCTCTCCAATCCCTTTCCTCCGTTGGCCGCCTACCGCCCTCTCCTGTCTCTTCGTTCACGGTATGCTAATACGAAGGAGTTCTCTTCATTGAACCATTAACTAGGTTACTCTTTTGTGTGTTTTTGTTATTGATGATTTATGAGGGAATCGACGAAGGAATTGTTGAATGAGAGAATGACAATTTTCTCCGCGCATTGTTCGTTTCAGCTTAGTTTTCGTTTCTTCAAGGGTGAACCTTCTTCCTTCACTTATTTTTCTTAGATCTAACTTAAAGAAATTCTTAAATTAATTTCAAAACCCTAATCTTTCAATCATGGAAAATCTGAAATTAAACATTGTTGAGGTGGATTGATTATCTTGACGTTCTTTAAACTTCTTACTTTGCTCAAATGACCAATTTTTATATGAAAACCCCAACCCCTCCTTTTTCTTCAATGTGAGAACCTTACTGCCTTTTAAATTAATTCTTAGTTTTTGTTATTAAAGTTTATTTTAGCCTCTAATGTGACTTTTATTGTTATTGTTTTGTATTGCACTGCTTTGATCTGCATGTGTGATGTCTTTTCCTCTACTTATTGTGTTATAATTTTTTGCTCTCAGATCGTGCTTTGGTGGTGGTCCTCCTGATTTAATTGTTGGGTTCAGCGTCGACATCCGTCTTAGTTTTCTGAATAGCTCATTGTGAATCTTTTGAATAAGATTGAGATGGTTGATGGTTCTCTTTTCTAATACTTGTTTGTGTTTTGTTGAAAATAAATTTGATCTTTGTGTTACTAAATATCACTCGTATTATTTTAATGCCCTGTTGGTAAAAATCAAGTTAAGTGGAAGTGAAAAAGTGTAATTTTTGTATTGGGTTGAAATTGAAACAGGCTATAAGCTTAATTTTGAGATATACATTTAAAAACATGAATCATCCCTTATTCTTTCTTTTATATTTTATGTTTTCTCAATATCTCCTTTTTTTGGGTGACATATCTTGACAGCTTGTGATATGATTTATTGCACTTATTCAAGAAAAATTAGTCTGTGGTTAGACTTGAATTCAACAGATGAAATTATTAGGATGGATGCTGAAACTATATGAAGAAACAAATAGAATGGGCCTCTTATCTCTCTATTAAGTTGTCATAGCGAAACTATTTTGTAGTAAATTTCATATTTCATATTTGTATTATTGTCCTTGGTTTCGAATACTAAATTCAAAAAATTAGAGTATTTGAAATGAGTAATTTTACCCATCTAAAGTTTGAACTTTGTAGAGCTAGTAGATAAGACTGTGGCTTATTTTCTGAAGAATTATCCCATTATAATTTTTTGGTTTTGCAGGAGGTATTGCGGAAGGCTGAAGTTGCTGGAAATATTGTCTGCCTTGTAAAAATTAAACTTGTTGCTCCTGCAATTTATGTGTCTAAGACGTAGACCCTTGACATGGTTAGTGCAATATTCACTTAAACTTTGATTTCATAAATGTTTTTGAACTAAATTGACAGAGAAATTGGGTACTATTTTCTATTAGTGCAATTAGTGCATATATTATTCTTTGTGCAATGAGTGTTGATTTCTATTAGTGTTGACATACACACACAGCTGCTAAAGGGATCCCTTCTCAAAGGTGGATTGAATCACTATTACATACAAGCATCAGACAGAAACGATTCTTGTATACAACTTACTGCAATTAAATAGTCCCTCTTTGATTAGTAGGATTCCTTATTTCTGACTTTTACTTTCTTTCTGTTATTGCAAATGAAGAGAAACTTGCATCAAAGTGGACTATTGTTGCCTCATTAATATTAAATATGGTTAGTCCAAATTTCCTTGAAATCAATTTTGTAGTAGTTTATTTAATTTTATGTATATTAGTTTATATGGACTTTTTTTATGATAGAAATATTTGTAGAGAATAGCTTGACAGTTTCAATATTTCTTCCCACTTTATTTTCATAAGTTCCCCGTAACTAAGTGTGTGGATTTGTGTTTAATCCAATCGCCTAAGTTGAATTCCTTGATACTTGGCTAAATAAATTTCATCCAAAGTTCGTTATCTGGTCTTATTGTTGTTTTTCAGAGGGAAAAGAATGAAGTTCTTGTTGAGGATCCAAGGTGCAACCTTCAAAATAAAACAGTAATTGTTGATCTCTTATAAATTCTTTTATTTTTGTTTTGGTAGTTAGCCATAGTTTTATAGAGTAGCTTTTTTATTAAATCATTCTTGCAATGTTGAATAATAAATGCAAGTGTAGTTTTTCATGTTTCATTCTTTCAAGCTCTTTAGCTCATTACAAAGAAAAGGGAAAATAGCAACAAACCTTCCACTACGGTTGCTCTATAACCTTCGCCGCTTTTATACTGTGGTGGTTGCCCAGACGGTTCATTGATGACCGCCGTCGTTATATTGGAGACTTTTTGTTGTTTTTGGGATGAAATGTCTTTGGTTCTGGAATAGTTAATGTTGGACTGGAGAGGACAATGGAGCCAACTGTATATATAGGAGTTTAACTCGTGTGTTCATTGCAATGGAAGCTGTATTTTTTGTGATTCTACGGTTATTGTTGCTCTATATTGTGTGTCCATTGTCCAATAAGAGAATAATGTGGATTGATATATTGTTGTTTGTCTGTTCTTTATAACTTTTTACACTTTATTTTTCTTATTTAATAAACAGGTTTCTCATGCCATTAAGAATGCCCTGCTGGAGCTGATCTGAACAAATTCTCAAATGATGCGTACCGATATGTAGGTATGGAAAATTAAAATTATTATAGTTCTTATGTGATAATCTTTAGTGTTGCTTTTTCCATAGTCAATTTTTCATTATATCTTTTTTCACAATCATATGCTGGAGCAGCGGTACAAAGAAGCATGAATTGTAGAGCCGCTCACATTTTTGCTATATCAGATCTGTTATAGGTATAGATCAATGTAGAAATAGATTTGTCACAAGAGAGTTAGATTTGTTATTGCTATATCACTGTTATTTGATTTAATTGTTGTGAAAATGTCAATTTTAGATCACTTTTTAATACTCATTTTTTTGTGGGTTTAAATTACAGGTTTTAGACACGGATGCTCTCACAAGAGGAAGACTTTTTTCTTTAGCTAATCATGAAACACTGGATTAGGGTGGTTATTGAGTACTTTAGTAGATTGGTTGAACACTAGTATATTTTGAAATACAATGATATCTTTTGAAAGATGTTTTAGATGTGAATGATTTGATATTATAATATTTTCCTTTACGTTGAAATACTAAGCATTTGAAGTGATTAGAGAAACATTAATATTTAGAAGTACTTGAGTCATATGAAATTTCTTATTATGTTTACTTTTATATTTTTGTCTTATTTTGTTTGAATGTAAAAATAAAATGCAAAGAAATATTTTTATATATCATTATTACTATACTATAAAAACACAAAGCATGAAAGAAAAAAAAAGTGGGAAAAAAAAAAGATTTGCAATAAAATTGTGGGAATCAAAAAAAAAATTATCAAAAAAAAATGGGAAACGAAGATAGCGGCGGTTTTAACCGCCGCAAAATGTGCAGAAAAATTGCAAATCAATGTCAAATAGTGGCAGTTTTAAACCGCCGCAAACACATGAACCGCCGCAAAAACCCACACAGCCGTCGCTAATAGATTTAGCGGTGGTTACACCAACGGTTGCTCAGAACCGCCGCTAATTGACCTAGCAACGACTCTTTCTAGGACGCTTTTTCAACCGTCGCAGTATGCATTTAGCGGCGGTTTGAACCGCCGCCGCTTGCTGAATTTCATGTAGTGTACTCACAATAATAAATCCACACACCAACTTCAGCTCAAGTGCAAGCCAGCTATGACACGGTTTTAATTAGTGTAATGTGTTTCCCAGAAAATTTTCTTAGGAAAGTTTCTGGGTCTCACGAAAATTTAATGAGAACTTGCAAACTGTGTGGCTTGATCAGTAGTGTAATCTGTTTCCTAGGAAAATTTCTGGGTCCCACGAAAATTTAATGAGAACCCGCAAACTGTGTTTTCTTGATCAGTGTGTAAGTAGTTTCCTAGGAATTTCCTCGGAACCTGACATGTGCAAATTTCTGACATGTGAAGTTTGCGAGGAAATATTTCTAGGTAACGACATAGGGAAACACGCAAACATTTGACTTTTATGCGAATTACTTTCCTAGGAAATATTCGTTGGAAACCTTTGAGTTTTGCGAGGAATAAAACTTCCTCGATAATATTCCTGGGAAATTTCAAAATTTCTTGTAGTGAAAGTAACTAAATAATCTACTTTTTAGTATTTTAATGTCAACTGCCAATAAAATACGGGGGTATTTCTGTAAAAGTATGATTTTCTCTCTTTCATTCACATATTTCTTCAGACATTTGTTGACTTTCACGAGCTTTGTTGGTTTCATATTTTATAGACATTAAATAACCATGAACGCGGGCATTTTCGGACAAATCTTTGGGAAATTGTTTAACAATTTAATAAAATCCTTTTCACTCAACCTTGTTCGATTGGAAGTAGAAACATTCTTAGCAGCTTCGTCAACAATCTTATGCAACAAGTTGTTCATCATCTCTATGCTTTCCACCGTTATTTCTAATTCGAAACTTCATAGATGTGCGTTTTGAAATCCACGCATCTTCTTCCACCAACTTTCTTCTCTTCTGATGCTGCCATGATTCTTCTTCGATTTGCTGCAAAATCAGTTGTAGAATTACCAGATAGATCGGGTTGTTGTATATAGTGTTTCTATCTAATCGTTTTTAAGATATTTGATATATCATTATATATTGATGATAAAAGCTCTCAGGCCAGCCCGATTTGCATGAGGTTACATGGACTTGAGCCGAAAAGCTCCGCCAACCCGATACTATATATTTGATATTATTTTCATAAAAGTAATATTAATAAATACATAAAAATTATCATTTAATTTTTAAAATTATTATAAAAAATATAGTTAAACATGTAAGTTTAACAAAAAATATTTTATTTATCTGAAACTTTGATAAAAATTAGACTAAATTAGATTTTTGGTCTCTTAACTTATTATTTATTGATTTTATTTTGGTCTCTTAATTAATTATTGTTACATTTGATTCTTTAATTAATTTATTGGTTTCATTTTGGTTCCTTCATTAATTAGTGTTACATTTTAGTCTCTTAACTATGCTTCGTCTGCCAAATACATATTACTACTTTTTCAAAGCCGTTTAAAAAATACTATATTTTTCTAAGACATAAAATATTATTAGTAAACATTGCATTTTATTTTTATTATAAATATTGAAACAAAAATATCACTATACTTTTTACTATATTTTTTATGCATAAAATAAAGGGTTAATTATATGTTTTTAGTCCCTACAAAATGGTGAGCTTCTAAGCTTAGTTTTTACTTAATTTTTATTAAATTTTAAGTCCAAGTAAATGTATCATGCACTCAATTTTGATTTCTACCGTTAAATCAGTATATATTTTTAAATGAATTTTTCGGAAGTATGTTTTGAACATCATAAAAAGTTTCTTAAAAAAAAAAAACTCAAAATATGATTTTTAGATCATGATTTTCATTACTTTTATGTCGACTTTTTGTTATCTAAAAAGTTCACATTTAATTCATATCATATTAAAGTATTCTAAATTTTGGTAAATAAACTTTTTATGATATTTTAAACAGGCGTATATAAAAAAATCATTCAAAAAATTTAAGAGTTGAATGACAAATAAAAAAATATAGATTTAGTAGAGACTAAAACAATTTGAAAAAAAATAGAATAAAAATTAAGGACTAAATGGGAGGGATCAATAGATAATATAGTTAAGCCTAAAATAAAATTACAATGTTTAATATAATATTTCATTAAAAATACTGCTTTTTATTATCAAATTTCAATTGGTTTAGTGGTGATAAGCGTTGAACTAGGTAGGAAGATCACGCGGTTCAATTTCCCACAAATGGGAGGAAGTACTAGAACCACTTGATATCATAACTTATCCCGAGCCAAAGTAGTCGGTCAAATGAATCGAATATTGATGGTGAAAACATAAATAAAAATATTATTTGTAGTACTCATTTCATGAATCATAATTTTAAAATATTTATGACCTTTACCGAAATTTTCATGAATGTATTAAATATTTTATATATATATATATATATATATATATATATATATATATATATATATATTATATACTTTTATTCATTTAACTAAATTCAACAGGTCTTAACCAAGAGTAGAGGGTTCGATCCTCTCATTAGATACGGAACAACTTTAAATTTCTAGGCCAGGTAACGTACCATTTGAGGTACCTCTAATCTAACTAGGAGAATAGTCACTGAATTCAGCGGTGGTACCCTAATCTCGGCCAAAATTTCAACAGGTCTTAGCAAAAAAAAGGGTTATTAATACCCTTTATCCCCTGTAAAATACCCGAAAATTGTTTTACTACCATGTAAAAAAATTGTTGCTTTACCCCATGTAATATAAAGATTATGTGCTTTACCCCCCTTGACTTAGTTAACCAAAGTTGACTGGGCAGAATCTGGAAAATAACCCTTATAGCGACGATATTCAGAGCTTTAGTGACGGTATTAAAAATCATTCATATATAGTGACAGTGTTCATAACGTTTAGTGACGGTATTCAAAGTTTTCAAAATCACAAATGCAAAAATCTTAAAACAAGCTCAAAACTTGTGACTCAAAACTTTTTTTTTCTCCCGATCACGAATCTGAGCTCATATTTCACATTAGAGGTCTCAAAATTCAAAAACCAAAAAATGAGGAAAAAGAAAGAAAAGTGGTGGTCTGATTAGAACATCTTAGGCATTTAAACACGTAAGTAAGGTTTGGTTCATGATCAAGAAGCTTTATAGAAGTATTTCCCTAGCTTACTTTGTGCTAATTCTTAATGTTTTGCTATGAACCATTTCTTCTTCTTTTCTTCTTCTTGAGCTCAGATTTCGTGATCAGGAGAAAAAAACAAGTGGAATAGACTTTTGTTTCACATGTTTTGAGCTTGTTTTAAGATTTTTGCATTTTTATTTTGAATATCGTCACTAAACATTATGAACATTGTCACTATATGTGTGAATGTGTTTGAATACCGTCACTAAAACTTTGAATATCGTTGCTATAATTTTTATTTTCTAGAGTCTGCCCAATCAGCTTTGAAAACTGTCACTAGAAGTCATGAACACTGTCACTATATACAGACGTGTTTGAATACCGTCACTAAAGCTCTGAAAACCGTCGCTCTTAGTTTTATTTATCAGATTTGTCCAGTCAGCTTTAGTTGACTAAGTCAAGGAGGGATGAAACACAAAATCTTTATATTACAGGGTAAAGCAACAAAAAATATTTACAAGAAGATAAAACAATTTTTCGAATATTTTACGGAGATAAAATGGTATTAACCCAAAAAAAAAACTAAATTCAACAGGTTCTCCTTTTTTGGTCAAATATACTCTGAAAACTTAATACAAGGAATCTACCCAAAAAAAAAAACTTAATACAAGGAAAGTTTAATAAATTTAGTCAAATTTCTTGTTTAGAAAATAAAAATTTGTCAAAAAAAATAAATAAAAAACAAGAAAAACATTAAAATATTTTTTTTGAGCAAGAAAAACATTAAAATATAAAAAGTATGTGATATATATTATTCAATTTTTTGACTGAATTAATAATAAGATAAGGTAGTAATCATGTTCTTATTAAAGTAAAAGAGTAATAATCAACTTTTAACCAACCAAGTTAAACTTTTTTCACTCTATATATATAACATAATATTTTAAACCTAATATTTTTAACAAAAGAACTCTATTTGAAGCATATTATACAAAATAACTGTTTGTCAGCCAATTGGCATTACACAAGTTTTACTTGAACACCTTATGTTATATCAAAATTGTGTCACCTACATTACCCTTCTAAACAATTTCCTATTGTTATTGCTTAATAAGCAAAAATATCCTATAAAATGTCATAGGATTTTCTCTGGTTTTTTTGTTATGGCCTTCAAAGTTTCATCATAGACCCTTGAGTCAAGTTTCAATCTTTTTCCTCATTCTTTTTTTGAGTTCCTTTGTCTTTGCTCTAAAGCTATAAAACCACATTGTTTCCATTAATTATTTGAGAAGTTCTTTGATTAGTGGATTAAGTGAACTTGATCAAGAACCAAAAATTAAAACTTATGGGTTTAGTTTTGTTTAATTGGTCGTGTTTTTGTTTGTGTCTGTTAATTAGAAAAGTAGGAGATTTCGAGTTTTGACTTTATAATTTTTTAGGTTTGCAAAAATGGAAAACTCAAACAATCAGAATATGAATTTTGGTATAAACAAATCAGGAAATAACATAAAAAAGAATCGCTTACAACAAATTATTGATTTTCGCAATAATGTTATATCGTATGGTAGACATCATTATCCTCCGGACATAGTTCACAACATTCACAAAGACGATTTCAAGAGTTTTGTTCAACTCCATACTGGAAAACAATCTGATGGAGCTCAACCACTTGCAGAGATCACAAGATTGCAGAAAATTAGGCCTCCACCATTGTCCATTGTGAGACCACAAGTTCCGGTTCAGGTTCAAGTTCCGGCTTCTGCACCTCCTCCACTGGCTTCTTACAATGTATCGTCTTCACATCCTTTGAAGCATATCATTGATCCCCGTCTTGTTGACCATTCATGGATCAATATTGTTGAGTCTCCAATATCTGCTTTCATGAGAAAGTTTCAAGAATCAACGATGAACTTTGGTGATTTAGGAGGTAACCAGTTCCAATCTAACCCTCCTAAAACACAAATAACAAACAATGTGAATGTTCAATGTCGACCACACCATTTTCCTTCCTCGCAAAGAAATGGCCCGCAGTCATCAGAATCCCTACTGCCTTCGCTGAAAAATAACGACAATTTGATATCATCCCGATCGCCTTCTAAGCCCCTATTTTCACCGAGCATTTTTTCTCCACCTTCATCACCCGAATACCTTTTCCATCCATATCTACAAAATAATGGGATTTCAAACTCTAATATTGAGTCTCCACTTTCTGCAGGAATTTTTCCTTTCACAAGTCCGAAAAAGCCAGACGATCAATAACATTTTCATGCTTTCATCAAGGGTTCTCTCTTTCAGTTGAGCGGGTTACCGTAGTATTTGTTTTTTGTTATATAAGGATAGGGATACTTTTTTGTAATAAAAAGAAGCATTAAATAAACAATGGATTGATGTCAAAATGTAAATAAGTATTTCTTTAATAACATGGCATGTATTTTTAAGTAGAAGGAAAATTATATATTTTGGACAAAATTTGAGTGTGTTGAATAGTCTTGATTTTTTTTTTGACCACTAGTTTAATCTGGTTCGGGACGGTTCTGACATTAAGTGGTATTAGTCCCCTCTTAAGCGCACTTCTAGGATTGAACCGTGGTCCTTACTATCAAGTTCAACGTCAATCACCACTGGACCAATTAACCTTAAATTTCCAATTTTATCAATGATTGTTTTAGTAAAGTTTTGTTTGCTAACTTGAATCGAGTCAAAAATGAAGAAAAATTACAATTGTACCAAATTGAGTAAACTCACTGGTCGTGAACTTCATATTTGCTTGATGAATATTAAATTTGATTTGGATTTGATGATACTTGATGTTGGAATTCTATCATAAGAGGAGTCTCTTTGTATAGAGGAAAACCTTTGGGAACAACTCCTTAAGAAGATATTTGAAGATCTTTGATGGTGGGTGGACATTATTTTGATTGGTTTTTGCTTTAGTACTGAAATGGATTGGTTTTTGTTGAGAGTGAAGAAAAGATTGGAACTACTATATCATTTTGGCATGATATTTGATTAAGTAACAAGTCCTTAATGGCTACATTTTCAAGATTGTATGCGATTTTAAATAAAAAAACATTTAGTTACAAAAGCGTTTATTTATCTTACAGAAGTGTTTACTTATCTTGAGGAGAAGTTTCTTTGTGTGGAAGGAAGAACTCTAGGTACAACTCCTTCAGAAGTTCGACAGTACTTCTATCTCTTTTCGTCAAAACGAATGGTGGTGGGGTGATACTCACGGTGGAGGTACGTTCTTTGTTATTGCAGCTTATAACATTTAAAATTATTGCATGAATTTCACTGTTAGCCTCTTTGAAAGAAAAAGAAATAACTGTGTGTTGGAGCAATAACAAAAGACAAGCATGTATGTTGAAAGAAAAAGAAATGACTATGGTTATTACTGAAGTGAAAAAGTTTTCGGAACAAAAGGAGAAAGAATGAAACATGAGAATTTGATAATGAGCTTTACCATAAGAATTAATCATCCTAAAGCTGATCTTGTCATCTCATATGCCAAGAAGCATGCTGCATTAGCAGGAACACTTCTGCCCATTGCAGGACCAAAACCTTTATATAGACCTTTGAATCCCTCAGAAGCCATAATCTTTCTGAATGCATCAAATGAACCAGAAAATTTAGGGTTCTTATAATCATCTACTTGAAGAACACTTTTAATAACATCGGTTGGGTAAACAAGGAACCAGAAGGAACCTCCAGCCAAGCCTCCGGCAACAATCAGAGAACCTCTACCTAGACCAGAGGTATCGGTTCCACCTGCAAACCGTTGCTTTAATGCTTCATATACACCAAACATTATCGCGTTTCCAGGTATCTCACGTGCCATCGTGGGAACCAAGCCTTTGAACAGACCTCTCATACCCCCTTCTGACCGGAGAACTTGTCTGGCCACATCCATCGGACCTCCATATTTAACAGCCACAGCTTCTGTTCCAGTACCAGCAAGTGCACTTTGTGCTTGCAACCTAATGGTATTCATAATGAAACAAAATAATTTAGTACAAAATCAGTACATAGTTAGAGTGCCTGTGTGTAATTAATATCTGAACAACTATAAGCATTGGCTAATCATAACTAATAGGCTGATGAATTCATTCAGTTTATTCTAATCTATGTTGTTAATCTCAGATGACCCCGAGAAATACTATAGCGGTATAGCAGAGATCAGGATGGCTGCTATTGTGAAGACCAAGTAAAAATTTATAAAGTAAATTATAATCAACTTTGTCATTTCCCATGAAAAAAAGTTCTAAATATAATCAAAATAACATACAATGAAAAAGAAAACACAAAACTAAGAGGAAGGAGAATAATGAAAACAAAAAGGAAGCAAGAAATAACTCAAACAGAAACAGAAAGGAAGGAGAATACAACCCCTTACACAGAAACAAACCAAGGAGAATAACAATGGCAGAACACGAAATATAGAAGAACTCGAACGAAAGAAGGGCAACAATTGTAGAACTCGAACGAAAGCAAGACGAAGGAACAATGGCAGCACGATGAGAATAAAGGACGAAGAAGAATGAAAAGTGGCCACAATTGAACAATATTAGGCCACTCAACATTTTCAGACATTCAATATAATTTACAATGCTTTCAAACAATTTATTTTGTCAGTGGAAATAGAAACAGCAAACACCTAAAGGGATCAAAATCAACAAAAATCCATAAGGAACACTAAAAATTTATGCATGTTGATTGAAAGAAAATGAAAACAGACCTACCTGCATTTGATTAATTCAGTTGGGCAAGCAAGAAAGGAAACAGCAACACCAGCTCCAGCTCCACAAACAAACTGTTGATTCACCGTTAGGGGAGCACCGGGATGTGACCTCACTAATGATTCCATTTGTCCCCTAACTGTAAACAAGAGAGCATTGAAGGCCGCAACCGTAGCAAGTGGGGCACCCATACCTTTGTATAAACCCCTTGGACCTTCGGCTGCTATTGTCTGCTTGACAGCATCAAATGCACCAGAATACTTGGGAAGCTGACCAGGGAGTGGTGTAGGCTGGCTTTGAAGCTTGACCTTGATGGTGTCGAAGGGGTGTCCACATATCAATTGTGCTGCCCCTCCAACAGTTCCAGCTGCAAGGTCCTTTGCCACGTCTCCCATCTACAAAATATAATTTTAAATAAAGTATCAGAATAAACAAAGGATCATTGTTTTCAATCGCACATAACAAAATATTGCAGTTTGTTCAAATTTCACCAGGCTACAATGTTATAGCGCTGCAATAGCCTCTATTTGACAACACTTAATACTAAATCATGTACCGCGGAACAATAGTGGTTTATCGAAATTCGGCAACGCCTTAAGAGATACAAGAGATGAGAACAAACTTCTTTACATTAAGCTTCAGACGAAATTCTTACGTTTACAGACATGGTACTTTGGAGTCTTTGTTCTCTTACTGAAATTTTCATAATGATTGATGTTCAAGGTATACCTTTTCAGGCAACAAATAGTGCTAACAAGAAAGCTAAACTTCACATAGTAAAATATTGAAATTGTTAAATACTCGGAAAGGGAGCATACTTTGGTTTTTTCTTAGCATAACTCGATATAGTTTTAGACTTTTAGTTACAGGCCTAAATCTTTTGCTTTACTTCAGTTTCAATGTTGTTGTCCAAAACACTTTCAAAGTGGCTCAATAATATCACAATAAGAACCACGCAGACAAAATTCAGTTTACCGAAACAATGCTTAAAGATGGATAAGATTTTTAATTTATAGATATACAAGGAACATCATAGGATTCAATGGTATTAATTCCCAATTAACTCAAAATTTCCCTGAATTATATTGGCTTTCAACCCTCAACATAATTTCAACCTATGAATTAGCCAAAAAAAACTTAATGCAACACATCATGAGAAAGAGGAAGGGAAGTAAATGTCGAAATCCAGTTTCACATTTGACGGGAAAAACTGTGAATGCATAACACACTGTGGTTGCGATCCTCAATACACTCAAATGCAATCAATATGGTCTCAACTCTCAACTACAGTGACAGTATAATGGCAAATTTCACAACATGGACAAAAACACAAACACAACAAAGGCAACCTATAATAAGCATAAATACAAACACAGACACCGAACACAACAATGACATCGACATTTATACATGGATAAACAATTTAAGAAAATGAAAGTGATTGAACGCGACTCTACATGTGTCGGTATCAAATTATCAATCATATCTGTTGGTGCAACATAGAATGCAATTTCTTGAAAGACACTAATTTTTCAATCAAACAATATAATGAAGAAGAATACACATTATAAATTTTAAAATCAATTGTTCGCATAATAATCGAAGAAAAGCTATAGAAGAATCTTACCGAGTTGTAGCAGAATATAAAAAATCAAATGATGAGTGAAAAAATGAGCGAAATCCGAATGATTTGAAGAGACTAATATAGTGACGTGGGAGAATCTAAAGACAATGAAATGAAAAATGAGAGAGCCACAGGATAGTTGAGAAGAAGACAAAGAAAAGAAAAGAGAACAAGATTGGGAATCAGAGGTAGCAAAAGGAGCTCTAAAAAGCCACACTCCTTTTTTTACAGAGTAAGGAAGCCACTCTTCTTATTCAGAAATGATATGAATGAAAGAGATTGATTTGCTTATCTTTTAGCCTTTTTTTTTCTTAAATTTTATAGGTTTAATCACATATCCCTCAAGTTTTTTTTAAGTTTCAATTTAGTCCCTTGCATACTTGTGTCAAAAAAAAAATTAGTCCCTTACATTTAAAAGTTTTTATTTTGTCTCTTACATTATTGATTTTAAAGTTTTTTTTTAAACGACATTATTGATTTTAAAGTTAGATATACAATTTGAACAAAAATTTGACTAAAAGAACTAACTTTAAACTTTTAAACGTAAAAAACTAAATTAAAACATAAATTAGATGTAAAAGATCAAATATGTAATTAAGTCAATTTTATTCTACCAATAGAAAAAACTTAAAATATATAATCGCTTGTTGGGTTAATGAAAGTAATAGACTCATTATTATTATTTTTTTACTAAAATAGACTCATTATTATTATTATTATTATTACTATTATTATTATTATTATTATTATTATTATTATTATTTAGGTAAAATTACATCATCTCGTGAATTTAGCTAAGCTGGTAAAAATATCACATTTTATGTTTAGAGATTAGGGTCGAACTCTAATACTTCCACTTGTTTATTGTCAAGGGATGAAATTGTAGTCACTAGACTACCTGATAAAATAAATTAGGCTTAAATAATGTTCAGATCCTTGTAAGTTGCGTTTTTTTTATATAAGTCCCTGTAAGTTTTTTTGTTTTTATTAAGTCCCTGCAATTATATATTATTTTGAAATTAATCCCTAAAGTCAAAATCCGCAGGAAAATTTGAAGGAAAACATATAATTGCAAGGACTTGCTTAAAACAAAAAAATTTACAGGGACTTATATCAAAAAAACGCAAACTTACAGGGATATGAACATTATTTAAGCCAAAAAATTACATCAAGATCTTTTATCTATTTATTTATCTATTTTGTTACATTTATTGTTAACTTTTATTAATTTTAGTTAAATCATCATAAAGTGTTTATTAAGGTAATTGTTCAAGAAAGTAATAGACTCATTATTTTTAAGGTAAATTACATCAAGATCTTTTATTTTATCTTTATTATTTTTTCAGTTTTTTCCACCGATATCCAACCTACTAAACCGACTAATTTAGTTTGGTGTTAGTTCTGACATCAAGTGATTTCAATCTCCTTTCGAGCACAGTTGCAAAGATCGAAGTCAGTGAATCGTAGTAGGCATGGCAACAAGGCAGGGACGAATCTTGTTCTCCCCAAATCCACAAAGTTCGAATATCCCCATAACAATTCATATTCTTATCGTGAATAAAAATTGAAACCACAAAAAACATACTTAGCACGGTTTGGATATCCCTAACAAATTTCGGGTATCGTTGTTTCATCTCATCTCTACATAAAATTGTGTTGCATTTTTTTTTTTATTAAAAAACAAAGCCAACAACAAAGTTTTTAATCAAAGAATAAAAAAAAAAAATTCATTTAATATTAAAGTTATATATAAAAATAAACATATGAATAAGTGCTTAAATTTGTGGGTGCTTAAACTTATAACCTCTTACAACTATGAGGTTTTAGGTTCGAGCTCGGTCTTTACATCCGACGTAACTATTTTGATATTATTCGGTGACTATTTTTTTAGGGTTAGATCATAAAGTTAATCTTTTTTTTTTGTAGTTAGGTTTTTTTTGTAGTTAGTCTAGCAGCTAGAAATTAACACCCTTAAAAGTGAATGAGTTGATATACTAGATTCAAACCCCGACGCTGCATAAATATGCAATGTTCTTTTCTACTCCCTCCGTCCCATTATATAAACACCCTTTCAAAAAAAGTCTAGACCCAAAATATAAGCCCATTTGCAAATTACTAGATGCATTTATTACTTTTTTTCCTTACACATACCCCTAATTATTACTACTAAGTTGCATTGGAATGCAAAAAGTCAAACTTTTACACATACAAACAAAGGACAATTTAGTAAAATTTACACACAAACTAACACAATAATTATACTACCAACATTTTTTAATAAATGTGTTTTTAGTCAAATGTGCTTATATAATGGGACGGAGGGAGTAATTGATATCAGACCCATGAGAACAAAGTTTATCATTTTTGTTATTGTAAATTTGTAATTCAATTTTGTTTATATAAAGTTGTAATTCAATTTCAAGTTCAACCATAGTAACTTACCAAAAGAAAATTTACAACCATAGTATCATTGAACCTTACAACAAAACTGTTTCCCTCTCTCGGGTGCGACTCCTGTCACCACTTCCTCTCCGGTCACATCCGCCGCCCATTCTCTTTCTCTTCGAAACTCTCTTCTTCTGCCCAGCTGAGCTTCTCGTCCTCACCCACCGTCGGCTGCATTCTCGGCGGCGGCGCGGTGGTGCTGTGAATCCCATCGCCTTCTCCCCCACTTCCAGACTCGCTTTCCTCTCCTATAATACAGGTTTGATACTTTCGATTACTTTCCTTTCTCCTCTCAACTGTACAACTACAACTACAACTACAACTACAAATTTGAATTCTTTATTCTTTGTAATATTTTGATTTATCAATGGGTTTAGTTCAAGTTTAATATTAAATCCTTAATTTTGATTCCTAAATCCCTAATTTTTTAGTATGAATGATTATTTTGAACTGATTATTATTTTATTTTAGTGTCCCATTGTCATTTTGATTTTGATATATAACAGGAACTTATTATTTTATAAGCATTTAGTGTGCGTTTGTTTTTATTAATTAATTAATTAATAAAATGCAGAATGGGAAGCATGGATGACAAATCAATTTCTCAATTAGAAAAACAAATTTTCCACAAATTCAAAGATTTCATGACAAGGTAATTTCTAAATGTTTTATTTTCTTATCAACTAAATAAGTTACTATATGTTTGTCTTTGTTTGTTGTACCTTCAAAATAGAATATGTCATTGAAATATGTTCTTGTAAGGTTGAAAACACCATCAATCACAAATCTCATTTTACTAGAATATAATATGAAACATCAACGATTCAGAAAGTGTTTCTGAGTGTCTGACATGTGTTAGTGTCTGACACTGATAAACCCCCGACATGACAATGACACTTGTGATTACATACAATTACTTTGTTTTTTCGTAAATTATTACCGGTGTCAGATATGCTAGTGTTGTGTCTGGTGTTTTTGTCTATGTCACTGCTTCAAGTCTTAGTTTTGAAAGAACTTCGCTAATTAGCTTCGGATCAATAAACAAATTCATGTCTAGATGAAGAATGAAATAAATTAGTTTAAAGTACAATTTTTTGCTGATATAACATTTTAAGATAATTAGATCTTCATATTCAATAACTCACGGTGATCCTAATTTTTCGGAATAAGTGCTACAATAGCATAATTTTGTACTTGTTTTATTATCATAAAATATATCTGTATAATTTCATATTTCTCAACAGCTACCCTATGATAGGATTACAAAGATTGATGAATTGGGAAATGCTGGAAGCAAGCTGTTGCATGGCTTTCAACAAGCATTGGGTATTCTTTAGAATTTTGTTTTCCTATTTTCGTAGTTAGTGTAAAATAATAAAATTGTTATCTCTTCACTGATATTTTAATCTTTTGCTTTTGTCGTGCAGAGTTTATTCGGAAGCCTTCTATAAATACAAATTCTAAATTAATCAACAATATCATTAAAGCTAATGAAACTGAAAGACTTAAGTCCTATGTCAACTTTGAATGTAAGAATCGCAAAGATGTTGTCCAGAATGCAACCAATTGTAAGTACAACTCTATTTTGTTGGTAGTTAAGAGGAAGGGGTTTATTGTTTCATTTCGAGCTTAAGGATTCCAGTGTTATCAAATAACGGTTATAGCATAGCGAAATTTTAACAAGTCGCTATAGTCCACGATATGCTATATAGTGCAAAGTATTGTCAAATAGAGGCTATATCACTATAATATAACAGAATTTGAACAAACTGCTATTATCCACAATTGACAACACTAGGGCATTCTGCAAGTCTGAACGAGGGCTTACTTATATTTATGTCTAACTAACTACAATACAACAACTTTTTAACCTTCTTTATCAAGTCAGATATATTGTTAAAGTGAATCAATGAACTTACAACAAAACTGTTGCATTTCATGAATTTATTTTCTTCTTTTTTCTTTTGGTACAATCATGAATTTTTATTCTTATGATTATTCATAAAACTGTTCGGTTTTATAATAACTACTCTAACTTTTATTCACACATTATTTTATTTTTAAATGGACCTTTTCACCCGTTTTCTGTTTCCTTATCCACTTTATCCACTTCATTTTTGTCACTTCACCTTCAAATTTTGATTGTATTCCCAACAATTTCTTTGCTCTGATTATATTAATTGTTATACTATGGCACAATATGCTTATGGAAGTGGGATCATGTAAACAAGGACTTCTTCAACAGATCAGAGAAGGTATGGCTTCTTTTTATTTACATTTCTCTTCTAACCATTGGACTTTTGAGCCTTTACTTATGCTGTCTGCGCACTTTTCATGGCTTTCATTCAACATTTGTGCCTGGAGCAAACAACCCCAGCTTAATTTATGAAAATGCTTCTTTTCTATTTTTCAATATTTCTTTTCAATCTGCATTACTGAAGCAGTGAAAGATATCCTGTTGACACCGCTATAAAAATGTTCTTTTACATATTAAGTTGTGTTTGACGAAATGGCTATCGTTAATATGAATATTCTTACTGTCAAGTGTCAACGTCAAGGCCCCTTTGTCGCAGTCGGGGTAAAAAGAATAAGTTGTTAGTCCAGCTTTTTAGTTTTTATTGAGTTTTGTGTTGTATATATTTTTTGAGTGTAAGCCTAATATATCATAACCTTCTTTCGTTTGGTTTGACAATTAACTAGTTGGTTATGACTTGCAGCAAAGGCAGTACTTGATGAACTTGAAGAAATACTGGTTAATGTAACAAATGTTACACAAAGTATACATGGAAAATTATCATCCCTTTCAGATCAAGATAATTTTAAATTAAATGAGCAAGAGATCTATAATGGTTTGGTAATACTATTAATTTTTTAATCGAGAAAATTTCTTATGCAAATTCTATCTTTTTACATGTACTATCTGATTTAACGCTTGACACTGACAGAGATATGTCAAGATTGTCAAAAATAATTTTGATTAAAAATGTATCACTAGATTAACAGTTGGCGGGAAGTTATACACTTCTACTAGATTTGTGCATCATTTACATGATTTCTGATATAAATGTAATAATGGAAATTTTAGAATTCTAGCTCACTAAATTAGCAATTGCTTTTTACTCAGGAGGAAAATACTGATATCTGTCATTCTGGAAGAATTGATGTCACAACTAAAAAATTTAAGGAAAATACTGATTACACACATTTAGCTCCTCTAATGGCTATCGTATACAGTATGGTCCAGCAAGACTATTTGATGCAGGTAATGAATGATCTTCTTGTGGCTTTACTGTTGGTCAAATGAACAACACATAAAATCTTCCATTTTGTTACAGGAAAGAATTGTTTCTGCGTTAGATCTGAACGTGTTATCGGAAGAACTGGGAAGCTACTGCCAAATGTGGTCTTTACACCCCTTCATAAATGACGAAATCATGCATCAGGCTTGGAAATATATTCACTGAACAGTCTTTTGTTTTTATTGGACAGAATCAGTTACCATCAGGCTAGATAAAGTTTTTGTCTTATTTATAATGAATTCTATTTATAGAGTGGCTATGTAATTGGAATAACAACACTTGAATTTGAGTATTTATCTCTTTCTGATAGCAAGGGTTGTACAATATACAAATGTGATGCTATCAAATTTGATTGCAATCGTTAACAATATCTCAGAAGAGGTTCTAATGTAGTGAGATACTTTAGAAGCTAATAAATTACTGACGAGTGAAGGATTACTGGCTATGATGAGAAGCACTAGAATCTTGAATCGAAGATGTCATCGAGTGAGATATACACAACAACTATAATTACCAAAATGAGTTGCATTGACTCGAGCAAAGTGGGCAACCACTAGTTACCGCGAAACCATAAAAAAAATCAAGAAATGCGCACAAACACGATGAATAAATTTTTTCTTTTCTTGATGACAAAACAAACAAACATCAACTGCTACTCTGCTAGTAACAACCAATAACTAGTTTAACAGTGCACAAACAGAAAGGTATTTGGGTAAAAGTATAAGTTGTAGGAGTGGTTGTAATCTTGTATAAGCATAAGTGCTGGTTTCTGAGATGAAGGTGATGAGGTGTTGAAACTTGAAGAAGGTTGAATGTTACAGGGTGGGAAGTTAATTGTGATATATTTGGGTGTAAAGTGTTGCTTTATTTGATATGGATTTGAGTATTCCTTTAATGTGATATATAGCTGGAGCTTTTACTAAGTCAGTTTTCGGGCACACAAAAAGTCGTAAGGACTGATCTTTGCTATTGTAATTTTCGTGTGCGATACTTCTTGTGCTTACAAGAAACGCTCTATATAAATAAAATGCTTTTGCTCTTACAGATAAAAATCCTAACAAGTTAGTGCCTGTTAGTGAGATCTGAAGTGCGAAACAGACTAACAACAGAACCGGGAAGGGAAGGGAAGGGGAGTCAGGTGAGGCACTTGGCAGCATGAAACGACGAATCATAGTTCTTAAAAACAATTCTCAAAGGGTATTGATAAAGTACTTTGTAGCAAAGTTAATAACAATCAGTTCAAAATAACTGTCTGAAAAGATAGATAGTATTGCTTCCAAAAAATTATTATAGCAAACCTTGTCCTTAAATATCATTTTTTTTTTCTTTCTTTCAAATTCAATGAATCAACAAATGAAAAATCGACCGACATGAGATGCAGAGAGGAAGAGTGGGGAAGGCATGCTTCAGTTTCCTAAGTATCAAAAGATTGGACCAGCTGCAAGAATATCTTCTGTCAATTTGTTGTCTTCACCAATCTTATAGTTAGTGAAGATTTCAAAATTGTTCTTGAACAATCCAGCCAGCTTCAACAATGTTTCCTTGTATGCTGTTTTGTCCGACCACTGCAAAGGAACAAAATATCCAAAGGTTAAAAACTTCGAAAATTGATATTTGATAGGACATTATAACATGTAGATAGCATAGTTTTAAATAAAGATCCCAGTTTGGGATCTGGGCCGTGACATAACGGTTTCTTATGTTGTCAAAACCACAATGTCATCGCAATTATGGCTGCATCAGCCATATTTAATTGTGATTCTCCGCAATATTAAGGATCGCGATGCAACTGATTGCAGCGACCGCTATTTTAAACATGGTAGATAGTTCAAGTGCAACTAACCGTGTTCTCGGGGTCCAGAATTTCTGAAGGGACTCCTTCCACTTCAGTAGGGATCTCAAGCCCGAAAATCTCAGTCTTCTTATACTCAACATTCAAGAGGCTTCCAGAATGAATAGCATCAATAATTTTTCTTGTATAGGGTAGTTTAATGCGACTTCCACAGCCATAGCTGCAAATTGATAGAAACATGAACCAAGTTAATTTCAGATTCTGTAGAGAAAATAAAAAAGACATCGACATTTTAGTAATAGCATACCTTCCACCAGACCAACCAGTGTTAACAAGCCATCCAGTAGCACCATGATTTTGCATTTTTTCGGCGAGCATGGCTGCATACTTTGTAGGATGTAGCATTATAAATGCTGCACCAAAACAAGCTGAAAATGTTGCTTGTGGCTCCTTTATACCCTCTTCTGTGCCAGCCACCTTCAGTTATATTATGCATAGAAGAATTAATTATTGAAAGATACATAAAGAAACAATATTTGTCTCTGTAGTACTGACACTTCAAGTTGAAAACGTGTCCGAGTATCAAACACACATCGGTGTCCAACACTCATACTATACTAGCACATGTAGTTACATTCAATTACTTCTATTTTCTCAAACGATAATCAAACTTTACGTGTCAGCAAAGGTGTCGTGTCTAGCATTTGTGTAATTACGTACCAAAGCTGTATATCCACTGATGAAATGGTACATTGTCTGTGACAGGCTTAGCTTACTAACAGGTGGAAGAACACCAAATGCATCACATGCTAAAAGTATCACATTCTTTGGGTGAGGGCCAACACAAGGTAACTTCACATTTGGAATGTACTCAATTGGATAAGCTGCACGAGTATTTTCTGCAATACAAAACAACAACGTTATACGTATATCAGTGAGTGTTTGATTCTATGGTGGCCAAAATTGATTTTGATTGAATTTGTTTTTTAAAATTGATTTTAGTTAGTTTTTGTCAAACAAATTTACGGTTAGATACATATACATGAAAGTGAGTTGAACAATAAATTTTAGGGTTAAAATTACGTTTTGAGGCAAAAGCTACAAATCGTAAGTTCTAATTAAAACCAATTTTGGAGGAAAGTCAAATTCTACATCGGAACTTCTAAAAATTAAAGTCATTACTTACCTGTAACTGATTTGTCTTCATAATCAACTACTCGAAAATGCTCATCAAAAACAACATTCTCCACAACTGATAAAGCAAGCGATGAGAAACATATTAAAATGCATATTTCACATAAGAAAAAACTAAATGTAAAAATAGATATCAAAGTAGCCTTATATTAATAATACCTGTACCAAACTTGATCGCATTCCAAATATCAGGTTCTTTCTCCCTAGAGAGATCAATGCACTTTGCATAGCAACCACCTTCGATGTTTGACACACCATTCTCACTCCAACAGTGCTCATCATCTCCAATCAAATATCGGTTATGATCTGTTGAAAGTGTGGTTTTCCCGGTACCTAATAGATGATGATAAAAAGAAGAAAAAAAAGATCACTCTATGAATCTTTGAGATAACACTTTTATTTAACTATGATAACACTTTCAACTGTTATCAATGAGTATCGAATGTGTTTTCTATTAGTGAGAAACATATCGATAATGCTGTCAAAGTGTGTTACCTAAGTTGCATTTCAGATAACACTTTTTCCGACAATATTATCAGATTTTCATTAGTTTTACACTGATCATGCAAATCGTTAAATGGTATACCTGAGAGTCCAAAGAAGAGAGCCACATCGCCATCTTTGCCCATATTGCAGCCGGAGTGTAGCGAAAGGATTTGGCGCTTAGGCATGAGATAATGCATGAGACTAAAAAGACCTTTCTTCATTTCACCAGCATATTGTGTTCCAAGGATCACCATTTCTTTCCTTGCAAGATTAAGATCAATGCTAGTTGAAGATGTCATGTAGTGTGTATAACGATTACATGGAAACTGCCCTGCATTGTAAATAGTGAAATCTGGTGTGCCAAAATTCTCAAGCTCTTTAGGAGTCGGTCGAATGCACCTGCAAGTCCACAGACACAGTTAGACACTGTACATGAAATCTAAAATAAATATTATGAAGGACGGAAACAAACACGGGACATGACGCTGACACATCGACACCAATAATAGTCTGAAAAAAATGAACTAATCACATGTGTCAGCATTATGTTTGTGTTGGACACCGACACATGTCTAACACCGGAGAAGTCTTACATGTTGTGCATAAAAAGTGAATGATAAGCTCTTGCAGAGACAATCCTGACTTTGATTCTGTTTTCTGGGTCCCAGTTCAAGAATTGATCATTCACAAATACCTGCAAATTCAACTATATTCTCTTGGAATTCTGTCTTGATCAGTCTCAGTTACATTTTTCGATTATGTACTAATATTCATTTTCTCTATTTATCAACTATTCACTTTAGTGGAACTAATATGCATATTTTGCAAAGAAAGGAGTGGAGAAAGTGAGAAATGACCTTATCCAAAGAGTTCAAGTAATCAACTGCTCTTTCTCTATTCACCATGAAACTGTGCTCATCCATTTCGATGTTAGGGGAACCCCTTCAAAATATAAAAAATAGTTTTAGCAATCAATATAACAAAAACTCCGAACAAATATAATAGTTTTGTCAAATAGTTTAATGGCTATACTCGCACACCTTAAGTGTGGAGAAATCGGAGTCCAGAGTTCAAACTCCGGTCCTTATAAATAATGTCCCTTATAGATACCAATGAAACTACACTTACGGAAATGATATTATTATCAAATATTGGTGAAACAATTTATTGGTCTCACAGCCGAATTCTGAACTATTAGGACATTTCCCCTAAGAACGAGAAGCCATTAATTAATACCAATAAAAACAAAATAAGAGAAAAGATGCTTACTTTCCCCACCAAAGCTCATTCTGTGTAAGATCATCCTTGACCACACGCTTATCTCTTGGACATCTTCCAGTCTTGGCACCAGAAAGTGTAGCCAATGCCCCAGTTGATGTTATGAACGATCCTTTCTCATGCTTTATTGCTTGCTCATAAAGTTCTGATGATGATGCACCATGAGCACATGTTTCATAACATTAATTCTTTGTTATAAAATTGGACTTGGTATTGACCAAAATATTAAGTTTATTATAATAAAATTATATTCTTCAAAGTAAACTAATAATTTTTTTTTTGGTCAGGTAGCCGTGGCTAGAAATTCACCCTTAAAAGTGAAGTCTCAACGTACCCGGATTCGAACCCAGATCCCGGCACTTTCGTGCAATATGTCCAATCAATTGAGTTAAACTCATTGGACAAATAAACTGATAATTTAGATACATTCATAGTTATATTCTTGGTACATCACTATTATATTATGTTACACAATATTCATTGACTTTATTAAGAAGTCATCACTTGACCAAATCCTTTCAAATATAAAAATGTGAGACATTTTTGTACAATTGATCATCATGTACGGAATGATGTAACATTACTTATGATCTATCTTTACAATATTCAAATAGTGAATTAAATTCTTAAATAAAACACACAATGTATGTATATTAATGTAACATATGGTAAGTTTGACATTATCTTGTATGATGAGAAGCTTAGTTGGAAAAAAAGACATAAAATTTAATTTAATGAAAACGTATACTAGGTACATACCAGCAGGGGAGAGATTATAGAAAACATGAGTAAACTTGAGGGAACTGTCACTGACAGCAATGGTTGGTGTGATACGGTGTTTATGAGAAACATGATGAGCAACACCTTGTGTTTCTGATCCTCTACTGCTTGAATCTCCCTTCACTACTTTTGGCCCTGTTTCTCTTGTCAATGATGCTAGAGATGCACTGTTTTTTTTGTTTCAATTTCAACAAATAAAAATCATATCATTAATCATTTAATTGGTATTTCATATTTACAAAACTTTACAATATTAATGTTAGTTCAGTAATAAGAGTCTAGCGTTATAATTTTATTGTAATTTCAAGATGCTAAATTCTCCCTCAATTCTTTCATATAACATGCATGCTACATGTTAAACATTTTATATGGTACATTCAATAATTTGAATGTGCCGGTACACTAAAATTTTAAATTAATAAGTGTGTTTATATATATATAATTTTAAATATATAAATTTCCTATCATTTAAAAAATTATAATAATTTATTCATCAAAAAATAAAAAAATTTAATTTAATTATTCGTAATAGTAAAATATTGAATTTTTTAATAAAAAATATAAAAAATTTGTATGATATTTATAAACAATGAAATTTTGTTTTTCTTATAAAATTATTATCTCTAAAATATAATAGTCAACAAATAACTTTGTAAATCATAAAAATAATCATAAAATTTAAAGTTACAAAAATTGGGTGAATCGGTACATTCATATTTTTTAGTGCATCGTAGAAGCTCCCTACATATAATGTTCTCTCAATTGAACAACACTATTTTTCGTTAATACCACCAGCAAATAATAATAATATTATATATTAGAGAAAAATAGATATTAAATAAAAAAAATAAAACACTAAACTTTTTAAAACATGTTTTGTTTGTGAAACAAAAATATTACAAAAATTACACATCATCGCCAGATCCTAAAAGCTAGAACTAGAAGGAAAGTAAATGCTTTTGTATTCATCACCATGTTTCCATTTATTATTAGATGATTAAGAAATGAAACTTTGTTGTATAGTGAAAATTAAAACCTTTTCTTTATAAGCTGAAAATGAATGTCAAAACACATAAAAATTTGTTGAACACATGAATGCAATAGTCATTCCTAATGTAACAAAATATATATGCAGTTTCTACCGACGATCCAAACACATACCTGATAGATTGGAGTTGTTGTTTGTTTCGTTGATCCTCAGAAAGAGTACATAAGTTGACCTGAGATCCGCTCGGAGTGATATTTTTCTTCCTTTGTAACGAGTGAAGCTCATCGATGGTGTTAGCCTTCACCGTTGGAGCACTTGCCTCGTCGATACTATTTTCCATTGCAACGCTATCGCTTGCAGGCATAACTTATAATTATCTGCCATCAACATGACACACATAAACTCAGAAATTTATAACATTTACACATAATTGTAATATTTTTCAAATCCTAAACCATTGCATGGTTAAAGATCACGTAATTAGTTATGATCTACAATTACATGCATGTGTTGTAGCTATATCTTATAAATCACTGAGATAGATTCAAACATTAGACATGACACAATTACATATATGTGTCGATGATAATAATTTTAAAAAATGAATTAATCAAATGTAATCACATGTGTCGAACACAAACATGCCTTCTATCATAAGTATACAAAGACTATAACAATCGTTGTGTCGGACACAAACATACCTAAGTATTTGGAGCTTGTTTAATGTAAATCAATTAGCTATGGAGAGAAATATGATAACCAAAATTTGGAGCTTGTTATATATATGAAGGTGATGAGAGCTAGCTTGAAGAGAGAACCTACGTACCGAGTAATAATATAATTAAGATGCAAAGAAAGAAAGTGGTTAGAATAAGTATGAAAGAGAGTAACACGTTTTGATGATGCAACTTCCAAATGTGGATTTTAAAGGGTATAAGAGGGAAATTAACCATATTATCCCTAACCTTATGGGTCAAGCTCTAACTAAGAATAGAAAAATTCCAATTCACATTATAATCTGACTCAGATAAAATGTCTCTAACCCTATCCACTTGTCCAAGTCTCCTCCATAGCTAACACTAACTCAAAATTGTTAGTTTTTAGATAAAACTCAAAATTGTTGAGTAAATTTAATTTAAAATATCAAATGTATTTGGGCTAAATATTTAAGAGCAAATACATTTAACTTTTCATTTGTTTATATTTCATTTCAATCGAGGTACTTTTCATTTGCGCATTTATAATTGTGTATGATATGCGCCAAATCATCTATTAATTATGGGATTTTTTCCGCACTTTTGCGAGTCCACTAGATATCTCTACAATTTCGACCCTTTGGACCGACTATATATGAAACTCGTTCCTAATTCAAATATGCGACCAATTTGATTGATTGAACTTAATTTTCCATCTTCACTCTTAAGCTCTCTTGCTTCCATTTAACTAAACTTCATTGATATATATATATATATATATATATATATATATATGATTCTTTCTTTGGTGCAAATATTACAAATGATTTGTTTTAAATATATATATTTGAAAATTTCATCATAATTTAACTTAAAAACTCTTTATCTAAATATAGAAACCTGTCCATTTTATAAATTTAAAAAATATTTTTTAATGAACATTAATTAGTTTTCTAATAATATATTCATTTAATTCATACCAAATAGTGGTAAAAAAGACAAACTCAATACATAATAGATTACCGCACTAAGACAATTTTTTATTGAAAAAGGACACAATGTTAAACTTATGAAAAGTCTCCAGTTTTATTTATTATAAAAAAAAAAGTCTACACAATTTTAATCCAAAAAATATTAGTAATCCACGTCCCCAAACACCCACGTGTTTATTATTAAAGAGTTCATTGACCCAAAAATAACCAGGTGCCTATTATTAAGGAGTTTATTGACCAAATAATGGAATACAAAATAAGTGAAACAAATTATACCAACTGTAAGAAAAAAAAATCATAAATAAAAATAAAAAATGAGGCTGAATATAGAATCACTCAATCACATTTTTGTTTACGAACATTTCTACAAAAAGAAAATGTTGTAATTCTTTAAAATAAAATTACATTCATGAGCAAAATCTCCAACACTCTCTATGTCCATTCTTGTTGGTATTGTCTGGCTCTAGTGAACTCCATCGTCAGATTCTAGAGTCTTGAAAAATATTAATTTGTGTATGACTATAAATAATGCAATGGTTATTCTCCCAATGAATTTTTGTGCAACAAAACAACATTATCTATACCCTTTGTCGGTAGTTTTTTTGGTAGTATTCTTGCTCTCCATAGAGTTCCCTGAAACATCAAAATAAACATAATGTAAAGATGGTTAGCTTCAACACTATTAACCAGCTTTTTCTTTTTTGTTTAGTAGCTTAGTGGCAATATCCCTACCAACTGAGCTAAGTTCACGAGTACATTGACCAACTTTTTCTATTGATAAAAGAAACAGACAATATACACAAGCAAAGTAGTCATAAGACAAACTTTAAACCTTATTTTCAGAAAATGACCCCCAAAAAATCATTTTCATACAATGTTTTGTTTTAAAAAATCATGGGTGAGAGGCTTTTTCATGTAGATGCCTAAAGGATTTAATTTAATGAGAAGCTATGCACATCATGAGGGTCCAAATAGTGATTCACCAATTTAGTCCGTGAATTTGAAAATTCGCAATCACATCTGGTCCCTGGTAAACTGAAGCGCATTTGACGCAGTTACTGTGTCGACACAGTTATTGTTTCTGACCGTTCTATAAAAAATGAATTGCTGAAATCAAATTCTATATAAAATTGACTAAACTGATTAAATAAATCAGAGCCATTAGATCTTTTATGTACGGCTGAGATCGCCTACTCATGAAACTGCATGAAGTAGTTACAGCAGGTGTTTTACATCCCTGGTAAACAATCTTAGGAACTAAATTGGGTGATCCAAAAGCAATAATAGGAACGAAGATTTTCAATTTCAAAGACTGTTTTGAAATATTAATAATTTCGGAGATTAAATTGACAACACCCTAAAATTTCAGAGATTAAATTAGTGATTCGCTCTAACCCCAAAGCCAGAAGCTAGTTACATGGAGGTTATGTGAGTCCTGGTAAGTCCTCAAAAATTAACTGTTTGGAGGGGGTTGGAACAAGGGTAAACTTTCATGGCAGCACCATTTGGTATCCTGAATTGGAGAGAAATACTGTTTTTTCAAAAGAAAATATTTTCTCTAGGTTTACTTTAGGTATGTGACATATTTTCATGGCTTCTTGTTAGTCTTCAGTACAAGGTTTATTTCAGATCCTCCTTACTTGGTAGTCAGGCAATAGGATTGGCGAACTCTTGTTGTATGTCTTTTTCCTTTGCATAGTTCTACACTTTCTAGGAGGGAGGAACATTTCTTTCTCTGCTTTTCTTTAGCCCCTTCCTTTATATGTCAGATAATACTATTATAAGGAGGTCTAAGACCTTATGCGAGGAATGAGAGAGTCACTAAACTGAAATAAAAATAGCCTGACTAGGATTCTACCCCATGATCAAGTAGACTCCTAAAGGAACTTAGTGCAAATTTTTTTATTTGTTTGCATATGAATTATGAAACAGTTTAAAGTCACTGATAAGTGATTGGAAACAATAAGCTTGTGAATATCAAACAAACATTGTTCGTACTAAACACAAGATATATTGCAAGCATAAAAGAAAGCAATAAAGAAATAGACTTACGCAATATCTTCTGTGGACTCGGCTTTGACCACAGCCCTCCAAAAAGGGACTTCTAGAGAGGAATAATGTGACTTCATGTCTCTTAATGTATGCTTTGTGCTTCTAATATCATTATCCCACAAGATGCACTGAAATCATAAATAGAAAAGAGAAACATTTAGTAATTAGGACCATGACAACTACAAGCCAATAGCCATCCACAACCACTGTGAGATTAAATTCATCTATCTAAATTGGAAACATCACAGAACTGAAAGAATAATAGTCTATGTGTTTGCAAAGCGCCTATTCATAAGATTATCATTCACCTCAAGGTACATTATAAAAGGTAATGTGTGTGATATTATTGTAATTAATGTTGAACAAAAAAAAGTTACCTTCCTAATATATTCTTTTTGCACAATTTCATAAGAAACTTCGCCTTCAGGTGAAAATATTGAAGGATTCCAAAGTCCTCCTCTTGCAGCCATCACCGACGAGGCACCTTATGGAAAACCATGTCAATTAGAAAACAAATATGAAAAATAAGTTTCCAGTCTCTAATCTCTATCATGATGAAAAATAAGCACACATATAACATATTGTTGTAAATATGTAGATATCTCTAAGGGTACAATGGTATCTTTAATTATTAGGAAAATAATATCTGTAACTATTAGAGTATATTGTATTTCCTTATTTCCTGATTAGCATTTCTTTGCCTTAGCCCATATATCAAGATTGAAGCTTGTACTTTCAGATTATCAAATAATATTCAGAAGCTCAATTCTCATATGGTATAAACAGCTCCTGATCTTCAGGTTTTGCTTCCAAGCAAATACACTAACCGCCATCGTTAAAGTTCTCTTATCTCATTAGGTCCAAAATTGTTGAACTTCAATCTTCACTAATAACTGTGACCCTGTTGTCTCTAGACTTTCTCATAACTTGATCTCTACCCATAAACATATTAGAGACCAAAATCGTCCAGTAACATGTTTCCTTTTTCCATTGTGTCTATTAGGATCTTTCGGGAGGACAATTGGAGCAGCTAAGGGACAAGAAGGGTTGTTATACTACCTTATTGATGAGAGAGGAGATGATTGATCCTTCTCGATACCAACCACCAAATTTCAACCAAGGGCTAATCAATAGTTTAATGATTCAAACAACTTACTGGCAAGTTGAGAATGATCGATCTTCATTCACCAACTTATGGGGGTGTTGTAAATACGTAGATATCTCTAATTTAGGGTATTTGATCAATAATTAATAGGAGAAAAATATCTGCAAGTAATTTATAAGCATACATTTCCTTGTTCACCAATTAGCATTAATCACAAATAGCCTATATATCAATATCATAACTTGAACTTTCAAATTACCGAATAACATTCAGAACCAGATTTTTAATTCTCATACATATTTAATACAAAAGTAATTGTCCACATCAAAATGAATTTTCATCAAATGCAATAAAAACTGATAATTTTCTTCACTTAAGGCTTTATGTGACATTCAATTTCAAATGTGTACTAGCCTAACATTCCTTTAATCTAACTTGTGAGTCTTGTAAGTTACCTATATCAGCCCACAAGTGACTTGAATTAAGCAGCCTGATCAGCCTTGGTAAGCCACATGATGCATATATAACGTAGACAACCTCCACACCAATGTGACCCCAAAAATTAGTTCAGTCTCGATGGTGTTACTTTTGTAGTCTTGGACTTCTAAGTCTTCTAAGAACTGTCTTGGAATTTTTATATTGTTTGTTTCCTACATTCAATATATAGTTTACATCTACATCTCCATATTATTATGAAATCACTTCTCTATTTCTAGCATTGAATGTCAAGTGTTGTCATATGAAGGACAACATATCACACTTTGAGCTTTTTCTGAGAGGGGCGAGTTTAAGTTACACAAACGGGAATGCAAAGATTACCAATAATATGATGTGGAGGCTTGATCCAAGACAGAAGTTGGGAAGGCTAAGCCTAGAGATATGCCCAAACATTCGTACAGAATTGAGGGGAATCTATCATGGGCTGATGGCCTAAGAGGGCAAGGAATATGCAATATATGGATGTCATTAAAACAAAGAAAATTTCTTTTCGCGCCCTACAGCAGTCTAGCGCACCCCCTGCGTTTCCATTTTTACCCCCCTCGCTGTAGGCAGCGTGTGTGTAAATAGCAAAAATTGGGAAAATCAGGTTCTCCGGCTACACAGCGAATCATGTTCGCTCTGTAAGTAGTGAACATGTCGGCAATAAAAAAATTCAGTCTCTCATGCAGTCAAAATTGATTGCCACGTAGCCAAGTGATTGGCCACGTGGGAACCGTGCCTATGCACCAACCAATAAGAATTCATCAAGAATTCTATAAATTGGACACATATATGGACCCTGTCTAATGTAATGTGCTATTTTTTTTGTATAACAGAACCGTTCGCCATCTAGATTGCGGACATGGTTCTTTAAAATGTACATCCATGCAACTGAGGGCTGTGAACTTGGTAAACAGTGAAAAATGCTTGATTTACATCTTAAGTAGCGAATGTTGGGATTGCTGCCTAAAACAAATAAATTTGTTAGCTTTGGTCCATCTTGTTAGAATCCAACCTTGTTTAGTAGGCCTAGAGGAGCAATTGATCCAACAAGTAACTATAGGCCAAAGCAAGGTTGTTAAACTCGAGTTTTTACCTCAACTCGTTTTGACTAGGTGAAATCGACTCGTAAACTCGAATCGTAAAATCGTACGAGTTCACTCCTTATTAAAATAATATGAAAATGTTTCTTTTTTGCAATGAATAATATTAAAATTATTATATATGTGATATATATACTTATATAATACTATAAATGCATCAATAATTCTAAATTTCAACTTGATTATAAAATAAAAAATATACCAATTTATCAGAATAAAGTGTTATGCATATAAATTTATAATCGATCACCTTAAATTATCACGCCAAATCATAAAAAACATTAACAAAAAAAAAAGAGTTTAATAAGTTACTAAAAAATAAAATTAAAACAAACTAAAAAAAAGAAGTGTTCAGTTCTTTAAAATCGGATAAAATCAAATTAAATCATCTCGATTTTACCTCGATTTTACCCGATTTTACCGATTTTACTACGAGTTAACTCGTTCGAAATTGTTTTTTACACGAGTTTACCAAAAATCGAGTTTACCTCCGAGTCAACTCGTTTTTTAATACCTAAACTCGTAAAATCGTACGAGTTTACGATTTAAATCGAGAGTTTAACAACATTGGGCCAAAGAATATGAATTCATGCAAGAGAAAGAAGTGTGTTGAAAGGAAAGAAGCTGAGCTTGCACCATGCATGGAAAGGAGAAAATGTGAAATTGTTTCTGTTAGGGTCTGTTTGGTTCAACCGAGGGGAGGGGAGGGGAAGGGAGGGATTTTTGATAAGGCGGGGAGAAGGGAGGGGAGGGGATATGCTTTGATTAAATATATGTTTGATTCAAAAGAGGGGAGGGGAGGTGAGAGATTTTAATAAAATATGTGTTTGGTTCACGAGGGGAGGGGATTTTAAAGCTAATTTACATTTTTACCCTTAATTTTGTAACACTCATTTTAAAAACTAAATAAATTAACATGAACTAATTTATTATACTAATTTATAACATTCTTATAACACTCATATTTTGAAACTAATTTATTCTACTAAAAATAAATAAATTAACATAAACTAATGAAAAAAGAAAAAGAAATAATGCAAACATACTATAATAAAGAAATAAATCCACATATGCAATATATGACGAACAAAAGGAACAAAAGACGTTTTCCCTATTATCAAAACAAAAAAAAGATGTTTTTCCTATGTAGCAAATAAAGAGGAACATGAGACACACAATTTACAAACACCAATAAAACAACCAACAAGAAATGTGCAAAAACAAAAGCCAGTACGTGCAAAAACAAAAGACGTAAGTACCAAGTTGCAGCAAGCACACAACAAATAGAAACAATGACCGTACAGAGTGAGAAATATTGATGAATAGAAAATCTAAATTTTTGATATTCTAACAAGGATAATTTAGGACTTTAATAAAAAAAAAGTGAGGGTAATCTTGTCAATATAATAAATAAGATTTTACCTCACCTCCCCTCCACTCCAAATCCCTCCAATTTGGGGGAAACAAAAAATTGCTCTATTTTCCCTCCCCTCCTTAAAAATTGAACCAAACACATTTATTTTAAAATATCACCTCCCCTTCCCTCCAAAATCTCCCAACCAAACAGACCCATGGTTGCTATAAATAGACTTGTAGGGTAGTATCTTTGAGAATATTTAAGTAATAATAGACCGGGGAGCCGTTTCTCTCCATAGACCATAGGGGATCTGTCATGTGGCAGATAGAGTTTACTCTTATGTAAATCCTAGTTTTCTCACATAATACAAACGTTTGCTTGCTAAATTCATTGTTTCCATTCTGTAATTTTGGTTTCTAACAAACTCCCTAAATCCGGTAGGTCAGACAAGTTTGTTAGGAACCAAAATTACAGACAGGGAACACTGAATTTAGAGAGTAAAGATTTGTATTATTACGTGAAAAGATAAGAATGCATGGTGCAAGCTCAGCTTCTTTCCTTTCAACACGCTTCTTTCTCTTGCACGAGTTCACATTCTTAGGCCCATTAGTTACTTGTTGGACCAATTGCCCCTCTAGGCCCATTAAACAAGGTTGGGTTCTAACACATCTCCTCACTTTCCAAGAGATTAAGTCCCTTCTACTCGGACCTTTTATTGCAAAATGTGGTTGTGGAGAACTCATTACCAAGGACAGAGAGACTAAATTGCAACAGAAGTACAGAAAAGAGAACTCAGACTTTTGAAATTAAAGATAATAAACTACACATCAAAGTTTTCTTTACAGCACAGTCTCTACAATTCTAACAAATAACTGAAAATCTGTTAAATTTTGAAAAAAATAATTTCAGATACCTGTAGCAGATTTAATGCGTTGGAAATCACCATACTCAAAGACATCACCATTTGCAATGACTGGAATAGATAATGCTGACGCAACATCGGCAATTCCACTCCATTTTGCCGGATCTCTGGGCCTATCTAAGACATATCTGTAAATAGATTAAAACAAAAATGTGAGGCATATTTTAAGGCAACAAAGCTAAACGATTAATAAAGTCATGAAATAATCAATAAGCCTTTAGCTACATCTGTAATATCTTGGAATTAGAATTCATACTTTGGCTAGTTACCTTCTTAAAAAAAATGTTCACTAATAACCAGGCTCTAAGTCTATTCATGCAAAGTGACACATGGAAAACCAACAAAAAGTACGGTCCAATTAAATGGCATTCATCATCATCATCATCATCATCATCATACAGTTTAGTTGTTTGTGACTCCAATTAAGTTAAGGAGAAAGACATTATGCATAACCACAACATAGCATTACTTTCTTCAAGGAAAAAGAACAAACACTTGAGTCTTTCCAGAAGAAAATAAAAAGAAAAAGGTACTCTATTAATGATTAATGATGAATTACATGCCTGTGTAATGATATCAAGTCCTGAATTATGCAACTGAAAGCATGAATGCAGATAGAAAGCAAAAAAAACCTAGACAATAACAGAAAGTGCAATCTATCCCATGAATCCCAAACAAATTCAGCTTTCCTCCTCTCACTCACACTACCAAGTACCATGTCTTAAACCTCGTACGGTTGAATCCTCTCCTCAACTCATTCATTGCCAACTCCACTGAGTTACAGTGACAGCGGCACATCATTTTTACGAGTCCCCACATCGCACCCTCTTTTACTCCTAACACTGAAGTTAGTCTTGGGATCCTATCAATAGTACCCCCTCTATCAAGACACACCTTGTCCTCAGGGTGGAAGTCAGGAAATTGATCAATCCTTGAATGTGGCAGGCTATGAAGCCCAGACACGGACACCGGACACGACACCGACACCGGACACGGCGAAATGTAAAAAAACAGGGGACACGGACACGGCACTATATATTTAATATATTTAATAAAATAAATTAATTTATGAGTACAAATTAAAGAGAAATAAAAAAAACATTCTAATGTCGTACAACAAAAATAAAAAACATACTAATGTCCAGTTGTCCACTACACAACCACTGCACTACCACTAGTCACTAGATGATAACATATTGAGTCAAGTAAAGTTATAATAGCATACTAATAGTACTATTGGGTCAACTAGTCAAGTAACATCAGACAAGAAATATATTATATAAAATGTATAAAGTTATATAAAAACTAAAAAGTAAAGTTAAGTACTAACTATTAAGTAACAACAGCAACAAAACTCAAAAAGTAAAGTTAGTGGTAGTAAAAACCAACACAACATCAAAAAGCGATGAACAATGAACAGAATACCGGCGGCAATAAACTGAGAAAACCTGGAAAACGCACCGGCAAGAAGAAGACAAAGAGGCGATGAACAGTAAAAAGCGATGTACTGATGAAGATGATCTGAGAACTGTTGATGTCGTTCGTTTGGAATCGAGAGAGAAAAGTTGAAGCAGTTGGTATTGGTAATCCTAATCGTTTTTGTGAACGTGGTGAGAGTTATATTGGAGAAGTGAAAGAATACGAAAGGTAAACAATTAAAAAGCCCAATTTTTTTTTAAGTGGCCGTGTCCGACGGCAGACGCGCGGTGTCCGCCCATGCTAAGGCGGCGTCGTGTCCGTTTAAAAAACAAAAAAAATTCTCCGTCGACACTGCAAAAACGAATCGGAGGCGGATCGTTCCAGAGTCGTCGCGGTGTCGGAGTCGGAGCCGTGTCCGACACGCCGATTCTTCCGACTCATGCGGTGTCGGAGCTTCCTAGGTGGCAGGTTTTCAGAACTTTGTAAGAACTTATTTTCCTCCATTTGCATTAGTTCCAACTGCATACGATTTGCTGGGCCACTTCCGACGGCCGCCTGCTATTGATCGGGTCATCCACCGCATTACCGCCTGCTATCGATCAGGCTATCCACAATTTGTATCCGCGCTCCAAGCCCAATAGTGCTGGGCGCAAGGGGGTGTGTTAAGAAGTCCCACATCGGTTGCGAGATGGCCTGAATATGTGTTGATAAGTGAGGGGCAATCCTCACCTTACAAGCCAGTTTTGTGAGGTTGAGTTAGGCCCAACACTCAATTCTAAGACATTTATAAGGTTGTATATTAAAAAGACTCCATCTCCCAACTGAAACTACATCTTGCCTGTGTTTGTTGGACTGGATGCAATTATATTCCAAGCATGGACAAAAGAAGCATTATCTCATAATAACATAAAAGAAAAGGGTGTTTATCGATGCCAAACTCTATAACATTTTTCGTATTCGAGAGACTTGATTCTCTCCTACTTAAAGGAGGTAATGGATCTACATCTCACAGAAGCAGAGTATAGGATTCTGTATCTATTACACCCATTACATATTAAACTTGAGTTATTATTACGTAACCTTTTTATACGCCTTTCATTATTATGCAGGTTACTTTTATTTGCATACAAATTTAATTTTTATATTTCAGAACAGATTCATTCTAATCGCTATGCGACTTCCGCTTTTTGCTTGCAACACTAACCGCCATATGATAGTGGATTTTTTACTTTCCAACATTATCTACAATTGGTTATTGATAACACCATTATTAATAAAATAACGGTGAGTCTCAATCCGACAAACACCGACGCAATAAAATCCCGAAGGTAACACAATCATCCCAAAAATAACATGATTAATAAAAGTAAATTTGTCCTAATATATTATGCATCGTTTTCTTCCACTAATACTATATAGATATACTAACAAAAATGTGTCAATATAGTTTGACTGGTATGTCTCAGTTGTTTGGAATATCTTAGTTGTTTGATAACAGTTAGCATATCGAGAAAGTAATTATCCTACTTTGAATGATTTGAGAACAGTTAACTAAGCCGAAGTCATGATAATTGCCAAACATATAGAATTCCCAATCTATATAAAAGAGGAGATTTAAACACATTGTAAAACGAGTTCCCAATCTATTGTCTATTTGTCACGTTGATATACCCATACAGCCATACTGACTAGTAGGAATGTAGGATGTTGCTTGTTTGTTGGTTTTGTTAAGTGATTTGAATATGAGTTCTTATGAAATTGAAACAACCATATTGATATTCCCCCTTAATTTGGAAAGGTCCAGAAAAAAGAGAAAAATTGGAGATTACCTTCCATGGACTGCAATGGCATGAACACCAGTTTTCTCAATCCGCCTGGCTAGCTCGACAGTATCATGTGGTGATTTTAGAAGTCGAATCTTACATGTTACTGGTAGAGTCAAATTCCTCCGTAATGTTGTTAAGATCTGGATTTTTAAAGAGGAAAGTTTCAAACATGTTGCAAAAGTATAATTTAATAGGAGCCCAAGACAAGAATAATATGAACTTGAATAAACCACTTGCTAAATGAAAAATATTACAAGAGTTACAAGAGTTTGTCCGTACAAACTAAAACCAACCACAGCAGCATTCCCCACTAAAATCTGATATCCCATCAAAACAGCAACAAATTATTAAACTTACATCACTAATAAGCTCTGGTTTGGACAACAGAGCAGCACCCATCCCACCACTCAGAGAAAATGGCTTGGGGCATCCCATGTTTATATCTATTGCAGCAACATCATTACACCTGTAACCACAAGACAAATAAACATACAAAAAAGTTAACATAAAGAAAACAACCAACACTTTTTATAATCAGCATGCGCTACACGGTCACAAGTAAGCATGAGGGATGCTAGATCTTTTCAAACAACAAGAACGGAACATCAGGACTTTTCCTAGTTATACCATCTAGACAAGCTAGGCTCGCCCAGTGGTAGATTAAGAGACTTGCTGAGCTGAATTTAAGACGTGTCCTTAATTATTCCAACCCCAAATAACAACTAACTAAATGACAATGGGGGTACCTATAAATACTCTCCTGTCTTCCCTAATACCTTGTCTTCAAGGAAAAGTGCCGTGTAAAAGTGATCTGAAGTTATATACTCCCACCCAAGAACTATTGCTGCCATTTAATCAATGCACTATTTCCAGTAGGCTCTGCAGCATTGTCCTAAAGAATGACAGCCATGCAACTCCAACCTCAGTCTCATTGTAGGAAGGATAAAAACCCAATCCTATTTAATAGTGTTGGATAAGCACTGGCACAATCTAGTAATCTACCATGGTGATGGTCCAAGCGAAAAAAGGACCATCAGTGATCCCGTCACAGATAACTGTCAGATTATAATAAAATAAAATCCAGAACAGTTATGATAAAAAATAATAATTTGACAAAAACAATCTTCATCATTCATATTTAAAAAATAAAATAAAAAATCTAGATTTCTTGCCCCAGATTAATTGTAGCTCTGATAGAAAATAATAGGCACCAGATATCTAACTCTAAAGAATGGGGGAAATCTCTTTAATTACAACTCTACAACCTAAATGACCTAACACCCCATTCACTTACAAATGACTAGTCATATCTCCCTCTCAGCCTCTTTTTATTATTGGTAGCATGCCTTATTTTACTTCTCTCGTTATACAATGCAAAATCAATATCAAAGAGGAAAACTAAATATACAATTAACTTACACTAACTGAGCTGCAGTTAAGGCCCTCACGGCATCAGACGTGCCTATTTGAAACACAACTTTATCTTTTTCTTGATCACAAGTTCTGAACACAACACTTTCTGTCCCTTTCTCCACAAAATCAGTAGATCCAAGGAGGTCTGTCCAAGAAGTAAGATTGTGTTGTTAAAAACCCAAAACTAGACAGGAGTGAGGGAAAAAGTGAAAAACCACAGGCATATAACTGATTATGTATCTCCAAAGTTTCTGCTCACTCTCTTAGCATTTGATGTCAAGCCACAAGAAAAATAAATAAAACATCTGACTTTTATTATCAAGAGCCAACATGGTTTCTTTTTATCGTGCTAATAAGTATTCTCACCGAGATATCAAAGAGGAATGAAACATTAGAGGGTCAGTTATCCTACTAAAAAAACTAAAACATGATAAATTAATTTCGGATCAGTTATCGAGATATTAGTTGTAAGTAGAAAACATAAGGAAAAAGAAATGTTGGGCCTCCTGTCCTTCAATTGTTAGTGTGTATAGTGCAGATAAACAGGGCAAACATATAGGGCTACCTTCATTAAGTTTTTCTTTTCCAGTAATTGGTAGTTTTTTGTGCTTTTTGCAAACATCTATTTGTAACAATGACTGGATTTGAAGTCCTAAATTTTCTATAAAAACAAATATTTATGAAGGCCCAAACTACAGATGCATGTCCTAGATTATCTCTTGAGATTAATTTCTTCTATCAGAGTACTTTAAATTACCTCTTATAGTTTGTTTTACATCTCTTGGTTATTATTAGGATTTGTTTCTCTATTTGATTTGATTTGATTTAGGAGTCTAGTATTTTGTATAAATAAAGATTACGGCTTTTACTTTTGTATCATCATGTCTTTTTCTTTCTCGCTTTTCCTTACCCTATAACTTTAATATGGTATCAAACAGAGCAATACCATCCTCCTTGACTTGTCAAATTACTATTTCGTTGCCAAGATCCACAAAGGGTGGCACTCTATAACATCGAATTCTTTTGTTGACCGTTCACAGATTTATGCTATTCTTTTTCTTTCGCAAATATTCAACTTGATTAGCCACCACCATCAATCCCTACAATGCAGTCAGATACGTTTTCCATCCATCAAAACACTGATGTCTGCTGTCTACCATGAATCCCCTCTCTAGCCACCATCAATTACCTCCCTGCACCTCTTCACACACAGCACCATCATGGGTGATTTTCAACAAAGTCGGCATATGAACTTGCTTGTTATCTGAACAAATTTGGTTCAACTTTATAATTTGGTTGGGTTTCTTAACTATCTCTGCTTCATTTTCCAGAGGATGCATCTAGCTCGAAATTATGGTGTCTTGCATAAAATTGAATATGTTTCAGCATTTATTTTAAAGGATAACCGAATTTTGGAGCCCCGTTGGTTGCATGATTTTATCCTAAGGATCTTACTATTGGTTTCATAAATGATTCTCTCTTTCATTTCTGTCTTCAATTTAAATTACAACAATGCTTCCTTGTTTTCAATTTGTTTCCGTTTCTCTAAGTTTTGTACATGAACGAACTACTAATACAAAACGTTGAAAACGTAAAACAAAGTGAAAACAATGTGGAATGTTTGTAGTTAAAACTGAAAACAGTAAATGCCATCAACAATACCCTTCTTTTGTAGTTAACCTTCTTTATTTCTTTCTCTTTTCTCCTTCCTTAACAAAACCCTATAACTAAAACAATACTAGTCTTTAGCACGCAATGTGAAGTATGCCGGCAATAGCGGAGCCAGAAAATTTTTAAAGCCTGGGCAAAATCTCAATTTTAAACAAAAATCTCAATTTTGAACAAAAAATCTCAATTTTTCCCTAAATTAACTCCTAAAAATCTCAATTTTGACTTAAATAACACTAAAAATACAAACATTTTTTGCCGGAGCCCGGACAAGTGCCCAGGCATGCCGGGCTCTAATTCAACTCAAACAAACTAGCATTCTCAATCCCAACTAATGTTACACTTACTGTTAAGACATTAATGAACTAATTAAAGCACTTTGAAGTTGAATCAATTTAAATTTTGTGGTTTAAATAGCAGAAAGATGAATGAATATGATGATTGATTCTGTAAAAGCTAGTAAAAGGTAGTACCATTGATTCGGCGTTGACATTTGATGATTTTATGGTCAACGATTTCTTCACCGTAAGTGATATCTGCACCATATTCAGAAGCTAGTAATCTAAGAGGAAGAGTGCCCTAAAGAAAGAAATAATAATATTAAAATAGTGATTTGATTTGAATGGAAGTGAAAAAGAAAGAGAAAGAGATTGAAACTGAAACAACTCACAACGCGAACCATGGGAGCAAGGATGTGTTTGTTGTGGTAATCCATCTTCCTCGGAGTCGGATGGATGCTTTGACAGTTGGAGCCGAGAAAGAGAAGAGAAGAGAGCCTCCAACAATGATTCTATGAATCAATATTGACGCACTTTTTATCTTTAAAAAATAAAAAGTGATATCTTATAAAGTATGTTTGATATATAAAACGAAAATATAAAACGAAAGTACCGGAGAACAAGGCAGAGTAGTGTAAGGATAAATATTTATGATATTAAATAAATTTTGTTTCGTATGACATTTGATGGAAAAATGTTATTTTGGTGATTTAGAAAAATTGTGCTGGGGATAAAAAGTTGTTTCATAGTTTAGTTGGGGCAAAAATATCTGATTTTGTTCAGTCCTTTGACCCCGTAGTTTGTCAAGTTCCAGTGATAGTTTTCAAATCAAACACAGTACAGTAGAAGTTGACATGTTCAGTCCTCTGTTTTTTAGCAGATCAAACGCATATTATATAATATTTATACAACTCATACGAACGTCATCGTTAAGTCTTTCTGTGTTTTGTTCCTTTTCTTTCCCTTTCATTAAAAAAAATACAACTCATATATGTTTTTCTCTAACGTAAATTATATTTAATTTTTTTTGGTATGGAAATTATATTTAATTTGATATTAAAAAAAAATAATATTATTTGATGATATGATACCTTATTTAAGATACTAATATTATCAATTTTAATATCCTCTATGACATGTCATAGAACTCCAATACTAAAAAATAAAATAAAATACGAATTGTTAATCTATGAAACTCCCTATGATATTCTTATTGGAGATGCTTTCAGATAGAGGAGTTTTTAGAAGGTTTTTGTTCTGTTGGATCTCAACCACGTGTGCAATATATACGGTGCACAAATAACGAATACGAATTATATAAAATTCAATGTTAATGTTAGATTGAATGTTTATATTATATAAATTATTATTTTTGATGAGTCTAACTAACATATCAAATGATTTTCAATTTTTGTAAAATTTGACATGGATAATCTATATGATATCTCTATCTCTATTATATACATATCTATTATCTCTTTTTTTTTTGAAGCGACTAAAAAAGAATTATATTAGCACGTGAGAAGCACAAGAAGTGCATCACCACCAGCGAAAATGATTATCCAGATACATTGTAAGGAGCAAGACACAGACAAAAATGAAAATTAAAAGGTCCCAACAAAGCATCAACAGGGCGACCAAGACTCACCCCCCTCTCCACCCTAAACAAGACAAGGGGTTGGTGTACCAACAACTAAACTCCACACAGAATGATTGATGTTTCACTTTGAGCCACCACCAGACCTGAATGACAATCTGATCTACCACCTGCTGGACTTCCATATATTTGTGTTGGAAGATGTCTTCATTGCGACATTTCCATATACACCAAATAGATGCAAGCCAAATAACCTAGAAAGCATGTTTTGGTTGAACCGGAAAGAATTGAAAACCATTGAAGTGATGAGCGTGAGACACCGCCTCCGAAGGCAAAACCCCCTGAATACCCAACCAGTACAACAGGCCGCACCACACACTTTATGGGCAGAAGAACATTCGAAAAACAAGTGTGATAAAGATTCTTCCACTTGACACCCAAAATTGCACAAATGCGAACCAAAAGGAACCACACCCCGGCGAAGCAAGTTATCCTTCGTGGGGATGCAGTTAAGTAGAAATCGCCAAGCAAAAACGGTGACCTTCAGCGGAACGTCCTTATGCCACGGAAAATTAATAGCAAATCCATGATCAGCACCAACATCATCAGATTGGGTTAAAGAGAGGTAAGCATCTCTAACCGTATAAGCATCGGAGGAAACACCTGTCCATCTCCACCTGTCAGATACACCCTGCTGCAAAACAATGTGATGAAAAATAATACTACACTCCGAAACCAGCTCCTCCTCCCATACAAACAACCGTCTCCGCCAACCCCAACCCCCTCCACCTACACCCCACCCCCGACGACACATCTCTCCAACCGACATCTCCCTCTCCGTACACAACCCGGCCAACCTTGGAAACCGCCTGCTCAACACTACCCCATACCCAACCACGGATCATCCCAGAAAGAAGTGGATTCACCTTCACCCACATGACGCGACAAAAAAGCATCAAACTATCCCGGGAGACTATTATTCAAGGTTGCCAATTTTAGAAATTTATATGTGGATTAATATAAAAACAAGTTGAAACAATGTGAGAGAACGATGAAAAAATATATTTTAATTTACACTGTATTTAACAAAAAATGTAATTTGCTGGGATTCAGATGAAATATACACGGAAAGCAAAATAACACCATGGTCCTTTTCTATTTCCCTATCAAATTTTCTATAACTAGCAAAGAATTGCCAAAAAAATTTACAACAAACAAATGATTGTCTTCATTTTCTTTCCTTTTTCTTCATTCTCTTCAATCAAGAGTTTTTTTTCCTTCATTTTTCTTCATCTTCATTCTCTTCAATCAACAGTTGGACAATCAATCTTCATTTTTTTTGTCATTGTCTTTGTTTTACATTGATTTTGAGCCTCAAAATGAAAAATTATTAGATATAATCCCCAATTAACTTTATAGAGAAAACATAAATATATGAAAAAAGATTGAGGCTATTAACTATTTCCCTATGCAATTTATTTGTTTGAGACTCATCTTAACAATATGTTTGGTCTATTTGTTATACGTGAGGCTCACTTCTCTCAAGGATCTTACTTCTATGTTTTAAAGGCAAGGTTATAATTTCTTTAAGGAATATTGTCTTTGCCTCTTTGATAATACATCCTTAAAACATCTCAACATTGGAAGGGAAGACCATAACAAGGTGGTTTAATAGTGGCATCCCTCAACATGGTGGAATCAATATAGAATCAACATGCAAATGTAAATAAAAAAACAGCTTCAGTTTATCCAATGTAAAACTATCATTTTTCTCTACATAAGCCTTTCACAATTTATAATACATGCTCTAGAATTTATTTTGCAGGTACATTAGAAGATAAAAATATGAAAATTTTCTTGAAACGTTCTCCTACTCTACACAAAACATGCAAATCCATGGGGTTTGAGAGCAAAGGAAGTGAAGCTAGATCCACAAAAAGACGACAATAATTCAAACATAGTACAAAGGAAATTTCAAATTATAACTTAAAAGTTTGTGATTTTCATATAAATAAGCCCCTAAAATTATTTTAAGCAACCAAGTAATTATAAGATTAAATTAAAATTTGGGGAATTGACGAGTTGAATTTTGTGGATGCATCCTAATTATAATCCAAGAGGACTGTGGATGACTAAATAATGATTCTTATGCTTGAAATAGGTATCAACAATAAACAAAATTATGTGTACATATCAAATACTTCAAAAGAAGTATATATTCAATTTAGAGAACAACACCGGTTAATCAAAAAGAGTTGTACAATTAAACCTCTAATTTAGTAAAAATTAAATAAAAAAATAATCAAAAATCAAATAACAATATAGACATCTCTAATTCGTGGTTGTTGAATTTGGATTAAAATCAAAAGAAAAATCATATATTCAATTTGTTAATGGAATAAAATAGAAAAGGCAGAATGAACAGAAAACCCTAATTGTATAAAAATAGGGATAAAAAACAGAGGTAAACAAAGGGAGAATACCTTAGTTTTGGAGTCAGTGAGGTCTTCATCAACATCAGGGAAGGAACAGGGAAGAGAACATGAGGATATTGACAATATATCGTCAAAACTAATCTCATGACGGCGGGGACGACATCTGTTACGGTGGTCGCCGTTAACGAAGCCTACATCGTGAAATCAAGCCGTATTACAAAGAGTATTGAACTCGACGGAATAGCTAGGATGTGGTTGAAAATGGAGCTTTTGACAGAGTTGATTTGGTAACAAACAAGAACCATCCTTTACGGTTAAATCAAACACAGCTTGCCGGTGGGTTTTATAGAAAAAAATTGTTGCGGCTGCGTACGAAGGAGGTGAGAAGGAATGGAGTTTCCTTACTTTTAGGGTTACAGTGGAGAAAGATAAACGTAGTAGAAATCAATTGGACCCTAATTTAATTAGATGTACTGGGCTTAGCCCAAATCTGATAAAACAAAGTATACTTAAAAATGGAGGTGTAAATAGCATTGTATAAATATTTATATTTTTGCTCATATATTAATATGAATGTCTATTTTTTCAATTATTATTGGACATATATTTATACTCATATAATAATACAAATTTTTTATTTTTTTGTGATTTCAACAGGTATCTATAATTTCCCTCATACAATAATTCAAAGACTTTTTTAAAATTTCAAAGAGTACCTAATTTTTTTTAAAGAAATTTACGGGCACTTAATTTTTTTATGATAACTCATATTTTAACTTATATATTAATATGAACATTTATTTTTTAATAATCGTTACAAGTATCAATATTTTAACTCATATATTAATAAATACCTCAATTGATTTTGTAAAAAAAAAACGTTTATTGAACCACCAAACGTTAGTAGGCCACATGGTTATTGAAGTTGAACAATTGATAAGGAGGACCGCAATTATATCCGCAACCGTACTTGAGAAGATACTAAAATCACTTAAACTCGCTCCAAACTAAATAAATCAGTTCAACAAATCGAAAGACAAAAAATAATCGAACTGTGCGGTCATTATTGGCAATGTATTAAGCAATATCATGGTTATCTGACACTAAGGTTATCTTATTTTTGGTTATTCTATATTGTCTAATTCTCCATTATTAACTTTTTCGTTAACTATATATATTAAAATTGTGTAGTATAGTTTGAAAACAATATTAAGCGACTCATCTTTAGTCGGTTAGTGGTGGTTGACTGTAACATTGATACGTAAAATCGGATATCATCTTTGTAATTGAATGACCGACAAAATAAAATTATTGAACCGTGCATCGCACGGGCATGAACACTAGTAACCAAAACAAAGCTTCGATAGGAATTATCTTTACAAAGCTTCAATTTTGATATATTTATAAAACGTAACAACAAATTGTTGAAAATAAATATTACAACAAAATTTAGATGTACTAAAACGGTTGGAACTGAAATGAACCTCAAAAAAGCAACCAACACCTTCTATTGGTCATATTCTTGATTATTGTTTATAGTTTAGGATAAAATAAATACACCATAATACCATAAAATCATGAAAGATGAATAGAAAAGTGTTGGCATCTAAATAACAAAACAGTAGACTCAAAATAAACATAACCCCCATAATTTTATATCTATAACATTTAGTGAAGAAAAACCCTGCAAAACAACAAAACTCAAAGAACTAATTATATATATATATATATATATATATATATATATATATATATATATATATATATATATAGTTGAGCACAACAAAAAGAAATACAACCAATGTTCACAAATAGAAGAAGAGATACCTCCTTTCTCACAAACCAAAATAAATTAATCAATACTATTGAAAAAGTACAACAACGAAATTTTAAAACTTTCAAACACTAAATTAGAATCCGCATAATGATATTTTCACATATCTTAATATCATACCTCTAGATATTACAATTTTAGGTATCTTTGACAAGTGTTAAGTTTTAAATGCATCCACCTATGATTCTCATAATTCAAATAGGATGAATTTTAGTCATATTTAGCTTTTCCTCTTTTTCTCATTTTCTCATAGTTAAGCTAATTTTATAATCAAACCATTTTGAGATTCGGCTCATATATTCAATATAGTGTTCATTCTGGTCCAAACTCAAAGTAAACCAAACCCATTTCAACTTTTTTGCAAACTAGATTCTTCACATTATTAGTCTAAACCTTTTAGAAAAACTTTACACAAAGTCAACTACAAAGCATAAAAAATCAAGAAGAAAATAGCTTGGAATAGATCATTCACAATGTCAAATACAAAGCATCTTCCCTTACAACAGTCTAATATCCCCAATTTGATACAAGTTTCTATCTCCAAGCATAACCTACCAAAACCAAGCATCTTCACAAACCCAATGCATTACCCTTTTCTTTCAATTTACAAAGAACGAAAATTTATTCCATTTTTCCTTCTCTCACAATTTCCATTCGCAGCAAGTAGAAGACAGATTGAAGAGATTCTACCTCAGTTTCTATCAATGTAAGTTTGAATTTTAAAAATACTTTATTAAATCCAACATTATTGTATTGTTAAATCATGCATATTAGGGTTCTATAAATTGGGGCATTTTGTGAAGAGTTCCTCACACCACAAACTAATCACTTCATTTATTCAACTTTTTTTATTTCAAATTCGAGTTTTCAAAATGTCAACATCTTTTCAAACAATTTCTGAAATAAAGTCTTCCAAATCGTGTTAGAATATCAAAGCCAAAGTGATTAGATTGTGGACTGTGACTAACTTCAACTGAAATACTCATCCAAAGTTGTGTCTCACGTAAGATAACTCAGACATTAGGGATTTTGCAAATGCAATATGTTGGATCGGGAGTTCGAACTCACTTATTTACTGTAAACCTGACCACTACTAATTGACCAAAATCTAAAATGCAAATTATGCAACAAACCAATCAAAACCTCTTTTTGATATTTTGATCTTAAAAGGCAAGAGTTAAACAACAACCTCTTTTTGATTGTATCATGATCATCAGAGGAGTCTTATTATATGAGAAATAAGTATTTCTCTTGTTGGCATATAACTCAACACACAAAATGTAGCACTTATCAGGGACAATGCATGTATTGTGATATCTGATATCTGATAATGCTCACCTTTTATGTTGTTACTACACGCAACTTGAATTGCCTTTAGTAATTTCAGGACAAACAAGATAAAGATAAGATTAAATCAAAACAGTGACGAGCAACTGAGCATAGGCTACATAGTACACGACCAACTAGGCACCAATATTTTCAATTGGATCCTCCAACTCAACCTTTTCAACCCAAACGCAAAAAGTGAAAACATCAACAAAAACACCCACATAAACAATTCACCAAAACAACAATCAGATAAACATGGAAACTAAGTAAAAATAGTAGAACCTAAACTCATACAATCACATAAACTAAGTAAAGTTCTTAGAACCTAAGCTCATACAATCACATAGCATGAAAATTAAGTAAAATTTTTAGAATTTATACTCATACAATCAAATAAACATAAAAATTAAGAAAATCTCAAATAACTAACTTATAAATAACAAAATTTTGCTCTCTTCCTTATTTGAACAAGAATTAGAAAAAAGGTTCAAAATAAAACTTGTGCAAAATTAACTTGTTCCAGCAAATTCAATCAATTTACAGATGAACAACAGAGAAGATTGAATCAATGAAATGATGGATCGCAACACATAGCCAACGGCGGAGGGAGTGAAGGGAAACAAAGATTAGACATGGCTGAAAGGAGTGAAGGGCGTGATAGAACTTTGAAACGCGGAGAAGAGAGTGGAGGGTGCAGCGGAAATGAGTGAAGGGAGTGAGACGCGGCTGAAGGGAGGGGTTAGGGTTGGGAGTGAGACTCGACTGAATAAAAGAATCAAACATTAGCCTTAGCTTGGGGAGAAACTATGTTGTTTTAATATCGTGCATATCTCGACGGCCTAAGCAGTCGACAAATAAAAAATTATTTCTTGATGGCCTAGACCGTTGTTCCCATCCAACAGTTATATTAATATTTATTTTTGATAACTTCCTAACGGCTTAAACCCTCTCCAAGATCAATTAATTTCTAACACGCGTTTATCGACGGTCAGGACCGTCAGATAGGTCAGGACCGTCAAATAGTACAAACATCCCGACAGCTAGGGGTGAAATTGGACCGGTTTGGATCGGTTTCGAGTGAATCCGATGTTGGAACCAATAAACTTTCAATTGGTTCGTTTTGGGTTGGTTTGGTTTTCAAAAATGAATCTGATCCGAACTAATCGGTTTGGATCAGATACTATACTCGGTTCGTAATATTTTGTTTTTCCAATATAATATATGCTATTATTTTTTCAAACGATATATTTTAAGGTCTATTTTTCAAATGACTTGCAATAATTAACATAAACAAAATAAGCAATAACATAGTTTGGAAATAAAAAATACAATGAAATTTAGAAATACAAACACTACAACCCATATGCAATAACAAAGTTCTTTCAATGTTTTCACTAAGCCAGCAGCAACAACAAAGTTCTTTAAATGTTTTCATCAAAAAGAAATACAAGTCAGAGGTGGATCACCACCAAATATAAAATACAACATTACAACCCATAAGAAACAAGCAACAGCAACAAACAACAACAACAAACTGCAGCAACAAATCTAAGCTAGACGTGTACCTTAGATTGCTTCATGCACATCATGTTTCCATTCCATCATTGTTAACCTCAACACTAGTTAGACGTAAGCCAGCAAGTTCTAAAAATTTAAACATATACATAAACCATAAAAGATTAGTAGTTTGATAATTTCAACAATAAAGTAAATAATGAAAAAATCAATTAAATTGATATAATTTCTTATCCTATTTTGAGTACAAATCAACGCTTCAACAATATTGGAATTCAAAGAACTATGAAACAAATCAAGTACCCGACCACCTGTACTAAAAGCTGACTCAGAAGAAACAGTAGAAACTAGTATAGCCAAAATATCTCTAGCCATGTGAGAAAGGACATGATACTTTGTAGATTTTCCTTTCCACCAACCCAAAATATCAAATGAAGGATTCTTGCAATCTTCGTTTTCAGCCTCAATATACCTGTCTAACTCACTCTTTTTTACATCGACTTGTTTTTGCTTCATTTTAGCATTAAAAACATCATCCCAATCAACATCATCATCAGCATCATCATCATCATCATCATCATCATCATCATCTGTTTAACTTGTGTTAGTTTGTGTAAAATGGCTTGAGGCCGGATGCACTACTAGACACCATAAGAATGGGATACTTAACCTCATAACACGCAAACAATTTTTTGACAAGTTCTTTCAATGTTTTCACTATGTCTTCGGTGTTGTCACTACCATACATCTTAGTAAAATAGTACTCAATGTAATCATATTTATAACGAGGATCTAGGAAAACAGCGACAAATAAAAGATAGTTGACAGCTCCACTCTCCCAATACTTGCTAAACTTCACTTACATATTTGAAGTCATTGATCTCAATACATTATTACTATTTGACCATTTCTGTAATAACTTCTCAATATCACACAACTTCTTGAAAAAAGTATTAGTAGTAACATGCAATGAACCAGAAAAAGAAAAAGTTGATCATAAAAGAGCTTCAGAAATTTCACAAACATACGAGCACGTTCCCAATCAAGAGCCATAGGGACATCTACTCCTTCACCAGCAAGATACACCCTAAGCGTACTATCTTGATATCGAAGTAGGTTTAAAGCTTTTTCATATTTGACAGCAACCTCTAACATCAAATAGGTGGAGTTCCACCTTGTTAGCGTATCAAGTGCTATCGCTGCCTTACAATCTATATTACACTAACGTACACACTTTCTAAAGGATTTACGTCTAGAATGAGCTGATTAAACAAACTTACAAGCAACCCTCACCTTGCTAATTGATTCATCATTTACTCTTAACCCATCCCCAACAATCAAGTTTAAAATGTGTGCAATGCACCTCATTTGCATAAATTCTCCCTTCAACAAAGTTTGACCATTCCAATCATTAATTCCTCTAATTAGGTATGTGAGAGCAACATTATTAGCACTTGCATTATCAACAGTTACACAACAAACTTTTGTAATCCCCCATTCTTTCAAGCATGCCTCTAAATTCTTGCCAATTGTTTCCCTTTGTGATATGAAATCAAAATAAAGCGCAATATTGTTTTATTCAGCACCCACCTCTCATCAATGTAGTGACAAGTTATAACCATGTAATTCATTTGTTGTAACGATTTCCAACAATCGGTGGTAAGGGAAACCATTTGTTTATTTTGAGACAATATGCTTCTAACCTTCTCTTTCTCATCATTATAAAATAGCATGTAATCTTTAGCAGCACTAATATGACAAGGAATTTTAAATCTAGGACAAGCTAGCCACACTAACGAAATGCTTAAATCCTTCATTTTCAACATGTTTAAATGGAAGCCCGTCCATAACTATCATCTTTGCTAGGGCTAATCGTGTTAGTTCTTGACTAAATTCAACAAGTTTAAAACCAACAGAGCTATTAGGGTCGTCTTCGCTATCTTTCCCAATGGCTATTGTCTTTTGCTTCTTATTGGATGCCCTATTTGAGTTTTTAGAACACTTCAAAAGATGTTTGTTCAAGTTAGAGGTTCCATTCTTTGTATTATTGCATGCATAAACTTTACTACAAAAGTTACATTTAGCCTTATCATTTTTCTTTGTGAAATACAACCAAGCATTAAAAGATAGTATAATAGTTTTTTTTTACCTCGGTGTTTTCAATGGTACCTTTAGCTATTCCAAGTTGTGTTGGTGTTTGAGGTGCTTCTTGTGTTGGAATAATGACATTTAAAGGAGGGACTGATCCACTGTAGAAGAATCAAGTTGTGTACTGCTGCCTATGACACTTTCACTGGCCATTTTTAACTACCTATTACAAATAAAGTTGTTAACAACACAAAGATTTTAATAGAATGTTATGAACACACTAACTTATATTATGAACATATAATAAAAAGACTAGTTAGTTAATCTGAACATATAATAAAAAGATTTATCATACGTGCATAGATTTTCCAAACAAAGGTTGTTATACATGATTAAGTAGTTTCCAAACAAAGGTTGCAAAAACATAGATTTTTCTAGAGATATCTTTCTAACAATAACACAACCCAAAACAAAATAAGCAAAGAATAAGGAAAAATAAGAAATTGAAACAAGTAAGAAACAAATAAGAAAAGAATAAGGAAAGAAGGACAAATTGAAGCACTGTGAAAACCATGAAATATTGGTATCTTATAGTAAAGTTCATGACCCGATTAATATTGGTATCTTACCCTTGTAATAGGTAAACAAAATAGTATTAAACGACCTAATGTAGAGATGTTTAAAGCAATAAAAAAAAGAATAAAATTATTAGGTGAATAAGACAATAGAGTTAACTTAAGAGAAGATTATGACTTTGAACCATGAAACAAATAACTTTTTAACTTGTGATTATTAGTTTGAACTTTGAGACAAATAACTCACAATCTTTATCATTGTATAAGTAAAATTGAAACAACCACCATAAGTAACAAAAATCACAACTTTGTGATGATAATGATGATGATAATCTATTGTAACATTTTATCAAACATATGACATGCATATATGATGGGGAAAAAGTTTTTCATACATTTTGATTTCAAAAATGACAACAAAGATGACATAACTTATATTTTTCTTTTAGTTAACTAATTCAATATGAGAAGAAGAAAAAGATGCAATTTTACCTCTTTGTTGATGTGTATAAATAGTGTACGAAATCATTTTCTTCAACAACCCTAAACAAAAAAACAACACAAATCATCTAATCACCATTAGAGATGAAGAGAAAGCTTTAAAAATTGAGAAAGAAAAAAAGAAATTCATGGTCCTAAAATTCAACAACACTAAACAATAAAAAATAACATAAATCATCAAATAACCATCAGAGATCAAAAGAAACCTTAAAATACAGAGAGAGTTCCAGAAAAAAATAGTGTCACAAACCCATTGTTTCAACTTCAACAACCTTAAAAAAAAGAGAAAATGGTTTCTTGGTTCTACAATAAAAGTGATATCTTGGTTTTAGCTTTGTGTTGAAAGTGGTATATGGTACAATATAAAAACTTTATCAAAGGAGTTGGTGGAATAAAAAATTTATGTAAGGAGTTGGTACAATAGATGAAACCTAGTGATTTGAATGTTGAAAATAATCTACTGTGACATTTTATCAAACATGTGGCTTACATAGATGAGTTAGAAATTAAAAGAGTAACATAAAATTGAAAAAGATGAGTAAATAAAATTTGAAATACATCCAATAAGTAAAATCCTAACCAACATATGAAAAAAAAGAAGATATTCATAAATTTGAATTTAAAAAATAACAACAGAGATTATAGAACTTATTTTCTTCATATTCAATAAATTAAACACGAGAAGAAAAAAAACAATTTTACCTCTTTGTTGGTGTCCATGAAAATAGTAGAACAAACATATTATTTTTAACAACACTAAACAATCAACAAAACAAATCATGACATTAACATTAAAGATTAGAGAGAAGAAAAATAGTGTGACAAATTTATTGTCTTCAACTTCAACAATCTTAAAAAATTAAAACAAATCAAATTGTTAAATCCTTGTTGGAAAGAGGATAAAAGTAAAAGGTGCAAAAAAGAAGAAAACTTTAACACTATGTTTGGCAATGAAGAAAAATTAAGAAGAGAGAATAAGGTTAGAGAGAGAGTGAGAAGAGAGAAAGATAGAAGAAATAGAATAGATTTGAGAGGTTGTTTGGTTTAAGAGAAATATGAGAGAAATAGAAGAGAGAGAAATATAAATTTCCTATCTCTCTTGTTTGGTTGAGTAGAAAATAAGTAGAGAGAAATAATATTATTTTAGACATTGACAAAAATACCCTTTTATAATAATAATGAAATACAGAAATTATAAGTCTCTAAACTCATTTTTCTCAAGTACAACAATGAAGAACTACCTCCCAAACTCATGTTGGTCAATGACTAGAACGCAAAAATGGCTAGAAATGCAGCAAAGGGGTGGTTATTAGGCTCAAAACCACCTACAAAGATTGCAATTCTTTCATGGATGAAGTAAGTGGAAACTAATGGAAGGCAATGAGCTTGAAATTGCATTTTTAAAATTGAAAGTTAGAGAAAATGACATTTTAAAGTGCATGTTCTCTACAAATAGAATTATATAGGATTTTCAGTGGACTCAAACTTCTATTCTTCATGACAATCTGCCGGCTGTGTCCATATCCTCCATGTTGCATATGTTCGAAATTAACTCTATCGTCGTGTTATATTGTTGGTAGCGTGATGGTATAATATGCTCTAAACCAACAGCTAGTCTAGCTTTGATGTTGTCATTACAGTGAACTAAAAGATGCATATCATCCTCATTATTTCTCTCACAAAAGTAGATGTTTAGCTTTCAAAGACAACTCCAATTCTCATGACCCGGCAAATTTGTGCCCCTACCTGTACCATGTAACAACAAGCCACAATAATACATTTTTGTAAAACTTATAACAAGCCACAATTGGCATTTTATAACCTGTCATAAACTTCATACACATATTTAATGTCATAGTTGGCAGCCCAATACAAAATAACCATATATATATATATATATATATATATATATATATATATATATTGCAAATTGTCTAAAGTAAAGTGGCAGTTACATACTTCCTATTTCTTCTTCGCTACCTATTTCTTTCCAAAATATATGACATTTAGCAGCCACCAAAAGTGTCCTGATAGTATATAGACAAAAAGAACCATATATATATATATATATATATATATATATATATATATATATATATATATATGACATAAAAAGATACCAAATATCATCAATTGTAAATTGGAACTTTCATCATTTGAAAGAGAACTTGCAGTTGAACTTCAGGGGGCACACCAAATATCAGCTCCTTCTTTTTGTTATCGTTGCAAAGAACTTCATAACACTGAAAACGAAATTGTTGCAACAAATCCAACTCAGACAACATACTCCATACGTCTGCAGCTGTATACACTCGAGGTCTAGTATTTTGCAAGATTTCATTGCGCTTCTCAATAGCTGCAACTTGTCGTTCAGAAATTAAATTTTGTTGCTTAGCCACATCAGTCAATTGATCAGAGATGCAATTACCCTTGTTCAATGCATCAGCCACAAGTCCAATGCCGCTCGTCATTTTATCCAATTGAGCCTCCACAAAATCACTCATCGAAGCTTTACGCTTTGTTCCGCGAGGACCAGATGTCCCTGTAGATTGATGTGATTGCCCATATGCTGGACTATATGAGTCAACAATAGGGGGTTCTTCTTGCCCTTCATCAAATATATCGGTATGTTGGTCAGCAATGTAAGTACCATCAACCGGGTCATTCAGATCAACATTGTCTTTTTCCTTCTCTCTTTCCTTTTCCTTTTCCTTTTCCAGCTGATTGCGTCTCATTTTGAGAGTACCAGATTTTTTTCATGCAGCTCGATCTAACCCAAAAAGCTCCCTTAAAATATCATAATGCTTAACTTGCATGGTTTTCCATTTAGCAGCATATGGTTTTGCCTATCATTAATCACACTATGAGTTGGCAATTGAACATAAAATACTTTGTGAAAAATACAATGAAGGTTAACAAAATGAATAAATGAAACGAAAAAATACTCACTTTTATAAGATCTTGCCAGAATTCCTCCTCAGCTTCAAACCTCCTAGTTGTTGAATTCCATGCAAATCCACTTAAGCTACCAAATAGATCATGTGATTCAGCAAAATTATCTTTCATAGTTTTCATTCTGTTTTTTATATGCTGTTTTGTTATGGTTGGAGCAACGTGAGACCGTAAAACATCTACGACATTAGAGTATGCTTCTGTTGTCCATGAACCGTCATGCCTATTCCCTTTATTGGCCTCTTCCACCAAAGCATTCAATAATATTTGATCCATATCATCGGTCCACCTTAAAACTTCCTTAGTAGCTTGTCTAAGTTCCTTATCCTTTGTCATTTTTCAACCTATAAATAAATTTGATTTCAAAGAAAACAAGATGATGATAATAATAATAATAATAATAATAATAATAATAATAATAATTCATATCATTTGTCAAATAAAATAAGTACATAGCAGCATACAAAACAAAACGTACATAGCAGCATATAAAACATCTAAACTATAACTAATACAAACATATAACTATAGTCTACACTAACATTTAATTGAATAACCAAAATTTTATTAAGTGATAAGTGAAAAGGTACAAAAGACCAACCAAAAAGAGGTGGCCCAAAACACAACAAATGATAGAAAACCAATCTATCATATAGCAGACATGAGGGAGTTTGAGATCTAATCCACCAATACAAAGACTTATGTTTGATAGCATCTAGTATCTCAGCTACATCTCTAGTACCATTCTCAAAAACTATCTTAACAAATAAACTAGCGCGCAGTCTACACTAACATTTAACAAATAAACTGCATTAACTAAGAAACATGACACATATTCGTTAAGCTCCATACAAATTCCACATTTCAGCTGTAATAGTGTCCCTTAAAAGTGCTCTTAGTCGGTAATCCTCATCACGCTGCTGTGTTTGAGTTCTATCTATGTCATTTTGAAGCAGTTCACGATCAACTTCAGCAATTAAATCTTCATCAATGTCCACGCCCATTAAAAAGTTAGGTGGTATACAACAAGCAAGGACTATGTCTATCATTACTTCAAATGAATAATGTGGTTCAGTACCACTAGCTATTATTGGAAATCTCTTTTTTAAGACACCAAAGGTTCTCTCAATGACATTTCGAAGTGAAGAATGTCGAAGGTTGAATAACTCTCTAGCATTTTGTGGACCACAAGAGGAATACTCCTTCAAATGATAACGGACACCTCTATATGGTGTTAGTAATCCTTGTTTTAGCATAAATCCTGCATCCCCAAGATAAAACTTTCCTACAAAATTTTATAAATATTATAACTCATATCTGGTGAAAATAAGTTTAATGCACAATTTGTTTTATAAAAATATCATATTAACAATTCCACTAACCTTCAGGAATTGTTAGAGGATCTTCTTTTGTTAAAGCATCTTTTAATATTCTAGAGTCAGATGTTGTTCCCTCCCATCCGGCTAACACATATGTGAATTTCATGTCAAAATTACATGCAGCTAATACATTTTGAGTGGGATGTTCTTTTCTTCCACGAAAACGAGGGGCTTCGGCCCTTGGGACCTTCACTCGAATGTGTGTGCCATCTATAGCTCTAATGCAATCCTTAGTACATATATGATTTAGTAAGTTGTACAAGGGATGAACTACAAGTTTTACTATATATAACGATGACTAAATTAAATATAATGGTACCTTAAAAAATGGATAAAACAGGCTATTGTTTAGTATTTGTGGTGGGACATGGGCATTTGATGATTGGACCAAAAATTCATCCCCTAAGCAAGTATGGAATGTAACACATTGTGAAAGTGACGACTAATAGTTTCACCAGAACGATAAAAGAAGAAAGACACAGTACGCGTTTTAACATTATGTCCTATAATATGCAAGAATTTTGCCACTTGTTCTTCTACTGTAGACCTTGTAGTATCCTTTACTATACCAGTACCTCTTAGTTTTTGACACAATTGCATGAATGCTTCGGGCCCCATGCGTATGATGTCGCGACACTTCTCTGTATGCACTAGATGACTCATTAACTCGCGACGCCTACACTCACTTTGTGGAGAAGTGACTCGACTATGCAAGACTATGCAAACATGTTGATAAGATTTGATTCAAATGTAATACATGGACAACTTGACATAATACGACAACAGAACCAATATGTTGCCTCCTTTCAATCTCTTTTTTAGCATGATTCAAAACTTGCATTTGAATAGGCATACAAACATCCATCAGTTCATCTTCATCCAAGTCCACTTCATCACTTATTTCTATTTGGTCATCCATGCTTACTTCTCCAACACTATCTATATTTGACATTACCTCCATAATCATATGGCACTCTCAAAGACTTCCCACATATAGCACAAATAAACAATTGAATAAATATTCCAATACATAATACACGGTATGTAACAGAGAAAAAGGAAATTTTTTTTTTGAATTGTCAAAGTTTAATCAAATTTTATTAAACTGAATTGAAATGCACAAGGGGAACAAGACAATCCAACAAAGAGAATTACAACTCCAGGAAGACAAACTCCACAAATGAAGAGGCAAAGCCAAAAAGCTCACAAAACACGCCCCATAAAAAACAAACAAAATAAACATAACATGAAGGTACATGAAAGAACAAAAAAACCACACAAATAGCTACTAAAAACATACAGAACAGGAGTAAATCAGACTAACACCTGAAAGCCAAACACAGCCTCAGCAAGGCCAAACGACAGCACTAAGCAAGTCATCGCATACTTACTCTTCAAAATACAAAAACAAAGATAACATAAATTTATACAAACACCCTCAATTTACACACAAACATACAAATCAAATGTGTAAGCCTCGTATCTACATTTTTTTATAACAAGAGGTACCTAGAAAGAGAATCAAAGAAAAAAAGAAGATAAGATTGTACTAACAGCAAGAACACACATAGAATTGAACAACCCAACACCACTACAAAGCAAAGAACAAGCCAAAGAAAACATAGCAAGAGTTACAGATCACATTTTGACACAATACAATCAATCAAAACAAAAAAAAACAACTATGAAACAAATAGAAAGAAAAGCAAACAAAGAACAACATGTCAACACCGAAAAATAGGACTACATTTTAGCAGATTTGAACTCTAACTTTTTGCAAACAATAAATAATAACAACAAAAAACCCAAAAAAAATTGCAAAGCAACACAATAATTTCTTATTAATTGAAGACCATTGTAGAACAACAAATTACAAATTGAAAATTGCAAACGAAATTAACAAAGTTCAGTTCATACCTTTGATTTTTTTCCGTTCTTACAACCCGTTTTCAGATCTAGTTTTGATGTGTAAACTGAAGATAGCTAAAAAAGTTGTAGAAACATCATGAAACTTGGAGATGAATGGAAGAACAAAATGACACAAAGGAAATAATTAGGTATCAGAAAGGAAGAAGAAACGTGAAAGCGGGAATGCTTGGCGCCCAAAGGAAGGGTAAAAAAGGTATCAGAAAAATTAATGAGCCATTTCTCTCTTATTTCTTCGCTGTTGAGAGAAGAAGTAATAATTAGGTGGGACCCATACTTTATTCTTCTCTCTTCTCTATTTCTCTTGTAACCAAGCAGGAGAAATTAACCATCTCTCCTCTAATTCTCTCTTCTCTATCTCTCTCTTTCATGTTTCTATCAAACTAAACAAAGTGTAATGGATAAGGAGAGATTAAGTGTAAAGAAGATCCAAAAGTATTTTGTGGGATAGAGAAAGTAAGAAAGGAAGAAAGCAAGAAGAGAAGAAGTTTGAGAAGAGAGAGTGAGGGGGAAGAGAGATCCACCGTGAGAGTGAGAGAGATTGGAAGGGTGAGTAGAAAAATTTGAAATAAAGTGATATTGGATTTTGGGAAAATGGTGAAAAGAGTTGGTAAAAAGTCACTATCAAATTCAAAAGTATATGACACATTGAAGTAAAATATTCGTTGAACAATAGAATGCTGGTTGAAGAAAATCGGTATAATGCTATTACACAATGACTCAAAGAAGTTGTTGATTAAATTAAGAATATAAAATACAAATAAAATGAGAAAAGACCAATTTTTACTAAAAAATTGGATGTGTCAATTTTTCAAGGATGGGTATTTGAGTAAAAATGTGTGTATATATATATATATATATATATATATATTGTAAAACTTTTCAAGATTAGAATTTTAGGCACGTATAAGCTTTAACTTTTTTACAATTAGAATTTTTTCATTTAAATTTTAATAAAGACTTTTAAGATTTCAAAAGACTTTATATATAGGGCCCATTTGTTACATATTAAAAAATAAGTGATTTTGACATTAAATAATTTAGAGATTATTTTTTTAGAGATTTTACAAAAAATCAGAAGCTATTTTGTATTTGTTTACCATTAAAAAAGTTACTACCTCTGTTCTTTTTTACTTGACGTTTTAGAAAAAAAATATTTGTTCCTTTTTACTTGTCGTTTTAGCAATTTAGGTTATATTTTGCCTATTATATCCTCCTTCTTTTTTTATTTTATTGACTAAATTTTTTATAATTGATTTTGTTGAAACAATAAAATCTTTATTGTATACAAATTTTGTTTGCTTTTAGATAAAGTTTGTTACAATTTTTTTGAAAATAGATAATGATTGTGAAAAAGAAGGAATTTATTGGTGGATTAAAAATATGATATATTTTAAAAAAGGGCATATTAGGAAAATAAAGTGCAAAAATATATCCCTCCTATTTTAGTCTTTTTTTCTAAAACGACAAGTAAAAAGGAACGGAGGTAGTACTTTTTATCAAAAAATAATCGTTAACTTGTTTGGATGCAACCATATAAAAATGATTTTGGATCACAAAATACAGTTATCCAAATATAATATATCATATAAAATAAATATATGAAAAATACTCATGTTCTTGTTTTTCATTATGGTCATATGACGTTATATGTATAGCTAGAAATAAAATTAATTTCTAAATTTTATCTTTTAAAAATAACAAATTAATCCTATAAATTATGAATTGGATATTATTGGAATATTAGAACAATATTAAGGATATTTTTGTCTAAAAAATTTTGACACTTGTTTTCTCTTTCCTCTAAAAAAAATCTATAAAAAAAAACTAATAATATCAACTTCAGATTTTTAGCAGTTTTTAGATTATTTTCAGATTCTGATTATTTTTAAAAGCTATAACAAACAGATATTATTTTCTTAAAAATGATTATTTTTTAAAAATAAGTGATTATTTTCTAAAAAAAACTATAACAAACAGATACATAATATACCTTTCGTTGATTGAAAATGCAAAAATTTATAAAGACGCGAAAGAAAAATATTTCTTATTAAACTTTAGAAGACAAATCTTTGGGCTGGATTAAAGGATCAAGGAAGAAAAAAAATGGGCTTAGTTGAAGTGGGCCATTGGAGAAAAGATAGAGACAGAACGTATGAGAGACACGTAAGCTTCTTCCTTCAATTTCATTACCACTTTCTCCGTTTCCTTGTTCCTAATCACCAACCCTAGATCTGTTCCCTCCATTTTCAGTAAGCTACTTTTTTCTCTTTCTCTTTTTCGCACCAATTTTTTTAGGTTTTTCTTCAATTCACGATAATCGGTTTTGTTTGCGTTTTTAGGAAACTCTAGCTTGAAATTATTGTATTTGATTTTATGAATCTGTTATTGTTTTAGTTCATAATATGAAGTTGAAACTTGTGTGTTTAATTTTTATTCTTTGAAGTGATTTATGATGGTTTTGGTATATATTCAGTGTATTCATTTGACTAGAGAAGATCTATATCTGATAAAATTTAAATAGAGACCTAATTGATTTGATTTATATACTTTCTAGCAAAAATTTAATTATTACTCGTATGATTAGTTTTAGTTGATAACAATTATAATGTCATTTATTATAATTAGTTAATGTTATTGTTGCTCGTTTAGTTAATGTCTATGTTTGTGTATTTGGTTACCCCGTCCAATTTTTCGTACTCGATTATTTAGGGAGCTGGATATAATTAGGTTGAGTAAGTTAGAAGGTTAGACTGTAATGTATCTAACTAAGTGTGATGCTTAATAGTCATTTGTGAGTGAATCGAAGATTTAGTTTAGGTAGGTTGGAGTTGGACTGCAGGCCCGCGAAATTCTTTATAGTTGTAATCAACGGGTTATCCCTATTCCTGCTAATAAATTTTGAGGATTGTATCGACTGGTATCAGAGCTCCAATCATGAAGGCATGTGAAACAAATGTTCTTGAAAATGATATAGTTATTTGATGGAAAGGAAGGTTATTGGTGTCTGTACTCTGTTCAAATGTTTGCGATAATTAAGCTCTAAGGAGAAGATATCATTGTTTGTGATGGTATTTTTTTTCTTTTATAGAAAGGGAGCAACCAAAATGACACATTGTAGACCTTTGGCATGGAAGTGTTCACGCATTTACAGCCATAATTTGATATAGAGATTCCAATTTCCCCCAAGATGAGGAAGTAAAAACTACCTCGGAACTACTATCATTTGCAAATTGCAACTCTGGACGAAAGCAAAGAATTAAAAGGGAGAAAGTCAGAAATATAGAAAAGAAACAAGAATCAAGGGAACAAAATAAATATTGGAAGGTAAAGCATATCGGGAATGGGAAAACCAACAAAAACAGTAGGCAAAGAAGATCCAGAGTAAAGGTGGAACTGTGATAGAGGTGTGGCCTCCCACAACTCCAAACCTTTGGGATGAAATCAAGGATCGAGCATAGGGTGGGCAAGGATCCACCGCTAAAATGTTGGACCAATCCCTTTGCAGAGTGGAGGGTGGAAGACCTGCAGAACCAAGCCGAGACTGTTTTGGCAGTAAGCATGTTTAGGAAGAATAACAAGTGATTAACAGAATTGAAATTACAATAGCTGAATCAATTTTGACCTAATGGACCTTTCAGACCAGGTGCAAAGTATTGGGAAGAAGAAATTGGACCTCATATAAAGTGTAGAGGGATGCAGCTATTGCTGCTTCAAACAAAAGGAAAACAACAGAATGGTTAGATGCTTCTTTGACCCGTTAATTGGAATGATGTAGCCCAAATATAAAGACTTGTCTTCAAGGAGGGAAGGATAAACCAAGCCCTAATCAATAGTGAGGATAGGGATGTTGGCATGAAAAATAATCATCTGATTTCATTGCTAATAGAGTCCACTCATTGTTAATTACTTAGTTGGAAAAAATTAGGTTGTGTTAGGTAGATGGGAAAAAATTAAGTTGTGAGGGGGCGTGTTAGAAATAATATGAAACCATTGATGTAGCCTTTCCTTATAGCTTAAGCTTTTGGGATAATCGGTTATTTGACAGAGTTCATGTACCTGTTGTCTTTCAAAGTCTTCTTTCGTGTATTTTTTAGAATTAGAATAAAATAAAAATATATCAAACTGTATTACAAGTAGTTTGGATTTTGAAAGGTTGGTCTTAAATGTTCAGGTTATTAACATTGTGGACCTTTGCAGGTGTATCACATCTTAGCTTACAGTCTTACAAACTGTAGCTACATTTAATACTCATCATGGAGCTAAGTTCTGTTAAAGATGCTTTTGACCGAGTTTCTAAAAAGCAAAAGTTATCCAGTTCTAAGACTCAAGAGATGTTTGATCAGATCAGACAAGAAATTGAGGGTGTTTTAGACACAATGCAGTCAGCGAACAACACTGATCAAGTGCTTGATTATAAAACTGTCTTGAATGAGCTGAAGGCTAGTTTACTTAAAATTGCTCCAGTTGACCAAATGGAAAGTACACAGAAGGAGCTCAATGTAGCACTCAGCAAATATGGGAAGCATCTTGAGAAATATTTTAACCCTGATATATCAAAAGCTTACAGAAACATCGAGTTTGATATACACACTTTAAATCAAATTATTGCCAACCATTTTTATCGTCAGGGCCTTTTTGATGTAGGGGACCATTTTTTAAGTGCAGTTGGAGAGCCTGAATCTGCTGCAATTATGAAATCTCCATTCCTGGAAATGTATCAAATACTCCAAGCCATGCAGAATCAGAACTTGGAGCCAGCCCTCAACTGGGCTACCACTAATTCTGACAAACTTGCTCAAAGTGGATCCGACATTGTGTTGAAACTTCACTCGATGCAATTTGTAAAAATACTTCAAAATGGTGGAAGTAGAGATGAAGCTCTTCATTATGCAAGAACTCACCTTTCTCCTTTTGCTAGCAGTCATATTGCTGATGTCCAGAAACTTATGACTTGTCTTCTTTGGCCTGGAAAGCTTGAAAAGTCTCCATACCATGCGTTACTTTCCCCGTCTAACTGGGATAGGTTGGCAGAGGAACTTAAAAGACAGTTCTGCAATCTTTTAGGTCAATCATACAACAGCCCGCTGAGTGTGACAGTAGCAGCAGGGATCCAGGTTTTGCCAGCTCTCCTTAAATTTATGAATGTCATGGCAGGAAAAAAGCAGGAATGGCAGTCTGTGAACCAATTACCAGTGCCGATCGAGATGGACAAGGAATTCCAGTTCCATTCTATTTTTGTTTGTCCTGTCTCAAAGGAACAAGCAACTGAGGATAACCCTCCAATGTTGATGTCCTGTGGCCATGTCCTATGTAAGCATTCTATCTTGAAAATGTCGAAAAATAGCACAAAAGTATTCAAGTGCCCGTACTGCCCCTTTGATATTGATGCAGCACAGTGCAAGCAACTATATTTGTGATTTTCATGTATTTGTATCAAACTTTCTTGTATCATTTGAATTATGTTAGTATAGGTGTACCTTTGGATGTTGATTACAAAAGCCAATGGCTAGTTGTGGTGTCTGTATGTTTCATATAGTTGTAAATATAAATTCTTTTTAATTTTGTTATGTCTTATGTTCATGATTAATTTCCAGCATTCATTTGAATAGGATTTGATACACGGAAATAGATTTTACGAATGGTTGATGGTTGAAAATTGAAATCATGTCATGACGACTTCTACTGCTGTTACTACTGATAAAGAGAGGTTACTAGCCACACATGTTCGGTATTATGGTGGGTTGAACAAAATTACAACAAAATTACAGTGACATTGTGATTTGTTGAAGTTACAAAGTGTAGTGACGTAAAATTACGCAGTAAATCTAATCTTGCAATATGCTTTTAAATCTTTAGTTTCGAGTATAATACATTTTTCTGGGTATGCCAAAGTTCTAAAAGGGCAGATCTGTCTCAATTTTCTTTTGATTCATCCAATATTAAGGACTATATACTTATAACTGTATGAACTAATGCAAAAATAAATTGATAATGGAAATTTTTGAGTGTTTGACAAGAAAGTAAAGGAAAATTATAATATCATCATCCAGGAATAGATCTTGACTTGGAATAAAAAAGCTGACGTTGAGATAAATTTTTCCTACCATGCTCAACGTGAGACTTAAATAGTAACACCTGCTGCAAATCATTATATGGAATAATATTGTTTGTTCATTTGTGGAACTACAATTATTATAGATTAAGAGTTGATATTTGTGTAAGAACTGAAATTCAAAGTGTTTTATTATCACATAGTAATGATTAATAAGAATATAGTTAATTTCTTCAACATTAACCAAATCGTTAGTTTTTCTTACCAAGAAATAATTGGTTTGAGTGGTAGATAATTCAACACTATAAACAAGTAATTATAAATTGGATTCTTGAATTTAGCTTATGAAATAAACTCTATTAATAGAAAAGATTTATTATTTTCGATATGTTTTTCAGCGGAGGTTAGTAATTATATCATATATTGATTAAATAAACATTATATTTGTCTGTAAATCTTAATTCAACGACAAATCGGAGTTTGAACCCTAACTTTCACACTTGTGAATGTATGAGTTTATTTATCTACAAAAAAATAAGCATTATACTTTTTCATTTTCTTTTTAAACTTGTCATTCTATTATTGACCATTTGATTCTTACCTGCTTTATTAGTACAAGTCATCCCAAAATTGCACATATTTTCAACAACATTATTTAGTTGCTGACTAAAAAGCAAAGTGAATGCCCTATTGCCATTGATGATTTGATCCACCGTCTTAAGATTTGTTTGTATTACATTGCCTTTACCACATAAAGAGCTTGACACGTGACACTATGAGTCTATGAAACTGGATTATATGGTAAGCATTTTTCAACAAAAGATAAGGTACATGAATCTCATCATACAAGTACACACACTATACACACTATGGAATATAAAACTTTATAACAAAATGTGCATAATGAAAAGAAGGAAGAACACATTCACGCGTTTTATCCATTTGTTGCCTACCATTTTTAATTTGTAAGGAAAAAAATGAATACTTTCTCATTGGTGGGACAAAGTCTTACACTTTCCAATTCATCACAATTTTAGTTGCTTGCCATAACTTTTGGTTAATTCTTTGAAGTTATTGTTAGTCTCCATAGAAGCAAAACCCCACCATCTAGTGCGTTACACATAGATAGCACCAAACAAACTCTTGATGAAAAGATTGTCATTGAATAAGGTTGGATGTAGTTATTACATCATTGCATAAATTGATCTTGACTGTATGATATAAATAATAGAGATTAGATGTTAATTTAATAAATATATAATTGGAATATCAATCGTTAGTTGGTTCACTGTTGATTGATACTGAACTTGGTATGAAGGAGCATGGTTCGATCCATGCAACTGCGATCGGAAGGGGGCTGAAATCACTTGATGCCAGAAGTGACCCTCGAACCAGATAAAGCTGGTGGTGAAGAAAAAAATATATATATATAATTGAAATTGTTTGATCTCAAATTAACAATCACATTCAAAATTGCGCGAAACTGTATATAATCCGTTCCGATTTATTTTATTTTTGTCAAATAGTCTTAGTAATTAGAATTTCGCCTAAATAAGTGGAAATTTTGAATTTAAATTCTTACCACTTCATATTGTAATGTTCAGATTCGATCAACTTAGATATTCAAAGGATTTGGAGATCAAAGCAAAGCACCAACTTCCTAAGATCTTAAATGAGTTCCAAATTCAAACACCAATGCAAATATATGTAAGGCCAAAAAATTCTCAATTGCTTGATAGCCATCCTTTGTCTAAATCAGAAATGTGACCCACAAATTTTGCTCTCAACCCTCCGGACACTAAGTACACTACCAGAGAATTAACAGCACATACATTCAAACACACAAAACTGTTGATCAATTATACAGGAATATAATTTTAACATTTTCCTTCATGATGAGACCCAACAACAGCTTCAATTATACATATTTCAAAACAAAAGGACAAAACCTACTATTCCAAATAATTTCTATTTTAAATTCTATATATACCCAAAATCTCACTTGACCATCACAATCTGATTTTTTTTTTCTTTTCTATTCACAAAAGGACCTAGCCGTTTGGTACTACTTGTCCCTATTATGAGATTTATTAGTGATGGGCTAATTTCATTTATGCTTTTCATTTTTTTTTAACAAGTGATAAATATCATTAAAATATAAATAGTTAAAAAGTTGAGTTTAAATAAAAGTAAAGATGCAGCAGTGTTAAATTCTTTTGAAGAGAAACTTTATTATCTTTTGTGGTTTTTCCTGACTCGAAATATCAATCTCTAATCTCTATAATTACACGTTGATGATATCGGATTCAAACCAAAATTTAAAATAAAGACATTCAATCTAACAATATTAATATTAAATTTTGTTTATTGAGCTAATATTTCTCAACTAGTTTACCAATTTTTCTATTACAAAAATTTTATTTAGATATATTCACATCACCGACAATAAAAAAAACATTATTTTTTTTTATAAGAAAAATACATTTTTAAAATCGGGCATCTTCAAAGCCATGTAAATCACTGACTTTATTCATAGACTTTCTCATGATAGCAACTTTAGCCAAATTCTCAGCCACTTTCCAAGCTGATATCGGCGTAAGCGGCTCCACCTTGTGGCTCCTCAGCCGTGGCTCAGTTCCTTCAGCTTGAGCCATTGTACCCGAACCTCTGACGTGTAAGCGTATCAACCGTTTGATTTTCGGATCTAACAATCCAAAAGTGCGAGGACGTGGAACAATAATCGAACGCTCTTTGGAATGAACAATCTCTTGAGTAAACGGATCACGGTAAGAGAACCGTACGGATACGGAAAGAGCGTGGTTGTGGGACCCACGCGATAGTGGTAGTTTAAATTCAACAACCAAATCTCTCTCCTCCGCCGCGTGTAAATCTACAATTGCGACGGAATCAGGCAAATTAACGGCGGTGATATCGCCGTTATCTGTATTTTGGAATTCAAACTTTATGTCTTGAGCAACCATGCGCAACAGATTATCGAGGCGTTGTGAAAACAACGCGTCGTCATGAAGCGCGTGTGAGTAGTTGAGCGCGTGGACTGGGATTTCCAAATGAGAGAAGCGCGTGGAAGATAATCTTCTATCTTCGTGGTTTTTTGTAAGGAGTATGATTTTGGATACATGATTCTTCTGTCGTCGATCTTCTAGAATCTTCGCGGCTTTTTTCATTGCATCTTTTCTCGCCGGAGCTTCATCGCTGTTGATATCATTGACGGTGAGTGCATCTACAATGCGGCGCACTGCTCGCCGACCGCGACCTGTCATTCTCCGTAGCGGAAATAACCGTTTGGATCCGCCGGAGAATGCTACGACGGAGAGACGATCGGCTGAACCGAGTGATGAGATCACAACTTGCATTGAACGCTTCAATATTAATAAATCTTCACCGGAAACTGAACAACCTATGTCTAGCACCGTCACGAGGTCCACCGGCGGCCGATTTGCCACCACATTACACGGCTTTGATTTCACTTTTAACACTGCAATTAATGTCTCGAAATTCTTATTAGATGCTACAAGAGCAGTTTCTGGTAAGAAGAATGCATCAAATGTTCTAGTTGAAGAAACTTCGAAGCCTTGAAATTGATCAATAGGTTCTTTGTTTTCTTCGTCTTCTTCGCCTTCTTGTTCTTCTTCTCCTTCATCGTTTTCTTCCGTTTCAGGTATGGTGTTGAACCGAGAAACGGAAGTAGACGACAAAAGTGGCTCGTCGTCGTTGTAGTTTGGAAGCTTCAACGATGACGCCGTTTTGACGTTTTGTGTTTTGTTTTGTTCTGCAGTTTTCTCCGGTTGAAGATCGTTCCAGTTAATTCCACAAACGGGGCAGGTGATGGTTTCTTGCTTTTTCACGTGATCTGCTATGCATGGGAAGTGAAAGCTATGAGAGCATTCTGATGTGAAAATTGCTTTTCCTTCACCAGTTTTCACACTCTGTGTGCAAATTCCACATAAACTCTGCACACAAAAAAATAATAATAAATAAGTACAAACTCTTTGTAAGAGAAGGTAGAACAAAATGTTACTAATACGAAAGTTCTAAATATGATCTGCAGTCGCAATTTCAGTATTACAAATGTAATTGCGACTGCAGATACAATTTAGAACTATGAGTGGAGAAGAGTGTGAATATGTTTACTTACTTTTGAAAGGCGTAAGGTGGCTTTGAGAAGAGAGTAATAAGATGATGGTGAACTAGGGGAAGACCACTTGGGACTATTGTTGCTTTTGTTGTCGAGAAGCGGAGAATTTGAGGTTCGGCAATGGAGGTTGGGACTAGTTGGTGGAGTAGTAGATGAAAATGTGAACTTAGGACTTCCATTGATGTTGTCCAAGTCCAAATGTTGTTGGTGGTGATGGCTCTCTGCTAATACTTTAGACTCTTTGTCTTTGGATGTGTAAAACGCTCTTTTCCATCCAGCAACCATAATGGTGTTAGTTTTTGTGTTTTACACTTTGTGTGTGTATATTAGGAATTAGATTGTTTGGATGATATAAGCTTTTTGAGGAGGAGATAAGTGCTTTTTTTTTTGCACTTTAGAAACGGTAGGAAAGGCAGAGAAAAGGAAGAGGATTGGATAATTTCTATTTTCCTCCTTTATATTTTGATTCCCTCTCACTCAATGCATATTTGTTATTCAATTTTCTACATGCATGTCTATTTATATTATAATTGGAGCAATGCAAAGCCTTTCTTGCTATCTTTCAAGCTCAAATATCACCTCAAAAATAAATTTTATTTATTTTTAGTTGACATTTTTATAATTGAATAATACCAAATTTATTATAAGTGTTTAAAATATATTATTTTATACAATTTATTAATAATATTGACAATTTGTGTGGGGTGATGCTAGCATTTAAGAAAATGCCTTTATTATTTTCATATTAAAATCTAATATCTATGTCTAAGAAAAGTATAAGACTAACATACTTCATTTTAGAAGGTCATTTTTTTTAAGGTAGTCTTACGCGAAGAGTGGGTGAATTTTGATGTTTTATTTTTGTTATTACAAAAAATTTCATACATTTTTTAATCTTATATTTATCATGTTTTATTTTTAGTCCTTAACGCACAAAATGTGAGATGTTTTCTTGAACTTAATATGAATTTATGGCCAAATCTATGGTGAAATAGTTCACCAAGTCTTCCACGGTGCATAATTAAGTTTTGAGTAACACTATAATGAGTACACATTTTATAAAATTTTTATATACAAAATTTTGTAAAAATTGAAAATTCTTTGATGTGTTATTAAGACTCGTTGTATTTAATAAAAATTCATAAATTGTTAATCTTAATGTGTTTCAATAACATATTAAATAATTTTCAAGTGTTTAAAAAATTTATATAAAGTTTATATATGATATACTTTCAACTTAAAGATGAATTTCATAAAATTTGTATTTGTTATCGTGTTTTTTAAGACTTGTGCATCGTGCACTACTTGTCTAACTATTTCACGTTAGACAAAGCCTGAATTTATATACCTTTAACATAACTAGCACATTCAACATTTAGTATAATAGAAAGATACATCATCATAATATAGATAAATTAGTCATTTGTAACCAAAAAACGAACATAAAGTGGTTATTAGAGAATAAAAACAAAACATAAAATTTTTGGAGAGGAGGAAAACATGTAATATTTTTTATAGGGATGAAAATCAAAATTTGTTAATTTTATAAGAACGAAAATAATATTTATCTTTTTTTTATTTATAGAAAACAACAATTTTTCATTAGAGCATCTTCAATGATGATACCACTTTGAGTATCATATATCACTAAAATGTGGTCCCTATGTGCCATATAATATTTATGAAACTTATATATATTTTTCTCCAATGGTGATATTATTTTGGGTATCATACAATAATAACAAATTGTCCATAACATTTAATTTGATATACAAAAAAAAATGTAATATTAATTGATGATACGATACCTTATTTAAGGTACCGATATCATCAATTTTGATATCCTTTATTCCACGTCATAGAACTCCAATGCTAAAATGGAATAAGGTACAAATCATTAATCTATGAAACTCACTATAATACTCTTATTAGAGATGCTCTTAGATAAGATAAAGAGAGTACAAATATAGAAAGATTTTTTTTTTGAGGTAACAAATATAGAAAGATATAATTTGTTAGGAACTAGATTCTCCATCTACATTCTAAAACCAACACAAATAGCTAAGCATACTAAGATATGATGAGCATCAGTAAATTTTGACAAAAGATAAACCAATAGGGCATTACAAAACCCATAACTTAATCCAAACAACCAACCGAAATTCTTGCACAAATGATAAGTGTGGATTTAGTACCACAATCTTTAGATTTATCTAATTATAAATCATTTCTTTGACTTAAGAACACGCAAATCAATTATTCAGATTTTCAAATTTTGTTAAACTCACCACATGTGAAGGAAACACGTTATTTCATGTGGTGGAGGTCGTTTTTCATGGCTAAATTTCTCCTAATAATTGATTGGTGAAGTTTGATTCAAATTTGAGAGCACAGCAGTTTTCCACAATATGACAGAAATTTTGATTTTGGCCAAGCCTAATACCACATTACCGACTCTCTTTCGCCCCTTCTTTCTAAAATCTATCTAGTTTTTTCCACTTTCTTTATCCACCAAAAGAAGGTGATTTTGAGTCTTTTTTAGATATAGAATCATCATTTCTCATCATTTTTTTTCCTTTTATCTATCTAAGTGTAAGTGTGATTCACATATTTTTGAATTGTTATTTTCTGTTTTTGTCGCCTAAGTGTGGCGTTGTTGGTTTGTTCGTCGTCTTGTGCGACATTGTTTGTTGTTCCGTCTTAAAGCAGTATTTTGTCTTTCGGCTTGACAGATTAGTTTTGACTCATTACATATTCAAATATTGATATACAAATGCAAAGGTAAAGATACTATAATTCGTTTAAAGGGCTTATGGTCGTTATCATTAAGGTCAATTTTCTCTAAACCTCACTAATATCTTGTCGGTATGTGGCGGAATCACTCATCTTAGAGACCATGTATAGTCGATTTTTGGTGTGAACACATGTAAATATCTTTTTTACGGAGTTGGATGCCATCAAAGACTGTGGATCTTAAATTATTATTGACTTTTTGTCATGTGCCGAAGGATTTTCTAAAGTTGTTAGAGTTTATATTTTAGTTTATTAAGGTTATATTATGTATCTTTAGGGTCTGTTTGGTAAAAAATAGCGGATAACTTATAAGCTAGCTTATAGCGGATGAGCTTATAGCTGATAACTAACTGATTGAATTTGTATAGTGTTTGATAAAATTAACGGTTAAAATGACTTATTGATATGAAATGACCAAGGCCGACCCAAAGGTTGTGCCAGCAATGCTACAGCTTTGGACCTCCAAATTTTAAAGGCCTCTATTTTTTTTTCAAATCCATCATACCAAACTTATATTAAATACTTAATGTGTGGACGTTGTGACAAGAAGTTTCAGTTGGTCTAGTGGCAGCTTTGCTTGAGCAAGTTTCTCTGGAAAGGTAGCAGGCTCGAGTTTGAGCCTCCCGTAAAACTTAAAAACTGTGTAAGAGAGTATCAAATCTTAGAGAATTTTAATGGTATATATATTATGGTAGTTCATACTCACAAATTATGTTAAAAAATATTTTCTTTTACTAAATGATATTAACTATAAATAAGAAATTAATTTCTTTTACTTCTTTTAAAATAAAAAATAATTTTTAAAATGAAGTTGCAATATTTATTAAAAACACTTTCAATTTATAATGATATTAATTTGAAGATATACTATTATGAATTGGAATATGACTATTTTTATAATATTGATGTTATTTATATTTTAAATAAAAAATATTCTTTTTTAAAAATTAAATTTTTTTAATAAAAAAATACATTTTAAAAGGGCCTATGTATACAGTTTGTCTGGGGTCCCCAAATGTTCAGAGCCGGCACTGGAAATGACATAAATATATATATATATATATATATATATATATATATATATATATATATATATATATATATATATAATTAATATTTAATTATTTTTAAGTAAGATAATAGGAGTAAAGTTGGAAGAAAAAGTAATAAGCTAAAAGATATAAGCTAATAAGCTAATTAAATTAGTTTATCAAAATAAGTTAAAAGCTGGTCAAAATAAACTATAAGCTAATGTGAAGAAAAGATTGACAAACAGCACTTATTTTTCATAATAAGCTTATAAACTATAAGCTATAAGTTATAAGCTCATTTTAATGTCTTGCTAAACAGACCCTATGTGAGTATTTAATTAACTTCATCTCTTATATTATTGCTATTTTAGCATATGAATGAAAGAAATTTGTTTTATTGTAATAATAAAATTAAATTTAATGACTTTTTTTTGTACAAAAGTGTAGTGACTTTATTACCAATTAAAAAAGAAATGTTAAATAAAATTGACTATAATAATTTAATAAATAACTTTATTTCAAAAAAAAATCATTTTATAAATTTTATTTTTTTAAACAAAAGAAGCCTCATTTAAAAATTTACATTAAGTCTCATTTAATGTTGGGTCGGTCCTCAGTACATCTATATTCTCCCCCATTTTATTAATAGAAAATTAATTTCTATTGTGTAGGACATTTGAGGTGGAAACAACTAGATATTTTGAGTTTTTTTTGTAAAAAAAAAGAAGATATTTTTAGTTTTTGACAAACTACGTATAGACCTGTGGTCAACTAGTGAATTGTCATATATTAGAAGTTTTGACACACAAACATTTATATGGTTTCATTCATCAAAATAGTATCAAATATCAATATATATAAGATGGAATAAAATCAAAAATTTGAGAACAAGCATTAAATTTTGACTCCCTTATAAGTGAATATGAGCAAAAAGTTAGCTTATCTTTTTACAAAATAAATTGTATATACATATATTCTACATGACAAACGTATTACTCTATATTATTTTTAATACTTCATAATTTCAATGCACTCTTTGTTCATTTTCGTAGAGTTCACACTCTTCAACTTTCTTTTTTTTCCTCATTTAAAAATAGTGATGCTGAAAAAATATCATTTTTTACACTATTTTTTAAGAAAATAAAGAGGTTAGTTATTTATTACGAAAAAAAATGATGAAACATCATTTAATATTAAAAAATAATACTTTAGATAAGTCACTATATATCCCATCCAATTCAATGTAGAAATAAGTGGGTTTAGCCCAACCCGGTCTATTAATGTTAAAATGAATGATTAATTCGATCGGTTTTAGCCAAAATTAACGTCTTAACCCAATAAAAAAACACTGTATATTAACAATTCTTAAATATTGCTTTAGTAAAAAAAAATTCTTAAGTATTGCTGTAAAAAAAAATCAATTCTTAAGTATTCTAAAAAATAACAATTCTTCAGTGTATGATTTTATTTATTTGTTTTGTTTTGTCGAAATCGGGATATCCACCGTCAAATGTAGTGACTAATCTCTCGCTAGATTGGAGGCGGTGGGATATGTGGCCAAAGGATTTAAAGCTGCTTCATATCCAAGATGAGATCAAACCTTCAACCCTTGGTTAAAGAAGGATGAACTCCAACCGTTCAACCACACCCCTTGGATTTATTTATTTATTTATTTGGTGTATGATTTTATTTAAAAGAGAAGAGAAAAAAAATAAAAAAATAAGAAAAATAAGTGTATGGTTTTATTTGATGGATGAACGTGTATGATTGACCACCAGAAATTTAGTGAACTTATAAACTACCAATAATTGTATAAGAGTGGGGATTAGTTAATTTTAAGAGTAATTTTGAGAAGAGTTATTCTGCTTAATATTTAATTATTCACAATATATTTTACTAATTAAACTATTGATTATTATAATTATATATCAATAACTTGCACACATTTTTGTCCAAATCTAAAATTTGTAGTTATGTAATTTAAGCACCGCTATTTACTTGTATTTTTTAAAAATTTATTATACGTTTATTTGAAAATATTTAATGATGTATTCCCTCCGGTCATTATTATAAGCAAAAAAAACCCTTCAAATTTTGGTCACTATTATAAGCAAAACTAACTACTTTTATAATAATTAATACTACTATTTTAAATATACCCTTATTTAATTCTACTACTTTCTATACAATTATTCCACTTTATGCTATGGTACTTGTAATTTCAAAATGCAATATAGTACATTTAACACATGTCTTACATTAAATCAAGAAAATTAATTACACTTAACTAAATTTCTTAAACACCACATAGATAGTTTTTTTTGCTTATAATAGTGACCGGAGGGAGTATCAAATAGTTTTTAAATTTCATAAGAACTTGTAGAATTGATTTATTCAATGAGAACTTTTAATTTGACTATTAGATCAGTAAAAATCATCATGAATAATGAGTTATTAAACGAAGTAACTCATCTTATAGAGCCGGTAGATTCTCATTCATTGTATTTAAAGTAATTAAATTAACATGAACAAGCAAGACAAAGCCAAACGAACAGTTAGTTACACAAGTCTAAGGGGCCAAAATTGTTACTCCTTTCGTTTCTTTTTATTTGTCGTTTTATAAGAAAATATTTGTTCTTTTTATTTGTCGTTTTAGCAATTTAAGTTATATTTTCCCTATTATATCCTCCTTCCTAATTCTTTTTGTAACAAAGTTTGTTTGTTTTTTTTGTATTATAAAATTTGTTACAATTATTTTTTATGGTTTTATTTTTTTGAAAAGAGAAAGTGTGTGTGTAAAAAAGTATAAATTTATTAGTAGACTAAAATTATAATATATATATATATATATATATATTAAAAAAAAGTATAATATATAAGGTGCAAAAATACACCTTCCTAATTTGGTCTATTTTTTAAAATGACAAATACAAAAAGAACTGAGTGTATATATCAATTTTTTTAAAAATGAATTAGAATCGAACCGACTAGATCAATAATTGAGTAATGTTTTAATTGGTTTTAAACAATCTAAATTTGAACGAAATTGTGGTTGAACCGCACAAAAAATCAAATTTTGTCTAAATGGTGAGAGTCTTGTCTTGTGTATATTAAACACAAGTAGTCATGAATTTGATTTCTAGCTCGGAAATTAGTCATTGTTAATAAAATCTATATCTCCCGTTAAAGAAAAAAAAATTCAAGTCTTCTATCAATTCAATTAGAATTTTAAAATATTGTATATATTGTGAGGAATGAAAAAAAGGCTTTTTCTCAAGGTTGGTGAATGGTGTTATTGCGTTCGCTGCAATAATTGGGAGAGCACATGCATTCCATACTCCATAAATGCTAAGAAATATTGCTACCAACCAGTTTTAATTTCATATAGTATATTGTGTATATATCATATAGTATAATAGTTCACTCTAGTGTGTTTACACATGCATGCACCATCATATGTCAAGTATTTGGCAGGATAAAGTTGTAAACAAGATGACCTTGGCATCATAACTCGAACCATGATCTATGTTGTTTCTTGTACCCTTTTGCTTCTACGTAAGAAAGTTTAAAACAACATAATTTGAAGCAAATGTGATTTTAATGTAGGATTTTGATGTTGTCACTTTGTTTAAGAATTGGCGACTCTACAGAACCTTTCACTCTATTGATATTGCTCCAATAATAGTTTTTTTTCTTTGGTGGCTTCTATGAAGCTCCGACACTCCTTATATTAAACGTGTTGTGTTCGACACCGACACGACATCGACACTTACAATTACATTGAAATATATCACTTTTTCAAAAATTTATCTGTATCAATGTTTGTGTCGTGTCCGATATCCATGTCCGTGTTTGGGCTTCATAGGGTGGCTTTACCCACCTATCAGTGTTCAGAAACCTTAACTTAAAGTAGATCCTTAAATTTTTATGTACCAACTCTCAATGAAAATATAAATGTTATGACTTAAGCTCATGATAAAAGTTAAACCCAAAATATTGTTATCTCCGACCCATAATAGTTATCGTATTTGAGCATTTCACACTTTAAGAAAAAATAATAAATGAAAAGAAAAAGAATGTCGATTTTACTAAATTATCCATCTTAACTATTGATGTATTTCAATTATAATAACCGTAATGTGAAGAATGATCAATTGGGATTAAGGGTACAATTGAAAAATTAACAATTATTAATGTTGTATTGAAAACTTAAAGTAACAATTTGTTTGGGGCAAAACTTTGTTACAAATGTGACAGTTATTACAGATCGGAAGGAAGAAAATGAGTACTAGTACTTCATTAGGTGAATCTCACGATTTAAGAATTGCATTGAACATTTTTTATATACTCAATGTGTGGGAGTCTTAACACTTAAAAGGCATTTTAAAACCTTGATTTGCAACCATAAATATCTCATTTGAGGTTTTGCCATCCAAAAAGGCGTAACGGCACAACTTATTATCTGCTTACGCATACGTCTAACTCACGCTACGATTTATAACTTCATGAAATTTACGTCAAAAAAGCCTTGAGACGTGATTTTTGGAATCTAAACGCAAATCCAAATGAGAGCTAAAATCTTTTTTAGGAACTAAAATTAAGCATGTATGGTTCTAGAAGATGATGAGCCCAATTAAATCTAGTCCTATTGAGTAGCTCTCAAATATTACATGATTTCTATATCAAAATCCTTTTCAATGATAATACTATGAATGGTGATCTCAAGGAAAAGTTTTCACCATCAAACCATACCACAATTGGTCCATTTCTAATAAATTCTGCCACAACAAAACGATGTAAACAGAGAGAATGTTCTAACCATACACATTGCATAAAGCTAGTGAATGAGTAGTAAAAGAATTTCATAAATTCTGACATTGACTCATAACATATGACATTCCTTAATGTGATGGTCTTAGATGAAACGCGTGGAATCATTTTTTAACAATGGTAAAGATAGTTGAGAATTTAAGATAGTGTTTTGTAGCCTTAGGTTAATGCATGGTTGGTTGATGTATGGTTTTGTAATAGGAAATGTGGCACCTTAGGACACATAAATGAACCACATCATTATGTTGTGATATAATTATTATTTTTCTTAACCCTTCCGTTGTTCTCAGTGGTAAGGCATCTTCGTATTCATGGTTCAATCAGAAAGTAAAAGTAAAATTTGATTAATGATTGTTTAAGTTCGGATTTAATTTCTGATTTTTCTTAATGATTTGTTATAAACTGAAATTTATTAATCATTTGATTATATTACGCAATGTCTTCTGATGATAAATTTATGATGAAAAATTGAAGGTTTTTTTTTTTTGTCTTTTCAATTATAGTTCAGGACAAATCCTTATGAGTGATATTAAGATTTTCAGCTTCTTTTGATAACCTATGGATTTTCTTATTCCTTAATTTTGTAGTTTAATGAGAAGAAAACTCTAGAAAATAGATTGAAAGAGATTGTTGATGCTATCTTTAGTTTACTAACATGATGGACTTAAAAGACTTTAAACATGCTATCATTAAATGATGACTTGTTACAAAGCATATAATATAATATGATAATATACCTTATTTTGCCAGCAAATATATGAATGTGACTTCTAAGGAAGCCACACACGTTTCAAACACATGGGTCATTTTAATTATGAAAATAAAAGGTAATTTGGTAATAAAATGTTACAGTAAAAAAATTATTTGATTATATATGATATATCTATGTTGCTCCTTCTGTGACTCTAAGGTCAGCTTAAATATTCAGAAGAGGGTGAAAAAAGTTGTATGGAGAATATTATTGGAGTGTAAGTGAAAGTGAAGTTTTAGTTATCATATAGGAACAAATTTTTAATATTATTAGTGATGATGAATTTTCGTCGTAAAATGTTTCATATGCAGAAATTAGAAATTAATCTCTGACCACCTACTTAAGATATCTAAAATTTCACTTTTAAAAAGTGAATAAGTGAACGTAACAGAGTTTGAATCTCGATCTCTATACGTTACGAGACATAATTAGGCACACTTTAATTCCAACAAAAATGAAAGACACTGAAATATAAAAAATGATACTGAATTGGACTTTGTATCTACTGTCCAACCACTACTTATCTAGGTAATTTTGTACTATTTTCCATTCCATATTTTACCATCTCATTTTCACTACATCAATTCAAGCCCCCACCAAGAACACCTAAACTTTTCTCGTGAATGAAAGGGATGTTTATGGGAAATGTTAAAAGTATGGATTGTAATTTGTAATTGAATCACATAATATAGTGCAATATCTCTTACAATAGGTAGTGATATTACTTTTAAATTATGGTGCTTTTGAATAAAATGAAAGGCCAACCAAATTTAATGTTATTAATAAGTCCACCCTATTAACTATTAACATTGACAATCCCACTAAATTGGCCACTTTGTATGGCTCTCTTTTTACTCCCCTAATTGCAATTTGAGGTACAAGATTTGGTAAATGTGTGTACTATTTTGGCACTTTAAAAACTTGTTGTGCTTTGTTTAAAGGGTTGTGTTTACAAATAAAAAATCATTTCTATCTTATCCACTTACATTTTTAGAATAGTTCATTCATTATAAGATTTTGGTGTATTTGATCTAACTTAGAAGTTGAAACTTAGGCTAGTGAATTACTCAGTTTATCATTAATAATTTATAAAGTTCTAAAACCTTTTTGCATGAAGGAATTATGTTGATGTGGTAAAAATATATAATGTACCTAAATTAAGTTATAAAAATAATTTTCATGAACCAAGGCTAATGCACACACCATCGATCCAAGTATGATGAGTTCATTAATACTTCAAACAAGTGACACAAAATTTTAACTGTTTAATACTCACTTTAATAATTTATTGTTTGATAATTGTTTAAAATAATATCTATTGTTATCTTCAAGGTTTTAAATCATGGTCGTAATTACATGTAATTTTTCTATTTGGAAAATATATTGCACCAACAATTGCGATCGATGGATCATTTTTCAAGACCTTTACTTTTTCTTCTTTCTGCCATTTAAAAATACTACTAGCTTTTTGCAATAACAACATTGACACAAACTTCTTTATTTCTATGTTCCACCATTTCACTACAATGCTACTTTAATTTTATTTAAAATACACAAGCACTATATAATTATCATTAAATTATTTTTACGTAAAGTTTTATGTTTCCTTTAGCTGCAACATCATCATATGACATAATTCAACACACGTTAATTAAATTAGAATAAACAATTATCCATAAATCTAGAAGAAACACTAAACCGTGATCAATGTACCTTTATGCTTATTCTATGTTTTTGGTAATTAATCAACCCAACATTCCAGCTGCACTAGTCTTAATAATTATTTAAATCCATCGTGCATCAATCACTAACAATAATTTATTCAAATAATAACAATCCAAAGATCTAATTGGCTCATAGAATTGAGCCATTGACAACCCTAAAGTTGAATTGAATATTTATATAATGAGAAGTCAAAAGTAGCACATAGATCAAGTTAGTAGTGAAGAATATAATTATACAATCCACCTAAATTTGCTCCTGAAAATCCTATGATAATGTTGTAGTGGGTAGAATCATTAACCAATTGTTTAGAGGTGAAATCCCCATTACCATGAATATATTTACATTAGGAGAACTTTTCAGTCCAAAATCTGAGGTAGTATTGAGATAAATTGATTACTCGAGAGAGTATCAACACCGATACTTCAGATTCTGATACTAAAAAGCCGTTGACACATATAGTTATATCTAATCACTTTTATTTTCTTAAATTATTATCACTATTTGTGTGGCACTATCAGTTGGTGTACATATCGGCGCTTCATAGTTGTATTCGTAAGCCGAGTTGGGTGAGTGGTGATTATTAGAATGAAGTTCATAAGCATTCAATATATAGGTTGCGTTGGGCCATTACCAAGCAAACACAAGCCACCCAAAGCACTGACCTAAAAAAGAAATAAAACTTATAAAAATGTGCAAAGTTTTCAAACTACTAAACCAAAATACCTCATAGCTTAAATATCTTATAAAATGCTTTTAAAGTTGTGAAATCTTACATTCATTCCATGTTTTTACAAAGTTACAAAAACGATTTCGAGGCTTTAATATTTGTTACAAACTATTGATTAACGGTGAAGTGTCAGAATCGCAGTGATCACCATGATTTTGGCACCCCATCGTAATACCAAACATGTACTAAATTCATCTTTCACTAATTAAGTTTGTTTAGATTTAGGCCTTTTCAACACTAAAGGCTCTTGAGTGAATAATTTCCATGATAAATGGAATTGTCTTGCGCTTAACTTGGTAAATTTGATAACCGTGCTAAATCTTCCCTTTGTAATATAGAAAGACTTGTATGATTGTGAACCTAACATTGTAATTTATTTGAATAATTCGAGTTAGTTGCGACTTTCGTATCTATAATCCTGAATTCCGTTGAGATAAATAAAATCTAACCAAAACATTTTCCTACCTAAGATTTTTGAGTTGTGACTTGGTGAATCTTCTATTTCAAGTATTTATTTTGAATACATGCTAGCTTAGCATATGTTCAGTTTAAGAGTAACATTAAATTTAGATTCATCAAGTTTGAAGTTTGGATTTAACAACTTGATGTGCACTAAATTAGAACTTAAATCTACTAATATTAATCTCTATTCATGAAACCCCTAGTAGCTGAGACCAAATATTAGACTATGATATATATAAGTTTAATAGTTATGTCTAAGTGAGCAAAATGAATTTTTGCACAAGTTTCATAAGATAGTAGTAAACAAATCACATAGAGCAATATACTAATTGCAACGAACATACATTCATCCAAACATAAGGTTCCTATAAAGATTACATAACTCCCAAAATACTAATACTGAAGCTAGCTTCATAAAGTATTAAAGTAAATAACAAATAACAAATTTAACATCAAAACATAATAACATCTTAAGCATATTTAACCATCAAAACACATTGATTCAGTTTTTTATACCCTGGTTTTCTTTCCATGTTCTTCTCAGGTACAATTTTACTTTACTAGACAAAAAACATAGTCAGTAGTGCCAGTAATATCATTTATCTAGCTCCTGCTCTTGGATTTTTCCATGGCCCTTGGAGCTGCAAAGACAAGAAAACTACCTAAGCAAAAATACATTTTTGATAATAGTTTTCTTGTGTTACAAGTAAACAAGAAACTCAAAGCAATACATAACAGACATTGCAGATATAAACTAGATGCACTTTCAATCATAATTTCCTTGAGTCACAAGTTTCAAGCACTTGCAATCCAATGCATCAATATATTCAAAACTTTTTTACCCTTCTTTTGTCGATGAAGTTGCATACTTGGTACTTCCACTATTTCATAATAAGTGTCACTGACATTTGAAATATTTCTGTCTCAAATTATTTTTCACTTTAATATACCAAGCCGGAATTTAGTTTTCCTTTTTCCCAGAATACCCTTATTTTAATTAAATATCCACTAAACTATATTTTTAACCACTCTAATTAATATGGATATTTTAGGCGATACATATTTTATCATAGAATTCAACATAACTACTCCATCCAACGTCCCTTGTTATAAGACATATTTTGAAATGTCTTTGTCCCTTAATATAAGACCTTTTTTAAAATTCTACATGCATTAATGATTTCTTTACAAATATGCCCCTATTAATATACCATTGGGAAACATAAATTCTTCTTTTCTGTCCCTTATGATATCAATAATTGTAAGAGTAATTATGGAAAAGTAACACATTCTTGACAAATTTAATGCTACGAGGAGAGCTAGGAACACTCTCTTTTGAACACTCTCTCCAACACTCACTAATTTGGTGAAAGTCATGTGGGTCTCTGTCTCACCATTTCATGTGGACCTACATATTTTCAAAGTGAGCAATCCATATGCATTTCAACCAATTAAAGAGTGAGTGTTAGAGAGAGTGTTCAAAAGATAGTGTTGTTAGCACTTTCTACAAGCCTACAACTGTCTTTCTTAATACCCGTGACTTTTATAAAGGGTCTTATAATAAGAAACGGAGGGAGTAATCATATTCTCAAGAAGTGTACATGACCTAAATAATATTGCTCACAGATGAGCAGCTACACGCCATAAATCCAGTATGAGTAGACTAGCTAGTATCTATAGTTCTCCTTCAAAGAATGGTTGAAACTTTTATTCTCAACCTTCTATTATCCGTGTAAACAAAATAACCTTCAATGATATAAAATCAATGGACTATTGACCATGATTCAATGGTCTAACTCTAACTTAAACATATAAGGATTCAGGATCATAATCTACTGCAGGATATTAGCCCTGTGTGTGTAATCTTGTACAAAGCAGAAGCTTCTAGTCCATTAACTCATATGATAGTTTGCAGTGATAAGTATGCTAATTGTAATGAATTATTATCACCGATATTACATACCTAAACCAATTGCATCAGAACCCTTCATGATTTTCAGCCTTTTGCATGTGTCAGTGAACATGCTGCAGATAAAACAAACATGTTGGTTAAGAACAGTATGCAAACTAGAGTACAGTGAAGTATGTTAATGATTCAATTCAGCAACAAAATTCAAGCCATGATCGAGTTCCGAAGTCTGCACTCTGAATCTATAAATGAAAGGAATGCAGTCATTGTCTCATGTATAAAGATCATGAAAGGTTTAAAAGCTTACTCCCACGGTACATCTCCCACAAGCATCCAGTCTCCATCTTTATCTTCATAAGTGACCACATATTCAGAACCGTGCAGGAAGTCCTTCAACTTGCTCTCGCTCAACATTTCTCTTCCCGGAGCTCCATGCGAACCACATTGACCTGATGAAGTACATCGAGTGTAGTAAAAAAAACAGTGATCACGAAACTCATTTTAAGATTCATTATCAGTAAATAATAATTTGTTAAAAGTAAAATAAAGTTGCAACAGATCACCTAAGGTAAAACAGCTGAACATCTTCGCAAGATCAGAAGACAGTTCTTGGTATGTTGTATAGTTTCTTAGATCTACCTTCCTAAGATAAGGAGCACCATCCATGCTAACCTTCACAAAGAGGGCAGCTGGACCTGGCTTTCCATCCACTTCATCGTTGTTCTTTGAAGCGGTGGCCAATGAGTTTTTCCTAAATGATCTAATAGGTGGCCAACCGACAACTTGTGCTCTGTCAAAAATATGAAGTAATTAGCATTATTAAAAAGACGAGGAAAATCCCTTTTAAAGGTATTGAATAAACCATCAATTTAGTCGTTTAAGTATCACTCTCTCTCTCTCATTTAGTCCTTATGCTATATCAAAATAATAAATATTCCTTAAACTATATGAAATTCATCTCTTTAGTCCCTAAACTATATGACATCCGTCTAGTTAGTTCTTAAACTATAGAAAATTCATCTTTTTAATTCCTAGTATCTAATGTCAATATATAATAACAGAGACTAATATGATGAACTTCATATAGTTTAGGGGCTAACTTGACGGACTTAATATAGTATAGCTTAAGAAAGAACTACATATTATTTTTATTTTTATCTACTTTACGGGCTAACTTGATACTTAAAGGAATAAGTTTACTCTTGAGGTATTTGTCACACTAGATTCTCCGAAAAATAGTGAATCCTTCATCTAGCATGTTATACTTACTTAGCAGCAGGCGCACTACCACTGATAGGAGCTCCAGTTCCATTTGCTGCACAAGGGCTCTCTTGTAACACCTTGTTAGGTTTTTCTTTAACTGTAGTAGGCTGAGCTCCAGACGGTCTTGGCGATAGCAGTATGTTTACACGCGCATTACCATTATATTTCGCCTGCATCACAGAATGTCAAGAATCAGTCTCAGAAGCAGTATGAACAATCATTTGACCTCTAGTAAAAGGAAAACTTTCACCTCAGGGAACACATCTATTGTGTCAGCAAAACCTCTTTTGTTTCCTGAAACCACCACAGTCTTCTGTGACAATGAGCAGATTCCATCTTTCGTGGGAAGCAAAGGGAAAAGTGGTTTCTCATCAAGTTTTTTCGAGCTCAATGTAAAAAGATCTTGCTCCCTTTCAGGCGACTGGGATCCGGGAAGTCCCAGTCTTAACTCTGTAGCTTTCAAGTTTAGGTTCACTTTTTTCTCATCCGTCAAGCTAAGGACATTAGAACTGTCCACCGATGAGCAATCTGACAATCCGAGGTAATTGCGTTCTTTCAATCCAGCTCCAGTTTGAGAAAAACAATCCAAGGATTGTGGAGATGCAGAAGCTACCGTTGAGGCGTTGCTCTGCCGTTCCTCTTCAGGAACCAGCAGCGGCGGAGACATCAGATACCAAATATGCAAACTGTCATAACAAAAAAACCGTTATAGGAGCACAATTCACTCAATACATTGGCAGACAGAAATGCTGCAGTACTAACAAAATCAACAAAAGCTTAAAAAACCCGAAATTTTTTACACTTCATATAGGACGAATATTGTCTCGGTTTCATCTAACTAGTCTAACATAAAAATCAAAAGAATACAAGCAGGCTTGCAAAGACTATACAGCTGGACACTTCAATTGAAGGTGTGTGTGACATCGACAACAAGTGATTATATTCAATGATTCCATTTTTCAAATTCGGTGTTAACATATCAGTGTCAGTGTTGTGTCCGGTGTTTGTGTCAAGATTAATAAGTGTGAAACCAGTTGCTTGTGAAGACATAGTAAATACCATTTTGTTTTTTTTCTCTTTGAGTCACATCAATAGTTATAAATGATGTATTTTTATACCATATTGATCATCTATAAATGATTTTCATGTCCAAGATTAGTTTTTCTCACCCTCACACTAATCAATTCAATACTTTACAATTTAAACAGCAATGAAACAAAATAAATTACTAGACCGTAGAAAATCATTTTTGGATAAATCAGTAAGTCACAACCACATAAAATTATGAACCTCATGAATCATGATTCCAGAATAAATAAATAAATAATGATTAATAAAATAATAAAATAAATAATGACAACACGTAAAAGCCAAAAAAAAAATGAAAAAATGACTTTTTTTTTATTTTGACAAAAAATGTAAAAATGACTTATACCCTTCTTAAATCCTAATTAAAATGTAAAAATACTATGAAAAAATTAGGGGTGTTTTGCAATAAAAAAAACTCCAACAGAAAAAGCCAAACAAACATATTGATAATCTAAGAAACATTTAATAGCACCAACAAATGGAAACAAAAGAAAAAAATGTGTACATGGTAAAATAGATCCACACCCACACCAACCCATTTTCCAAAATATTTCCTTTAAAAAAATAAAAATAAAAATAGAATAAATAAAAGCAATACCTACTAAGGAATGTGAGTGAAAAACTTAAAGAAAATAAAAAAGACAGAAACAAGAAAGAAGAAAACATAGGCAAAATAAAGGTAAAGAAAAAGACATGAAGAAAAAAATAAAATAAAAAAGAAGCAGAGAAGAGAAGTGACTTACTCAGAAATGGAAATGGAAGGTTGGTGTGTGTAGCAGAGAAGAGAAGAGAGAAGATGAAGGAAGAAGAGTGATTATTCCTTGTTGTTTGAAGGGTTGGCAGAGTGAATGTGAAACCTAAAAGAGCAGAGAGAGAGAGAGAGAGAGAGAGAGAGAGAGAGTGAAGTGTTAGTAATAAAACTCACTCAAGGGTCTTCCATTCCATTAAGCACAAAGCAACAAAAAGTTTTGGAGTGTGCATATGCACTGCTCTCAAACAGAAACACAATAATAATAATAATAATAATAATAATAATAATAATAATAAGAATAAGGGTCATGTTAACATAGAGCACATGTCAGAGCACATGTTAAGAATCTAAATATAGAATTATTCTCTTAAATTTTCTGCATTAAAAACATGAAAAGTTTGAAAAATACACTACATGCACGAATATCGATACAAAATTTCTTTATTTATCTCACTAACATGTGCCCCAAGGGCACATGTTAACATTTTCCTAATAATAATAAATAAATCAACCTTTTTTCTTTTTTTTCATCATAATACAAAAATATTTAATTGTTCATTTGGTAACTTATCTAGATAATATTCCCTGTTATTCAAAATAATTCTCGCAGTTTGACAGATGATATTTATTTTTACCATAAATTTTTTATCATTGTAGTGTATAAAGAAAAAAATTATGCTTTGATTTGAATAAGCGACAGTTATTATGATACGGAGATGGTATTTTTTTTTAAGTCGAGTTTTGACATCAAGTGAATCCGGACGTTCTAAATGCAGCTGCGGAGAATCAAATTGTGATCCCTCAAGTTCAACATCAATCATTGTTGGAACGTCAACTAACATTTTTTTTTGACAAAAATAAGATGATATTCATTCATTCAAATAGGTAGAGTACATCATATACAAATACAAATTCAATACCGCTAAAAATATAAAGGATGAATCTGCAAACAAACTCACAGTATCTAAGTTAATAGCATAAGACGGCATACTGATTTTGCCTACAAATAATGTGATAAACATAAAGTAACCGGAATACTTATGCTCCCGGATCTGCATCGTTGAGGAACTTGATCACTGGTTGAATATGTAGCCGATCAAAGTTGATATGTCTATCCGAACCAAATAAACACCGCAAAAAAGGAGAAAACAAGAACACCGCACAAGACGGAAAAACAAGAACACCGCACACGACGGAGAAACAAACAAACGCCACACCGAGACGACGAAATCACAAACAAAAAATCAAAAGAAAATTAAATAGATGTGAAATCACTTATTTTATTTAAATTAAAATAGTAAAAAAAAAGATGAACAAGGGTGATTTTGGATCAAGATTGTTAATCAAAGACCAAAAAAGCTTCTAAAGAAAGAAGAAGAAGATAGGGCCGGCGGAAGAGAAAAATTTACAAGTTAAAATTTAACATTTGGTAACTATTGATAATATTACGAGTTTAATTACTATGCAGTAAAAATAATTACACATACATTCGATCAAATCACTTCATAATATCGTTTTAATAGGTTCTTAAAATATTTTCATAAATATTTACAAGACATGATTTTGATTAAATACACATAAATTAAATTCAACTATTATTATACATAGGAAAATTTAAATATTAGATTCGGTGTTATTTTGAATTCAAAGTGTGTTAATTTGTGCAGAAATCATAATTCAGTTAGTATAAAATTAAAATTGTTATATTGAAAACCGTGACCCAAGTTTAAATCCAAAATCTTAAATTTAATTTTAATTGATCGATTACAACTTCATCTAACAAATTGTGTCAATTTAATTATTAAAAATGCAAACTATTACATACTTGATTTAAGAAGAAGAAAGAGTAACATTTGATTAAATTAAATTAAAATATTGTAACCAAAAAAAAATTAAATTAAAATATAAAAGGGACAGGGGCAAAAGAGACAAATACTGCTGTGACCGTAACAACTCACACACTCTCATTTGTTTACTTTAAAATGGAAAATCTTTTTAGGCGCGTTAAAGTAAAGGTTTACATACACAATTTTGATGATAAAATGAGTTTTTTTCGTTATAAAGTCATTTTGTTGAATTATTATTATTATTATTATTATTATTATTATTATTATTATTGTTGTTATTGTTATTAATGAAGAAAATAGTTGTCTACAAAATCATATAATATAGGTAAAATTATATTATTGGTCCTTTATTTTTTTTATTTATAACAAATTGGTTCTTTATCTTTCATTTTTAACAAATTGGACCTTTATTTTTTTCATTTGTACAAATTGGTCTTTTATCTTTTTTTTTGTAACAAATTGGTCATTTATCTTTTTCATTTGTAACAAATTGGTCATTTATCTTATATTAGTTTTTACAAATAAGTGGTCCTATGGTGAAAATGTTAGTAAAGATAAAAGACCAATTTGTTACAAAAGAAAAAGATAAAGGACCAACTTGTTACAAAAAAGATAAAGGACCAATTTGTTACGAATGAAAAAGATAAAGGACCAATTTGTTACCAAAAAAAGATAAAGGACCAATTTGTTACAAATGAAAAAGATAAAAGACTAATAGTGTAATTTTGCCTATAATATAATTAGAGAGAAAAGATTATCAAATTGTTAGATTGGACATCATAACAACTAATGTTTGTTCGAATTTCGGCTTTATCATTTGTTTATGTGAATTTGTGATGATATTGTCATATTATTTTTTTTAACAAATTTCGTCATTATATTTACGTACTAAAAAATTTCAAATTAGCTAAATAACTAGAGCTAATAAAATGGGTCGAGCGGCGCACCAGCCTGCAAAAGCTTGAGAAAAGAGGGCTTAAACACAAAATTGAATCCATTTAAAGTTTAGGTTATTTTAGTCTGGCATGTTGACACCGAGTTTTAACCCACTTTAGGGTTCACTTTATGGGAGTTTCTACGGTACAATCAAAAATTTGATTGTGCCGATGCACTTGATATTTAAATTAATAAATTAACGATTATTTTTATTAATTAAATAGTTATTTGTCAATTATTATATTTATAAAAAATTCATAAGAAAAAAACACAATTTCATTATTTATAAGAATTATACTAATTTTTTATATAATTTTTAATTAAAAATTTCAATATTCATTATTATGAATAATATAAATTCAAATAAATTTCTATTTTATTTTTTTGACAATTTTGATATTTTATAATATTTTAAATTAGGGTTGAACACGGACCCGCAACCCGACTCGAAACCGATATAAACGAAAACACATGGAAGCATTTGGTCGGGTGCGGGTCGGGTTTCGGGTCAATATTTGTGAAAAATTGGTCTTGAATGGTTGCATACGGGCGGGTGCGGATCTCTAAAAATTTATGTTTTCGTAACCGTAACCGACCGAACTATTGGTATATGCATGTTTTTATGTTTTGAGTGCCCTTCTCTCCCTCATAATCTCTTATATATTTTACTTTATTGTTTTATCCATATTAAGTAGAGAAGAAAAATGTTATATTTATAAGCAAGTAATATGTTATTAAGTATGAAAGATACTTTAATATTATATTTTAGATCTAATTTAATTTTCAATTCTCATCAATGTGATATAAGATTGTCTTCAGACTATAATTTGAAAATAAAGTAACTGCATTTCACCTTCTTTGTTGTTCATTTAGTTTTTCTATCTTTGTTGTCTTGTATACGAATTATAAAAATATTTGAAGAATATAATTTTTTTATTAATGGAGTTTTGAATATATAGCAACCGAGTTTCAATTTAACCCGCCATAACTGACTCGTTTTACCCGCCACCCGTGTTAACCGATACCGAATAAACCGAACTTATACACGGTCGAAATTTAATCCAAATTAAGTCATTGCAGTTTTGAACGGTTTTACGATTTTTAGCTCGAATCCGACCGAAACCGACCGATGCTCACCCCTAATTTAAATGATAGAAAATTTATTTATTTCAAAAAAGATATTCATTTGCCTAAATTCAAGAACCTATTGTATCGGTACATCCAAATTTATAAATGTACAGTAGAAATTGTCTCACTTTATATCTCATTTAGTGTAGGATTGATTCTCAAAATAGATATAATTCTTTTTTGTAACAATAGATTAATATACTTCCTCCGTTTTAAAATAAATGTCGTTTGAATTATATGCGCATTATTTATATAATGACCATACATTTTGATTAATTTATAAAAATAAATATTATTATATATGATGTTGTTCAATTTATCTCAACGAATATTTTCAAAATATAAATTTTTTGAATTTTTTATAATATATTAAAGATATTTGTGATCAAAGATGTACATTGACATACATAAACTGATCAATTGTGACACTTATTTTGAAACAGATGAAGTAATTATTTTAGATTTTTTTTATCTTCTTTAATAGTAACACTTCAGCTTTTTATTTTATTTTCCGTTTATGTCTTTTATACTTTATAATAAAATTTCCATTTTTTTATTAATAAACTACTAGTAAGAAGGCAAGTCAATGGGACAATTTTATTTTTGGAAAAAAAATTATATTAAAAATAAAGAAGTTATCAATACCACACTAGTGAAGTATGTTATGATCTCCACACTACTCCATTTTCTACAAGAACTCAAGAGACATGTAGTGCAGACGATTGGACTTTCTAAAATTGGAAGACGGTTATTAAAAATTATCTCAAAAACAATTGGACTTTTTAGAAAATTGAAAAAAAATTATATTAAAAATTAGATTTACTAAGTTTTTTGACTCCGCCACTGTCTGCACCACATGTAATTTCAAAATGTGGTATGTTATGATCTCCACATTACTCCATATTCAACATTTTGAAATCGAGGTTATCAATACCACACTACCTCACATTCAACATTTTGAAATCAAGGTTTTCAATACTGAGTCTTTCTAAAGCACCTGGTCGAAAGTGCGATGCAAAATAATTAAAAACTAAATTTTTCCATTCCTTCTACAATAGACCCATTAACGGATAAAAAAAAAACAATATTATTAGCCCTTCTCATAGAGGACATAATGCTATAGAAATATTTGAAATTTGCATCAAATTCTTTCACCAAAGTTATCTAGATTTCTTGCCATTGCATATTGGTGTTATGAAAAAGAATGAGGTTCCTAGCTCCATTTCCTCTATATCAAGGTTATATTCTTCCCCTTTAGCATCAAGAGAAGAAATGTGATCTTCAACTTCAACATCACTCATATGACCTTTCATAATTTATGATAATTTATGTGCGATTCTGATGACAAATTCTCAAACTCCATTTAATTAATTTAAGCTTCTCGTTTAAAACGTACGCAGCCTAACTAATGGCTTGAAACAACCGTCATCAATCCTTAACAAATTGAAGGACTTAAATTTAAAGGAAATTTTTATAAAAATCAATAATAAAAATTGATATATTTAAAAGAATTAAATTTTTAATAATGATCGAGGCTTTTAAATTGTTATTTTTATATTTTTAATATATTTAAAAGAAATAAAATAAAATAATTGATTAAATATGTATTTTTTAATTAGATAGTTTAGTGACTAAAATTTTACCTTTTATCTAATAAACACATGTGATTCTACCAATAAACTAGTGAGCTAATATCCTCACTGATTCGATGACAATTGTACAATTTTTAAAACATTACTCTATATGCTCTAACTTTTATTATGAACAAAACAAGTTATATAAAATTTGAGCATTTGTCGGAAAAAAAAAATTGAGCAATCTTAAAGGAAACGCCAATTACAAATAAAGACAAGTGATAAAAAAAAGAGCACAAGTATGATGAATTTTTTGGGTGAAAGGAGAACAAAGGATCTAATTAACCCGAAAACAATGGCGCGGCCATCAAATACTTTATTTTGTTTTTATCATCTGGTTTTTATAGAAAAAGATCTTAGTAGTTTATAGTTCGAGACTAAATCTAGTATCAAGTGGTTTTAGTCTCCTCTTAAACAAAATTGTAGGGATTAAATTATGGTTTGTCTCTATCAAATCCAACGTCAATCATCACTGGACCAACTAACATTTGGTAATAACGACCGTCAAATATTGGGTATGCCATGATTATTATTTTTTTCCAAGAAGAATAATTACATTTACATTTTTTATGAATAAAAATATGTTTCCCTATATTAGTGATAATCACAACAATACAATTTGTATCAGGCTTACAAGATCGGATTAGATACTTCGAAATGAGAACTATACACACAAGTTATTTATGAAAGAGATTTATTTCATGGACATTTGGAAAAAATCATTGAGTAAACGTTGAGAACTTAAGATCAACTTGGTCAAAAAAAAAAAAACTCAAGATCAACTTGAGAGTTGAGTGAGAATCACATGCGAAACTATAACTTCGATAGATAATTTTCAATCAATACCTTCATTATTATTGTCGGACGTCCTTTTACATACTCACAAAATATCATGATGAGTAAAAATATTTTCGGATGCTGACATTTGACATGCATATTAAAAAAAATGTATTTTCCATCCGTGAGTTTAGTTCAGTTAGCCGGTTAGATAATTATTTGAAATATATAAGAATTGTGGTTCAAATTCTAACACACTAATTTATTTACTTTTAGGATTGAATTTCGAACCATATTAAGTTATCCCTGACCCCAAAAAGAAAAAAAAAGATATTCTTTCCGTCTCAAAACTATTGTTCTATTCAAAAATTAATGTTGGTTTATCATTTGTATTTTTATAAAAATTAAAGCATCAATTAATATTTTTTTAATAAAATAAGAATAAAAAAGACTTAATTTATATTTTTTTTATTTTTTAATTCAATAAATAACTCTAAAAAAACAATAATTTTGAAACAGTGAAATTCTGCCATTATATCATGTCACCTACCTTACAAGATGGAAATAGTACTCCAACGCACGCAACAACTAACTAAATGATACGATCTCATACTTTGATCTTTGTTTGTTGGAGAGAGGGTGGTGAGTGTGTGGCTGTGGGCAGTGGGGCACTTATGGCATTTGGGCTTTGGCTGTATGGGCGAAGAGATACTATCATTGTGCAATATTACAATGCATGCAGAGAGAGCAACCATGCCAAGACATTTTTGCTGACATGAAATGATTATACTTTTCTACAAAGTGAACAAGCTGCCAATGCACAATCTTGGCCCTGCCTGCTTGAGTGCTTGTTACATAACATAACCACACTACAATAGTCAACCATGGACAAATAAATATATATTCACCCTCTAGGTCTCGGATATGGATTAATTAGACGCAGTTACTGCGTCGTGGCATGTAACTCGTCGTATATTTATCTTATCTAGAATTGATAGCGGAGATAGTTGATAATTGTTTTTGTTAATTTTTAATATAAATTGTTCGATCTAAAATTAATGATTGTGATCTGTGTGAAGTGCTTATTAATTATTATTTATTACAACGGAGCATCTTGGTCCTATATCCTCTCGATGATTATAGTTGTGCTATCATCGACACACAAAATGCGACACAGTGACATATGGTACAAAATGCATTTTCTTAATTTAGTTTGTTTTTCATCTAAAGTGAGACAAAGTAACGATTGGAAATCTAAAATGTACAAATACCGAATGTTAATACATGTTAAATTGTATGTCCGTAAAACATTTATCCCCTCTCATTCAAAATATACATTTCAACTGCATGTTTGTCCACTTTGAAGTTAAGTTTGTAAGGCGACAAGCGAACATGGTAGCTCATAGGTTAGCTCAGGCTTCCATTTCTTGGTCTTGTCACCGCTTCTTTGATTTTATACCTCCTTGTATTGCTACTTTAATTAATAATGAAATGAGTTAAGTTTGCATGTATTATGGATTTGATGGAATTAGATTGAAAGGTCAAAATGTGTGTCATTTAATTATACCAATGAGGGATATATATTCTAGCAAATGTGGGTGTGAACAAAGTAGAAAATCAGTGTTTCATATGTTGATTTATTGAAGATTTCTACTACTAGAATGATTGTGGTGTAGCTTTTTAGTTCCAACTTGTATCCAAAAAGACAAATTAATTATGAAAAAAAGAAAAATCTAGTAGTAGTTCAACTTGTGTTTACATCATATTAATGAAACGAGGTCTTATAAAAATGGACAAAGAATTTTCTCAAGAGAGTTTTATAATTAGGGACAGATGTAGTATAGTAAAATTATATTAGAATTTGTGTAGTCAATATTTATAAAATATATAAATCGTTGTTTTCAATTTAAAATTTACTTATTTTGTATGTTTAACTAGTGTTTATAGTTTATATAATTAGGGGCGGTGCATTAATTAACATGACCATTTCATTTTTTATGTTTGGAAGTAAAAAAGTTGTAGGATAATTGTGTTACTTATGATAATGATAATAGTATAGACTTATGATAATGATAATTGTGTTACACCAAAAATATTAACGGTTCGATTCCCATAACCGTATTTCGGAATGGAATTAGTTAATGTCAGAATAGACCTCCAAACCAGATTAAATTATATTAGTGGTACAAATAAAAGAAAATAATTAAATAAATTGTACATACGGGGAATATTCTTGTAACCAAAAACACAAATAACCCCAGGAGGGGATTGGGTGTATTGAATGTGAAAATCAATCTCAAAAGACAATAAAACATGCAATGAATGGCTCTGCTAAGGAGGAAATGATGGGCTCAGGCAACGTTTATATCATGACTACTCGTTTAATCAAATCAAATTATGGAGGCAATTGAAAAGGGATGTATTAAAGTTAATAAGTCCAGTGATTTTGTTACATAGATCATATAGTATAAATAAGTTGGAGGTCACATTAATGTTATAGGATACTGTTTTATTTTTTATCAAAGACATTAAAACGAAATTTTTAAGACAATTTGTGAGATATACAAAATGAATTTTCATCTCTCAACTAAACATAAAATATTGATTTACTACAAAATAGTAATTAAAAAAGAAATTATGGAAAAGCAGCATCAAAACCCTTTTTGTATGGATAATAAACATTTTAATATTAAAATACAATTTTAAACAGTTAATGCATTTAAAATAATCATCTCAAAAAAAGTATTTAAACTAACATTTTTCAGAATAAAACATTTTTATCCGTTTATAAAACATTAACTTATTGTTTTATAAACATAGTTCACTTTATTCATAGGGATGAGGAGTATCACATTATATGGGTTCGAGTTTTAATTTGAGATTTTTTGTTTATTGACTTTAAAAGTTGAATTTTTAACAACTAAATTATTTGATAAAGAAAAAGTTCAATGGCTACCATAAATATATCAAGATCTTATAATAAATTTGTTCAATCAAAGTCACTGTTATAAACTTATAAACGTAGCAACACTTATTCGATATTTAATTCATTAATTTTTTTTTGGGTAACAAATTTATTCATTTTTTATTTTTTCATTTATGTGTGTGTCTGAATAACTTTTGTTTGAAATTGTGATTAAACAAGTGTTACCATCAAAAAAGAAAAAAAAATGTATGTATATTTTTTATGACAAATATCTTTAATTATGTATTATAAACAATATATATATTTGAAAAACATCCATCAAGACAAATTGAATTACATGTTAATATTTACTATTATATATTGATAGAAATATATAATCAAAGTAAATTATATAAACAGTGCACACATATTTAGAAACGGATGGAGTAACGAAACAAATGGGAAGTTGTGAGTTGGACAAAAAGAGAAGAAACTTGGCTAAAAGGACACAAAGTGAATTAGACAAATATATTTTTGTTGATAACCACCAATCAATTGAATTTGCATTCATATGGAATCGATTGAATACTACTTAAAATTAGCTATTCTGCTCAGAAATCAAACCATCCAAATTTTCTTGAAATTTTTTGTTACCATTGGACCATTCGTATTTATATGCATTTAGATCCTTAATTAATTATAGATCTTTCGGCTCGATAAATTAAACTAAAAGAATCAAAACATTTTTTCTGACTCTTTTCAAATTTGAGAAATGTTAGTTGATTGTGTATTTTCTTATAGGTCTAAGATTCTAAATAATATTTTGTATTTGATGCCTTTGAATCACATATTTCAAGTTGCGATTGAATCGATTCTATAGATTTCTTATGTATCCATAGTTATTATATTGAATTTGAATCATATTTTAGATGAATCTATATTGATTGACTAATTGGTTGCTAGTAAATAGAAAAGATTAGAGAAGTTAGTTTGTATTTGTAAGGATGAATATATGTTGAGACTGCCCCATTTTGGGGCTCAAAAGCGGATTTTTTTAACCGTGAAGATGGAAAAAAGTCCCTTAATTATTGTGTGAAGAGGGGAACATAGATCATATACCTCGCACCTCACAAGAGACGTCATCAATAAAATACATTAGTATATATTTGCATCAAATATTATAAATTTAATCAACTACTCTCTTTGTTCTTAAATAAGTGTCGTTTGAGATACACGTGCATTATTCATATAATTTACTTTGACCATATATTTATATCAATATATAATAGCAAATATTAACATATAAAATGTTACTTGATGAATATTTTTCAAATATATGTTTTATATTTTTTTTATAATACATAATTAAAGATATTAGTCGTCAAAAATATGCATTGACATGTGTGCAGTGGTCAGTTGTGACATTATTTAGAAACGAAGAGAGTAGTTTACTTGCTATAAACTTTAAATCAGTACTCTCTCTGGTCTCATATATAAACAAAAAAAATCGAAAGTCTCAAGCAAAAGTCAGCTATAATCATTACATTCAATGTCACTATTCTAAATATACCTCTACTTTTTTCACATTCTCATGTTTTTAACGGTTTCCAAAATAAAAAATAAAGGTAAAATTTGACCAAAAATAAATAAATAAATAAAGGTAAAATTAGAAGGAGTTTATGATTTAAATGCATTTAAACATTTTCTTAAAGATTGAAGGGAGTACCTTATAAACTAATATCTTCGTATTAAAATATAAGTCATTTTGACTATATTACACAAATTAAGAAATGTAAATAATGTTGTATGGAATAAAGAAATTATAAGTTAGTTTACAAAATTGTTCTTATATAGAAAAGATAAATTGAAGAAATAAAAAAAGAGAAAAAGTATTAAATAGTTAATAATATAATAAAAAAAATAACAGTAAATATTTTGTTGATATTATAAAGTAACTTATGTTTTGATATAAATTTTTTTCTCAAAATAACTTATATCTTGGTACAGAGAGAGAGTATAACTCATTTGTATTTACCAACCATCCACTATATTTTTCCAAATAAATCCAAAATTGAACTTTAAAACTTAAAAAAAATTATGATATTAATTTAGTCATGAAAAAGTAGCCTCTCTGGTGATATTTATAAACAAAAAAAATCACTTTGTGCGGTGTTTAATAAATTACTCTAGGGTTTTAAACCGCCGCAAAGAAAAAATCTCCGTAAAATGTAATGGTTGAAAAAATCCAAAGGTATTGCAAAAATGCAAATATTACAAAAATTTAAAAAAAATATTTTACAGAGAGGTATTACAAAAATCATGTACTTTACGATGCAGGTGTAGATACCTATTAACCCAATTTGTTACGTTTGGTAGATCACACAGTATGATGATGCTTCGTACTGTACTGTTATATTAGTATTGAATTCAGAAAATGTATGATTAAGTTAGTCTAGTCAAACATTATTAAATGAAGTTAGTGAAACGGGGAGGAGGCAGAGTGTGAAGGAAAAGTGATGTAAAAGGGAGAGGGGATTCATTTGGGTCAAAGAAAACCAGAGAGAGAGAGAGAGAGAGAGGGAGAGAGAGAGGGAGGGGAGAGAGTGAGTGTGATTGGGGGACAAGAAAGTGTCAATAAAACTGCTTTTGCCGGGTGGTGGGCTATACAAGGGACCTCCCACCCACTTTCATTCATTATATCCTATGTCCATCATTATTTACTACTCCTTCTGTCCTAAAATAAATGTCATATTTGATAAGATTATTTGTTTCAAAATAAGTTTAATATACTATTTATAACTTTAATTTTTACTATTTTATCCTTTAAAACAATCATTAAAAAAGAAAAAAATACATTAAAAAATTTACTTTTTAATATTCCAATATCTATTACCAATAAAAATAGAGGATATTTTAGTAAAAATCATATTCTCTCTCTTTCTTTTACACACTTTTCTTAAAGTATGTGATTTGGTCAACTGCGACACTTATGGTCCGTTTGATTGGAAGGAAAGAAAGTAAAAAGGAAGGAAAACACGAAATTTGAGGGATGTATTTGGATTATAAAATAGTCCAAATACATGCATTGGTTTCCGTATTTTCCTTCTTTCATACTTTCTTTCCTTCCAATCAAACGGACCCTTAAAATGAGATAGAGGAAGTACTATCTTTTTAATTTTATTTCAAAAAATAACAACCTGCCTTAATTTGTTTTTAACATGTGTTTTTAAGGTACATATTAACATGACCTTTTATTTAAAACCATCAGTTTAATCGACACTTAAGCACATATTAACATGACTTTTAGTTTATAATTAAGGTTGGATTTATAACTAACTTAAAAAAAAACAAAAAGTCAGATATATATAACTTATTAGTTTATACTCCCTCCGTCCTTATTATAAGAAGAAATTTATTTTTTAGGTTCATGAAATGTTTCATGTATTTAGACTATATTATGAACCACATACATCAAACATTCTATGAATCTAAAAAGTCAATTTTTTCTTTTAATAAGGACAGGAGGGAGTAGTTGATTGATGATAACTTATACTCCTTCCGTTTTAAAATAAATGTCGTTTCTGGTGTTTTCACACATATTAAGAAATACAATTATTATGTGAAAAGTAATACTCCTTTCGTCCCAAAATAAGTGTCTCAGTTAGTTATTTTGCACTATTCACATAATCAACTTTGACTTTATTTTTTTACTAATATATAAATGTAAATATTAGCATGTAAGATGTTGTTTGATTCGTCTTGATTAGTATTTTTAAGGTATATAATTTTTATAATTTTTAAAGATAGATAATTAAAGATATTAACGATTAAAATTGTGCGTTGACAAACATGAACTGGTCAACTGTGACACTTATTTTGGGACGGAGGAAGTATCACTTTACTAAATTAAGCTTATTTTTTCTTGGAAATAGTGTATAAAGTAGTAATTAGATGATAAAATTGGAAAATGTTACATTGGAAATTGAAAAGTCACATTCATTTTAAAATAAAATTTTTGAGTTAAACCGACACTCATTTTAAAATGGAAGGAATATTACATAGCTCATAGCAAAGCCAATGCTAATAATTTGAAGGCTTGTTTAAATTTTAAAAAAGGAACCTTTATTTAAAAATGAAGGTTTTTACAAAATGGACAAATAAATTAAGATTTGAACTTAAGACTTTACACTCACAAGAATGATAATAAACCACTCCTCCAATTGTAGGTGGATTTTTAAGATTTTCGGAGGAGTTTTAGTGAGGTTTTGAAAATGAAGATGAAAAACATGCAAGGTACAGAATATATGTAGCGTGTGTTTGAATTCTATGATCAAAGATAGGAAAAATTCTTATTCTCCTACACTCTTTCCCCCTTAAATTTACTTTTTATCCTTTTGAAAAATTTGGATCGTATTTTTCAATTTTTTTTAGTTCAAATATTGATTTTTTATGGTAATTTTTTTTTTTGAAAAATATGACCTGAACCTTTTGCAAAGATAGACATATTCAAATATTATCAGTCTATGTATGAAGCAGTTTTAAATTCTTGGACCAACTATCCCACTCAGGTGCCTTCAATCTAGTGAGGATTAATCACTGCGTTCGGCGGTGGATATCCCGACCTCGACCAAAAAAATATTATCAGTCCATGTTCAAATGATTTTGACCCTTACTAGTTATTAAAACCCTTAATGAAAAAAATTGTTTTAGACTAATCCATTTTATTATTTTTTTAAGGAATTTTATATTATAAATATTGAAACATGAATATCAATAAAATATGCTTTCTGACCCGATTAAAGCCTACGGAATAGGGATAAACTTTAATTTTATACTATAATTTTTTATAACGGGACTAACTTAAATGAGGACCCTTTAATATTATTAAAAACATTTTTTGGCCCACTAAGTATGTGGATTTGGGCCAAAATTTGAGGTCCATATAATTTGCAACTATGCTCGAGCATAAGACTACCATATTAAGAATGAAATGGATTACTATTCTTTCAAATTAAGACGGATTGTCTTCAAGTAATACAATCTTTTTAATCTAAATCTAGAAATAATACTGAGGTTTGTATTGTTATTGTGTTACGCCGTAGACTATTAAATTTGAGCCCAAACTGTAAGGTCAGTCATATTATGAGACAAGTTAATCGAGTGGTTTATGAGCTTGCTCAGACCACTCGTTTATTTATTAGTCCTTAAATCTTTAATCATTGTCTGTTTTGTATTGAAACTATTATTATGAATGATATGCATTAAGTTTATTGATGTCAAATATTTATTTCAAATGAGAGAAGATGCTAAGGGGTGTGGTTATGGTGCATAAGCTTTTTCCAAATGCACCGTGCATAAATAATGAAAATTGCTTAATGCACCATATATTGCTTAGCACACCTCTCAGATTGCTTAGCGCACCCTCTAAATTTCTAGCGCACTCTATAAAAGACTTGTAACAAACAAACCATTAATGTTCGATTTTTTTTTTGTTTTTACCACCGACTTAATTTGGTTCTCAGCAAGTTCTGAAATTAAGTGACTCTTCTAACCTTCTCCCAAACGAACTGCGATGATTGAACTGTGGTCCTCCCTACAAAAATCAAGTGCATCACCATTGAACAAATTAACATTTAGTTGTTAGAAACGATTATTAAAGCATTGGTTAATATATATAGCCAGCAAGTATGATATTTTGTTGTATAAATAAATTAGAGTGATCTTATAAAATAGAGTGGGTATGGAGAAAATTTTCCCTCTATCCCACCCCTACAATTATCCATTCATCTCTACATATCATGCAATATTCCAATTTTATCTCTATCACTGTTAATAAAAAATTACTTAATTTTTGTACACTGTACACTGCTACTTGAGTTATACGAACATATTAACTTTTAGTGACAGGCAATATTTGTCACTAAAAACCCTAGTTGGACTTTTAGTAACAGACTTGTCTGCACCACAAGTTAGACTTCTTGTAAGCTACAATGAAAAACACCGGAATTTTTGAAACACTGCTCCGGTATATGTACTAGATCAATTTGAAGAGTATTCTGGTTCCAGTCAAAATAGCATTTTAGTTTTTTAGTGACAGGTTTGTCACTAAAAGTCAAACTTCTTTTAACTCCATGTAAAAAACACTAGAATTTCAAAATATTGATCTGGTATGAATATATGAACATATTGATCCGGATAAGTTTGAAAAGTGTTCCGATTCCAATCAAAAATAATATTATGCACGCATTTTCGGTTTTTAGTTACACTTCTTTCAAAAAAGTGTTCATGTATTAACAATTACAACAGATTACTTTTAAAGTGTCCCGGTATGAAAAATTAAACCACATTTCTTTGAAAGTGTTCAGTTTTACATTGTTGACTTTTAGTGACACTTTTGTCTTTCATTTCAAGTTAATTAAAAATGGATAAAATTGGAATATTGAATAATTTGTAGGGGTGAAAGGAAAAATTTTCCGGTAAGAAAATCATGCTTTTTTTGAAGCAAGAAATCATGCTTGATTGCTAACTAAGTGGGTTTAACGCTTTGTCAAAAAATAGAAGAAGTTTGGAAATTTTCTCTCCTCACCCCTAACACTTCTTCCCCTCCCCCCCCCCAACTACAATTTTTGCCCTCTTTTGGGGGGTAATTAAGAAATTCGGATTTAAGAATCCGAAACCGTGTTCTTGCCTTCTTTTGCGTTCTCACTAACCATGGACATGTCCCTTCTACCTTTTCCCTTATGTTGAATCCACATATGCCAAAGATGTAAGTTTTTTCATATTTTCATTAATGGGTTTGTATGTTTTTACCTTGATTGTAGGTTTATGAAGTTATTTGAAATTTGCAATTTGAAGTTGTTGATGGAGAAAAGTAGGAGAAAGAGAGAGATTGCATCCGAGAAAGAAGAAAGAAGCAGGCGGTGAGCGTGGTGGTGTTCATTTGCCTGCGATGGCGGCGGCGAATTCTGGTGGTGTTTTGTCAAGTTTTGCAAATTCTTCAATTTTTCAATTTTCTGCAATTTTGCAATTCTTAGCTACGAATTAACTCAAAACCTGTTAAACATACGAATTAGCAACGCATTAGCTACGATATAGCTACAAATTTCGGATTTTATAATCCGAATCCCCACAAACTTCGGTTTTTATAATCCGAACATGTTAAAACCCCCACAAAATTTGAATTATATAGTCCGAACTTAATTTTCACAAGAAATTGAAGGGTAATTTTGGATTTTAGGGGGGGTAAAAGAGAAGTGTTGGGGGGGGGGGGGGGGGGTGGGGTGGAAGAGAAATTTTCAGAAGTTTGGTTTAATGCAATGGGCTTTTTCATCTCCCAAAAATATTGGAAATTCTTTCTCCCACCCCTACATATACCTTTCATCTTTATGGTTTTTTTTTGAAAGCCTAATATATTATTAATAAGACTAGATCTCTGTACAAGTTGAATAGAGGTCGGTACAAAGGGAATTACAAAACAAAGACGCCGTATAAAAACGGAACAACAATCAAAATATCAAAACCTACACTATCTAAAAAAGGTTTACATTTAACCCTTCAACTTTACAAATAGTTCAAGATTCTCAATTTACTCAAAGTAGACCTCAAAATTAAGTTCTGAAAATTGACAAACCGAAACAGTTAAATATGTTTTCAAGATCTAACTTAGTTGAAAGCCAATCACCATAACATTTTCTACTATGTGTGTGTGTCTGTAATCCACATACGACTTACGAGCCTGAGAAACATCATTGTCGATATCGTTAGTCATTACCTTAACAAATTAAGATACATGGAAGATTTAAAACTGAATCTTTAAAAGGTCTAAATTTCTTTAGATAAAAAGATACTAGATTGATCAACATGGTTCAAGTATGAACTTAGAAGCATAATATCATAAGAACATGTAGGAGCTAACAAATATGAATGTTACTCAAATCAATCTCATCAACAAGGATATCCAGTACTCATGGTTTTGCAAGTGTTTTTACCGGATCACTTTAGCTAACTATTTATAAATTTTCTTACCGTGCACTTTATTTAAATGTTTGGATTTGGAACTCATTTTTTGCGTTTTTTGGTTTTTAACTTTGGGTAAATGTAGGGGTGACACTGACATGCAATAATAAAAGGGTAAAATATGAATTTAATCTGTTAGTATAGGGGTGAAGGATTAAATGTAGGAGTGTGTGAGAAATTTTTCAAAAAATTATCCTGTTTCTTTTGGACTTGAGAAGAACCTTTTTTTATTTGAAAATTGCTCTTCACCCTCTTAGTGCTCTCGGTCACAGCTCCCCCAAAATACCTTTTTTTACCCTACGTTTCTAAAAAATGACCTTAAGTACAATTTGCAAAATATTATCTGGAATAAAAAAAATTCGCTCAAAAAAAATTCAAACCGTGTCTTTTTAAAAAATAAAGAAATTTTGAGAGCTTTAAATCTAATTATTTATTGTTGTCAAAAAAGTCTAATTATTTATTTACAATATATTTTTTTTGACAAAATTTATTTACAATATTAAAGTCTTACAACTAAGTAAATTTTTACAATTGTACAGAAAAACGTAAATTTTTAAACGAATCAATTAGTGGTTAAATTAGTGTGAAAATTTTATACTTTGGTGTCTAAAAAACTATAGTAAAAAAATAACTATAGTAATGGAATCGTGAGTATAGTATTATTAAAAATGATCGGTGGCACCTACTCGGCCACCAAGCAGGAGGTCCAGCCTGACTGACCCGCTCAGAGACTCGTAATCTCTATCTTTGAATTCAACACGTTGAACACATACTTTAATGTTTTAGCACTTGTGCTCGACACGTCACTATTGAATGATAGGTACATGTTCTAATGAATAGACTCATAGACATGATCTTAACAAATCACTCTTGGATAACGGGCGTGGACCATATTGTCCTTATGTGCGCGTTCATCTTGCAGTTACACGCCTATCTCGTTAATTATGGTAATCGTAGCTCTGCATTTGACACTATATATAGTCCTCTAATGCAGAGAACCATATATCTCGTTATTTCTCTCAACATCGATCTCTCATTTTACACACTGTCTTACTTGAGTGTTGAAGTGTCTTACACGTACACTCCCTCAAAGATGCTTACTTATTTTGTGCTCCTAATGCTCAATTAGTTAGTTGGAAAAAGCAAACGACGAATTCTGCAATTCCTCCATCAAAATCATTCATGGTTTGGAGACTTTATTACTAATTTGTTTCTGATGCCTTATATGTGTAGCTTTTGTAGTGAGCAACTTGAAACTTCTACTCATCTGTTTTTGCAATGTTCATTTTCCCTTGCTCTATGGAATTGATTTTCTTCCATATTGAATATGAACATCGACCTCACCTCTTATGATTCAACTCTAGCTAATGCAAGAGAGGTTGGAATCAACAATGTATTATTGTGGTTGTCGTTGAAGTTATCTTTATCTTCACTTCTATTTGGGCGAGCAAAAACTAGCAAAGATTTCAAGATATCAAGCCTAAATTTCACTTTTCACCTGCTTTATGATCATAGCCAATGTTTCTTTAGCCAGAAATTTTACCTCCAAAACTGCATGTTCTTCCACGATTGATTTTAATGTCATAAAATCATTTAGAATCAAAATCCATCCTTCTAGAGCTTCAAAGATAAAAGAAGTCTTGTGGTGCCTTCCTTTGAATGGTTAGCTAAAGTGTAACATTGATGGCACATCTACTTGTGCTAGTATTTTTTGGAATTTTAAGGGTGATTGAGAATGTTGGGTTTTGTTCATAATATTGGCATTGGAAATGTTTTTTATGTTGAATTTATGGAGTAATTCTGGTTATGGTGTATGCTTATGATAAACATTGGGATCACTTATGGGTTAAAAGTGATTCTAGATAGTCACCTTAGCTATCAAATCTTGTGAAAATTTCTCTTTAACCCCCCTATTTTTTTCCCCCCCCTAACTACCTTTTCTACCCTCATAAAGCCCATTTCGTAACGTAAAAATCGAACTGCAGTTCGGTTTCTACACGTACTGAACTAAGCCACTCCCAGCCTCCACAAGCCTAAATTTGTTCTCAGCATCGATGCTCAAGTTTCAGCATCGATGCTGTCCACGTACCAGACTATAAAACATCATCAATACTCATATGCCAGCATCGATGCTCAAACCAGAAATTGTTAGTTCTGATGTCTATTTCGTGTTCTGCGTCACGAAGTGGAGCATAAATTTGTTCCCAGCATCGATGCTTGGGAAAGTCCCAGACAATACAACAACATCGATGCTCCTATGCCATCATCGATGCTCAAACCAGAAATTGTTAGTTTTGATGCCTAAATTTGTTCCCAGCATCGATGCTCAAGCTTCAGCATCGATGCTGTACACGTATGAATTGTTGGGAAAATCCCAGACAATACAACAACATCGATGCTCAAACCAGAAATTATTAGTTCTGATGCCTAAATTTGTTCCCAGCATCGATGCTGTTATCACACTTCTGATTCTAGGTTACGAAGTGAAAGCGTTGAAGCACTGCCACGGGGGAGGGGGGGGGATGCACGTATAGTTATCAAACTCTGTCTGTACTTCAGAATTCACGTTACGAAGCTGGGTTCAGAGCATGGATTCCGAATTGCATAATTTTACCAAATTCAAGGGTATTTTTGAGTTTGAGGGGGGGGGGGGGAGGGGGAGAGAAATAAGAGGGGACAAAAGAGAAATTTTCAAATCTTGTAACATGGTCCTTTGACAATAGAAAAATAGGTCAAAAATGTACGTTAAAATTCAAGTCTATACTACATTTAATCTGGTCTTAAATATAGACAAAAATCAAAATGTATTTAATTCAATTTGTAAGCCAAATACATTTTAACTTTTACTTATATTTAAGACTGAAAGAAATATCTTTTATGATTTCTCATATCTATAGATAAAATAATCATTTTGCTGACAAATTTTTCTCTCTTTGATGTAGCTTACATGGTGGAATATTACACTCCTCTTAGTATTAAAGAGGACTTCTTTAACAAATAGGCAAAGTCTTCCATATTTTAGATTTTTTAATATCTTTTTGGGCTTTTGGTAACTGGTCCCCTTCTTGTATTTCAATCTTTTTATATATGGATATATACTACTTGTAGTATATAAAAAAATAAAGAATATATTAAGAGAAAAAGGAATGTAATTTACATATGTTTAGTCATGTTGAATTATTAATCTATAACTTAAAAATCATGGGTGTATTAATTTTCGCCTCAATTTTGATAATATTAATAAATATAATATAATTAATTTGACATTTGTACATAATACATAAAAGTAAAATTCAAATTCTAATATATCAACTTATTTATTTTTAAGAATAAAATTCAAACGACCAACTAAATTATCTAAAAAAAACAAACAAAAATAACAAAGTAATGTTATTTCTTCATCAACATGTGCAACAATCGGTTATACTACAACAGAACAGAAGAGACAAATGATTGCCGCAAGCAACAGCGATATGCAACATGACTGATCACTACAAAGCTAAAGTTTATCTAAATATTATCTTTGTAGTAGTAAGTTCAACGAACCCAAACTTTGTATTATCTCTTCATTTTTTATACCAGCTAATTGGCTGTTACAATTTATTGTTAGGTAGATTAAAGTAAACTTTAACACATTCAATTCAATGATTAAATCACAAATTAATGTACTAAATATAATATACTCGCCATATCCGATTCTGACAGCACTAAGAAAAAAATGAAGAAGAAATTAAATAAGAAGCATGTGAGTGAGACTGAGATTTAGGAAGTTGGGAAAGGACAGAGGAAAATATTGATAATGATAATGCGGCCCAAACCAAACAAAAGAGCTTTTCATGCTTTCCAATAGCCGTATTTGTTTTTTTTTTTTTCAAATGCAAAATAGTGCATTTGATATATTCTTTAAAACTTTATATTTAAATAGTAAGTTTTTATAAAATTTTTATGAAAATTTATAAAGTTAATGCAATTAAAATTGGGTTGTTTAAACCAAATCATTGAACTTAAGTGGTTAATGAATTTCACTGAATGACAGATTTTGAGAGAACTTTGGTTCAATTTCTAGATAGAATAATTTTTTGGCCAAACTTTTCTTACCTCATAGCCCGAACTCTAAATTACTAAAGCTCCTTTCCCTTAGAAACAATTTTTTATACTGTTTAACTTTTTGAATAAAAAATTCTATAAATAATATGGTTAAAAAATACACCAAGTAAACTCATAAACAAGACCCTTATTTTTTTTTCTTCATTTTATCTTCACCTTTCACGTTTCCACTACTTTCTTGTCTCCCACTCCTCTAATACAATCTTTTTCTTACTACTTTTTCTTATATTTCTTCACATTAATAATTTTTTTGTTATACCATATATACACAAGAATCAAAATCACTTGCACTTCAAGCAAACACTACTAAAAGAAATTTTACTATTTGGTTAGGATGTTTTTTCAATTTGTTTTGTTACTTCTAAAAATATTTAAAGTTTGAAGTCTGTAAAAAAGAAAATTACAAAGCAACTAATTTGTTGGAATTTTTTTTCTAATTTTCACCTTCTAATCTTGAGCCAACATCTTTCTAAATTACTGGAGAAGATTTCTAGAGTCCATATATATGAAACTCCATCAAATGAGCCTCCTATATTCAACTTAAGAACTTAGCATTTGAGATGCTAAAATTATAATTTTTTTTTGAATATGACTACTTCAATTTATATTGTGTTTGATTTTACAATTGTTCTTGTAACTAAACAAATCAAGAGTTAAGAGATTAAATAAATACATCTTATTTCTCGCAAAATCACGAAACAATTTTTGTTCTGAACAAAAGTTGTCTAAAATTTTAAAATGACATTTTTTTTCATCAAACATTTACAAGACAATGCATTTTTTTTACAAATATCCAAAAATAAATTATGTTAATAAAATCATGTAAACTTATTCTTTCTTTAAACTCAACAATCACTTTGTTTTGTATATTGCAAATCATTTTAGTAATAGTATGAAAACAGTTTTTTATGTACATTTGAGCACGTAACTGTTGTCAACAACACTTTCTCAAGTACTAATTTCAACGATCACCGATACAAATTGAAAATAAAATACCAAAAGTAGACCCTACATTAATATTTCCGTACTATGGGTAGGACTTCACATGACATAAGAAAGTTAACAACTTAACATTCATCTTTACACGTAACTTCCCAATATCCCAATTCTATTCCTCTAGTTTATTTCTCCGTCTTAAAATAAATGTCGTATTTGTTAAAATTATTTATCGTAAAATAAACATTTTATATTATTTATGACATTGATTTTCCATATTTTATCTTTTAAATTAATCATTAGATAAGAGAAAAATACACTCAAATATCTACTACTAATAAAAAAAGAGATATTTTAGTAAAAGTCATGTTCTCTCTTTTATTTACACATTTTTCTCAAAGTGTGTGATTTAGTCAATTGTGACATTTAAAATGAAATAGAAGGTGTATTAAATTTATTTATGGAATTAATCCAATTTCTATTCTATCTTCAAAGTTTCCATTTCCACACTCTATATAAATACCTCACCACTACACTACACAAGCACACACATTATCACCTTCAAATTCACATTCCAAAAGTGATTATTTCCTTCTTTGTGTTCCTCAAACACATGAGTGTAGGAGGACCTTCCAAAAACAATATCAACAACAACAACAACAACAAAACACAATGGAAAGCCAAGATCATCTTTCACCATCCCACGTGGATGCATCTCGACCGTCCCTTGGATTCCCTTTGGGCACTGCCCTTCTCTTGATTATCATTTTTAGCTTAAGTGGCATCCTTTCATGTTGCTACCATTGGGATAAACTCCGTTCCCTTAGGCAATCTTTCTCAGATTCTGAATCTCAAATTCATTCACCAAATAAATCTAAACCTTACTCCACCGTAAGTATTTTTAAACCTTTTATTTTTCATATTAATTATCATTTTTACACTTATTTTAATCTTCACCTAACTCTAATGTATATGTTTGATATTACCGTAGATTTGTAAGTTTTATAAATCTACTGCAATTATCAAACATATGTAGCAGCATTTAACACTGTCTTTAGAGTTATTGAATCTAAACAATTTAATAACTCTGCAGACAGTGTAGCTGCTACACACGAATTACAGTGATATTTTTGTTACAAAAGTTGTGACAATTAAAATTGGATTGAAGTATCTTATGTTTATGTTTATGTTTTTGTCGGTGGATTTTTAGGAATTGAAGCAAAACAGAGGAGAAAGTTTTTCAGTAATGATGCCAGGGGATGATGTGCCAAAGTTTATAGCTATGCCGTGTCCGTGTCAACCTTCACGGCCGGAAAATATTGTTGTGACGGTCGAAAAGCCGCCGCAACCGCTAAAGCCACCGCAACTACCGATTCCTTTGTATTTGTAAAAAGTTAGTTAGTTAGTCGTGTTGTGTTTCAACTCTTGTTATCACATGTTGCCACCGTTTTGTTGTATCAATCAATGTATCAATGTTTGTTTATTTACTTAGGAAATTGCTGATGAGTAAAAAAAGGTGGTAACTACTAACTAATGTGTGATAAGAAATGGAGAATTAAAACAGAATAGGTAGAAGGTCAATTAGTAGATTAATTTTGATGATTATTCCATTTCTTTCATTCAATCCTTTTGTGTTTTTGGGTATGTAATGTACTTTCTCCAATTTTAAATATAAACAAAAGTTAAAATATATTTGACTTATAAATTAAGTTAAATATATTTTAACTTTTACTTATATTTAAGATTAGAAGGAGTAACTATTATTAAGATTTGAAGAGATCTTGAATTCTTGATGGTTTATAAATTTTAATTATTGGAAGCAAAAATTCAATTTGTCTTTCTCTTCTTTGTCTTAACTTGAAGTGAGTAGATTTGCCAGAGCATCCTCATTTTTTATATTGTATTTTATGTTTAGCATATGGATATTTTTTTCAGTAGCATATGCATATGGATATTTTAAAAAATTAATAATATTATAATAATAAGTGGTCGCAGAATTAAAATTAGATGTTGGAGTCGAATTAAAATCATGGTTTTATTCTTATAACCCAGTTTATAAAAATTCTATTTAAAATTAGATTAAAGTTTTGTATGGATTATTCTAGATGGCATATAAAATTTCAAAATTATCTAAGACAGAAGTTCGATTTCAATCTCTTTATTTTATGTGCGTTTATGGTAGTTTTATCATTTTAATTATGTACTAAAAAGTAATTTGGTACGAATTAACTTATAAATTATAAATTGATATCGAGAAATCAAACTTGAAAACTTAAAAAATATACTTTATAATAAAATCTCAAATTAACACCACTAAATTAACTTAAATATAAATTACACTAATTAATTAAGTTCTTTTAAATATTTAAATCTGTTTAAATAAAACATTCATTCTCATATAGCAAGGGAGAAATATACCAAAAAAAATATAGCAAGGGAGAAAGAGTGAGTTATTTGTAGCAAGTAGTGACTTGTGAGGGAGATGAGTGTCTTTAATTTGCGCAAAATAACTAGAAAGGGTTTATATTTCAAAAAAAAAAAAAAACTAGAAAGGGTTTATGTCATTAATCAAATATTTTCTTTGTTTTTATTTTATTTGTCGTTTAAAAAAAATTAAATTAAGAAGATATATTTTTACACCTTTATCTTTTTATTATGCCCTTTTTTTGGAATATACTAATTTTAATTCATTAATAATTTCTTGTAACAAATTTATTTTAAAAAATCAAACAAACTTTGTTACAAAAAATTTAGAGAGGAGAGTATAATAGTCAAAATATAACCTATATTGTCAAAACGACAAATAAAACAAAATAATTTTTTTCTAAAACGAAAAATAAAAAAGAAAGGAGATAGTATACTACTATATTGTATTTGGCTTATATTGTATATGCGCACGATTATAATGATTATTATTCTTTTAAATTAAGTAGAATTATAATAATAGAGAACAAAATTCTCAATCTCTCAAAAAAAATTGAACACTTTTTTCACTTAATTTTTTTTATTTTACAAAATGTAGTTTCCTGTTTATCTTATAAATGTAGCTAAATTAAATTTAATCTATGAAACTAATTAATTTTGAAATACTATTTTAATTATTAAATCAATAATTTATGTTCTAGAGCGTTTAGATAAAACAAAGCTGTACGTGCACTTTGTCCTTGCAAAACAATAAACAAATCTGCCATTAATTATTTTATTAATTTTTTCATTTTGGGTGGGTTTGTTTTGATACAAGTTGGTGGGAGAGGTTGGTGGAGGCCGAAGAGAGAAACTAATAGGAGAAAGAGAAATTTTATCTTGAAATTAGAATAGTGGGTTAAATATATTTTTGATCTCTATAAATATATTAAAAAAAATTTTGTTTTTTTTTTAATTTTTTTTTGACTTTTAAGTTCTATAAAATTTTCAATCGCTACTTTTAGTTTTAATTTTTAATTTAACTCATGTGTAATATTTATATTTTTTAATGAAAATTGTCCAAAAATGTGTAAGATATTATGAAAATCTCAAAGAAAAAAATTTGGAATTTTTTACCAAAATATGAATTATATATGAATTTTTAACTACCAAAAATACAAAAATTTATATTTAATTCCTGATTTGTTAGAAAATTCTAATTTTTTTGGGAGAGATTGTTATAATTTTATAAAAGTAAAAGGAGGGACCAAGAGTGAAGATGAAAAAATTTTGTGGGACTGTCGAAGAAAAATTTTAGAGGGACTAAATTCAAAATTTAGTATATATTTATAGGGACCAAAAACATATTGAACCCTAAAATATATATATATTTTTTGTATGGAAGCTAATAAAAAGAAATAAAAAGAAAACTAAAAAGAAAAACCAAACACGAGGGAAGAAAGTTTCCATTGCGTCATTCTTAAGAAGTTCACGAAGATCTTCTGGAGGAGATGTATGAGTCAAGAGGTCGGCATCTGATGATGCTCCAAGCTTAGCAAAAAAGTCTGCACATTGATTCCCTTCTCTTAATGTGTGATAGAGAGCACTATTGGTTTGAGAGAGCAACTCCTTGATATCCTGGATCATCACAGCATAAGCATGATACTTAACTTGTGGGTCGTTGATGAAGTTAACACAAAGTAAAGAGTCAGAGTAGCAGATAAGTTTATTAATATTCATGTCTTTGGCCAGCAAGAGGGAAAATTTCTCTTTTGCCCCCCATTAATCTCTATAACCCCCTAAAACCCCAAATTACCCTTTAATTCGGGACGTAGATCCCGAACTATAGTTCAGAATCTACGTCCCGAAGTGGTGCCTGGATTTGGGGGGGGGGGGGTACAGGCACCAGTTCGTGATCTATATCCCGAAGTGGTGCCTGGGTATTCCGAACTAAGTTCGGGATCTAGATCCCAAATTGGTACCTATACCCCCAAAACCCCCTAAGGGAAAAAACGGTAGTTAAGGGGGGGAAAGAGAGTAGCCAGCTCCGTGAGCAAAATGTTAGAGGATCCTAGAATGAAGCCTGAGAAGTCGAACCCTAAAATATATAAATTAAAGAAACAAAATTTGTTGGTTAATTTATAGATAATTTTTATAGTACATTTTTTTGTTGGTAAAATTATAGTACATTTAATTATTTGAATTTTTTGATACATTAAGATTTTAAAATAATATGTCTTATTATTTTTTTTAAATATATAGATTTTCTATCATTTAAAAATTTATAATATTAATAACTAAATAATATTCATCAAAATTTTCAAAAAATATTACAGGGTGTATTGCAAAGAATCAAACATTACAGGGATATTCTCGAAAAATATTTTTTACAGGAAGTATTGCAAAACTCACCTATTTTTCAGCGGGGTATTGACCTATTAACTCTACTATAAAAAATAAGGGTACCGGTACATTCATATTTTCGAATATACCGTAATAAAGTTATCATTTTCTTTCATGACAATAGACCGTTTTCTGTTGGAGGACATGGTTGATAGTTTAGAGATATCAAGAGATTTCTTAGCATATCCTCCAACAAAAAACGATCTAATTCATAAAGTTAACACTTTTGGTCCGTCGCTATCTAAAATATATTTTTAAATATCTACTATATAATTTAATTTGATTTTAAACACATGTATAAGAGAAATTTTACATTATCACTATATTCAAATTAAATTCAAAATAGTATTTGGTTGGTAAAGTTATTTGAGAACTAAGCTCGCATTGATAGGGATGTATATGCGATCTTAATTTGGAAACTTATGCAACTATATAAAAGCTAGAAAGGGTAAGGTAAGGTAAGGATTGATCAAGTTGAAACATTTTGAGATAGCGAGTTTTCAAATAAATAATTGCAAAATGGCAATGCTCCTAAATAATGCAGACCTGTATAAAGCACAAAAGGGTGATACTTATATGCATCAAGTAAAAAAGGCACTCATTTGCATCTCCGAATTTAAATAAATAAATTAACTTTCACTATAAATAGTTAAGACCAAATTTCGTTATCTATATGGATCATGGATGAGATAAATATCTTTGGTAAATTAGGATCTAGTCCCATCAAGAATAAGAATGTGCGCTCAAAATGATTGTATATAAGTTGATTGGATGCATACCTATAGCTAGATCCAACTAGAATATATGCCACTGTTGAGTTGAAATCATTATTGGATTGATGAAATGTTGTAAATTGTAACTAGTAAGTCACTCCATTGAGCATCAACAAATTTCATAAAATTTTGGTTCAGATTGTAAGTCAACCTTATAAAATCGGATAACTCAGATCATATAAATTGATAAGTTCTAATGTGATACTAATAACATCTTTTCACACTCAAAATTAGATTTCTGAAGTCTGATCGAGTAACCCAATAGCATAACCATTATAATGAATGTTGTAATGAATTTTTGACAAACTATGTTATTATCTTAAAATTTTGGTTCAGATTGTAAGTCAACCTCATAAAATCATTTTAAGATGAGAATTATATATTTTTTTAAATTATATTATCATATTATATTTCATTTAATGTGAGAATTGAATATTTTGAATGTGATTTAAGTTGTCCGATCATGCAAATTGATAAGTTCTAATGTGATACTGATAACATCTCTTCACACCTCAAATTAGATTTTTGAAGCCTGATCAGAGTGACCCAATAGCATGACCATTAATTTAGTGAATGTTCTAATGAATTTTCGATACTATGTTATTATCTTAAAATTTGGGTAGAGTGAGTCTAACTCAACTCTATAATTGAAATGTGCATCTCTTAACATACGCATTGACATGTCTAAGAATGAGCTTCTAAGGCATGAGTGAGTTGTCTGATAGTGGTGACTTGATAAACTTTGATGCCATTTTCTTTGGATTCGGATTGAACCCAACATATACAATTTTACAAAATTGTACTTATAATATGGGAATATTTCCGCTTATATAGATATATTGTCGGGCTATATTTTTTACATATTTGATTCTAAACGTTTATTTTAAGTTTTAATTTGTTTTCAAACGTTTTAAAAGATTTATATTGGTTCCAAATGTTTAGTTTAGATTTCAATTTGGTTCTTTATGTCAATTTTGTCTCATGCAGCAGACGGTTTGCACATGTGAACAGACACATGGACACTTGGAAACTTAGACAAGTGGATAAAATTAACGGAAATGACCAAATTGAAACTCAAAATAAACGTTTGAGATCAATATGAAACTTTTAAAATATTTAAGACGAAATTGAATTTTAAAATAAACATTTGAGACTAAATTTGTGATTAAACCTTTATTTTTTGTACAATAGAGAGCCAAAAACTCAAAAAACAAAACAAACTTAAAAGCTAAGCGTAAATTCCTAGACATTCTAACTTCAAAAATATCATAAAAAATAAGATTTTATCTAATGTAAGATTCTTAACAAAAATAATGATTTGCTTAAAACTGTATAATAGTAATATAGAAAAATAATTAAAAGGACAATAATGTCCATGACAATAATTACAAAGGGACATTTTAGTATTTCTCATTTTTACAAATATCTAGCTATATTGTGTATTCTAGCTTTCTCAAAATGCATTATTCTGATCCATTAAAATTCCTTCTATTGTTGCCCCATCCATAGAAATGGATTAAAATCATATTCAATACACTCTAAGTGCAATGTGAGTTGTTTAATACGAATTTTTGTACATTATAGATACGGATTTGTTATAGATACAATTTTTTTTAAAGAAGGTCCTGTACTTTTTCTAGTAAAAATTAATTTTAATAATAATAAAAAATGGTAAAGAGATTTTCAAAAAAAAAAAAGGTAAAAAGATAACATGGATTAAAATTTACCATCATAATATTATCTTTAATTCGGTAACATGGCACATGCATATTCAATAATGATAATTACATTGTAAACTAATAGGATCAATTAAAACATTATACATAGCATGAAAAATCCATTTTTATTATCAACTAAAAATCCTTACAATCAACATAAATTTAAAATCCATTAGACATTGATATATAAACTAAAATGTCTTTATTATATATGTCTTTATTTTATGTGAATTCTAACTTCTATTCATTTAAACATATACTTAAGCAAGTGGGGAATTGATGTTGGCCACATACATGGCCACAAATTTTTAAGACATGAAAGAAAAAGTAGTAGTTGAGAAATGTGATGATGTGATGATATATTATGACCCACCAAGAGTCAATTTGCAAATGATACTCCAAATTGGCTTTATCATGACCTAATTTCACTGTTGATGTGGGTTTCAAAATGAATCAACTTCAAGCTATTTTGAATCTAGATTTTTTTTTAACAAGCTACTTTGAATCTAGATTTTTTCTTCTTCATTTTCTGGTTTTTTTGAGAAAGGATATTGATTGATTCAGTATTCGGAGCGAGTTCCAATATTAAATTATTCAGTTCTCATTCAAATATAATTGTTGGAATCGAATCGCAATTATTTCTACTAAAATCAACATAAATCATCACTAAACCAACTAATATCCAATATTTTTAATCTAGATTTTATTTATATGGTACCATAGTCTACATCATAAATGTGTACCTTTCCGTGATTGTTGCCAGTACATAACAACATTTTTTTAATTCCTCTCATGAGTATTGAGTAGGGTCCTCGGACAACATGTCCCTACACTCCATCAATTGCATATCATCATTACAGATAGATAATGCGCCCATAGAAAATTTATGTTTGTACCTAAGTTTTGCTTGAAAAAAGGTGAGTGACCTAATTCTATCTTGCTGATTCAGGGTGGTTTATGTTTCCATTAGATGCCAAAATTATAGTGGAAGAAGAATATAAGATTAATGAAAGAAACAAAATGAATATTGTTTAAAGTGGTTACTTTGTTTTCTTAATGATGATGAGAATTAAGAATTAATAATGAATTGGTCTTAAAATTTTTTAGAGTTCTTAAACATGTAGTTAAATGTTTGACTTTTAGTTCATGTTTATGAAAAGAATTCAATTGAAATGGAAGAGCGTATCTTATGTGTTCTATTGGTTCTCTGAAAAAATTTAATAATTGTTAATGACGGTAGAAACTTCGTATCTATATCATAATAACCAAAAAAATTAAGAAAGTCATGATCTCTTAATTTCTTTTATTTTTTTGATAATATATTAAAATAAATAAAAAATTATTGTACCAAAAAAAAAAGGTTATAAATACACATATAGAATTGGTGGGTGGCGGAACGAATCAACCAATAAAGATACGTTTAAAATATCAAACCAACTGTGTTTGAAAAGAGACGGAAATTAGTAAATATATATTAAAATTTATGCCAAACCAAATTAATTCACTCAATGAATTGAATATCACTGCTGAAAAACAAGGATAAGTTCAAAATTCTCATATGACAAAATTAACAAGCTAAGTAAACTGACCAAACGAGTCTAAGGGGGGTTATTGGATTGAGATTTTGAGGGATTATTTGATAAAAAAAAGTCTTGAAGATTTTAAAAGACTTTGTGAGATTATATTGATTTTGTGAGATTTTGAGAGACTTTTTTATGAAAGTTTTGAATATTTTTAACAAGATTTGCTTATATTTTATAAAAGTCTTGATTGAACAACACAAGATTTTTTTATTATAAAAAAATCTTTTAAAATCCCTAAAAATCTCAATTCAATAACCCCCTTAAACGATTTTTCCATTCCATTGGTCAGCCTCTCATAATTTTTTACATAACATGTAATTTATCTTTTTTATTTTATAAAAATATATAAAAGTTCCTGTCAAATTATTGAACATCATTTTTTTTTTAATAATTTGTACAAATAACCCATGTGATCTATTTGATCCGCAAAATATAAATATTGAACTGAACAATACTTCTTCCGTTTCAAAATGAATGTCGTTTTAACTCAAAAAATTTGTTTCAAAATGAGTGTCACTTTTTAATTTTCAATACAAATTTTTTCAATTTATCATCTAATTACTACTTTATACACTATTTTCAAAAAAAAAAACAAAACAAAAAATAGGCTTAATTTAGTAAATGTACTATTACTTTTAACATAATGATTGCATTTTTTAATATGTGTGAAAACACCAAAATCGACACTCATTTTGAAATAGAGGGAGTATAAGATAGTATAAGACATGATTGCACAAGACATTTGAGGTATTGAACAAATTTTGTTTTATACGATGTTCGGTGGAGAAAAAGTTATTTTGTTGTTTTAGATACCTTATGTTGAGGACAAAAAGTTGTCCCTTGACAAGAGTATATATGTTTTTGTTTTATCTCAAGAACAATTTTAAAATCAAACACAGTTTAAGTGATGTTATCTTGTCCGTACCCTTATTTTTTAGCAGATCAAACGCATCCATAATCTTCATGGGTGGAAATGCCGCAATTTATTTACTGATGATGAACTTTTAGGGCCGATTTAATACTAAATGAGGCATAAAGTGAACTTTAAAATGAGATGTTTTTATTTTGGCTTAATTACAATTTTGGTTCCGTATTATAACTCATTCACAAAACTGGCTCTCCTATTTTAAAATTGATCTCCTATTAGAATTTTGTACTTAAAATTGATAATTTAAAATATTTTAAATGACATGACATACAAATATAATATGATGTTGTATATTCATTTAGGTGGGTTTTTTTTTTTGTACGTATTCATTTAAGAATACGTACAAATGAATTTTATGAATGTGAACTCTCTGCGAATTCTTTTTCTTAACCTTTGACACAAGTTCAATAAAAGGCTCATTCATATCAATAGAGTAAATCTTCACATAATTAATAGCTGTTGCATTTAAAACTTAAAACTGAAGTTTTTAATGTTTTTAGCTTAGTCCTTTTCTAATGGGTTACGACTAATAAGAAACATTTTTCCTTAGTAAATTTTTTTTTTTAAATTTTCGAAAGTCTAAAACCCTCTTACTCTTAAGCCAACCCTGATGAACTTGTTCGTTTTTAATTTTTCAAGTGAGAAATTTAATAGATTGTTTTGGTTTGATATTTGTTTCACTCTGTGTCCTATATATCAAAATCTAGAATGGTGAATAGAGTTTCATTTGCACGTTTTATTATGGAAAGTCTAATTTTTCAGATGGAGGGGGTTGGAGTTAGATTGGATGACAAGTTTAAAGATTCTCACTTAGGCTTGGAATAAATTGGTACCTTTGAAGGTATCATTGTTTGCACGGGAAATGATCCCCTCCATTGTGATTTGTGAATTTCAGGGGGGGCAATACTAATTTTAAATCTTAATTATTTTTTTTTATAATTTTGATTTTTTAACATGTGTCTTAGATTTTAATGGAGAAAATTCTCTCGTCCAAGAAAGACAACATATTTCTAATATGCATCAATATAATTATGTAAATAATCAATTATATGTCTGGATCAAATGTAACAAAATACAATATTTAGTTTTTGAATTCCCAATATTTAGTAATGTTTGGATAGATGTATAGCGGTGGTTGAGATATAATTGTGCAATGCACAATAATAGTTTGATTCATGCTATATTGTTGGTGTGTATTTAGTCTATGTGAAAATTGAAAATTCATATATAACTTTATTTTTTGTCAAAAGAAGAACAACTCTGTTATTGACATGGTAATTTTTTTTATTATGTTTATGGATCAAATCTAAGAAGTACGGTTTTGTAATTTATATTCATCATTAGAAGTTAGAACACATATCCTCTTTTATGCTTAGGTGTTGCTGGTGTGTAAATATTTGATCTTGTTTCTATAGTGTTGGAATTGTAATTTTGTTATCATTGACTTTGATTCTTCTTGTAATTTTATCAAAATGAAAAATATATTAGTTGCCTTGGTGAATATATAAAGAATACTCTTAGAACAAAGAACAAAGAGGGTATATATTTTTTTGGTACAATTTCCTTCATATCATGGAAAATGACTCTATCAAATGATTTGAAAATCAGAAGCTAAATAATTGACTTTTAATTCATATATGTAGTTCATTAGTTGTTTGTGAAGCAATGCATTTTGTTAGAAGCCCATTTCAATACATAAGATTTTGATTTGAGTTCAATTATTAACATTTATAAGCTTCACAGCACAAGAAGTTTATTTATAGATAGCAAAAATTCTTCCATCATAATAGCCTTACAAAATATAGGCAGAGCAAAAATAAGAAATAAAATCGCTAGAAGGAGGGGTTGAACCTCCGACCTTGTGGTCAAGGGCCACACACTCTAACCAACTGAGCTATTCCAGCAAACAATGGAAATTTATCTGCAAATTAATATCTTTTCTGTGCAACAATCGATCACCTTGAAATAATTAGATATTTTTTAGTTAATACATCATATTGTATGCAATAGTCTGATTACAACAAATTTATGTCCTCTTGTCAAAATAAAAAACAAATTTTGCGGAAATTCAACTTAAATAATAAAAACACTTGATTCAGGAAATTCAACTAAAATATGTGATCCCTTTCACCGAGATCATAAAAGAAAAGGCATTAGTGTTCATCTTCGGTCATAGTTGCGGTCGTTTAATTTTGTTTTGGATGTCTATTGCAAATAACTTGAGTAAGAAGATGAAGACGGCATGATCAAGGTTTTCAAATTAGAGTATTCTGAAGGAGATTCGCTGATTAATCCGATTGCATCTTTGTATAAACTAGTAGAGATGAATTAAACCTAAAGCTTAGTGTGAAACACATGCTTTAGAATTATTTATGCAACTACCATTTTATCTTATTTTTGTTCAAGTTATTTGCAGTAGACCTCCAAAATAAGATATAACATAATATACAAAATCTTTTTTTTTTAATCTAAAAACTACTTCAAATGAGTAGCTCATGTTTGTTACAAGTGATTGTCATATAAACTTTCTCTATTTTTTTAGAAAATCATTTTTGACAACTGATTATTTATTTTTAAAAGTAATTTTCATTATGGTTAAAAATCATTTTTTAATCCATCAAAATCTCTAAATTATTGAATATAAAAATCAGTTTTGGAGGGGAGAAATTATTTTTAGTGAAGTGTATTTAGTCTCTTAATAAATATTAAAAAGCCTACAAAGAGTCATTTTCACATGAAATAAGGGTTAGACCAACTCTTTTCACATATATGATTCAATTTTTTTTTCCGACAAAGTCTTACATAATTCACATTTCAAGGCACACATAATTCACATAATATATTTGAGTCACATTAACAGTTTAATACCATATTGACACAATTTCACAACATAGTAATGCCATTTTATAAATATATGTAGCTCAAAGGCATGAAGTTTCCATATGCCGGATTCATAAAATAATAAGCTTCCTTTGATGGAATGCGAAACAGTCAAACAGAGTAATGCCAAACCAGAGCTTTATTGACTTCCACATGGCGTAAATGTATTCAAAGTTCAAATCATGTACTATTTCGTCATAAAATATAAGAGAAAGTTGGTCAAATAAAAATTAATGTATTTGAACCAAATTCTTAATTAGATACATCAATTTATGTTAACTACTTTTCTCTTATATTTTGTGGTCGATACATCAATTCTTAACTCATTGTCAAAAGCCTACTTATGATAATATTGTTTATCCTCCAAATTATATTATACTCTCTCCATTCTTAAATAACTATTATTTGAGATACATGTGCATTATTTATACTCCCTCCGTTCCAAAATAAGTATCATACTTACCAAAATTATTTGTCTCAAAATAAGTGTCATATACTATTTATAAGATTAATTTTTCCTATTTTGTCCTTTAAAGCAATCATCAAGAGAGAGAAAAGAACACTCAAATATTTACTTTTTAGTATTCCAATGTCTACTCCTAATAAAAAGAGGGAGTATTTTAGTAAAAATCATATTATATCTCTTTCATTTACACACTTTTCTTAAAGTGTGTGATTTGGTCAACTGCGACACTTAAAATGGGACGGAGGGAGTATAACTTACTTTAACATATATTTCTATTCATATTTTTTTTTTGACAAAAAATAAAATTCATTCATTCAAAATCATGTAGTACATCATCACATAACACAAATTCAAAATTGCTAAAAACTAAAAAACATGAACTTGCGAACAAACTCACAGTTGCATCCGAGATAATAGCATGTAATGGCAACAAAATGCCTACAAATATGATGAAATTAAAGTGTCAGAAATATCAAATATCATTATTTGAATCTGCACTAGATCTGATATATTCTGAGAATTTGAACCGAATAAATATCGGAAAAACAAAAAAAAAGCCACTTAAATCCGACGAACAACCAAAGGTCGCACTGAAAAAATAGGTTTAAGGGAGAGGGCGGCTACTGTTTTGATGAATATTTTTCAAATATGTATATTTAATATTTTTTTCCTAGATTCGGTGTACCGAAACTTGTTATCAGCGATGGTGGCTCCCATTTTATCTCTAAAATATTTGAAAATTTATTATTAAAATATGGAGTCTTACACCGTGTAGCAACTCCCTATTGAAGGTGTGCAAAACATAAGAAAGAGGGGTTGAATTGTGTTTTAGTATTTTAAAAATTTCTTCTAAGTTCTGAGAACATATCAGAAGCAACAGCGGATAGACAAACACAATAACAATAACGCAAAGAAAATAGAGTGAGAGAGAGAGAGCGAGACAATCAATTTTATACTGGTTCCTCTCACAAACCGAGAGTAGTCTAGTCCCTTTGCACATCCAAGGGAGTTCACTATAATCACCAACATTACAAATATGATCAAACACACTATTAAGAGACTTTCTATTACTCAAGAACACTAGTAAGAGACTTCTAACACATAATAATTGTATAAAAGTGTAGAAATGAACACTTGATGTAAAATCAAGAGTTCACAGAAAGTTACAACACAAAGAACAAGACTCTAACACTTGATTCCTAAGAAAAAAAATCAAAGTGTCAGAAGCAAAACATAAATGATTCAGAAGCAGTGCTTTGCAGTCTTGAGTAAAACAGAGTATATGTTGTAGCTCTCGTATGTGCGTGACCCAAATCTTCAAGAGCAGTTCTCTATTTATATGTAAAGAGAAAATAGAGACGTTTGAAGATAATGATCGTTGCAGGGGTCATTGTCAAGCCAACTGTGAAAAGACGATAATATAATGAAGGTAACATGAGATAATTGCCATTTCCAGTATTGTTTATCCATTCATTCCCTTTGTATGAGAATATTCGTTCATATGAAGCAAAATAGTACTAACGTCACTATCCTTGATGATAAGGATGTTGTACTATGATTCTTTAATCAATCATAACTGTTAAGTCAAATGATTTCCAATCATTGAACACTATCAGTTAACTCTGACAAAATCTGGCTTGTCATTCATAACCTATCAACATAGTCTCCGAGTCTTCAGTTTCTGGAAATAACTAGCTTCTCAACAACGTTGCATCTTAACCATGATAGCTTCTGACCAGTGTAGCTTCTGATGCATGTTGCTTATGATCTAAAATAGCTTATGATCTTGTTAAAGCTTGCTACTCAAATGTGTGAACGTAAATAAATTACTTATAACCTGCACACTTAGAGTAAATATTCAAATGCCCTATTGTTTATTAATACTTTATTATCATCAAAACTTAAGGTCTATGACATAATCAGTTTTGTTCCAAGACCTATCACCCACAAACAAGTGGGCAAGTAGAAGTCTCGAATAGAGAAATCAAGCAAATCTTAGAAAAAACAGTTGTCACTTCTAGGAAAAATTGATCTTTAAAACTACCTAAGCAATATGGGCTTATTAGACAACCTACAAGACCCCAATTGGAACCACACCTTTTAAGTTAGCTTATGGTAAATCATGTCACCTACAGGTGGAATTAGAGCATAAAGCTTATTGGGCCATCAAAACCCTTAATCTTAACTATACCATCGCATGTAAGAAGAGGATTTTAGATATCCAAGAACTAGAAGAGATTTGATTAGACACCTACGAGAACGCGCGAATTTATAAGAAAGGACTAAAAAATGGTATGATAAGCGTCTATCTCGAATAGAGTTTAATGTAGGAGATCTAATACTACTTTTCAATTCTAGACTTAAACTATTTTCAAGAAAACTTCGTTCTAGATTGTCTTGTCCATTCAGTTTCTAAGATTTACCCACATGGGGCAATTGAAATTAAGAGCAACTCAAGAGAAACATTTACAGTGAACAAAGAGTGGTTGAAACATTACCACTACCAAGATGATAAAATTAATTTTGCAAATTTTAAGATATCTGAGCTATCTGCTCCAACTGTGAACTAAATCCCCTCCTCTTTTCAGTCGAGCTAACCAACTTTAAACAAATTAAGTAGTAAATTGATGAACATAAGTGAATGATATTGGAATGAAAAATTTATATAGTTTGGTTGATTTTAAAAATGAGAATGAACTTATTAAGTTAGATGACCCTCACACTGTTGTTTAATCCAATAGTTGTTGAACATACAAAGAAAAACCATAGTAAATAAACTCATTAGTAGTTGGTTCATAGGTGTCAGATTCTGAATTTGGTAGGGTGGGTTACGATCTGATCCCCCACAACTGTAATTGGGAGAGTAAAAAGGGTTTACCAAACTTATGATCATAATCACTAATACATTATCCTACAATGAGCGTGTACATGATAATAGGCTTAATGTGATTGCACTTGAATGAAAAGGGTTAATAATGTAAAACTAAAGCAAAAGGTAGAGTCACAACGAAATACTTCAGGTTTGTCTTCATATGATGGGAGTATTTGACCACAATGTGTGGTTTTGTGTTACTATGGTGCTCTTGGTATTGACATCTATTACTTGACTTTCTTAATTAGCCGGTAGCCATGTATGATTAGAGTAGTTGTGTCCTGTTTCAAACCTATGCCAAAAGAGTTACTATTTTTTATGCTTGGGACAAGCAAAAGTTAAAGTATGGGGGAGTTTGATAACACAAATTCATATCGTAGTTTTGGCTTAATTTACATGATTTTTAGTTGCATTTCATATGTTTTTATTTTATTTTATTTATTTCATGTGTTACGACGATATTTTCTTTTGTTTCAGGTATTTTGAATAAAGCAGGTCAGAAAAGAAAATTGAGCAGAAAACATAAAAAAGGAGCAAAAAAGAGATGCAAAGCATAAAAACAGAAGGCCTTCACCACACCAAGCCCAAAGGGGCAATTACCCCCAGCACATATGTGGCTCCCGCCACTAAGACCATGGCACCCGCCATGGTGACAGAAATAGATTCACGATTTTTCTCCTGTTTCAGTGTGATCACAACGGCCAATCCAACTTATTTTTCTTATCATGCGGTCCTTATCCTTTCTCCTAAAAGCAAACTCATGATCCTATCTCTTCCTATTTTGGTGGAACGGAGAAGTGCAAAATTTTCTTATAAATACATAATAGAAAATTCAATTTGCTCTCTCTCTTTTCACGTACTTTATTTTAGTTTTATTTTAAGCAGTCTTTTCTAGTAAATAAAATGTAGTAGTTCTTCTACATCAGGAGACTACTACGTACACCTTTAGTTTTAAGTCTTCAATTCATAATTCTGTACCGGTTATTTCAAGTAGATTTATATATTCAAGTTTTCGGTTTCAATTTATTTACCAGGTTTTTATCCATTTAATTTTTAGTTTATTTATTATGTTTAATTTAATTTTCTGTTTTAGTTTATTTATTTCTTTGTCTATGTTTGACTAAATTACTTGATATCGGTATGTAATCTTGATTCACTGAAAGGGATTCAGTGCTCATTTGGCGCAAAATTTCATAAACTATTTTTCCTACTTTGATTTCTAATTTTAAACTTAGGCTTTTGAATGATGGTAAAACAAAGCAAGAGTCAGTAGAGCGATAGATTGAGATTCTAACCGGATAGTTGAAACTATATATTAATTTTAAATATAGCGACAACATCTTTAAAATTAATTAGATCTTATTGATTTTCAAAAAGTACATTTAAAATTTAAATGAAAAGAGTGACAGTAAAACATTTAGATTTAAAAGTATAGTCTTAATCAACAAACACGACGGTGAGGTATAGTTTTTTGAATCAATAATATCTTCTGAAAAATATTCTTTTTTTCGTGCCAATAATTATCCAAATCCCTATAGGTTAATTAATTACATACCGATATCCCGCTTTATAATTTAGTTCGTCCAAATGAAAGAAAATAGTACCAATGTCATTATCCTTGATGATAAGGATATTGTACTATGATTATTCTTTCAATCATAACCGTTAATTAAATTGATTTCCAATAATTGAAAAGTATCAGTTAACACCGACATATTCTGGCTTGTCATAAACATTCAGTACCTATGTACCCAACATAGCTTCTTAGTCTTCAGCTTCTAAAATGAACTAACATTTGACACAAAGATAGCTTCTAAACAACCTAGCTTCTCACAATATCACAATATGATGCCATAGCTTCTGGTCTCGTTAATACTTGTTTCAGGCGCGAAACGATTTTGTCTTTAATTTGAATTCTTTTTGCATTTAGTCAGTGGTTGACAAAATTAAGATTCAGGTGTGGTGGTGGTTTAAAGTTAAATGTAAAAGTTTTGTTTAACCTTTATCCTTATGGTTCATTTGTCCTCTTAACTGTCTTGGGTTCATTGAAGCAGATTAAGGTTTTTGTTTTCAAGTGGCAGGATACTATTTGAGACCTTAATTTTTGTCTCGTGATTTTTTGTAATTTCTTTGTCTCTTTTCTTTGCACATCTTGAGCGAGAGTAGAGTTTTAATATAAAATTTCATCTTAACTGTTTCTAAATAACGAAATTGATTTTTGAAGTTTATTTCATAGATCAAAATAAATTTTTAGGTTAAATTATATTTATGGTCCGGTAAAATAATTTTAAGTTTCTTTTTAAATTATAATCGTTAAATAATTTGGTCCCTTAAATTCTTTTTGCTTCATTTTGATCCTTGAAGTAATGAATGTTGAAATTTTAAGATATTTTGATCTCTAATAGGAAGATTAAATTGTCTAAATTTTATAATTTAAGGGACCAAAAATATGATTTAGTTTTTTTTTTTTAATTATATGTTTTGAAGTTGAAATTGGGAACATATTCATTTCATAGACGTTCCTTTCTTAAATGTGAAAGCCGGGTAGTTTGTTTGTACCCATTCAATGCTAGCTAAGTCAAATCACAAATGTGCACATACTATATTGTTTTTGTTTTGTTTTCTTAGATTTGTTTTGATATAATATTTCTATTTATATGATTACAACTTAAATCATGTAGATAATGATTTCAATTTTATAGCAATTCAAATTATGTCTCCTAGTTATTATACTCCAATCTTCCTCTTGTCCTTGATGTTCTTTACCTTCCCTTCTAATTCAAATAACTTCCAATTTTCCAATTTTAATCCTAGTGATCCAAACATAATCTACCAAGGTTCTGCAGCACCAATTAATGGAGAAGTTGATTTCAACATCAATGATCCATATTATAAATCTCAAGTTGGAAGAATCATATATTCCAAAAAAGTGTTACTATGGGACTCAAAAACAAGTCAACTCACTGATTTCACAACTCATTACACTTTTATCATAAACACTCAAAATAATTCTAAATATGGTCATGGACTTGCCTTTTTCTTGGTTCCTTTTGGATATGAAATTCCACCCAATTCTTCTGGTGGCTTTTTTGGCTTATTTAATACCACAACAATGAATTCAACTAATAACCAAATTGTTCATGTGGAGTTTGATTCTAATGCAAATAGTCCATGGGGTGAGACAACAGAACATGTGGGAATCAACAGTAATTCAATCATTTCATCAGTATCAACACCTTGGAATGCAAGTTACCATAGTGGAGACACTGCTGAGGTAAGTATTAGCTACAATTCTACTACCAAGAATTTGACTGCATCTTGGAAATATCAAACTACCTCTAATCCTCAAGAAAAAACTAGTCTTTCGTATCAAATTGATTTGATGAAGGTGTTGCCGAAATGGGTTACTGTTGGACTTTCTGCTTCAACAGGTTCTATTGTAGAAAGGCACAATCTTTTGAGTTGGGAATTCAGCTCCACTTTAGATCAAAGTGATGATGATACAAAAAAGATAAGATTAGTTGTGATTTTAACAATCTCTTCTGGGGTTATAGTAGTAGGAGCACTAACAATATTTGCATTAATATGGAGGAAAAGAAAGAGAAGTAAAAATCAAATACAAGAGGCTATGCATTTAACGTCAATGAATCATGATCTTGAAAGAGGCGCAGGGCCGAGAAGATTTACCTACAAAGAACTTGATTTGGCTACCTATAACTTCTCAAGCAATAGAAAATTGGGTCAAGGTGGATTTGGAGCTGTTTATAAAGGTTACTTTTTTGATCAAGATTTATCGGTTGCTGTGAAGAAAATATCAAGAGGATCAAGACAGGGGAAGAAAGAGTATGTAACTGAAGTTAAAGTGATTAGTCAACTAAGACATAGGAATCTTGTAAAGCTCTTAGGTTGGTGTCATGACAAAGGTGAGTTTCTTCTTGTTTACGAGTTTATGCCAAATGGTAGCCTTGATTCTCATTTATTTGGTAAAAGAACACCTCTTTCTTGGAGTGTAAGGTACAAAATAGCACTTGGATTAGCCTCTGGTTTGTTATATCTACATGAAGAATGGGAGAGGTGTGTGGTACATAGAGATATTAAATCAAGCAATGTTATGTTAGATTCTAGTTTCAATGTCAAGCTTGGTGATTTTGGGTTGGCTAAATTAATGGACCACGATATTGGTCCACAAACCACAGTGGTTGCCGGAACATTCGGTTATCTAGCTCCAGAATACATAAGTACAGGTAAGGCTAGTAAAGAGTCAGATGTTTATAGTTTTGGAGTTGTTGCGTTGGAGATCACAACCGGAAGGAAAGCTGTTGAAGTTATGAGTGATAAAGATGGAGAAAAGGGATTAATTGAGTGGGTTTGGGATCATTATGGAAGAGGAGAACTATTTATGGCCATGGATGATAATTTGCAAAAGGATTTTGGTGAGAAACAAGTAGAGTGTTTGATGATTGTTGGGTTATGGTGTGCTCATCCTGATGTAAATCTAAGACCATCAATTAGACAAGTAATTCAAGTGCTTAATTTTGAGGTTACTATGCCAAATTTGCCATCAAAGAGACCTGTTGCAACTTATCATGCTCACGCTCCTCCGCCGCTTGTAAGCTCTATACAAGCTTCCATAACCACAAGTCTTCAAGACGGTCGTTAATTAATACTTCGTCAATGATATCATGTTGTTTCTTATTTTTTCCATTAGTATATTCATATTGATTATACAAGCACTGATATAAATAGGGTTTTGAAAAGGTTTTGTTGCATAATTAAACATAAAAGGTGATAAAATTAAGGTTATATAATTCACAACTATATTTTGTTATTTACTATTTTAATATATTCCTCTGATTGATTATGGGTGCCTTTGTTTAATTAAGCTTTAAAAGAAAAAAACAAAGTAATATGTATCCCTCAAATTCTTAAAAGAAAATATGTTTGGTAAATCACAATAAAACAAAATTTTCTTAAAAGTAATATGTATCCCTCAAATTCTTCAAAGTAATATGTTTGGTAAATTCTTTAAAGTTACAAGACAGGTAACTTGAAATCTTGCCAATAAAACAAAAAACTTTGAAGCAACAAGACATAAAACTTGAAATCTTGCTAATAAAACAAAAAACACGCACACTTAGTCAAGGTTTGATATCACGGTGGATGAGTCAGAATCACGGAGATCCATCACGATTTTGTAAAAGCTACAACTTGTAGCTTTTATAAAATCATAGTAGGTCACCCTAATTCTGACACCCCAAGAGATGGACATTAGTTATGAATCCAGCAGCCGTGCTTATTTTGATCTCTATGCACCTCAGATTTCTTTTTATATTTATATACTATGTCCTCCAACCAGTTAGTACTGCAAAATAGAAATTTAGAGGCAATGTGTATATTGCAAATTAGACCGAGCTGCAGATACCAGTATAAAGGAAATAGGAAGCAAAAACAAAATAAGAAAAATTGTGTTTCAAAGTTGAATGCATATATACCTTGACAAATCAATGATTTCAACCTTTGCCAATGGTGCTTTTTGTTGTAAAAAGTTTATTGCTCCATCAGGTAAAAATGAAGGGGTGTATGTGTTTACTTTCAGTGTCTTCAAGTTACGTAGATAAGGGAAATCTACTTCGCATGAATCTGGAACTGGGTAAAGAATCTAAACAACGAAGGTAAACTAGGGTCAATTTAGCGCGTATTAAAAAAAAAGTTGTCGCAACAAAAATATCTGTGGTAATAAAATTGCGAAATTTAAAATAAAAAAAAGATAAAACTTGCTTAATGTCCTAATATACCTGAAGAACACCTTGAGTTATTGTCAATGATTCAATATTAGCAAGCTCAATAAGCCAATTCAGTAGAACCAAAGGATAGACTTTTGACCAAATTGGTACATTAATATTTACATGTTTGATAGAAAAGAGATTTCTATTGCTCCCACAGAGTTTCTGAACTGGATTGCCCTTAAAATCAAAGCTACAAAGATTTGGAGTAGATAACTCAATTTTGCACTTGTCATGAGATTGTATCGTTAAATTAACAAGAGTCGCACTTGATATGAAGAGGTTTGTTTCGCCAAGAATTTTGCAATGGTGAATTATCAAAGTACTCAAGCCTCTAAATGAGGAAAAGGGTTCGGCACGGTCATCTTCACCACTGCCACAGAAAGCAAGATACTTTAAACACAAGCTGGTTAATGCCGGCAAATTCAGAGAATTTGGAAATATTGATATCTCATCATCAATTGTATTGTTTGCACACAAGTTAAGAGACATTAAAGTGTGACTGTAGTAAAGGTAAGAAAGTGAAAAAATTTCAATAGAATGCGTGACAGATATATAGTGTTGGACTTCATGTGAAGCTGCATATTTTTTCATAATCCTTTTGAGTAGTAGAGACTCAATAATACCTTCGCAATGAAAATTCAAAGATTGAAGCGCGGATTTCTTATCGCGTAGAAACAAAAACCGATACACAAAATTGATGAAACCTCCTGGAGTCTTAAAGTTGCGAGAATCAAATGAAATAATAGAAAGATGTTTCCAGATATTCCTCCATCTTGTGGAGAGAATGCAAGTTTGAACGGCATCTTTGATGTCTAAAAAAGACAATATGTGAAGCAAAACAAAATCCGACAAATCACTCAGTCTGTCTTTGTTGTAACATCCTCCTTTTTGTGATTTCATTGTCTTAATATTTGCAAGTTAGAAAGAAAGTGAAGAAAACACAAATTGTATGGGGCAGCAAGTTTTCCAACAAATTAGAATCTCGTGTGAAATAATACACGTACATGCATGAGATAAAACACACACTATTATAGCTTGATTATGTGCATAAATCTCTAAATAGACAGCGAAAATCTCGAATAGAATCTCTAATATAGGATGTGATTTTAGAATGATATGATTTGGCAAAAAAAATAAAATAAAATCATTCTTTACAAAGTTTTTCCTTCCTGTCATAGAAGTAACGATGGGATTGTATTGACGACTCATCACAAGTTCACAAGAATATTTTTTTTAAGAATCTACATCTATATTCTTACAGTTACAAGTGTATTCTAAATATTTTTTTTGGTAACAATTTTTTTTTTTCTTTCTTGTTATACAATATTCTATATATATATATATATATTGAGAATGATAAGGATATATGAGAATATGGGAATAAATATTAGCCATTAGATTAAATCGAGAGATTAGGATTCGCTCACGCGCAGGGACGGATGCAAGTGCAGCTGTGTGGGAGCAGCTGCCTGCACAAAAGTTCTTAGATTTTTTTTCATTGTGTAATGTATAATATAAATTAATATTTTGATCATTTAGTTCACACACATCACATAACATTTCTCTCTATGCCTACACTATTATCACAAGTGACACAATAAGCCCACAATTTTTATATTCTTAAACATAAAAAATGAAATAAAAAGAAACTCAAAGCAAAGAAAGTAAACATAAATTGATAAAAAATTTCTTTTAAATTTCAATTTTGGTTTGAGATATTAAGGATGTATTTGTGTTAGCATTTTATCGTGTATGTTCGTAAGCCTTTTTTTTTTTTCTTTTCTATTTCTTAGGTTAACATGTGATTGTCCTTTTAGTTTGTATCTTTTGCGTGTCTTTTGTATTATTTTTTTTTTATTTTTTGACGAATTTTGTATTACTTATATTATACTTAGACTTGATTTTTATAATATCATAATAATATCAGCTTATTTTAATATATATATATATATTTAATGCTGCAAATTTATACTATATCATGCCCCTACCATTTAAAATTCGTGGATCCGTCACTGCTCACGCGACTCTTTTATCTTTTTTGATAAAGGATAGAGTTTCTGATGAGGTATCGACTGGAAACAAGCTAAGTGTGGCTCATTTGTAAATATTTGGCTCATTGTGTTATAAACACATTCTTGATGCTAGAAGAAAGAAACTAGGTGACACAAGTAAAAAAATTTGTTGGTTACTGGTGTTTATAGATTCTATAATCATACTTTAGACAAAGTAGAGATTAATAGAGATGTGACGCTCTTAGAAAATGAAAAATGGGATTGGAAGCAAAAATCCGTATCTAAAAATACTTGTGACTAATCCATATGCAGTACTTTGGAGAAGAAAAATATAAAAGGAAGAGGCTATGAATTTAACATCAATGAATGATGAACTTGAAAGAGGAGCATGGCCAGGAAGATTCACCTACAAAGAACTTAATTTGGCCACTAATAAAGGTTAATTACTTTTTTTTATCAAGATTTATCGGTAGCTGTGAAGAAAATAAGAACATAAAGACAAAGGAAGAAAGAGTATGTAACTGAAGTTAAAGTGATCAGTCAACTAAGACATAGGAATCTTGTGAAGCTCATAGGTTGGTGTCACGACAAAGGTGAATTTCTTCTTGTTTATGAGTTTATGCTAAATGGTAGTCTTGATTCTCATTTATTTGGTAAAAGAACACCTCTTTCTTGGAGTGCAAGGCAGAAAATAGCACTTAGATTAGCCTCTGGTTTGTTATATCTACATGAAGAATGGGAGAGGTGTGTGGTACATAGGGATATTAAATCAAGCAATGTTATGTTGGATTCTAGTTTTAATGTTAAGCTTGGTGATTTTGGTTGGCTAAATAAATGGAGCACGAACTCGGACCCAAACAACTGGGTTGGCTGAAACATTCGGCTATCTAGCTCCAGAATATACAAGTACAGGTAAGGCTAGCAAAGAGTCAGATGTTATAGTTTTGGGGTTGTTGCCTTGGAGATTACAACTAGAAGGAAAGCTGTTGAAGTTATGAGTGAAAAAGATGGAGAAAAGGGATTAATTGAGTGGGTTTGGGATCATTATGGAAGAGGAGAACTATTTATGTTGCAACTTAATTATCATGCTCCATAATCACAAGTCTTCAAGATGGTTGTTAATTAATACTTCGTCAATGATATCATGTTGTTGTTTCTTCTTTTTCCCATTAGTATATTCATATTGATTATACAAGCAGTGATATAAACATGATTTTGAAAAGGTTTATCTGTATAATTAAACATAAAGGTGATAAAAGGTTATATAATTCACAACTAGATTTCGTTTGTTACTATGATTGATTATAGGTGTGTTTGTTCTTTAAAAGAAAAAATAAAGTAATATGAATCGGTCAAATTCTTAAAAGAAAAAATAATGTTTGGTAAATCACATTAAACTTTAAAGTAACAAGACACATAACTTGAAATTTTGTCAATAAAACAAAAAAGACGCAGATTTAGTCTATGCTTGTTATCACGGTAGATGTGTTAGGTACATATAAGACATCAGAAATATATTCCAAACCATTTAAGCTTTCAATAGAAACAGTGCCTTTTCCCTTGACTGAGATGAAATCACCATTTCCAATTTTTACTTTGGAAACAATGGTTTTGTCAAGCTCTTTAAAGAGCTTATGATCATTGGTCATATGGTTTGTGCAGCCGCTGTCAATTAACCATGAATCACTTGAACTATTGCTTGTAGTAAAACATGATGCAACAAAAAGTTGCTCTTCATCTAGCTGCTCAGCGGATATCTTTGCCTCCTCTGGTTTTGACCTGCATATTTTCTCTATATGTCCCAAGTTACCACATTTTCTGCACTTGACATCAGGCCTCCACCAGCATCGACTTGGATGATGATTTGTCTTCTTACAATGTGGACATGGTGGAAAAATCTCATCGTTTTGCTTGATGTAGCCTCCTGAATTTTGTGTTTTCACATACAAAGCACCTTCCATGGATACTTCTTCTCTCATCTTGCGCCTTTGTTCTTGTGCCTGCAACGCATTCACCAATTCTACCAAAGAAATGCTCGACAAATCTTTTGTTTCTTCCAATGAAGAAATTTTTGATTCATATCTTTCGGGAACAGAAACCAAATTTTTTTGCACAATTCTTTCATCAGAAAAATCCTTACCAAGTAGTCTCACCTTGTTGACAATACCTAGTAAATTATCTGAGTACTCTTTGATGGTTTCGGTCTCCTTCATTCTCATCATTTCGAACTCCCGAATCAAGTTGAGTATCTGCATATTTTTGGTTCTTTCATTTCCCTGGTATTCCTTTTCGAGGTAATCCCATATGTCTTTTGCCGTTTTCAGGTTCATGATTCTTGTAAATATTGTGCTTGACACAGCAGAGTATAAGCAGGCTTTAGCTTTGGACTTTCTTGTCTTCTTTTCTTTGTGATTCTTCATTTGATTGATTGTTGGATTTGTCGGCAATGGCTGCACTTCATAGTCTTCTTCTACAGCATCCCAAAGGTCTAAGGCTTCAAGATACGTTGACATCTTAACAACCCAAGCATGATAGTTTTCACCATCAAAATGCGGTGGAGCAAGGGAGAAATTTGTTTCTGTTTCCATACTTGAGGGTGATTTTTATGCACTCAATTCACAGATCCCTTAAGAAAATAAGCTCTGCTACCAATCTGTTGTTATTGATAGGAATATAGGAGAGAAATGATATGAAGATTATGTATTGGAAGGCATAGAGTTATGTTTATAACATATGAGTCATTACAAACAAGTACTTCACTACCTTATAAATAGAGCTGAAGTACTTAGGAATTATCTAAAATTATTGCCTTTTAAAACTAGTCATAATTGAAAAGAACTCAATAGTTTGTCTTAAAGACTTATTAAAATTATAACTGAAAAGCACTAAGGTAATTTCAACAATTGTCCTAAAATACCTGAAGAACACCTTGAGTTATTGTCAATGATTCAATATTAGCAAGCTCAATAAGCCAATTTAGTAGAACCAAAGAATCGATTTTTGACATAAGTGGCACATCTATATTTACATGTTTGATAGAAAAGAGATTTCTATTGCTCCCACCGAGTTTCTGAACTGGATTGCCCTTAAAATCAAAGCTACTAAGATTTGGAGTAGATAACTCAATTTTGCACTTGTCATCAGATATTATCGTTAAATTAACAAGAGTCGCACTTGATATGAAGAGACTTTGTTCAGCAAGAATTTCGCAACCGCGAATTATCAAAGTACTCAACCTTCTAAATGACGAAAAGGGTTCAGCGCAGTCATCGTTACCACTGCCATGGAAAGCAAAATACTTTAAACACAAGCTGGTTAATGCCGGCAAATTCAGAGAATTTGGAAATATTGGCATCTGATCACCAAATTTAACGTTTGCACAAATGTTAAGAGACATTAAAGCGTTACTTGAAAGGTAAGAAAGTGAACAATTTTCAATAGAATAAGTAGCCGATATATCTAAGTGTTGGATTTTATGTGAAGCTGCATATTTCAAAATCCTTTTGAGTTGAGACTCCATAATACCGTCGCGATGAAAATTCAAAGATTGCAGTGCAGTTTTCTTATCGCGTAGAGACAAAAACCGAGACACAAATTTTGTGAAACCTCCGAGAGTCTTAAAGCGGCGAGAATTTAGTGAAAGAATAGAAAGATGTTTCCAGATATTCCGCCATCTTGTGGAGAGAATGCAAGTTTGAACGGCCTCTTTGATGTCCAAAAATGACAATATGTGAAGCAAAACACAATCCGGCAAATCACTTAGCCTGTCTTTGTTGTAACATCCTCTTCCTGATTTCATTGTGTCAATATTTAATTTGCAAGTTAGAAAGAAAAGAAGAAAAAAAAACACTATTGTCTGGGGCAGCAAGTTTTCCTACAAATTAGAATGTCATGTGTAATATATAATAATACACTTAGTCAAAAAAAAAATGTGTAATAATACACGTACATTAGATAAAACACACCCTATTATAGCTTGATTATGTGCATAAATCTCTAAATAGACAGCGAAAATCTCAAATAGAATCTCTAATAGGATTTGATTTTAGAATGATATGATTTTGAAAAAAATTAAAATAAAATCATTCTTTACAAAGTTTTTCCTTCCTGTGATAGATGTAACAATGGGATTGTATTGACGACTCATCATTACAAGTTCACGAGAATATATTTTTTTTTTAAGAATCTATATCTTTAAGAATCTATATTCTAACTTTTTTTTGTAACAATATTGTTTTTTTTCTTCTGGTTATACAATATTCTATATATATATATATATATATATATATATATATATATATATATATATATATATATCTATGTTTACATTTAAATAAAATATATATTTAAAATTTATTTTCTTACTGAAAATTTAATTTTTATGAAAAAAAAATCTCACATAACATTGTCTTAGTAAATAAAACGTTTGATTCACATTAACAAATAAAGAATTACCTAGAATTTAATACAAAGTTTAAGGTAAAAAAATACTAAATATACAAAAAAAGTTTATGATACAAATAATTTTATTTTTAATATTTTGTAGGTGAATTCTTAAGAACCATGACGAGTTTGATACTATGTAATATATTATATTAAATGCTAGATTTATTTCTTTTTATATTTATCACTATTTTTCAATATTTGCAAATATATCTTTGCCTCAAATATAACCATAAATTTAAGGAAACTTTATTTAATTTTTGGGATAATGAATTTTTGGTACAATAGCTATGTTTTTTTTATAAGAATGAGGAAACTTTTATTTTGTTGCATTTTACCGAAACTAGATTTATGAACCCGTGCCAAACACGGGTAAAAAAACCATTTATAAATTTATTATAGTATTTTATATGATACTATTTAAAATATTTTAATTTATATAAATAAGTTACAATACTAATGTACCAAAAAACACATTAAAATTTTAATGGATACTCAGCATTAATTGACGACAATACAAATATTTACAATAAAATAAATTTTGTTGTGTAAAAAAAAAATTCATGAATTAAACGGTCTTATATAATAAAAATGATTATAAATTATAAAATATATACATTTAAAAAAAATTCACATGCTCTTTTTTTTTACATGTGGGGATTTTGTGGCTTTTTAAAGAAAGATTATAACTAATTATAAAGTGGATAAAACTATCATGTGTACTAAAGTCTCTTACTTCGATTTGGATCTTCTGTAGCCTAAACATCTGCAACTGTCGCTGCTGTTCCATTATTGTCCATTGCATTAAATCAACATTAAATATGTAAACTAAAAATTAAAGTAACATGTAAAAATAAAATATTATCTCATCATTTCACTCCTAATCCCTCATGGCTTCACTCCTAAAAAACTCGAATTCTGATAAGCTTAAGTCTTCTATGCTTCAGTTTCCCGTCTATTATATTGATTTGCGACACATGGCAAAAAAAGATTTTTACAATTCAGATTAAATGAAAATCAATAAAAATAATTAAAGAATAAATATTTACAATTCATTTAGAATTTTATTCCCGCAATTTATACAAAAAAAACTTAATCTTGGAAAAGTGATCTTAGGTTAGGGACCTTATATTCTTAATCTTAAAAACTTATTTCCAGAAATGCGATCTTAGGGTTGCGACCTTATATTCTTTATAATTTCTATGTTTGTTTCAAGTTTTTACAAATTACTTATGTCTGAGTATTTTTTGTTCCAAATAATAGAATTTACACCTACCTTTTCCCTTTTTTTATTCCAATGGCAAAGGATGGGAATCTTACATTCCCACAAGATTATAAGAATATTAAGAATACTAATAAAAATAACCATAACTTTTCACCTTCACCTAATTTTGGCACATTTATTTTTAAATTTATAATTTAAATTATTTAAAAATATTCCTATGAATATAATTTTTTTATCAAACACGTTGTTAGAAGACCTGCATAATTATTTTGATGAGCTCTTTATTTTTAAACCTACATAAAAATATTCACCTTATAGATCGAAAACCTAAATTCTAACATATAATTAGATCCTTTATAAAAAAACATATAATTAGACATAAAATAAATTACAAAATATTAAAAATAAAAATACAATGAAAAAACGTGAATTGAAAATAGTCATTAACAAAAATGATTATAAAATGACTTCTCATTAGAATCATCCTCTATACTAATTTTCTTGACCCAAGAAAAATTATTATACAAATAATTTAATTATTGCCGTAAGACTAATTAGAAATATATGTTTATGTGTGTCAAATTTTGATCTTCATTTATGTTGCCGTAAAACTTTCTATCTTTACTTAATCATAAATCTTTATTTGTGTTATCTGTGTCAAACTTTAATCTCCAACTTTGCAAATTCTGATGATAGATTAAACAACAAATAAAAAAAAAATAAGAAGAAGAAGGAGAAAGAAACAATAACACAAAAGCAAGATTATTTGAAAAGAAATTCATATCTCTATCTACAAATAACAATAACAAAAAATACACATAATTTTCATCGATAAATATTGAAAAGGTACAATAATATAAAATTAGGAAAATTGTGAAAGTCTATGATGAATTACCGTTAACATATTGGTCGTGTTGAGGTTGAAAAGTTCAACAATTCCTGCAAAAATAATTAAAAAATAAAATAAATAAGAAATTAGAATTAGAAGAAAGAAAAGAAAATAAAGAAGAAGAAGAAGGAGTTTTTTTTCGATAAAAGATGAAGAAGAAGAATAAGAAGGAGGAGAAGTTATATAATCGACATTGAAGAATTGAGAATACGTAAATGCAGAATGGAGAATTGAGTGTGAAATAAATGGTATGAAGAACAACATATTTATACCACCAAACCTAGTTTTCTTGGTGGTTAAGTCGTATACATACGAATATGAACTAAGGAATAAACAAATAATAGTATAATTGTCATTATAATTTTTATTTGTTTTTGATCGTGGCTATTTTTATCGACAGACAAATACAATTAATAGTTGCTAAAAATAATATTCCTATTAAACAAATTCAAATTGGTCACCTGTTATGCAACTGTCGTAATCATATTCCTTCATATTTGTACATTTGTAAACAAATTCATATTCAAAAAGTGTACAAATGTGTATTAAAAAATATATTATTATTTGTCAAAAAAATAGATTATTAAAAAATCATATTTTTTGGTTAAACTGCATATTTGTTTGTTCAATATTATTTTTAAATTTTTTTTACTATAAATCGTATAATTGGCAACAATTTTTTTTCTAGCATGTATTAAAAATGACAACAAATGTATAATTGGCAAAAAAAAAGTGTGTTCAGGTCATTAATTATAGGTTTTTCTTGGATCATTAAATAGGTGTTACTAATGTAAAAAAAAAAAGGTTACAATTAATAGCCACAATTTTTTTTTTTGAAGCAATAGCATTTATTGCTAAGCTGATATGGGAGAAGAATGCATGTGAGGATGCCACGTGGACAATTTTTTTTGAAAAAAGGGTCCTAAATAATAATAGTATAGATTTTTTGTACGTTATACCTCAATTTTTAAGTATATAGTAGTAGACTGAGGCAAAGTAAATACTTCTATACAATAACAATCAATTTTTTAAATTAAAATAACGTAACAATCAATTTGTTTTTCCATTTCTTTCAGCTTTCTTATCAAAAATATTAAAATTAAAATTATTTATTTTACTATTCTATATATCTTTGAAGGATACTTAAGATTTTATACCTTTATATGATGTTTATTTATTTACTATTTAAGCATCATTATAATTTTTAAAATTTGTATAAATTTTATTATAATATTATTAATTTTTAGTGATTGATAATATTTTATAAAGTTAGTTAAATTTTTCTTATATACAAAATTATTAATTTTTATTTTCCGTCTTATAAAAAATATCAAGATTTCATTCTTACCAAATTGTTTTAGCTCATGTTGTTAAGTTGATGTGTATTTTTTATTTATGCGTATTTAGAACGTTATAAAAAGTTCTTTTGAAAATTGATAATTATACCCAAGAACATTTAGATGAGATGGTAAGGGATCTCTTCTAGCTTGACCAAAGGTCATAAGATCAAAATCAGCTCTAGGAACTCTAGGAATGCAGGAGTGTTTAATTCTCTTGATGGAGAGCTTTTCCACTCTTTGTGGTCTTACCAGGCCCGAGGACTAATCTCTGCAGTTACGCGTAGAGGATTCCCTATTCAAAAAGTAATAATTAAGAATTCAAAATTTTATTTACATTTCAAAATTTTCATTACTTTTATCTTGATCTTTTGAATTTTAAAAATTCTAAAGTTTTGTAACTAAATTTTTTATATTATTCTAAATTGGAAAAATTTATTAAGAAATATAATAATGTAAAGATAATTATATAATTCTGAAAATCAATAAGGACTAAAATTGTGTGTTAATAAATTTTTTGTAGGGTCAGAGAAATGCCACTTTTTTTTATAAGGATGAAAAAAGAATTTTGAATTCCTTAGTCACACTTAATTAGTAAAATAAATAAGTTGGATATTTTTTTAGAAATTGTGTTCTTTAAGTAGCAGTCCGTCCAACTATGTGATATTGAAGTATCTCATTGGCGAAATTCGAATTCATTTATTATTTTTAGTCAAATTAGGTGATATTAAACTATTTAGTTTGATTGGAAAAAATTGAATTTCGTAATCAATGTAAGTGTATAACTAGTTAGATTATGATATGAACTATGTTTCATGTTAAATGGTCTGATCGAGATAAAAATGTGATTCTCTTGGTCACAATTCGCATAATTATAGTTGATATTTAGCGATCATTTTATATGAATTAGGTTCCTTGAGTCGTCGATAATTTATCTTGTCATGATTGAATTGTTAGAATGTCGAAATTTGAATTCTTAAGTGTTTTCCATTCTAAATTACCGTTGTCATTTCAATTAGAATTTAAGTTTCTTAAATTACAGTTGTCATTTAAATTAAGTATTAGTCAAAATTTGAATTCAGAAGTATTTGTCATTTCAATTAGATGATTTTTCAATTAGGTATTCGAATACCTAATTGAAAAATCACATAATAGATGATATCAAATAATTTCAGTGTATCTTTTTGACCAATCAAAACTAAGATTGTAAACAATGGCTAATAATTCAACTTTAAGATTGATGGTTATGCTGCAAATTTCCGAAAAACCATAAACTCATCCACCAATATGATGCCACCATAACTAGATCTACTAGGATATTCAAGGAACTCCCATCAACATTAAACTTATAAAATGCAGGTGAAGACGTTAGAGCTGTCAAAATTGACTAGCTTGTTAGGGTTAGTTAGACAAGCTCAAAAAAATGTAAGGTTTGGCCTCAAGAATCTAGTCCTAATTTTATAAGGGACTTTCAACACAAAAAAAGGGGTCCCAATCAGAGTGGGGCTTATCTCAAACTCACTGTAGTTAAAAACAACAAACAAAAGGGGTGAGAATACGTTCACACTAAAAACAGTGACTAAGGATGTTTTTGATATAGCATACATAGTATTTCAGTCGTATATGACAACGTATACTATCACACCACATTCATCAAACACCATCATTCAAACATTTTAGAATTCACGTCACACATCATTATTACATTAAAGTGTACAATAATGTTTCACTTATTCGACTCTATATATTTGCATGTGGTACAATATATTTGGGTGTCAGAATCATGTTACTAGTCCAACAACAACATTTAACAACATATGAACTTCCTAGATGCATTCTATATGATGAATGAATAAATAGGACTCAACAGCATAAACAACCAACAACGTTCGCAACAACATTATAAATCAACGACAAATTCGACAGCATCAACAACATAATTATTCTACAACACTATTAATTCAACAGCATATTCAACAACATTATTTCACGTAATATCAGCATACAAATTATAATTATGTTTCAACAAATTACTGTGATTCTCTATATTCAAATTAATTCAACATATTCTTTGATATCTAATTTTATTCTACTTAATTTCTTATTCAATAAATCGAGGTAATCACTAATCCAATACTCACTCAACTACATCTATCCACGGACCACGGACAACGTAACAATCTCTCAAATAATAATACTACTTAACAGAAAAATCTTCCTAAATACTCACTAAATTCAATATCAAAAGTATGATTTTAACTTCATTTAGTTTTTTATTCTAACTAAATTTAATTCCTAATATCATTTAAGCTATATGCTTTACAGTACAACATCTTAGAGACAAGAACATAGGAATGGAAATATTTAACCTTGATTAAATCAATTGACTTCCTCAAGGCATAGTGTATACTCCACTTCCTCCTCATTAGTCATTACCGTGTAACTACTTATGATAGTTTATTCCTCAAATTATATTATATTAAAAACAGTAATATTATACATTCAAAGCTAAACCAATAAAGAAAATATTATGTAGTACAAGAAAAATATATTATCCTACAAGTCAAGACAATAAATTATTTTATGAACCATTGACTAACTACCAATTATCGACCATCTTGAAGGCTATTGGTTATCGAAGCTTCAACTGAACTTACAGCCGGTGTAGGAGCATGAACATGATAGGTTGCAACAGGTCTCTTTGGTGGAAGATTTGGCAAAGAAACCTCAAAGTTAAGCACTTGAATTGCTTGTCTAATCGACGGTCTAAGATTAACATCAGGATGAGCACACCATAATCCAACGATCATCAAACACTCTACTTGTTTCACATCAAAATCTCTTTTCAAATTTTCATCCATTGCCACAACTAGTTCTCCTTTTCCATAATGATCCCAAACCCACTCTATCATTCCTTTTTCTTCATCTCTTTCTTTAATAACTTCAGTAGCTTTCTTTCCTGTCGTTATCTCCATGACGACTATCCCAAAACTATACACATCTGACTCTTTACTTGCCCTGCCTGTACTTACATATTCCGGAGCTAAATAACCGAATGTTCCGGCCAATCCAGTTGTCTGAGGACCGAGTTCGTGATCCATTAATTTAGCCAAACCAAAATCACCAAGCTTGACATTGAAACCAGAATCTAACATAACATTGCTTGATTTAATATCCCTATGTACCACACACCTCTCCCATTCTTCATGTAGATATAACAAACCAGAAGCTAATCCAAGTGCTATTTTGTGCCTTGCACTCCAAGAAAGAGGTGTTCTCTTACCAAATAAATGAGAATCAAGACTACCATTTGGCATAAACTCATAAACAAGAAGAAACTCACCTTTGTCATGACACCAACCTAAGAGCTTCACAAGATTTCTATGTCTTAGTTGACTAATTACTTTAACTTCAGTCACATACTCTTTCTTCCCCTGTCTTGATCCTCTTGATATTTTCTTTACAGCAACTTGTAAATCTAAATCAACAAAGTAACCTTTGAAAACACCTCCAAATCCACCTTGACCCAACTTTCTATCCTTAGAGAAGTTATTGGTAGCTAATTCAAGTTCTTTGTAGGTAAACCTTCTCGGTCCTGCACCTCTTTCAAGGTCATCATTCATTGATGTTAAACGCATAGCTTCTTCTTTTTGCTTTTCATTTTTCTTTCTTTTTATCTTAAGTATTACATATGCTACAAATGCTCCTACTCCTAATATAAAAACTCCACAAAAAACTGTTACTATGACAATTAATCTTGTTTCATTTGAATTACTATCATCACTTTTGTCTAAAGTTGAATTAAATTCCCATGACAAAAGATTGTTTATTTCTGCGATGGAACCGGTTGCAGCAGAAAATCCAACAGTAACCCATTCAGGTAAAACTTTCATTAAATCCATTTGATAAGAAAGACTAGTTTTTTCTTGAGGATTAGATGTAGTTAGATATTTCCATGATACAGTCAAATTCTTGGTAGTAGAATTGTAGCTAATACTTACCTCAGCAGTGTCTCCACTATGGTAACTTGCATTCCAAGGCGTTGATACTGACGAAACGATTGAATTATTGTTGATTCCAACATGCTGTGTTGTCTCATCCCATTCATCATTTGGGTAAGAATCAAACTCCACATGAACAATTTGGTTATTAGATGAAAACATCGTTGTTGTGTTAAATAGGCCAAAAAATCCACCAGAAGAATTAGGTGGGATTTCAAATCCAAAAGGAGCCAAGAAAAAAACAAGTCCATGGCCATATTTTAAAGTAGGACTATTTTGAGTGTTGATTATGAAAGTGTAATGAGTTGTGAAATCAGTGAGTTGACCTGTTTTTGAGTCCCAAAGTAAAACTTTTTTGGAATAGATGGCTCTTCCAACTTGACATGAATACTTATCTTTGATGTTAAAGTTAACTTCTCCATCTTCTTGTGCTGCAGAACCTTGGTAGATTATGTTGGCTTCATTAGGATTAAAACGAGGAATTTGGAAGTAAATTGCATAAGAAGGGACAGTGAAGAAAATTAAGGACAAGAAGAAGAGGGTAATGGTATAGAAACTAGGAGCCATTCCTTGAGTTTCTAAAGAGATCAATAGAAAACAATGAGGTTTGACAATCTTAAGATGATATTTAACATATAAATGATATTTTTTGAAAAAAAAAATGATATTTTTTGAACGTGGTTGCATCAAATGACAGCTATATAAAAGAATAAATTAAGTTCATGTAACATGTGACTAGTTCAATAAGGTTGAATTGAATATGACTTAATAAATTGTATAGTTGTTACTTGGAGAAAAAGAAAACAAATTATATGTTGACTAAAGGCCGGATTTGCTCACTATATTGTTTTTATTTACTTCTTTAAATTTAGTCTTTACTTAATTTTTAATCTCTAGAAAATTATTATCATGCACTCAATTTTTGTCCCTACTAATAAAATAACATGTATTTTTGAATAATTTTTTCTCATGTATGTTTAGATTATCATAAAAAGTTACACCAAAAAACACGAGCTCAAAATTTAATTTATTGGTTATGATTTTTGTTATTTTTATCTCGAACTTTTGCTATTTGAATTCATATTTAATTCATATTATGTTAAAAAATTCTAAATTTTAATAAATAAACTTGACATGATATTTTAAACAAGCCCATAAAAAGATCATTAAAAAATTTAAGATTTTAATTATAATTAAGAAATTTAGTTTTAATAAGAATTAAAACTATATGCAAGAAACAAATAATAAAAACTAAAAATATAATAAAAATTAAGTAAATAATAAACTTAAAATGTCCGTATATTATAGAGACCAAAAACATATTTATCCTTATTTTTAAAATGTCCCCATCAATTTTTCATTAAACTAATATAGGGACGGACGGATGAATTTCAAATAGAAGTAGATATTCTCACATCCACTATTAATAAGTTAAAAGTTAAATGAATTTTTTGGTACAAATGCTAAACAAAAAGAAGCAAAAAGAAAATTAGCGGCGAGAGTGCTGCGTCCTCATAGAGTCAGAACGCAACAAGTCTTCCATTCCTTCAGGAGGGGTGTTCCAAATCTTCAATTTCAAATCATTACTAGAGCCAAATTTTGCTAGAAAATCTGCACAAGCATTACCTTCTCTTAGAGTATGAGACAAATTCACTTCCCAATCCAAGTTCAACAACTCTTTAATGTTAGCAATCACAGGAGCATAGAAGTGAAATCTATTCATAGGCTTTAAAATGAGATCAATAGCTGTTTTAGAATCTGAGTAACAACAAATATGGGTGCAACCATAGTTCCTAGCCATGTTCAGCCCTTGATAAATGGCCATGAGTTCAGCATAGGTGTTATTAGAAATGCCAATGTAGCAACTGAACACGGTCACCCAAGAGCCATCGCCTCTTCTAATTAACCCGCCTGTACCAGCCCTGCCTGACACACCGAGACAACTCCCGTCAACATTAAAAACGAAACAATTTTCTCTAGATGGGTGCCAAGAAACAAATTTAGGAGTAATTTGAGCATCAATAGGAGAGGGAAAGCAAATCAACAACAAGGCAGCAAGTCTTCTAGCTTCAGCCAAGATACGGAACAAATGAATGGTGTCTTTTCCCACACAAACAATATTTCTAGCTCTCCAATTCCACCAGAGACCAGCTAAGAATAAGTAATGCAAGGGGCCGATAGCATTCAAATGCAACCAATCATCAATAATCATATTATTAAAGAAATTAGCTTCCTGAAAACCAAGGCTATGCCATATAGATTTAGCCACAACACAGTCTCGAAGGCAATGAAAGATGGTTTCAACATGAGTAAAACATCTAGGACAAATATTAGAAGGAGACATATTTCTATTATTCAGCAAAGCAAGAGTAGGTATGGAATGATGACATGCACACCAAATGAAGAACTTGATTTTCTCAGGAGCAGGAAGCTTCCAAATCCAGAGCCAAGACTTTTGAGGATCACAATTGCTCTTCTTGTCAAGTAACCACCTATATCCAGCAGTAGCCGTGTAATTCCCATCCAAGTTCCCTTTCCAAATGAAACAATCAGGAATGGATGTGTTCAAAATTAACTCACAATTTATGATAGAAGCTTGTAATGATGCAGATACCGGCGTATACAATTGATTCAAATGCCAACAATCGTGAAAATACAACTCATTGATTTTAGTTTGAGTATCTTGAATAGCCACATAATCAACAAGCTTACAGAGAGGTTCATTAGAGAACCAAAGGGCATACCAGAATAAGGATCTACCGTCCCCGACTCTAAAGCTATAACCATCCCTTAGAACATTTTTAGCCTTACAAATTGCATTCCAAATCGGAGAGCCATAGGGCGTATCAGAAATTAACAAAGATTTATTACACAAGTATTTCTCTGTTATCATGTTGACCCAAGGCTTATTAGTCTTATGTTGGATATCCCACACTAACTTCCCCAACATTGCAGTATTAGCATCTCTAGCAATTCGCACTCCTAGGCCCCCGTCTTTTTTAGATAGAGAAATCTGATGCCAACCAACCAGGTGAATACCTTTATTGGTGTTGCCTTGCCAAATAAATTTTCTAGTCATCATGTCAATTTGAGAGCATATCCCTGTAGGCAGCCAACTGATTTGCATATAGTAAGTGGGAATGGAGTTTAACACGGAGGTGGCTAAAGCCAATCTACCTGGCTTGTTGAGGAGCTTGTTCTTCCAAGAAGCTAGTCTAGAATTTAACTTATCTAGAATGAAATTAAAGTCCTGCTTTTTAACTTTGCCGGTGATCATAGGGAATCCCAAGTATTTATTCAAGGAATTTGTACTTCTAATAGACGACAACCTTGTCATTTTTTCAATTTTTCTTCTAGGCACCCCAGAGGAATAGAGAGCCCTAGATTTGGAACAGTTGATATTCAGACCTGATGCCTTACTAAACTTATTGAAAATATCAGCCATAAGCCGGCCTTGAGCACAAGTTGCTTTAGAAAACAATAGTACATCATCTGCAAAGAAAAGGTGAGAGAATCTTGGCCCATTTTTAGACACTTGAATAGTCTTCCAAGAGTTATTTAACACGGCATCTGAGATGGCTAGAGACAACTTTTCCATACAAATAACAAAAAGGTAAGGGGATAGGGGATCCCCTTGTCTAAGGCCTCTAGTGGGAGCAAAATTTGGAAGTCTTTTCCCATTCCAAATCAAAGACAAAGAAGAAGCAGACACACAATGCATGATTAATTTAATAGTGATGGACGGGAAGCCAAAGTCCTTAAGACAACTCCTCAGATAATCCCAACTAACATGATCATAAGCCTTTTCTAAGTCTATTTTGTACGCAACATCACCTTTTTTCTTTTTAGATTTATGCATTGAATGAATTATCTCTTGGAGGACTATAGCATTATCACAAGTTCCCCTCCCAGGGAGAAAACTACTTTGAAAAGGGCCAATAATGATGTCCAACATGGGTCTCAATCTATTCACCAACACTTTAGTAATTAGCTTATAGATAGTATTACATAAACTAATAGGTCTAAAGTCTTTAAAGTGCTTAGGACAATCAACTTTTGGAATAAGAACTAAGAGAGTCTCAGCAAGACAAGGATTGAAAGAACCTGTCTCGAAAGCTTGGCTTACCACATTCTAGATGTCATCACCAATAATGTGCCAATATTGTCGAAAGAAGACTCCTTGAAAACCGTCAGCTCCAGGGGACTTGAAAGGGTGCATTTGATTGAGAGCATTCAGAACCTCCTCCTTTGTAACATGCTTGGATAAGGAAACAACTTCAATTTGATTGAAATGAGGTACATTATTCACAATAAATGGCGTTGACTGGGTGTCATGATCGGAACAAAATAACTTCTTGAAATACTTGTTGGCCTCCTCTTGAAGAAGGTGATCATCAATGCACCAAGTACCACTAGGCAAGTGAAGCCCGTGGGTTCTGTTTCTCTTCCTCCTTATGACAGTTGCGCATGAAAGAACTTAGTATTCTTATCTCCAAACTTGATCCATTTTTCTCTTGATTTTTGGTACCAAATAATTTCTTCTTGAAAAAGAATTTGATCCAAATCCTGTTGAAGTTGTTGCTCAAGAATGACAAGTCTAATTGAATCAACTCTCTCCAAGGTATTTTGAATCCCTTTAAGTCTATTTTCAATATCTTTTTTTTTTCTTGAAGATGTTTCCAAAAACTTCCTTGTTAAAGGTGATGGACTCATCCTTAACTTTATTAAGCGCAGAAACAATGCAACCTTTCTCAGAAACCCAAGCATTATTCACCAAATGTTCATAATCGGAGTGATTAATCCAAGCCGCCTCAAATCTGAAGGGTCTAGTTCCTCTTGCCAAAGGAAGTCCTCCGCACCTAAGAAAGAGAGGATTATGATCCGAGGTAGCTCTGCAAAGGGTCTCAATGAATGCTTCCGGAAAGCTTAAGCGCCATTGTAAATTGGCCATCCCTATATCCAACTTCTTTGCCATGATTTGAAGACCTCTATGATTTCTATGCCAAGTAAATTTGCCACAAACATTGTCCAAATCAATGAAATTGCAAATATTCATAACAGCAATTAAACCATCAGCCCTATGTTGATTGAAATTACCACCTCTTTGTTCATGAGGGGATATAATCTCATTGAAATCCTCCATGATTAGCCAATGTCCATTCACAATAGTATTCAAATTTATTAGATGCTGCCAAAATTGAATACGAGTAACAGGATTTGGGCTGGCATAAATACCTGTACAATACCATTTTTGTTGACCCAGGCTGATGCTAAAGGTAATTGCATTGTTGTGCACATCCTCTACTTGTACATTGTAATTGTTCCCAACTTGTGACATTAATGAGTGTTTAGAGTAGACTATATCTGATGATAGTAGTATTTTGTCCTATAAAAAATGATATTTATTAGGTACTATTATAGAGTTGTCAAATGGGCCAGCCCCGCCCAGTCCAGCCCGGCTTGGCCCGCGGGACTTTAAACTATTGATGGGCCAGACTGATCCGGCCCAATTTCAGTTGGGCCGTGATTTCGTGAGCCCGACCCAGCCCTGCAAAAGTTTGACCCGGCTCAATGGACTTGTGACCCGCTTCAATCCAATTTATATTTATTTTTTTTCACTTTATTTGTTCTTTTTTAAACGAATTTGATATATTAATTTTTCATCATTATTAATTTTATTGAGATATAATTATATGCAAATGTAAATCACTAAAGTTTTAGGTAAATATAATCATTTTTATTGAACTTACACGTTAAACTATGTTTTTTATAGTAATTTTTTAATTAAAATATTTTTTTTACAAAAATGATATAAAAAAATTGGATAATGGGCCGACCCGAAGCCCGAAGGGCTAGCCCGGCCCAACCCAATTCTCAAAAGGGCCAAATGGACTTGGGCCAAAAAAGCCCGATTGTTTTTGGGCCAGCTATTTTGAAACTCAAGCCTACTCAAGTCCATGGGCTAATGGATCGATCGGGCAACCCGACCCATTTTGACAGCTCTAGGTACTAACATTAAAGTTATCAAAATTAGGCCGCTTAGTTAGTCGAAATACAAACTATCAATATTTTTGGGATTTTTTGTACAAATTATATTAATAAATTTTTTTTACACATGCATCCAATCAAAACACAACAAAATGCCACTTTTATACTCCCTCCGGTCTTGAATATAAGAAACAAAAAAAAAGCACACCCTTTTAGAAAGTGAGAAATGATTAGAAAAAATATTTTATTTTCTATTTTATCCTTACTTTTGTTGTTAGTTAAAGAGAATAGTCTTGGAAATGGTAAAGAGAGTAATAATGATTAAGGGTAAAATTGGAAGATTAACAACAAATAGTAATAATTACAGTAATTTTTTCTTATATTTGAGACCAACAATATTTTTTTTTGTTTCTTATATTCAAGGCCGGAGGGAGTAGGTTAGTTCCTAAAATATCTCCATAAATGCTTACATGGCGTGATTTAATTGGATGCATGTGTAAAATAATTTTACACCGTCGGTGCATATAAATTAAATTCTAAAAACAAAAGAATTTATCTTTTAATTAAAAAATATATTTAAATATGGAAACTTAATAAAAAAAATGATATATTTAGCTAAAACTTTTTAAAAAAATTATTTTAAAATTATTAATTTTATTTAATTCATTTTACATGAATAAAACTAAGGTCTAATTGATATTTGAGGTTGATAAAAAAATTATTTAAATATTCACGAATTCTAACTCAATTGACAAATATGTAAGTATTAGGTTAGATATCGTGTGACTGCAGTTTGAACTCCGACTTTTACACTTGTGTGTGTGAGTTTTCAAGGACTATTGACATCTCTCTACTGGAAATAAAATTATTTAGCTTGAAACCGTTTTATCAAAATTGTTATACGTTTTTATTTTTGATAATTTTCTCAATTAATTGTTGTTTTTCTTAATTATTTAGAGACAAAGAAGTGGTTTAAGAATTTCGTGTTGTTTTTCTATGTGCAGCACTTCAATTTAAATTCAGTTTAATTTATTATATTTCACTTTATATATCATCAATGGAACATATTTCATTATATCTCTCCAAATAAAGAGGATCCAAGTTTATAAAACTCATCATAATTTAATATAATATAATATAATATAATATAATATTCTGAATATATTTTCTCTCTTTTTGCCAAAAGAAATCTTTAAGGAAGAAAGGGAAGGCATACACAAATATCATTTAATAACTATATATAAATATGCAAAAATAATTAAGCAATATGCTCTACTTAGGAATATATTTTAGAAAAATATACACTTACCGTCTAAATAAAAAATAAAAAGAGGTCAAAGTAAGAAAAAACGGTATTTAAGATTTAGATTTTGAATGAATGTTTGGAGCATGTGTAGTTTTTATTCTATAATGTCTTCAGGTGTGCAGAACATTCAGAATGCTTCGAAATTGGTCTTTCACTTGCTACAACACATGAACGCTGACGATACCTCTCTTATGGCAATTGTTATCTAGATTGGCGCGCTGCACAGGCTGTCAAAGCTGTTGTCCCGATTCAGCAGAGTGTGCAGGAATGACGATGGGAAAAACCGATGAGTGGGAGGGTGAAATGAAATGTTGATGCTGCTTTTTCGTCGGTCTACAATAGAGTTGGTATTGGTATTTGTATTCGAGACGAGGGTGGTGCTTATGTGTTGGCAAAGTATGAACAATTCGCACCGTTATGTGATGTGAAGATAGGTGAAGCTCTCGGATTACTTTCGGCGCTCAGTTGGGTGCACGAATTAAACTTGGGCCCGATAGATTTTGAGCTTGATTCAAAGGTTGTGGTGGATAAATTTCACTCTAACAATAGTGATGGCACAGAGCTAGGGGATATTATTTCACATTGTAAAAGGCTCTTTACTACTCTTTATAATAACTCCAGTGTTGAGTTTATTCGGCGACAAACAAATGAGGTGGCTCATAGATTAATTAAGACAGCCTCATGTATAGCTAGTCCCCAAATTATGGTTGACATATCCTATTATATTGAACATCTTTTAATTAATGATATGCTATAAGCTTGTTTTCCTAAAAAAAAAGATTTAGATTTTGAATTTGATAACTAAACAAATATTTTATTTTGCACATTTGGTATGCGTGTTCATATTATGATTTAATATCTGATATAAGATTTATATTGTATTATGACCAAAGGGAAATTAACAACTCTCTTGATGCTAAAGCTTAAATAGCAATCATTGTGTTACACATTGTGGTTGTCGACTGCAGCTTAGCTTTCTTCAACATAATTTCCCAAAAAACTCAGTTGTCTCTATATCATGAAACCTAACACACTCATAAAGAACAATCCCAGAAAAACTTAATTAAGGATAACATCCCATATCTATCAACAAATTAAAAAACCTACTCCTTTCGTCCCAAAATAAGTATTACAGTTGACTATTTTGCACTATTCAAATAATCTACTTTGACTGTATTTTTTTTTGGTCAAGGCCTAGCGGCTAGAAATTCCACTTTTAAAGTAGTGACCGGGGTTCGAACCAATAGAGATAAGCTCATGGGACTTTGACTGTATTTTTTAATAATATATAAATATATCGATTAGCATTTAAGACGTTGTTTGATTTGTCTCGATAAGTTTTTTTAAGTTATACAATTTTTAAAGATAGATAATTAAAAATATTAACGATCAAAGTTGTGCATTGGCAAACGTGAATTGATCAACGGTGACACTTATTTTGGAACGGGAGGGAGTAAAAGGTTCTGAAATCCCATAAGAACCTTTAGTCAAGGTACACAAAAACAAATCATTAGCACAAACATTAGCAAGATCCCAACCAATTTAAAAAATCACAACTTAAAAATTCTCTTAGCACCGTTAACATTCCCATTATTTTCCAAACCTTCCATCAAAATAGCATAAGTATCATAATGATGTCTAACTAACTTCTTAGCAGCTTGCAAATAATTACAAGCTTCAATAACTCTACCGTTTGCACAAAAACACTCAACAACAAATTCAACGAAACAACATCCCTAACACACCCATAACCTTCCATCTCATCAAAAGTTGTAACAGCACCAACAATTCTATCTGCCTTAACATAACTAGCAAAAATCAAAGCAAATGTAGACCGTGAAAGCAAACCTATTCGAGTCATCGATTTCACCACAATCCACATTGTTTTAAATATGTGATTTTTACATAAAATGTCAATTACCAGATTCCAATCGTAAGGAGTGTGGTTGAGGTTGATACGGTGACCACCAAACGGAAGAACTTGAACTCCTGAGCCGCGAATTGATATATGAGTTTGAGGACTTGTTCGACGTTTTGTGGTCTGACATCGATGCAAGAATCATCTAGAGGTTTCTCGACGGTTAACAATGAGTTTGTGGAAATGATTTCGAAGAACAGTTACTATTCAATTTCATCACCTTCACCGTCAATCTCACTCCTTCAAACCAACAAAACCCTCTCTCGATTACCATTACAAAATTGAGCAAAACAAAATCTATGTTTGAAATCATCACTACCAACTCTTTGTTAACCGTCGAGAAATCTCTAGAAGATTCTTGCATCGATGTGACACTACAAGACGTCGAACAAGTCCTCAAATTCAGTTATCATTTCTCAGCTTAGGCGTTAAAGTTCTTCTATTGGGCCGATCACCGTATAAACCTCAACCACACTCCTTACGCTTGGAATCTTGTAATTGATATTTTAGGTAAAAATCGCTTATTTAAGGCAATGTTCATTGTGGTTACATCAATAATCGAATAGGAATTATTTGTGCAAGTGGTAGAGTTATTGAAGCTAGTAATTATTTACAAATTGCTAAGAAATTTGTTAGACCTGATTATGATACTAATGCAATTTTGATGGAAGAGTTGAAAAGTGATGGGAATGTTGTTGGTGCTAGTGATACTTTTTATGATAAGAATTTTGAAATTGGTCGGAAGTTTGCTAATGTTCGTGCTTATGATTTGTTTTTGTATACCTTGACTAAAGGTTTTAATGGGATTCATGAAGCTCTTAAGTTTTTTTTTATTTATTGAGATATAGGGGGTGTTATTCGGGAGTTAGGTTTTTTGGGATTGTTCTTGATGAGTGCGTTAGGTTTCAATAAGGAGGGCTGAGTTTTTTTGGGAAATTTATGTTGAGGAAAGTTAAGTTGAAGCTAGCAACTGCAATGTGTAACTCAATGATTGCTATATATTGTTATCACAGTGATATCAACGTTGCTATGAATATGCTCGATGGTATGATTTTTAAGGGGGCTTTTACAAATTCTCTTACTTATAAATTGTTGTTTAAGTTTTTTTATCAAGGGGAATTAATTGCGGGAGGCTTCAAAGATGTTTACTTAGAAATAGTCAAATGGTTGTGTGCTGAATCAACTTAATTGTGATGTGGCATTTAGCGTTTATTTGGATAATGGGAATTATATTACAAATATGAAAGTTTGGAAATATGTGGTCGGTAATTATCATGAAGATTTAGAGGATAATGCTAACCTTTTGGTTGTAGGTCTTCGTGCAGGTCTTCGTGAATCAAGTTAACTTCTTCTACATTGTCAAAGTTGAAACAAAAGCTTGTGAAAGAAAGAAAATAATTTGTGTATGAAGAACTTATAGCAAAGCGGAAAGCAACCTATGTTCACTATGTTGTAAGTTTGTTAAAATTGCATGTCATAATATAAATGTAGAATTGGATATTCTTTTTAAGTTTTTTATGATATTTATGCACATAAAGTTTCTATTTTATTTTAATTTTTTTTGGGTAAATAGTCTTTTACCCTCTATAAAGTAGACGAGTAATTCTATATCCCCTGCAAATTTTTTTTTACAATTTTTATGCCTTGCAACATGAAAATTCTTTGAAAAAATTTATTTTGCAGATGATAAAACAAAATTCACCCACTTTGAAGATATAAAAGCCTATTTACCTTAATTTCAACAGTAATTTATTCAAAGTATCAATGAGTTAATCATTGATTTATTAAAAGTGGCTGGTGATGAGATCTTTTAAAATCATATTAATAAAATAGAATTTTAAAAAACACAAATAAAAACAGACAAAGTATGAAGAATTAAGAAGAAAGATAAAATATATTGAATGAGACTATTTTTATATTGAATGAGTAAAATAGAGAATGTGGCACATAAGATTTATGAACAATGTGCTTGAACCAATGTAAGTTAGATACAACATCAACATAAGGCATAAATTGTTCCCCAAAAATATTTTAAGATGGGTTGATGATCCCGGTTAGCAAAAACACAAACTACTCTGTCACTTGCAACTAGTGTATCAAATTATATACATTTCGATTTGTATGTTCTAGTGAATCAATAAATTGTTGACCTTATATTTTGCTATAATGTCGATTTCTTTAAAATCTAATGCACAAAATGATTCAAAGAGAAAAGCACAAAACCAAATGAAAATACATACCACAATCCATGTGCAAATACTACAATTGTAAATGTCTCTTCACTCTGACGAAATCTAATCACTTAAACAATCTATCTCTTTGATCATTTCCAAACGCATATCTGAATTCAATACACACAAAAAGTCAGCATATACAAAAGTGCACAATATATTAGCCTACCCATAACCTCCAAATAAAATTGAATAATATGAAAAAAATTAAACCAAATAAAAAATAAAAAATAAATTAAATTTGTTAAAGAGGCTTTTTTGGTAGAACCTAATTCGGTCACCTAATCACACAAGATCTATCATGTTTTGGATTTTTACAAGTAACATCAAAATCTCATATGTTTTGTATACACTTCAATGTGGAAAACCAAACAAAAAAATATATTAGTATCAAATGAACTTCAAAACTACATGAAATCAAAGAATGCACACTTTCAAGTCAAGTTAAACATTAAAACATTCTCATGGTACAAACTTGCAACAAAATTATCATTTTCACAAAATAAAAACTCAAATACCCTTGTCACAATTCATCACAACTCATAATCAAAATAAACATAAATAAAAATTACAAAACAAGCACACAAAACAAGTAAACCTTCAAACTTCATCATCCTACAACTCTTAAATTTTTTTTGATATTAACTTAGGACTTCAAAAAAGATACACAATTGTGATCTTGGTTACAATAACAAGTTTTTTTTACTCTTTCAACATCACAATGATCTAGATCTAGATTGAAAGGAGAGAAATGAATATTCAGTATTAATATTGAAGTTTAGAGAGATCTGGATCTAGATCACATATTGAAATGTTATGCAAATACGATTTAGATATTGATACCATCATATATCCTACAAATTATCATATATTAAAATGTAATGCAACTACGATCTAGATCAATCTTAGGACTTTTAAAAGAACGCAATTGCGGTTTTGACAGATCTAGATCTAGATCTCGCATATTGAAATGTTATGAAAATATGATCTAGATCTCAATATCATCATCCCACAACTTAAAAAACATAAATTTTTGATGTTTCATGGTAAATTATAACTTTTTAAAATGAACGAATGAAGTTGTGGTTTATAGATATCTAGATCTAGATCTAGATTGCAAATTGAAATATTACGCAAATACGTTCTTAATGTCGATATCATCAATCACTATATACATTTAAAACATTTATATAGGCACAAAATTCATAGTAAAACTTCACAATGACGACACAACACAAACAAGAAAGGTGAGAAAGAAAGAAAAAAAAACAAGCAACAAAACATAAAAAATAAAAACTGAGTAGAAAAAAAGTAGAGAGGAGATATATAATGAAGTGAGTATGACTTTGTTTTTATAATGAAAATTTTGGATTAAATTGAAAATGAAGCCATGTATAAACTCTAAAAATGAGGAAATATTCATAAGGGTCCAATTTGATATATTTATTTGAGATTTGTAATCTAAATTTAAAAATAATAATTTTAAGTTGGAAATAAAAAGTTATTTCTTTTTACGTCGGAATAAATTGAAATTTTTGTAGCAAGAAAGAAAATAAAATATAAAGTAAGTAAATAAATGATAGAGTTGGTAACTCATTCATAAATATCTATTTACGTGTAGTCAAATGTTTGACCAACGAAAAGAATTACCAAATAAAGAATATCTATTTATAATTTTTTTTACTTTTTCGACAATATATATTTATAATTTTGTTAAATTTAGAACAAGGTATATATAGAATTTTATTTAGAATAAATTGAAATGAGAGAAAACTAAATAAATGGTTGAAATGAATAACTTATTCATGAATATCATTTTTTAATATTTTTTAGGATACATTGTAAATATAAATTTCTATTTATAAATTTATACTTATATATAAGACTAGCTAGTGATAAAAGTTTGAAATTCAAACCATGTGACATATAGTTCAAATCTTTACAAAATTATTTTTAAATAATCATTAGTGTCACTTTGATTAATAAGAATTATGCAATAGTAAAATTAATAATAATTATTGTAATCAATTTTTTATTTTTATTTTTTATTTTCGTTAGTGTTCTTTTTATTTTCTTTTTGGCTTTTTGCTCTCTTTTGTACCAAAATAAAAAATTAGGAGTAACGGATAAATTAGTGTGTTTTAAATTATGCATTTTGTGCAATTCAATCATATAAAATATCAACGGGATGGGGTTGGTGTTTCCGCAATTCGGAAGGCATATCTGTAGCTGCAGGATCTAATACTTGACCACAGAACTTTAATGTTGCGGAAGGAGAAGTTAAAGCCATATTGGAAGCAATGCGCGAAGCCATGAATAAAGCTAAGGATGGTCTAATATTGTGTTCGAAAGCGACTCCAAAGTTGTCGTGGATGCTATTCATGCAAAAACCACTGGAGCATCGAATTTAAGTTCTATCATCTCAGTTATTAAATAATCTATTTTGCTTTGTAATACGAACTTTGAGATTAAGTTTATTAAGCGTCAAGCGAATATGGTGGCCCATATTTTAGCTAGGGTAGCCAGTTCTTGATCCGGACGTATGTCTTTATTTTACCTCTATACCTCTTTGTATTGAATCCTATATTTTAAATGAAATGCGTTGATTGTGTTTGCTTCAAAATAAAATCATATAAAATATCTTTGTTAGAAGATATCCACCACTTATATAAACACATTTTAAGTTAGCTATATTTCATCTAACGCGAGACTTAACATTGCATAAATAAATTGAATGTTTAATTATTTTATTTTCTCTAAATTTCACATATATTTGTACGCCTTCTAACATTTAAAAATTATTTTTTAGATATATATATATTTTTTTTGAAATAATATTTTTTTTAGATATATTGAATAACCAATATTTTCAATTTACAATAATGAATTAATACAACATTAGTTATTCAATATATTTAAAAAATGTTTTTGCTTATAATTAAAGTACGAGTACCTTATATTGATTCAACCCACTCAACACAAAACAACAAGTTTTATTATAGATTTTAATTCCATGTTACATTTCACATTATTACACACACCCTCTTAACATACGAGGTTATTATTTTGGAACAAAACATAAACTTCCATCATGTACTATATGTCTGACTTGAAAGACCAAGAGAGAATGTCATGTGTCTCAACCAAATCCCCCGTAGAAGCTGAGAACCCTATTATAACCGTTTCCGGAAGATAACTTGTCAAATCAATTTTATATTCTAAGCTAGATTCTCCATTCAATATTGGTTTCTTATTAAAATAAGTTACCAACACTTTCAACTTTTTGTCACTAGAATCATACTCTATGCGTGCTTTTCCTACATTTCCATCAAGTCCAAAATCACTAAACCAAGGAGTATAAGCCACTGACTGAATTGAATTAACATCAATTCCTATATGAGAAAATTGTGATACAGGACTTGGATCCCATTCATTTGAAAATGTATCAAACTCAACAAGAAGAACTTGTTTGGTATATAAAGCAGTTTCCGGGGTAAATATTCCAAGGTATCCGCCTTCCGAATTTTTTTTGTCTGGGATTACGAAATTTGGTGATACGATAAAGAAAGCAAATCCGTCACCGTAAACACTTCTGCCGTTTGTGTTCACCAAAAAGGTGAATTCGGTTACGAAATTTGCAACTTTTCCGGTGGTTTTGTCGTAAATTCGAATTGGTGATAGTAATCCAAATTGACCGGCGCTATGTTTGAGTGGATTACCATACTCATCTTTCTTTGTTAATGATATCGCTCCATTTTTTATTACGGCATCGTTTGCGAAACCGATAACATTTTTTACACCGTCGGGTTGAAAATTAGGGAAGTCGAAGGAAACGTCGGATTTCACATTTGTAACTAGAAAGAGTATATATATTGAGATTGCTAATGTAATAGAAATATAGTTTTTGGTGGCAAAGAGTTTTGGGATGGTAGTAATATTCATGTTTGTTTTGTTAATGATGAAATGAAAGTATGAATAAAGCATGGAAACATAACTAAGGTATAAATAGTGGTGGCTGGTGTGGGAACATGAAAAACAATAATGCAATATCTAGAGATGCTAGATTTTGGTGTGCCCCAAATAATTGGATATACCTAGAACTAAGCGTGTGTGTTGTCTATATATTTTTGTTCTTACTTTTGATTTGTGGATTTTAATGTTTATAGTTTAGCTAGATAATAATTTTGACAAGATGATAACGAGGTACTTATTAATAATATATATCTACACACTTAGTAATACGATAGATTGGTAAGAAATACAAGAAATTCTTGTAGTGGGGGGAAAACATGGGCTTTGTTTATTATTGATATAAATTATTCATGCATTTTTAATACATCGCTAAACCAGTTTTGAGGGTGGAAACTGGAAAAGCATAGGCATTTGTTGTGCTCATGTTTTTTTACACCAATAATGATAACATAATAACAATATATTATAAAATATTATAAAAGATGTCTAAGGAAATCATCACATACATTGGAGAGAAACTTTACAAACCTTATATTCAAAACTCTTAAGATATTCAGTATATGGTCATCTCAGTTATATGTTTATCAACATCTATCATTCTATCTAATAATTTGAGACTTTTAAGTTCTAACTCACGAGACACATCAATATTTTTTCCCTCAAACAAAGTGTGAAACTTTCTACGGTTTTGATCAAACACCAAAAACCACTCCTTGTCCCCCAAACTCCACCAAAAATAATTGTATACATCATTTATGTTTTTCTTGTCAATTTCACATTGTTCACTCTTTATTTTGTTATAACGACAAATAAATATGTTAAGTGACTAAATATCTAATTTAACTTTTTTCTTAAGGGTTAAATATGTTTTTAGTCCCTATATATAAACATTTGAACTTTCTACTTTTAGTCCCTCTAAACTTTTTTCCCATTTTTTGGTCCCTATGAAATTGTTATGCATGTAGTTTTGCTCCCTACTATTAAACCAATGTGTATTTTTGAATGAGTTTTTCGTAGACATGTTTAGAACATTGTAAAAGGTTTCTCGAAAAAAAAGAACTTCAAAGTTCAATTTCTAAATCCAGATTTCAGTTACTTTAATCTTAAATTTTTAAAATTTGAAAAATTCATAATTAATTATTTTCATTTTAAAAAATTATAAATTTTTGTTAAGAAACTTTTTATAGTATTCTAAACATGTATGAAACAAAAAATTAAAATTTTAATGATTATTAAACAATTTTTAAAATTTTGAAAAAATTTCAGGGACTAAATTGCATGGTTAAAAATTTTATAAGGACCAAAACATGCCATTTTTTTGTACACATTAAAAACAAAATTTCTAACTTTATAAGGATCAAAAACATATTTAACCCTTTTCTTATTGTCTATTATGATAATTGAAAGAATTATTTAAGTGTATGATACATAGGAATTAGGCTATATTGAATCAAGACAATGAAAATTTTGAAATATTAAACTCCATTATTTTTCTTTAATACAATTAAAATGTTTGTTCATTATGAAAAAAATTGAAATGTGACTTTACTTTCCAATCTAAAGTTTTAAATTAATAGATTAACTATGTTTTTTAGTCCATGCTATTTTTAAAAGTTTTTAAAATTGTTTTATTATCGTCGTTAAACATTTAAGTTTTTAAAGTAGATTTTTTAAAATAACTTATATTTTTATTTAATGTCATTTATACGAATCACTACATTTTTACTTCAATTATTATGATTTTTTTTTTTTACTTTGATAATAGAGTTAGGGTTAAATATGTTTTAAGTCCTTACAAAATCACGACCTTCTAAGTTTAATCCTAACTTAATTTTTATTAAATTTTTAGTCCCTGGAAATTTACAAAACCTAAAACATTCATTAAAAGAATTACCTCTCTTTTATAAACTAAGGGTAAAAATGACTTAACTTATTAATCTTTATTCTTTCTTAATCTACGTACAAAACTCTAAAATGACCAAAATTTTGAGACGGAAGGAGTACATTATTATAATATATTAAACTAGAGTCTAATAATATAATTATTTAATTGAGACGTCGTCATTATTTTTCAAATGTCACCGTCACTTCCGACTTTTTGAAGATCCAAGCAAATAATAAAATTGAACTACCTAAAACATTTTTTAAAAAAGTAGTCACTTATCTTAATAATCTGGGACGAACCCACGTAGGGGTCGGGGGGTGAAGGTGAACCCCCTCAATTTGATGCTGAGTGTTTGAAATTATTTTAAAATAAATCCACGAAAATCAAAAGATGGGTGGGTGTTGAACCCATAACTATTGTGTTGAAACATTGCAACCTTACCACCAGGATAACGATACTAGTTTGATAATATTGAGTTAAACGTTATATATATATATATATATATATATATATATATATATATATATATATATATATATATATATATATATATATATATATATATATATATATATATATATATATATTAATACCTCATAAAGAAGATCCAATAAAAAAATATTAAATTATTCATCTTTTTTGTTGGTCGACATTTCTGGTCGGACAAGATCAGTGGCGCAATTTGTGGGAAATTTTATCAGTTTCCCCGTTTTATCCAAAAAAAAACCAAAACTCACCTAAGTTCATCAACTTCACTTTCAAATTCAATGGCTTGCGAAAAGATACCGAACAATCTTGGCATGGCTCTTGCCGACGGGAACGCCACGAACAACGCTGTCCATGGTCCCACCGGCGACCAACCAAAGCCAAGTTGGCGTCACAAAAAGGCGATTCCGGAATCGGACCCTCGTGAGGGGCAACACATGAACGTCTCCGAGGAAGACATCGTGGTACGACCCGTCGTGCAAGACATCTCACACGTCCCAATCCCACCAGGGATGGACGCTACGATGCAACAAATCATCCAAGCACTCAACCGACAATCTGAGTGGATGAAAGAACAGAGTCGAAGGCTCGGTGTTGTCAAGCAGTCGAGGTCTTTCAAAAGCGCGGCTCATCCGACGAAGCACAGAAAGACAGACATCAGCAGCAACCGGGAACCGACTTTGGTTTCTCGTTCGAGAACCTGGTCCCCTAGGCCAAAGCGCCAGGGGTCACCCATTCCTCGACGCCGGGTCTTGTCTTCCCGAAGGCCTCGAGGCTCGAACTCCCCTCGGGCTAGAACGCCCCTGCGCAGAAACTCCCCACGTGAAAACGAGAATCACCCTCGAGGACGCGGCTCGAGACATGACGAGGATCAGCTCAAGAATCATCTGTCAAGGAGAATCAGAGAACTTTCTCTCGCTTCCAGGCTGGAGAAAATGCCGGCCATCGACATATATGATGGTTCAACTAACCCGGACAACAACATAGAACAAATCAACGCTATCCTCGACTGCCGAGTAGTTAGCTATTCACACAAGTACAAGTTGTTCGCCACCACTCCAAGAAAGGGGCTGATGGCTTGGTATAGGAACCTCATCCCCCCCTCCCCCCCCCCTTAACTCGATCGACTCGTGGAGGGACCTCCGTCAACAGTTTACGGGATACTTTACATCATCCCGTCAACACCCAAAACGGAGGTCACCTTAGAAGTCATAGTCCAAGGGGCGAATGAATCTCTTAGAGATTATTTGACGAGATTCAACAAGGAGGCTATCCAGGTCAACACTACTGACCTCATAAAGGTATACTTGATGGAACGAGGCCTCCGCAACGGCGATTTTAAGAGAGCTGTCGGGATCGAGGAAGTGAAAACTCTTGGAGCATTCCTCGAAAAAGCACGCGCACATCAAGTACGAAGAAAAACGTGCTCAGAACTTCGGAAAGTCGAACACAACCCAAAAAAAAAGGACGCGTCCGAAGGACCGCAAAAAAGAAAAGAAACCAAAAAAGAATACAAGCATAAAAGAAAGCGGAAAAAACAAATAAAGCAAAGGGACTTGGCAAATAATAAAAATATTGTTATAATATTATATAAAAGGCGAACACAACCCCAAACAAAATAAAGGCGAGCTAAACGCCATTACAGAACTATGCTTTATCATTCGCCGGAAGATCCTCACGAGTTGGAGGGCATTCGGGAGCAGGGCCAACTTTCAAGGAGTCCACCAACTCTCCGCCGCAGACAGTCTTCGACACACTCATACCCTCCATATTAAGCTCGACGCCAGGGTTGAGGGCTCGGATCTGGGCGATGGCATTGTCGAATGCCTCGTCAGCAACAATGACATACTCGTCTTCCGTCTCGTTCTGCAAGTCGAACAGTTCCGCATGACCGAGCTTGATGAACCTTTCCTTCTCGTCGGGGGAAGCAGAAAGGCTGGCCACCTTGGCTTTCTCCATCTCCAAATCCGAGAGAAGACTGCTCTTTTCTTCAGACAGAGTCTTCATCTCACCCTCCAACTTCTCCAGTTTTTTTTTTAAGCTCGATGACTTCCTCCGCCAGGTCGCCCTGAATCTTGTATTTCTCTTTATAATCCGAGAAGTCATTTTTTATTTTAGTCAGCTTGGCTGTCAGATCTTTAATGAATTGTTTCAGCTTTTCCCTTTCCTTAAAATGGCGAGATTCGAGCTCGTGTAAGGTGGAGAGCATCGACATGATGCAAACAACCTGGTGATTGGCCACCTTGACCCGCTCCAGATGCTCAGCATCATTCTGATCACAAATAGCCCTTATGTCAGCAAGAGCTACCTTGACCGGCAGCCTATCCGGACCATTCATCACCTCCGGAAGTGCATGTTTGTTCTCCCACAAGTCCTCAACAGTCGAGGTGACCGCCATTTTGGTTTGAGAAGTAGGAGGTTTGGAGCCAATCTGCGCACAGGCCCGCTTTGACGGAGGCTCGACTAGAGAGTTGGCTTCGCTCGGTGTTGGAGGTTTGGTGACCGGCTCGACATTGCCCGCAGAAACAGGACCCCCATAATCCTTCACCACTGGTGCCGGTCTGGAAAGCTTCTTTGCCTTGAGGGCGGCCAATTTCATCACCCTTTCTTCAGTGCTCGACATTTTATCTGAAAATCAAACAAGGGAAATGTCAAATAACGAAACATAAACAAGTCATAGGCAAACATGTCACAGACTACAAAACATGCTTAAAAGATTCATAGCCTCAAGTTTGGAGGTACAAGAAACAAGAGCCTTGGTGTTGATAATACGAGCCTCTGTCAAAGGTTGCCCGTCATCACCTAAGATGAGTTCGTGGTTCTTATCTTCAAGAAGGGCTGGCTCGAATTTGGAAACATAATCATTGAGCTCGACAAAGGCGGCCTGCTACTCAGCCGACAGAGCATCCCACGTATAAACATACTAGGAGGGCTTCACTTTGTAGTGAACCCGCCTCCAAACAAACACAAACTTCTCAAACCACGACAGCTTAGGAGTATCGTCATCTTGCAACACGACCTCCCCTTCCTCGTCGACAACTTCCTCCGAAATAGAAACTGTACCAAGGCCCTCCTTCGCCCTCGGCTTGACGAGGAACCACTTTCCCTTGAAGCCTTTCACCGAGTCTTGGTACATAGTGAAAAACCTCACGGTCTGCTTGAGAAAGACCCAGCAATAGCCAGGATTATTCTTCCCCGCACGCTGCAAATGGAAAATGTAGAAGAACAAGGGGATAGTGGGGGTAAAGCTCAAGATTTCAGCAACCAGCTCGAAGGCGAGAACAAAACCCATCGAGTTCGGATGAAGTTGGGTAGGGCAGAGGTCGAGGTGGCGGAACACCTGTATTTGAAACTCTGAAAAGGGCATCTTATAGCCCATTTCCTTAAAAAAGGACTTCATACATGAGATTGATCTAGGCTCCTCGGCCACCCACGAGTAATCCAGATTTGGCCAATCAACGACACCTCCGTTAGATCCCAACGACTTAGTGTTCAACGACATTGGTGACCTAAAAAGAAGAGGAAGAAAATGTGAATTCGACTATAAAATCCACCCTTCCACCGCCAGACGAGTGAAAGGGAAAAACAAGAGCGGCATTCATCTTGCTCGCACAAAGATGCGGTCGCCCACATACCAACTCATGCCCGACAATACCCTAACTCACGCAAAGTCGTCGCGTTAATAAATCCTAATAATGAGAGTCGTTTTAGCGACTAGTGATTCTTAACAAAGTAATGGCCAAACGTTGCCACTGCAAAGACAGAACAAGGCATCTAAACCTATGGTTTTCCCTAATGCTAATCGTCAGAACCAACTGGAAACAGAAGATAACCCAAGTTTGGCATAGAAAAGCCATCAAAGGATTGGTGAGTTAGATTGTCAACAAATATGGCAATAAAAACGTTAAACACTACCATTCAAAACAACGCAAGACCTATCCCTACAAATCCTACACAAACTTCCATGACCCATGATCATACAAAACCAGAATCAAAAGAAAACTCCTCATCAACAAGAAAACATGCAGCAAAGGATAAAAGGAAACGTACAAGTTAAGAGAGTGAAATCTAAGGGAAAGATCCTTAGACAAAGTTGCAAAGAGGACGAACGAAGTGCAGTGTGAATGGAGTTGTAGAGGAAACAACTTCAAACTTTTAGAGAACTAACGTTTGAAACCGCTCTACTTCCCTCTATTTATAAGGTTGGTTTGAGTGGGAAGAAGAAAATCCAACTGTTTCTATCCAATGGTTGCGATTCATCCGCGAGGAAACTAAACTGCTTCGACATCACACGCGCGGCCACACACCTATACTGAAACGACGCCTATTATCACGCGCCTTGGAAAAACGCGAAACACTCAAGTGTGTCAGTGAGAATGAACACGTGGCAAGTAAGGCGCCTCCGAAACGTCAATTGATCTGCCTGTAATCCACGCACGTCACACCAAGATATCACACAAACCGATGCCACTCACACTTAAACGTCGACGGCAAAGACCCTCGACATCAGAGTGGATTGCTCGATATCAAACAAAGACATATCATCAAGGCCTCGACACCTCCATTCAAGCGCCCCCTCGACATCGAAGTCATCACTCTCGTTCGCGAGAATGACAACTTAGGGGGCTTCTGTTTTGGACTGGGCCTAATCGCTGAGCAGGCCAAATCCTAGCCGTAATCGAGCAGGCCCTACATCACAATGACCCATTGCCACGTCATCGTCGGACCGTTACAGAATAGGAGATTCGGCCGACCATGGAATGATGTGCATTAACTATTCATCATGGCTCATCGCCAGATTCCGACAGCCATTAATGAGAGCGGCGGATTCCACTCCCCTCATTAATGGTCTAATGGTCTTGGCCCAGCGCTGGGGACTATATATACCGCGATTCTGACAATGGCACAGGTGTCTAAATTTTTAAACTTGTACTTGCTTCTCCTATATTCTGCTGACTTGAGCGTCAGAGTCCCTGCAGGTACAACCCTCCCTTCTCCTCCAACGATCGTGCTCAGTGTTGCTTTTCTACTGCTCACATTCCTTGTCGGACAAGATCAGATGAGTATTTTCAAAATATCAATTATTTTTTATTTTTACTGCTAAAACTTAAAGATATTAGTGATTAAAATTGTGAATTGGTGTACGTGGAATGATAAAACGGGATCTTATATTTAAGAACGGAGGTAGTAGTATGCACTAACATTGTTCATATCGGTCAACTTATTTAACATAAATTTATAAGTGATTGAATAAATATTTGTCATTCTTAGAATTTTTTTATTGTTGACTTTCTCTGTATTCTTCTCTTATTATATATATGTTACAATTAAAAGTAAAGTTAAAAAAGCATTAGCAATGAAAACCCATCTCGCTTTACATATGTCTTTCAACAACAAAGTCATAAACCATCTCCATGACTCTTTTGTTTCAGTTTCACATCCACCAAATGCTAAAGGAAAATATTGGTCATTTGGGTCCTTTCCAACAACAATAAGAAGAGTTCCACTATATTTTGTCTTCAAATGGCATCAATCAACTCCTATAAAGGGTCTGCAAGCTGATACAAACCCTTTCTTAATGCCATCAAGACAAAAGTAGAAACTACCAAACTTTGGTTGTAGTGTAGGTCCAATCCTCTCAACATTGATTTTACAAGTGTTTCCATTATTAACCCTCATTAGCTCTACAAAGTACCTCCACAAAAATTTGTACTATTTTTCAGCTTCACCTTCAAGATAGTCCTTTGCAATCTTTCTAGCCTTCCATGCCTTCTTCATAGTGATCCCAACTGAGTATATTGTTCTTATCTCAGACACAATTTCCCTCAAGGTTACTTTATCAGTTGAAGCCATCCTTTTTGCAACAGTTTTTGAAACCCATTTTGAAGAAGCAGATTAGTTGTGTGTAGATCTAGGGCATGTGTGTGGACCCTTATATCCCTTCAATTCTATATGTTTCCTTATTCCCCACTTTACTTACAAAAGCAAAAAAGTCACAATTACCCTTGCATTTTTCCTTTACTCTAACTTTGTCATTTTTCTCATATTTATTTTGTCTTCCATTCATTACTGTCCAATCAGTCATTGTTGTCTTAAATTCCTCAAGTGATGAAAATTCAAGCCCCACTTTCCACTTGTAATTATTATCTAATTCTTCCATCCTGAACTTTTCATGTTTTGGTGTCTTTGGCTTCTTCACACTATCTGAAATGTCAAGGGCAGTGCTATTAAGCACTTCACTAGCATAAGTCTTCTCCATCTCAAACTCATCACCCCCAACTACAGTTGCACCTTCATTTACACCTTCATCATTCCACTACAAAAAAAATCTGCATTTCGAAGAAAATATTTTCTCACAAATTGACCAAATTTCCTCACAAATGTACATTTCAGAGGGCATTTGCGAGGAAACAGGTCGTTGGAAAAACAGAGACTCTTCCAAGGACATTTCCGAGGAAATTTGGTTGCAAATGACGTCAGTGCTTTTACCAGGACATTTGCGAGGAAATTTCCTCGCAAATGTCAAATCTGACAGTTGACTGCGTTCACGTGGGGGACAATGGTGGGACAGTTCTGCGCGTACATTTGCGAGGAAATTTCCTCTCAAATGTATTAAATTAATATTTTAAAAATAAATAATAAATCAGTAAAAATTTATTTATAATTAAATATAAATGTTTTTTTGTAAAAATAAAAAATAATTTTGACGAAAATAATAATTTTGGAAAATTGGAAAAAAAATATCGCGGGAAAAATTAAAAATCGAATCAAAATATTGCGGGAAAAAATGAAATTCAAATTTTCAGTAAAATTTTATTGCGGGAAAAAATGAAATTCAAATTTTCGATAAAATTTATTGCGGGAAAAATTGAAATTTGAATTTTGCGAAGAAATTTCCTCGCAAATGTAAGAAAAGAAAAATAAAAAAAATAAAAAAATTTGCAGAAAACATAAATTTCCTCGCAAATGGCAAAAAAAATTAAAAAAAAAAGCGCCAAAAAAAATTAAATTCTTAATTAAATCATTAATTACTAAAATTGTGCCAAAAAAATAAATTTTCACCCAAAAATTGAAATTGATATTTTAAAAAACATTTATATATATATATGATATCGATGAATTAAAAATAATATTGAATGAAACGATAAAAAAAATGATATAAAAAAAGTAATAGAGATGTTGTTGAAAGAATGAAATGATAAATATAAATAAAAAATAAAAAAGTGTTAGAGATAGAAGTTGTTGAATTGTTGTTGAAAGTGAATTAGTGTTGAAAGAAAAGATGAAAAAATATTAGAGATAAATGTTAGTGAAAAAGTGAATGAAAATTGAAGATGGTGAAAGAAAAGATTAATAAAGTAGTTGAAATGATGAAGATGTTTAGAAAGTGTGTTGAAGAAATTGTAAATAAAGAAGAAAAATTGATGAAGTAGTTAAAGGGAAAGAAGAAAAAATGTTGAAGAAATTGAAGAGAAAGAAGAAAAAAAGTGTTGAAGAAATTGAAAAGAAAGAAGAAAAAGTGTTGAAGAAATTGTAGAGAAAGAAGAAAGATGTTAGAGAAAAGTGTTAAAAGAATGATTATTTGAGAGTAGATAGTGAGGTATATATAGAAAAGTTGTTGGATTTGGAAATAATATAATAACATTTGTGAGGAAATTTCCTCACAAATGTAAATTCGAAATTTTAGATTTCCCCCCTAAAACATTTGTGAGGAAATTTCCTCACAAATGTAAATTTTAAAAAGCACGTTTTCCCCCTAAATCATTTGTGAGGAAATTTCCTCACAAATGTAAATTTTAAAAAATTTGGTTTTCCCTCCATTGGTATACGATGAAATTCAAAATTGTAATTTCTCCGACCATATAAGTAACGTAAATAAAGTTAAATTTATCGTAATTAAATTTTTTTTCTACAATGTTAAAACTAAAATTAAATTTCGAATTAAAATTAAAATAATAAAAATAAATATTATCCTTACATAAAAAAATTAAAAATTATCCATATTAAAATTCAATTATTACAAATTTTTAAAACATTATTCTTCAATCCTCCTGTGATTCATTACGAAAATCTTCGTCGCCCTCCACGTCTTCAAAGTCATCCGCATCAAATCGTGGAAAATTTGGATCGAATGCGAGAGCATGTGACGTAGATGCCCTTTGTGTCACATCATTGTTCGAGGAAAATAATCGCTGCATCAAATCATCCTCCCATTTTTTTCTGCTTGCTCTTTCTTCCTCCAACTTTTCCTCCAACCTTTGATCGTATTCTCGACGCATTCTTGCTAACTCTTCATCCCTCTCTCGATCCCTCCTTTGTAACTCCTCTTGAAATTTTTCCCACATTTCAGAATCAGACATCCTTGTCGGATCAGGACAATCTTCAGGACCAGGAATATGATACAAGCTGGTTCCTTGATGGAAGTTAGGAGCCATCTTTCCTAGACCCACCCACCTATTTTGTTGTCCTCGATGTCCAACTTCTGTTGTTTCCGTTTTCCAAAGCTCAAATTGAACGGCATGTGGTATGTCATGTACGGAGGCATACTCAAGATGTTGAGACAGATAAGTTGCAATATGACGATTATAGGTCTCCTGTATATATACATAAATTATAATAAAAATCCATGAGAAAAATAACGATTGGAAAAAAATGTTTGAAAATATTTCTAAAATATATATAAAATTATAAATTCACCTGAATTTCTCGAGATGAAGGAGTCACCCAATCATCCTCCGTCCCTGATAAGATGTGGGTCGATCTGTAGACCTCATTAACATAAGCGTCTCTGCCCAGCGTACTTTTCTAATTTCTCACAAGAAATAATAATTAATATTTAAATATATAATTATATATATTAAAATATATATATATATATATATATATATATATATATATATATTTTAACGTTTATACGTACCAAATGTCGCGCGTGAGTATAGAAGCTTACAGATCCCCCGGTGTGCAAGTTACGACCCGTGGCATTAGCTCTGTTTTTCTTGTTTGTTTCACACCTTTTGAGATACTTGGGATCTTTGGTCCAGTGGTCCACAAATCTTTGCCACACATGCTCGCCTATATGCTTTGAACGATATTTTTCTGGGTCGTTCAAATAGCGCAATTTTTCTTCGCTCAACATTTGTGAAAATCGGTTAGAACATGCTTTCTCCCAATTTTGTCTAACCAATTCTTCGTGGTAAGGCTCCCATGTGCAATATCTCTAAAATAAAAAATTAAAATTATTAGAGCAAAAATAAACATTTAAAAATTAAATTTAATTATTATATATGTACGTAAATTATTTGTGGTTACCTTGAATTCATCAAATAACTTCTTCTTGACATTTTGATCCTTAATCATTTGTTTAAAAGTTGGAGCAAAATGTTTGAAGGCATAATGGACAACATTTTTTATCCCTTTGGCTGCATCTATAGACGGCTCCAACCTACACATTAATGTTTTAATTAAACTATACATTTTAAAGAAATTAAAATTTAAAATAAAATATTAATATCTTATTTACCCATTGCCGACAGGGAATATGACGCGTTTGTCATCCATTACTCGAACATCTTCAACGAAGCAACGCCTTGATGGTCTTAAAAGCACCGGTCGCTGTTGCTCTTGTGTGTGTTCTTGTGTTTGTGACGACGAACCTTCTTGATTTGGTTGTCGTCGTCGTCGTTGTTGTTGTTGTTGTTGTTGTTGTTCACGTTGTTGTTGTCGTTGACTAAATCCTTGATCAGCTCCAACTTACATAAAGTTCAACAGATTTTCTTGGTCAATGCTCACACCAGTAGGAAGAATAGGAAAATTTTGTAAGTTAGCATCAGGATTATCATACAAGAAGCTTGTATCAAGATAATATGCTGATGATGATACTGGGTAAGAAGACCTCGGAGGAAGCTCAACAGAACTCCTTCGACCAGCAATCGATACAGAGGGTCCAGCAGGTGGAGTAGCATGAGTATCCTGCGGATGTGCTGGATAAGAAGATCTCGGAGGAAGATCAACAGAATTCCTTCGTCCAGCAATCAATCTAGAAGGGTCAACATGTGGAGTAGCATGAGTATCCTGCAGATGTGCAGGATAAGAATTCCTCGGAGGAAGATCAACAGAATTCCTTCGTCCAGCAATCAATCTAGAAGGGTCAGCAGGTGGAGTAGCATGAGTATCCTGCGAATGTGCTGGATAAGAAGATCTCGGAACATCAATCGAGTTCCTCTGTGAGGCATCAACAGACCTAGAAGCAATAGGTGGAGTAGATCCAGAAGTGTCATCTCGAATAATAACTCCTCCATTCTGACGAGACGATATAAAATGAGGGATCATATTACGAGTGATCCTTTTTGTCAAACTCGGTTTCTTCTTTTCCGGATTTTTTCCCGGATTATTTTTATCTGCCATCCCTGCATAAAATAGTTTAAATTAGATTAAAATCATTAAGTTAAAATAAAAAAATTATATTAAAAAGAGTACATTTCCAAGTGTAAAACAATTAATTTAAACCTAAAACGATAAATAGTTATATAAAATTCATTACAACGATAACAACAATTTCAATTAGATTATAACCAACAATAAAATTCATTACAACGATAAATAGTTACAACGATATGAAAAATTTCAATTAGATTATTATAACCAACAATAAAATTCATTACAACGATAAATAGTTACATTCGATACTTATTGATCTTGATCATCATCATTATCATTATTATAATATGTATCATCATCTTCATTGCCTTCATCTTCATCTTCATTGCCTTCATCTTCATTGCCTTCTTCTTCCGAGTTATTTGCATCATCCTCATTATTGTCATTGTTGTTCACCAATCTCATCAACACCTCAAATCAATTTGATCACCATCAACTTCATCATCAACCAAGTTTGTAATTTGATCAACTTCAATCATCGCAGGAACTCTTGACATTTCATCATCTTGGTAAGGCACTTCTATATCTGGAACATTTGTTTCAATTTCACCTCTTGGTTTTGTCCTTATAGCTGAATACCATCCTTGTTTACGCCGATGATGAGAAGGATAAGGTACATAATACACTTGACAACACTTACTCGCCAGTATGAACGGATCAAATCGATTATACCTTTTATCCATGAGTATGTCAACAAGTTTGTGCTTTGGATCAATTTTTGTACCATTAGTTGGGTCAAACCACTCACACTAAAATAAGACAACTTTGTTATCTTGCCCCTCATAATAGTAACTCAATTCAAATATGCGCTTAATTACACCAAAGAAATCATCTTCGCCACCATCACTGACCCCTTTGACATAAACTCCACTATTGATTATTTTTTTGCCCACAGTCCATGACTCAGTTTGAAATTTATATCCATTAACAAAGTATGTGTGCCATTCAGTGACATTTCTCTGAGGACCATTAGTTAATCCTCTAAAATGCTTCAGTTGTTCATATTTTTCCACTTTACTCATAAACCATTCTGGAAAGTCGGTATATGTGTCTCCAATTTGCTCCCTTTCAAAAAAGTCAATAGATGGTCCAACTTCAGTACAATTAATCAAGACATGAACTTCGGCTGATCGCATCTCTACATCGTTCATCCAGTATTCTTTGGCTGCCCCCGAAGACCGTCCAGAAACACGAAATACTGACAAAGCAGAATGGTTGCTTTCATCAGGAACAACATTTCGCGTGCTTCTTGGTGTCAACATCATGTGGTTGAAATAATGAGAGCAAAAATGAGATGTTTCCCGATGCAAGTAAGATGCACATATTGACCCTTCGACCCTTGCTTTATTTTTCAATGTTTGCTTTGAATCACCCATAAACCTTTCGAAAGGATACATCCATCTGTATTGAACAGGTCCACCAAGCATAGCTTCATATGCGAGATGTACTAGAAGATGTTCCATAGAATCAAAGAAAGTGGGGGGGAAAACTTGCTCCAATTTACAAAGTATTATAGCAATATTCTGATCCATTTTAACAAGTTCATCCATCCTGAGCGTTGAAGCACATAAATCTTTAAAAAATTGACTCAATTCAGTCAATGGATTCAAGACATGGTTTGGTAATGAACAAAACGCAATTGGAATTAAGCGTTCCATGAAAACATGTGAATCGTGACTTTTCATCCCCCGCAATCTTCCATTGTTGACGTCGGCACACCTCGACAAATTCGAAGAATATCCGTCTGGCATTCTCAATTCTTTTAACCACTGACAAACGGATTTTGCTTCATCGGATGTTAAACAATAAACCGCCTTGGGTTTTAGAACCTTTCCATTTGGAAGACGTTGTAGTTCCATTTCCGGTCTATTGCAAAACTTCGCCAAATCAAGTCTAGCCTTCTCATTATCTTTTGTTTTACCGGACACATTCATCACTGCGTTTAGTATATTATCACAAAAATTCTTCTCAATATGCATCACATCAAGATTGTGTCTCAATAAATTGTCCGTCCAATAAGGGAGGTCCCATAAGATACTCCTTTTTGTCCAGTTGTGCCATTCGCCATATCCTTTGTATCTGACTCTTTTTCCAACATCCGGATATTTATCTAGGATGCTGACTCTCTGAGATATGTCAAACGAAGATATCTTAGGAGGCAGACCATCTCTTTCTACTGTATCTTTCTTGAACTCATTCTCCATCCTTCGAAATTGATGATTTTTTGGTAAGAACCTACGATGACAATCAAACCAGGAAGCCTTTCCTTGTATTTGAAATGCTTTGGTGTCACTCATACAATGTGGGCACGCCAATCTTCCATGAGTCGACCAACCAGACAACATGCCATATGCAGGGAGGTCATTAATGGTCCACATCAAAGCAGCCCTCATTTTGAAATTCTCTTTCTTTGCAATATCATATGTCAATTCACCATTCTAGAGTCTCTTCAAATCATCGATTAATGGCTGTAAGTATACATCAATGCCATCTGTCGGGTTCGATGGTCCCGGGACAATACAACTCAAGAACATGTATAGTTTTGTCATGCACATCTCAGGAGGAAGATTATACGGAGTGACAATAATTGGCCAACAAGAATACAGTGTTGCAGACGCTTGGATATAAAGAGTAAAACCATCAGAGCACAATCCAAGTCTTACATTACATGGATCATTCGCAAAATCAGGATATGTTTGATCAAAATGTTTCCAAGCCAACCCGTCACATGGATGCCGCATAACATTTGTATTTGCTGCGTTGTCATGATGCCATGTCATTTTGCTTGCAGTTTCCAATGATGCAAACAATCTCTGCAACCTCGGTATTAATGGCAGATAAAACATTGACTTAACCGACACCCGTTTCTGCTGACGATGCACATCACGGTTGCGGACCTGATACCTTGGTGCACTGCAAAATTTACACTCCTCCAGATCGCCGTCATTCACACCGAACTCGTTGTCGTAGAACAACATGTACCCATTAACGCAACAGTCGATCTTCTTAACTTGCAATCCCAACTTCGACACCAACTTCTTCGCTTCGTAATAACTAGCTGGCAGCTTTTCTGGTACATGCGACACATTCAACACCAGCTTGTTAATGAACTCCAAGCAATCATCAGGTACATTCCAATTTGACTTGGCGGCTAAAAGGCTCACGCACACCGATAATTTTGACTCAGAAGACCCTTCATACAACGGCCGGTTCACTTCCTCCATCATTGCATAAAACTTCAGCTCTTTTTGGTTCGGGATTATTTCCTCTTCGCCGCTTCCCTCGTATGACCGATTTACCCCAAGAGCGTCGCCAACCATATCTTCCATCCTATCAAAGTTTTCACACTCCGCATGCGCTTCACTGCTCGAGGCCTGTGTATTGTGTTCAATCTGGGTGTTAATATCCGCCGGCTCTTCTTCACCGTGATGTCTCCACACATAATAGTCATTCATAAATCCAACTTTTCTTAAATGAGCATTGACATCTTCTGGGCTCTTAATTCTCCCACACATACATTTAATACACGGACATCTTATCCCTCCTTCCGTTCTAAAATCTTCTAATGACTTCGCATGCGCAATAAATTGTTCAACTCCTTCCTTAAATTGCGCTTTAATCAACCTCATACCGGGATATTTTCTATCATACATCCAACTCCGTCGTTGAGATCTAATTTGATCCATTATCTATATATACTGAGTATTGTTGCCAATAATAAAAATTAATCAGGTTCAATATTTTATTTGGAAACTACCTTATTAACATATATTTATAGCATTATGTTTTTATAAAACTACTTTTATAAATTACAAAATATTTATTTGAATAATAAAATAAAATATTAATTAAATATAATTACTACAAAAGTCCAAAAACTATTATCCTTATGCATACCAATGCATAATTTGTCTTTATACATTATTATAAAAATGCGGTCAAAATAAAGTTCAAAAGTCAATAGAGACAATAGTTTTACGACGGAGGGGGTAATATTTTATCTACTAATTAATACATTAAACTAAATTAAATATTAACTAAATAAATTGGAGTTCTTTTTTTCTAACTAATTTTTACTAACTAGCTAATTTGAAGTACTTTTTTTTCTATCTAATTTAATTGGAATACGTTTTTTTCTTACACTTTTTTAATAACTATAACTAATATATTTACAAACAAGTTCTTTACAAAATATTAATTAACATTATTTAACTTATATTTTTAAAAACTAACATTATTATATTATAAACTTTATATAAATTTATACTAAATTAATTAACTACATAAAAATATAAAAATATCCTTAATTATAATGATAGGGGGCCGTACCAAAACAAAAATTATGGGATGAGGGAGTTTGAATTTGGAAACAAGCTAAGTTCTTTAATTTTAATATTTTTTATTCATTTGTTAATTTAAATTAATAAGTAATAACACTAATAATTAGAATTTGTCATTTTTTCTAACTATATCTTAAAATATAATATGCTTTTTTAAGTATAAATTTTTATATAAACAATAATAACATTATTAAGCAATAACTAAAAATAAATTACACAAGTCAAAATACTAACCTGAATTAATATGAGATGACGATGAGAAAAAGCTTCAAAAAAGCAACAATAACGTCCAACAACAACAACAACCTTAAATGATATATAAAATTAAAGATTTGTGTTAAAAAAAATATATAATCACAAAAAATATATAATCACATAATAATTTTGTAAAACAAAAAATAAATTAATAAAACTTACCGGTATATTAATAGAGATAGATGTGTTTGAGAAAATAAGCCGATGATCCAACAATGAACAACAATCACACCTAAAAAATAAAATTAAAGATTATAAAAAATGTGGAAATTAATTTAAATGTAGAGAAATAAGATTTACATAACAATTTTGTAAAATAAATTAAAAAATAAATTTGAAAAATATGTAATTAATAAACTAATATATTAACAAACAAGTTTCTTATACACTTTTTTAATAACTAATATATTAACAAACAAGTTTCTTTACAAAATAACATCGTTTTACACCAAATAAATTAATAAACTAAATACATTTTTTTTGCGATCGTTTTAAATTAAATTAGGTAAACTAACCTGAAATAAATGTTGAAATGTACAACGACGATCAAATGATCTCCACCGGAGGAATCCAACAACAATATAACTTGTGCAACAACAAGTTATATTTCACCCTAAAAAATATAATTAAATATTAAATAAATTAGACCAAATTTTTATTTTTATATATTATAACAAGTTTATTTACAAATTAACATTATTTTTATTAACTAATTTTTTTACAAAACAAACAATTAATGCATATATTAATATTATTGAACTTATATTTTACAATATTAATTAACATTATTTAACTTATATTTTTAAAAGACTAACATTATTATATTAAAGTATATAAATTTATACAAAACTAATTAACTACTTAAATATAATAATCTACTTAATTAAAAATAAATTATAACTTATTAATTAAGGGTGGGGGCGTACGAATTTTTTTTTAAGGGAGGGGGGGAGTTTGAATTTGGAAACGCACAGTGGGTGTTTCTTTCAATTTTTTGTATTATAATTTGCATTGTTAATTTAATGTAATAAATAATAATTAATACTAATAATTTATAATTTGTCAATTTTCACTAACTATCTCTTAAAACATAACATGTTTTTTAAACTACATATTTTTATATAAACAATAATTACATTAACCAACAATTAAAAATAAATTACACAAGTTTAAGTACTAACCTCAAATAATATGATGATGGTATGAGAAAAATCTTCAAACATCCAACAACAACCAACAACAACAACCTATAATAATAAAATCAAAAATTTGTGTCAAAAACATATATAATCACAAAGATTTAAATAATATATAAAAAATATTAAAATAAATTCATGAAACTAACCTTAATTAATAAAGAGATGAACAAATAGAAGAAGCTAGATAAATATAATTTGGGTGAAATTAAATATAAAGATATTTGAATGAAAGAAATTTTTTGACAGAAGATGAAAAATTATAATGTGATATTCGGAATATTTGTATATGAAATAAGGGAGATGAATGATATTTATAGAAGAATAATAATTAGAATGAATGTGAAGAATAAAATGTGAAGAATGGTATTTATATATAGGAGGAAGAGAGGGATGGAGTGTGTATGTATAATCTGCCCGTTGCATAACGTTCAATTTTGTTGTGGTCCCCACAAACCATTTGTGAGGAAATGTCTTTGATTTTCCTCAGAAATGTCCTGTCTTGTACGCGCATGGTCCCCACTTACCATTTGCGAGGACATTATATTTTTTTTCCTCACAAATGTCACTTTTTTAAAAGTGTTTCAGAACAGTCAGCCACCTTTTCAGAACGGTCAACCAGCTTTCCTCGCAAATGCCTTATTTCCTCGCAAATGTTCATTAAAATATTCGTTTGTCAGTCGCGCTTTTTGGTGGGGTCAAGGTTGGTCATTTCCGACGAAAATTCCTCGCTAATGGTTTGCATTTGGGAGGATTTTATTTTCCTCGCAAATGTTGGTTGGAAATGCACAAAATTCTTGTAGTGTTCACCATCTTAGCTTTTTTTGCTACTGATTTTTTCCTCCTTTTTCTTGAGGTTGATATTCTAAATCTACATCAAATCCATCATCCAACCCAGAGTCCTCTCATCCTCACTTGCATCTAAAACTACACTGTTAACCTCATTACCTTCAGTACTATCAGCTCCATAGTAAATACTATATGACAGATCATATTCATCACCTACTTCAACATCATTTCCATCACCTCAATGTTCTGGCCTATCTGATTGGTTAGGGACAGACATATGGGTTGGCTCATCAACAACTATGACTTTACTAGAATAATCAACAAGTATTTGCATCACATTGTTTGTTTCAGTTGCATACTCTAAAGCTTCATAAGCACCTTTGTCATTCAAAATTCTTTTGTAAGCATCATCATAGTCCTTATACTAGGGGCGGAACTACATACATGCCAGGGTGTGCACTTGCACCATCTGAACATATAAAATTTGCAGATATAATCTTATATTTTTGTATTTTGCACACCCTGAAAATTATTTTTTTGTACCTCTGATCCACTATTCCTCTCTTAAAGAAACAGAAGACCGTAAGAAGAGTACGAAGGGAAGAAGAAAAGTCGCAGTTGGCAATTAGAAGAAGAAAAAAAAGATTGCAAAGTGGTGAAAGAAGAGCAGCAAACAGACAAGAGAAGAAGAAATAAGTTGGCGGATACTGTTTTCTCTTTATGAGAATAACATAACAAATAATTAGGGTACTATGTAATGTTATATATGGGCTTAAGCCACTTAATTTTAAGAGTTGTTTGTTCTTATTTTTCTTCATTTGGCCAGAGTTTTTTTTTGTTTTTTGGTTACAAAAGAGATGTTCTTTTTTACTAATATGCTTATTGTTACACTTTTTTTCTTTTTTGTTTTTCTTCCTTTTTTAGTTCTTTTTTACATATATTGTTTAATTTTTTATTTAATTATAAGTTTTTATTTTACCTAATTTAAAAATATATTTTTTTGAACAATAATAATATAAATTATGGATTAGTTTAATTTTAATTTAGTTTAATCTTAACTTTTAATTTGAATTAAATCAAAATTTACTTCGTAAAAAAGTTTGCAAGAGGGTAATTAAATCTTAATTTAGCAAGTATGACCCAAATGTAATTATAAGGGGTGCATGGAGGGTGCACTAAGTAATTACATGTGAGTCATACATTGCTTAACTTTGACCCAGATCGAAGTTAGCAATCTTATACATATATTTTTATTTTTTTTCTATTAAAAAAAATTGATTGAATCAATGTCATATCACCCATTTTTTAAATAATATGGGTTCTTAGGTCAATACCCCCTGTAATTTTTTTTTGAGAACCCTGTAATATTTAAATTTTTGCAATATTCACCGGACTTTTTCAACCATTATATTTTGCGGGGGGGCGGTTTTTATTTGCGGTGGTTTAAAACCCCTACTAAAATTATATTTTGCGGAAGTTTTTAGAGGCGGTTCTGTTTTACGGGGGTTATATTATGGTTGAATGTGTTCATGGGGTATTGTAAAAAATCAAACATTACAGGGGGTATTCTCAATTTTTTCTATAGAGGGTATTGCAAAAATCATGTACTCCCTCCGTCCCAAAATAAGTGTCATACTTGCCAAAATTGTTTGTCCCAAATAAGTGTCATATACTATTTATAATATTAGTTTTTACTATTTTATCCTTTAAAACAATCATTAGGTAAGAGAAAAAGTATACTCAAAAATCTATTTTTTAGTATTCCAATGTTTACTACCAATAAAAATAGAGGGTATTTTAGTAAAATTCATATTCTATCTCTTTCTTTTACACACTTTTCTTAAAATGTGTGATTTGGTCAACTGCGACACTTAAAAATGAGACGGAGGGAGTACTTTACAAGGGGTATATATCTATTAACCCTTTAAATAATAATGTCGAGGATTCAATGGATAAGAAGATTTAACATTGGATGGTGGGCGCATGGTATGTGGTCCTGGAGGTTAATTTGGACTGAATTTGTTGAATGATGAGCAACAATTGGCAGCGGCCAATTTGCAAGGTGTGCTGGATCAGATTCAGTTACATTGGAACACGCTAGATAGACGTCGATGGATGTCAAACACTCTAGGTTTATTCACTGTAAAATCTGCCTATTCTTTGTTGCAAGGTTTGCTTCCAGCCTAGTCTGGAGTATGCAATAAAGAAGCTATGGAAGAACATCGTCCCTTCGAAGGTGCTTATTTTTGGATGGCGGTTGCTCTTAATGAAATTGCCAACTAAAGAAGCTTTATTTCGCAAAGGTATTATTTCTAATCATGAAGATAGGATTTGTGTGTTGTGCAAACAAAGCTACGAGGATATAGATCATATTTTTCTATATTGCAACTTCACTACTAGGGTGTGACAACACGTGTATAGGTGGATGCATTGTGTACTTATTTTTCCGTTAAACATTATTGATCATTTTTTGAGTATAGGCAGCTTGGTTAAAGTCCGGAATGGCAAGGATTTTTGCCATCTCATATAGTTGACTACATTGTGGTGCATTTGGAGTTTATGGAACAATATTTTGTTTAGAGGGACTACTCTCAATTTTACCTTTCTAATAGATCACATTGTCCGATCCATTTGTCTTGGTTTTGATTTATAGGTAGAGGGCAATTGTTTAATGTATTTTTTGATCATTGGTGTATCAATCCTTTGGATTGCATTCGGGGGAATTTTGTATCATAACCTCCTTTGTGAATTGTAAGGGTTGAGTACCCCTTATACTCCTTATAATTCCAATCTTGCTTATCAAAAAAAAAACATTGATATTAATGTTATTTATTGAAAAAATGGATTGGGAATACCGAGTTGAAATATTATACTTTTAAAACTATATATTTGAGAGACCGGAAGTGAATTAGTTTATGATATGAAACTATAATAAAGAACTTTTCATAATATACTGGTGATTCAAGCCATGACCTAAAGGAAAATGGATGATAAACTAATTAACAACTCTCTTGATGCTAAAGCTTTTGCTTTTGTATCATTTTTTGTATAATTAATTAGTTCTTAAAAAATGAATTTTATAGGAAAGTATTATAATGTCTGCAATCTGTTAGTATACTGATTTATACAACTAAGTAATTAAATTGTATATATACGTACTAAGTGACAAAGTAGTAACTTGTGTTTTTGTTAACTTATAATAAGAGAAATTCCATCCATCTTAAATTATTTATGAGCATCATGTCTTAAGTTGATGTAGTATTTAACTAATTATATTGGCTTAAGCCCATTGTCCTTAAACCTAATGGGACATCATGTCTCTTGTTACTCGTTCTATATAAGGGGAAGCATCTATAATATTTTATCCTTCATTTCATCTTATTTATATCTATAACGTGCTTCTTCGTTATTTATTTTTTTGTTCTCTCGAGCTTATTTCGTATTTCATACTTTGTGGTTTTTGTAACTTGTGTTCATGGATATACTATTTTATCTGCCGCCTCACAATTAAGTTGATCCGGCACAAGTGCACAACCATTTTACACCATCTCAATAAACATCTTCGAAGCTTCCCTCAATTTAAACCCCTCTGTTAAAAAACCTAAACAACAAATTACAATTAAGAGAATTCAAAACAACTCCTTTAAAAATCGTATCATCAAGCACATTCATAGCATCATCAATATCATTGTTATAACAATATATTGCAATCATTGAGTTACACATTGAGGTTGTCAACTGAAATATAACTTTCCTCAATATAATTTCCCAAAAAAACTCAGCCATCATTATATAATGAAACCTAACACACTCATCAAGAACAATCCCAAAAAACTTAATTCCCGAATAACATCTTCTATCTCTCAATAAATCAGAAAACTTAAAAGCTTCACAAATATAATCCCACCAGAACCTTTAGTCAAGGTGCACAAAAACCAATCATAAGCACAAACATTAACAGGATCCCAACCAATTTCAAAAATCATATCATAAAAATCCTCCTTATAGCACCAATAACATTCCCCTCACTTTCCAAACCTTCTTTCAAAATAGCATAAGTATCATAATTAGGTTTAACCAATTTCTTAGCAGTTTACAAATAATTACAAGCTTCAAAAAATATACCACTTGCACAAAAACACTCAACAAAAAATTCAACGAAACAACATCCCATACACAACCATAACCATCAATCACCTCATAATTCGTAACGACATCAACAATTCTACTTTCCCCAACATAACAAGTAAAAAGCAAAGCAAATGTAGACTGTGAAAGCAAACATGTCCGACTTATCAATTTCACCACAATGCACATTGCCCTAAATAGTGATTTTTACCTAAAATATCAATTACTAGATTCCAAGCCTAAGGAGTGTGGTTGAGGTTGATACGGTGACCGGACCAACGAAGGACTTGAAATCTTGAGCCAAAAATTGATATCTGAGTTTGAGGACTTGTTCGAGATCTTGTGGTGAGACATCAATGCAAGAATCTTCTAGATATTTCTCGACAGTTAACAAAGAGTTTTGTGGAAATGATTTCCAATATGGGTTTTGTTTTATTAATTGCGGTAATGGAAATCAAGAGAGGGTTGTGTTGGTTTGATGAAGTGAGGTTGATGGTGATGAAATCGAATTGTTTATTTCTCTTTCTGTTTACACTCATGTTTCTTCTTCTTTTGCAAAAACACTACAACTGTAACAGAGCGAGAAACAAAACCATAAGATTATTTCAATTTATTCTAACTCCTTAGTGTTTTTGCAAAAAAATAAGAAACATGTGTGCAAAGTTATGATTCAATTTCAGCACTTTCACCATCAACCTCACTCATTCAAACTAACACAACCTAATCTCGATTACCATTAAAAACCATTAGACAAAACAAATTTTTTTTGAAATCTTCTCCAAGAACTGTTTGTTAAGCGTCGAGAAATCTCTAGAAGATTATTGCATAGATGTCATAATGCAATACATCGAACAAGTCCTCAAAATCAGTAATCGGTTCCCGACTCATGGGTTAAAGTTATTCCGTTGGGACGGTCACCAAATAAACGTCAACCACACTCCTTACGCTTGGAATCTGGTAATTTATATTTAAGGTAAAAATATCTTATTTGAGGCAATGTGCATTATGGTGAAATCAATGAGTCGAATAAGTTTGCTTTGACCATCTACATTTGCTTTGATTTTTGCTAGTTATGTTAAGGTAGGTAAAATTGCTAATGTTGTTACGACTTTTGAGGTGATGAATGGTTAGGGTTGTGTTAGGGATTTTGTTTTGTTGAATTTGTTGTTGAGTGTTGTTTGTGCAAGTGGTAGATTTGTTGAAGCTTGTAATTAATTGCGGATTGCTAAGAAATTAGTCAAACCTGATTATTACACTTATGTTATTCTCCGTAGCACCCACAACATTCCCATTGATCACTTTCCAACCCTTACATCAAAATAACATAAGTATCCTAATCAGGTCTAATAACTTGCTTAGCAATTCGCAAATAATTACAAGTTTCCACAAATCTACCACTTGCAGAAACAACACTCAACAACAAATTCAACGAAACAAAATCCCTTACACAACTCTAACCATCCATTACCTCAAAATTCGTATTAGCATTAGAAATTTTACCTTCCTTAACATAATTAGAAAAAATCAAAGCAAATGTAGATGGTGAAAGGAAAATCTCATATGTTTTGTATACACTTCAAACCGGAAAACCAAGAAAACAAATATTTTGGTATCAAATGAACTTCAAAACTACATGAAATCAAAGAATGCACACTTTCAAGTCAAGTTAACCATCAAAACATTCTCACGGTACAAACTTTTAACAAAATTATCATTTTCACAAAAACAAAATTCAAATATCCTTGTCACAATTCATCACATCTCATAATCAAAATAAACATGACTAAAAATAAAATTAGAAAACAAGCACACAAAAAGAGTTAATCTTCAAACGTCATCGTCCTACAACTCTTCAAATAAATTTTTGATTTTCATGTTAACTTATGACTTTAAAAAGGATACACAATTGTACTCTTTCAACATCACAATGATCTAGATCTTGATTGAAAAGAGAGATAGTAATGATATTATGAAGTTTAGAGAGATCTAGATCTAGATCACTTATTGATCTGTTATGCAAATACAATAAAGATATTGATACCATCATATATCCTCTGACTTATCACATATTAAAATGTTATGTAAATACAATCTAGATATCAATATTATCAATCACTACATATATAATCCTAAACATCATAGTAAACCAATAAAGGTACAAACTTGATAGTAAGAACTCACAAAGACACAACACAAACAAGAAAGAAGAGAAATAAATAAAATTAGACAAGCAACCAAAAAAAGGAGAAGAGAATTTTAGAAAGGAGATATCTTACCTTATGGTATATAATGAAATGATTGTGACTTTAGTTTTATAATGAATTTTTCGGATTGAATTGAAAATGAAGACAAGAATAAAAAAAAAAATGAGGATAGATATAAAGAGGTTTAGAGAGATCTATATCTAGATCTCATTTTGAAATTTATATGAAAATACGATATAAAGCCAGATCTAGATCGCATAATAAAATGTTATACAAAATAAGATGTAGAGCTAGATATCATCATCCTACAACTATAATCAAATAAAATTTTTGAGAGATCTAGGTCTAGATCGCATATTGAAATGTTTCACAAATCCGATCTAGATCTCAATATCATTAATCACTATATTCATTCTAAACGTCATATATATATATATATAGGTAGTAAAAACTCACAATGACATAACGCAAACTAGAAAGGAGAAAAAGAAACAAAAATAGACAAGCAACAAAACCAAAAAAAAAAGAGTTAAAAGAAAAATAGGCTTGTGGTATAATGAAATGATTGTGACATCAGTTTTATAATGAATGAATTTTTTGGATTTAATTGAAAACTAAGACAAATAAACACTAAAGATGAGGATAGATATTGAGGTTTAGAGACATCCAGATCTAGATCTAGGTTGTATATTGAAATGTTATGAAAATACAATCTAAATCTTGATATCATCATCCCACAACTTAAATCGTAGTTTATAGAGATCTAGATCAAGATTGCAAATTGAAACATTACGCAAATACGTTCTAGATCTCGAAAAATCATTAACCACTATATACACCCAAAACATGTATATAGGCACAAATTTCGTAGTAAAAATTTACAATTACTCAACACAAACAAGAAATGAAAGGAGTGAAAGAAACAAAAATAAACCATAAAAAAACAGAGAAGAAAAAAAGGGAGAAAGGAGATATATCTTGTGGTATAATGAAATGATTGTGTCTCGTTTTTATAATGCATTTTTGGGATTGAATTGAAAGTGAAACCATGTATAAACACTGAAAAGGAGGATAGATTCATATGAGCTGAAAATGATGATGGATTCATAAGGGCCCAATTTGATATATTTATTTGAGATTTTGTAATCAACATTTAAAAAAATTATTTTTCAAGTTGGAAAAAATTTAAATGATTATTTTAACAAAAAAAAAGTCGTTTCTTTTTAGGTGGGAATAAATTCAATTTTTGTAGTGAGAAAGAAAATAAAATATAAAGTAAGCAATTAAATGATATAGTTGGTAACTCATTCATAAATATCTATTTATCTGCGGTCAAATGTTTTACCACTGAAAAGAATTACCAAATTCAAAATATCTATTTATAATACTTTTATATTTAAAATAAGGTATATATTGAATTTTATTTAGAATAATTTAAAAATGAGAGAAAACTAAATAAATGGTTAAAATGATGAGTAAGTCATTCATGAATATAAATTTTTAATGTTTTTGTTTTAGGATATATAGTAAATATAAATTTCTATTTATAAAATTCTACTTATAAGAATTGTTTCAAACTGGACTAAAGCCCAATTCATCTTACAAAGGTCCAATTCTCCACAAAGAGATAAATTGACATAAAGTATTACTCACCTCCATCGAAGCTTGCATTGTGCTACTCTTAACCGCAGCGTGCCCTCGTTAATTGAATTTCCACCAACATGCAAGGACACTCTCATTTGTCTAATATATACTCTTAAACCCTAAATCTCAAAGTAGACACTCTTATCCATCTCTTAACAGTTTTCATCGACCAATATTGACTTGAACGTCAGAGTGTTAACATATTTTGCAGGTACCTCCCTCTCCATCGCTGAGGCTGGTACAAGAAACCATCACAAATCAACCACCAAGATGATACCTTTTTCAGCGGAGCTGTCCGATTCTGTCCCAAACGGAACAAGAAGAGTGATAAGAGTTTGACATTTTGACATCTGCACAAAACTATTTTTAAAAAAATTATTAGTGTACACTTTGGTTAATATAAATTTTGTAATAGTAAAATTAATAATAATTATTTGTAATTTATTTTTTATACATTTTAGGATATATACTAAATATATTTTTTTTATTAGCGTGATGTAGGTATGACATTTCAACCGTCGTTACCGATGATTAATACCAATCGTGGAACATGTAGGACAGACAAGATAGTTTCTCCTGTCCTTAACTAAATTATTTTTATACACATGACTCAAATATCAAACATAAATTGTGTTCTGGACAGAACTCATATTTATTCGTGGGAGATAAATGAGGGTATGTTATGACCCGACCTCAAGTCCACATCTTTGAGAGATTGTCCTATTTGTGGTTAACCCGTCACAATTTTGTCCTTTGTAATAAAGGTGTCTCGGTTTTTTTATTTTTTGATACACAAATGTTAGTTGTTAGTTGTTAGTATATTATACATTTTTTTCTCCTTTGTCAAAATTCGAACCCTGGACCCTCCATCAGCTCCTTAACCCTTAGCTCAACTAGTCAGCTTAACCAATTGAGCGTCTCGGTTAGTTTGAAGAGTGTGGCGTGTTGTATATAAACTACCGTTAGCCTCGAGTTCCAAACAATGTGGGACGATCAAGGTGAGCCAGAACAAATTGATAGCTAAAATGAATAAAAATAACACTTCTAAGCTGATATGCGCTAACGTTAATTCATATCGGTGATCATTTAACTTATATATACACATTATATTAGAGCATAATCTTTTATTATAAATGTTTGTTACGATGCTTAAAACTCAAGCATCAATTAAACCTAATTTTTCTCTCTCAAATACTAAACATCAATTATTATTATTATTATTATTATCAAAAAAACGTGTGGTACCTTACAATTCAAATTTGTGTATTAATTAATGTATCTTATAGTATTCTAAAACTTTGATTAACTCATTTTTCCAAAAAGAATAGCACATGTTAATTGTTATTGTTGTGTTAATCTTTTCATCTTCTAAACGTTTTTTGTTTTCACAACACTATTCTAGAAAATCATTCAACCTACTTAGTATTTTATTTTCTTTCTCAATACGGTCATGAAACAATGGTACACGTACGTAATTTGCATCCACTGTCTTGAAGCCTTAAGTTACTTATAATATAAGCGGTCTCAATGGAGTAAAAAAGCTGAGTTAACTATAGTCCTATTGTGAGCCAAATGATTGAGCCAGTATAATCAAACATTATATCTTTCTCAATTTTGATTATGACTTTGAAAGTGAATTAAGTAGCCTCATACATTGCACATAATAAGTATAAAACTAATAAAAAAAATATTGATATGAGATAGTAGCGTGGTTCCGTGAAAACAACTTCATAGTTTCACTTCAATCACTTTAGTCTTGCAGTCAGTGTGGTTTTAAGATGTTCTGTGAAAATATTCACTTTTTGGTTATTTTTTTGATATCATGTGTTATTTTAATTTTGTATATTTTAGATATCAAAATGGGAACTTTATATGATGTATGAATATAAAAAGAAATAATTGTTCCTAGTAAATTGACCGTTGCCATAACAATAAATTAGAAACCGTTGCTTATACAGATAAGCAACACAACACAACCGTTGCGAAAAGAAAGTGTAAAACCGTAGCTACAGAATAAGCAACATTTCCATAATTGTGTCTCAAAGTCAAAAATCATTGCCATTGGAATGCAGCAAAGACTGTGAGTAAAACTTAAAAAACCGTCGCCAATAGAAACGGTCACGGTCGTATAGAGCACCCTCATGAAACCTTTGCTGAACCGTTCCTTAAAGATACAGGTACGGTTTTTCGGCTTTTTGCAACGGTTTTTGAAGGTTGCCTAAACTGCAAACTGTTGTAGTGGTGGTTTTAAGATGCTCTAAATTTTCATATTGGATTTGAGTTGGCCATTTTAAAAATCAATTCTTATTAGTATCACACTTTACCATTGCTCTGTTTTACGCTATTGAAATTATACTATTGCTCTGTTTTTCTATCTTTGAATTATGTGGTATTTTTTTTTTTTTTTTTTGATAATGAATTATGTGGTATTTCAATTAAACCATGTCTCTATTTTTATGTTTAAGATAAGTAGTTAGAACAAACTACTTATCAATTAAACCATGTCTCTATTTTTATGTGGTATTTCAATTATGTGGTATTTCAATTAAACCATGTCTCAATTTTATGTGGTATTTTTATGTTAAGTCCATCACTCCATTGAACAAACTAACACTTTGTTGTAAATATCATCTTTAAAATAACATAAAACAATTTTTTTCAATATTTTATCCTTATTAAGTTCCTCTACATTTTTAAATTCAAATAGACTCATGTGTGATTTTTTTTCCTATAAGCTAAAATTAGACTAATTACATGAAAATATGTAATTAGTTATTTAAATGTAATCTTATTTACAAAGTGACTGAATAAATGTCATGTCAACCATTTTTAATTTAATCAATGTTGAGGATTCAATGAAGAAAAAGATTGATCAACATATTGTTGTTGAAAAAATGGATGAGAAGCTTTTTCCAAGTAAGTATATTCTCCCTATAAAACTCTTTTGAGAGATTGGGAAAAATTTATGATATGAAATCATAATAAAGAACGTTGGCAGTGGCGGAGTCACTTGTGGGCTAGAGTGGGTTGTAGGCGCCCTCTTGTTTTTTTCAAAAAAAGTTTATACCATTAGTATGTATTATGCTTCAAGCCAAATAATGTGACGGTAATGTTTGCGATGTTTCCCCTCTACAAGACCGCCAACAGAGACGAAATGTTGTACGACATCAACAAAAAGCACACCCGATCTACCCAACCACCTAATTAAACACTGATGACCACACATGTGTGATGAAAGAGCAAGTGAATAGATGATAAAAAGAAGATGAAATGGAAAAGGAGAAGTAAATGATGAATATAGATGAAAATGAAAGAAGAATAAATTTGATGGAGAGAGAGAACAGAAGAATTTGAAAAGTGAGAGAAAGGAAAAGAAAAGATAGTTAAAAAAATAAAAGTAAGAATGTATAAATAAAATGTACCATTGTGTTGTATATATTTTTGTTTATGGTATTTGTCTCAATATACTAGTATATCCTTTCTGTTTTTAGTTTAAAACAATCAAATAATCAAAAAGCCAATTAAGTAATAAATAATAACTTAATAAAAGTCAAGACAAGTAAGTGTAGTTTTTCCTTAAATAAATCACCAAGACATAAAACAATTCATGATATATTTGTTGGCAAAAGAAACCAACAAAACTTGTATATTTGCTTTGATCGATTGTTCCTAGGATCGTAGATTTCTATCCTTGTGAATTTGCATCTAGGGATATTGATCTTATGCATTGTACAAAATGACATTGTTTAAATCACCATTTTACTACTTATCAAAAGTCAACATTAATGGAAGGCCATATACAACTAAAGATTTATTTTTCTTCGCTGAGTAACAAACTCTATACATGTATAATTATAGAATGATTGATACAATTTTTAGTTTAACCCGTAAAAAATGTCGAAATTGTTAGGCTAAACGTAATTACTGGATTCAAACATCAGCTTCTCCACTTATGTGTGTGATTTTATGAATTTATAATTACTTTTTCGTTTCATCTATATACCAAAAGAATAATTATTGTTTACAATTTTTTGTCAAAAATAATGGTCTACACAATCTATCTAGACCAAATGCATCGGTCATTATATGAATTTGAAAAGCAATCATTTTCTTGTAATAAAGACTAGAATGAGAGGTCGACAAATGATAGTTCAACTGACAATAAATGTTAAAATTGTTTGATTGAATATTCATGATCGACGTTCGAATTTCGATCTCATCACTTTGTGTATATTTTCAATAATTTATTATTTTATTTACATATAAAAAAAAACTATAATGAGAGTCTCCCTGAATTTAACCGATATTGCATTTAATATGAAATTTTAAAAATAGACTAGGAGTAATTTTCAACACATTTACTATATATATAGTGAAACTTAATTACACTTCTCGTTAATCTATCTATAACAATTCATAGAAAGCCATGCCTTTATACAACACAAAACCCATTTTCTTAATCCTTGTTCCACTCCTCATGCTTCATCACAATCCGAATTTATCTTTTGAATTCCTCAATTTTTCTGGTCCATATATAAACGACATCATAACCTACCAAGGTGATGCCATTGTATCTAATGGTACCATTGAACTCACGAAAATAATAAACAATACAAGCATGTCAAATAGTGTTGGTAGAGCCTCTTATGCTCTTCCATTACGCCTTAATGATCCCTTAATTGGTGAAGCAAGTTTTACAACCATATTCTCTTTTCTTCTGAAATCAAATGGACAAGGTTTTGGAGATGGAATTGCATTTTTCATTGCACCATATAACTCGTCAATTCCGGCATATTCTGGTGGTGGATATCTTGGTCTTTTCGATAACAAATATGCTTTAAAAACCTATCTAAACGATATTGTTGCCGTTGAATTTGACATGTACCCAAACGAGTGGGATCCGCCGTTTCCACACGTGGGTATTGATGTAAATTCAATTAAATCGGTAGAAACAGTAAAGTGGGGAATTGAGAGTGTAGAGAGTTTTTTTACAACGGTGGTTGCTACAATTAGTTATGATGCTCTTATACATAAGTTAAGTGTTGTTGTAAGTTATCCTGAAGATACAGGGAATGTAACTACAATTAATCTCTCAAGTGAGGTTAATTTGAAGGAAATTTTGGAAGATTGGGTTAGTGTTGGGTTCTCGGGTTCCACGGGATTATTGGCCGAAACACACAAGATTCTTTCTTGGACTTTTAGCTCAAGCATGCATATTAATAAGTGAGAAAAATGGAGAGAATACTCGCTCCAATGCTCTATTTCGATTCGTTAATCTTCATTTGCTCAAAAGTTATGTGTCTACCAATTTATATGGATCAATTTTCAAAAAAACATAAATTTACATAAATTTTTAAGTAAGTTGTGCTTTAAGTTTATTAGGGCCGGCTTGGCCCTCCAAAAAAATATTTTTAGGTATTTATATGATTATATTTAATTCATATTTGATATAAAATAGGCTTAAATATATTTTTGGTCCTCTAAATATTTTTAAGATTTCACTTTGGTCCTTTAACTATTTTTCGTTCCATTTTGGTCCTTTAACTATTTTTTCGTTCCGTTTTGTTCCTCTAACTTTCATTATGTTAATTTATTTGGTCCTAATTATCGTTTGAAAAATAACAAAAATGTTAATTTTGCGTACGTGACACTTAGAAACTTGGTGGTTTTGGTGTGAGATCCAATAGGAAAACGCCACGTGGTCAGAGACCTCCTTCTTCATCGCGTATGGAGCTTCTTCCATCATCGTCTCCGTCCACATCACCGGTGATCTTTCCAGTCACGAAACTTTACGAAACGATACTCCAAAACTTCATATTATTCACACTGAATCCAAATCTGATGTCTGTTTTTCATTAGAGGCTTCTACCTCTCGTTTTTTCCATTTTTCTAACGGTTAGGACCAAGTAGGTTAACAGAATGAAAGTTAGAGGACCAAAGTGGAACGAAAAATAGTTAAAGGACCAAAGTGAAACCTCGAAAATACTTAGAGGATCAAAAATGTATTTAAGCCTATAAAATACTAATATGAAGATTTGATTGATTAATTTGCTTAAAAAGTGTTAGGAGAGAGACTTTTTTAAGTAGCTAAAATATATTTTGAAGATATTTATTATAAAATAACTTTTTGTTTATGTTAGTTATACAGATAAATGACTAATTTTAAAGTTTTTTTTTGACCAATTTTTAAGTTGTTGATGCTATTTATAATTTAATTAAATAAATGATGTTATTTTAAAAAAAGTAGTATGTTTTTTTGTTACAATTTTTTTTATTAGAGATCTAGTTTAATTATTTGCTTGAGACCTCCAAAATATCGGGGTCGGCACTGAAGTTTATTCTATACATATGAACACTCCAGTTATTGTTGGAACACACTAAAATTGATCAAGAATTTATACACACAATACACAAGATTAATGCGCGTGCAGAAAAGCTATTGGGCATGAGAAGGACGCTAATACACAAACACATATACACACTATGATGAGCAATGTTGCAGTGCAACAATGGTGCTTATGATTGAATGTGAAAGAACAATGAACTAGTTGAATTGAAAAAGAGAAGAGAATAAGGAGGAGGAGGAGGAGAATCTTATTCATTGATCACAAGCACTACAATGATGTAACAACATTGTAACTAGATACAAAAAAAATTAGTAAGTTGTGCTTTAAGTTTATACTATATGAACACTGTAGTTGTTTTTTTTTTTTTTTTTGAAGAAACTGAACACTGTAGTTGTTAATTATTAACGTTAACATCATACGATAATAACTGTTGGTCAAAAAAAAAATCATACGATAATACTAACGTACATAAACATATTAATTTGTAGATAGCATACATTTTTCCTTTTGAGTAATTGTAGCTAGATACCAAACATGAATCTAAAATATCAAGATATCATTAAAAAAAGATAAGAGATTATAAATATGAGTGAGTTCTCATACCAAAACAATATGAGTGAGTTCTTACTAAATATATAAATATTAGGGTCCGTTTGATTAACAAAATAAAATTATTGAACAAAACAATACAAGATAGAACAACACTAGACAAACGCTTAAGATATTAAACAAATTTTATCTTGTACGATAATTGTGGAGAAATTGTTATTTTAGTGACTTAGAGAACTTGTACTGAGAACTAAAAAGTTGTCTCGTGATTCAGTGTGTGACAAGAATATATGTTTTTATCCAATCTCTTGACTCATAATTTATTCATTCCCAATGAGAGTTTTAAAATCAAACACAATAGAATCGGTCCCTTATTTTTTCAAACACACATGATAGAATCATTTTCTTGGATGAATTGTTCTCGCGGTGGTTGTGGTTGTATGTTATGGTTGTGATGGAGGAGGTACCTACAAAACAAGATCAATACTCCGACCCTCAAGTCAATATGAGTATGATGTGGAATGAATGGAGATTAGGGTAAATTGATCATACCATGGTGTGATACCATGGTGTGGCTTCAAGCCACAATTAAATAGAAGGATTTTCTATACAGAGGGGCGTTGCATGCTGGGAATGACGTATAATATTCAGAATGCATTCCATGCACAAAGGTATTTTGGTGTAAAAGTTACACCTTTAGGATCATTTTTGGCTTTGTTGGAATGACAGGAGGAAAGCGAGGTGGAAGCGCTTCTGTACGAAGCGAAGGGATGGATGGTTAGATCAATGGTTCACGTAGATACTTCCTTGGAGTCCTAAAGATGTTGATTTGGAGAGAATTGTTTGGTTGCAAATCTAAGGCATTTCAGTTCATGCTTGGAACAATGATTTTTTTCGATCTTATTACGTAACAATAAGGGAGTTTTATGTATGCGGACAACGTAAGATCTAAGAAATTAACCATGAATGTAGCTCTAGTATTAATATGTACGTCCACTCAAAAACCAGTGGATGAGTTCTTTGATGTAACTATTATGGAGTAGTGTTTTTTCATCTTCGTCTGGTGGAGGATACATACAGCCCTATGATGTTGTCGCAAGACAATAGTCAGAATGGGCGTGCCTATAGTGATTATGGTTTGGAAGAGGATGAGGAAGAGGTACGAGAGTTGTTGGAGGAGGTGGCAGAATTGAAAGGAGAATCAAAGGGGGAGGGAGAAAATTTAATGTTTTTAAAGTCCGTAGTTAATACCAATAATGATCTTTTATCTCATGTTGAAGACTCAAACTGTTTGAATTGTTTAAGTAATGACAAGGAGAAAAGGGTGGTGAATTCAAATGTTTCCTTTAATACCAATACCAAAATCTAGTGGAGCAATTTTTCTATCAAGGAGGGAATTGGTTGAGTTTGAAAGGAGGGGTGTTGTTGAGGTGGATTTGTTTAATGAGGGTAATGTTGTTTTGTTAGGCCAGGAGGTAGGGTCTGGTGGGCCTACAAAAGTCATTGTCACACATAAAACATGTCAAGGGGGTATGATGAGGAGAATATCTTGTTTAGAGGGGGTGGATTGTGTCATTAAGCCCAATTATGATCATGATAAGGTGGAGAAAAAGGGAGTTGTTTATAGTGATGGGTCTCGGTTAGTTTATAAGAGGTTGGTTAATGGGTCGGTTTCAAAGTTTGTTGTTAAACAAAAGGTGATATAGCAAAACCATAATACAACATCCAAGTCTACTGAAGGTGTTTCTTCCGCAACTAAGAGCAAACAGCAGCCTTCGAATCACAGTACATGCTCGATAGAATCATGTTCATTATCGACAAAATCTGCTGCTACTGAATTTTGCTCCAATATAGTTGAAGGGTATTACAACTGGGAGGGCACGCACACGGTTGTTGGTCCGGAAGGTGGAACGGGAAAAGTATCTAACTATTTTGTAGGGACTTCTATTAATTGTGAATCGATCACTTCGTCTAATATTGGTAATTGTCATAGATTTTTCTTGTGAAAATATAAGCAGGAGGTTGCCTCAAAAGTATGGAACGGAGTAGTGATGTTGTGTGTCGAAGAACATTTGGGAATTCTATTAAAACAATATTGAGGAGTTTTGAGCTTGTGTCGGGATTGAAAGTTAATTTTAGCAAGAGTATTCCTTCCTCATTTTTACATTGTGTTGTTGAATCTATTCCTTTCGGTTTCCTTGGCTTACCGGTGGGGACTAACCTGAGAAGACAAGCTACTTGGTTTCCTATTATTGAGTCCATAAAAAAATGCCTTAGTGCTCGGACTGATCGTGTATTATCAATAGATGGAAGGGTGACTCTTATTAATTTTGTGTTATCTAGTCTACCACTTTAATTTTTTTCCATCTTTAAGGTCCCATCTTGTGTGCTAAAAGAGTTGGTGAATATTCAAAGGAATTTTCTATGGGGATGAGGAGGGGAGTGAAAGAAAATGTGTTGGGTGAGTTGAGATCATATTTGCCAACCAAAAAATAAGGGAGAATTAGGAGTTAAAAATTTGGAGTTGTTTGATTATTCACTTTTATGCAAGTGGAAATGACGGTGTCTAAATAATAAAGAGACTCCTTGGCATAACTTGTTGAGGTTTCGTTATTATTCGTTCATGGCAAAAATTTTGTATAAGGAAGGGAAGGAGAGACTTAAAAAAGCCTCCCTTTCCCTCCTTGGCAAATTTCTTACATGAAAACAAGAATTATGAAAATAACTAAACATGAAATTCAAGGAATTAATTTCAAATAAACATTTCCCTCTTGTATCTATGCAAGAATGGTGACCTGACCAAAACAAATTATATATTATAATATTAAAATTTCGCCAAATGTACATTTATTTTTGTTGACAGAAGTGTTTGGTTTAAAAATAATAATAATTAATTATTTGTGTCCATAACTTAAGACTCTATTATAAAAAGTTTTTGTCCCTTTTATCTGTTTTTTATATCTTACAATAAATATTGTGATAAAACATCAATAAACTTTCTTTTTTAAAGAATAAATTCATAAAAACAACATCCACTCTCGGTAATATATATTATTATTTCTATCTATTTTCTTAATTCTTATGATTTAAGCAATATAATCTTATAATTAGAAACAGAGTGTGTTATTAATATGATTACCGAGCGCTGCACTATGTTAATTGCATATTCAACACAAGCCATAGCTGCTTTTTATGCAAAAGCTGGAATTTCATTGTTTGAATCACCCCTTCATAACAATTCAACACATGGATGTGTATATCGAAGTTGTATATGAATTCAACAATGCTTAAGTTTATGGACTATTTGGTGTGTAAACATGTTTAGATCTCATCGTAAAATCTAACTCATAATATTATCAGGGTGTCTTTTTCTTTTTGGTACATCGGAAATATAAATTGCTCCTACCAAGCATCGAACCCTGAATTTCCCCTACTCAACTTATATGTCCCTCAGCTCTTACCACTTGAGCTATCCTAAACATATTTTATATTGCTCAGATTCTCAGACTGTTAGATATATAAATGTGTTTGAAACTTTTTTAAACTAGTGTAAAATTTAGCTTTAACACATTTTAATATTAATTAAGTTTCTTTAGCTGGTCATGGCCTGCCTTGTATATACAACTTATATTTTTGTTAGTCTTATATTTTCCTATATATACATATTTTCATCTTATTGGTTATATATCTCTCATAACATTGGAATTAATTCTAAGTACCAAATTTAGTAAATCATGGCCATCAATAAATCAAGGAATCAAATACTTTTCATCACCATCATTTCGTTCCTTATTTTAGCTAAAAATGTAAACTCAACTTCATTCACAATCAATAGTTTTGACCCATACCAAAACAATGTTAAACTTGAAGGCAACACCTTCATTTCAAACGGGTCCATCTTTCTCACAAGTGCCATCCCAAAGAGCGCCGGTAGAGCCTCTTACGCTGCACCAGTGCATCTTTGGGATGCAAAAACTGGCAGCCTCGCAGGCTTCACTTCCGTCTTCTCTTTTGTAGTTGCACCATATGGGCCCGAGCGATTTGGTGATGGAATCACATTCTTTATTGCACCCTTCAATTCGGTCATCCCAAAAAATTCGAGTGGTGGATTTCTTGGACTATTCAATGCCGAAACCGCTTTGAATTCTTACCAAAATCAAATTGTTGCTGTTGAATTTGATTCCTTCGGAGGGAATCCTTGGGATCCTGTATATCCCCATGTTGGCATCGATGTGAACTCTATCGCTTCGGTAAAAACAGAGCCATGGAGTACCGGAAGTGTTGCAAATGGTTTCACTGCAGTTGCTTTGGTGAATTACGAACCGGTAACAAAAAATTTAAGCGTTTTTGTAAAATACCCTGAAAGCTATTTTGTGAATGGAACTTCAAGTAGTGTCTCTTTTGTGATTGACTTGAGGACTGTGTTACCTGAATGGGTTAGAATTGGGTTTTCTGGAGCCACTGGACAATTAGTTGAATTGCATAAGATTCTTTCTTGGAGTTTCAAGTCAAGTTTCTAGTAATGTGGCAAGAAGATTACATGATCGAGTACTTATTTATGTGTTTTATTTATAATAAACATAATTTGATATTTGTTACTATTTAATTTGTTGTACTGAACTATACTAAATGTTGCTTAGTTTACCTTGCATTGCAAGGTATTGGATATTGAGTTTTAAGAGTTGAATTAAAAAACTACACTATTATATTTAAATCTACATTTATTAAATTATGCATTGAGTAAATTAAATCTTGAACCCAGATGAATCGTGTATGGTGGGAGTGTTCGCTGGCTGTGAGTCCTCACATATGAAGATTCAGCGGCATACTTAGCAAATTTCGGTTGTTCATTACATTTTGATTTTTGAGATCTTGGACATATTGGAAAATTGGATAATGAGTTTTTTATTTATTTATTTTACATGGGACAGATAAATAGCTCATTACAAAATTGATTATGAACCTCCCACTACCTAATCCATATGTGATATGTCTCCCCAATGATTTACCACTCATGCAAATTTAATAAAATAAAAAAAATTATTTCAAAAATCGTAATTTTTTTTAAAAGTAATCTCTTATTTAAAATATAAAGACTTATATATGTAAAAGATTGTTATAATTTTGGGTCATTTGAGTTTTGATCTCTGCACCTCAAAAAAATTTAAATTGACCTTGATTTTTCTAATTTTACTTTTAAAAAGGTCTTTGCGTTCATTTTTTTTAATGATATGCCACATTTCTATCTTGCACTGATGACTCACATAATTTTTAATGGATCGATATATAAATACTCAAATTACTTACAATTTGAGACATGCAATTGATCTTTTTTCGACTGTTAGGCCATGTTTGGTTCGAGGTTTTTGGAGGAAAAGGGAGGGGAGTGAATATTTTAAATTTTTGTTTGGTTCAACTTTTTAACCAGGGGAGATGAGGAAATAATTAATTTACTTTTTTATCTTAACCTTATAAACTCAAAATAAGGATTAAATTATAATGGATATATTACGTCAAAAAAATCTAAAGGATATATATATAACAAAAAAAAATCTAATGAATCAAAAACCTAAATTTTTTTTTTTTGCCAAAAAAATATAACTTAAATTTTTAATATTCCAACAAGGATAATTTAGGATTTTCATAAAACAGTGTGGGTAATTTTGTCAACATAATAAATTATATTTTCTCTCACTTCACCTTCATTAAAATCTCTCCCCTCCCCCTCGGTTGAACCAAACACGGCCTTAGTGAGAAGGAAAGATTTTCAATTCTTATTTGCTGAGTCAGAGCGTAGACGAGCGAGTAGAACTCAGGATACAGAGAAGTCCGTCATAGAGCGGTTAATTAAGATAGGGTGGTAAAACGGATCTGACCCGCTGGGTCGGTCCGTTTAATTAACTCGCTAATTTTAGCAGGTTGAGTCAAAGTTTTGAACTCGGTTTTTCTATGAAGTCCGCTTCGCTCGACTCGCTAAAAAAAGGGCCGGGAAGAGGCGTGGGCGGGCCGACCCGTTTAACTCGCTGTTTTTTTTAATTTTAACATTTACATAAAATTCATTAAAAAAAAAAGTGGTTTGATCTGATTCAATAAGAACACTTATTTAAGAAACTTATGTTTTTTCTACTTATTCACACAAAGATTGTTTTCGCCCCCGCTCTATAAGTAGTTTGAATCCAACTTTAGGATTGTTTTCGCCGCCGCTCTATATCAATTTTTATATGAATTATGTCGAATTTGTTAATTATGTTGTTATATTTGTTAATAACATATTTGTCATATAAGTTTGAGTTTTTCACAAATTTAATTGTTTCTTAAAAAAATAAAAATAAATCAGAACATTTTAATTGTTTCTACCAAAAATCCCTAGACCATATAAATTGTGTTTTGATTATAGCTCGACAGGGAGAACCTGGTCCTACGTATCCCTAAGAGATTAGAGAATCAGAGCAACGTAGTTCTGATAATATTTTTATGGTGGAGAAGACTGTGTTTTTTGGTGGAGAATTGAGTTTTGGGGAAGAAAAGAACGTGATCCCTTTTTCCTGTTAATATCCCTCATATATAGAGAGCCAAGGTGGAGTAGTGGGGTGAGGGAGTTGGAGAGATTTTAGGGGGAGTGGAGATCATGAGAGAGAAAAAGTCTTCTCATGTGTTCTTATATACACTACTAGAAAAAGTCTAAATACCGACGAAATTTAGAGACGAAATTTATTTCATCTCTATCACATACGGAATTAGAGACAGAAAAAAGTGTTTAGAGACAAAAATTAAAATATATGTACTAGTGAAGGAGTTTAGAGACAGAAATATCTGTCTCAAAAATATTTCGTCTCTATATCTGTCTCTAGTTAATTAGTTTTTAAATTTATAATTAAAATGGTAATTGGAGACAGATGTTAGAGACGGATTTTTAGTGTGTCTAATAGTTTCGTCTTTATATTCGTCTCAAATTAGTCAACTTGATATTAACGTAGTTAAACATCTTTCTGAGACGGATTTTATTCGTCTCTGACTTAATCCGCCTCTGCAATCCATCTCTAAACAAAATAACATCGAAGATTCATCCCGCAAAAAATTTCCTGCCAAATTTTTTATTATCTGCCCAAAATTTTAAATAAAATGATATATTTTATTTTTTATAATAATTTTTTTAATGTTATAAAACACATTTTTCCTGAGTCACAACTAGGACGATCATTACAAAGAATCTGGAAGAGACTTCGCTAGGCGATCATTCAACGGCAGTTCTAGAAAACCATTGGAATATCTACTGTTAGGGTATTAGTGTCACAATTTTATGGAATAGTGATAATAAAATATAGCATTTTTGCGTCTATATTTGTGTTCTTTTTTTTTGGTAAAAATATGCTGTCTTTTATTAAAAACAAATAAAAGTTTTATTTTTCTTAAAGATATTTATATAAGTTTGAGATTAAAGAAATTTACTTAAAAAATTATAACAAATGAATTATGCACCCATTTGTATCAAAATTCACAACCCCCGTCAATGAAAAATGCAGAAGCAATAGGAGTATGTGTATAAAACGAAAAGTCAAAGTATAAATCATATAGGAAGACGGACATAATGATGGACAGTGAATCGTTGTTTTTTAAATGGGATTTAATCACAACCATTGATTTAGATTGGAGGGTTATTATTTCACCTTCTCATCTTTCATTATAAATACTCCTATCACTTGATATATATACCTTATACATAGGGGTTTGTTAACTTACACCCATCTAAAAACATGTGAGTAAGTTAACAAGTCTACACTCACTTGTTTTTTTTTACTAAAAACTCAATATTTTTTTAACTACTTTAATTTATATAAAAGATAATTACGTTAGTCATTACATTCAGCGGTGAATACCTCGGTCTCGACTAAAAGAAATAATAATTATGTAATTTTAATTTCAAATCAATAATATAACTAACTTTTTTTCCTAGGATTTATGTTTTTTTTTCACTTTTCATAGGTTTTTTTTGTACACAATATATTATGATAGGGTCTCTAAATGTTTGATCCACAAATATATTTCTTCTGTATTTGTACACAATACATTAGTCACCTGTATTTGTTTTTTTTTTATTTATATTTTTTTGTACACAATACGTTAGTTAATTACCTGTATTTTGTTTATTTTTTACGTTTCAAATGACCATTAAATTGCGTTATTGATTCCGTCATTTTAAAGTCCCATTACTTTATTTCTTCTGTACAACAATTGTTATTCAATTCAACTATCACACAAATACCTGTAAAATAAACTACTATCACACAAAATGAATGAACAAGATTTGTTGATTGGTTTTACAAGATTTGTTGGAAACAAATATTTGTTCATATTTGAATAAGATTATTTTTATTTGTTTGGAAGTGAACAAATATATTTTTGTTGAATATTTTTTTTTGAAGATATATATTTAAAATTAAATATTTCAAACAAGTAATTTTTTGAAAATTGGTTTTTATTTTATTTTAAGTATTCCAACCAAATATATTCTTTTTGAAGATTTTTTTTTTGAAACACAAATCGTTTTTGGAAGAGCTTTGTCTTGTTTGAAAAATAAATCTTTGAAAACAATTTAATGAAAAATTTGGTGCTAACAAACTTTATAAAATTGAAGTTAATCCTTTATGAAATATTTGAATATTATCTGATAATCTATTTTACTATAAATAGAGACTTAAGTTAAACAACAATACTCACCCAAAAATATTGTGAAAGTCTAAGAGTTCTTAGAGATTTTATGAATTTTGTTTGTTTTTATTCATTGTTTATTGTATGTTTTTTCTAGTGTGTAATCTTGATAGAACTTTAATTGTATGTTATTTTGGAACGTTTGTGTCTAATATCTCAATCAAAATTCTCCGGTTCAACTTGAAAGAGAATGTGACAATGAAAATGATGAGAAGAGTGATGAGGTTTAACTTTAGTTACTTTCTTTTATATTTTTGTTAAATTATTTAAATTTATTTGTGTTTTGGACAACTCTAAATTTGATATGTTTTTTTTTAATAGCCAAAGATTTTATCAAGTGGTAATTAAGAGTACACGAAGTTCTACTCAAGCCAACAAAAAGAAGGAGACAAAACTAGGAAAGACGTACAAAAAGAAGCACTCATACCCTCACTATAGACTAAGGGAAGACCAGGCTATAAATATCTAGGAGCAGGAGACAAAACCGCAAAAGCACCAAAAAAGAAAGTAGAGGAATGAAAAGCAAAAAACACAGCAAATTAAAGCCATATAACAAGGAGAAAAGATGCTGCCAACCACCAGCCTGAACCACAAAAATGTATCACACTATCGTCTAATCGAAATTTGTAAATATGACATACATTTTTATATTAATGTTTCAAATTTACTGTTAATCGAAATTTGATTTTCTCAGTTGTAGAATTATATGAATTACATTTAGTAAACAAAAATTAATATTTGAAAAAAAAGACAAAAATAATGACTAATAATTAATATTTGAAAATATGTTTTGTGAGACGAAATTTTATGATAAGAGATAAAATTATTTAAATTCAGAGACAGATAATTCTGACTCCAATAGAGATAAATTTTTATGCTTAGAGACGGAATTTTAGAGACAGAATTATTTGAATTTAGAGACGGATAATTTTGTTCCGATCGAGACAAACTTTTATGCTTATAGAGACGAAATTTTAGAGACAGAACTATTTGAATTTAGAAACGGATAATTCTATCTCCAATAGAGACGAATTTTTTTGCTTAGAGACGGAATTTTAGAGACAGAATTATTTGAATTCAGAGATGGATAATTCTATCTCCAATAAAGACGGATTTTTTGTGTTTTGAATTCAACATTTAGAGACAAATATATAAAATTTGTCTCTAAATCAGAGACGGATAAATTCTGTCTCCAATCAGAGACGGAATATAAAATTTGTCTCTAATTCTGTCTCTAACGTGCTTAGTGACGGAATATTTGCCTTTTAGAGACAAATTTTGGCCGTCGGTATTTAAGATTTTTCTTGTAGTGATATTTGCTGTCACATGCCTAAATGTGACTTAGTCCAATTTCATTTAGTGCATCTTTTGCACAATGGGGCGGGTCAAGTCTAATTGGGTCTCGCCCAATTCAGTTTTCGCCGCTGCTCTATATCAATTTTTATATGAATTATGTCGAATTTGTTAATTATGTTGCTATATTTGTTAATAACATATTTGTCATATAAGTTTGAGTTTTTCACAAATTTAATTGTTTCTTAAAAAAATAAAAAATAAATCAATATTCAATATAATTTTTGTAATATAAACACCGCAATTATTTTTTTCAAATAAGTCGCATGTCCGCCGGGGTTGGATTTTAACTCGAACATCTAATTTTACTCTGCTCGTCTAGTCTCGTTTTTATGCGGACTTAAGCAGGACAGGCCTAAACAGAGCGGACATGCTCCTTTTACCACCCCCTAATTTTTTTAAAAAGTAATTTCAAATAAGTCCTTGCCATCTCCCCATTTTAAAATTACTTTGCCATCCAAATCTGATAAAATAAATTTGCAAACGGCTATGAGGCCGTTGTTTGAGATTTTCTTGAGATTTTATTTTGAAACAATTTATTTTATCATTTTAGGCCCTGTTTAGTCTGAAGTTTTTGAAAGAAAGGGGAGGGGAAGAAATGTTTTAATTTTTTATGTTTAGTTCAACTTTTTAACAAGGGGAGGGGAGCGGAGGTAATAACTAATTTACTTTTTTATTCTTAAACTTATAACTTCAAAATAAGAATTAAATTATAATTGATATATTCCGTCAAAAAAAATCTAAAGGATATATAACCAAGAAAAATCTAATGAGTAGAAAATCTAATCTTTTTTTTGTTCTCGAAAAAATAAAACCTAAATTTTTAATAGTCCAACAAAGATAATTTAGGATTTTAATAAAAAAGTGTGGATAATATTGTCAACATAATATTTTCTCTCACTTCACTTCTATAAAAATCCTTCCCCTCCCCCTCGATTGAATCAAACAAACCCTTAATAGGTTTTGTTATAGTTTGTTTTTAAAAAAATTATTTTTAACCTTAAAATAAAACTTAATCCTAGTAATTTTTATAGATTTATTTTAAGCTAAAAGGAACTTAAGTTTATGAGCTTGACATTCTTTTAATAAAAGATATTAGATATATGTGCGAATCACAATTCTACAAAACCGACTTATCGAGTGAATTACCTCTATTTATAAACCATGTAGAAGTATAGCTTACCAAAAAAGAAACATGTATATATAGGCTATCTCACTCAACACTATTGGACTTGGGGGTATTGACATAAATGACATATGACTCGATTGCGGAATCTTAATAGCAGGTGACTGAACAAATAGTGGAGAGGTTCTACTTATAAATCGATGATAAATTATCTCACTGTCAATGTAGAAACTCTTTAGCACCATTCCTCAATTTTCCGAGAAAATATAAAAAACAAATTCAGATAATAGGTAAAATGATATTAATTAACTAGTATCCCTAAGACTATCCTAATCCTAATAAGTAATAACTGAAAACAAAATTTAGTTAAAACAACTAAATATATGTGTTTTGGTTCATTTATAAGTCTTACATCGCTTGAAATTTGAGGCTAATAGTAATTTGTATACAACACGCTATACTGTTCAATCCACCGAGACGCCTTTTCTTAAAAGACAAAACCGTGATAGGTTAACCCCAAAAAGAACAATCTCTTAGAGATGTAGACTTGAGGATGGGTCAAAACGCACCTTCATTTATCCCCTGCAAATAAATTTGAGTTATGTACGGGATAATATGAAATTCATGAACATTTATTTTCAAATTAACACTTTCCCCTTGTACCTATGTAAAAATGGGGACACGACCAAGACAAGTATATATATTCAAATGATGCCAATTGTAGAAGCATTAATTATAAAGTGAAATACAATGCCCCTTGTACCTATGTTTAGTTTTGCAAATAATATTATTTGATATTTGATTTACATGCTTGACTATTGACTATGGCAAATAATACAAAGTGAAATACAATGTAGCAGAGTATGATATGTACACATTTTTCTTTCAATTGTCAAAAAAAAAAATCTTTAAAAAATCTGAATTACGTTGTTTTAATCATCCCTTCACTATGTGGCAAAAAAACATCACTAGTTCATTAATAATCCAATGCACTATATGTTACCCAAAAAATCCAATATACCATCTAATGAGTTCAATGTAAATAATTTGTTTTCTTCTAATTAACTTTCATAAGCTGGCTGTGGCCTGTCTTTGTATCTTCCTCTTATCATTTTCAACTTCATTTTATGTTAGGCCTTTCTTTCACTATATATAGATTTTCATCTTGGTTAACTTACATATCTCAAAACATTGATATTAATATTCTAAGTGCCAAATTGACTAATTAGAATCATGGCCATCAATAACTCATCAAGGACTCAAATCCTTTATATCACCATAATCTCTTTCTTTATTTTAGCTCATAATGTAAACTCAGCTTCATTCACATTCTCCGATTTTGGACCATACACAACCAACATTCAACTCGAAGGTGATTCCTTCATTTCAAACGGATCCATCTATCTCACAGGTGCCGTCCCAACCAGCGCTGGTAGAGCGTCTTCAACTGGCCCAGTGCGTCTTTGGAACGCCGATAATGGTAAACTCGCGGCCTTCACTTCCGTCTTCTCTTTCGTAGTTGCACCAAACGGCCCTGGACTCTTTGGAGACGGGATCACTTTCTTCATTGCCCCGTTCAATTCCCACATCCCTAAAAATTCTAGTGGTGGATTCCTTGGACTAGTCAACGCCGAATCCGCTTTGAATTCTTACCAAAATCAAATTGTTGCCGTTGAATTTGATTCCTTCGGCGGGAATCCTTGGGATCCTGTTTATTCTCATGTCGGCATTGATGTGAACTCTATTGCATCAATAACAACTGCGCCATGGAAAACCGGAAGTGTTGCCAATGGTTTTAATGCACTTGCCATTGTGAACTATGAGCCTTTGACAAAGAATTTAAGTGTGGTTGTAACATATCCTGAAAGTTATGGTGTGAGTGGAACTTCAAGCAGTGTCTCCTTTTTGATTGATTTGAGGAATGTGTTACCTGAATGGGTTAGAATTGGATTCTCTGGTTCCACTGGACAATTAGTTGAATTGCACAAGGTTCTTTCTTGGAGTTTTAAGTCAAGCTTATATTAATCTTGCCATAAGGAACAAGAGTTATGTGTGTTTTTAAGAATAAACATTATCTTTATATTAAGTGATTATTGAGGAATGCTAGCAATACTCTCTAATACTATTTTTTTTTTAATTGGTCCAATTAAAAAGAGTGTGTTTGAGAGTATTCAAAACAGAAAGTGTTGCTACCAATCTTCATTTGTTATTTGATTTGTTTTCATGTAATGAACTATATATATATGGTGCTTATTATATCGTGCAATAATGCAAGGTATTGGATATTATTAATTATAGTTACTATTACTATATTTATAAATATATGTTTTGATTTACTCATTCAGTACTAATATAGTTAACTAATATGGTTTGTTTTTATGTAATTAAGAAATATAATATAATTAATATTGTATTGAAAAGAGAAATTATGAGTTAGAAACATATTTCTTTAATTTTAGTCAATGTCTCATAGCTAGGTATTAGCTAGTATATTTAAATTTTCTTATGGATTATGTATACGAGTTTACCTTATTTTCTACTGAAACTATAATTGTTTTCTACGGATTTACTTTTGAAACAACACAGTATGAGTATTCATATCCAAAGTAATTCAAAAGTAAAATAAAAAATCGAACCAATTCAAATTAAAAACCGAAAAAACCACATTTTGTTTGAACTGCGTGGTTCATTTTTCTTCTGAATCACGCGGTTCAGTTTGGTTTACGGCTACTTAGCTCAAAGCGCTATTTTTAACTTAACTCTATCGGCCAATATCAATCAATTCAAAAATGTACAATATTTCAAAACAAGATTGTAAATATTTAAACTTACTTCAAAATTTAAATAACATACAACAAAGATAGTTAATGCACAAATAGCATAAGAGTTATTCTATTTCTGCATTAACTATCTTTGTTGTGTTCTGTTTAAATTTTTGAATTAAATTGAAATATTTACAATTTCTTTTCAAATATTGTACATTTTTTAGTACGTCTTTCATTGATTTTTTTTTCTTCTGAAAAAGTAAATATATTAATATAATTAATTAAGTCTTCACACAAGCAAAAAATAAACATAAACGGTAAATAAGAATCACAAAACAAAGGTATCACATATAAGCGAAACATCAATGAAAAATACTAAAATAGACACCACCTAAAAAACATCTACTTCTAATGATATTCTTAGAAAGACATTCATCAGCTTTCTTTTATTGTAATTTGATATATTTTTTGGTCAAGGTCTTTGATATATTTTTTTTTTGGTCAGGAGTCTTTGATGTATCTTATTCATCAAGTAAAAAACAAATTTTAGATATCACTACAAAAAATAATATACATAATTTATTGCGTTATTCAATTCAATCTGATTCAATCAGTCTTATGTTAAGAACTTTTTTTACACTTATATGTAGGTGCCATTTGATGCAATCACTTTTCAAAATTTAATTTAAATACATGTCAAACATTATCACAAGATATTCAAAACTCAAACCATGGCTCCCATTTTCAATACCCTTGTCTTCTTATCTTTAATTTTCATGATCATTTTCCCTGCTGTTAATTCAATTCACTTCCAATTTTCCCCTTTTAATCCTAGTAAAATAATAATATTCATATGGAAAATGGCAGCCATGTATCTCATACATTAATTAAAGAATCCTTGTAAAACTACATAATGTAATCAATATTTATAAAATATAATTAAGTGCCAAACATTATCAAACTTCTGACATCAAGTAATTTTAGTGTCTTCCAAATACAGTTACGAAATCTAACTATGGCCTTCCAACTAAGTTCAAACTCAAGATCACCATTTAACCAACCAACGTATGGTACCTTTGTGTATTGACATTGTTAACTAATAATGCATAGTGACACTATTCATATATTCAAAAAAATTATTGCATTATTCAATTCAATCTGATTGAATCGGTCACATGTTATGAAGTTTCTAGCTATATTCTTTTATGTAGGTGCCATTTGATGCAACCATTTTTTGCAAAATTTCATTTAAATACATGTTGCATATTATCACAAGATATTCAAAACTCAAACCATGGCTCCCATTTTCAATACCATTGTCATCTTCTTATCCTTAATTTTCATGATAACTTTCCCTGTTAATTCAATTCACTTCCAATTTTCCCGTTTTAATCCTAATGATGCCAACTTAGTCTACCAAGGTTCTGCAGCACCACTTGATAGACTAGTCAATTTTAACATCAATGAATTATATTCATGTCAAATTGGAAGAGTTTTGTATTCAGAAAAGGTGTTAGTTTGGGACTCAAACAATGGAAAACTCACTGATTTCACAACTCATTACACTTTTATTATAAACACTCAAAATCATACTGCTTCTGGATATGGATATGGCCATGGCCTTGCCTTTTTCATGGCTCCTTTTGGATTTGAGTTTCCACTCAATTCTGATGGTGGCTTTATGGGTCTATTTAACACCACAACAATGGAATCACCTGCTAACCAAATTGTTCACGTCGAGTTTGATTCTCACGCAAATACTGAATGGAGTGAGGCAACAGAGCATGTGGGAATCAACAAGAATTCAATCATATCGTCCGCATCAACAATTTGGAATGCCAGTATACATAGTGGAGACTCTGCTGATGTTTGGATTAGCTATAATTCTACAACTAAGAATTTGACTGTATCATGGAAATATCAAGCCACCTCTGATCCTCGAGAAAATACTAGTCTTTCGCTTCTGATTGATCTGTCGAAGGTTCTACCTGAATGGGTTACTGTAGGATTTTCTGCTGCAACTGGTTCTATTGGAGAAATAAATTATCTTCAATCATGGGAATTCAACTCCACTCTGGACAAAAGTAGTAATATTAATACAAAAGAGACCAGATTAGTTATAATACTAACGGTTTGTTGTTTGGTTTTAGTAGCAGGAGCATTAGCTACACTTGCACTACTTTGGAGGAAAAGAAAGACAAGTAAAAAGCTAAAGGAAGAGGCTATCCAGTTAACCTCAATAAATGATGACCTTGAAAGAGGAGCTGGGCCAAGAAGGTTTACCTACAAAGAACTTGAATTGGCTACCAATAACTTTTCTAAGGATAGAAAGTTGGGTCAAGGTGGATTTGGAGCTGTTTTTAAAGGTTACTTTGTTGATTTAGATTTACAAGTTGCGGTAAAGAAAATATCAAGAGGATCGAGACAAGGCAAAAAAGAATATGTAACTGAAGTTAAAGTAATTAGTCAACTAAGACATAGAAATCTTGTGAAGCTCTTAGGTTGGTGTCATGACAAAGGTGAGCTTCTTCTTGTTTATGAGTTTATGCCAAATGGTAGTCTTGATTCTCATTTATTTGGTAAAAGAACACTACTTTCTTGGAGTGCAAGGCACAAAATAGCTCTTGGATTAGCCTCTTGTTTACTTTATCTACATGAAGAATGGGAGAGGTGTGTGGTACATAGGGATATTAAATCAAGCAATGTCATGTTAGATTCTGGTTTCAATGTCAAGCTTGGTGATTTTGGGATGGCTAAATTAATGGACCATGAACTCGGGCCTCAAACAACCGGTGTAGCCGGAACATTGGGCTATCTATCTCCAGAATATGTAAATACAGGCAGGGCCAGCAAAGAGTCAGATGTGTATAGTTTTGGGATAGTTGTGATGGAGATAACGACCGGAAAGAAAGCTACTGCAATTATTAAAGAAAAAGATGAAGAAAAGGGAATGATTGAGTGGGTTTGGGATCATTATGGAAAAGGAGAACTAGTTGTGGCAATGGATGAGAATTTTAAAAGGGATTTTGATGTGAAACAAGTACAGTGTTTGATGATCGTTGGATTATGGTGTGCTCATCCTGATGTTAATCTTAGACCGTCGATTAGACAAGCAATTCAAGTGCTTAATTTTGAGGTTTCTTTGCCAAATCTTCCACCAAAGAGGCCTGTTGCAAATTATGATGCTCCAAATTATGATGCTCCTACACCGCGTATAAGTTCATCAGTACAAAATTCTATTACCACAAGCCTTCAAGATGGTCGTTAATTGATACTTTATCAATGGAATCAAGATGGTGTTTAGTGTTTACTCCTCTTGCACCATATTATGAAAAAGCTAGTGTGTGGACTTGTAAGATAATATTTTCTTTCTTAATTATTTAGCTTTATATGGATGTCTGATTAAGGTTTAATATGTATGGTGGTCGAATTCTAGTTCAACTAGCAGAAAATATCGAACTTTAGTTCTACCACTTTGTGGATGTGAGTATTCCAATCCACGACTTTTTCGACTTCTTTTGTCTACCTAAAAATGAATATATGTAATGTAACATGCATGCGTAATATATAATATGATGTATATGTTTTATATCATGTGATAGTTAAATATTTAATTTGTCTATCATATGACTAAAAAGTCAATAAAAAAAATAAATGATGGAATCTTCACTTTTGAAAATTTACTTGGAAGCTTTTGTCAGAAAAAAATTTAGATTAATTAGATCTTATATTACATAGGTTAAGTTTGCTTACAAACAACAACTCCAAAATAAAGCTACATGAAAATGTCCATTTGAGGTGAGGTGATTTATGACATTCCTTATATAAAAAATATAAGGTTGTGTAATTTGTGTTCTATGAATAGATACCAATATCAATAATATATAAACAATAGTATTAAGCTTAAATAATGTTCAGGTGCATGTAAGTTCGTACTTTTATTATATAAGTTTTTGTAAGTTTTTTTGTTTTAAGTAAGTCCCTTCAATTATATTTTTTTTTTAAATTAGTTCTTAAAGTCAAAATCTACCGTAAAATTCGAAGAAAAATATGCACGAAAAATGTAGATATTCCTACGGATTTTGACTTTAGAGACTAATTTCAAAACAACATATAATTTTGCAGGGACTAATTTAAAACACAAAAAACTTACAGGAACATATATAAAAAAAACGTGAACTTACGAAGATCTGAACATTATTTAAGCCATAGTAATATCTAACTAAAATACGACGTATAAACAGACTCGGCTAGTTCAAGACAAAAACAATGATATGATAGTTAATAAAAAATAGATTCATCTCATACCTTTCAAATTAGAGCGGAAAAAATTAAAGTGAAGTAGTGAACGGATACGATGACATATTGGTATCACTATCATATATATTTTTACTTTAATAATGCCAACTTATTCGTGTCAATATTGTTTTGGTGGTCTCTATTTCATTATATGTCTCATATATCTATTTTTTGTGGTTTTTATATATTATTGATGTTTGCTTATTCTAGCGCCACATCAAGTTCAAAAATAAAATATATTGTTTACCAAAAATAAATTATATCTCTTATATTATAGTTTATTACTCATATTAAAATAAGATGTGAGATCACCTCTATTGTCCGTCGTCATACGAGAAGTCGCTCTGTTGTCTATATACCATTGGTCGTCAAAAGCTGAGATGGGGATAGACAGATCAAATGCCATGTGAGTTTGCTGAGGATTGAGACCTAGTATATCTGAGTGTGGATGTGGAGCACCATTGTCATATATTGACACGGTGGAGTGACCCATGGTTGCCAGGGATATGCCCAATGTTGTTGTAGGGGATAAGTGGGAGTAGTGGTCCATAGAGGCTATTGATAAGCAGATTGAGGCTAGTGAAGTTGTAGAGGCTGGAAATTGTCATTGGTGCAGAGGGAGCATATTGGAGCCCAAAACACAAACATAACACAAACTGTAGATGAGAGGGATCAGAAAAAGGTATGTACATCTAGGGATGTCAATTTGTATCTGATAACGGATTATCTGTGGGAATTATCTGTATGGAGATTTGAAATCGTGGATTATTTTTTCCGTGGGGACGGGGATGGAGGGAGAAATTCCCCCGAAAATAATTTGGGGTGGGGAATGAGGAAGGTGTCTCCGCCACCGCGAATTCCCCGACTCCGACAATATTATTTAAATTATATATATATATATAATATAGAATTATATAATTTTATGTTTTTTTAATAATAAATAATAATTAATACGTTATAAAGGTAATGATTATGTATGGTGACAACAAGTTCAATTGAATATTTATTTTTTTATAAAAAGAAATATTAAAATGTGTTTTTGCAATTTTTTGTTATTCATGCAAAATATACTTTTATTTTAAAAAAATGAAAGATACAAAATATGTATTTTTATTTAGAAAAAAATGAAGAAAAAACAAGATATTAGTGTCGTGCTTTTGATTAAAATATATAGCAATTTTATTAATTTTTTATGTCAGTGGAGCTCTGTGGATACTGTGGGGATCCGTGGGGATGGGGATGGAGGAAGAAATCTCCCCGCGGGGATGGGGATGGAGGAAGAAATGTCCCCGAAGTAGGAATGGGGCAAGGAGTGGTAAAGTGTCCTCCGGTCATTCTCCGCCCCGTTCTTTATAGTGGGAATATAATACCCCTATATGTATGTATATGGTTCGCCACCCCCACAACATATGATATTATGTACTACCTCCATTCCTTTTTACTTGTCGTTTTAGAAAAAAGACCAAAATAGGAGGGGTATATTTTTGCACCTTATTTTCCTAGTATGCCCTTTTTTTAAATATATCATATTTTTAATCCACCAATAAATTCATTCTTTTTCACAAATATTATCTATTTTCAATAAAATTGTAACAAACTTTATTTAAAAACAAACAAAATTTATTTACAATAAAAAAGATTTTATTGTTTCAACAAAAATAATTATACAAAATTTAGTCAATAAAATAAAATAAAAAGAAGGATATAATAGGCAAAATATAACCTAAATTACTAAAACGACAAGTAAAAAGGAACAAATAATTTTTTCTAAAACGACAAGTAAAAAGGAATAGAGGTAGTATATTTTTATCATATAAAACTAATAAGTAGTGGTCCAAATGAGTCTAGCGTAAAAGACATTGCATATTTGTGTAGGATTGGGGTTTGAACCCGATATACCCATTTATTCATCTTTAAGAGGTGAATTTCTAGTCACTAGGCTACTTGACCCAAAAAAAATAATACTAATATTTTGTTTGGATAAATTAATTATTAATTTAGTTTGTTTAATGGTAGAAAATGTCAAAATTGTTAGGTCAAACATACATCTATAATCAGGTTTAAACTTCGGTTACTCCATTTTGTAAGTGTGTTTTCAATATTTTGTCATTTCGTATATAAAAGAAAAACTACTAGTTTAATCTTAAAAGTGTAAATCGTTATCACATTATTTTATTTTATTTTATATTTTGGCTAAACGCGGATTTTTTTTGGTTAAATATATTTTTTGTCCTTATAAAATGCCGATTTTTTTTAGTGTTTAAAAACTCCTATTTGAAGGTCAGAATTTCACGGAAGGGACATTTTTTTATTATTTATTTTGTCAACTAAATGTGTTCAAATTTTCGCCACCCTTAATAATTTTTTCTGGTTCCGTCCCTTTGGGCGCGATGGGACGATACAATCAAAGAAGTGGGCTGCCACACATGAATAGTAACTCCGATGTCCGGCAGGATGATTTGCTCAAGGAAGATATGTAGGTTGTGTTTGGCCTCACTTATTTTATACTTAATTAGCACTTTTATACAGAAGTGGGGCCAAACACTATTTTGTTAAAGTCCTTAAAATATAAAGTGTCTTTTTTATTGCGAAGAAAATACACTAAAAGTGATTTTAAAAATAAGAAACTAAAATGAGCTTTATTTTTACTTTTCGGAACTACAGTGACTTAGACCACCCATCGATCCTTGTCTCTGCCACTTTTTATTAATTTATTATTTTCTGCAAAATTCCTGCTATATAAATCACGTCACAATGGCTAGAGCATAAAATATCAAAAATCACAATTGTTGGAAAACAAAAATCACAATGGCTAGAAATCCATACTTACAGTTGCATAAAGTCACAATTTTTTCTTATAAGTTTAATTCATATATACCTTTGTCATTTTATGTGTAACACAACACTTAAAAACACATACATGATACACCCTTAATCATAGTGCCCACTAGATTGTTGAAAAACAATTTTCAGCAAAGAAAATTTGTTGGAAAACAAATAGCCACTATATAAGTTCTATATGAAGAGAGCTAGAAATCAAATAGCTATTAGTATTAGATTATTGGAAATCAATTTCTAAACTTTTTAAATTTAATTTATTTAATATAATTATTTATGAATTTTTATTTGCATTAAAAAAAATTACGTCTTTAACAAATTTATGAATTTCATGTTATTTATAATAAATTTGTATTAAAATATCTAAATATTTTACCAAAAAGATTTTAACTTAAAATAACTAATTAAGTTGAAAAGAAATAATAAATACCAAACAATTTTAACTTTATTTTTAAAGCTTTATTTTTTAACTTTAAGCTAAAAGTAACTTATAGAGTAAAAAAAAGTCAGGCCAAACGCAACCGTTGTATTGAACACATGTTTCTGTTTTTTTTTTTTTTTTTGTGTGTCTTTAGAGATGATGATCTATTAGGAATTAGGATTGATACCACGAAAGAATAATAGGCCTTGCTTTTCTATTGATTTTGTATTGATATATATACGATGTATGTTTCTATGTTTATTTGCTATACAATCATGACTAATAATAACTAGAATCTTATATATATATATATATAAAGGGAAGCTCCTCAAGCTCCTAAAACTCCATTATGCCTATGTGGCATATTTAAATGAACTTCATTTTGCTCTTAGGCTTTCATTTTACTATGTGATAAACTCTATATCTTTTCTAATACCAATTTAATGCATAATTATACAAGTATGAATTACAAGTAAACCAAAAGTTTTTTTAAGCATATAAATCAAGAGGTTGGTACATGTGATGATATTTTTTTAAAATGTTAACATACAAGTAATTAAAAATGAAAAATATGAGATTTTTAATTAAAAAAAGATATAATTAAAAAGTTCTGACAAATAAAAAATAAGATATAATTCTACTAACTGAAACTTTGAGAGAAAATCTTAAATTGCAATTAAGATAATTTCAAAATAATTATTTGTCTTTGAAGTAAAATGCTATATGAACCCTTTATGTAAAATAATTTTTTTAAGTTATTCTTGAAAAAATTCCACTAAAAATTCCAAAATTATTAATTTGATTTAAATAATTATGTAACTTTTTTTTATTGAAATAAATATATATTCTAAAGTGTTGAAATAATGTTTAAGTTCAACTCAAAATAAAATAGCGAGATAGATATAAAAGTAACATGACATTTTTTTTAAACAATCTTATATATATAAAGGGAAGCTCCTCAAGCTCCTAAACCTCCATTATGCCTATGTGGCATATCTAAATGAGCTTCATTTTGCTCTTAGGCTTTCATTTTACTATGTGATAAACTCTATATCTTTTCTAATACTAATTTAATGCATAATTATACAAGTATGAATTACAAGTAAACCAAAAGTTTTTTTAAGCATATAAATCAAGAGGTTGGTACATGTGATGATATTTTTTTAAAATGTTAACATACAAGTAATTAAAAATGAAAAATATGAGATTTTTAATTAAAAAAAGATATAATTAAAAAGTTCTGACAAATAAAAAATAAGATATAATTCTACTAACTGAAACTTTGAGAGAAAATCTTAAATTGCAATTAAGATAATTTCAAAATAATTATTTGTCTTTGAAGTAAAATGCTATATGAACCCTTTATGTAAAATAATTTTTTTAAGTTATTCTTGAAAAAATTCCACTAAAAATTCCAAAATTATTAATTTGATTTAAATAATTATGTAACTTTTTTTATTGAAATAAATATATATTCTAAAGTGTTGAAATAATGTTTAAGTTCAACTCAAAATAAAATAGCGAGATAGATATAAAAGTAACATGACATTTTTTAGGGTTAAATATATTTTTGGTCCTTATAAAGTTACAAAATCTTGTTTTTAGTCCCTATAAAAAAAAGTGGCATGTTTTGGTCCCTACAAAATTTTTATCAATGCAATTTTAGTCCTTACTAATATTCAAAATTTTGAAAATTGTTTAATCATCGTTAAACTTATAAATTTTTAAATAATTTTTTTTCAACCATGTTTAGAATACTATAAAAAGTTTCTTAAAAAAGTTTTAGAATTTTCTAAAATGAAAATAATTAAATATGATTTTTTTCAAATTTTAATAGTTAAAGATAAAAGTAACCGATATTTCGATGTAGAAATCGAATTTTTAAGTTCTTTTTTCCGAGGAACTTTTTAAAATGTTCTAAACATGTCTACGAAAAAATCATTAAAAAATACAAATTGGTTTAACAATAAGGACTAAAAGTACATACATAATAATTTTATAGGGACCAAGAAGTGGCGTAAAAGTTTAGAGGGACTAAAAGTAGAAAGTTCATATGTTTATAGGGACTAAAAATATATTTAACCTTTTTTTAAATAAATAGTAAGATGACATGTGAAATGTTAAATTCTTCTAAAATAATAAACTATATATCTTTATTTCAACAAAATAATTAAATCATGTAATTATATTTATCATAATTATTAATTTTCATTAATATAAATATTTTAATTTATAATTTAATCGAATCCGCGCAACGCGCGGGTTCATTTCTAGTATTCTAATAATAACAATAATATTCTAATAGGTGCAAACAATTTGATTTCTATAAAATTCACATATGTTGCCAACACGGAGTAGTGTAAAAGTTGTAAATGTAGAAGCCCGCAACAATATTAGGGGGCGCAAAAAACAATTTTCTTTTAAAATTGCAATAATATTTTGTGTCAATTAATACTCATTCGTACAAACAAGATATGAAGGTTTAATTTATCTAGAGCTAATACTCTACGCCGGGTCATGGAGGATTGCAATCTTGTGGATATTGTGTCAATTGGTAATAAATACACTTGGATTAGAAATTGTGCTGGCCACCGCACCATTTCTAAAAAATTGGACAGAGGAATGGCTAATCTGAGTTGGCAGCTGGCCTTTCCGGAAGCTTACGTTGAGGTACTAAGTAGGCTTCATTCAGACCACCATCCTCTATTGCTCCGGTGTGGTAAACCGACCCAACGGCATGGTACACGACCCTTCAGGTTTGAGGCTGTTTGGATAACCCACCCGGAATATCAACAGGTTGTTCGAACAGCTTGGAACCAGACCACTCCATGCCCTATTGCTGGCCTGAACAAAGTGAAAGACGACTCACTGATTTTTAATTCTCAAGTGTTTGGCAACATTAGACAGCAGAAGATTACTCTTGAGAAACGCATTAAGGGGATTCAACTGTCTTTGGAGAGAGTGGATTATGTGCGGTTAGTGTATTTAGAGCAGGATTTGCAACTCCAATATGATCGTATTTTGGCTCAGGAAGAAATTCTATGGTATCAAAAGTCAAGAGAGAAGTGGATCAAGTTGGGGGATAGAAACACAAAGTTTTTTCATGCTCAAACTGTCTTGAGAAGGAAGAAAAATAGAATTCATGGTTTACATATCCCAAGTGGCGCATGGTGCACTGATGACTCGGTTCTTAAACAAGAAGCTCAAAAAATTTTCAAAAATCTATTTGGGGCTAACGCAGCTGTGGACAATAGTCAACCAGCCGACAATAATGTGGTCTTCCCTCAGCTCTCGGATGATGCACAAACTTGTTTATCCCAGGCTGTGACAAAAGAGGAAGTTAGGAATGCCCTGAATCAAATGAATGCTTACAAATCGCCGGGGCCGGATGGGTTCCAAGCTATTTTTTTCAAGCAGTATTGGCATATTGTGGGAAACAATGTTTTCCAGCTCATATCCCAAGCCTTTGCTACTGGAACTTTTGATCCTTGTATTGGGGAAACTCTGATTGCACTAATCCCGAAAGTTGACTTCCCTCAACATTTCAAGGAATTTCGGCCAATAAGTCTCTGTAATACTATTTATAAGCTGATTACCAAAGTCCTGGTGAATAGACTACGACCTTTCTTGGATCAGATCATTGGGCCTAATCAGAGTAGCTTCCTACCTGGTAGAGGGACGTGTGATAATGCCATTGTGCTTCAGGAGGTTATACATTCTATGAAAAACTCAAAAAAGAAGAAAGGGGATGTTGTATGCAAAATCGACTTGGAGAAAGCATATGACAATGTGAATTGGGATTTCTTGAAGCTTTGCCTAGGGAGATTCGGTTTTCCTCAAATAACCATTGAACTCATTATGCATTGTGTGACTGCATCTTCTCTATCTCTCATTTGGAATGGCCAGCGGCTACCACCTTTCACTCCAACACGGGGACTACGACAAGGAGACCCCCTCTCACCCTATCTCTTTGTTATGTGTATGGAAAGCCTTTCTCATGCGATATTGCGAGCAGTTGACAATAATGAATGGAAACCTATTAGCATCTCTAAAAATGGCCCAGGATTATCTCATTTATTCTTTGCCGATGATGTGTTACTTTTCTCCAAAGCATCAGTTTCACAAGCTCGGGTCATTGAAGGTATTCTTGCTAACTTTGCTAGATTATCTGGGCTGAGGGTGAACATCCAAAAATCAAGAGCTTTTTTCTCTGCTACAACTCGGAGAAGCAAAATAGATGCTATAGTTGCTGTCACGGGCATCAGCAACACCACCTCTTTAGAGAAATACCTTGGTTTTCCTATGATCCATGGCAGATTGTGTAAGCAAGATTATGATTTTTTAGTGGAAAAAATTCAACACCGACTTGCGTCTTGGAAAAACAGGTTGCTCACCAAGGCTGGAAGGTTAACGTTGGTTAAGTCGGTAATTACTTCAATTCCCATATATTATATGCAATTTCAGTGGCTTCCATCCTCTATTTGTGATTACATAGATAAATCTTCTAGAAATTTTCTTTGGAGAGGATTGAATGAGAAAGGTTTTCATGCGGTTGGGTGGGACAAAATTACTCAGCCTAAGAGGTATGGTGGATTGGGTATACGAATGACCAGAGAGGCAAATACTGCGATGTTGGGAAAGCTTATTTGGGATATTCACAGCAGGAAAAATAAATTGTGGGTGGCCTTACTCTCTCATAAATACATAGGAAACAATTTCTTCTTGGACATGCCAAGGAAACCGGGATCTATTGTGTGGAATTCTATCATGAAAGCTCGGAATGCTCTCCGCGGCGGCTATGCATACAGATTGGGAAATGGTTCGTCCTCCTTTTGTCCTCCTTCTGGTATGACCCGTGGTTGTCTCATGGTCGATTGTGTGATCATGTTTTGTATGTTGATATTCATGATACCGCATTGACTGTGGCTGATCTACATCATCAAGGTGTGTGGCATTTAAATCAGCTCTATACACAGCTCCCTATCTTCCTCATTGAATCAATTTCTAAAATTCCAATATGTTTAAATGTGCACATTGACGACGGCTACACTTGGAAGGGGAACATGGATGGCATCTATTCAGCTAGTGTAGGATACTCGTGGGTTAGTGAACCATTTAATTCAACCCGAGGCAATGATCTATACAATTGGAAGTGGATATGGAAGCTCCTTGCTCCAGAAAAATTCAAATTGTTCTGCTGGACAGCTTGTCACAATGCCCTCCCCACTCGCTTGAATTTGTATAAGCGGGATATGTTACAATTTGATAATTGCCCCCGCTGTCCGACATGCCCGGAAAGTATTTTGCACTGCTTACGGGACTGCCCTTTCTCTCGGCAGATATGGCTGACCCTGGGGTTTGATAATATCAATTTCTTTTTGGAGCAAGATATCAGTTCTTGGTTTAGAAGTGGTACCTCTCATGCAAATCAACAAGTCTTCATGGCTGCCTGCTGGTGGCTTTGGCAAGCAAGAAATAAGCTATGCATGGAGAATGAGATTGTCTCATCTTACCAGGTAAAAATCCACATTTTTAACTCAGCCACTCTCAATTCTAAAGTTTTTGCTACCCCCTTGGGCGTGGATAGGCATGATGAGTGTTTCTCCTGGCACCCGGCTGTTGGTAGTGCGGTGGTCCTAAATGTGGATGGTAGTAGCTTCGGGAACCCCGACCCGTCAGGATTTGGTGGAGTTTTGAGACTAGCGAATGGTGATTGGATTGTTGGCTTTGCGGGGAGTGTAGGCATTTCCACGGTCCTTCATGTGGAATTATTGGCAATCCTTCATGGATTACAGTTGGCTTGGATGAAAGGATACAGGGAGATCATGTGTTATTCTGATTCCACTTTGGCTCTTCAGCTTGTTAGTCGCGAAGTTAACATTTGGCATCATTATGCAACTATCTTGTTCAATATCAACGAATTGGTGGCAAGGGATTGGATTGTAACTTTCAAGCATTCTATGAGGGAGGCAAATGCCGTAGCTGACCTCCTGGCTAAGGCAGGTGCTTCAGGTACTGACGCCTGGACAGAGTTTAAGGACCCCCCTCCTACAGCTCTACCGCTCCTTCAAGCAGACGCCTCCCGGGTTCTGTTTGCAAGGAACTAGTTTCGTTCCTTCTATTTTTATTCCTGCTCTTTTTATATTTTTTCATCTCCTCTGTACCAAAAAAAACAAGATATGAAAATTATGAACCTGATCAATATTTTAAAAACCAGACAGGACCGGCCAGTCGGACCGGAGTGGTATCGGTCCGGTCCAAGAGTTGGATTGTCCATGCATTTAAACCGGGGAAAACCGGACGGAACCAGATTAAACCAGAAAAAATCGGTGAACCGGACAGTTTTGCCAAACCGGACGGTTTAATTGACACACCTGTTTTTTTTCTTTTTTTTTCGGAAATTCATATTTTATTTTTGAGAATTAATGTGCGTGTTTTTTTTCCTTCCAATTTCATGCACGCGTTTTTTTTTTTTAATATTAATAAATTTTTGAACAAAGAATTTAAATGTTTAAATATAAGCCATACCAAAAAAAATGTTTAAATATAAGGGAAATTGTTATCACCAAGATTTGAATCCTTGACCTTTCAATAAGGGTTGGAGCACTCTACCAATGAGCTAAGTTTTTTTTTTTTTTTTGACAAAAACCATTGAGCTAAGTTGTTCACTTGTGAATATAATTTCTTTCTACTCAATATATTACATATTCTTGTATTATTAATATTTTTGTAAAAAAAAAATTCTCATAAGTTTTGATTTTATCTATTTTTTTTTTTGACAGAGATTTTATCTCTTGTTTGTCTAATATTTATTTAATTGTTCAACATTTTTTACATTTACAATAACTATATTACTTCTGCAGTAAAAAGAACAAATAATTTTAATTTATTATATATCTAATTAAAATACATATGTTATAATTAAAATATATATGTTATCATTTTTCTTTTAAAAAATGAATATGTTTATAGTCTTTGATAATCCAATTTAATACATATAATTATTTTTTGATATAGACAGAGTCATACAACTGAGTCATTGTAATCAGGTTTAATCGTCCTAATTTATTTAAATTGTTTATCACTTTATAAATGTTAAATATTTTTAAAGACTTATCTTACTTATATTAAAATATATGTGAAAACATTTTATATTATCATATTTATTTGTTGCATGTGTGATAACTATGTCTAAAATTTAAATAATAACTATTTTATTTAGGTGTCATGATTTTTTTTAAAGACCTAATCATCTAATTTTTAAAACATTGGACCTGATAATTATAGAGTTTGGGTCTTCTCCTGTTTTCAAGAGAAATGGACATATAAACAAAAAAGTAGATACTAGGTAGTTTGTTCTCAACCACCAAATAGGTCCCACTATCATTAAATATAATGTTTTTTAAAAGAATTCAAATTTATTTGTGTATACATCTCTCTAAATAGTGTTTTCTATTTATTTTAAGATATTAAGAGGATTCTAATTCATAATTATAGGTGTACTGTGTATGAATTTAAAAGTGTTCATGGGATAAGAAAAATAGGGGGCAAAAACAAAAAAATTTGTCTAACACTAGTCTAAATCATATTATATAAAAAAATAGGGGGCAAAAACAAAAATTTTTTATCACATGTAAAAAAAAATTAAATATCAAAAATAATATCGCTAACAAAGACATCGTGTTCATAAAGTACAACATGTTTTGGCGAGTGTTCTTTTTAGTAATATTGTTTAACATATGGAAGTTGATTTTAACACGACCACACGGTAAAAAGTAATTTTTGGGTGTTTACAAACAACACATGTGCAAGATTTTCTTCTAGCTATCCCTATTGACGGGTTAGGCCAATACATGTCCCCGATAAAGTATTAAACTATTCTTGCGTATGGCCTCATGATTCCATTATTTCCTAAAGGATGAGGTTTGCCCTATTTGTCGTAAGACTTGTCTAGATGCTTTTGGGGAACATGCGGCTTACTGTAAGAAACTTAGATTTCCAATAAAGGCATGACCTAGTCAGAGATGTGTTGTTTGATCAATATCTTTAAGCGTGCGGAAATTTCTGTGAAGAAAGAGGCACCAATGAACTTTTTGACTGACCCACAAGAAGGGAGATCGACACTTCAGCCAGCAAATATTATGGTGTGTGGATGGATAGAAGGAAACATGCTAGTGTAGACTTGACTGAAATTTTTCCATTTGGGATTCAGTGTTGGAGATTGTACAGTGGGACGGGCAGTTCTCCAAGTTGTATCAAGCAAAAGTGCCAAACATGAGAAAACATGTTCTCACAATCAACATGTTTTTATATCATTTGTTTTTTACACTTTAGATTTCCTAGCACTACACGCTATAGACCTTTTGAGATGAGTTTAAAAGGGCATATGCATAGCCATGTTGTTTCGCCTTGGTTTAGAGATGTAGTATTTCACAAATTGGGTTTTGCAATAAAAAAAGGTTTGGCTGCGCAGCTTGTTGTCTGTCTACATTTTATTCTTATCTAAATTAATTTATATAACAAATTAATTATATTATAAAATTTATTTTGTGTTGTTCTGTCGCATGTGTTTTTTTATATTTTTTTGACGGATTCTTGCATGTATGGTTTTATCCAAATTTTACATTCTACATATCAAATGAACTTTTAAATAGAGAAGTATAAATTAAAAGTGATTTCATTTGAGACTCGGAAGTGATCGACCTGCCGTATTGTATACCCAAACAACATTGCAATTTGCAAATAGTTATTGAACTTTATTGAACTTTGAAAACATCTTTTCTTTTGAATACAACTTTGAAAACATCTTTTTTTAAGAAAATAAATGTACTATATTATCATCTTGAATATTGAGAAGAAATAGCCGGCACCGGCGTTACCTGTTTGGTATATTCTCATTCTGATCTTAATACAATTTGTTTCTTCTTGTTGTCTCAATTACTTATTTCTTAATTTGCCAAAGGATATAATAATACACTTTGATTAATTGACTTGTTCCTTTTATCTCATTTAATCTAATTATAATGTGTTAAAAAATTAAAGTCTCACATTATCATGACAATATATTATTGAGAACAATTTTCTTAGTAAAAAAAAAAGTGAGAACAATTTTCTAAAATAAAATTTGTCCAATAATTAATTATAGTCGTCATGGTGAAAATTCATTAATCACTTGAGCTCAATATTTTAATTATCTTCATCTTAAAAATTACAAACTAAATTTGTAATTAAAGTTGAAATAAATTGGATCTAAATTTAACTAAGACTCATTGAGACATCTAGTATATTATATTTGTGGAACCAAACGTTAGTTGGTTCAGTGATGATTAATTGAAGCTGAATTTGGTAGAGAAAACTGCGGTTCTATCTCCGTCAGTTGTGTTTGAGAGATGACTGAAACCACTTAATATAAAAACTCATCCCGATCAAACTCTAGATAACTAGGACCCCTTTCTATTAGGAACAGAGGTTGAAAGCTAAAAAAAATACTATTATATATGTGGGAGCAATTTTTATTCTTACAAATTAATTTTTATAGATGTAGACTAACTCCATGAAAAAACTCAATATAATAAAAGTGCCGGTCGGTTGAGCATATGTACTAGAAATTGTTTTCTAAATAAATAAAAAATAATTTTGCATACTATGATCGGTTATTTGAATCCTAACCTTTAGCATATGTCTTATATATGTCTTCCTACCTTGCAAATTCAAACGACTTTGATTTATTAAAAACAAGACTTTGCTTTGTTACATTATTTTACATAAAGTCTTTATAGGATGTGTGGGAAATTTTTGCATCTATTTAGTAAGCATTTGTCGTATAAAAGGACAGGACAAACGTTAGGGTAATGGAGAAGTGTCCAATGCGCTTATACATACTGCGATCGATGTTTGAAAATTAATCAAAAGTCGTTCTTTTTTTTAATTTAAATTAAATTAAATTTTAATTTAAGATATAAATAATGTTTGTTACTTGATCGGCCAAACACCAATTTGATCACGATGACGAATAATATCATGAGATTCTTGTTACACGGAACAACATTGATTGTTTTAAATAAGTTTTTGATTCATCGTAAAGACAGAAGTCATATAAGCATAAATGCAAGGGAGCTTCTATGATACAATTGGATTATTTATATTTATAGACACTATTTTTATAAGCTTATCTAAATAATTTTGTAAATACTTATGTTATAGGATAAGTCCAAATACATATTTTTTAACAACTACCAACCACTAATTAGAACTTTTCTTAATTAACAAAATGCTAATGTCACTAATATATAAATCAAATTAAATCAATTAACATAACTTTGAATTCTACGTTGCATATAGTTGAGCTAAACATTGGCAACATCACCATTAATCTCATCTTCAATCTCACCATAACCTTGCATATTCATCCATGGATTCTTCACACTATAATCAAACCAAAAATACCTTATCTTCAATGTTAATCATAATTTTTACTTTGTTCTATGCACTCTTCAATCCTGCATACTCAATTTCCTTCAACTTCTCTAACTTTCAACCAAACTTATATCTAATAAATTTCCAAGGTGATGCATTTTCATCAAGAAATGTTCTTCAGCTAACAAAAAACCAACTCGACGGCCCAATTACAAGCAGCGTCGGACGCGCTTCATTCGACCAACCGGTAAGACTGTACGACAAAAAAACAAAAGAGCTCACTGATTTCACAACACATTTCACCTTTGTTATGACAGCCATTGATAAAGCACGTTTTGGTGACGGTTTAGCGTTTTTCATTGCTCCGTTTCAATCTGATATCCCGAAAAATTCATCGGGTGGTTACCTTGGTTTATTCAGTGAAGACTCTGCATTCAACACTAGTAAAAACCAAATAGTAGCTGTTGAGTTTGATACTTTTGTGAATCAATGGGATCCAAAATCTGATCATGTTGGAATCAATGTTAATTCGATTCAATCGGTTCAAAATGTTTCTTGGACTGATAACATCATGAAAAACGGTTCGATTGCGAATGCTTGGATTTCATATAACTCAACAACAAAAAACCTATCTGTTTTTCTTACTTATGCTGAAAATCCAACTTTTCATGGAAATTCAAGTCTTTCATATGTTATTGATTTGAGAGAAATTTTACCTGAATATGTTAGAGTTGGTTTTTCAGCTGCTACAGGTGAATGGATTGAACTACACAAAATTCTATCATGGTCATTCGATTCAAATTTGGAAAATGGTAATGGCAAAAAAAACATTAAGGTTGGTTTAGGTATTGGTTTAAGTGTTGGTTTTGGTTTTTTTACTTGTTTAGTAGGTTTGTTATGGTTCAATTATTGGAGAAAAAGAAAAATACTAAATAGGGGTAAAATAGACAATAATAGAGATATTGATGGTTCTATAGATGAAGATGAATTTGAGAGAGGAACAGGTCCAAAAAAATTCACTTACAAAGTACTAAGCAATGCAACAAATGGTTTTGATGAAAATGGAAAACTTGGAGAAGGTGGATTTGGAGGTGTTTATAAGGGCATAATTGGAAAAACAAACAAAAAACTTGAAGTGGCTGTGAAAAGGGTTTCAAAAGGTTCAAGACAAGGTAAAAAAGAATACATATCAGAAGTAAGAATCATAAGCAAATTAAGACATAGAAATTTGGTTCAATTATTAGGTTGGTGTCATGAAAAAAATGAGCTTTTACTAGTTTATGAATATATGCCAAATGGAAGTCTTGATTTTCATTTATTTGGAAAAGGGATTATGTTAAGTTGGAATTTAAGGTACAAAATTGCATTAGGATTAGCATCATCACTTCTTTATTTACATGAAGAGTGGGAACAATGTGTGGTTCATAGAGATATTAAATCAAGTAATGTTATGTTAGATGCAAATTTTAATTCTAAGTTAGGTGATTTTGGTCTAGCAAGATTAGTGGATCATGAACTTGGTTCACAAACAACTGTTTTGGCTGGTACAATGGGATATTTAGCACCTGAATGTGTGACAACAGGAAAATCAAGTAAAGAAAGTGATGTATATAGTTTTGGTGTTGTAGCACTTGAAATTGTATGTGGTAGAAGATCAATTGAGGCAAAAGAAGAAGCTAAGAAAGTTAGGCTTGTGGAATGGGTTTGGGAGTTATATGGTAAAGGTGAATTATTACAAGGTGTTGATAAAGGGTTAAATTTGGAATTTGATGAAAAACAAATGGAATATTTGATGATTATTGGATTATGGTGTTGTCATCCTGATTTTACTATGAGACCTTCTATTAGACAAGTGATTAATGTTTTGAATTTTGAAGCTAATTTGCCTAATCTTCCATCAAAATTGCCTGTGCCTATGTATTTTGCACCTCCTATGGAGATGTGTAGATTTTCTTATACTTCTGATGGGCTTACAAATACAACTAAGGGTTCATCTACTTATTCATCATTGTCAGCTGGGTCTAGAAAATCTCTATTGTAGGCAAAAGTTGTGGCTCTTTTTTTTGTATGTGTGTTGTATTAGGCATGTGTAATGTGACAAAAGAAATTGAATTTATCCATTTTATGTAATTAGTCAATTTCTTATAATTTGATGTGTACTTCTGATATAAGAAGTTGTAAGAACATTGATTTTAGAAGTGATTTCCTCATGTAATATTGCAATATTATCTTGAATTTGTTTTAATTATTTTAAGTAATATCTTTGATTCACTTTAGCTCTTGTTGACTTGATTTTGGTCATTATCTTGCTAAGAATTTAATTATGTATATCTTTCTTTATATATGCAAAATTTCTTTCACGGTCAGGTTTGATTTCTTTGATTGTACTTAATTCTTCGTTGATTTTAATCGTGCACGGATCTATTTTATCTTTTCAATTAAGTAGTGGAGCCTGGAAAAAAATATGCGGACGGAATATTAAAAAAATTATTATATATAAAATAAAATACAAAAATTATATTGCAAACAAAAAGTATAAAGTTGATCATTATCAATGATATGGCTTAACATGCACAAAGATTAAGATAAAACTCCATTGATAAGGAGAAAGAAAGCTTAAAGCTTGAAAAGAAAGAGATGAAGATAGGAATTTCTCAATATTGGAATATATAGTGTTACAATTGGTTATGATCTAAATATATATAGATCACTTAGATACAAGTAACTAACATATAAACTAGTCACTAAGTGAGCTAACTAACGATAATAACCATAACAAACTTAACTGACTTGAGTTACAAGTTAACTAATTAAAAGTATATATATCTAGGTAGTTAACTAATGATAACCAATATTTTAATACGCCCTCTCAAGTTTAGCTAGCCTTGAAAAAAGTTGAGAAGGCCTAGCTTGGAAAAGTGTCTATGAAAGTTGGCAGGATATATGGAGAACTTAATTTAGTAAGAATATTTATTGTCTGATTATATCCAGATATAGGTACCAACTTCACGAGACCACCTTGTAACTTTCTCTTACAATGTGACAAACCTATGTCAATATGTTTTGTGCGCTCATGAAATACTGGATTGGAGGCAATGTATAGTGCATTTTGGTTGTCACAGTATATAAGGTTGGAATCTTGTTTGTCTGAACTAGTAAATTTGTTAGCAAGTATTTGAGCCATTATATTGTAGTTCACAAGTTGTTGAAGTCAAGACGCGATATTCTGCTTCTGAAGAAGATTTAGAAATATTAAGTTGCTTTTTTGATTTCTAACATACCAAAGATTGTCCTATAAAGAAACAATAATAAGTGATAACCTCCTACTGTCAGGGCACCCTCCCCAATCAGGATCATTGAAACTTGATTGCTGTAATAAAGAGTTCCTTGAAAAGAATAAGCAAGTTCCAAGATTGCCTTTGAGGTGTCTCAATACTTTATGTGCTGCCTTAAAGTGAAGAGTGGTAGGTGCACCAAGAAATTGACTTAGTTGCTGAACAGGAAAACCTATATCTTGTTGAAGTGTGATACAATAATTTCCCGATTAAGGCTCTATATCTAGTGATGTTCTCATGAGGTGCACTATCTGCATCATGATAAAACCTATGGCTTAGATCCATGGGAATGTTAGATGGCTTGCATCCTAACTTTCATGTTTCAGTTAACAGATCTATCTAGACAATATTTTCTTTGACAAAGTGTGATTCCTTGCTCCAAGCCAAGGAAAAACTTGAGAACACCAATGTCCTTCATTCCAAAAGTTTCATGTAATTTGCCCTTAGTTTCTTTGATCTTTTCAAGGCAATCACCAATTAGTACTATGTCATCAACATATATGTTATTAGTGATGTGAAACTAGAATTAGTACTTTTGGTAAACAAAGTAGGATCAGATCATAATTGAGTATAACAAGCGGTAGTAAAAAATTGAGACAATTTTTCATACCATTGTCTACTAATGAGAATCGAAATAGACTTTGTAAAAATGTAGAAATAATATTGGTTTGAGCGAGAATTATAACGTTATAGGGAGAAGATATGGTTGAATTTAGTTATAGTGTAGTTGTTGGTTTTAGAAGAGTAGTGAAGTTGATAATAAACTAGGATAGTGCAAGATTAAATCATAAAAAAAAAAAATGTGCGGTATAATGTGGGCACATTAACCAGACTTGCAATACAAGTAATAAAGTAACAAATGATAAAAGCATTAAATAACACAAGGAAATTGTTAACTCAGTTTGGTGCAACGTCACCTAATCTAGGGGCATATCAAGTCAGGAAGAAAATGTGTAGTGCTATTCCTAAGCTATCCGGTTTACACCTCGGTTTACAACTTAAGAACTCGCCAATATCCGTATTATATTTCTACCTAGGTACCCCATAGGTAAGAGAAATTCATCTCACTCCCAATACAAAACACAGACTAGTGTAATCTATGGCAAATACAATCAAAGATTCAGAGAACACTCCCTAAACAATAATTCACTACTCGTACTTCAAAGCTTAGAGTAATGAACAATATTTCTTGCTTAAAAGTTTCGCATTATCACATAATAATGCGAGTATCTAGGTGACACAAACAAATGCTCACAAATAACAAGAACACACGACTCAAACCCTAAAACTCTATTCTTCAATATCGGCTTAAGTGAGTATTAGGTTTAGTCTTCACACATATTTATAATCTTCTGAGTAGCACAGATCTTCAGACGTGTCTTGGGCTTCAATAAAGTTCTTGTAATAATTCTGACCTAAGAAACATAAATTTGAACCATATAAAATATTTCCATGATTGAAAAATACTTTTTACAAATAAGATTAGGTTTACAAGTAATCCTAATGGTTCATGTAACGCGCGCGACTTATGTAACACCCCGTTTCCCAAAATAAATAAATAAATTGCAACTGAAATAATAAATCAGAGTAACATAAAAAATGGAGTATTACGCTACTATTTCATTCAAGTAATAAATAAGAAAATTTCTATTTATTTAAATCAATCCTGTCAACAGTATTCACTGAAGTCGCAGCCGAAATATAACAATATTTATTCAACAATTGTTTTATCAAAGTTTGGCAATAAGGTCTCAACATGATTCATAGTAGAAATTAAAAATCAACATAATTGTTTTTCAACATAAAATCATAAAACTAATACGTAACAAGGAAAATCCAATAATCAAAGCCCGCCCCGTTACGTATCAGAGCACCTAGACACGTGAGGAGTCCACTCACATCAACAGCTAGTCCTGGAAATCTGCACTTGCCCACAAGGCGGCAATTCCAACAGAAGGGATGAGATCACAATTCAATAATTAAAAGCATAATAAATCATGCAACAAATAAATCAACTTAACAACATAATCATCATCTCATCAATAATTCATAATTCATTATTCAAGAAAATCATAAAATTTGGCTTTAAACTTCATCATCTTATCCCTCATTAAATCCTTCTTCTCATCTCATGACACGACTCGACTCAACAAATGCAACGACACGACTCGACTCGACTATGCAAGACTCTTATGCATGTGGTACCAAACGGAGCATCAAACCCCCAACTTCCAATACCTTAATTCGGCTACAGGGCATCAAGCCCCCATCTTAAAAACGGAGCATCAAGCCCTCATCTTAGAATACGGAGCATCAAGCCCCCAACGTCCAATATGCGACACGACGACTAACAACAACTTTACATCAACATCTCAATGCCAAAACTAGGCCAACGTGGTTTACAACATAGACAACAATGTCTTACGACTCGATAACCTTGACGTTGACAAGGACTTCTCTCCACAAAATTCTTAATTCCTCACATAACTTCAAAAATTCATATAAATTTATTTAAAAGGTATTTTTGTGTCAAACCAACGCCATTGGAAATATAATTCAAATATCTACAACCTTTGTGTTTACAACTAAGGCCAATTATTTACCGATCAATACCAGTTTTTATTTCAAATTCGGGTACAGAACTGAAATTTCACTGTGACCTACGTGTAGTAATTTTACCATAACATAAGTTCTAAAAACAGTTTTGAAGTCAAACCAAAGCCATTAAAAAGCTAACACAATTATCTACAACTTTCATGTTTACACCAAAACCCAGTTCAAAACGAAAAACGTGTGAAAATGCGCAAGAACATGAAACAGAGATGCTGTCACTGTGCAGCTTTCGGGAAAGTGACATTCTCTACCCAAAACTTTGTTTTAACTCCGATTTTCACCAAACTTGGCCCTATAATTCACTCTTACATAACCCAACTTAATACGACTCAAAACACAACAATCCAACTCCAGTTCATGCACAATTCATTAGCTCTATTCGTCAACAATTATTCTTTTTACCAACAACCCTAATCTTTCTAAACTCTATCATTCTCAACAATTCCAACACCAATCATTACAGAATAATCAAGCATTAAAATTAACAATAACAACACACAATTCATCAGTTTCATGGGAATTCACAATTTAAACCCTAAACTCACTTCTACCCATTTTCTCATGAACAACTAATTAAACATGAAGAATTAAGCCCTTAATTAGAGAAGTGAAACCCCACCCTTACCTGGTTTGATTGAATTACAAAGGTCCTAGCTCCTCTTGCCTCTTTTCTCTTGCTCTTGGTTTTGTTTTTCTTTCCTTTTTTCTCAAACTTCTCTGTTTTCACGTGAAACTAATTTTTCTTTTCTCTGACTATCCTTTTCTTAACCTCCTTCATTCTAATTAATTTTAATTAATTCCCACTAATTCCTTTACTTCCTCTTAATTACACCTCCGCCCCCTTAATTCTAAAATATTCTAATTTCTATCATATTCTTACTAATTATTAATAAAACGATTTAATTAAATAAACAAATCACATAATCACATAAATCAATTAAATAGGACTCTAAACTCTACCAAACATAAAATAAACGGGCGTTACAACTCTCCCCAACTTATAGAATTTTCGTCCTCAAAAAAAAAAAATGTACCTCATGCGAACAACTCAGGATACGACTCCCGCATATTGCTTTCCAACTCTCACGTTAAGCTTTCACTAGTCGTTCCACTCCAAACGACCTTCACAAGAGGTATCTCCTTGCCTCTCAGTTTCTTCACCTCACGTGCTTCAATCCTTATTGGCATAGTCTCAATCGTAAGGTTTTCCCTAACCTCCACATCATCTCTCGGAACCACGTGAGAAGGATCCGCAACATACTTCCGAAGTTGAGACACATGAAACACGTCATGCAAATTCGAAAGATGTGGTGGCAAACCCACCCTATAAGCAACTGTTCCCACTCTCTCGGATATCTGATACGGACCAATAAACCTCGGAGTGAGCTTCTTCGACTTCAACGCTCGTCCTTGATGACACGAAATCATATCGTATTTTTAGCTTAGTTTATGTGAACTTTAGTTGCATTTTCATATGTTTTTATTTCATTTATGTCTTTTTATGTTGGTATTTGTTTTGTTTTCAATTTTGTCAAATAAAATAGGTCGGAGAAGAGAATTGAGCAAAAAAGGGTAAAAAACGGAGCAAAAAGGGGGTGCGAACAAGCAAAATCAGCAAAACCCAACAAACTGGGCTGGTGGCGCCCGCCACCAGCTTCGTGGCGCCCGCCACAGATTCCAGATCCAGCAAAAACTGCTTTTTGCGTATCGTGGGGACTTGGCAAGCGTCTGATCAGTTTTTGTTTCCTTATCGTACGGCAATTGGATCATCACAAACACACTTATCCCTTCCTATAATTTGGGATCGTACGAAGACACAAATCTTCTATAAATAGAAGTCATAAACTCAGAAACTTCCACGCCTTATTTTCTTTACTTTTCAGCCAGTTTATATTTCCTGCTTTGTAAACTGTATCGGTATTTCCACACCGGAAATCCGATTTCAATTCCGTTTTCACTTTCCTGTCAAGAATATTATTCCAATTAATTCCAGCAACTTTAATTCAAGTTTTCAGTAGATTTTATTTCCAGGTTTTTATGCGCTTATTTAATTATTTATTTATTATGTCTTATTTAATTTACTGTTTTTGTTTGTTTATTTCCTTTATCATGTCTAGCTAAATTCCTAGATATCGGTATGTAATTTAATTCTCCGAAGGGGACTTAATGATGATGTAGCGCGCGCACACACATACTATTTTTCTGATTCAAATTCCTAATTTAATTCAAAGCTTTTGAACGAGAGTAAAATAAAGCAACTAAAGTTAAAATCAATAGAGCGAGAGTTTGAGGTTTTAACTAGATAGTAGGAATTCGATATTAATCTTTGAACGAGTGAGAGCCACGTTAGGATTAATTAGAACTAATTGATTTTCAAAATATACTTTCGAAGTTAAGGTGGTAGAAAAATGACAGTAAAACTCCTAGCTTAGAAAGTATGGTTTTTATCAACAAAACGAGAGTGTGAAGTTTAAACCTTTAAATTGAGAAAGTTCTTCTGAAAAATAAATCCTTTTTGCGCGCTATTAATTTATTGAATCCCCGAAGGTTAATTAGTTACATACCGATATCCGCTTTATAATTAATTTAAATCTTTAATTTAAATTCTCCTTCTTAATTCAAATTAATTCTAAACCCTAAATCATCAGCCTTAGATTTACAACGTAACGACAGAATTACGGTAGGTCAACTATTGGTCTCTGTGGTTCGATATCTTTTAAAACTCAACGACGAAACTGTGCACTTGCAGTTATAAAATATTTATTGATACACAAATCGTCGATCATGTTTTTGGCGCCGTTGCCGGGGACCAATCTAGTCAATATCGTAACTTCGTTGGTACACCGTAGAGACTAAGGCAATTTTTAATTTTCGTTAAAAAAATCAAAAACATCAAAAAACTAAAAATATACAAAAAAATTACCCTTTTTGGTTTGTCAATTGTATGCCAAGTACTCGCTCACAAAGCGAAGGGAAAGATACATAGTTCCCCAAAGTCAAATTATCTTTCCCGACACAGATTCAGAAGAATCAAAAGAAGAATTAGAGATGGAAATAGGACCACAAAACCGCCCCCTGAAGTACTACGCTACCCCTTCTGATGCTGAACCACATAACAGCATTGTTGCCCCTGCGATAGAGGAAAACAATTTCGAGCTTAAGCCTTCCCTGCTCTCAGCTGTTCAGCAGAATCAATTCTCGGGTAGCCCTGCGGATGACCCTAATCTCCACCTCTCCGTCTTCCTGCAATACGCCGATACAGTGAAAGCTAATGGCATCAGTCCTGAAGCAATCAGACTTCGACTATTCCCTTTCTCACTTAGAGATCGAGCCCGTGCTTGGCTCTAGTCTCTACCTTCTAACTCTGTCACTACATGGGAAGAGTTGAAGAAGGTCTTCTTAGCAAGGTATTTCCCACCTAGCAAGACTGTTATGCTAAGAGCCCAAATCAATGGATTCAAGCAGAAAGACAATGAATCTCTCTACGAAGCATGGGAGAGGTTCAACGACATGTTGAGGTTATGTCCCCATCACGGTTTAGAAGAGTGGTTGATCATTCACACCTTCTACAATGGTCTCCTGTACAATACAAGGATGACAATAGACGCTGCCGCGGGCGGCGCACTCATGGACAAGCCCTACAATGAAGCCTACCAACTCATCGAGAGTATGGCTCAGAATCACTACTAGTGGGGAAGCGAGAGAACCCCCACAGAAAAACCTCAATCAAGAGGAGGAATGCATGAGACAAGTGGCCTTGACCATGTCAACGCCGAGGTTGATGATCTCACTCAGAAAATAGATAGCTTACTCAAAGCTCCTGCTACTACCGTAGTAGCGACAGTCTCCAGTTGTGAAATATGTGGCGATCTTGGGCATGCCATAGCCGAATGCCAACTCTTGACCGGAATTCCCTCCGATCAAGTAAACTACGCCCAAGGAGGCCCATACTCCAACAACTACAACTCAGCTTGGAAGAGCAGTCCCTATCTCTCATACAAGAGCAACAATGCATTGTATGCACCTAGACAAGGACCACCCTCTAGTCCGCCAGGTTTTCAAAAGACTCCCATGCCAAATCCAAATAACCTTGGAAAGTCTAGTCTTGATGTCATGTTTGAGACTTTCATGGCATCTCAACTGCAAACAAACGAAGGGCTTAAAAATCAAAATATGCACTTCACCAAGATGTTTGAGCAGTTGAACAACAAAGTAGATGTTTTGACCACCCATCATAAGATACTAGAAACTCAGGTTGCACAAGTGGCTCAACAACAAGCATCTACGTCTGCCCCTGCAGGCACATTTCCAGGCCAACCTCAGCCTAACCCCAAAGCACATGTGAACGCTGTGACACTGCGAAGTGGAACACAGTATGATGAACCAAATGATCCTAGGACTGAGAGGCCACCCATGCAACAAAGGCTTGATGTACCAGCCGAGAAAGAGAGTGAACCTAAAGAAAAAGAAGGAGGTGACGCGGAGCCCAAAGAAAAAGAGAAACCTTATGTGCCTCCGCCGCCTTAAAAACCTCCCATTCCTTACCCTCAAAGGTTTGAAAAAACCAAAAGCATGGGGCAATTTAAGAAATTCATGGAGCTTCTCAAGCAGTTGAATATAACTATCTCATTCACTGAAGCTATCACTCAAATGCCCGCATATGCTAAATTTCTTAAGGAGATCTTAACCAACAAAAAGAAGATCGAGGATTGTGAAACTGTCATGCTCACTGCCGAGTGTAGCGCCATCCTCCAAAACAAAATGCCACCTAAACTCAAAGACCCAGGAAGCTTCTCTATACCCTGTGTCATTGGAAAGTTTGTCATAGATAGGGCCCTATGCGATTTAGGTGTCAGCATAAGTCTCATGCCCATGACCATATGCGAGAGATTAAAGTTAGGAGAGTTGAGACCAACTAGGATGTCTATTCAATTCGCGGATCGTTCTGTCAAGATGCCTCTAGGTATTCTAGAAAACTTCCCCGTGCGTATAGGTCAATTCTTCATCCCGACTGACTTCATAGTCATGGACATAAAGGAAGACTCTAACACACCAATCATCTTAGGAAGGCCATTCCTAGCTATAGCTGGTGCGATAATTGATGTAAAGAAAGGAAAGCTCACTTTTGAAGTGGGAGATGAAAAAGTTAAATTTATTTTGACTCAATTTCTTAACGCACCGGCCATAGATGATACATGTTATCTGCTAGACGTCATTGACGAATGCAGAAAAGAGATGGAGAATGATCCAACTACATACTCTTAAATCCTAAGATCTTCTTCAACTCCAACTCTTGAGGTTCAGGATGACGAGCTTGGTGAATGCTTTGAGATTACACCGAGCCCGACGCCTTCTCCCGACAAATCCTCTTTAGAACTCAAACCTCTACCTGAAACCCTAAGGTACGAATTCCTTGATCAAGAGCTTAAGCGCCCTGTGATTGTGTGCGCAGATTTAGGACAGTCTGAAACTAACAAGTTACTGACAGTCCTAAAAAAGTATCCAGCTGCTTTAGGATATCACATTTCTGATCTAAAAGGGATAAGTCCTTCTCTTTGTATGCACCGCATCTTGCTCGAGGAAGATTGCAAAACCTCTCGAGAACCACAAAGAAGGATAAACCCCATTCTCACCGAAGTAGTTAAAAAGGAAGTTGAAAAACTTCTAGAAGCAGGAATCATATACCCGATCTCCGACAGTAAGTGGGTCAGTCCCGTACATGTCGTACCCAAAAAGGGAGGGGTGACTGTGGTTACTAACGAGAAAGGCGAGTCCATTGCCCAAAGAGTTGTAACCGGAAGTAGAATGTGCATTGATTATAGAAAGCTTAACACGGCCACGCGCAAGGATCATTTCCCTTTGCCCTTCATTGATCAAATGCTTGAGCGCTTGGCAAAACATTCATACTTCTGCTATTTAGATGGTTACTCGGGATTCTTCCAAATTCCTATTCATCCCGATGACCAAGAGAAAACAACCTTCACCTGTCCTTTTGGCACGTTTGCCTATAGACGAATGCCATTGGGATTGTGCAATGCCCCTGCAACTTTCCAACGATGTATGCAAGCAATTTTCGCTGATTACATCAATGATATCATGGAAGTCTTCATGGATGATTTCTCCGTGTGTGGGCAAAGTTTTGAAGGATGCTTGACAAACCTAGAAAAGGTACTTGAAAGATGTGAAAAGGTCAATCTTGTACTTAATTGGGAAAAGTGTCATTTCATGGTTCGTCAAGGGATTGTTCTTGGACATATAGTGTCCAATAAGGGGATTGAGGTAGATAGAGCTAAAATCCAAGTCATAGAAAATCTACCACCTCCAAAGTCTGTACGAGAAGTCCGAAGCTTTCTAGGTCACGCTGGTTTCTATCGGCGATTCATTAAGGATTTCTCCAAGATCACCAAGCCCTTAACCGGGCTGTTAATGAAAGATGTCGAGTTCATATTTGATGAAGAATGCTTGAAAGCATTCAAACAGTTAAAGGCAGCTCTCATTTCCGCACCCATCATGCAGCCACCTGATTGGAGTCTACCCTTCGAGATCATGTGTGATGCTAGTGACTATGCAGTAGGCGCAGTCTTAGGTCATAGGAAAGACAAGACGCTTCATGCTATCTACTATGCTAGTAGGACCTTAGACCCCGCGCAAATGAACTACGCTACCACTGAAAAAGAACTCATGGCTGTTGTGTTTGCAATAGACAAATTTCGTTCTTACCTAATAGGGGTCAAAATCATTGTCTACACCGACCATGCGGCAATTAGGTACCTTGTGAACAAAAAGGATGCCAAACCAAGGCTCCTAAGATGGATCTTGCTCCTTCAAGAATTTGATTTAGAGATCCAGGATAAGAAAGGAATTGAAAACACAGTTGCGGACCACTTATCAAGAATTGAGGGAATGGTGCCTGAAAAGGTGCCCATAAATGACGATTTCCCGTATGAGAGGCTTGTAGCCCTTATGGAGAAAGTCACCTCCGAGTACCCCTTAATTGATGACAACATTGAAGTTGTCAACTCTGTCTGCACGAGGGACTCGCTGCCATGGTATGCCGACTTCGTCAACTACCTAGCGGCGAGAGTTCTTCCGCCTGATCTGACCTACCAACAAAAGAAGAAGTTCTTCAGTGATTTGAGACATTACTATTGGGATGACCCTCTTTTTTTCAAGAGAGGTGCCGATGGAGTCTTCCGTCGATGTGTCCCCGAGGATGAGGCACAAAATATTATTTCCCATTGCCATTCTGCGCCATATAGGGGACATGCAAGTACTTCCAAAACTTGCGCTAAGATTTTGCAAGCCGGCCTTTATTGGCCCACTCTTTGGAAGGATGTCCACGCTGCCATACAGAGTTGTGATCAGTGCCAGCGCGCTGGTGGCATCTCTAGGCGCGATGAAATGCTTCAGCAAGGCATCCTTGAAGTGGAAGTGTTTGATATATGGGGGATAGACTTCATGGGACCATTCCCATCTTCTTTTGGTAACAAATACATACTTGTGGCTGTTGATTACGTGTCCAAATGGATCGAGGCCGTTGCCTCTCCAACTAATGACGCCAAAGTAGTGATTAGACTGTTTAAGAACTAGATCTTCCCTAGGTTCGGTGTGCCGAGACTTGTCATCAGCGATGGTGGCTCCCATTTTATCTCTAGGATCTTTGAAAGGCTACTATCTAAATATGGGGTCCGACACCGTGTAGCAACTCCATATCACCCACAGACAAGTGGGCAAGTAGAGGTCTCCAATAGGGAGATCAAGCAAATTCTAGAAAAAAACCCAATTGGGACCACTCTCCAATTGGTCCTTAAAGCTAAATGAGGCGCTGTGGGCATATAGGACAATGTATAAAACCCCAATTGGGACCACTCCCTTCAAGCTTGTCTATGGCAAATCATGTCATCTACCGGTGGAATTAGAACACAAAGCTTATTGGGCTATTAAGGCCCTTAATTTTAATTACACCATCGCCGGTAGGAAAAGGATCTTGGATATCCATGATTTAGAAGAGCTTAGGTTAGACGCTTATGAGAATGCTAGAATCTATAAGGAAAGAACTAAAAAATGGCATGACAAGCGTCTATCTAGGAGAGAGTTTAAAGTAGGAGAGCTAGTACTTCTTTTTAATTCAAGACTTAAACTCTTTCCCGGAAAACATCGCTCCAAGTGGTCAGGCCCCTTTACAATTTCTAGGACATATCCTCATGGGGCGATTGAAATAATGAGTGACTCTGGTGACAAGTTAACAGTTAATGGAAAGCGGTTGAAACATTACAATCTTAAGGATAGTGACACTAACTTTAACCTATCCGCCCTGTCCGCTAAAACATGAACTCAGTTCACCTTCTTTGAAGTCGAGCTAACCGACGTTAAACAAAGCGCTTGGTGGGAGGCAACCCGCTGATTTTGATTCTAATGTTTTCTGTTTAGTCCATTCTATTTTGCAGGTAATAAAGAGATAGCACGCTCGATGACTTTACGGTTGTGAAAGCTTGGCAATTCAGGTTCTATCCTTCCAATCTCACCTTTAGTCGTTGCATTGGGGACAATGCTCGATTTAAGTGTGGGGGAGGAAGCTTTATCGCTTTCCTTTTACTTTAAGTCATTTAGTTTGCATGCATAATAAAACATTAGGATAGTTCACTTAAATTGAGTAGTTTTTTGCGTGTTGTTTTTGTTATTGTCTGATTTTCCCATTTCTTGAGTCATACCAAAAAATTTCTTGTGAAAAGCAAAGTGTTGAGTTTTGATGCTTGATATTGATTGTTTGAAAGTATATAGGCTGTTTGCACTATCTAGGCTATTTTGTGAAATTTGGGTAACAGTTAGATAAAATCAATACCGTTTTGACACCTTAGATTCCCAGAAATGTGTAAAACTGATTTGAGTACTAATTTTGACAAAGCTTTGAACTTGAGTTTTAATGAACCCTTGGTAGTTTATTTAGCAGTCGGCACCATCTCAAGGCACAAACTAAGTGGGAAACCGACGAATATAAGTGAATGATCTTGAATATAAATGTTTATGAATACTATTGGTTGAGTCTTTGAAATAATTGATGAAAATTCAACAAATGTTGAAACGTGCGAAAGGAAAAAAATACCATAGTATAGAAACTCATTAGTAGTTGGTTCAGAGGTGTCTGATTCTGAACTTGGTAGGGCGGGTTACGATCTGATCCCCCGCAACTGCGAAGTGGGTAAAGCAAATAGGGGTTACCAAACTTATGTTATCAGCACCCCTCGCTATATGATGATCATAATCACTAACAGGTTTCCTACCATGGGCGTGTACGAGATAACGGGCTTAATGTGATTGCGCTAGAATGAAAAGGGTAAATGAAACTTAGGTGAGAAGTAGAGTCAAAAGGAAATGCTTCAGGTCTGTTTTCATATAATGGGAGTCTAGTGTGTCATTATGGTGTTCTTGTTATTTGCACTGTTATCTGATTTTCATGGCTTAGCCGGCAACCACGTATGAGTAGGATGATCGTGTCATGTGTTTTTACTTGTGATATGCAATTCACTATTCTTTTATGCTTGAGGACAAGCAATGGTTCAAGTGTGGGGGAATTTGATGACACGAAATCATATCGTATTTTTAGCTTAGTTTATGTGAACTTTAGTTGCATTTTCATATGTTTTTATTTCATTTATGTCTTTTTATGTTGGTATTTGTTTTGTTTTCAGTTTTGTCAAATAAAATAGGTCGGAGAAGAGAATTGAGCAAAAAAGGGTAAAAAACGGAGCAAAAAGGGGGTACGAACAAGCAAAATCAACAAAACCCAACAAACTGGGCTGGTGGCGCCCGCCACAGATTCCAGATCCAGCAAAAACTGCTTTTTGCGTATCGTGGGGAGTTGGCAAGCGTTTGATCAGTTTTTGTTTCCTTATCGTACGGCAATTGGATCATCACAAACACACTTATCCCTTCCTATATTTGGGATCGTACAAAGACACAAATCTTCTATAAATAGAAGTCATAAACTCAGAAACTTCCACGCCTTATTTTCTTTACTTTTCAGTCAGTTTATATTTTCTGCTTTGTAAACTGTATCGGTATTTCCACACCGGAAATCCGATTTCAATTTCGTTTTCACTTTCCTGTCAAGAATATTATTCCAATTAACTCCAGCAACTTTAATTCAAGTTTTCAGCAGATTTTATTTCCAGGTTTTTATGCGCTTATTTAATTATTTATTTATTATGTCTTATTTAATTTACTGTTTTTGTTTGTTTATTTCCTTTATCATGTCTAGCTAAATTCCTAGATATCGGTATGTAATTTAATTCTCCGAAGGGGACTTAATGATGATGTAGCGCGCACACACATACTATTTTTCTGATTCAAATTCATAATTTAATTCAAAGCTTTTGAACGAGAGTAAAATAAAGCAACCAAGGTTAAAATCAATAGAGCGAGAGTTTGAGGTTTTAACTAGATAGTAGGAATTCGATATTAATCTTTGAACGAGCGAGAGCCACGTTAGGATTAATTAGAACTAATTGATTTTCAAAATATACTTTCGAAGTTATAAGGTGGTAGAAAAGTGACAGTAAAACTTCTAGCTTAGAACGTATGGTTTTTATCAACAAAACGAGAGTGTGAGGTTTAAACCTTTAAGTTGAGAAAGTTCTTCTGAAAAATAAATCTTTTTTGCGCGCTATTAATTTATTGAATCCCCGAAGGTTAATTAGTTACATACCGATATCCGCTTTATAATTAATTTAAATCTTTAATTTAAATTCTCCTTCTTAATTCAAAACAATTCTAAACCCTAAATCATCAGCATTAGATTTACAATGTAACGACAGAATTACGGTAGGTCAACTATTGGTCTCTGTGGTTCGATATCTTTTAAAACTCAACGACGAAACTGTGCACTTGTAGTTATAAAATATTTATTGATACACAAATCGTCGATCAGTCCTACACCCGTCACCGGAGTGACTCTCAAAAACACATGATCACCTTCTTGGAACTCAAGATCTTTCCTGCGCTTATCATGATAACTCTTTTGTCGACTCTGCGACGCTTTCATCTTCTCTCTGATAAGCTTAACCTTTTCCGTGGTCTAACGAACAATCTTAGGTCCAAGCACCACACTTTCACCAGACTCAAACCAACATAAAGGAGTCCTACATTTCCGACCATACAGCGCCTCAAACGGTGCCATTCCAATACTAGAATGGTAACTGTTATTATAAGTAAACTCAATCAATGGCAGATGACTATCCCAAGCTCCACCATGCTCAAGTACACAAACTCTCAGCAAATCCTCCAACGACTGAATCGTCCTCTCTGACTGACCATCTGTTTGCGGATGGTAAGCTGAACTCAACTGCAACTTAGAACCCAATGCCTCCTGCAAACTCTTCCAGAATCTAGAAGTGAACCTTGGATCTCTATCTGAAACGATACTAGAAGGGACACCATGCAGTTTCACTATCACTCGAATATAAATCTCTGCCAACTTGGCCACAGGAAAACTGATGTTAATCGGAATAAAGTGTGCAGACTTCGTCAATCTATCCACAATCACCCAAATTGAATCAAAACCACTCGGGGTACTCGGCAAACTCGTCACAAAATCCATAGAAATACTGTCCCACTTCCACTGTGGCACATCCAATGGCGTCAACAGCCCAGTTGGCTTCTGATGCTCGATCTTCGATTTCTGACAAATTAAACAAGAATACACAAATTGTGCCACATCACGCTTCAAACCAGACCACTAAAACAACTTTTTCAAATCATGATACATCTTGGTAGTACCCGGATGAATACTCAAATTACTACGATGAGTTTCTTCTAAAACTAATCTCTTCATCTCTACATCATCAGGAATGCAAATTCTATCTCTGAACCGTAACACTCCATGATCATCCACTCTGAAATCACTACCTTCAGTTTGAGTAATACCATTCATCAAATCTACTAATTTTACATCTTCTTTCTGGGCTTCTCTAATATTATTCAGAAATTCATTTTTAATCATCAGCATACCCAAAACTACACTCTGCGGTGTAACTTCACAAACAAGGCTCAATTCTCTAAACTGTTCAAGCAAATCAAATTCTTTCACCATCATAGCGGACATATGTAAGGTCTTTCTACTCAAAGCATCAGCAACAACATTCGCCTTACCTGGATGGTAATTCAATCCAAAATCATAGTCTTTCAGTAACTCAAGCCATCTCCTCTGCCTCATATTCAACTCTTTCTGATCAAACAAGTACTTCAGACTCTTGTGATCACTGAATACTTCAAAACGAGAACCATACATATAGTGTCTCCATATTTTCAACATAAAAACCACTCCAGCCAACTCAAGATCATGAGTAGGATAGTTCCTCTCATGACATCTCAACTGTCGTGATGCATAAGCCACCACCTTGCCAATCTGCATAAGCACGCCACCTAAGCCCAATTTGGATGCATCACAGTACACCACAAAAGGTTCGTCGGCCTTAGGTAAAACCAAGACCGGAGCGGTCGTCAAACGTTGCTTCAATTCGTTGAAACTTCTTTCACAATGAACATCCCATATAAATGCTCTACCTTTACAAGTCAACTGCATTAGCGAAAGTGCTAACTTGGAGAAACCTTCAATAAACCTTCTATAATATCCTGCTAAACCCAGAAAACTCCTAACTTCTGTAACCGACTTCGGAGTCTCCCAATGTGATACAACATCAACTTTGGAAGGATCCACTGCAATACCATTACCTGAAATAATATGCACAAGAAAACTCACCTCATACAACCAGAATTCACACTTCGACAGTTTAGCATAAAGTTTATTCTCTTTCAGCACTTGCAACACAACTCTCAAATGTTCAGCATGCTCTTCTTCGGACTTAGAATAAATCAAGATGTCATCTATAAACACAACGACAAAATGATCCAAGTAAGCATGAAAAATTTGGTTATATACTCCATAAACACACCTGGCGCATTAGTGACTCCGAAAGGCATCACATTATATTCGTAATGTCCATATCATGTCCTAAACGCCGTCTTTTGAATATCCTCATCCTTCACTTTGATCTGATGGTAACTTGACCTCAAATCAATCTTGTTGAACACACGTGCACCGACTAGTTGATCCATCAATTCATCAATCCTCGGCAATGGATACCTGTTCTTTATCGTTACCTTATTCATTTGCCGATAATCAATACACAGTCTCATGTTACCATCTTTCTTCTTTACCAACAACATTGGCGCTCCCCACGGTGATACACTTGGTCTCACAAACTTCTTATTGGGTAAATCCTCTAACTGCTTCTTCAGTTCCGCCAACTCGGATGCTGACATACGATAAGGAGCCATGGACACAGGCTTTGTTCCCGGAACGAGATCAATAGAGAATTCGACCTCTCTTCCTGGTGGCGCATCAGGGATCTCATTAGGAAAAACTTCAGGAAACTCACACACCACTCGCAATCTATCAATCTTCTCTTGATTCTCAATAGACAAAAATGCCATCAAAGAAAACATTAAAGTCCCATCACACTCGCTATGCTTTCTTGAACACATCCGCCTCGCAAGTGGAGAATATTTGGGATGAGCTAGGCTTCGTCGTGAATGAAGTAGTGCACCATCGTAGTGGCTAGGACCGTCCTGATGCGTTTACCGCACGCCTAGGATTTTCTTTTACTTGCTTTCGAATAATAAATCCTAAGGAACTTTCTTTATTAGTAATTTAATTTGATTTCCAGAAAATTAGCAATAACTATTTTTTTTTAATTTAATTAAGTTTATGAATTAATAAAAACTCCTGTGAGAGACCGTTTGCTTTACGATACTCTTGTATGCCAATATGAATTTTTCTTGTGAATGAATGCTCTGTGATAGGAATTTCATCTTGTGCGAATTTTGTCCTGTTAAAACTAATTTCAACTGTGTGCAAGCTGTGCAATTTTCTTTAGACAGGTCCAGGAACTGATCAAAGGAACAACAACACGCTACAGGTCGAAAATGTCCAAGATTCTGGGACATTTGGCCTTGTGGCGCCCGCCATGACATTGGTGGCGCCCGCCACAGAATGAATTCTCATGATTTTGGCATAAATTTTGACAGAAAACGTGTTACAGTAAGCTTGTCTTTAATGATTTTTGTCTTTGAAGGCTTGGAAAGGAATTGATTCTCTCTGTGTTTCAACGTGCCATCATTTCGTCATTCAATTTTTCCAACTGCACAACACTAAGTCATTACTACCTTTTCATTATAAAAGCTCATGGTACTCCTACATTCACTTCACACCATATTTCACATATCACAGAGGCTTTCTTTCTTTCCATTTTCTTTGAGTTTTGCAAGTTAAGATCATGGCAAATCAAGAGCAATATGAGATACATTTCCAAAATGCGGGTCAATCAAAGCTTTACCGGTTCCTCCTCCGTAAAGAGTTCGAAGCAACAAGGTATGCCGACGATTCTTGTATGGAAACTCTAGGATTGCATGATAGTGTGAACTACTTACTTAGGCTATTCAAACTAGACTACTTGCTTTCTTTTAAGGATCCGGTTTATGTGCAACTTACCGCCGAATTTCTTAGCTCTCTAGAACTAAACCCCACTCCCGAGCATGTAAAGTTTCGTTTGTTTAACACTGATTATAATTTTAGTTTCGATGAAATTGCCGAGATGTGGCATTTTCCACACGGTGAGGGAGTGAAAAGTGAGTTACCCACACATGTGGGGTGGCTAGAGGCCGCGCGCACCTTTTGGTGGGGGATGACCGGGAAAGAAACGAATAGCTTTGAGGGTAACCGAGCATCATTGATTCAAAACCCCGCAATTCGCTACTTTCGCCAAATTTTGGCTTGTACTATTTTAGGGCGCGCTAGCTCCAACAAGGTAAACGAGAAAGAGCTCTACTTGTTGTTCACTACTATTTCAAAAGAAAAGGTTAACCTTGCCCGGCTCATAATGTACCATATGTTTTCTATGGTTAAGTCCAAAGGGGTAATTGTTTTTGGGGGGCTTATCACAAGTTTAGCGCGCATGCTAAACCATGAGGAAGAACTTTCAACTCTAATACCACTAGATCCCCGTACCATTGACTTGCATATGGTACGAGGCATGAAACTTGTCAAACAAAGGGCCGATGGTAGATTCATTCTCATGATAGATAACAAAGCTTGCCCCGACATCATCCTCCCTGACCCAGCGCGCATAAATGTGCGCGATCCAGCCAATTTCCGCTTCCTCCCTAACATTGGCGGCCCACCTGCACCTATGAACCAAAATGCAGTTGTTGATGAGGGAGAGAGTGACGAGGATGAGGAGGACGAGCGTGAGGGTCCGGGAGATGATGCACATACCACACATACTTCTTCTGGCTATTTTGTAGGTACTTCATCCGGAGCCGGCAATGAGCGCGGGACTGCCACGCTTGATACTATCTTGACTGAGATGAGGCAGCACTCCATATTAGATTCCCAGAGAGACCAGCATGTTCAGGACATCCAGACTCGACAGACTAAGATGATGATGATGATGCAGCAGTACCAGGTTGACCAGCGTGGTTTGATTGATAGCTTGGCAGGTATGACTTTGCGCATGGATGAGTTTGATGACTATTTCCAACAGTTAGGTGCAGTTCCTCCACAGCATGAGAGGCGCACGAGGAGACGCGGCCCAGGCCGCCAGTAGTTTGATCCCACAAGTTTTATCCTTCCTTCTCTACCTTTAGTTGTCGCATTGGGGACAATGCTCAATTTAAGTGTGGGGGAGGAAGCTTTATCGCTTTCCTTTTTACTTTCAGTCATTTAATTTTTGCATGCATAATAAAACATTAGGATAGTTCACTTGAGTTGAGTAGTTTTTGCGTGTTGGTTTTGTTATTGTCTGATTTTTTTCCCATTTCTTGAGCCATACCAAAATTTTCTTGTGAAAAGCAAAAGTGTTGAGTCTTGATGCTTGATATTGGTTGTTTGAAAGTATATAGGTTGTCTGCACTATCTAGGCTATTTTGTGAAATTTAGGTAACGGTTGGATAAAATCAATACCATTTTGACACCTTAGATTCCCAGAAGTATGTAAAACTGATTTGAGTACTAACTTTGACAAAGCTTTGGATTTGAGTTTTAATGAACCCTTAGTAGTTTATCTAGTAGTCGGCACCATCTCAAGGCACAAACTAAGTGGGAAACCGATGAATATAAGTGAATTATCTTGAAAATAAATGTCATGAATACTATTGGTTGGTTCTTTGAAATAATTGATGAAAAATTCAACAAATGTTGAAACATGTGAAAAGAAAAAAATACCATAGTATAGAAACTCATTAGTAGTTGGTTCAGAGGTGTCTGATTCTGAACTTGGTAGGGCGGGTTACGATCCGATCCCCGCAACTGCGAAGTGGGTAAAGCAAATAGGGGTTACCAAACTTATGTTATCAGCACCCCTCGCTATGTGATGATCATAATCACTAACAGGTTTCCTACCATGGGCGTGTACAAGATAACGGGCTTAATGTGATTGCGCTAGAATGAAAAGGGCAAATGAAACTTAGGTGAGAAGTAGAGTCAAAAGGAAATGCTTCAGGTCTGTTTTCATATAATGGGAGTCTAGTGTGTCATTACGGTGTTTTTGTTATTTGTACTGTTATTTGATTTTCATGGTTTAGCCGGCAACCACGTATGAGTAGGATGATCGTGTCATGTGTTTTTACTTGTGCTATGCAATTCACTATTCTTTTATGCTTGAGGACAAGCAATGGTTCAAGTGTGGGGGAATTTGATGACACGAAATCATATCGTATTTTTAGCTTAGTTTAGGTGAACTTTAGTTGCATTTGCATATGTTTTTATTTCATTTATGTCTTTTTATGTTGGTATTTGTTTTGTTTTTAGTTTTGTCAAATAAAATAGGTCGGAGAAGAGAATTGAGCAAAAAGGGCCAAAAACGCAGCAAAAAGGGGGGTGCAAAGCGCAAATTCACACAGCCCACATAGGAGCCCAGCAGAAAGGGGCATTTGCCCCCAGAAAGCTCATGGCGGGCGCCACCAAGCCCAAACCAGGAAAAACAGAATTGTGCGAGACGTGGGGAAGTGGCATTCGTCTGATCCGTTTTCTGTTCCTATCGTGTGGCAATTGGATGAGACCAAAAACAAGTTTATCCTCTCCCTAGAAAGAGGATTGTGCAAGTCAAATCTCCCCTATAAATAGAAGCTCAAAACTCAGATTCTCCACGCATTTTCTTTCCTTTATTTCAGTCAGTTTTATTTTCCCGCTTTGTAAACTGTATCGGTATTCCCACACCGGGAATCCGATTTCAGATCCGTTTTCACTTTCCTGTCAAGAATATTATTTCCTTTAATTCCAACAAGTTTAATTCCAGTTTCCAGCAGATTTTATTTCCAGGTTTTTATGCGCTTATTTATTTATTTAATTATTATGTCTTGTTTAATTTACTGCTTTTGTTTATTTAATTTCTTTACCATGTCTAGCTAAATTCCTAGATATCGGTATGTAATTTAATTCTCCGAAGGGGATTTAATGATGATGTAGCGCACGCACACACACACTACTTTTCTGATTCAAATTCCTAATTTAATTCAAAACTTTTGAACGAGAGTAAAATAAAGCAACTAAGGTTAAAATCAATAGAGCGAGAGTTTGAAGTTTTAACTAGATAGTAGGAATTTGATATTAATCTTTGAACGAGCGAGAGCCACGTTAGGATTAATTAGAACTAATTGATTTTCAAAATATACTTTCGAAGCTAAGGTGGTAGAAAAGTGACAGTAAAACTCCTAGCTTAGAAAGTATGGTTTTTATCAACAAAACGAGAGTGTGAGGTTTAAACCTTTAAGTTGAGAAAGTTCTTCTGAAAAGTAAACACTTATCCGCGCACTATTAATTTATTAAATCCCCGAAGGTTAATTAGTTACATACCGATATCCCGTCTTTTAATTAATTTAAATTCATCTTTTAAATCTCTTTTAATTTCAAAACAATTCAAAACCATAAATCATTAGCCTTAGATTTACACCGTAGCGACAGAAATACGGTAGGTCGACTGTTGGTCCCTGTGGATTCGATATCTTTTAAAACTACACGGCGAGACTTTGCACTTGCGGTCAAGAAAAGATTTTTGATACACAAATCGTCGATCAAACGCCACTCGACTCTCTACTAGGCCGGACAGACCAACCTTTGCTCTGATACCAATTGTAACACCCCGTTTCCCAAAATAAATAAATAAATTGCAACTGAAATAATAAATCAGAGTAACATCAAAAACGGAGTATTACGCTACTATTTCATTCAAGTAATAAATAAGAAAATTTCTATTTATTTAAATCAATCTTGTCGCAGCGGAAATATAACAATATTTATTCAACAATTGTTTTATCAAAGTTTGGCAATAAGGTCTCAACGTGATTCATAGTAGTAATTAAAAATCAACATAATTGTTTTTCAACATAAAATCATAAAGTTAATACGTAACAAGGAAAATCCAATAATCAAAGTCCGCCCCGTTACGTATCAGAGCACCTAGACACGTGAGGAGTCCACTCACATCAACAGCTAGTCCTTGAAATCTGCACTTGGCCATAAGGCGGCAATTCCAACAGAAGGGGTGAGATCACAATTCAATAATTAAAAGCATAATAAATCATGCAACAAATAAATCAACTTAACAACATAATCATCATCTCATCAATAATTCATAATTCATTATTCAAGAAAATCATAAAAATTGGCTTTAAACTTCATCATCTTATCCCTCATTAAATCCTTCTTCTCATCTCATGACACGACTCGACTCAACAAATGCAACGACTCGACTCGACTATGCAAGACTCTTATGCATGTGGTACCAAACGGAGCATCAAGCCCCCAACTTCCAATGCCTTAATTCGGCTACAGGGCATCAAGCCCCCATCTTAAAAACGGAGCATCAAGCCCCCATCTTAGAATATGGAGCATCAAGCCCCCAACGTCCAATATGCGACACGACGACTAACAACAACTTTCACTGTGACCTACGTGTAGTAATTTTACCATAACTTAAGTTCTAAAAACATTTTTGAAGTCAAACCAAAGCCATTAAAAAGCTAACACAATTATCTTCAACTTTCATGTTTACACAAAAACCCAGTTCAAAACGGAAAACGTGTGAAAATGCGCAAGAACATGAAACAGAGATGCTGTCACTGTGCAGCTCTCGGGAAAGTGACATTCTCTACCCAAAACTTTGTTTTAACTCCGATTTTCACCAAACTTGGCCCTATAATTCACTCTTACATAACCCAACTTAATACGACTCAAAACACAACAATCCAACTCCAGTTCATGCACAATTCATTAGCTCTATTCGTCAACAATTATTCTTTTTACCAACAACCCTAATCTTTCTAAACTCTATCATTCTCAACAATTCCAACACCAATCATTACAGAATAATCAAGCATTAAAATTAACAATAACAACACACAATTCATCAGTTTCATGGGAATTCACAATTTAAACCCTAAACTCACTTCTACCCATTTTCTCATGAACAACTAATTAAACATGAAGAATTAAGCCCTTAATTAGAGAAGTGAAACCCCACCCTTACCTGGTTTGATTGAATTACAAAGGTCCTAGCTCCTCTTGCCTCTTTTCTCTTGCTCTTGGTTTTGTTTTTCTTTCCTTTTTTCTCAAACTTCTCTGTTTTCACGTGAAACTAATTTTTCTTTTCTCTGACTATCCTTTTCTTAACCTCCTTCATTCTAATTAATTTTAATTAATTCCCACTAATTCCTTTACTTCCTCTTAATTACACCTCCGTCCCCTTAATTCTAAAATATTCTAATTCCTATCCTATTCTTACTAATTATTAATAAAATCATTTAATTAAATAAACAAATCACATAATCACATAAATCAATTAAATAGGACTCTAAACTCTACCAAATATAAAATAAACGGGCGTTACAACTTAGCTAGCAAGCAAGCGAGGCAACAACAAAACAAATCTTCTAAAGTTACATGATGTACACACATTGTTCTGCACATCTTTTATGATGTGAGCACATTATCCTCCACATTGTGTTTTACTAAAAATGAGCTAACACAAAAACACTGACACCTACGTTTTAAATTCAATTGGAGTTAGTTAATTTTTTAGCTTCTTTTTAGATTAAGTTGCTGACTATTCAATTGGATTTGATCATGATTTTTCATTGAGTGCATAAGGTCAAAGCTTTACTAGTTCGATCAAATTAAGAACCGGTGGAAGAGAAAGGTGTTGGCTTTACCGTCAAGGTTTTGAAGCACAAGATTATTGATAAAGTTAGGCTTCTCATAAGACAATCCAAAACTCTCTAGATAAGCACTTTTTTTTTACTACATATGCATCTTCAATTATTAATATTGATGCTAAGATTTTTTTTAGTTCTGCAGTTTTACATAGGATGACAATGCAATTACCTTTGGGAATGAGAAAACTTGAAATTTAGCATACTAGCGTTTTTGCCGATGGTATGATCTTTTTATGCTTTCATTTTTATTCATTTTTATTTTATTGAACGTTCTATTGAGTTATGGTCTATCTTTGTTTTATATGTGAGTTCTTATTATCAAGATTCTTATCATCAATAATGTTTTGCATAATTAAAATCACTTGTGTGTTTTGTTTAGTAAACTATATGTGTAGACGTGTAGTTATCTTTTGATGCTTTTGGAACAACTTATGGAACATCTGAGCCAATTTATACAAAATGAACATGATCAAAGATGATAAAAGTTGCACATCATTCGCACTATTTCAGCACTTGTACAAAAATGTCTTGCCTTGTGCTAGATTAGTATAATTGAATCTTTATATTTAGATAGGTGAATTTCTATTAAACTGGTGGATTTAAATTTTGGGAAAATAGACTAATACCCCCCGTAAAATATGTAAATTTTGCAGTACTCTCTATAATTTTTTTTTTGAGAATTTCCCCCTGTAATGTTTGAATTTTTGCAATACCCCCTGAATTCAAATAACCATAATAAACCCCCGCAAAATAAAACCACCGCAAAATAAAATTTTTGCGGGGGTTTTAAACCGCCGCAAATAAAAACCACCGCAAAATATTATTTTTGCGAGGGTTTTAAACCGCCGCAAAATAAAACCGCCGCAAAAAACAATTTTAGTGGGGGTTTTATTATAGTTGATAGAGTCCATGGGGTATTGCAAAAATTCAAACATTATAGGGGGGAATTTTCACAAAAAAAATTTACAGAGGAGCATTGCAAAATTTGCATAATTTAAAGGGGGTATTAGTCTATTTTCCCTTAAAAAAAATTCTAGATTCATATGCATATTGGTCCAAGGATTATGGGTTGTACCGGTGACATTATATTTGTTGCCTTTTAAGGTTAATTTATAAATACAAATGTATTATTTTTACCTTTTCGTATATCTTATGTTCATATGGTTTTAATGATTTTATGGTTGACTTGTGAGAAATTATTGTTGTAAATATGACAAATATTAAATTTTTGATGTATTTTTAGTAATATAGGACAGGTGCCTTTCTAGGATCAATTTTAAAAAAAAAAAAAAAAACATAAAGCGTCTGCTTTAGCTGACGCTATCTAATTCAAAAACTAACAAAACAGCATCCATCAAGGGCAGATGCTACAATTAGTGTCTGTCAAGCGAACTCTACGGTTGACATTTTACAACACCAAAGCTCAGCCTAACGTCAACCAGCAGCCGAAGTTACTAGTGTTTGTCGTATATACATGTTATTAGCATCCGCTTAGCGTCTAAAAGAACAGACGCAACATAGCGTCTGTTTGATGCAACTATTAACTTCAAGCATTTAAGCATCTAACACGACACAGACGCTAAGCAGATGCTAAGTACCTTGTTGCATCCGTTTTTTTGCCATTTAGCGTTTCATTTCCGTCGACGCTCCAGAGCAGTTTTTTGTAGTGTTAGTTTTTATTAATAATTTATAATTGTAATGAGATTAAAAAAGACATACTCTATTTTACAAAACACACTTAAATTTATATTTGTCATAACTTACCAACAAAGTTCAAATAATATGTGAATAAGTTTTAAAAATATATATATATATATATATATAGTACATTTGTTTAATTCAAATTATATAACTATAAAGTTTTATATAGACATCCATTGTTAATAGTGTAAAATTATGAATATTGTGTAACTTTTAATTTATTATTATTATTATTTATATATTATTTAATATATAAATAATATATATTTTTATTGTCCAATATTTATGAGATAATTATAATTTTCCCGGATCATAAGGGATTCCTTAAGGGATTCCTTTTCTATAATGAACTTATATAACATCATAACGTTCATTAAGGGAGGAATATGTTGGGGATTGAACCGTTCTTTGATCGTCTTCTTCTCTTTGATAGGTAGGCCTTACCGGAGTCACAATATTCATCAAGGTACCATTATCCCTATCCATAGAGCAATTGAGTTTGCCGACAAATTTCCCAACCAAATCATTGATAAAACCCAACTACAACGTTTCTTAGGTTGTCTAAATTATGTTTCTGATTTCTTCCCTCAGTTAAGCAATATTATAAAACCGCTTCATGATAGACTTAAAAAGGAACCTCCTCCTTGGACTGATATTCACACCAATGTAGTTAAAACAATAAAAGATCAAGTAAAGCACCTACCGTGTCTTTACCTTCCTATTCCTCAAGCTTTCAAAATTGTTGAAACTGATGCTTCCGATATAGGTTATGGTGGTATCCTAAAACAAAAGATTTCTAACAAAGAACAAATTATTGCTTTTACTTCAAAACATTGGAACCCTGCACAGCAAAATTATTCTACTGTTAAAAAAGAAGTTTTAGCTATTGTTTTATCTATTTAATTTCTTGGTACATAATTGAAAAATACAAATAATTAAAGATTACAAGAGGATAATTTTTCTTGAGGTAATTTTTTATTTCTTCAACCTTGTGAGAAATCTATCAGAGAATATTCTGCATAGATGTCTTCATTTGGAATTGATGATGATGATGATGGAGATGATGGAAGATCATGCTTTTCTTTCTTCTTTTCTTGTTCTTGTGCCAACAATCTGAGGACTCCTTGTAGATTTTCTACCATCTCGTCTCCAGATGATGAGGCTGCCAAGGCTGCTGTAATACAAGCCTTTTGATTGAGGAACAAACAGTTTTGAGGGTCTGCGATCTGCAAATATTTTGGATTAGTTTTGAACCATTCGATAACACTCTCTTTTGTGGCCTTTGAAGCGTCGAACTTGGGCCACCACTTGACATAAGCTTGTTTTTGAAGAATAGGTAGGGCTCTTGAGTTTGGATTTTGCCCGTACTTGTATTGCCATGAAAAAATCCAGGTTAATGAAAGTTTTGTAAAGAAATTTAATTCGATTGGTAGTTTGTCAAAATCTCTGTTGAATCTTTTGTCAAATACTTGGAAGCCATCTTGGACTTCTGATGGAAGGATTTGGATGATGGGACCAAAATAATCCCACCAACGAAGAAACCAGTTTGGGAATGTATAGGTAACTCCCGTTTTGAAATAAATAAGCCAAGAGTGTTTATTTGTTTTGTTTTGTTTCCAAAAGACATATGTCCAAGCATTGACATAATCCCAATAATTGTAACCAATAGGATCAAAGGCTTGGGAGAAAGTTCTGGTTTTATTTGGATTTTGTCCGAAGGATTCTGGGGTCATAATTTTGAGGATTTGAAAAGTTGAATGCGTAATATTAGACGCATCCTTAGGATCTCTATAATGTTTGATTGCTATGGAATCAGTGTCTACTAAGATGAACTCATAAAATTTTTGGGATTTGTTAATTGATAAAGGTTGAAAATGGAATCCCGGTGGGAAAATCTTAGGAGGAACCTTGTTTGGGTTTGGGTCCCAATATTCAGGTTCCATTTGGATTACTGGCCAATATTTGGATTTGGGAATATAGTTAGTTTGAGGATTTTGGTTATTTGAATGGTTTTGGTATTGTACTACACTAGTTACTTCTGGTTTGGTTACTAATTGACCTGGAGGTTTAGGATTGACTTGTATGGCTTTATTTTTGAGATCTTCAATAATTTGATCCAAGGAATCTTGTTCCTCTTCTTCATCGACAATACTTGCCCAGGTCTTGTTGGGGAGACTTACAAGGCCTTGTTCTTGGAAGGCTAAAAGAGTTTGGATAGGAAAGGCATAATCTGCTTTTGATTGTTTGGCTGTATCAATTGTGGTTTTTTCAATAAATTGGTTTTGGGTAGATGACCCAATTGATTGGTTTTGGGTGGATGACCCGATTGATTGGTTTTGGGTGGATGACCCAAGAGTTGATGATCTTGTTTGTCTTACTGGTAAATCAGCTATAACCATATCTGTTGAAATTCTACCTCCTCGAGAAGAGGCAGACTTTGCCGTTCTCGGCATCCTATTCTTTACCCTGTAAGTATTCACGAGTGAGATAGTCAGGGAGAGCATTTTCTGAGCCTTTGAGATATTCAATTTCAAAATCAAAAACACTTAATATTGCTTGCCATCTAGCAAAAATTTGTTTCGAAGCTAAATTTTTTACATCCTTTTGTAAAATATCTTTTGCAGATTTACAATCTACACGAACTAAAAATTTTTGGTTAAGTAAATCAGATTGGAATTTTGAAATAGATAAAACAATAGCTAAAACTTCTTTTTTAACAGTAGAATAATTTTGCTGTGCAGGGTTCCAATGTTTTGAAGTAAAAGCAATAATTTGTTCTTTGTTAGAAATCTTTTGTTTTAGGATACCACCATAACCTATATCGGAAGCATCAGTTTCAACAATTTTGAAAGCTTGAGGAATAGGAAGGTAAAGACACGGTAGGTGCTTTACTTGATCTTTTATTGTTTTAACTACATTGGTGTGAATATCAGTCCAAGGAGGAGGTTCCTTTTTAAGTCTATCATGAAGCGGTTTTATAATATTGCTTAACTGAGGGAAGAAATCAGAAACATAATTTAGACAACCTAAGAAACGTTGTAGTTGGGTTTTATCAATGATTTGGTTGGGAAATTTGTCGGCAAACTCAATTGCTCTATGGATAGGGATAATGGTACCTTGATGAATATTGTGACCAAGGAATCTGATTTTTGTTTGAAATAGATTAATTTTTGTCTTAGAAACAGCAAGACCATTTTTCTTAATGGTGGAGATGAATATATTGATGTGCTTAAAATGCTCATCTATAGATTGGGAAAATATCAACACATCATCAATATAGACTATGGTAAACTTTGAAAAAGGATTAAAGATGTCATTCATAATTTTTTGAAATTCAGAAGGAGCATTCTTTAGACCAAAAGGCATGACATTCCATTCATATTGCCCAAAAGGAACAGTGAACGCTGTTTTGTATCGATCTTCTTCTTTAATCTGAATTTGCCAAAATCCTGACTTCATATCAAACTTAGAGAAGATTTTGGCGTCATGCAGACGATTTAAAAGATCTTTCTTATTCGGAATAGGATAACGGATCCAGCTTAAAGCTTGATTGAGAGGTTTGTAATTTATGACAAGACGAGGAACACCCCTTTCAATCTCAGCCTGTTTATTAACATAAAAGGCTGAGCAAGACCAAGGACTTTTGCTTTTTCTAATGAATCCTTTTGTTAAAAGATCTTTTATTTCATTTTGACAAATTTGAAGAAGTTCATTATTCATTTGAATAGGTCTAGCCTTAGTCGGTATAAGCTTCTCTTGAAAATCCTTTTCATAAGGAAGATCAACGATATGCTGTTTTCTTTCCCAAAAGGCATTAGGAATATCAGAACAAATTGTAGATTGTATATGATCCAAGAGTGTCTGGATTCTTTGTTTGATATTTGGTTGTTGAATCTGCCTATCGATATTTTTAAAAGAAATCTCTTCTTTTAGAAAGTTAATTTGATTTTGTTTGTAATGAATTGGGTTTAAATCTCTAATAATAGGTTTCCTAATAAATTTAAAAATAATAGATTGACCCAAATGCTGAGTAATAATTCCTTCATTAGTTATTTGTAAAGGGAAAAGAGATCTTATGAAAGGAGTTCCTAAGATTACCTTATTTTTAAGATTTTTGACCAATAAAAAGGGGGTCTCGATCTTAAGGTTTTGATTTTCAATTATAGTAGTAGATAACTTATAATTGATTTTAAGTTTTGAGCCATTAGCAGTGCTAAGTTGTTCAGAGGTTTTCTCAAAGTACTTTGTAGGAATAAGACCTTCTAAAATACAGTTAGAATCAGCCCCAGTATCAAAGAGGGCCGTAGTTTCAAGGATAAATTCTTTTATAACAATTTTGATATTTATGTAAAATTTTTGAATCTTAAGTTGATTGATTAATCCCAAGAAATCATCATCTTCTTGGTTTCCTTGATACTGGGTACCAACATGGTTAGTAGGATTGGTTGGATAAACTTCGGTCGGATTATCATCTACACCTTCATATTGTTGTAATTGATCTAAGATTATGTGATGACTATCTTGAGTTTGTTTTAACTCTCGTATTTCAATTTTAAGAGTATTTATCTCATGCTGGAGATCTTGAATAGTGACAGGTTTAGTTGTAGCTTTCTCAAGTCTTTTGAAAGTATCAGTAAGATTAAACTTATTGGCTACAAGAGGATTTCTAGTTGGTTTAGTCACAAGAGAGGATTTTAATTTTTCAAGGTAAACTTTCTTAACATGAGGATCAGTGATAGCATTTATGGCTTCAAAAAGGAGATCTTGTTCCTTCGTTAAAACATTAATTTGGCTAGAAGAACCAGACTCATCATCGGATAAGTCATCATTTTGAACTTGATTTAAATCATCGGAAGAACTAGGAATAGAGTCCTCGTCAGAGGTTTCGATTAACAAATTATTAATACGTTCTTCCAAGTCTTGATCAAGATTTAAGGATTTTAATTTACCTTTTAATCTACAATATTTACTGACGTGACCGGGTTTATTGCAATTATAGCAAACAACCGGAGACCTAGCTTTCCTAGGAAAATTATTATTGAAAGGTACATGATTTTCTGGCTTAACCTCCTGGTGGGGTGGTTTTCTATAAGGTCTATGGGGTTTCCTCTTATAGAATTTCGGCTTAGGAGGACCATGCTTGGGAGGACCATGCTTAGGTCTGGATTTTGGTTTCTTAGAACAAGGTAAACCAAATTGTTCACAAAAGGTTCCCATATCTTTATGGTTCATGGATTTTTCTTTAGCAAGCTGTTTTTGGATTTTGTCATCTTGACAAATCTTAAGAGCTACCTTTTGTATGTAAGCTATTAATTGTCCATAGCTTAACTGATCATAAGGAATATCTCCATTAGGGTTTTGACCCCTAAGTTTTTCTCTAACTTTGTCTCCTAAGGATTTGGGAAGTCCTGCAAGGAATTTTTCTTTCCAAAATGGCTGATGACTATCATCTCTAGTGTAAACCCTAGTAAGGAAAGTATCTTTGTACCACCTAAAATCTCCTAGAGTTCTACACTTGAGATTGGATAAAAGCTCACCAGACCTATCCTTAATAAGAGACGGATCTCCAATAAAATGTTGGGCTATAGTAAAAATTAAGGTATTGACAGCATCAGCTATAGACGCTCCATCACTAAGGATGGGAGTTCCATCAGAATCAGTTTTAACGGCAGTGAGAATTAATTGTTTTTCATTTTCTGTGAGATAATTATCCCACCAACCTTTTAACTGACCTGAAAATCCAGCAACTAAGATTTCTACAATAACAGTTTCAGGACAATCATTAGCTGTTTCATAGGCAGTAGCCACCATTGTCATGTTTTGAAGAATCTTAGTTATGCCATATTCATTTTGACCATCTATGTTCCATTCATAGACATTATTAGCACTAAAACTTTTAAAATTTGATTCATTTTCTTCAAGTAAGAGGTCAGGAGCAGTTGCTCTGGGATAATAAAGCTTGGTTTGTTTCCTCCAATTGAGCTTAGGGCCAGTTATAACAGGATTAACACTGATATCTGAATCTTCACTACAATCAGAGGTGATATGTTGTCCTATCATGTTTATTGATTTAGTTCCTGGAGAAGGACTATCAGGGACAGTTGCATTGAGGAATCTTAATTTCTCGTTAACAATATCAAGAAGTTCACTCTTAACTTCCTCTTTTATCTTTTTGTTTGAGCTAGAAGAATGTAAATCTTTCTTAATTTGTTTAGACATCTTATAAGGTTTAAACAAAGGTTTCTCAATTGAGTTAGAGGATGTTGAAGCTTGGTTGAGGTTGTCAACAACAGATTTTTTCCCTAAATTTTCTCCTAAAGCTTGGAGATACTTATTAGTATAATTTGATTGTTCAATAAGGCTCTTAATATCATTAGAGCAAACAGGTTCATTATCTACCTTAGTTTTGAAAGGAGAAGCCATGACAGAAAGATTATTACTCTTGAGATTAAGTTTAAAAGGAGTGTTAGGAGGAAAGTCAGATTGGACAATTTCACCATTTTTTAAATGCCAAATAGTTATGACATTAGTAGTTCTTTCACCCATTATATCAGTTTGAAAAGGATAATCTATATTATTTTTTATGGTGTAAGCATGAAACCAATCAAAAAAAGGAATGTTAAGCTCAACTTTGTTTAAGAATTTATAAAATTCTTCTTGTATAGAAACCCTATTGTTGCCCTTATAATTTTGAAAGAACCATTCTCTATGAGGAGACCATTCCTCAGAATAGAATTCTTTCTTAAGGGATTCCTTTTCTATAATGAACTTATATAACATCATAACGTTCATTAAGGGAGGAATATGTTGGGGATTGAACCGTTCTTTGATCGTCTTCTTCTCTTTGATAGGTAGGCCTTACCGGAGTAGTTGTCTCAAGGCCTTGTAAATGAATTGTTGACCCATCATGGGTAGGTTCAGTTCTGATGGATCTAGGAATTGAAAAAGACCTTCTAGACACAGCTGACCTAAAGTCTTCTTTTGTTGCATTATCAGATCTAACAGATCCGGACCTAGAGAAGGAATTTCTTCTGTTGAAAACTAATTCTACCCTTCCTGTTTGGTGTTGAATTATATCTTGAAAATCAGGAGTAATACGGGGTTGGGCTGGTGTAGCTCTATCTAAAGCCCATCTCTCAGGCAATGTTATGTCACTCCATTGAATGGTTTTTGGCACAATAACATTGGCTTTACTCTCATCTGTGAGAAATAATGTTGTTTCTCCAGATTTATCGCATTTTGTTTTAAGGAAATTGGACCTTATTGAATTCATAACTTTATATTGAACTCTGTAAACTAAGGTGATAGGGACAGATCCTTCTTTCATGTCATAACCATGGAGTTTAACATTTAAGAAAAGGACATCTAAAATATTTTTATCATCCAAACTTATAGTTAGATCAGGAAAACAATTGAAAAAGATTGGTCCATGACTAAGACTGGATTCTACCGTTCCTAGGAGTGAATCATCAAAACGATTGTGTCTTATATCTCTTAAGCAGAGGAGTACCGCTACGTCAAGAGAGCCCCTCGTGAGAGGCTTCAGACCTACTTGAACACTTCCAATGTGCATGTAATTGTATCTTTTACTTAAGTGTTCTTTAATACTTTTTTCAGAAAGGAGATGGAGTTCTTCATCGTCAGATTTTAGTTTAAATTTTTGTTCGACAGTCCTAATTATATAGTCAGATCTATGGAAGAAAGATCCATCAGGTTTGTAAAGTTCTTTAGGAGATATTCTGGGTATTTCCCAATTATCTATCTCTTGATTAATATCTTCAAAGTGAATTTCTTCTTTGAAGACTTTGTTTGAAAAAGATTGAGATTGAGGTTCACTTATAGAAGAAGAAGAAGGTTGAGAGGATCTACAAGAGAAACGTGAGGAAAATGATCGGAGCATAAATAAGGCTTTGGTTTCCTCACCCATTAATATCATCGCCATCACTTGGTTGGTTAGAAATATAATTATTAAATATGAGTTAATAATTTATTCTCTAAATTATTCTTTAGAATTAATCCAAAAGGAAACTTCTATGACCAAACCATCTCAAGAACTATTATTACTGTTTTTATTAGTCTGGATCTAATCATCCCATAAAACATCGACAAATTAGACTTATTGCCCATAAGTGGGTCTTATTGCTACAGTTGTACAGAATAATTAGATCTAGAATAATTTGCTTTACTGTTCATGAATAGTAGATCTGGAATGATAGGTCATAAATTATTCTTTTGGACAAACTGTAAAGAACAATCTAGTTTAATAAATTAAGAACTCAATATTTAATTAATACATTCCTACTTCCCCATCAGGCTCTGATACCAAGAGGGGATCGGAAGCAGATAAAGGTTAGTTAAATAAAGAACTAGGAATGACAGATCTAATTATTTTTAAAATCCTCAATACATTAAGTACAATGAATTCAACTTTAATTTATTATTATTTATGAAGAAAGAAAATGGAAAGTAGAAGAGCAGACAGACTGCTTAACGGAATAAATTAAGTACGTAAAATAAGTGCAGAGGATTAAACAAATATAAACAGGAGGCTTAGCCTTCCATAAACAAGTAATATAAATTAAAGATGATAAATTAAAGCATAAAAGAATATCAGAACGATGGCAGAGCCAAGCAGGACTGATTAAAGAAAGAAGAGAAAAGATTGAAGTAACAAGATTGATTAAGATTGAAAAAGAAAGATTGCAGAAAGCTTACAAGAAGGACTCAGAATGCTAGCTCTGACTCTCTCTAAAACTCTCTATGATAGTGGTAACTAAGGGTGCCTCTACAACAATGCAAGGCATGCCTATAAATAGAAAAAATAAAAGCTACTGTTGCTACAGAACAGGTTGTAACCGGAACTGTTTCTACAGGAGAAAAGATTCTTTTCTTTTTTTTTTTTTTTTTTTTTTTTTTTTTTTTTTTTTTTTTTTTTTTAAGTTAAAATTTCTTGGTACATAATTGAAAAATACAAATAATTAAAGATTACAAGAGGATAATTTTTCTTGAGGTAATTTTTTATTTCTTCAACCTTGTGAGAAATCTATCAGAGAATATTCTGCATAGACGTCTTCATTTGGAATTGATGATGATGATGATGGAGATGATGGAAGATCATGCTTTTCTTTCTTCTTTTCTTGTTCTTGTGCCAACAATCTGAGGACTCCTTGTAGATTTTCTACCATCTCGTCTCCAGATGATGAGGCTGCCAAGGCTGCTGTAATACAAGCCTTTTGATTGAGGAACAAACAGTTTTGAGGGTCTGCGATCTGCAAATATTTTGGATTAGTTTTGAACCATTCGATAACACTCTCTTTTGTGGCCTTTGAAGCGTCGAACTTGGGCCACCACTTGACATAAGCTTGTTTTTGAAGAATAGGTAGGGCTCTTGAGTTTGGATTTTGCCCGTACTTGTATTGCCATGAAAAAATCCAGGTTAATGAAAGTTTTGTAAAGAAATTTAATTCGATTGGTAGTTTGTCAAAATCTCTGTTGAATCTTTTGTCAAATACTTGGAAGCCATCTTGGACTTCTGAAGGAAGGATTTGGATGATGGGACCAAAATAATCCCACCAACGAAGAATCCAGTTTGGGAATGTATAGGTAACTCCCGTTTTGAAATAAATAAGCCAAGAGTGTTTATTTGTTTTGTTTTGTTTCCAAAAGACATATGTCCAAGCATTGACATAATCCCAATAATTGTAACCAATAGGATCAAAGGCTTGGGAGAAAGTTCTGGTTTTATTTGGATTTTGTCCGAAGGATTCTGGGGTCATAATTTTGAGGATTTGAAAAGTTGAATGCGTAATATTAGACGCATCCTTAGGATCTCTATAATGTTTGATTGCTATGGAATCAGTGTCTACTAAGATGAACTCATAAAATTTTTGGGATTTGTTAATTGATAAAGGTTGAAAATGGAATCCCGGTGGGAAAATCTTAGGAGGAACTTTGTTTGGGTTTGGGTCCCAATATTCAGGTTCCATTTGGATTACTGGCCAATATTTGGATTTGGGAATATAGTTAGTTTGAGGATTTTGGTTATTTGAATGGTTTTGGTATTGTACTACACTAGTTACTTCTGGTTTGGTTACTAATTGACCTGGAGGTTTAGGATTGACTTGTATGGCTTTATTTTTGAGATCTTCAATAATTTGATCCAAGGAATCTTGTTCCTCTTCTTCATCGACAATACTTGCCCAGGTCTTGTTGGGGAGACTTACAAGGCCTTGTTCTTGGAAGGCTAAAAGAGTTTGGATAGGAAAGGCATAATCTGCTTTTGATTGTTTGGCTGTATCAATTGTGGTTTTTTCAATAAATTGGTTTTGGGTAGATGACCCAATTGATTGGTTTTGGGTGGATGACCCGATTGATTGGTTTTGGGTGGATGACCCAAGAGTTGATGATCTTGTTTGTCTTACTGGTAAATCAGCTATAACCATATCTGTTGAAATTCTACCTCCTCGAGAAGAGGCAGACTTTGCCGTTCTCGGCATCCTATTCTTTACCCTGTAAGTATTCACGAGTGAGATAGTCAGGGAGAGCATTTTCTGAGCCTTTGAGATATTCAATTTCAAAATCAAAAACACTTAATATTGCTTGCCATCTAGCAAAAATTTGTTTCGAAGCTAAATTTTTTACATCCTTTTGTAAAATATCTTTTGCAGATTTACAATCTACACGAACTAAAAATTTTTGGTTAAGTAAATCAGATTGGAATTTTGAAATAGATAAAACAATAGCTAAAACTTCTTTTTTAACAGTAGAATAATTTTGCTGTGCAGGGTTCCAATGTTTTGAAGTAAAAGCAATAATTTGTTCTTTGTTAGAAATCTTTTGTTTTAGGATACCACCATAACCTATATCGGAAGCATCAGTTTCAACAATTTTGAAAGCTTGAGGAATAGGAAGGTAAAGACACGGTAGGTGCTTTACTTGATCTTTTATTGTTTTAACTACATTGGTGTGAATATCAGTCCAAGGAGGAGGTTCCTTTTTAAGTCTATCATGAAGCGGTTTTATAATATTGCTTAACTGAGGGAAGAAATCAGAAACATAATTTAGACAACCTAAGAAACGTTGTAGTTGGGTTTTATCAATGATTTGGTTGGGAAATTTGTCGGCAAACTCAATTGCTCTATGGATAGGGATAATGGTACCTTGATGAATATTGTGACCAAGGAATCTGATTTTTGTTTGAAATAGATTAATTTTTGTCTTAGAAACAGCAAGACCATTTTTCTTAATGGTGGAGATGAATATATTGATGTGCTTAAAATGCTCATCTATAGATTGGGAAAATATCAACACATCATCAATATAGACTATGGTAAACTTTGAAAAAGGATTAAAGATGTCATTCATAATTTTTTGAAATTCAGAAGGAGCATTCTTTAGACCAAAAGGCATGACATTCCATTCATATTGCCCAAAAGGAACAGTGAACGCTGTTTTGTATCGATCTTCTTCTTTAATCTGAATTTGCCAAAATCCTGACTTCATATCAAACTTAGAGAAGATTTTGGCGTCATGCAGACGATTTAAAAGATCTTTCTTATTCGGAATAGGATAACGGATCCAGCTTAAAGCTTGATTGAGAGGTTTGTAATTTATGACAAGACGAGGAACACCCCTTTCAATCTCAGCCTGTTTATTAACATAAAAGGCTGAGCAAGACCAAGGACTTTTGCTTTTTCTAATGAATCCTTTTGTTAAAAGATCTTTTATTTCATTTTGACAAATTTGAAGAAGTTCATTATTCATTTGAATAGGTCTAGCCTTAGTTGGTATAAGCTTCTCTTGAAAATCCTTTTCATAAGGAAGATCAACGATATGCTGTTTTCTTTCCCAAAAGGCATTAGGAATATCAGAACAAATTGTAGATTGTATATGATCCAAGAGTGTCTGGATTCTTTGTTTGATATTTGGTTGTTGAATCTGCCTATCGATATTTTTAAAAGAAATCTCTTCTTTTAGAAAGTTAATTTGATTTTGTTTGTAATGAATTGGGTTTAAATCTCTAATAATAGGTTTCCTAATAAATTTAAAAATAATAGATTGACCCAAATGCTGAGTAATAATTCCTTCATTAGTTATTTGTAAAGGGAAAAGAGATCTTATGAAAGGAGTTCCTAAGATTACCTTATTTTTAAGATTTTTGACCAATAAAAAGGGGGTCTCGATCTTAAGGTTTTGATTTTCAATTATAGTAGTAGATAACTTATAATTGATTTTAAGTTTTGAGCCATTAGCAGTGCTAAGTTGTTCAGAGGTTTTCTCAAAGTACTTTGTAGGAATAAGACCTTCTAAAATACAGTTAGAATCAGCCCCAGTATCAAAGAGGGCCGTAGTTTCAAGGATAAATTCTTTTATAACAATTTTGATATTTATGTAAAATTTTTGAATCTTAAGTTGATTGATTAATCCCAAGAAATCATCATCTTCTTGGTTTCCTTGATACTGGGTACTAACATGGTTAGTAGGATTGGCTGGATAAACTTCGGTCGGATTATCATCTACACCTTCATATTGTTGTAATTGATCTAAGATTATGTGATGACTATCTTGAGTTTGTTTTAACTCTCGTATTTCAATTTTAAGAGTATTTATCTCATGCTGGAGATCTTGAATAGTGACAGGTTTAGTTGTAGCTTTCTCAAGTCTTTTGAAAGTATCAGTAAGATTAAACTTATTGGCTACAAGAGGATTTCTAGTTGGTTTAGTCACAAGAGAGGATTTTAATTTTTCAAGGTAAACTTTCTTAACATGAGGATCAGTGATAGCATTTATGGCTTCAAAAAGGAGATCTTGTTCCTTCGTTAAAACATTAATTTGGCTAGAAGAACCAGACTCATCATCGGATAAGTCATCATTTTGAACTTGATTTAAATCATCGGAAGAACTAGGAATAGAGTCCTCGTCAGAGGTTTCGATTAACAAATTATTAATACGTTCTTCCAAGTCTTGATCAAGATTTAAGGATTTTAATTTACCTTTTAATCTACAATATTTACTGACGTGACCGGGTTTATTGCAATTATAGCAAACAACCGGAGACCTAGCTTTCCTAGGAAAATTATTATTGAAAGGTACATGATTTTCTGGCTTAACCTCCTGGTGGGGTGGTTTTCTATAAGGTCTATGGGGTTTCCTCTTATAGAATTTCGGCTTAGGAGGACCATGCTTGGGAGGACCATGCTTAGGTCTGGATTTTGGTTTCTTAGAACAAGGTAAACCAAATTGTTCACAAAAGGTTCCCATATCTTTATGGTTCATGGATTTTTCTTTAGCAAGCTGTTTTTGGATTTTGTCATCTTGACAAATCTTAAGAGCTACCTTTTGTATGTAAGCTATTAATTGTCCATAGCTTAACTGATCATAAGGAATATCTCCATTAGGGTTTTGACCCCTAAGTTTTTCTCTAACTTTGTCTCCTAAGGATTTGGGAAGTCCTGCAAGGAATTTTTCTTTCCAAAATGGCTGATGACTATCATCTCTAGTGTAAACCCTAGTAAGGAAAGTATCTTTGTACCACCTAAAATCTCCTAGAGTTCTACACTTGAGATTGGATAAAAGCTCACCAGACCTATCCTTAATAAGAGACGGATCTCCAATAAAATGTTGGGCTATAGTAAAAATTAAGGTATTGACAGCATCAGCTATAGACGCTCCATCACTAAGGATGGGAGTTCCATCAGAATCAGTTTTAACGGCAGTGAGAATTAATTGTTTTTCATTTTCTGTGAGATAATTATCCCACCAACCTTTTAACTGACCTGAAAATCCAGCAACTAAGATTTCTACAATAACAGTTTCAGGACAATCATTAGCTGTTTCATAGGCAGTAGCCACCATTGTCATGTTTTGAAGAATCTTAGTTATGCCATATTCATTTTGACCATCTATGTTCCATTCATAGACATTATTAGCACTAAAACTTTTAAAATTTGATTCATTTTCTTCAAGTAAGAGGTCAGGAGCAGTTGCTCTGGGATAATAAAGCTTGGTTTGTTTCCTCCAATTGAGCTTAGGGCCAGTTATAACAGGATTAACACTGATATCTGAATCTTCACTACAATCAGAGGTGATATGTTGTCCTATCATGTTTATTGATTTAGTTCCTGGAGAAGGACTATCAGGGACAGTTGCATTGAGGAATCTTAATTTCTCGTTAACAATATCAAGAAGTTCACTCTTAACTTCCTCTTTTATCTTTTTGTTTGAGCTAGAAGAATGTAAATCTTTCTTAATTTGTTTAGACATCTTATAAGGTTTAAACAAAGGTTTCTCAATTGAGTTAGAGGATGTTGAAGCTTGGTTGAGGTTGTCAACAACAGATTTTTTCCCTAAATTTTCTCCTAAAGCTTGGAGATACTTATTAGTATAATTTGATTGTTCAATAAGGCTCTTAATATCATTAGAGCAAACAGGTTCATTATCTACCTTAGTTTTGAAAGGAGAAGCCATGACAGAAAGATTATTACTCTTGAGATTAAGTTTAAAAGGAGTGTTAGGAGGAAAGTCAGATTGGACAATTTCACCATTTTTTAAATGCCAAATAGTTATGACATTAGTAGTTCTTTCACCCATTATATCAGTTTGAAAAGGATAATCTATATTATTTTTTATGGTGTAAGCATGAAACCAATCAAAAAAAGGAATGTTAAGCTCAACTTTGTTTAAGAATTTATAAAATTCTTCTTGTATAGAAACCCTATTGTTGCCCTTATAATTTTGAAAGAACCATTCTCTATGAGGAGACCATTCCTCAGAATAGAATTCTTTCTTAAGGGATTCCTTTTCTATAATGAACTTATATAACATCATAACGTTCATTAAGGGAGGAATATGTTGGGGATTGAACCGTTCTTTGATCGTCTTCTTCTCTTTGATAGGTAGGCCTTACCGGAGTAGTTGTCTCAAGGCCTTGTAAATGAATTGTTGACCCATCATGGGTAGGTTCAGTTCTGATGGATCTAGGAATTGAAAAAGACCTTCTAGACACAGCTGACCTAAAGTCTTCTTTTGTTGCATTATCAGATCTAACAGATCCGGACCTAGAGAAGGAATTTCTTCTGTTGAAAACTAATTCTACCCTTCCTGTTTGGTGTTGAATTATATCTTGAAAATCAGGAGTAATACGGGGTTGGGCTGGTGTAGCTCTATCTAAAGCCCATCTCTCAGGCAATGTTATGTCACTCCATTGAATGGTTTTTGGCACAATAACATTGGCTTTACTCTCATCTGTGAGAAATAATGTTGTTTCTCCAGATTTATCGCATTTTGTTTTAAGGAAATTGGACCTTATTGAATTCATAACTTTATATTGAACTCTGTAAACTAAGGTGATAGGGACAGATCCTTCTTTCATGTCATAACCATGGAGTTTAACATTTAAGAAAAGGACATCTAAAATATTTTTATCATCCAAACTTATAGTTAGATCAGGAAAACAATTGAAAAAGATTGGTCCATGACTAAGACTGGATTCTACCGTTCCTAGGAGTGAATCATCAAAACGATTGTGTCTTATATCTCTTAAGCAGAGGAGTACCGCTACGTCAAGAGAGCCCCTCGTGAGAGGCTTCAGACCTACTTGAACACTTCCAATGTGCATGTAATTGTATTTTTTACTTAAGTGTTCTTTAATACTTTTTTCAGAAAGGAGATGGAGTTCTTCATCGTCAGATTTTAGTTTAAATTTTTGTTCGACAGTCCTAATTATATAGTCAGATCTATGGAAGAAAGATCCATCAGGTTTGTAAAGTTCTTTAGGAGATATTTTGGGTATTTCCCAATTATCTATCTCTTGATTAATATCTTCAAAGTGAATTTCTTCTTTGAAGACTTTGTTTGAAAAAGATTGAGATTGAGGTTCACTTATAGAAGAAGAAGAAGGTTGAGAGGATCTACAAGAGAAACGTGAGGAAAATGATCGGAGCATAAATAAGGCTTTGGTTTCCTCACCCATTAATATCATCGCCATCACTTGGTTGGTTAGAAATATAATTATTAAATATGAGTTAATAATTTATTCTCTAAATTATTCTTTAGAATTAATCCAAAAGGAAACTTCTATGACCAAACCATCTCAAGAACTATTATTACTGTTATTATTAGTCTGGATCTAATCATCCCATAGAACATCGACAAATTAGACTTATTGCCCATAAGTGGGTCTTATTGCTACAGTTGTACAGAATAATTAGATCTAGAATAATTTGCTTTACTGTTCATGAATAGTAGATCTGGAATGATAGGTCATAAATTATTCTTTTGGACAAACTGTAAAGAACAATCTAGTTTAATAAATTAAGAACTCAATATTTAATTAATACATTCCTACTTCCCCATCAGGCTCTGATACCAAGAGGGGATCGGAAGCAGATAAAGGTTAGTTAAATAAAGAAAATGGAAAGTAGAAGAGCAGACAGACTGCTTAACGGGATAAATTAAGTACGTAAAATAAGTGCAGAGGATTAAACAAATATAAACAGGAGGCTTAGCCTTCCATAAACAAGTAATATAAATTAAAGATGATAAATTAAAGCATAAAAGAATATCAGAACGATGGCAGAGCCAAGCAGGACTGATTAAAGAAAGAAGAGAAAAGATTGAAGTAACAAGATTGATTAAGATTGAAAAAGAAAGATTGCAGAAAGCTTACAAGAAGGACTCAGAATGCTAGCTCTGACTCTCTCTAAAACTCTCTATGATAGTGGTAACTAAGGGTGCCTCTACAACAATGCAAGGCATGCCTATAAATAGAAAAAATAAAAGCTACTGTTGCTACAGAACAGGTTGTAACCGGAACTGTTTCTACAGGAGAAAAGATTCTTTTCTTTTTTTTTTTTTTTTTTTTTTTTTTTTTTTTTTTTTTTTTTTTTTTAAGTTAAAATTTCTTGGTACATAATTGAAAAATACAAATAATTAAAGATTACAAGAGGATAATTTTTCTTGAGGTAATTTTTTATTTCTTCAACCTTGTGAGAAATCTATCAGAGAATATTCTGCATAGACGTCTTCATTTGGAATTGATGATGATGATGATGGAGATGATGGAAGATCATGCTTTTCTTTCTTCTTTTCTTGTTCTTGTGCCAACAATCTGAGGACTCCTTGTAGATTTTCTACCATCTCGTCTCCAGATGATGAGGCTGCCAAGGCTGCTGTAATACAAGCCTTTTGATTGAGGAACAAACAGTTTTGAGGGTCTGCGATCTGCAAATATTTTGGATTAGTTTTGAACCATTCGATAACACTCTCTTTTGTGGCCTTTGAAGCGTCGAACTTGGGCCACCACTTGACATAAGCTTGTTTTTGAAGAATAGGTAGGGCTCTTGAGTTTGGATTTTGCCCGTACTTGTATTGCCATGAAAAAATCCAGGTTAATGAAAGTTTTGTAAAGAAATTTAATTCGATTGGTAGTTTGTCAAAATCTCTGTTGAATCTTTTGTCAAATACTTGGAAGCCATCTTGGACTTCTGAAGGAAGGATTTGGATGATGGGACCAAAATAATCCCACCAACGAAGAAACCAGTTTGGGAATGTATAGGTAACTCCCGTTTTGAAATAAATAAGCCAAGAGTGTTTATTTGTTTTGTTTTGTTTCCAAAAGACATATGTCCAAGCATTGACATAATCCCAATAATTGTAACCAATAGGATCAAAGGCTTGGGAGAAAGTTCTGGTTTTATTTGGATTTTGTCCGAAGGATTCTGGGGTCATAATTTTGAGGATTTGAAAAGTTGAATGCGTAATATTAGACGCATCCTTAGGATCTCTATAATGTTTGATTGCTATGGAATCAGTGTCTACTAAGATGAACTCATAAAATTTTTGGGATTTGTTAATTGATAAAGGTTGAAAATGGAATCCCGGTGGGAAAATCTTAGGAGGAACTTTGTTTGGGTTTGGGTCCCAATATTCAGGTTCCATTTGGATTACTGGCCAATATTTGGATTTGGGAATATAGTTAGTTTGAGGATTTTGGTTATTTGAATGGTTTTGGTATTGTACTACACTAGTTACTTCTGGTTTGGTTACTAATTGACCTGGAGGTTTAGGATTGACTTGTATGGCTTTATTTTTGAGATCTTCAATAATTTGATCCAAGGAATCTTGTTCCTCTTCTTCATCGACAATACTTGCCCAGGTCTTGTTGGGGAGACTTACAAGGCCTTGTTCTTGGAAGGCTAAAAGAGTTTGGATAGGAAAGGCATAATCTGCTTTTGATTGTTTGGCTGTATCAATTGTGGTTTTTTCAATAAATTGGTTTTGGGTAGATGACCCAATTGATTGGTTTTGGGTGGATGACCCGATTGATTGGTTTTGGGTGGATGACCCAAGAGTTGATGATCTTGTTTGTCTTACTGGTAAATCAGCTATAACCATATCTGTTGAAATTCTACCTCCTCGAGAAGAGGCAGACTTTGCCGTTCTCGGCATCCTATTCTTTACCCTGTAAGTATTCACGAGTGAGATAGTCAGGGAGAGCATTTTCTGAGCCTTTGAGATATTCAATTTCAAAATCAAAAACACTTAATATTGCTTGCCATCTAGCAAAAATTTGTTTCGAAGCTAAATTTTTTACATCCTTTTGTAAAATATCTTTTGCAGATTTACAATCTACACGAACTAAAAATTTTTGGTTAAGTAAATCAGATTGGAATTTTGAAATAGATAAAACAATAGCTAAAACTTCTTTTTTAACAGTAGAATAATTTTGCTGTGCAGGGTTCCAATGTTTTGAAGTAAAAGCAATAATTTGTTCTTTGTTAGAAATCTTTTGTTTTAGGATACCACCATAACCTATATCGGAAGCATCAGTTTCAACAATTTTGAAAGCTTGAGGAATAGGAAGGTAAAGACACGGTAGGTGCTTTACTTGATCTTTTATTGTTTTAACTACATTGGTGTGAATATCAGTCCAAGGAGGAGGTTCCTTTTTAAGTCTATCATGAAGCGGTTTTATAATATTGCTTAACTGAGGGAAGAAATCAGAAACATAATTTAGACAACCTAAGAAACGTTGTAGTTGGGTTTTATCAATGATTTGGTTGGGAAATTTGTCGGCAAACTCAATTGCTCTATGGATAGGGATAATGGTACCTTGATGAATATTGTGACCAAGGAATCTGATTTTTGTTTGAAATAGATTAATTTTTGTCTTAGAAACAGCAAGACCATTTTTCTTAATGGTGGAGATGAATATATTGATGTGCTTAAAATGCTCATCTATAGATTGGGAAAATATCAACACATCATCAATATAGACTATGGTAAACTTTGAAAAAGGATTAAAGATGTCATTCATAATTTTTTGAAATTCAGAAGGAGCATTCTTTAGACCAAAAGGCATGACATTCCATTCATATTGCCCAAAAGGAACAGTGAACGCTGTTTTGTATCGATCTTCTTCTTTAATCTGAATTTGCCAAAATCCTGACTTCATATCAAACTTAGAGAAGATTTTGGCGTCATGCAGACGATTTAAAAGATCTTTCTTATTCGGAATAGGATAACGGATCCAGCTTAAAGCTTGATTGAGAGGTTTGTAATTTATGACAAGACGAGGAACACCCCTTTCAATCTCAGCCTGTTTATTAACATAAAAGGCTGAGCAAGACCAAGGACTTTTGCTTTTTCTAATGAATCCTTTTGTTAAAAGATCTTTTATTTCATTTTGACAAATTTGAAGAAGTTCATTATTCATTTGAATAGGTCTAGCCTTAGTTGGTATAAGCTTCTCTTGAAAATCCTTTTCATAAGGAAGATCAACGATATGCTGTTTTCTTTCCCAAAAGGCATTAGGAATATCAGAACAAATTGTAGATTGTATATGATCCAAGAGTGTCTGGATTCTTTGTTTGATATTTGGTTGTTGAATCTGCCTATCGATATTTTTAAAAGAAATCTCTTCTTTTAGAAAGTTAATTTGATTTTGTTTGTAATGAATTGGGTTTAAATCTCTAATAATAGGTTTCCTAATAAATTTAAAAATAATAGATTGACCCAAATGCTGAGTAATAATTCCTTCATTAGTTATTTGTAAAGGGAAAAGAGATCTTATGAAAGGAGTTCCTAAGATTACCTTATTTTTAAGATTTTTGACCAATAAAAAGGGGGTCTCGATCTTAAGGTTTTGATTTTCAATTATAGTAGTAGATAACTTATAATTGATTTTAAGTTTTGAGCCATTAGCAGTGCTAAGTTGTTCAGAGGTTTTCTCAAAGTACTTTGTAGGAATAAGACCTTCTAAAATACAGTTAGAATCAGCCCCAGTATCAAAGAGGGCCGTAGTTTCAAGGATAAATTCTTTTATAACAATTTTGATATTTATGTAAAATTTTTGAATCTTAAGTTGATTGATTAATCCCAAGAAATCATCATCTTCTTGGTTTCCTTGATACTGGGTACTAACATGGTTAGTAGGATTGGCTGGATAAACTTCGGTCGGATTATCATCTACACCTTCATATTGTTGTAATTGATCTAAGATTATGTGATGACTATCTTGAGTTTGTTTTAACTCTCGTATTTCAATTTTAAGAGTATTTATCTCATGCTGGAGATCTTGAATAGTGACAGGTTTAGTTGTAGCTTTCTCAAGTCTTTTGAAAGTATCAGTAAGATTAAACTTATTGGCTACAAGAGGATTTCTAGTTGGTTTAGTCACAAGAGAGGATTTTAATTTTTCAAGGTAAACTTTCTTAACATGAGGATCAGTGATAGCATTTATGGCTTCAAAAAGGAGATCTTGTTCCTTCGTTAAAACATTAATTTGGCTAGAAGAACCAGACTCATCATCGGATAAGTCATCATTTTGAACTTGATTTAAATCATCGGAAGAACTAGGAATAGAGTCCTCGTCAGAGGTTTCGATTAACAAATTATTAATACGTTCTTCCAAGTCTTGATCAAGATTTAAGGATTTTAATTTACCTTTTAATCTACAATATTTACTGACGTGACCGGGTTTATTGCAATTATAGCAAACAACCGGAGACCTAGCTTTCCTAGGAAAATTATTATTGAAAGGTACATGATTTTCTGGCTTAACCTCCTGGTGGGGTGGTTTTCTATAAGGTCTATGGGGTTTCCTCTTATAGAATTTCGGCTTAGGAGGACCATGCTTGGGAGGACCATGCTTAGGTCTGGATTTTGGTTTCTTAGAACAAGGTAAACCAAATTGTTCACAAAAGGTTCCCATATCTTTATGGTTCATGGATTTTTCTTTAGCAAGCTGTTTTTGGATTTTGTCATCTTGACAAATCTTAAGAGCTACCTTTTGTATGTAAGCTATTAATTGTCCATAGCTTAACTGATCATAAGGAATATCTCCATTAGGGTTTTGACCCCTAAGTTTTTCTCTAACTTTGTCTCCTAAGGATTTGGGAAGTCCTGCAAGGAATTTTTCTTTCCAAAATGGCTGATGACTATCATCTCTAGTGTAAACCCTAGTAAGGAAAGTATCTTTGTACCACCTAAAATCTCCTAGAGTTCTACACTTGAGATTGGATAAAAGCTCACCAGACCTATCCTTAATAAGAGACGGATCTCCAATAAAATGTTGGGCTATAGTAAAAATTAAGGTATTGACAGCATCAGCTATAGACGCTCCATCACTAAGGATGGGAGTTCCATCAGAATCAGTTTTAACGGCAGTGAGAATTAATTGTTTTTCATTTTCTGTGAGATAATTATCCCACCAACCTTTTAACTGACCTGAAAATCCAGCAACTAAGATTTCTACAATAACAGTTTCAGGACAATCATTAGCTGTTTCATAGGCAGTAGCCACCATTGTCATGTTTTGAAGAATCTTAGTTATGCCATATTCATTTTGACCATCTATGTTCCATTCATAGACATTATTAGCACTAAAACTTTTAAAATTTGATTCATTTTCTTCAAGTAAGAGGTCAGGAGCAGTTGCTCTGGGATAATAAAGCTTGGTTTGTTTCCTCCAATTGAGCTTAGGGCCAGTTATAACAGGATTAACACTGATATCTGAATCTTCACTACAATCAGAGGTGATATGTTGTCCTATCATGTTTATTGATTTAGTTCCTGGAGAAGGACTATCAGGGACAGTTGCATTGAGGAATCTTAATTTCTCGTTAATAATATCAAGAAGTTCACTCTTAACTTCCTCTTTTATCTTTTTGTTTGAGCTAGAAGAATGTAAATCTTTCTTAATTTGTTTAGACATCTTATAAGGTTTAAACAAAGGTTTCTCAATTGAGTTAGAGGATGTTGAAGCTTGGTTGAGGTTGTCAACAACAGATTTTTTCCCTAAATTTTCTCCTAAAGCTTGGAGATACTTATTAGTATAATTTGATTGTTCAATAAGGCTCTTAATATCATTAGAGCAAACAGGTTCATTATCTACCTTAGTTTTGAAAGGAGAAGCCATGACAGAAAGATTATTACTCTTGAGATTAAGTTTAAAAGGAGTGTTAGGAGGAAAGTCAGATTGGACAATTTCACCATTTTTTAAATGCCAAATAGTTATGACATTAGTAGTTCTTTCACCCATTATATCAGTTTGAAAAGGATAATCTATATTATTTTTTATGGTGTAAGCATGAAACCAATCAAAAAAAGGAATGTTAAGCTCAACTTTGTTTAAGAATTTATAAAATTCTTCTTGTATAGAAACCCTATTGTTGCCCTTATAATTTTGAAAGAACCATTCTCTATGAGGAGACCATTCCTCAGAATAGAATTCTTTCTTAAGGGATTCCTTTTCTATAATGAACTTATATAACATCATAACGTTCATTAAGGGAGGAATATGTTGGGGATTGAACCGTTCTTTGATCGTCTTCTTCTCTTTGATAGGTAGGCCTTACCGGAGTAGTTGTCTCAAGGCCTTGTAAATGAATTGTTGACCCATCATGGGTAGGTTCAGTTCTGATGGATCTAGGAATTGAAAAAGACCTTCTAGACACAGCTGACCTAAAGTCTTCTTTTGTTGCATTATCAGATCTAACAGATCCGGACCTAGAGAAGGAATTTCTTCTGTTGAAAACTAATTCTACCCTTCCTGTTTGGTGTTGAATTATATCTTGAAAATCAGGAGTAATACGGGGTTGGGCTGGTGTAGCTCTATCTAAAGCCCATCTCTCAGGCAATGTTATGTCACTCCATTGAATGGTTTTTGGCACAATAACATTGGCTTTACTCTCATCTGTGAGAAATAATGTTGTTTCTCCAGATTTATCGCATTTTGTTTTAAGGAAATTGGACCTTATTGAATTCATAACTTTATATTGAACTCTGTAAACTAAGGTGATAGGGACAGATCCTTCTTTCATGTCATAACCATGGAGTTTAACATTTAAGAAAAGGACATCTAAAATATTTTTATCATCCAAACTTATAGTTAGATCAGGAAAACAATTGAAAAAGATTGGTCCATGACTAAGACTGGATTCTACCGTTCCTAGGAGTGAATCATCAAAACGATTGTGTCTTATATCTCTTAAGCAGAGGAGTACCGCTACGTCAAGAGAGCCCCTCGTGAGAGGCTTCAGACCTACTTGAACACTTCCAATGTGCATGTAATTGTATTTTTTACTTAAGTGTTCTTTAATACTTTTTTCAGAAAGGAGATGGAGTTCTTCATCGTCAGATTTTAGTTTAAATTTTTGTTCGACAGTCCTAATTATATAGTCAGATCTATGGAAGAAAGATCCATCAGGTTTGTAAAGTTCTTTAGGAGATATTTTGGGTATTTCCCAATTATCTATCTCTTGATTAATATCTTCAAAGTGAATTTCTTCTTTGAAGACTTTGTTTGAAAAAGATTGAGATTGAGGTTCACTTATAGAAGAAGAAGAAGGTTGAGAGGATCTACAAGAGAAACGTGAGGAAAATGATCGGAGCATAAATAAGGCTTTGGTTTCCTCACCCATTAATATCATCGCCATCACTTGGTTGGTTAGAAATATAATTATTAAATATGAGTTAATAATTTATTCTCTAAATTATTCTTTAGAATTAATCCAAAAGGAAACTTCTATGACCAAACCATCTCAAGAACTATTATTACTGTTATTATTAGTCTGGATCTAATCATCCCATAGAACATCGACAAATTAGACTTATTGCCCATAAGTGGGTCTTATTGCTACAGTTGTACAGAATAATTAGATCTAGAATAATTTGCTTTACTGTTCATGAATAGTAGATCTGGAATGATAGGTCATAAATTATTCTTTTGGACAAACTGTAAAGAACAATCTAGTTTAATAAATTAAGAACTCAATATTTAATTAATACATTCCTACTTCCCCATCAGGCTCTGATACCAAGAGGGGATCGTAGGAATAGTAGATTTTGGTTTCAATATTGCTTGAATTTCTAGTGTTTAATATGCTTTTTTTTTTTTGTTTACAAAATATGTCTATTTTATAGAATTGGAAAACGTAATTTTACTGTATGCATCTCTTTGATTAAAATATAAAATATCTTTATTGATTCTATTTATAAATAAGTCTATTTATGTAATTATAAAAATCTTTGTTATCAAAATAATTAGAATCAGACCAGTCATTGACCCAGCGTGCTTACTGGCAGAGGCGGAACACCTCATGGGCCAAGGTGGGCCGTTGCCCACTCCATTATTTTTTTTTTTATACTACTAGTATGTTTATATATGTGTTATTTATATAATAGGATTTTTGTTAAAAGTAGTCTTCTAACTATGTCAAGTATAAAAGTAATAGTGATAATAATAATAATAGTATTTCAGAGTTTGTCTACTATTAGTCAATTATGTCAATAAATAATAGAGATAAGTAAATAAAAACAAAGCTATGTAATAAGATGGAAGATGATTTTCTTAAACACTCTATGATTGTTTATATTGAAAATGAGATTGTTAAATAAATCATCTGAGAGATATGATAATATTATAAATTTATAATATACTCACTCCATCTCATATTATAAGAGAAAAAACAAAAAAAAACACTTATTAAGAAAAACTAAATCATAATGATTGGAAGTATATATTTTTTTTCTTTCTATTTTCTTTAAAAAAAGTTGTATGGAAATATATAAAAACAATTTTTATTGATTATTTGACTATGGAAAAGATAATGAGAGAGTAAATTTTTCTTGAAAAAATAAATGTTTGTATTTTTTTTCTTATATTTTAGGACAATAAAATATAAGAAAAAAATCAGATTGGACAAGGAACACAATATTCCTACTTAAGAGAGGCTTGGACAAAAATAAATGCTCTCCCTGACTATCTCACTCGTGAATACTTACAGGGTAAAGAATAGGATGCCGAGAACGGCAAAGTCTACCTCTTCTCGAGGAGGTAGAATTTCAACAGATATGGTTATAGCTGATTTACCAGTAAGACAAACAATCTCTAATAATAGGTTTCCTAATAAATTTAAAAATAATAGATTGACCCAAATGCTGAGTAATAATTCCTTCATTAGTTATTTGTAAAGGGAAAAGAGATCTTATGAAAGGAGTTCCTAAGATTACCTTATTTTTAAGATTTTTGACCAATAAAAAGGGGGTCTCGATCTTAAGGTTTTGATTTTCAATTATAGTAGTAGATAACTTATAATTGATTTTAAGTTTTGAGCCATTAGCAGTGCTAAGTTGTTCAGAGGTTTTCTCAAAGTACTTTGTAGGAATAAGACCTTCTAAAATACAGTTAGAATCAGCCCCAGTATCAAAGAGGGCCGTAGTTTCAAGGATAAATTCTTTTATAACAATTTTGATATTTATGTAAAATTTTTGAATCTTAAGTTGATTGATTAATCCCAAGAAATCATCATCTTCTTGGTTTCCTTGATACTGGGTACTAACATGGTTAGTAGGATTGGCAGGATAAACTTCGGTCGGATTATCATCTACACCTTCATATTGTTGTAATTGATCTAAGATTATGTGATGACTATCTTGAGTTTGTTTTAACTCTCGTATTTCAATTTTAAGAGTATTTATCTCATGCTGGAGATCTTGAATAGTGACAGGTTTAGTTGTAGCTTTCTCAAGTCTTTTGAAAGTATCAGTAAGATTAAACTTATTGGCTACAAGAGGATTTCTAGTTGGTTTAGTCACAAGAGAGGATTTTAATTTTTCAAGGTAAACTTTCTTAACATGAGGATCAGTGATAGCATTTATGGCTTCAAAAAGGAGATCTTGTTCCTTCGTTAAAACATTAATTTGGCTAGAAGAACCAGACTCATCATCGGATAAGTCATCATTTTGAACCTGATTTAAATCATCGGAAGAACTAGGAATAGAGTCCTCGTCAGAGGTTTCGATTAGCAAATTATTAATACGTTCTTCCAAGTCTTGATCAAGATTTAAGGATTTTAATTTACCTTTTAATCTACAATATTTACTGACGTGACCGGGTTTATTGCAATTATAGCAAACAACCGGAGACCTAGCTTTCCTAGGAAAATTATTATTGAAAGGTACATGATTTTCTGGCTTAACCTCCTGGTGGGGTGGTTTTCTATAAGGTCTATGGGGTTTCCTCTTATAGAATTTCGGCTTAGGAGGACCATGCTTGGGAGGACCATGCTTAGGTCTGGATTTTGGTTTCTTAGAACAAGGTAAACCAAATTGTTCACAAAAGGTTCCCATATCTTTATGGTTCATGGATTTTTCTTTAGCAAGCTGTTTTTGGATTTTGTCATCTTGACAAATCTTAAGAGCTACCTTTTGTATGTAAGCTATTAATTGTCCATAGCTTAACTGATCATAAGGAATATCTCCATTAGGGTTTTGACCCCTAAGTTTTTCTCTAACTTTGTCTCCTAAGGATTTGGGAAGTCCTGCAAGGAATTTTTCTTTCCAAAATGGCTGATGACTATCATCTCTAGTGTAAACCCTAGTAAGGAAAGTATCTTTGTACCACCTAAAATCTCCTAGAGTTCTACACTTGAGATTGGATAAAAGCTCACCAGACCTATCCTTAATAAGAGACGGATCTCCAATAAAATGTTGGGCTATAGTAAAAATTAAGGTATTGACAGCATCAGCTATAGACGCTCCATCACTAAGGATGGGAGTTCCATCAGAATCAGTTTTAACGGCAGTGAGAATTAATTGTTTTTCATTCTCTGTGAGATAATTATCCCACCAACCTTTTAACTGACCTGAAAATCCAGCAACTAAGATTTCTACAATAACAGTTTCAGGACAATCATTAGCTGTTTCATAGGCAGTAGCCACCATTGTCATGTTTTGAAGAATCTTAGTTATGCCATATTCATTTTGACCATCTATGTTCCATTCATAGACATTATTAGCACTAAAACTTTTAAAATTTGATTCATTTTCTTCAAGTAAGAGGTCAGGAGCAGTTGCTCTGGGATAATAAAGCTTGGTTTGTTTCCTCCAATTGAGCTTAGGGCCAGTTATAACAGGATTAACACTGATATCTGAATCTTCACTACAATCAGAGGTGATATGTTGTCCTATCATGTTTATTGATTTAGTTCCTGGAGAAGGACTATCAGGGACAGTTGCATTGAGGAATCTTAATTTCTCGTTAACAATATCAAGAAGTTCACTCTTAACTTCCTCTTTTATCTTTTTGTTTGAGCTAGAAGAATGTAAATCTTTCTTAATTTGTTTAGACATCTTATAAGGTTTAAACAAAGGTTTCTCAATTGAGTTAGAGGATGTTGAAGCTTGGTTGAGGTTGTCAACAACAGATTTTTTCCCTAAATTTTCTCCTAAAGCTTGGAGATACTTATTAGTATAATTTGATTGTTCAATAAGGCTCTTAATATCATTAGAGCAAACAGGTTCATTATCTACCTTAGTTTTGAAAGGAGAAGCCATGACAGAAAGATTATTACTCTTGAGATTAAGTTTAAAAGGAGTGTTAGGAGGAAAGTCAGATTGGACAATTTCACCATTTTTTAAATGCCAAATAGTTATGACATTAGTAGTTCTTTCACCCATTATATCAGTTTGAAAAGGATAATCTATATTATTTTTTATGGTGTAAGCATGAAACCAATCAAAAAAAGGAATGTTAAGCTCAACTTTGTTTAAGAATTTATAAAATTCTTCTTGTATAGAAACCCTATTGTTGCCCTTATAATTTTGAAAGAACCATTCTCTATGAGGAGACCATTCCTCAGAATAGAATTCTTTCTTAAGGGATTCCTTTTCTATAATGAACTTATATAACATCATAACGTTCATTAAGGGAGGAATATGTTGGGGATTGAACCGTTCTTTGATCGTCTTCTTCTCTTTGATAGGTAGGCCTTACCGGAGTAGTTGTCTCAAGGCCTTGTAAATGAATTGTTGACCCATCATGGGTAGGTTCAGTTCTGATGGATCTAGGAATTGAAAAAGACCTTCTAGACACAGCTGACCTAAAGTCTTCTTTTGTTGCATTATCAGATCTAACAGATCCGGACCTAGAGAAGGAATTTCTTCTGTTGAAAACTAATTCTACCCTTCCTGTTTGGTGTTGAATTATATCTTGAAAATCAGGAGTAATACGGGGTTGGGCTGGTGTAGCTCTATCTAAAGCCCATCTCTCAGGCAATGTTATGTCACTCCATTGAATGGTTTTTGGCACAATAACATTGGCTTTACTCTCATCTGTGAGAAATAATGTTGTTTCTCCAGATTTATCGCATTTTGTTTTAAGGAAATTGGACCTTATTGAATTCATAACTTTATATTGAACTCTGTAAACTAAGGTGATAGGGACAGATCCTTCTTTCATGTCATAACCATGGAGTTTAACATTTAAGAAAAGGACATCTAAAATATTTTTATCATCCAAACTTATAGTTAGATCAGGAAAACAATTGAAAAAGATTGGTCCATGACTAAGACTGGATTCTACCGTTCCTAGGAGTGAATCATCAAAACGATTGTGTCTTATATCTCTTAAGCAGAGGAGTACCGCTACGTCAAGAGAGCCCCTCGTGAGAGGCTTCAGACCTACTTGAACACTTCCAATGTGCATGTAATTGTATCTTTTACTTAAGTGTTCTTTAATACTTTTTTCAGAAAGGAGATGGAGTTCTTCATCGTCAGATTTTAGTTTAAATTTTTGTTCGACAGTCCTAATTATATAGTCAGATCTATGGAAGAAAGATCCATCAGGTTTGTAAAGTTCTTTAGGAGATATTCTGGGTATTTCCCAATTATCTATCTCTTGATTAATATCTTCAAAGTGAATTTCTTCTTTGAAGACTTTGTTTGAAAAAGATTGAGATTGAGGTTCACTTATAGAAGAAGAAGAAGGTTGAGAGGATCTACAAGAGAAACGTGAGGAAAATGATCGGAGCATAAATAAGGCTTTGGTTTCCTCACCCATTAATATCATCGCCATCACTTGGTTGGTTAGAAATATAATTATTAAATATGAGTTAATAATTTATTCTCTAAATTATTCTTTAGAATTAATCCAAAAGGAAACTTCTATGACCAAACCATCTCAAGAACTATTATTACTGTTTTTATTAGTCTGGATCTAATCATCCCATAAAACATCGACAAATTAGACTTATTGCCCATAAGTGGGTCTTATTGCTACAGTTGTACAGAATAATTAGATCTAGAATAATTTGCTTTACTGTTCATGAATAGTAGATCTGGAATGATAGGTCATAAATTATTCTTTTGGACAAACTGTAAAGAACAATCTAGTTTAATAAATTAAGAACTCAATATTTAATAAACTTCTTCCCATATATGTATGTATGTATATATATTTAATAAAAAATGGTCCAATACGGTTGAACTCCGATCCGAATTAAACCTTGAACCAGTAACCAGTGGCGGAGCCAGTAAAAAAAAATTGGGTGGGCGACTAAAATATTCCCTCTGTCTAAAAATATATAAGAGAAAAAAAATTCATTTTATTGTCCTAAAATATAAGAAAAAAAATACAAACATTTATTTTTTCAAGAAAAATTTACTCTCTCATTATCTTTTCCATAGTCAAATAATCAATAAAAATTGTTTTTATATATTTCCATACAACTTTTTTTAAAGAAAATAGAAAGAAAAAAAATATATACTTCCAATCATTATGATTTAGTTTTTCTTAATAAGTGTTTTTTTTTGTTTTTTCTCTTATAATATGAGATGGAGTGAGTATATTATAAATTTATAATATTATCATATCTCTCAGATGATTTATTTAACAATCTCATTTTCAATATAAACAATCATAGAGTGTTTAAGAAAATCATCTTCCATCTTATTACATAGCTTTGTTTTTATTTACTTATCTCTATTATTTATTGACATAATTGACTAATAGTAGACAAACTCTGAAATACTATTATTATTATTATCACTATTACTTTTATACTTGACATAGTTAGAAGACTACTTTTAACAAAAATCCTATTATATAAATAACACATATATAAACATACTAGTAGTATAAAAAAAAAAATAATGGAGTGGGCAACGGCCCACCTTGGCCCATGAGGTGTTCCGCCTCTGCCAGTAAGCACGCTGGGTCAATGACTGGTCTGATTCTAATTATTTTGATAACAAAGATTTTTATAATTACATAAATAGACTTATTTATAAATAGAATCAATAAAGATATTTTATATTTTAATCAAAGAGATGCATACAGTAAAATTACGTTTTCCAATTCTATAAAATAGACATATTTTGTAAACAAAAAAAAAAAAGCATATTAAACACTAGAAATTCAAGCAATATTGAAATTCAAATAAAAAATTCATAAACTGTAGCTGCTACTGAGTCTCTCATAAAACTCCATTTGCTTTGGTTAGCTCTTCTCTCGTCGGAGTAGACACATAGTATAGTAATTTGCTCGTGATTAAAAACTATTTCTTCTGCAAAAGTTCTACACTATAAGAGGTACGATTTAAATCACCAATCTATTTTTTTATGAAACTTCTTTAAGTATTTAATTTTTGGAGACATATTATTCAAACTATTAATGAAACGACTTAATTAAAATACATGCATGTTGCATAATATTCTTAGTTAATATTTTCAAATGATTTGAATAAAGAGTATAATTAGAAGTAAAAGAACCACAACAAAACAAGATATTCTTTTATATAGATATCAAATTTTGTTTTTACATAGTTGCACGTATTTTGAAATGAATCGATCATCAAACCAAAATTTGTATTATTCATGAATTTAAAATATACTTTCAAGTTTCAACAACTTTTTAGTTATCAAATAATCCAAACGATTAAAGATTAACACAATTATATGGTGACAAAATATTTATATCAACAATGTCTTCATCCTATATAATTTATTTTATGATCATGTAATGGCTCAGATATTGACCAGTGACCTTCAGAAAAGGTATCAAGAGAGGAACTTTTGTTGGTATACCGTGTCTAGAAAGGAGTGGTTGAATAGTGACATTCACATACTTTGAGGGCACTATACTATTATAGACTCTATTGAGTATTATTGACATTTGACATCATAAGTTTAGTGTTTTGGTTGCCAACTTTGTTTCGTATATAGTGGTTCCAACTTCCAATTAGTACAATGATTTTTCTAAGCTTCAAAATGACTTTTGCTTCTCTTTGAATTTGGTTTCTAAAGTTTTGGAAAGCTTTTCTTACCTAGTCTTCAAAAGCATTTTAGATTTTTCTTGTATACACATGTGTATTATTAAATGGTTTTTCTTTTAACAAAATGTAATTTATTTTTTTACGTATAAAATATTTTCTTAAACTTTAGATTCTGCAAGGAATTACCCAAATAATCTATAAAAAATAATTAATTAAAAATTCAAACTCAAATTTTCCCGAATATTTATCTTCATCCGAAACATTCAAATTGAAGGCAAATTAGACAATTACTACTTGGTTTTGACAAAATGTGTATTAAGTAGGCTAAACTTGAGAATAAATAAGTTAATGATGCATTTAATCTAAACATCTTTATTATGAAAGTATTTTCTACCATCAAGGATTAGGTACACACACCAAATTAAAGCCTCCAAATTAGTAGTAGTAGGAATATAATTAGACTAGAAACTCTTTAGGGGCAAGTAGTAGTTTTATTTCAAATTATCACCAATTACACGTCTTTTTTTCAACCTTTTGGTATAACGTCTTAAACAACTCCATTAACGAAACTATTATTTTATTTATTAAGGGGAATATTATGGTCAAATTTTTTGTTTAGTTTGACTTTTAGTCAAAAACTTTTATTACTCAAATAATAATATTACATTATTTCTTCTGATTTTCTTCTACACCGCCTAACCCTGTGAATTTTGTTAAGAGTGAAAATATGTGGTCAATTAGCATTATTTTTCTAACACCAGTTTTATTTTTCATACATATATTAAATATTGTGTATAACAAAAAAAAAATCAAATATTGATGAAATGATTGAAAGAATACTCTGAGAACAAACGATCCTTTTCATCGGCTAGATTTTCAGTACTAATTAACCGGTTAATATACGGCTAAGGATTAATTTAACAGAAGGCAATACAACTACTACGTCTATTTGGCAAGCCTTAAAATTAGCTTATAGTTTTTAGCTTACAGCTTATAAGTTCGTTTGTCAAAAATTAACTAGATCTTCCATTATAACATATTTAAATACATATATGATTTATAAACTAAATAATTGTAAAAAATAAATACCAAAAAAATATATTTTAAATTGTTGAGAATCTAGGTTAATTTTTAGGTAACAATTTGCAAGACAAATAATATAAAATTTAAATCTATTTGAAAGATAGAAATAAAATTATTGAAATATTTATGTCAAATTAATTAATAAAAAAATAAATCTATTTCAAAGATATAAAAACAAAATAAAAACAAAATTGTAGATATATTTATTTATGGCAGAGAAAATTCTAGGTTTAAGGTTAAGCATGAGTTCAAGTTTATAATATTAAGCATTGCAAATTATTTCTTTTTGATCCAAGACTTTTTTTTTTTTAGGTAATTTAATTATGGCAACTCTATTATTCAAGAATGTTTATATGAGATTGCGCAGAGTTCTTATAAATTAACTAAGTTTCTGAATTCGATTTCTGATTTTAATATGCAGCAACGTTGATTTGAACAATTTATCATCTGTTTGGATCACATGACAGTCGAGAGATTAGCTTTGCACTTGTAAGAAGATAATCATTACACCAACACCAAAAAAAATACATCAACTACTATTTACTTGGTAAGTGAGTTATTTAGTCTATATTTAATATTACGATGGATATGCTACATTCACTATGACACATTTGTATAAGCTATAAATTATAAGTGTGATTTTCAATCATCGCCTTTTTTTGTTTTGACACATTCAATCATCACTTTTAATAACTCGATTATAATTCTGAAGTATCCACCATAATTCTCAACATTTTTTTTAATGCATAATTCTCAATTGTTTATTATGCTAATTTATAAGATAAATTAACTAGTTAAATAACATGCTATGCTATTCAAAGTGGTCCATGTTCTACTTTGAAGGAAAGACTTACTTAACTTGAAATCGTGGAAATTGATAGGCAGGGGTTTGCCAAACACATTTAAACCCAAAAGAAATTCAAAAAAGAAAAAAAAATAAAGTTGAAAATATTTTGTAACATGAAAGTGAAGCTAACAAGACTTTGAAATTGAGTTTCCGTTATATATATAATAATTTCCATTAACTTGCCATTATATAAATTTTAGTGCGTTTTAATAATATAATAATAAGGTTCATATATTTATGTTTTCAAACAGAATATAGTAACAAAGACAGAGAGGGAGAGGGAGAGAGAGAGAGAAATCACACAAACAATTCAAACGAGAACCAAAATAAACTATATATATATATATGTTGGTCATTTGTTCTTTCATCTCCTATGATTTTATTATTTTTCATAAAGGAAATTAATGCATTTATATTCTAAGGTTCGTCCATGCCTTTCAAATTTTCTTTTCTTGTTAAAATTATTTTTATTATGAACCACATTTATATATAGTATAGTATGGTAGTTTAACAATACTCTTTAGTTTTCCACATTTTAAATTTTAATAGCTCCATTTTAACATTGTTTAATTAATTTCTTTTTCTTCTTCTTCTTCTTCTTTATCCTTAATGAATTTTTTTTGTCTATGAAATGAAGCTTCTAATTAATTTTTATTTTTTATTTTATTTTGTAGGCTATAAATTATAAAGAGATGATGAAGATGAATGTGTTGAGTAAGAAGAACAAAAATGTAATGTTATTTTGGTGGTTTGGAATGATTATGCAACTCTATTTCTTGCTATGTGCTTCTTCTGAGAAGACTTCATTAAGGTTCTTCTTCATCTTCATCTTCTTTTGATTGTTGTTGATGTTTTTATTCTTTTCATGAAAAGTTTTTTATTTAAAAAAAGAGTTTAAAATGAGAGAGAAAAAGAGGGTTTAAGCAAAAACAAAAAGAGTCACGGTTTATTTGTCCTTTGTGCTTCTCACATGAGAACTTTAGAAGTTCATGTCTTTTTTGTTTGTGTTTTTGTTTGGTTTAATTTTGAAGTTATTGTTTTTTTTATTAAATTGTGTGCATCTCTCACTTTATGTTAATGAAAGGACATTTTGCAAGTTACCCATTGTTGTGGTGAAAGGAATTTATTCTTGTATCTTCCTCTGAATTTTTCTGACACTTACTAGTTTCACATGTCTTCCTCTTGAATCATGTTTACTTGCAAAATGGTCTTAACATGCAACATAGATCATCTATGATGCCAACTCTAATGAAAGTGCTATATATAATTATAGGAGTAACTTTTTAGGAGCTAATTTAAATTTGAAAATATTTTTGGATTTGTGTTGAGTTTGGTAGATTAGAGTATCATTATAATTTTTGGATTTTTGAAAATATTTTTGAATTTTAACTGTGGATCAACGTGATTTTGACAAGTGAAACTAAATAAAATTAAAGTATCATTATAATTTTATCAAATTGATCGATAAATAAGATTATGATATAGAGATCAATAATTTTTGTAATGATTTGCTATAACAATTTTGAAATACTTCATCCATGAACCTAAATTTGTTATTTGCATGCTTCTATCCACACCAATAGTAATTGTAATTTATCTATGTTAAATTTGGATTGGATTTCTCAAAAGTGAGCTATTAGTATAAAGTGATAAAATCATAAGTGGATAATAATTTGTTATGTATATGCATATAATATACAAATTCTACTCTTTAAAGTCAGTAAGCATGATCCATAAAGCTTATGGAGAATTTTTAAGACACTCATACTCCCATTAAACACTTTGATATAGGGAGGAAATAAATTGAATTGTTGAATGAGTGATGGAGAATTATAAGTGCATTTATATGGTTGAAAATCTTATTCTACTTACTTTTTACGCTCACAAACTCATTTCTAAATTCAATCATGAAATTAACTTTTTTCAGTTGCCTTATTTTTTAGAACTTACCGACATGTACCCTTATAGCAAATTTTATTTCTGTGTCTCTCCCATTATCTGTCTTCCATTTGATTAAAAATAAAATGACTTTTTTGAGTGGAGAGTTGCCATAATCTCTAATTATTTGATCAAATGAATATGTCGTTATTTATTGATTTAATGGTGAAAAATAACATTCGTGCAGAATATAAAATTGTTTTAATCCGCTTCAAAAAAATAAAATTGTTTTAATTGTTGTAATCGAAAAAAGTCTATTTTGCTAAAATTACAGTAATTCGCTATAATTTTGTCAAAATCACCGAAAATTCAAATAGCTCCATCATATTCTTTCTCCTTCAAATATTGCCTTGTTGTAAAAACAAAGGATATTAAGTTCATAATATTATGGTTACATTTTTATTTTATTAAATATTTCTTACCATATATATATATATAATCCTTTTATTTACAGAGGAAGTTCAAAGATTATTGGATCAAAATCTATAGTCAAGCTGAATACAGATGAAGACCAACAACAGGTGATAATAATAGCTGGCTGGCTTTAGGAAAAGATTAGTTGTTCAAAAATTAAATAAACAAATAAAATTATTGGTTAATTAGATATTCTTGTTTTGGTACCATGAAACAAGTGCTTAGTTTTTTACCTTAACATTTATTGTTTGACCTTTTTCAGTTGATTGTTGACAATGGCATTGTTTCTGTAACATTGTCAAGACCAGAGGGGTACATTCTTGGAATATCGTATAATGGAATTGACAACATTCTTGAATCTCAAAATGAAGAAAATGATAGAGGGTATGTTCCTACTACTACTTCATATAATACTTAGACAAATTAAACTTTGAGAATAGATACTATAAGGTTAATTGGTCAAGTAATAGTCATCGCTAACGAACGGTAGAAATTTCGTACCTATCACATCATGGTAACCAAACAAATTAAAAGAGTATTAAGGTTTCACATAATAGTGATCCAAATTTAGAACTAAATACATAAACATGTTTTGATCCAATTAAAAAGTCTATGCATGCCTTCAATAAAATATGTCCACACATAATTTAATAAGTATGATAAGTAATGTCTATGTATTTTTTTATCATAAGAATATTTTAAACTCATTCAACTATGTTGCAACACATTATTGGATGATGTATCTGTACAAATTTTTCATACCAACTGTTTATATAAATTAAATCTAAGTAACATGAATTTAACTATTTAAGTGATGGTTGAATTGATTTAATATAACTTGTTATTTAATCATATTGTTAGGTACTTCGACGTTGTTTGGAATAAGCCAGGAAAGTATAGTAACTTCACAAGGTATAAAATTTTACATTATTTGTATGTATGAACGGTTAATATAATTTTTCTTACATATCTATTTTAAGACATAATGTAAGTGTAATTTTATCTCTATTTTCTTTTTGTCTTCTCAATCAAAACAATTTTTTTTTGACAATAAAAAAAAAAAAATTAGGCCACCTATTTTCTTTTTGTCTTCTCAATCAAAACAAATTTGTGTGTGGGTGTATTCGTACAATTATTTCCATAGAGTATGTGATAAAATGCCACCTATTAAATTTGGACTTCGATTAAGTGAATTCAACAATAGGTGGAATCAGGCAGTCAGTCGATTTAGGCCGTACAATCTTGATTTTGTTCAGACGGTTCACAATTGCTAACCGCATGCAGTCACGACTCACGACTGCAGTGAATATGATTCCAACACCTAAATCTATATCCATTAGACTAATTTACAATTTTAACCATGATACAGAGTTCATGGGACAAACTTTTCAGTCATAGCAGCTGATGAGAATAAGGTGGAGCTTTCATTTTCAAGATCATGGATATCTTCCATGAGTGACAAAGATCTCCCTATAAACATAGACAAAAGGTTGATTATTTAGTTTCTTTTAATTTGGACAGTTGTTTTTGTTAGAAACTATACGTACATATATATATATATATATATATATATATATATATATACTAATTACATGAAACAAAATTTATATATGCAGATACATTTTCAGTAGTGGTGACTCTGGATTTTATTCATACGTAATATTTGATCGCCCTGCTGGAATGCCAGCAATTGAGGTCGATCAAATTAGATATGTTTACAAACTCAAGGAAGACAGGTATAATTAAAATTGTTTTTTAACTCAATTAATTATTAAGTGGCTTTTGCCCCTACATTTCACATCAAAGAAAATAAAATATATTATTTTATTACTCTAACCTTTGAGAAGACATAATTAAAGGGAGTGACCGACCATTAATGAATTAATCTAAGTGGTGAAAATTAATCTAACCTTTGAGAAAATAAATTTCGTACTGTTAGTCTCATTTTAGCATAAAACTCATGAACCAAGATAGTAGATATAGGAGCTTTTATATTCTATTCTACTCTTCTTTTTTGTCAAATAGCTTATTGGCTAGAATTTCACCTCTTGAAGGTGAATAAGCGGGTGTATCAGAATTCAAACTTCAGTCCATGCACATTACGTGCAAATATCCTACTAACTGAACTAGATACGAAGTGTAAAATTAAAAACTTTTACAATAATTTTTTGGCTTAGTATCCTAATGGCTGAAATTTCATTTACCAAATGAACTATGTTCATGGGGACACCAACTTTCTACTATATTTTGGACCACTAGAATAGGGTAAAATCAATTTAACTTACTCATGTGTTGGACCACTAGAATGGGGTAAACTTAATTAAGATTTACTTATATATTTTGAGCATAATTTTTAATTTTTTGCTATTTATATTGACTAAAGCAGAGAATATTTTATTCTTCAAAAAAAAAATTTGGAAAAATATTTAAAAACATTTAATTACTAATGGGAAATGAATGGGACAGGTTCAACTACATGGCATTATCTGAAACAAGGCAAAGAAGCATGCCAACAATGAGAGATAGAAAAACAGGTCAAGAACTAGCTTATCCTGAAGCAGTTCTATTAACCAAACCAATTAATCCACAATTTAGAGGAGAGGTAGGTACATCTAAATCTAATGTATGCTTTTGGGTTTTTTCTACTATTTTGGATATGGAATTAATTTTTGGATAAAAGATGCACGTGAATGAATATGAAATGATTTTGTTGGGTTCAGGTGGATGATAAATATCAATACTCATGTGAGAATATTGATAATACTGTTCATGGATGGATTAGTTTTGATTCTTCTGATACAACTGTGGGCTTTTGGTTGATAACACCAAGTAATGAGTTTCGTAATGCTGGGCCCATTAAGCAAGATCTTACTTCTCATGTTGGGCCCATCACTCTTTCGGTAAGTTCCATTATTTTATTAGAGATTGACGGTATAATTTTTTTTTTACACATACATCTAATTAAATCACATTACATTGTCATTTTTATAAATTAATTTCCAAAATATCTTGACAAATACATACATGGCATGATTTGATTTGATTGGATGCACGTATAAAATAATTTTACATATAGTTAGTGCAATGCATAGAAATTAAATCTTTTTTATTATTACTATTTTCTTATAAAGAATATCTGTAGTGTAGTATGTGATCATTCCTTAATTTGTAACTTTATTTAAAAGTTATTCTTTAGTTATGAAAGAAAATATTTATAACAATTCAGATTAAGTATTCACAATCTTGGTCCCCTCATATACAAATGACAATAATGTATGCACAATAAATATTAAAATTCAGAAATAGTAATCAATAAGGGGTACGTGCACCATATTTGCCACATTTAGATTCTTTAGCCATATGTTTAAGAATTTGATCTTCCACATGTATTTAGAAGAGATTATATGATAAAAAACATTAATGAATATTTGAATTCACTAACAGGAGATCCAGTAGTATGTTTGGAATTTATCTATAGAATTTGATTCTATGTTTAAGCTATCATTTTTAGCTTTTGCCTCCAATTTTGATTTTTATATTCAAATTTATTGTTTAACTCATTTCCTCAAAAAAGTATTTAAAAATAAATCATTTCACCTTAAAATCTAACTAAAATCAATCTTACAATATAAATTCAAAAACCTTTAATTTTTATGGTTTTCACCATCTAGTTCATAGGGGAAGGGGACTCTGATAGTCGAGAGTAAGTGACGAGTTCTAGCATCAAGTGATTTAATTCCCTTCCCAAATGCAAGAAAGAAAAAAAAAACTTAATTCATGTAGGTTATTCCAGTAGGAAAAGATTAACCTTAGTTTCTTGAATGGATAAATTACTCTAGAGATTAGCTCTGAAACTCAACAATACCCTTAAAAATACACAAATAGTTCTTGGCCAAGATCTATGAACATCGGTCATAAACACCAATATAATATATTCGTGCATGCACACAAGTCACATAGCATTGATTATCATATTAAGAAATACAATATATAAAAAAAAAAAGTCTAGAAATTTGTTAAAAAACTATTATAGTATAAGTGAAATTGTTAAAATATACTACTACTATTTGATTTGCATATTTTGTTATCGTTTAGATGTTTGTGAGCACACACTATGCTGGCAAGGAAGTAACCATGGCCTTTCAAGAAGGAGAAACTTATAGAAAGGTTTTTGGTCCTGTATTTGTCTACCTTAACACTGATTCAACTCAAAATGATAAACTATCCCTCTGGTCAGATGCTGTACAACAGGTATTAATCACAAGATTATTTGAATTATTTCTTATGATTGTTTAATTGCTTATGTCTATGACAAATAATTTGAATTGCTTCTTTAAACATTTAATTAGTTATCCAAGGAAGTCCAAAGTTGGCCTTATGATTTTCTTCAATCACAAGATTATTTTCCACCCAACCAAAGGGGATCAATATTTGGAAGATTAGTAGTCCAAGATAGGTAAATATTAATATATAGTGGAATTTTATTCTTTAATTTCATTAGATTAATCAATATAAGAATTCATTTAATGTTCCTTGCTTCAAAAGGTACTTCAAAGGAGGGAGATTTCAATATACTAATGCTTATGTGGGTCTAGCTATTCCTGGAGATGCAGGATCATGGCAGAGAGAAAGCAAGGTTTGTATTTATCAGACTACGTCTGCATTTGAATAAACAACTTAATTACGCGTCTATGTTCAAACTATTTTTATGCTATTCAACAGGGTTATCAATTCTGGACTCGAGCCGATGCGAAAGGATACTTTAAAATAAATAATATTGTTCCAGGTGATTATAATTTGTATGGTTGGGTCCCAGGATTTATTGGCGATTACAAATATAATGGTACAATCACCATCACACCAGGTAAATTATGTTTTACTCTCATGTAGAATTGTAGACTAAGCCTAAAGATTAGTTGTGACTTGGATAATTAAACAATTACTTGTTTGAACTTGTAGGAGGAATCATAAACTTAAATTTACTTGTATATAATCCTCCAAGAAATGGACCAACCCTGTGGGAAATTGGCATCCCTGATCGTTTGGCTTCAGAATTTCATGTACCAGATCCGTACCCTACTCTCATGAACAAATTATACACTGAACAACGAAAAGACAAGTTAGTTCGAAACTCGGGGTTAACAAAAGCTATCATTTTTTTATCTATATTATTTAATTCATTCTAAATATCTTTACTTTTTACAGGTTTAGACAATACGGATTGTGGGAACGTTACACTGATATATATCCAAATGATGATCTTATTTACACTGTGGGTGTTAACAAGTATAGGGATTGGTTCTATGCTCATGTTACAAGGTAATAATACAAAATTTGTGGATAATATTGTTAATTTTTTATGAATTTTGACACGAAATTGTATTGCAAGCAGAAGCACAGAAAATAAGACATATGAGCCAACAACATGGCAGATTGTATTTGATCATCAACTTGAAGTAATGAGTGGAAACTACACACTACAACTAGCCTTGGCTAGTGCTACTAATGCTGACCTACAGGTACATAATTTCTTTGTTTTTTAGTCAATATGATTTTCACAACGGTTCGGTCGAACACTTTAGTATCAAAAATTGATAGAAAAAACAAAATAATAGATATTTGATTGAATTATTATCTCAACTTTCTGTTAATTTAATAGACTAATGTCTAATTCCTTCTATTTGAAGGACTATAATATTTAATAATCGAAACAAAATAACAATATATAGTTGTAAGAAATTATAACTAACCTTTTAAATGGATGACATTACCAGGTTCGGTTCAATACCCCTAGTGTATATCCACCGCACTTCGCGACAGGGTATATAGGAGGTGACAATGCCATAGCAAGGCACGGAATTCATGGATTGTATTGGTTGTTCACCATCGATGTACCAAGTAATCTTCTTGTGAAAGGACAGAACATCATCTATCTGAGACAATCAAAAGCCATTAATCAATTTCAAGGAGTGATGTATGATTATATCCGTTTAGAACGACCACCAAGAACTTGATTGTGTTCAACTTCTTGTTGGCACTATGTATGTAATGTAATTATGCTTTATCAACCTCTATTAGTTTTTCAGTGGAAAAATATAATACATCATAATTAGGTAGCAAGATTTGATTTATAAAATAAATTACTCATTTAAAATTTCAATTTTGTGCTGTCAACAATTTTCAACAACTCAAGGTATTAAGGTTTTAATTTTGTTCTACAATTTCATTTCCGAAACTGCTTAAAATTCAACAAAAGCTAACGTTCCTGGACTTTAAAGTCCACACGAACAAAGATGCAAAATACCTCCTTGAGTCTTGAAAGACTTCAGCAACATGCAGCAACTCTGCATCTTTTTCAGATACAAGTTTTCTTACTTTGCTGATTTGTTCCTCCGCCTTAGTTTTGCAAAACACACAAAGCATGCTGAAAACAAAAACATGTGGCTAAGCAATTTGTATGGAATAAACTACATTAAAGAGATTGATGGGAGAAGGGGTTAACATGATATTTAAATAAATACTTTTCTTCCTCTGTGCAACAGATCTGTAAGAAATATTTTTTAACATTCATGTGCTAATAAGATTTACAAATAATTCAGTTGCTTTTAGCAAGCTAAGATCTTGTTAACACAACACACAAAAGTAAAATCTGTATGTTTGACAAAAAGTTGAGGAGGGTTAAATGCTGCCGTTACTCATAACAGAAACTGGAGACCTTTTACGAAGTTCTCTAATGAACAAGAGTATCAACTATACATATTAAGCAAATAAGATTTCGCATCAAAATTTATTTTTGGCACTTTTTCACCCGCCATTAAAATAGAGTAAAATTAAACATCAGGCATCTCAAAACTAATATTTGATGTCGCCTCTTCCTTTCTCTCTTTCACTCATTGACTCACGCCGCGCCCTCTTGTTTCTGTTCTTTTAGCATCTTTAATCTTAGGTCATTATGATTTTTTAAATGTTTTCCTTTTCCTCTGGTGAATAAAAGATCCAAAACCCAGAGAAATGTTTATTTTATGCTAACAATTTAGGTGGGGGATGGAAGAAAATAAACAATGCCCAAGTCATTATAACAAGCGCTTTGGCTATACAACGAATGTGGGATAACAATAAATGTATGCACAAATCTTGTAAATTTTCAGAAACTGATCATCTACCTTTTCATTCTTAATCTGTTCCTTTAGCCGAGATAGCTCCAACCCTTTCTAGTACTATGCACCAAATAGCATTTGGAAGAGAGGAAATAATTAAGGAAAATGACAATCAGTTATATTTATAACTATTTGAAATAACAAATAACAATTTGTAAACATAAATCACAAAAGAAACTTTGTAATTACTACCAGCATGAACTTGAGATGATTTATCCCACTTCGATTTTTACATTTGTAGCCTGCATAATGAGATTAAGTAAAAATAGAAACCAATGCTAGTTGGCAATTAGCGTCAGTATATGATATATCAAAACACTAGTCCAATTTTCCAGCTGGAACAACATGATTGGATGTTAGTAAGTTCCCAATATGTGCCATGACACTATTTCCTTTAGTAGGATGGGCACCTAGTGGCATATCAAAAATAGGTCTGATTCAATATATACTTTGCTCTCTTAAGAATCATCTCCATATGAAATGCATGAGGCATGTTATAAGAATCAAACAAATATGCATGCAACTATGCATTATACAAGAGTAACAAAAGGAGAATGTCCATAGGATATATACTAAAGATAGAAATTGTTCTTTAACTTTCTTACTTAATCGGTCCATTACAATGGCTTTGACTGAAGCCCATGTGTCAAATGCTCGACAAGCCGCTACATTAGCGGTGCATAAACCATGGTTGTTACCTGTTGGCTGTTGCTAACGAATCTTTTAGAATGTTCTAAATCTAGGCAATGTAACATGGCATTAAAGTGAAAATTTGAGTTGAAGCAAGGTAGATAGATGTCTTTTACTTTTCGTCACTATCATAGCATTATAAAGTTTACTTATAGAGAAATACAGCAATCACAGTATCAAACAAAAATGAGACTGGAAAGTATTAAGAAATAATGTAGCTTCTAACGCACCCCAGTCCTTTTGCTCCATGGACACATCAATTGATGGTTCCAAATGGCTGAACTCTTTGTCTCCAGTGTCAACATCATGATCATTAAATGAAGTGTTGGAATGGTTTTCCGTGTAAGGAACTGCCATTAGAAAGGTTATATCGCTACCAATTTGCTCATTATAGTGTCCTGAAAATCTGTCTCCAATGATGACTCACCAAAAAATACTGCTGGAATGAAACTTTGGCTATCAAAGTTGAAGTTCCTGAGATTTTCAGAAAAATCCAGAATGTCTTTATATTGGATTAATGGTCACATATAGGAAGCTCGCAGGGCATGCCATGACACGATCTTCCTTTTACTATTCAGAATTTAATTAATCTCGTCCAATTTCTTCAAAGCAAGAAGTTGCCAACCAAAATCTTTCTTGAACTAATCTATATCAAACACCATTTTTGATGCACTAACATGGCCAACATATTTCAGTCCTATATTAATGTCCCTAAGCATCAGCTCAGTGGCTTTGGCCTCTGGGTGAGACTTATCACCTGCCACAAACTTGTGAAGATTTCCATTCATTTCCATATAGCTCCAACCGGGTGGCTTCTGTATGCCAACATTGTCTATTTCCTTTCTAAAACCTGCAGCTTCATCATGCTGACCTATGTCAGCTAACATGTTAGATAGCATCACATAACCGGCACCATGATTATGCTGCAACTCAAGAAGCTCATAGCTGGCAAGTCTAGCCAATGCAACATCTCCATGTACTTTACAAGCACTTAACAATGCTCTCCAAATGACAGCATTGGCCCTAAATGGCATCTTTAGAATCAAAAGATGTGCCTCATCCAGACGACTGGCCCTTCCTAGTAGGTCAACCATACAACCATAATGCTCCATTTCAGGATTAATACCATAGACAGTTAACATGGATTCAAACAGCTTCTTGCCAACATCAACCAAACCACAATGTCCACAAGCACTTAAAACTGCTACAAATGTGATACTGTCCGGTTTTAATCCTAATAACCCCATTTCTTCAAATAAAATTATAGCATATTCACCACGGCCATGATGAGCAAGACCAGATATAATGGAATTATACAAAAAAGTTGTTTTCATGTCATCACTTATTCTACGGAACACGTCCAAAACGGTGTCAATACTTCCACATTTGGCATACATATCAACAACAGCAGAAGTGAACCCTCCATTTGGACCACATGTCCAATTCTCACCAGAATATTGATGGTGAATCCTTCTCCCCAACTCAAGAGCCCCTAGCCGTGCACACGCAGAAAGAGCAGCAACCACCGCAACCTCATCCGGTTTTATCCCCAAACCTTCCAACTGCACGAACAATTCCAATGCTTCTTGAAAACATCCAGCATGAGAGTAACCACTAATCATGGCAGTCCAAGAAATGACATCTCTTTCACCCATTTGGTCAAACAATCTTCTAGCCACCTCAACTTCTCCTCGCAAAGCATATGCACTCACCAAAGAAGTCCAAGCCTCAACAACACCCTTCCCAACTTTTACTCCACTCACAACCCTCTCAGCCATATCCAAACACCCACATTTTGCATACATATCCACAAGTTTATTCACCAACAAAACATTCTCACCAAAATAACCCAACTCTCTATAAACCAACCCATGCACTTGCCTCCCAATCTTATAATCCTCCAACAACGAACAACCAGACAACAAAGCAACAAAAGTATACTCATCCGGCCGAACAAAAAACCTTCTCATCTCCCCAAGAACCCGAAAACACCGACTCACAAAACCCGCACGCACAAACCCATTAATCATCGTATTATACGAAACACAATCTCTAACAGGAATTTCATCAAACACCTTATACGCACTATCAACATCCCATAAAACACAATAGAAATTCAAAAGGCCATTATTAACAAAAGCATCAGAACCAAACCCATTTCTCACAACATGAGAATGAACCTGAAAACCAAGTTGGGGAACACTAATCAACAAGTTAGCACACGATTTCAGCAAAAAAGGAAAAGTAAACGAATCAGGAGAAACAGAACAAGACAACATTGATTTGAAAAGTGAAAAAGGGTGTTGAGGTGGTGAAGAATGAAGGGTAAGAGAATAAACTTTGATAATGGCGTTCCATAGGAACAAATCAGGGTTATTGATTTGAGAGAAGAGAATGTGAGAATGGTGTAAGGAATGTGAAGCGTAAAAGGTGAAGAGTGTTGTGGTGAGGTAGAGATTGTTGTGGCGTGATGTTACAATCATTTGAGCGTGGATTTGAAATGCTTGTTGCATTGATTTGCATGATGATAACAGTGTTTTTAAACGTTTTGTCGCCATTGGAGCATAACTTCACTTGTTTGATGTTACTCTCTTCACTTGTTAGATGTTGTTAAATTCAAGCCAAAATTACACCTTTTAATATTTTGATCTTCTATCATTTTGTTTTTTTTATTAAATTCATTTTTTATTTTATCTTATCTTATCTTATCTTATCTTATTTGTAACATTTTGATCTTTTATGTTTCTTTTTTATCAAAATTCGTCATTTTGATCTTATTTGAAGTATTTATTTATAACACTATAGTTCATTTTCTCATTTTCTTATTAGCAAAATATGATGTGGTAAGTCACCTCATATAATTTTATTTTTTAAAAATATACTCTTTCCGTCTCAAAATAAATGTCGTCGTTTGACTTTTGACATTTATTTTTACTCATGTATAAAGACAGATGTAAGCATATAAGTTTTTCTTGTAAACCAAAGATATCATCTGCGTGCAATTGCATGGACTAATCTCCTCGAAGTAACTAATATTCATTTAAGGGGTTGATTTCTTCCAACAAATGTTTATCCATACGCAACGGCCGGAAATTGAATCCAGAACCAAATGGTTGATCAAGGGACCCAAATATCTACTACTTGTGTCTAACAAAATCTTATCAAACAAAATCTTAAAAAAATATAAGATTTTATTTGATTTATCTCATCCAATATTTTCGTAATATTAAATATTTATATTTTTTCATGAAAGAAAACTAAATATATTAATAAGATTTTGTTTGATTTGTCTCATTCCAGAATTAGATGAATGTCATCATCTTCTTCATCTTCTCCCATTAAATTTTCATCTTCTTCCTTTAAATTTTCATCATCTTTTTTGAATTAATTTTTTTTTACACGAATATACTTCAAAATATCATGAATATATATCATGTTTACCTCAATATTCTTCTAAATACAAAGGAATAAACCCTAATTTTTAAAACCTTCAAGATTCAAAGGAAGAAATTTATATAGAAAAACACAACATTTTGACTTTTAAAAAATTTCGTGCATAATTTTTAAGATAAAATTTTCAGATATCTTCTATATATAATTACAAAGATTAATCAAAACTTAGATAGACGAGAAACTCTCTTAAAAAATTTGAGACCCAAATGGATCAAATACAAGACCTTAGTTAAGTCAAAAAAGTGAAGTTAATATTTTGTTGAAATGGGACGTTTCAAGGAGGGATATAAGACAAGGTGTTGGAAGTGAACAGAGAATCCAGTGATGTTGTTGTATTAATTTTGTTGTTTTGTTCCCTTTACTGATCACTTCTATAATTGTACAGCTCCTATAAGTTTGTCGTTGATACTTCTACTTCTAGGCCTATACATTCTACTATTTTTTTTTTTTAGAAAAACAAATATATTAATATAATTAATCAAATCTGCGCACAAGATGAACAAAGAATGATAAAAAATGAACTACAAAACAAAAGCGCCGCATATAGACGGAACACCAATGAAAAACACCAAAACAAACACCAGCTAAAAAAGGTCGATCAACTTCTAATCCCATTTTTAAAAAGATACTCCTCAGCTTTCAGACCACCAGAGAAGACATCGACCCAACCCAAAAAGAAGCTACTAGACACCAACTCCGATCTCGAATCAAAAGTGATCGGCCCATCAGAATCCAAAATGCAGCTCTATGAGTTAAAAGTTGATGGGACAATGGTAGACTGATAACTTCGGCAGATACGTTTCAGCTCGTAGTCCACCTCCAAACAGTCAATACCGATGTGGTATAAGTTAACCTGATACATTCTACTAATTGATGAAAATTTCTCTTTTGCCCCCCCCTTATTTCTCTTTCCCCCCCCTCAAACCCAAAAATACCCTTGAATTTGGCAAAATTATGCAATTCGGAATCCATACTCCGAACTCAGCTTCGTAACGTGGATTCCGAAGTACAGGCAGATTTTGATAACTACGCGTGCATCCCCCCCCCCCCCCCCCCCACCCGCGGCAGCGCTTCAACACTTTCACTTCGTAACATAGAATCAAAAGTGTGATAACAGCATCGATGCTGAAGCTTGAGCATCGATGCTGGGAACAAATTTAGGCATCAGAACTAACAATTTCTGGTTTGAGCATCGATGCTGGCATAGGAGCATCGATGCTGTTGTATTGTCTGAGACTTTCCCACCAATTCATACGTGCACAACATCAATGCTGGGAACAAATTTAGGCATCAGAACTAACAATTTCTGGTTTGAGCATCGATGCTGACATAGGAGCATCGATGTTGTTTTATAGTCTGGGACTTTCCCAACAATTCATACGTGCACAGCATCGATGCTGAAGCTTCAGCATCGATGCTAGGAACAAATTTAGGCATTAGAACTAACAATTTCTGGTTTGAGCATCGATGATGACATATGAGTATCGATGTTGTTTTATAGTCTGGTACGTGGACAGCATCGATGCTGAAACTTGAGCATCTATGCTAAGAACAAATTTAGGCTTGGGGGGGCTGGGAGTGGCTTAGTTCGGTACGTGGAAACCGAACTGTAGTTCGGTTTCTACGTTACGAATTGGGCTTAATGAGGGTAAAAAAGGTAGTTAGGGGGGGGGGGAACAAAATAGGAGGGGTTAAAGAGAAATTTTCCTAATTGATATACTCCTCCTTCAAAAAATAAATTACTCCCTCCGTCCTAAAACTTTGCAGAATAAGTAACAAGGAAACAAATAATGAAAAGCAGTAAAGAACACAAGATAATTGTTAACCCAGTTCAGTGTAACCACACCTAATCTGGGGGCTTCCAAGCCAGGAAGGAAATCCACTAAATAAAACAAATTCAAAGTCAAACTCCCCGTTTGCACTTCTCACTTTGTAACTACCCGTATAGACTTCTACCTAGGTACCCCGTAGGTAAGAGAAACCCGTCTCACTTCCACTTCAAAACAAATACAATCACCAGAATTAGAGAACACTCCCCAAAACAATAAACATCACTCGTACTTCAAAGCTTTGAGTGATGAACAGTATTCCTTGCTTAAAAGCTTCAGATTACAACTCAATAAACTCAGTCCTTATGCAAGCATCTAGGTGACACAAGCAAAGGCTCACAAATAACAATTAACCAAAGACTCAAACCCTAAAATTCTAATCTTCAATATTGGCTTGCGTGAATATTAGGTTTAGTCTTCTCACATATATATAGTCTTCAGAATCTTCTAGGTCTTCAGACAAGTCTTGGGCTTCAAGCAAATAATTCCTTGTAATAATTCTTACCCAAGAAATATAAATTTGAACCAAATAAAATATTCCCATGATTGGAAAATATTTTTTACAAATAAAATTAGGTTAACAAGTAAACTTGAAGGTTCATTGGACGCGCGCGACTTAGCCTGCAAGCAAGCGAAGTAAAAACAAAACATATCTTTCAAGAAAGATATGGCGCGTAAATAAGTGTTCAGGTTCCGGACTTCTAATAATGTGTACACATGGTTCTACACATCATGATATGCGCACATTGTCCTCCACATTGTGTTCTGCCAAAAATGAGGCCAACACAAAAACACTAACAATCTCCCCCTTTGGCAAATTTTTGGCTAAAACAATCTTGAACCGGATAGACATGCTAGAAAGATATAAAAGACAGACTCCTTCACATTGATCAGAGAATAGAGACTTTGAAGGAGTATAATCAACAATTCACATAGTGGATTCCTTATAGAAATGCTTACCAAAAAGCTTTCAACAATGAACATCAGAGGCACACAGCAGCGGATAAACGACGGCCTCACACAAGAAACACAGAGGATAGAGAAGTCCTCACATAGGTGTTTTAGAAAAACACACATAGGGCTTGACATGCTAAAAGTAGCACATTCGCATGCAAGCACACAATCAACAAGTAACAGGTAATAAGAGAGTCAAAACTCCCCCTAAATAACAGCTTCACATAAGTAGCACTCCCCCTCAACAGTAGCTTCACATAAAACACGAGAAAGATTTTCTCCCCCTCAAATCATGCATATCTCAGATCATGCAGACAATGAACATACTTCATAAGTAACAAATTCATGCATAATCATGCAAACAACTCACAATCAACAATAAACATCTTCAATGTGACAAACACTGTGCCAACATATATATGCACATCATACTTTAGACAAATAACAAATGACTGGTGACATAGTGACACTAATCATGTGTCAACATTTTCATGAGAACTCATAATGAGTAACAATCAACCAGCAATAATAACAGCAACTACTACTACTTCAACAACATCTTCATGATATAACCAGGTAGTAGAGAATAAAAGAGAATAAACAGCTCACATATCAGAGCTACAAACTAACAACTAACATCTACTCCCTCTTTTTAGACATAAAATTTTGCCAAACAGAACATACCATGTAGGAGGTCTTCAAGATTAGAGAGATATTGGCAAGAGAACAAACAAGCTAGCAGATTCGCATAGCAACAATTCATGGTAGATAATAAGAGAAGTGCATACCATAAGATTCATAGGGCACAAATAGTGCATAAGAGTGCATAGCATAAAACAGATAGTGCAGAGAGAGAATCAAAATATTCAAGGATTACAGACCATAAGCACACACAGGTGCAAAATAAGATCCAGGGCAAGTGCCCAAACGAAAACATAGTAATCCAACAAAAAGGCTTTCATGAGGTTACATCAACAAGAATGACTTTCAATCGAGTCCTCCTCAACTTCCTTCCCTTCATCTTTTTCTTCTTCAGGGCTTCCACTTGACTTATCATCCTCTTGGCCCTCTTCCGTGTCCTTGTCAGCAACTTCTTCTTTTTCAAGAGCAGCAATAATCACCTCAAGTCTTCTCTTCCTTTCATCTAACTCTTTGCAAGTGGCTTTTAGTTCGGTGATCATATCATGTCTAGAAAGAGAAACAGGGGCAGATGTGGCCACATTTTGCTGCACATTTGGCTTACTAGAGGTCTGAAAGACAACATTCAGCTTGCTTCCCCTCTTCATAGCAAAGTCACCCTCCCTCTTTAGGGTGGGGTGTTGTTCAAGCATAATAGCACATAGCAGGGTAGCGCAACAGGCATTTTCACAGCAGTAGGACTTTTGGCATGTTTTACCGTTTGTAGAAAAATATAATTGCCAAAATTGAAGGGAATGGAGTTTCCAACAACATATATGAACTTACCTAGAGCAGTAGCTACATTGAAGTGATGATGAGTGGGGACCCAGTTAGCAGCAGCTATCCTGTTTAAGACGCCATATTTCTGTGTAAGCTTGGCAGCTGACAGTTTGTCCTTTGTTGGCCATACCTTCACTTTGTTATCAGTTAAAGCCTTGCATATCTCATTGTTAGTTTCTTCCAGCTCACCCTGAGAGTCTTCACTTCTCCCTAGAAACTTGTTGATGACAGTGGGAGAGAATTCCACACATTTACCCCTCACATATACTTTGTGAAATTCTTTGCTCAGGGGGTTATCACATTCTGTAGGAATGTTGACCAGAAATTCCTTGACTAATTGCTCATAACAGCTTCCCAAATTAACAACAGTCTTCATTAATCCCTCCTTTTCAATTAGATTCATTACCTCATTGTTTGTCAGCATTCCACCACTCAATTCCTGCTCCAGAGCGATCCTTCTATGATAAACATATTTCCACCTTTAAGCATTTACAAGTTTGTGAAAAGAGACATTGTCTATCTCTATATCAGGAACTTCAACAGTCTTCTTGGATTTCTTGACAGGGACAGATGTTGGAGATGATGTGTGTACCTCATTGTCCACATTATACTCTGAATCAGAGTCACTTGCAGGGGACTTCCTTTTCTGACCTTTCTTTCCTTTTTCATTATTGGAGATTTGAACTTTGCTCCATCCTCTTGGTGGTCCATGCATTGAGATCTTCTTCTTACCTTTGGAAGTAGTCTGATGTGATTGTGGAGCAGTTCTTTTGTCAAAAGCAGATATCACATTTGGCATGGATTTTTCAGTGGCAGCTTGTAAGATAGTTCTTTGTTTGAGTCTTCCTTTAATACAGGGATCAGCAGTAGGTGTTCTTGCTACAAATTCATATTTGTCAATAATAGCTTGCTCCTCCTCAGATTCTTCACTTACTTTTACACTTGAATTTTCTGAACTGGAGTTAGTTGATGAGGATTCATTGGTTTCTTTAGTACTGTCACATTCATCAGATTCATCCTTGTCAGATTCTTTGATTTCTTCAGAGTTAACAACATTTGCATCATTTGATGATTTTCCAAAGTTGTCATTATCTTTTGTATCTTCAGATTTTTCTTCTTCATTTTCAGATTCATAGTTTGATTTTCTTTGCTCACTCCTTTTCTCAGTGCTAACAGCAGGAACAGATTGTGCTAATGATGTGACGACATCAGGCAACACATTGATTTTCGAGTGAGTGGATTTTGAGGAAATGAGTTCATCATCCATGGTATGACTTTTTGGTGATTTTCCATCAACATTACCCTCAACAACATTTGTTTCAAGAACAAGAGAGGTATGAGCAGTTTTACCGGATCCAGAAGTGTGTGGAAATGTTTAAACTTCTGACAGCTTGGATTTGCAAGTGGTTAGATCTTCTGCCACGGTCTTGTCTTGAGTTTCGATCTTCTGAGTGTCATCTTTGCATGAGAGGTACAAGCTTGACATTGTAGACACCTTCTTTTTGGAGATTGATTTCTTCTTTGATTTTGCGGGCGAATCTTTTAGCTTTTTTAGATGCATGAACAGTGGTTATTGGTTTTGCATTTATGATCAGCACATTCTTGTCTTCCATAGCTTTTGATCTATTTGAACGAGAGGGAGACAGAGTTTTTGAAGATGATTTTTGTGGTGTAGAGCTTGACTTCTTAGTCATGGTTGGAAGATTAGGGTTGAGAGGACAAGTTACAAAGCGAGTGCGTTTTGTGGAAGTGGAACAGTTTGTAGCACAAGAGGAGGGAAGTAGAGGGTCGGAGCGGTTATGGCAAGTGATGACTTTTCTTTTTGATTTTTCGTGCACGTAATGAAAGTGTAATATGACCGTTGCACACGCGCAGTACTTTAATTGCTGCAACTGTTTTATCAGGTAGTTGCCTAAAGTGCTTTTAAACTTCTCAAACTAATCATCACTTAAGTCTTTAGTGAATATGTCATCACCGTGTTCTTCAGCATTTATAACAAGCAAAGTGATTTTTTCTTCTATCAAAAAGTACCGTACAACTTTTATGTTCTTAGTTTTACCATATTGGTCATGATTCTTTAGCATTTTTGTGATGCTTGGATTAACAGAACATAATGTAATCACATTTCCCTCTACTTTGTACCATTTTGATACTTGCTTTATCCAAATTATTTGAGCACACATCATATTCCTCTCAGCACCATCAACCAAGTGGTTTTGAATCCTCTTCAGTTGTTTAAACAATCTTTCAATTTGCTTTTCTTGATGTACAACTAGTATTATTACACAATACCCTTTGTCAAGATTAGTACTCTGATGTGACATCTTCACATACCAGTGCCCATGTGCTGTTTGTGAACTTGGCTCATTGTTGATCACATTAATAAACTTCATAGAGATTTCTTCATTAATTTTAGGAACTAAGTTGTGATGATATCTTTTGGAAGCTGAGTTCCTTTTCTCCTGAAATGTCAATATATAGCAGTTTGCTTTGCACCTAGTTCCTATCATGATTGTATTCCCAGATCCATCTGTAATTAAGCATTCTTCTTCAGAAAATCTGACATCAAACCCTTGATCACAAAGTTGACTGATACTGATGAGATTTGTTGTCAACCCTTTTACCAGCAAAACATTTTCAATGTTTGGTGCTCCATTTGCAGCTAAATTGCCAATTCCCATGATTTTTCTTTTTGTTCCATCTCCAAAAATCACATATTTAGTTGGGTAGGGATTTAAACATGTTATAGAGTTGCTTGCCCCAGTCATATGCCTTGAACATCCACTATCAAGATACTAGTGTCCTTTTGATAAGATTCTGAATGCAGAAAGTAATCCATAGCACTTTTCTGAAGGTGTGAAAAACACAAGAAGGGGGGGTTGAATTGTGTTTTGGTAATTTTAAAATCTTCTTCTAAGTTTAGAAAACTTATCAGAAGCACCAGCGGATAAAACAAACACAAGCAACGCGCACAATCAGAAACAAAAGCAAAACGAGTAAGAGAGAGAGAGAGAAGAGACAAGCAATTTTATACTGGTTCCTCTCACAAACCGAGAGTAGTCCAGTCCCCTTGCACTTCCAAGGGATTTCACTAAAATCACTTAGATTACAAATGCTCAAACACACTAGTAAAAGACTTCCTAATGCTCAAGTTCTAAACAAGAGACTTCCTAACACAAAACAAAAGATAATTGAGTTTTGAACAATTGATATTAAAATCAATAGCTCTTAAAAAACAATACAACACAACTGTAAAGACTCTAACAATTGATTCCTAAGAAAACAAAAGTCAGAAGTACAGACAAAATAAGTTTAGAAGCAGTGCTTGCAGTCTTGTATGAAAAACAGAGTAGGTGTTGTAGCTTTTTGAATTTTCGTCACTTGATCTTCAAACGTTGTTCTCTATTTATATGAAGTAGAAGAAAAAGAGACGTTTGAGGATACTGACCGTTGCAGAGGTCATTGTCACGCCAGCTGTGTAAGGACAAAGGTAACATGGAATATTTGCCATTTCTGGTAACGCTTATCCATTCATTCTTTTTGTATGAGAATATTCGCCCTTATGTAGTAAAATAGTACTAACGTCACTATCCTGATGATAAGGATGTAGTACTATGATTTCACAATCAATCACAGCCTTTAAATTCAAATGATTTCCAATCATTGAATCACTATCAGTTAACACTGACATTCTCTGGTAGTTTAATCAGGCTTTATGTTTCCAACATAACTTCTGATTCCTTAGCTTTTGAAATTTATGACCTTCAGACTCAACACATCTTCTGAGTTAACCAACTTCTGACTTTGGAGTAACTTCTGATCAATGTTGCTTCTGATGTCGTTGCCTCTGATATCGTTGCTTCTGATATCAATTTTAGCGCTTCTTATATCAAGTGTGAATATTATATTCTTTTTAGACCTGCACACTTAGATAAAATATTAACATACCCTTATGTTCATTAATACTTTGTTATCATCAAAACTTAAGGATTTAGTTAGAACCACTTTTTGTTCCAACAATCTCCCCCTTTTTGATTGATGACAAACTTCGTATTAATTAACAATGGTTGTTATTTTAATTTTCCAGGTTTAACTTAGGTTCACAAGCTTTGCAAACTCCCCCTAAGTTTAACATCTGAATAATTAAAATAGTATAAAACATATTTTTACATTGACTCAGATTTTTCATATTTTGACTCTCAAGGGATAGTTTTGCACGCTCTCCCCCTAAGTCTGATAATAAATGAAAAAATTGCACTCTTTTCATTTTTCATCATATGAAAAATCCAGTTCAATGTAAACTTACGTTTCCAAAAAGTATAAGCATTAACTGTAACTTAACAAAACAATAAGATTTTTGGTTTCAGTTTTGTGTTTCGTATAGATAAATTAATGACTCTTACTCCCCCTTTTGTCATCAAACAAAAACAATTTGTTTACAAAAAGAAGTAAAGACATTAATTAAAAGACAGTCAAAGCACAACTTCCAAGTAGTCAAGTCAGTGGACGGTTACAACTGTATCATAAATGATATCTTAAAAAAAAATGACTTAAACCATTTTGAAGTCTATAAAAGCAATGCGTTACCAAGTTTATGTTGCTCAACACTTCCACACATTATATTCATAATAATGGATAAGGATAGAAGAGCAAACAAAGGTAAATTGCCACAAGAAGTGAAGAAAGAAGAATCACTATCAAAATCCAAGCCAAAGGAAAAGAAATTGAGAGGAGAAGGTTCTTCTTCAGCTTCATTGAGAAGAAGTAATAGGCTCAAATCAAAGGCAGTACCAAAAGAACTAGTATATATAGCACTTTCATCAGATTCTGATGAAACTGATTCTGATTATGCAGAATTTCTCAGAACATATGATCCATCTCTTAATGAAGGTTCAGAATCCCCTTCTGATTCTGATAAGACAGATTTTGATTATATGAGTTACTTAGAGATTCCTCAATCTCCAACAGTGAACTCAAGCTCTGCTAGTTCTCAGAAGTCAGATGTAGACTCTAAATAGAAATAGGATCTCATGTACTAATTATTCTTTTATAATCAATAAAAGTTTCATGGTTTATGCTTTGAATTGTTTCTATTATTTCTTTGTGCTTTTATTTTGAAAAACATTTTAAAAAACATTTTAAATAAATATAAACATACATAAAATGCAATACATATAAACATATAAGCGAAAGATGTTCATGCAACCAAAAGAAAATAACATGTTCAAGAATTACAAACAAAATGAGATGCAATTCAAATATATGTGCACAGACATAGAATTCTAGGGTTGAGATGAAGAAGATTTGGGTAGCAGATGAGTTTCAAACAGATGCAGCAATTTCTCAAACTGTTTGTCAGTCTTCTCAGCATTTTTGTCAATTGTTTCCTTCAGATCTTTGATTAGACTTGACTTCATTTAACCCAGCTTCCAAGGAAATTAACTTGTTTGTGTGTTCCTTCTGACCTTCTTCAAGCTTCAACAATCTTGTCTCATTATCAATAGGTGCACTTTCAGTTATCATCTTTGCAGATTCTTCACCATCATATTTGTTTATGTCATTCAACATCATTAGCTTCTTTTCCATTTCCATTATAACCATATCTTCATGTGAGCAGCTAGTAAGAGCAAATTTCTTTTTCTGTATAGATTTTTCAAAAACATTCTCAGATTCATCACAGAACTGCAGATATTCATAAGTAAGCTCTTCAACATACTTCTTCTTCAAAGTAGCCATAATTAATCTCTGATAACTATCAATTTCATCAATATTCTGCACAATCTGACTAGGCATGATAGCATGAGAAGATTTCAAGGCATGCAATCTTCTAATATCATTATTAATAAGCCTGTCCAGAATCTCAATACTAGACACAGTGTTGTTTGAGTGTTGAGACACTATGCTGTCAAGTATAGATTGATAGGAAATTTCTGGTTAATAGAAGGTTTGAGAAAAGTTTTGTAGCTCAGAAGTTGTTGTATTATGAGTTGGAGATGATGAAGGTGAAGTAACAATGTATGGTGGTTCAGAAGTAACTTCAGTTAAATGATTGATGATTTGAATGGTTGGTTTAGTTGGTGTTGGTTGTTTAACAGGTGTTTTGACATGTTGTGGAGTGGAGGATTGTTCATCTTCTGAAGAAGAATCATAACTTAAGTCAGTAACAATTTTGAAGTGTTTCTCTTCAAGTTCTTCTAACTTAGTTTTCTTTTTCTCTTCAGGGATTGGTTTGGATGGTGTTTCAGGCAATTTTGTAGTTTCAGTATGAATGGTTTGCGGTGATAAATGTTCAGATAACATATCTAACACTAAGGGCTCATGTGAAGGTTCAGCAGTTGTTGTTGGTTTAGGGGATGGTTTTTGTACAACAACAGGTTCAGAAGAAGATTTAGGCTTAGAAGACACATCATTTCTAGGCTTAACATTCCTAGATTGAGATTCTGTAGACTCATTAACAATGTTTTTAGAAGACATACCTTGATTCTGCATTTGATTCATGGTTGCTTCTTCTTCCTTGTGCTTCTTGATCCTTCTTCTCTTTACTTCTAGAGGTTCCACATCAGTTTCCTCATCATCAGAACAAACAAGCTTCCTCTGGTTTTTCTGATTATCATTCATCTTCTTTGATCTAGCTTCCTTCTCAAGATTCTCCCTTTCTTGGTCACTTATGATAGAGATACCAACATTTGGATTTTTCTTTGGTATTCTTTCCCTTCTCACAGTAGTTTTCATCACAAAATCTTGTCTTTTGTCAAAACCAAGTTTGGTGATATCCACCTCATTTCCAGCCGTCTCAAATCCATACTCTTCCCAGTGCTTGATTAAACCTTTGACAATTACCATTGCTCCTTCTGGATTAACTTCAGGGAAGGTTGAGTTCAATCTCTGGTCTTCTTTAACCATCAGAAGTGGATTGTTTGGAAAAACAACTTTTCCACTTATTAGATGCATCTTTTTGAGAGATCTTCCATCAACCACTCCCTCTTCCAAGTAGGATATGCCTTCACAAATCCAGGGTAATCCTTCTCAAGGATTTGTGGAAAGTTGCTTAAGAAGAAAATATGTGAAAGTAACCTAGCATGATGACAGTTGGTATGACCAAGTTCAATGCTACAGATGATTACTTCACAGAGATGATCAAATATATATTTTGGAATGTTCATCTTTACAAACTTATGTAAATAGAACATAAAGTATTTCTGTTCCGAAGAAATACAATTTGTACCACCAGCCTTCGTAGCAATAGATTCAAACAGAATTTTGTAAACAATCTTGAACAGAATCTTCAAATCTCTTTGCTCAGAAGATTTTTCTTTATCAAACAACAGAGATTGAATGGTTGAGTTGTGAGCCTTGTTTTTGTATCCACCCAAATACATTCCATTGTTGGGTAGGTTGAGAACTTTGGCTATGTGATCCGCAGTAATCACAATATCCATTCCATGGATATTGGATCTGATTTCTGTTTGAGTGTAAGTTGGAAGCCCTAATTCTTCTCTTGATTTTCCATGTAAGTGAGGAGCTGTCTTAGCCAACTTAACCGCCTCTTGGTAAGCAGCTTCTCTGTCAAAAACCGATGCTTTCATCCAAAATTCCTTTACCAAATCATCATAAACTGGACCATTTAGGATGTTAAAGTACTTTTCCAAACCTTGTTCAAAGAACATTTTCTGAACATCAAAACCATTTGCCTTTAGACTGTTGAAATCAACCCTTTTCTCAACAAGACACTTGAGATGAAGACTCTTGAACTTCATCGTATCCGTAGCTATTGAGAATTTCTGTTGTTTCTGGAGATTTACGATAGGACCAACTTCAGGAACAAGTAATGACGAAGCAGTTTGAGAAGTAGCAGCAGGTTGAGCAGAGGATGACGAAGCCATTGTTGAAGGTTAGGGTTTTGGTAATGCTAGAGAGATGAGAAGAACTGAAGCGTTTGGAGGTTTAGAAGAATATGAAAAGTGTTTGTAGTGAGTGCTTGTGTGTAAGTGTATAACGTGTATGACATGTATATTTTTAGAAAACAAACAAACAACAAAACAGTACCACGCAAAAGGACAAGAGAGTCATTTTCTAAATAAAATACTTAATCATCATTAACCAACACTCAATCTAATTACAAACAGACACGTGTATAGAGATTTATTTAAATAACTGACAAGTTAGTGGACAGCAGTTAAAAAGATATAGGACACAAACTGTTCCACTACCATATCAGAACCATTCTTTGATTCTGATCATTATCAGAAGTAGTTGTCTATCAGAACTTCTGACCTTGAGGTTCTGAAGTCCAACAGCTTCTGATTATAATCAGATTTTAAAAGAATTTCACTCTCAAAAGCTAACAATCAGGAACAAACACCATGTTGAGATTTTTCTTTATAAATTCAAATCTTTCAACAGATAAAGGTTTAGTACAAATATCAGCCCATTGTTTTTCAGTTTCAACAAACTTGATATTTATAACCCCTTTTTCAACATAGTCTCTAATAAAATGATGTTTGATCTCAATGTGTTTAGCTCTTGAGTGTAAAATAGGATTTTTAGAAAGTTGAATGGCTGCAGTATTATCACAATATAAAGGAATATAGTGACTGCTTATATGATAATGCTCTAATTGATATTTCATCCAAAGAAGTTGTGTGCAACATTTAGCAGCTGAAATGTATTCTGCTTCTGCTGTTGAAATAGCAATGGTGGTCTGTCTTTTGCTACACCAAGAGATAAGATTTTCACCCATAAATTGGCAACTGCCACTTGTTGATTTTCTTTCAAGTTTATCTCCAGCATAATCAGCATCACAGAATCCATTTAACTCATATTTATTGGATTTCTTGTAAAGTAATCCATAATTACAAGTTGCTTTCAGATATCTAAAGATTCTCTTCACAGCAGTGAGATGAGATTCTCTAGGATCTGATTGAAATCTTGCACATAAACATACTGAGAATAAAATATCAGGTCTAGATGCAGTTAGATAGAGTAAAGAACCAATCATACCTCTGTAAACTTTCTGATCAACTTTGCCTTCAGATTCATCCAGGTTCAGGCTTGTAGTTTGATGCATAGGAGTGTTCATAGGCTTGCAATCTTCCAAGTTGAATTTCTTCAGAAGCTCTTTGGTATATTTGGTTTGATGAATATAAGTTCCTTCCTTTGTTTGATTAACTTGTATTCCAAGAAAGTACTTCATTTCACCCATCATACTCATTTCAAATTCTTTCTCCATAAGCTTTGAAAAATTCTTGCAGAGAGTAGCATTTGTTGACCCAAACACATTATCATCAACATATATTTGGACAATCAAAATGTCTTTCTTTAAAGTCTTTCTGAAAAGTGTACAATCAACCTGCCCTTTTTCAAAACCATTATCAATCAAGAAGTTGTTTAGTCTATCATACCAAGCTCTAGGTGCTTGTTTAAGACCATAAAGTGACTTCTTTAGTTTGAAAACATGATCTGGGTTTTGAGAGTTTTCAAATCCAGGAGGTTGTTTGACATACACTTCTTCAGAGATAAAACCTTTAAGAAAGGCACTCTTCACATCCATTTGATATAAAGTGATACCATGGTTAACTGCATAGGATAGGAATAGTCTGATTGCATCCAATCTTGCAACTGGAGCAAAAGTTTCTTTGTAGTCAATTCCTTCTTGTTGACTATAGCCTTGTGCAACTAATCTTGCTTTGTTTCTTATGACTTCTCCTTGTTCATTTAGCTTGTTTCTGAAAACCCATTTTGTTCCAATAATGTTTTTGTCTTCAGGTTTAGGAACTAGATTCCAAACATCATTTCTTTCAAACTGATATAGTTCATCTTTCATAGCTAGAATCCAAGCTTCATCCTTTAAAGCTTCATCAACATTTTTAGGTTCCGTGGTAGAGACTAAACACACCATTGAATCTTCATTTTGAAAGCTTGATCTAGTTCTTCTAGGACTATCTTTGTTTCCCGGAATTAACTCTTGAGGATGAGATGACTTATATTTGAATGAGTTCCTCTTGATAACTTCTTCCATCTCGGCATCTGATTCACTATCTTCTTGAGATGTTGGAACAGTTTCAAAAGCAGCTTTGTCTACAGAAGGTGATTCAAGTTCTGATCTCATATGAACTTCTGAACTTTCTTCTTCTGAATTATGTTTATCTGCAATAACTTCAATAGGCTCTGATTTTTCATCATCAGGCTCTTTATCATCAAATTTCACATGCATAGATTCCTCAACTGTATTAGTTTCAGAATTATACACTCTGTATGACTTTGATCGCTCAGAATATCCAATGAAGATACCCTTAGATGCTTTAGAGTCAAATTTCTTTAAATGGATTTTTGTATTTAAGATATAACAAGTACATCCAAATTGATGAAAATAAGAAATGTCAGGTTTTCTTCCTTTGAACAATTCATATGCAGTTACTTTCATCATAGGTCTGATATAGATCCTATTTTGAATGTAACAAGCTGTGTTTACTGCTTCTGCCCAAAAATGCTTTGCCAAATTATTTTCATGCATCATGGTTCTAGCCATCTCTTGTAAAGATCTGTTCTTTCTATCTACAACCCCATTTTGTTGTGGAGTTCTAGGAGAAGAGAACTCATGGAGAATTCCATTATTTTCACAAAAGATTTCAAAAGGTTCATTTTCAAATTCACCACCATGATCACTTCTAACTTTAACAATTTTCAAATCGTTTTCAACTTGTATTTGAGTGCAGAAGGTACTAAACACATAATATGTATCATCCTTTGATCTAAGAAATTTAACCCAAGTCCATCTACTGTAATCGTCAACAATGACAAGTCCATACCTCTTACCATTTATTGAAGCAGTGCTAACTGGTCCAAATAAATCAATATGAAGTAATTCCAAAGGTCTAGAGGTAGAAACAATGTTTTTATCTTTGAAAGAACTTTTGAAAAGCTTCCCTTTTTGACAAGAACCACAAACTGAATCTGAGTGATATTTTAAATTTGGTAATCCTCTCACAAGATTTTGTGTACTAAGCTTAGAGATTAATCTCTAGTTAGCATGACCCAATCTCTTGTGCCAGACCCATTTTTCTTCACTCAAAGTTAACAGACAAACAACATCTTGTTCTTTTAGTTCAAAAAGGTTGATTTTATAAACATTGCCTTTCCTCTTCCCTTTGAAAACAATAGACTTATCAGAGTCTTTGTTTACAGTACATGTGTTCTTATTAAACACCACTTCATATCCACTGTCACATAATTGGCTTATGCTCAGAAGATTATGAAATAATCCATCAACTAACAAAACATCAGAAATAGTTGAGAAAGAGTTACCTACTGTACCAGTACCAATTATTCTTCCTTTCTGGTTCCCACCAAATCCTACATTCCCTCCCTCTTTGTGAGTTAGGGTGAGGAACAAATCCTTTTCTCTTGTCATGTGTCGTGAGCAACCACTGTCCAGGTACCAAGTACTTTCCTTTTTCTCTCTTTGAGTGCAAACCTGTCAAATAGACTATTTCAGATTTTGGTACCCACAACTTGTTGGGTCCTGATTTGTTAGTGTAGGCCTTGTAGAAGTATGATTTTTGAAAACTTGTTTGAGGGGCATACTTCTTCTTGCCAAAAATGCTAATAGGTTTCACAGACTTTGTATTAGAAGTACTAGCTTCTGAAGTTATCAGAACCTGAGTTTCCATAGGAACTGGTCTCTTCAGAATCTTAACTTCTGAATATTTCATTTTTGAATTAGAGTTTGTCTTAGTTTCTGGAGTGTTACTTTCTGAAACTTTTGACTTACCCTTATTCAAAAAAGTAGTTTGTGAAACTTTCTTAGAGTTTCCAGATTCTGATACAAAAGTTGAATAGAGAGGAGGAGGTGTTTTGCTTAAACAAACAGATTGAGTTGATTTATCTTTATCAGAAGATGCAGAATAACCAAGCCCATAACCTTTGTTTTTGCTAACACTATAAATCATGGAAGCGACCTTGCTCTTATTGACATTATGTTTCACAAATTCATGAAGAGCAACTTCATGCTTATCATGTGATTTGTTACAAGCAACACAACCTTCTTCAAGCTCTTTGATTTTCAAAAGAGATTCATTGTATTGAGTTTGAAGTAGGTTAGATTTCTCTATAAGCAAGTCAACTTTAGTTTTTAAACTTTTGAAATCATTTGACTTGTTTATATATTGCTTCATAGTGTCTTTAAGTGCAATCAGAAGCTTATCATGAGGGAGTTTAGAAATTACCTCATCAATATCATCAGTATCAGATTCATCATCCATGTCTGATTCATTATCAGAAGATGTTGTAGCCATTAGAGCTATGTTAGCCTCTTCATCATCATCATCTTCATCTGATAACTTTTCCAGATCTTCAAAAGTTGCCATAAGACTTTTCTTCATTCTGTTTTTGAAACTGCCCTTTTTCCCTTTATCATTTGAGCTTAACTCAGGACAATCAGCAATGAAATGACCAGTCTTTTTGCAGTTGAAACAACTATTCTTAGAGCTGTCTTTCTCGTCTTTCAAACTTGAATTTTTGTTTCCATAACTCTTTGAACCAGAACTTTTCCCAGAAGCTTTGTTGTTCTTGTATTTGTTCCATTTTCTGAACTTTGAAATTAAAGCAAAAAGTTCCTCATCTGATCCATCTTTCTGTTCATCTACAGAAGATTCCTCAGCATCAGATTCAATAATTTTAGCCTTTAGAGCCTTAGGAGACTTCAAAGTTGCTGGCAAAGCCAATGACTTTGATTTCTTCTTTGGCTCATTAGAAGCTAGTTCCATCTCGTGACTTATGAGAGAACTAGTTAACTCTTCTAGGCTCAAAGTATTGAGATCTTTTGCTTCTTGAATAGCAGTGACTTTTGGTCTCCACTTGGGTGGTAAACACCTCAGAATCTTCTTCACATGATCAGAAGTTGTATAACTCTTCTTTAAGACTCCAAGACCTGAAACCAAGATTTTAAACCTTGCATACATTTCTTCAATGTTTTCAGTGTCTTTCATCTTAAACATTTCATACTGATGGACTAGAAGATTTGCTTTTGCTTCTTTCACTTGTTGGTTCCCTTCATATGTAGCACACAAAGAGTCATAAATACCTTTAGCACTTGATCTGTTTCCAAGTTTCAAAAACTCATCATGAGTGATGCATTCGGCAAGAATAGATATAGCTCTATGATGTCTTTTCCACTCTTTCTTTTGTTCGGCTGTGAAAGTCTTCTTAACAGCAGCAGTAGTTTTGCCATCTTCATCAAGGTGTTCTTGAAAGCTAACACCTTCTTCAATGATATCCGACAACCCTTCATCTTCAGCTATAATGTGTGGATATATCTTGTATTTCCACCAAGAAAAGGTTGATTGGTCACCATTGAACTTAGGTGCTTTGCTATAAACACTTCCAGTTTTCTCTCCTTTCTCAGAGTTGTAATCATATGGAATTTCAATCTTCTTAGAACCCTCAATAACTTCAGTCATTGTGTTTTTCAGGATCTTTTTGTTTCACTGTTAAGTGATGTGTAACAACCGAAGCTCTAGATACAATTTGAAGGTGTGAAAAACACAAGAAGGGGGGTTGAATTGTGTTTTGGTAATTTTAAAATCTTCTTCTAAGTTTAGAAAACTTATCAGAAGCACCAGCGGATAAAACAAACACAAGCAACACGCACAATCAGAAACAGAAGCAAAACGAATAAGAGAGAGAGAGAGAGAAGAGACAAGCAACTTTATACTGGTTCCTCTCACAAACCGAGAGTAGTCCAGTCCCCTTGCACTTCCATGGGATTTCACTAAAATCACTTAGATTACAAATGCTCAAACACACTAGTAAGAGACTTCCTAATGCTCAAGTTCTAAACAAGAGACTTCCTAACACAAAACAAAAGATAATTGAGTTTTGAACAATTGATATTAAAATCAATAGCTCTTAAAAAACAATACAACACAAGTGTAAAGACTCTAACAATTGATTCCTAAGAAAACAAAAGTCAGAAGCACAGATAAAATAAGTTCAGAAGCAGTGCTTGCAGTCTTGTATGAAAAACAGAGTAGGTGTTGTAGCTTTTTGAATTTTCGTCACTTGATCTTCAAACGTTGTTCTCTATTTATATGAAGTAGAAGAAAAAGAGACGTTTGAGGTTACTGACCGTTGCAGAGGTCATTGTCACGCCAGCTGTGTAAGGACAAAGGTAACATGGAATATTTGCAATTTCTGGTAATGCTTATCCATTCATTCCTTTTGTATGAGAATATTCGCCCTTATTTAGTAAAATAGTACTAACGTCACTATCGTGATGATAAGGATGTAGTACTATGATTTCACAATCAATCACAGCCTTTAAATTCAAATGATTTCCAATCATTGAATCACTATCAGTTAACACTGACATTCTCTGGTAGTTTAATCAGGCTTTATGTTTCCAACATAACTTCTAATTCCTTAGCTTCTGAAATTTATGACCTTCAGACTCAACACATCTTCTGAGTTAACCAACTTCTGACTTTGGAGTAACTTCTGATCAATGTTGCTTCTGATGTCGTTGCCTCTGATATCGTTGCTTCTGATATCAATTTTAGCGCTTCTTATATCAAGTGTGAATATTATATTCTTTTTAGACCTCCACACTTAGATAAAATATTAACATACCCTATTGTTCATTAATACTTTGTTATCATCAAAACTTAAGGATTTAGTTAGAACCACTTTTTGTTCCAACATTTTCTTTAGGTTCCCAGTTTCTCTTCATTTCATATTTTCTTTTAGGCTGCTGTAGAGTTTGATAGTCAGGAAATCCAACTAGCTTATGACAGTAAGGTTTTATGTGTCCTTTCATACCACAGTAATGACAAATCCATCTTTTCCTCGCTTTGTACTGAACTTTATTTCTGAGTTGTATACCTGTGATCTTAGGAGAATGTGTCCACATGTCACTCCACATCTTGGAACCAGTTGGTGCTGTGGATTTTTGACTTTGCTTTGAGTAGCCAATTCCTTTGAGTTTCTCAGGTTTCCTTCTCTTTAACTTTCTGACTTGATTTTGCAAATTTTCTTCATTGAATCTTGATACTTTGGCTGCATGGTTCATTCTTTCAGCTATCTTCTTTTGCTCAGTTTGCCTTCTCTCATATATTTTCTTATAGGGATTTGTTGTATTTATAACATCTGACCTTTTATGCACAGCTTCCTCCTTGCAAGATTCTGACTTAGATATCATACATCTGGTAGTTAGTGCAGTTATGAGTTTTGCATTCTCTTCTTTACTGTCTTCGTATTCTGAACCATCATCTGTTAAAGTGGCATTAGATTTCCATCCATCATAGTTTGTACCATCCAATAGAGGTGGCCTGGTGACAAATCCTCCTTCTTTGTCTGTATTCCCAGAATTCATATTCCCTGGAGCTCACCCAAAAACAGGTAGGGTGCCTGCTCTGATGCCAATTGAAATTCTGAACGTATTGCTTATAATAAATTAACAGACAGAATAATGTGTGGTAAGATGTGCACACATTAACCAAATTTGCAGAATAAGTAACAAGGAAACAAATAATGAAAAGCAGTAAAGAACACAAGATAATTGTTAACCCAGTTCAGTGTAACCACACCTAATCTGGGGGCTTCTATGCCAGGAAGAAAATCCACTAAATAAAACAAATTCAAAGTCAAACTCCCCGTTTGCACTTCTCACTTTGTAACTACCCGTATAGACTTCTACCTAGGTACCCCGTAGGTAAGAGAAACCCGTCTCACTTCCACTTCAAAACAAATACAATCACCAGAATTAGAGAACACTCCCCAAAACAATAAACATCACTCGTACTTCAAAGCTTTGAGTGATGAACAATATTCCTTGCTTAAAAGCTTCGGATTACAACTCAATAAAATCAGTCCTTATGCAAGCATCTAGGTGACACAAGCAAAGGCTCACAAATAACAATTAACAAAAGACTCAAACCCTAAAATTCTAATCTTCAATATTGGCTTGCGTGAATATTAGGTTTAGTCTTCTCACATATATATAGTCTTCAGAATCTTCTAGGTCTTCAGACAAGTCTTGGGCTTCAAGCAAATAATTCCTTGTAATAATTCTTACCCAAGAAATATAAATTTGAACCAAATAAAATATTCCCATGATTGGAAAATATTTTTTACAAATAAAATTAGGTTAACAAGTAACCTTGAAGGTTCATTGGACGCGCGCGACTTAGCCTGCAAGCAAGCGAAGTAAAAACAAAACATATCTTTCAAGAAAGATATGACGCGTAAATAAGTGTTCAGGTTCCGGACTTCTAATAATGTGTACACATGGTTCTACACATCATGATATGCGCACATTGTCCTCCACATTGTGTTCTGCCAAAAATGAGGCCAACACAAAAACACTAACAAGTACAAATGGTAAGAGCTTTAATGAATGCTTTAGTTTTTTTTTATCAAATTGAATAATTTCTTGACTTAATTTTACACTATGAATAATATTGATCTAGCTCGAATTTTATAAGAACAACGCAACCCTAAAAACTCTGTTTAAAATATGGGCTAGTCTATATGGACTACAGGTAGCCCACTACCCACATAAACTAAAGAGTAAACTACTTACTATATATTTTTTTTTTATCAAAAAAAAACTTACTATGTTTTTTCCACTGAAAATTTATATTTCTAACAATATCAAATTGAATTAAAATTCTTTTATTTATTGTTTCCTTTGAATTTGATACTGCCTTTCAATATCACAATCATTTCACTTTTTCATATATATCATTTTGCTTCATCGATCTCTCATTCAAAATTGTAACGAAATCATATAATTAGTTATTAGAGATATATATTTTTACATAAAAATAATAAAGATAGAAAATAAAATGAAATTGACTATCAAAATTTCATATACTTTTTTTCTATTTTTAGTAACTTTTTAAAAATTAAAATCAATAGTTTAGCCTGCAAACTCGTATAGGGTCGAACTCAAACGTCATTTTTAGAGCCCATATTTTATCAAAGTTTTGTAGTCCAATCCGATAAAATCTGCAAAAAAAAATTCTCTCACTCCTATACCTAACCCTTCAACTTTACAAACAACCCAATATTTTCAATTTAGCTATTTATTATTTTCACTTCACCCCTACATTTCTTCAAAGTTATAAATTGAAAAACTTAAAAATACAGTTCCAAAATTTTAGCTACAATTAAACCGTGGCTAAATTGAAAATATTTTCCTAACAATAGAATTTTGAAACTAACACACTAGTTGTTGTTTTCCTAGGGTCCAATCCCGTTTCTGACATTTTATGGGTCTTAGGCCAATCGTAAAAAAATTAATATATTTTATTTAATTAATATAATATGCCATAATACATAATATTTTATTTTGAATCAACTAAAGAACCAAATGCATAAATTAAAAGACACACATTAGATTGGCACAAAATGTGCACAATCAAGAGGTGAAAACAAAATTCATTACAATTCAAGAGGACAAAAGAAAAGTTGCAGAATCAAAAGAAGATGGGAAATAATAGTTTCACAAAATATCAAAAACTATTCATTACTCTCCAATTCATTTGAAGCGGTTTCTTCGAGCATTTTGAGATGCAAAATCATTTATAAGCTCATCAAGATCAATGTTATTCAAATTTATCAAGAGATCCTTACTGTGATTTTATTAGCTCTTGAGTTTGTTATTTTTTCTTTTCTTTTTCACAACCAGATAAGTGTTTTTTAGGCAATATCTTCAATTAAATTAATATCGGATAGTAGAGAACAATATCACCTGTGAAGTAATCGTTGATTTTAAATTGAAAACTACATTTCTTCAATATAAGGTTAAAATAGTTGAAATTTAAAGCATAAAATAATCTACTAATGTTAAGAATTTACAAATTATAAATAAAATAATAATTTGAAATTTCATGACAAAGAAATAAAGAATCAAGATTCAAATGAATTGCAAATTTAGAGTGATTCAACGAAAAAGAAAATAACTTGATAAGTGATTCAATTGAATTGGAGTAATATTAAAATTAGAGATTGAGAATTGGATCATAGTATTGAATTGAATTAAGTTTAATGAGAATCCTGACGGCAAATACTATTACTACTCAAAAAGTGAAAAGTTTCTAATAAAGATAATAGGTATAAATTGGTAATATTAACGTGTGTGAAGTGTGATTGATGGAGAAAAAAAATTAAAGCAAAAGATTGAGTATAAAGATATACTATTGGGCCCCTAAAAGAATACTAGCGTATGTTTTATTTAATAGTATATGAGTATTACATCAATATACTAGGCCCCTAAAATTCATGGGCCCATGGTCGTGGCACTTAGTGCTTGCCCTCAAAACCGGGCCTGCTAGGGTCTAACGAAGGTTGCAAGATAATCCCCGTAACCTTTTTTACTATGCGTATGTGGCCTTAATCCAGTGACAATGTCAGGGCCCTGGCTTTAGAGGATGTAAAATTGTTTTTGTAAATTAATTTAGCGGCCAGAGTTTCATGCTTAGATTAAGTGAGAAATTTCAGATTTGAAGCTGGTTCATAAATATTGCAATATCTCTACTAAATACTGGTTGAACTATATACTCACGAGAACGGGGTAGAAAATAACTTTAAATAAAATTAATTCTAATATCTTAATATTAAACATATTAAACACACTTGTGCACGCCTTATCATATGAGAGAGAGAAGTGCCGGGGTGAAATTCAAAAAAATAACATATGATATTTGGTATAAATTTATAAAACTAAGGGGGTTTATTTGCATTCTTGATCAATGTTTTAAAGATTGGACCTGTCATCGAACTGGTGAGGGTACCGGTTCACTGATTCATTGGTCGAAACACTGGTTTACTGGTCGAACCGCTTGACTAAACCGGATAAAACCGGTTAACTCGATTGAATAGACTGGTCTTTATAAAAAAATTATATAGGTATTAAACCGGTCGAACCGGTGACTCGATATCTAAAAAAAGTCATGACATCTAAAATTGTGAAATTTTTAAATATTATTATATGAAAAATGTTCATATTAAACCAAATGATTAAGTAAATATTTAGAACTTATAAAGTGTTAAAAAAATCAAATAAATTAGGATGATTAAACTAAATTAAACCAGCTGACTCGACCGTATAACTCGGTCTATATAAAAATTAATTATAGAATATGTATACAACTATTTATTCTTTAAAAAGTATAAATTATAGAATATGTATTTTAATTATAAATATAATAAAATAGTATCAATAGTTTTTTTTATCACATAAGCATTAATTATTACTGTATAAGTAAAAAATGATAGTATTTTTTTTTTGCTTCAAAAAAAAAAAAGAAAAAAATGATAGTTGAACAATTAAATTAACATTAAGCAAACAATAAATAAAATTTAAAGTACACAAAAAATAAAATCAACACTTGTGAAAAAAACTTATTTTTTATAAAAATTGTACTAATACAAAAAATATATGGAATATGTAGATTAAAAAGTGAAAATATTACCAAATACAATGAAGTAGCACAGTAGCACAATGCTCTACATTTATAGAGAGGTCAAAGGTTTATATATTTATAAACATTTAAAATCATGTGTGTTGTGTACTTACAAAGACAAACATGCATTTCAACTTTCAATAAACAAAAGAAAAGTGTTTCCATTAAAATTTAAAAAAAAATCAAAAAAAAAGTGTCTTGTGCATTAAACCGGTCAGTTTAAAAAAAACTGCCGGTTTATATCGGTTCTATCCGGTTTTCACCGGTTCACTTGCATATATGATCTATTGATCAGACTAGATTGGAAGATCTTCAGTTCACCGACTCAACCAATCCGACTAGATGGTCTAGTACGGTTTTTAAAACACTGTTCTGATTGCATATGTGGGTCCGCTACCATGACAAAATAAGAGATATGGAAGATTAATTTAAAACTGAATCTTAAAAAGGCATAGACTTTTTAGATAAACTTAAGATACTAGAAGCATAACATCATAAGAACATGCATGAGCTAATAAATATCAATGTTAGTCGAATCAATCGCATCAATTAAGGATAACCAGTAACCATGTACTCCCTCCGTCCCATTTTAAGTGTCGCAGTTGACCAAATCACACACTTTAAGAAAAAATGTGTAAAAGAAAGAGAGAGAATATGACTTTTACTAAAATACCATATATTTTTATTGGTAGTAGACATTGGAATACTAAAAAGTAGTTTTTTAAGTGTACTTTTTCTTTTACCTAATGATTGCTTTAAGGGATAAAATTGTATAAATTAATGTTATAAATAGTATATGACACTTATTTTGGGACAAACAATTTTGGCAAGTATGACACTTATTTTGGGATGGAGGGAGTATTAATTATGTATAGTGGTGAAGTGAGAAAATTTATAAAATCTGGGTAAAATCTTAAATTTAAACAAAAAATTTAGATTTGAATGAAAATTATCAATTTTAAAAAAAAAAACTTCAGTTTTGTCCTACATTAATCCCTAAAATACTGAAAAAATGGGCCGAGCCCGAGCACTAGCTCAAGCAGCCCCTATGCTGTCTTCGCCCATGATGTATGAAACAAAACAATTTCTTTATGCGACATGTTTCACGATGAGGTTGAGTACGGTGGTGGTTGAAATTTAACACTTCGACACTCAAGTTAGTATAGAAATGAGATGGAGTGAACTTTCTACGAGGACCACAAAGGAAAGTTGAGTTGAATATGATGATTCTGATTGGATGAGAAACAATGATCTGTTGTGGGTTGGTATCGCTGTAGTTGATGTGATTAACACTTACAAATTGTACTTGGACCTTCAGGAATGAACTAGTCTTATTAGGCCTTGGACTTGGCCGGAGCACCATGATTTTTCATCATGATGCCGGAACACTTTATTCAAGTGTTCTAAAATATTTTCAATTTAACTATGGTTTAATTGTGAGTAAATTTTCAGAACTCAATTTTTTAGTTTACATGTTTGTAATTGTGAATAAATGTATGGGTGAATGAAAATAATAAAATGGATAAAATGAGAATATTGAGTTGTTTGTAGAGGTGAACGGTTAAACATAAGAGTAGAAGAGAAAATTTTCTAAAATCCAAAACCCGTTAGAATTGGCCCATTTAGAGTCGAGTAATTTTTTATAGCTATATAAATTAAACGCTTCAATTAGCTTATCTAGCTTATATCAGCCATTTTCTATTAAATATAAATAATTTTATCTTAAATTTATTGTTATCTAAAATTTAATTTTGTAAAATAAATTTAATCAAAATTGATTTTTATCAATGGAACCTCGAACATGAAAAATCTTGTTCCTTAAATTTAATATATATATATATATATATATATATATATATATAACACGTGTTGAAATTTTCATCCTACAAATAAAATTATACCATCTCCATTCTTTATTATATAAAAGACAATATATTTTTTGGAGATTCATTAAATAATTGATGTATTTAATTTATATTATAGTTTAAATACTTTAATTTTTAAATAAATCTAAAAGGTGCAATATCTTTTATAACAAAGGGAGATAATTTGAAATAGTAAAGTAAGAGTATGATATTTTGGCTCACTTAAAGTGGCTGTGATTAAGAATTTGCCAAATATGTAACTTAAAAGAGAAAGAAAGGAAGGGCTTGCGTATTGTGGAGAGAAGAGAAAGCTATGTCACTAGTCACGCAAAATAGTAATTACAAGATTAGTGTTTGCACCATGCTGTGGATTATAATTAATTGATTGTGTTTTCTTCTCCTTTGTTGTTATTGCTATTGATTACTTCTCTAGTGATATTTGTTTATGATCGATGTAAATGCACAAGTTTTCTCCTGAGTTTCAATAATTGTCAAAACATGTGAAAATAATATTGAATATAGAATATATTTTGGTAATGATAAATATGATTTGGTAGCGAAGATGCATTTAAAAAAATTTAAAAAATATCGGCAAAATATTTGAAAAAATTGTTTTTAGGTCATTTGGATCGATACTTTATAGTATATGGATCGATACATATAGTTTCAGGACAACTAGATCGATATAAGGTTCGTTTGGCAAAGCAAAAATAGCTTATAGCTGATGGCTGATAGCTTATAGCTTATAGCTGATGACTTATGACATATATATAGTTGATAAACTAATTGAAGAGTTTGGTAAAATTAGCGGTTGGACTGATTGATAAATATAAATGACATTAATGGACATTATTGATTCATAATTAAATTTATATCAAATTAATATTTGAAATATATTAATATTTGAAATATTTATTATTTAATAATTTAATATAACTTTAAATATAATTTTATTCTTTGAAATTTATATTAATTTTTATATTTTATGAAAAACTTTAAATTTTATGATTTTTATACTAAATACCCTATATAAATGATAAATTAAAAGAACCTTATGTCAAAAAAAAAAAAATCAAAAGAAACCGTAACCAAAAAAAATTAAAAGAAGGACTCAAAATATAAAACAAAAAGAGATGATGTATTATAAATTAAAAAAAAGGCTTAAACACCATTTTAGTTTCTATATGTACGCAAAATTTTAATTTTAGTCCCTGTATGTGATTTTATTCCAAAATAGTCCTCGTATCTATCAAATATTTTGCTTCTGGTCCCTAATGCAAAAATCTGCAGGAAAATTCGTAGGAAAATCTGTAGGAAACTTGAGAATTTTCCTGCAGATTTTAACTTTAGTGACCAAAAACAAAAAATTTGGTCGATACGGGGACTATTTTGGAATAAAATCACATACGGGAACTAAAAACAAAATTTGATGTACATACAAGGACCAAAATAATGTTTAAGCCTAAAAAAAGGGATGACCATGTATACATGTACGGTACTGTCTTTGTAAAAAATAATACACAAAATAAACTACTCCCTCCGTCCCATTTTAAATGTTACAATTGACCAAATCACACACTTTAAGAAAAATGTGAAAAAGAAAGAGAGAGAATATGACTTTTACTAAAATACCTTCTATTTTTATTGGTATTAGACAGTGGAATACTAAAAAGTAGATCTTTGAGTGTACCTTTTCTCTTACCTAATGATTGATTTTAAGGATAAAATAGGAAAAATCAATGTTATAAATAGTATATGACACTTATTTTGGGACAAACAATTTTGGCAAGTATGACACTTATTTTAGGACGGATGGAGTATAAGCTATAAGCTAAAACACTATATGAAATAGCGTTTGAAAAATAAGCTAAAATCGGTAAAATAAACTATAAGCTAATTTTGAAAAACTCTTACCAAACGGAGCTTTTTATGTTATATGAGCTTATAAGCTATAAACTCAAAAGAGTAACTTACCAAACAGACCCATAAGCTCTCTCTGAATCGATACAGAACACTCCAGAGAAAACCATATGTATCGATACAGATGTGCCACAGTAGAAAAAAATTTATCCTGAGAAACTTATCTGTAGCGATGCACACACTACTAGAAAAATTAAAATTAGAGAGGGCATGAATCCGTCGCTAATTTAGTAAAATTCCGTCACAAACTAAATTAGTGACAGATTTAGTGACGAACCAAGATCCGTATCTAAATCACGCGTCGCAAAATATTTGTGAGGGAATATAGCAACCGTCATTGACGGAAATTATGCGTCACTATATTAATACATCCGTCGCTAAATGGTTGATGTAAAATTAACATGGACTACTTACTTTCTGTCACTAATAGCTACAGATTTTGTGACGGATCCAATTTAACGAGGGATAAGATTCGTCGCCATATTTGTGACGGATTCTAATTTCCGTCGCTAAATCTGTGAAGACTCCTTATTTTCGTCGCTATTGTAGTGACATATAATTGATTTGTGAGGAAAAACATCCCTCACAAATTATATTTCTTTAATGACAATTTTCTCACTCCCTAACCACTGATAGGAACTGTCTCTTTCTTTAGAGACAAATTTCTCTCTAATAATATAAAAAACATTTAATAAATTAAACAAGACAAACTTTAAAAATCTTAAATAAATTTTCGTCGCTGATTCCCTCACTATTAGTGACGGATTGAGTTCCCTCTCTAAAATTCGTCACTAATTCGCGTATTTTTAGCAGTGACACTTGTTTGTATCGATACATATAAGTTCAGAGAGACTCATTTGTATCGATACATATCAGATGTGTATCCATACAAATTCAGCCATTTCAAACTGGAATGTCCATTTTATAACAAAAAAAGGAAAAGTCCTCCATGAAAAATCACAAGGGTAAAAGAGCTTATGTTGCTTGGGATAGTGCAAGTGAAGATGGATCTATGTCCAAAAGCTCAAGTAAAGATGAGGAACGTGCTCACGTGGCACTCATGAACGGTTCACCAAGTAAAGACAAAAAACATCACGTACAAACGTCAAGTAAGTGATTCTAGCTCTATCACTAATGATAATCCCTCATATGATGAACTTCAAAATGCTTTTGAAAAACTATATGGTGAAACCGCTAATGCCTTTAAGAAATTGGCAAAAAGGAAGAAAGTAATTTCTCTCATAGAGTCACAAATTGAAAAATTAGAAGATGAATTAGATGCATCAAAACTTAACATGGTTAAATCAAAAGATGATTTTGAAGATGATAATAAGTCATCTAAGAATGATTGTGATTCTTGTTGTATTTGGCTGGGAGAAGTGAAAAATCTTCGAGCCAAATTAGATAAGGCTCATAAGTAATCTAGGAATGATTGTGATTCTTGTTGTATTAGTGAAAACTCTTCAAGTCAAATTAGACGAAGCTCTTGTACCAAAAGTTACTTTTGTGGATATACCAAAGAATTTTAACAAGCCTAAGATTAGACCTTCTAAAAATGACAAATTTGTTAAAAAGAAAATGAAACCCAAAAGTAGATTTTTGAGTCATAAGGATCATTCCAATGTTATTTAATATTATTGTTGTGCGAAGGGACATCTATAATCTTTACAATTGAGATAGTTATTTGACAACTTCAAAGTACTGTTCCGGCCTCTCCAGTGCCTACGTGGCTTCTTATACTTGCAAGGATTGATAAAATTTCAAGTTATATATTTCTGTTTTCATTTTGATTTTTTCTTTGTTAAATTGTTTGTCTTATGTGTGCATTAAGTAGCATTAATGTGTGAGTAACCACACATGGCACTGTTGTAAAAAACCTAAGGTCACGTGGCTTCCTCTCAACATTGTAAAAAACCTATGGTCACGTGGCAGAAATTTCTATAAAGCCACCACGCTGCAGAATTTTTTTGGGAGGGGTGTCCCACTTAAACCATATATCTCACCTATTTTGATTAAAAAAATCTAAGGTCAACTATAGCATTTTGTTTGTATTCATATGACATTAAATATTTTTAACTTCTAGCATTAAATGTTCTTAACTTATATAGGAGCCTCTAAATTTCAAAATTTTACTCATCACTATAAATACCAAAGCTCTCCACAATATTTTTACACACCAAATTTTTCTCTACCATTTTTCTCTAATCTCTTTTCTTCATCAATGGGTTCCTTGAGAACCATTCTTCTTAACTCAAGAACCAATCTTCATTTCTCTTTTGTGGGTCTTTTTTTTGCTTGAATTCCTTAAGCCTGTAAATGAGAAACTCATTTGGTTAGATCCAATCAACAATCAATATTTTAGTAAAGCATGGATATATATACGTTGTTTGAGACTAATGTTTCGAGATTATACTGATCAAGGGTTTTGTTTGAGACTAATATATATACTTTGTTTGAGACTAATGTTCTGAGACTAATGAATATACAGATAAATGTGAAAGTAATGCACAAGGGCATAAACAAGGGCTTGGATCATACTGATCAAGGGCATAAACAAGTTTTAGGTGTTTTAAGAAATTCTGCAGCAACTGGAAGTTACTACTGGTTGGCATACAAGTTACTTAACATCTATTAATACAACAATCACCAATGCAAAAGAAAAGTCTGAAACATCTCAAAGTGGTTAGTTTTTGTTTATGTTCTTCCTTTCGGTGAGTAAAAGTGGTTTATATACATAAAGTTTTTTTTTATATACAATAAAGTGGTTTAAATACATCTCCAAGTGGTTTATATACAATAAAGTGGTTCTTTTACACCAATTATTCTTTGAAGTTTAGAGTGATGTTTACCTTTTATGCTAATGTGATGGAAACTATGGCCAAGAAATCAAGGAGCAGTAAAGCTTGAGAAGAGCAGATACTACTAATAGAACCTACTTAAAAAGAGAGCAAGGTTAAAAAGCTATCATAGTATCCTTAATTATTTAAACTTGAGAACAAAGCTATGCACACTATTTAAAATCATTACTTGCTAGCTTAAAGATTACTACATTAACTTTACAGCACAGGAGACTAATACATTTTCTTATTGTCAATTTTATGTTTAATTAGTGAATTGACAGCATAAAGCAGATTGGAAATGCTCAGATTTATGGCAGAAAGACCATTCTTACACTCCACTTTCCACAAATCAAGAAAAAAATTGCAAGGATTAAAATTTATGAATTTTACTACATATTTCTTGAAGAATAAGCAAAGGGCAATTATGTCTTATTTGTATCATGTTTTGTTTGGTATTTATTTTGGAATGTTGTTTTCTAAAAAAGCATAATTACATGTATATGTTATTAGAGTATGAAATTGCATCAATATCTATAAATTTGTGCAATTAAGTAACAAGTAATTTTCTAAAAAGAGACAATGCAATCATGCTACTCCTTCTAACAACAGTTTATAATAACATGTTATTATAGAGAAAGGACAATAGAGGAACTTACAAGTTTTGTTGTTCATTCATCTGAAGAAATTTCTTAGCTTCATTATCTGGGTGGAGCTAATTTCAATAGCTGCCTCTATTTTTCCTTTGTTTGATTTTTCCTAAAATCATCAAAGGAAACTGTTGAAATGATAAAATGAATGACTTGAACAAGGAAACTGTTGAATAACAAATGGACAGTAAAAGTGACAACACAATATCCGACATACAATTCCATAAGAAGATTTTTATGGGTGGTTTTGAATCTCACTATAAGAGTGAAAGATTTTAACCAAGTGAAAAAGTGAAAGATTTTAGAAACTCACTACATTAGATAATGCCATTCACATCAATCCATAATCTTAACAAAGTGGAAAAGTGAAAGATTTTATAGAATACAAATATTTTTTCTACCTTTATAACACTCTCACATTATCTAATAGGAAAGTAAATTTCTACATTATGTTTTAAACAAATGACCTTTATGGAAAAAAATTATTTTCAAGTTGGAGCATAAGATATTTACCTTGAATACTAATGTGGTAGGAGGTATGGCAGCCAAGGAAGAAGAGAAGTAGGATTTGAGAAGACCATAACCCACTAATGGAGGCTACACCACCAATATAGGACAATGAGTTTTTTGAAAAAAGAATTATATAAAATGAGAGTAAAATTTAAAGCCTACTTTAAGACTTCCACAAGTGAATACAGGTATGTGGTAGACTGTGAGCTTTTGATAATCTAATTCACAAGTGCCAAAATTAAAGATTACTTTTCCTATTCCTATATTTTTTATGGACTTGTTAAGTTCAATTTGTAAAAAGAAACAAACAAGACAAAAAACAAATCCAAGCATAGATATAGAAGGATGATATTAATTTCTAAATGGTATGTTGTCATCATAAAAATATGATATTCATAGAAAAATTAAGTCAGAAAACAAGATGTATACATTAATTAACAACAACAAGATTGTAGGCATTATCCAAGATTGTCCTCATAACAATAACAATGACATAGCACAGAATATCCAAAATAATCTGTTCAAAAAGGTAAAAAAAATTTAATGACAAAATAATCTTTGTTTGAATAACATTATTCTGTGTGTAGAAACTCACCGTTTTAGCCTAAAGTGGCGTTTGTGTGTAGAAACTCATCGTTTTAATGACAAGATTGTAGGCATTCTCCGATTATTTTTGATTAATTTTCAATGACAAAGCATAATTGCAATCTGTTCAAAAAGGTAGAATTTTTTAAAAAACAGAATAATCTTTGACATACTTCAAAAGATAATTTGTTAATTCAAAAAACTTAACAAGAAAATTTGTTAAAATCACAGAATATCCAAACATATTTCCTCTAAAAATAAAATAGAATCATATACAAAATGAGATGAGTTAGAGTTTCTACATACAAAACAAATTAAAATTAGGGTAACACCCTTGGCTACAACAGAAATCCGGCAACCACGACGGCTGAAGCAGAAGAAAAACATATCATCTTCAAATGGGAGGGAAGATAAATCCATATTGAGCCAGAATAACGTGAAAGAATATCGTAAAAAATTTACCTTCGCGATGGAAATCACTTCAGCCACGACGAACAAAACCCAGATCGTAATAGCTCAGATGGCGTCAGAAATCTGGTCCTCAACTCTACAACTATGAATTAGAGAAAAATTGAGTTAGGGTTAGGGTAAGGTTTCTACACACAAAACAAATTCAAACAAAGGTGTATCGCATATTTGAGAAGAAAAGATGCAAATTGAGATCGAATAAATATGAAAGGAGTTATACCTTGCGGCGGTGATGATTCCCGGTATGGAGGTCGCCGATAACACTGTTCATATTGTGAAAGAAAGAAGTAGAAAGTTAGCACGTATCATGAGGAATACAGGTCTGGTATCGATATCTACAGATTAGCTCAGTGGTCTAGCTCGCGCGGTGGGGGAAGTTGGCGGCGGCGTGTGAGGAGGGTGAGACCGTAAGAAGGGAGACCGTAACATTGTTTCAATTGGGTTACAAGATGAAAATGAATAAGAGTGGAAAAAGGTTATGGGTTAACTATGGGCTGGGCTCAAATCTGAATTGTGTAAGCTGGTGCCTACTTAAAATAGTGGTTGAATAGCATTATATTTCAAATTATATATAATTTTTTTTACAGTTACAAAACTTATTATTTTTGGTGATTTCTACGGAGAACTATATTTCTACTTATATATTATTATGAATATTAATACAAATGTCTATTTATTTGTAATTTCTACGAATACATACATTTCTTTTTCTTCTTTTCTATTTTTACGAATACCTTCAAAATTTGATATGAAATTTTTTTATGTTAAGTGACATTCAAACTTGATTAATCAATTGATTGAGTTTGAAATTGTTGCCCTAAACATAATCCTATTGAATAATTGATTCGTAATAAAAGTAGAATGCAGAGATCCGCAATAAAAGTAGAATGTAGAGATTCGCAATAAAAGTTGCGAACATTGATTCGCTGTCTAGGTAGAGAACATGGTTTATGTGTCATTCCTGAGGGTGGGTGAGAAACGGTGGAGCTCGAAATATAATTTTCATAAATAATAGTGTGGATTTGATTAAAACATCCAAAATTGATCGGTCAATCCATTGAGTCTGAGATCATTGACCTAAACAAAAATCTTATTGATTAATTTAACTGGTTTAATTTTCAACTATAATTTAACCGAACCATGTGTTACGCACGGGCTGGTTTTTTAGTTACTCGAGAAGAAAATTTTATATAAATTGTATAATTCTATTGAACCACAAAAGTTTTTTGGTCAAATATCTCTCTGACAGGGACTTAGAAATGTATGGGAACGTGCAAAAAACGGTGAATAGTGAAAAACAATTTTCAAAAAGATTAGTATGAGTAATATTATGTCAAAAATAATATTAATATATGTGACGATTGATTTAGATTTAATTGTGTAGTATATCCGCGTAAAAACAATATGCAGTATATTTTAAACGATTTCCGCACTTGATTAATTAAATTAAGAATATGACGTCAATGAAGAATGTAACATAAAAGACCCGTGCAAACGCACGGGTCCACACTAGTACTGTTACAAAATGCTAAACAAGAAAAGTTTTAGTACCAAAAGGTATTATGCAATGAATTCCTAAGTCCAACAAAGTTTGTACTCACCACATAGGACCCAATGAAGATTGGGGACATCTTTCTAACGTTTTAAGATACTAAGAAATGTCTTGAACCATTGAAAGAAACACATATAACAATGACATTCAAGACCTACAAAGGCGTAGACGCATAAGACAAGATTCTACTCAACATTTAGAAAAGTTGCGGAACTTGATCACCTCCTACACTTGACACTTAAGGGAAGACTCCTATCTCATCTTCACTCCTTATCCTTTACTTTACATTTGCATTTTGTTTATATATGTGTATATTAAAAAATGAGATATTATTTGTCATGATTAATGTCAAATCCTCCATTTTCAAGAATTTCGCTTAAAAATATTGATAAGTTTTTAAGACCTATTTGCTTAAAATAGGGATGTGACAAAAATCATAACCAAATGATATATTAATTCATATGGTAAGTTTTATGTGTGTATATTTGGTGTGGTTATATGAGATCTTACATGTATGGTTGTATATGTACATGCTTAATTATTTCCTTTTGTCTTGATATGTTGGTTTTAATAATGTCGATGTTTTAATATCCATGGCTATATTGTTTGGCTTATTGTTATACATGGCATATGTGCCATGGTTCTTGGTTATTCGTCATTTCAATACAATTTTCATATCTTGCTTTATTTACTTGATTTGGGATGTTTGTCATAAAGTACATTTTGACAAATGTAAGTGCACAATATGACCATTTATGAAAATAATTGAATTTTAATACTTCTCATTTGTGTATTCTTGTCTTGTTTTTGATACTGTCAAAGGGGGAGAGAAGAATGCATGCATAAGCCAAGAGCAATGAAACAATCAACATCAAATCATGGAGAGCTTGCTAGTGGTATATTAACTTTGATGTTTGCATATGTATCATGCTTGCTATTTATTTGCATTTAGGTAGCTTATGCAATTGGTTTTGACAATAATAAAAAAGGGGGAGAATGTAAATGCACAAGTTCTCTCCCGAGTTTTCATAATTGCCAAAACATGTGAAAATAATATAGAATATATTTTGGCGATGATAAATATGATTTGGTAGCGAAAATGCTTTATAAAGTTGAAAAATCAGCTTTCAGGTCATTTGAATTGATACATATAATTTCAGGACAACTTGATCGATACAGGCTTTGTTTGGATCGATACAGAACACTCTAGAGAGAACCGTATGTATTGATACACATGTGCCACAATAGAAAAAGAAATTCTCCAAAGAGACTCATATGTATCGATACATATAAGTCCTAAGAGACTCATTTGTATCGATACATATCAGATGTGTATCGATACATATCAATCAAAACTTAATTTTTCTACTATCATTACAGGATGTATCGATACACTGTTGTTTAAATTGCCAAAATTTTACTCTATCTTGTTTTCCTTATAAATATCAACATGTGTTGATTTTGTAATTGTGAGAAACAAGTGAAAAACAAGTCTCTGATCTAAATTAAGAGAATTTAGGATCTAGAGAGGTTATTGGTTCCAAGTTCATCATCTTCATCCAATCTTCAACAAACTCCAAATTGTTTACTCTTTCAATGGGTTCAATAAAGGGTAACAATTGATTGGTTAATAACGTCCATGGTGGATGGTGTTTTGATCAGTGTTTTGGGTTGAATTGTGGAATCAAGGGTTTACAATCAAGGTTTTCATCAAGATTTGAAAGGTATCAAGATCTTGAAGAACGACGTAGATTGAATTGTCGGAATCGGAGGTTCAAGTCACGGGTTGTGTGGAGGTTCACACAAGGTTATTGGAAACTACGTCGAGAGTGAAGATTTAGCCTTGGTACTCGAGTATTGTATTCCTCTGAACACTTGTGCATTTATATTGTAAATTCAATTATTCAATGAATTTAAAATGTAAGTTTTGTTTATAAATAAGGCTAGAAGGAGTACATTTCGTTTATGAACGAATTACTCTATCCACTATACTTGAATCCACATGCAATTCAATTCTAGTAAGACCAAGTTGTCTTGCATACCTCAATCCTTCTAGACCTCTCCATAACTCCGTGACATACGTGTGACAAATACCGAAATATTTTGCAAGACCTCCAATCCAACCACCATGACTATCACGAATCACTTCGCCACACATGGTTGCACTTTCTTATTTGTAAGCTCCGTCCGTATTGAGCTTCACCCACCATTCTTTCGAGGTTTGTCATGAGACCATAACCTCATTTCTCAGCCTTATTCGAAATCATGTTAATCATTACTGCATATGGGTAATGTTCTATGCGCTTAGAAACGATTATAACATGACTAGAAGACTAATGAAATTGCTCATGATGCCTTATTGCGCCACATATAAAATTCGCAGGACCAAAAACAAAAAATTTAGTTGATTCAAGAACTTATTTAGAACAATAATTGATAGAGGGACTAAAACCAAAATTCCGCGTACATATAGGAATTAAAATAATGTTTAAGCCTAAAGTTAAAATCTCCAATTCTCATTAAAATCTAAATTTACCAAACATGAATTTTTTGAGGTTTATAATGAATTATTTCTAACCATCACATGTGTCCATATTTCAAACTCTCATTATGTTACGAGTATAAGTGTCTGTTTGGTTACGCGTTTGTAACTCACAAACGCACGTTTTCAAGTTTTGACCGTGATTTTTCAGTTTTGCAGAGTGTTTGGTTCTTTTCTTTCAAATTGATTCAGCCTTCCAGAATCAATTCTATGAGAAGCTCCAAATCTTAGCTTAGAGCATCTTTAGTGGGAGTATCATAGAGATTTCTTAACAGTAAAATATTGACTTGGCATGCCACATAAGATTTTGGGTATCATAGATTTATTGAAAGTTACTTATTTAAGATATCTCACTAGTGAGTTTCATCATTATTTTCATGCCTTTAAAAGTGTAAAAATAGGAGAATGTATTAATTATGGAAGAAAGATAAATGATATTTGTGAGTTAAACACATTAAGAGTTGAAATCATCCATTGGAGTAAAAATTACATGAGTATCATAATATTGAGTTGGCACACATGAGCCCACTTAATGGTAAAAGTTTATAATTAAAATAAAGATTAATGCGTGCACATTTTTGAAGATTAAAAGACTAGTTTTAAAAGAAAAAAAAAATAAAGGATGAATCTGTTACAAATAAATAAAATAAATGGCCCCTAATGTAAGTTTATCTCAAATTAGTCGATGTATTTGTCAATTGTTTTTCAATTTGATCATTCAAAAGATCTAATTAAGAAAATTTTGACAAAGATCAAATTGAAAAACATTTGACAAAGACACATATTTAATTTGAGATATCCATATAATCATAATCCTTAAGAATGAATTACAATTACATAGATCAATTTGATGATTTACTTCATATAAAATACTATATTTTTACCAACTAAACTATACTCATTGGATTTTATCATTTGTTAATTCTACTGTTACATTAAAAATAATTACTGTTACATTAAAATGTTACATTGTTTTACAACATAATGCTTGTGTTGTGTATATCAGTTTTGTATCATTCATTTTTCTCGTGTTCTCTCTCTCTACCCTTCTGTCACTCCTCCAATTCCAACTTCCAATGCCTCTCTCCTTCATGTATATATGTTTAGCTTTCTCTAGAATATTTTCTCATATGAAAAAGACCTGTAAACCCACCTCAACTTCCTTTTAATAACAATCACAAGCACACTACAGTCCCTATCAAGATTCAACTCAACAACACCCTCTTTCTCTTCCACCACCACCACCACCACCATGCATCAAATCATATCATCATTCAACTACTTCTATCTCCCCTTTCCCTAAAGAAACTCAAAAAAAATTCCAAAAAGTATCTTCTACCATCTTTCTCTCTTCCTTTTTTTCTCACCACTTTTTCTTTTCTCTTTTTCTTTCTCTTAAATTTATTCAATGATGGCTACAACAAACACCAACACACAAGATCATGAACAAAACCAACAACAAGATTCTTCTTTCGATACCAAGAAAAGACCATCATCATCCTCAGATGAACAACAAAAAGTTGTTGTAAAATGTCCAAGATGTGACTCTTCCAACACAAAATTCTGTTACTACAACAACTACAGTCTCACTCAACCAAGACATTTCTGCAAAACTTGTAGAAGATATTGGACAAATGGTGGATCTTTGCGTAATGTTCCAATAGGTGGTGGTTGTAGAAAGAAACAAAAACTTAAACACTCTTCTTCATCTTCATCATCTCAATCCATTTCTAAGTACTCTTCTTCATCTGCACTTGATTTTCATCTTGGTGGGTTATTATCATTACCTTTACCATTACCATCACCCTTTTCTTCAAAGCTTCATCATCATGCAAATCAACCTTCTTTTTATAATAACCAACCTTCAAGTTTCAATCTTGATCACTCTCTTAGCTCAAATTCATTGATGGGTCTAAATAATTTATACCCTTTTGGTGTAAGTGGAAATGAAATTCAAGGAATGAATAATTTCATGAATGTGAGTAATAATAATACTAGTGGTGATGCTATTACTACTCATAGTACTAGTCTTGCTTCTAGTATTGAATCATTGAGTTGTATGAATCAGGATTTGCATTTGAAGCTTCAGCAGCAGAGATTAGCAACTATGTTCGGTGGAGGAGACGATAACAAGAAAGATGGTATTAGCAGCAGCAGCAATGTTTTGGTTTCTGATCAAGTTAGCCGCATTGAAAAGCCTCAGACATTTTTGTTTCAGAATCTTGATATTTCAAGGGCAGAGGTTCTTCCAAGTGGTGATCCACCAATGGAATGGTTCTTTGGGAATTCTTATTCATCATTGATGACTCCTGCAACTACAACTACTACTATTGGTAGTGTTTGCATTAATGGTGATCATGATCATGGAAACAACAACAACAATAATTGGATTAATAATGGTGTTAGTAATGCTTGGAGTGATGTGCAGCAGCAGCAACCATATACTGCTTTGCCCTAAAGAGGATGATTGATTAAGTCTATGTTTGGATGAGGAGGGGTAAATTTGGAAAAACTGGTGTGATTTCGTTAACGCTTCAAATTGTAGATTTTGTCTGTGATTCTGGCAATCTCATCGTCAATCCAAATATTAATGTGAGGTAGAAGTTTTTTTAATCTTGGAAGGAAAAGTGAAGAATGAAGGATTTAAATACAAGGCCAAGTACTATAATTTTCTAAAATCTAAATTAAAACTCTTTTATATGAATTTGTCTCCTTTATTTATTTTATGTTCAAAATCAACATATGTATGTAATAATAGTATGGAAATTTTAGTTTCATAGCATTTTATTGAAAAATTCATGTGTACTATAATTGTCACAATTCTCTTTTGTATTGATGAATATGAGCTTAATGCTAGTCAATATAATTGTCACAATTCTTGTAATGAATATGTTTATATGTTTGCCCTCAATTAATTATTTTGATATGCTAGCCATTGTTAATTTTGAGTATCAATCTAACATGGAAACTACATATGAAAATAACGGTTACACCACTGACATTTCTGATCAAATGTGTTTCAGTGTCTGACAATGACAAATATAGTTAAGTTAAATATCTCGCCTTTTCAAGTTATTATCATTACCAATGTATTAGTATATCATATTCGGTGTCGGTGTCTGTCTTTATCAATTTTTCACGATATTTTACGTTACGCATTATCCTTGAGAATGAGATATACTTCAACAGAAAAAAATAAAATTGTGGTGACATGGAAAATGGAATCAGTTGATTAACTTCAGGTATTGATGATGATTTGATGAACTGGAGTTTTGTCTTGACATAGCATTCTTAAGCTTCACAACTGAAAAAGGGTCGGTGATAAGGTTACTTTTTTCCATCTTTGGGATCAGTGATGAAATTTTTGGACTCTTGTTAATTCAAAACTGCAAAACTTCAATGCTACTCTATACATAACCTTTGATGAGTTTTTATTATTTTATGCCTTTAATTTAATTTAATTAGTTAAGTTAATTAAACAGAAGAATATTAATCATAACATAGCGTGTTCCTTTTTATCTGTGTATGTATCAGAGAACTGAGTGATCAATGCAATGTAATGCATAAAACACTTAGCACAGTGTACAAATGTAGCAGTGATGACTGATCAAAGGCTGTAACTTTCATTGCTCTTTCTCTCTCAATCCTAATTTCCCTCTATGCCTTTCTCTCAGCAATCTTGCAGTGTGGTTTGATTTGGTGTCTGATAAAGTGGTGGTTTTTGAGAGTAAAGTTTTATAAATCACTGCCAACTTTTGAATGAGTTAAGACAGTGAGAGAAAATTTACTTTTATTTGTCAATAAACAAAATTTACTTTTAAATTTTCATACAATTTACTTTGAGAGATATGCTATCCGATCTAGAACGAAGTATATTGAATAATTGATATATTTGTTCTATAGTAGATTAAATACTTCAGTTAAACAATTAACTTGAAAAGTGAATTGTTGATTATATAATTAGATTAAAGAAAAAAACAAGTTGTGATTCTAGACACAAATATTTATTCATAGTGGAATCACTAACCACGAATTTTAAGTTAATTAATTAAAGATGGTTAGTTAAGTTAGTTTCTCCAACAAAATATTTTTTAAAAAACCATTAATAAAAACTAAATTGGTGTAGTGTTAATATTTTTTTTTAATTGTCTTATATTTACAATTACAATTTCAACAACTAAAATATTTATCTACTCTAAGTTTAGGGACATAATGTTAAATTACATATTAAATCCTTATTATGGATCAGGTGTACGTAAACCGGCCTAAATGAACTTTTTTACCATAGTGGATTGCATTTTGTCTTTTACGGTCAAATTACCTACTAGATAAAATATATTGGTCCACCATTAGAGTATTTATTTTAAAAGTAAATATATTATTAATATAAACGAGTCTATGTTCAAGAAGAAAATAGACACGTAAAAAAGAAGTTTATTAAATAAAAACATCGAATAAAGTGGAACACCAATAAAAATATTGAAACTTACACTATCCAAACAAGATTACTTTTAATCTCAATTTTAGAAAGAACTCCTCATTTATCTCACCATTGAGAAATCTCAACTCTACTAAAAAATGTTACTAGACCCTAATTCCCGATCTCGAACATTTCTTTGAGTCAGTGTTGAAAGGCAATGATATAAACTGAATCTTAGCAGATAAGTCTCAACTCACAAATCTTCTCTAAACGGTCAACATCAACGCCCTTATATATTTCTACTATTAGAATACCCTTTTTAAGTTTATATTAAAAAATTATAAATTCAATATTTCCGTGACCATTATTGTTGAGTTAAAAAGAACATCACATTATATATTTAAAATTGAGATTTAAGCTTAAAATTTCTTACTTATTTCACTTACAAAATTAGGAAGGCAACCATGATTTCGCCAAATTCATTGTATTACCAACCAAACACATACAGTCGGACTGCGCATGCAATCATCAATTTTGAACTATTTGATTAAGATCAAATAGTTCAGATTTTAAGACAGTTTTTAAACTTTTTCTAAAAAGAAATTCTGAGATGACATATGAACCGTCCGATCAAGATCAGACGGCCTAAAACTTACCGACCGCACAATATTTTTAAGTTGAAAATTGAGTTCCGAAAATACCAAATGTTAATCAGCTTTTAAGACAGTTGGTCCTTAAATACTTGATAAATGACAGTATGTATGCCACTGACTGACCATGAACTCTCATTACAAATTATCTTTATCATGTCTGTCAAAGCAATATTGCAGGAAATGAAGGATCAGTTTTCCTTGTTTGCTGTTTGTCATCTTTATTCCTTACTTTCACTATTTACAAGATAAATACAGAACCCATCCCACAAATGCTGGAAATACTTATTACTCAATAGACTTCTTAAACTGTGGTGTATAGTGAAATTAATTCACACACAAGAATTTATAACTTGTGTTATATGTCTCCAATATATAAATGTGTCTTTGCTCTTCAATTTTTAATGCCTGCAACTATAGTTTTGCAACTATATATAGCCTGACATGTTATTAATTCCAACATTCCCTTGCCTCATGATTTTGTAGAAAAGGCCAATTTGTTGTAAATTAAATATTAATTGCTTTATGCCTCCATCACAATCAATAAATTTTGGTTCTCTTTGCAGGCATTAAAAATTCATATATAGAGTGAAAATTAACTAGTTTATTTTGCTTTATGATTTTTTTTCAAGATCAGAGTATCCACTGTCGAAGTTAGTGACTAATTCTCGTCAGAAGTATCTCAAAAGTTGAGACAACTGATCAGAGATTTAAAGATTCTCTATACCTGAAATGATAATCAAACACTCGGCTTTTGATTAAAAGAGAATGAATGTTAGATTTTAACATCATACATAAAAACATACTTACAATTTATAGCATATATTCAGTATAAAAAAATAGTATAATGTATACGGTATAAAAAAATGAAATCATGTTTTTTGTTATGAAATTATTTTCTCTAAATCATAATAGTCAATAAATAATTTTTAATTTATAAAAATAATCGTTAATTTACCGTTTTTAAAATTAAATATATCGATACATTACTAATGTATCAAAGAAGCTCCGCAATTTCAACTTTTTTGTTTGGTCATGTAGGCTAGTCCTTAGAATTTTACCTCTCTAAATATAGTGAGTCTATCATATATCATAGTTTGAACTTCGATCCCTACATATTATATGTAATGTTTTTATCAACTAAATTAAGCTCAAGAGAACAATTCATCTCTAGTCGGTATCAATGCCGGCTCAAGGGTCAAGCTACCCAAGCCCTTGCTTTAGGCCCCAAATTTTATTTTATTTTTATTAAGAAAAAAGGCCCCTAATAAATAATAAATTCAATAACCTATAGTTTTATGGTAATAAAAAGGCCTCCTGCACAAAATTAAGGTTTCACTTTGAGAAGAAAAAAATACAATCCAATTCAATTCTCGCTTAGCTATCAAAAAAATGTTGAGACTTTTGTATTATGAAATTTGTTGGGGTTACATATATCATGTGTGAAATTTTTTAAACTATTGGTTTCCCTAAATATTTCAATTTCATCATTAATTCTTTTAACTATTATCTCTAATGTTGGGCTTATGTTGGTTCTAAATTGAAGAGTCATGAGTAATGATCACATTGCAAATATGAGGCATGAATTGATTTTAGAAATATGATTATTAAAAAATAAAACAATTGACAAGCATCTTCAAGAAAAAATTAATCAAAGAAAGAGAAAATTGGAGAAATGTGTTGTTTAGAATCATTGTGGTTGGTGAATTTCTTGGAAAAAAATATCTTAGCCTTTCGTAGAACAAATGAAAAGGTTTAACAAGAAAATAATAGATTTTTTTTAATTATAATTGAAATGATTGCGGAATTCGATCCAATAATGAACGAATACATTATTCTTGTAACAAATGATGAAATTCATAATCATTATCTTGGACATAGAATACAAATTGAGTTAATAAATTTATTTTCAAAAGAAGTTAAAATTTAAAATTGTAACAGTGTTCCTTATGTAAGTCATCAAAAACAAATATTTATCATATTAAGATGTGTAAATTTTTCTTCAACCCCAAAACAATTAAATGAATATTTTTTAAAAATATTATGTGAAATTAATTATGATAATTTAATAGATAATTTTGCATTCAAAAAACTAGAAAAAATAATTTTTAATAATACTTGAATTATTATTTTTAATTATTTTTTTAAAAGGCCTCATTTTAACATTTCGTTTTAGGCCTCTTATAGTGTTGAGCCGGCACTGGTCGGTATTATTAAAAGAATAAAAGAGTTTTCTATCATGTACAAATTAAATTTATATACATGTTAAGAAATTCTAAATAGTGCGGGTGGAATGGGTAGCTAGTTGATCTAAGAGTTAAAGTGTTGGATGTCTAAAGTTCAAGTCCTTCCAAAGAAGAAAACTAACATTAACATTGTAATATACTAATAACAACTAACATTGCTTATAAAATAAAATTTAAAATAGTAACTATAATTAATTAACTAAAACAATTAATTAACAATGAGTTAATCAGACAATAACCAATCCAAAAAATTTGGATGAAATGATAAAAGAACTCTTTCAGTTTAATTAGATGTCATGAGATCAAAACATGTCTTGGGAATTCAATAGTGCTGAATTTTTTTGAAGAAAAGTTTTACCACTATTTGTGGTCCTATCCGATTCAATGAATTAATTTCCACCATTGCGTGCAGACGATACCCAATTTAACTAAAACAATCAAACAATAACCAACCGACCAATCCTCCCACAACACAAACGAACCCCATGTAATAGTATCTTGTAACCATATGTTTGTTTGTTTGTTTGTTTGTGGGCTCAATGGCTTATGGATCACGGTGAGAGAGAGAAAAAAGATAAGGGATAGTGGGATGGCATGAGAATGAAAAACATGACATGAGAACGCGTGATTACCGTGATACAAAACTCATCTTCCTATATATGAACTGTCATTTCACAACAACATACACCACAAAGTGCTTGCAAGAACCTCATGACATATGCATTAACTCTATTCTCCCATGATTCTTACCCTAAACTTCTGTCCCCATCTTTCTTTTATAACTTTGATGTTTGAATGAATAGATACCCCCACTTACCAACGCTAAGCAATCATATGCAAAGACAATAAACACAATCATACACTACTAAAATAATATTTAATTTGTTTCATATTTTCTTTGAGTAAATGATGAAATTATAATCTATGAATTTTAGGAACAAACAATTTTTGTTTAAAATGAGTAATAGACAAATACGTCTCTGATAATTTATATAAGTTTTATTATATTTACTATTTTTGTGTAATATTGTGGATTGATAGAGAAATTTTATGTAATATTCTTTCGGTTATTTGATGTTTTGTGTTGAAAAACTTTAAAATTAGTCATTGTAATTTCTCACTAATAAGAAAACTAATTTGTCCCAATCTCTTATCTCTTATTTTTAAATACTATTAGGTATGCTTCAACTAAACTCTATTTTTCCCTTCTAAATTGTAGCCTTAAATGCTCTCAACTATTTTTTTTTTGACAAACAATAATAACACTAATTTTCACCTCTCAATCAATAATACCTTTTCAAAAAAAAAAATAACACTAATTCTCACCTCTCAATTTTTTCACTTTTCATTAGTCAAAAAATAAAAATAAAAGCTTTCCCACTTTTCATGAAAAAAAAAACTGTTATTTTTTCTCATGTTTTTGACCCATAATTTTTTAGTATGTATGGCTGATTTAATTTTTTTCTTAATGTTTTGTTCATTTTTTCATAATATTTTTTGTTTTTCTTTGATGCCATAATTCAGAATGGTAGTACAATCAAGTAGTCATTGAGGTTTTAACCATTAAAACAAAATTTAAAATTTCTTTTTCTCAATGAATTAATGTTGTCGTTTGTGAATGATTTTGTTGTTTGTTAACATACATTTTAAAATATTCTGAGCAATGCCAGCTCAAACAAGAAAAAAACGAAACAAGGAATTATTTGATGCACGACATCAGTTAAGTTTACAGTATTTCCCTTTTAAATCACAAGTATCAAAGCATAAAAGTGGAATAATTGTCTAAAAAGTAGTAGAATTAAATAAGGGTATATTTGAAATAGTAGTATTAGTTATTTTAAAAGTAGTTAACTTTTGTTTATAATAGTGACCAAAATTTAAAATGTTTTTTTGTCTATAATAGTGATCGGAGGGAGTATGTTGGAATATATCTTTCACAATTAATTTTTTCTCATGGACAATTTTATGTGAAGCTATCTAGGGTTCATTCAAGGAACAAATTAAAAATATTGTTAATAGATAACGAAGGAGAAGATACAACTAAAACTGAAAATGTTGATTATATAGACTGAAATATTTTTATAATGTTAGTTAGGAGTTATTTTTTTGTGGTTGTCAAAATATATGCAAATTGTCCAATACAATAATTTATCTGAAACCACATTTATCTGAAATCACATTTTCACTTTACATTTTTAGGATAGTTTTAGTAAAGTTATGTCCTTTTAATAGCAAGATTACACTAAAGAACCCCTTTCTATATATTGAAGTACTTGTTCGAAAAATGAAGAAAAGTGGAAAAAAGGGCAAAAATAGAAGAAAGGAGCAAAAAAACACAAATATGCTCAGCACTGCCTTCATCGTGCCATGATGGTTATTGCATTGTGTCACAATAATTACCAGATGTGCCAAATGAAATAGATCCACCAGATGAAATATAAGACCCATCGTACCACGATGAGGAGCATCGTGCCACGATGGCACACATTTTTGCCTAACTAAAATAGTATAAATAGAGCTCCCTACTCCTCAATTAAAATATAGAATCGGAGAATCGCATAATTCTAAGAGCTTGCAGCACAACACTAGTGAGCAACTTCTCCACGAGTCAAAGGAAGCTAAAGGAACTCCAAAAGGAAGGTTACTTCGCAAGGGTACCTTCTTCGACTAAGGTGTCTGGGTTATTTATGTTTAGTTTTCTTGTCTTAGATCGACTACCTATGAATAGCTAAAGTCCTTAGGGGTTAGGTCTGTAGAAAACTCCTCTAATATTATTTGAATGCAACTCTATATTGCATCATTGTTATACACCTGCAATTTAGCAACATGTTTTATAATAATTTATTAAGTATTTATTAAATTATATATGAGGGAAGATGAATGTCGTCAGTCATCAACCAGACTTGGGGTTATCTAATCATCCAATAGTAGTAACAACGAAAGCTAAATATCTTGAGGATGAAAGGCCAACCAAAGGTTAATGATCACAAACTAATGCTTGCACATACATAATGGTGATTATTCTGCTATGATGATGTGTGAAGGGTAATTTAAGAATGAGAAATCACATCACATTTACTATAAAAGAATTAGCTTGCCCATGGTATAACAATCTAGAACACTCTTATTATATCGCCAACTACCAAATAATGTTATAGGAAAGAGTAATTAGTGGCGCAAAAAAAAAACATCAAAGTCAGAGTCACCACGAACTTTTATTTGTCCTTAAAGGGGAAAGGAAAATATAGATAAAACCTACAAAACAGGGTCTGAACTGTAAGAAGGTTCGAGAGTTGGTTATGCGAGAGGAAGGTATTAGCACCTTTATCATCCATTGTACTCAATGAGAACCATTTGAGCAAGTTTGCTAATTACTTTTACAAATTAACCGATTACTTAATTTACCGCTTATTTTCTACTCAATTATTAAATAAGAAAAGGTTTTTTACTAGGTAGCTTGATGAGATGTTGATCTCGCTCCTACGTATTCCCGCAACAAAGGAAAATTCAAAGCTTACGTAGTTCTTTCTACGAAAAGTTTACTGCACAACGGCAAAGAAAAAGTTGATTGAGTTGCGTTTTTTTTTTAGTTTTTAAAAGTGTTTGGAGAATGAGAATAACCCTCGAGTCACAAGTCATACGTCAAGGACCAAATTATTCAGGCGGAGAATAAAATGTTTTGTTTGTAAAAAATAATAATTTTATTAATTTATTGTTTTATTTATTTTTTTAAAAGTGTGATTAACAAAAATATTTGATATTTTATTTTTGACCGATAAAATATTGGATATTTGCTTTCTTTAAAATGAGAGAAAATTTTAAAATATGTAAAGTATGTGATTTTCAGATTATTTACCTTTTTTATTTAAAAATTTGTTCTTGAGTTAAAGAATATAAAATATTTGTGGAGTAAAAAATTTAGTTTCTTTTTAAATATTTAAAGAACATAATAATTAATGAATTTAAATTTTTTCAGTGTGTGAAGTGAAAAAAATGAAAAAAATAATAAAAGGTTAAGATTGTAATAACTCCCATGATTTTCATGATTTTTTATGATCTACATATAATATCTACCAATAAATATTATGAAACTTAACATTATTTACTTTACATTCTGAGGTTGTCTACCAATATTTTTGAAGTATAATTATTTGCTTGATTCGATTTAAAATATTTTAATTGATCATTTTATTTATTTCATTTGTGATATTTATTTTAAAATTTCAAATAATAAAACTCTATTAATCTTCTCCTGTTTCGCAAACGCAAGCTTGAATTGAATGATAGACTCTATGTCAAAAATATCCATAGTCTCTTTTCTATTGGGCTGACTAGCATATTATCATAAGTTCATAACAAAGCTTTTTTATTGGTCTAATTCAAATTATATTCTTTTTTTTTTGGTACAATTCAAATTATATTCTATAAGAAATAAACATGATGTCTGTAGGATAATTTAAGTGGTATGAATTAGAGATATATGAGTTGAGTATGAGAAACTCAAGAGATCAAATCTCGGTGAAAATAATTTATATTTTTGATGTATAAATAAAAGAAGATATGATTTCTTTAGGTTATGATTAAGAAGTTGACACTCAGATTTAATTGCCGTTTATATGGTTTTCATTTGTATAGTTTAAAGATTTGTGTAGTTCAAGGAATTTTTTTTTTGGTCATATTGCATAATGACTAGAAAATTCACTCATAAGGTAAATAAGTGAAGTGTTCAGCGATGAAATTTCGATTCTTACATATAAAACACTGATGTTCCTATCAATTGAGATATGCTTTCGGGGGTTAGTTAAAGGTTATATATATATATATATATATATAGGAGTTTGCTAACTTCCTCCCATGTGGGAAGAAGTTAGCAAACTTCCTCCCACATCCATTTCTAACGCACCCCCCACCCACCCCCATTTCTCGCGCGCACCCATATATACGGGGATGCGCGAGTGAAACATGTGAGCCCCATATATATATATATATATATAAGGCTTAAATATCATTTTGATCCCTGTATGTAAATATAATTTTTGTTTTGGTCCTTGTATCAAATTTTGTTTTAAATAAATCATTGATTTAATTAAACTTTTTGATTTTAGTCTCTAAAGCAAAAGTCTCCAGAAAAATTTGTAGGAAACTCTACAAAAAAAAATTGCAAATTTTTCTACGGATTTTAGCTTTAAGGATCAAAATAAAAAAATTTGATTGATTCAATTTAGAACAAAAATCAATACAAAGACTAAAACCAAAATTCCGCATAGATACATGGATCTAAACGATGATGTTTAAGCCTATATACTAATAGATTGTGCAATTTAATTTGTGCTAAAGATATATACTACTACAATATAAATTTTGATTATCTATGATATTACATTTTTATCCTTCTTTCAAATAAAACAAATCAATTTCTTTTAAGGATAATCATGTCATTTTAATTCTTACTTTACATTTTTTATTATTTTCTCTTTCATACTTTTTCTCTTTCCACACATTCTCTCTCTTACTTTTTAATTATTTAATATTTTTTTTTATTTTCTTTTATCTCTCTTATCTCTCTAAATAAATCTAATACTTATATCTAATATTAATATTGTTATAATATAAAAAAATTGATTACTTATAAATTTTCATTTTAATCCTTAAATTGTCTACTTAAATCACTAAATTTATAGACTAAGTTGTCATTTTAATATTTTAATTGTTCAATTAATTTTAATATGACAAGAAACTTTATTTCTTTATATTTCTAAAAAATTAAAAGATGCAATTATGAAGAGTGTTGTATTATACTCTTTCTGCCTTAAATTATAATAAGAGAAAAAAATAAAAATCACACTTCTTAAAAAAAAAAGTGTAATGATTGAAAATATGATTTTTTGTATTTTACTTTAAGTTGCATGGAAAGATGTAAAAATAATTTTTATTAATTATTGGTTATGAAAAAACAAAATAGAGTAAACTTCTCTTGAAAAATATAAAGGAGATAATAAAAAAAAATTAGGGTTAAATAAAATTTTAGTCCCTACAAAATGGTGACCTTTTAAATTTAATCCTTATTAATTTTTTAGTCCCTAACAAATAATCATGCACTCGGTTTTATCCCCACGGGTAATAAGTTTTAAAATTTTTATCATACGACTTTCTACCTACACATATTAATACATTTTTTATGCACTCATTATAGTACATTTTAAATCTACAACAGGCACGGTGATAACATATAACTGTGTTTTGCATATATTAATGTTGATATTACATTAATATACTAATGAGTTTTTTTAAATTTTATTATATTGATTTTATCATATTAGTACATATTTTTAAGTATCTTAAACCGGTAATTATAATATTAATTTTGCAAACATAAGTAAATAAAATATACAACGGACACATTATTAATATTTAACAATTTTTTACTCATGTCTGGTAAAAAAACAATTCTTTACTCAATAATTAATGTAAATAAAAAAATTATGGTAATATTAATAACTTTTATTTACTGTCTATAAATTTTTTATAATATTATCAATGTAGTATTTCACTTTTACATAATTATAGTAATATTACCCGTACGAATGTATAGCAGGAAAACAAGTATAGCAGAGGAAGAACCGAAGAAACTAGAAAAAACAAACAAGAAATGCATTGCTGCAGCAACGCTCAGTCTCACTGTGCTATCGTTTTCTATCCTCAAACACACAGAAAACGCTGTTTTAACCCAACAAGACTTTCAATTACTCCACCACAACAACAACTACAAGAACATGACGGAAAATCCAAACTAATAACAAGTCCTTCAAACCCATTTGTGAAACACTGTCTCAAACTTCGTAACAACTCTTCTTATCGTCGCTCTCATAGTTCTCTTCTTCTTGTTGGTCTTACACCTATAAGGTCTTTTTCATTCTTCTCTTTATTATATCTTTTGTTATAGAAATAGCTTATATATAAGCACTTATATGGACTATGGTAAGTGGTTATGTTAGAAGTGCTTAATTATGTTGTTTATTTGAAACAATGCCTTACTGAGTAATGTGACTGTGTGATATGTTATTTGCAGAGAGTAAATTTTGTAGAGTGGATAGGCAAAATAGTTCTCAAAATTGTCATTTCATGCTTGCAGTTTTTTAGTTGTTAAAATAGTTAGGCTTAGGGTGTGTTTGGTAACACAAATAAGCTAGCTTATAGCTTATTATATTAGCGTATAAGCTTGTTTCATAAAATTAGTGCCCGTTTGGCCCGGCTTAACTTCTACTTTTCTAATTTTTTCAAATGAAATAGAGAAGTATAAAATTGTATTTAGCCATATTTCTCCTTAAAAGTATAAGAGAAATAAAGTAAAGAAGTAAAAAATAAAGAGAAATTGAGTCAAACATAATTTTTTCCTTCTTTACTATTTTTAAGGAGAAGAAAAAAAGAGGAAAATAAGCCGGGCCAAACAGGCACTAATTTTATGAAACAAGCTTATACGCTAATATAATAAGCTATAAGTTAGCTTATTTGTGTTACCAAACACACCCTAAGTTTCATTAGCTTATAGCTTTTTTTCATATGCTTTTTCAAATAGAGTTTCAGCTTATAGCTTTGTACCTTCCATTCCAATTTTAACCTTATTATTTTAATTTTATTATTTCTTTATTTTTTTAAACTACCCACTCATAAAATAACATGTACTTTTATGTCATTTTGTATTTACACCTGCTAAGTTTACCAATTTTATTAATTTTGTTCAACTAGCTTATTAGCTAAAAGCTAGCTTATCAACTATCAGTTTGTTTCTCAGCTATATGCTAGCTTATAGCTTAAATTTATTAAACAGAGCCTTAATTACAATTTTGGTCCCCTTATTTTCACTCGTTCATGAAATTAGTCCTCTTATTTTCCCTCATTCATGAATTTGTAGCTAAGAATTTGACTTTAGGATGCAATTTTCAGTTTTTTTATCACTTGGTTTTTTTCTGTCTTTAAGTACAAATGATATGTGCAGCTAAAATTATTGAACAAAACTACATTAATAGATGACATAAATTTGTTATTTACAGAGAAATCTACAGGTTTCAAGAGTCATCACAAGATAAGAATGTTACAATGGGTTGTTTAATTCTTCCTGAGAAAGCTGAAATTCCCAATGGGTTGGATGAATCAGCCTATTCTGTTGTCCATGTGAGCTCTGTTGTGATGAGAAAGCTTTCAGGTCTGGAGTCGACCGATTCAATTGAAGCGATTGCCCTTATGAAAATACCTGCCAGTTTTGTAAACTTAGATGACAATCAAAAACACTGCAAGAAGTGGTTTCCATCTGCACATCGGATTTTAGTCCTTGACGGGATTCAGGTAATGTCACTTCTTACTGTAACCATTTTTTCCTTCGAAATTTTGCCATCTGATATTGTAGATGTAGATTTCTCAATTGAAAGCAGCCACTCCACTCCTTATTTGACGTTTGTTTGGTTAATATTCTGAGGTTCTTAAGAATGCATAGACTTATGTAGTAATTATTATTGTAAACACGGTTATCAGTACCTCACTGTTAAAGTCCCACAATGATTGCGAGATGGCCTGAATATGTGTTTATAAAGTAGAGACAATCCTCACCTTACAACCCGGTTTTTTGAGGTTGAGTTAGGCCCAATTTTCAATTATAAGATGGTATCAGAGCCTCTCCACGATTCGCTGGGCACTTCACATGGCCGCTTTCTATCAGTCCCAATTCATTCTAATGAATCACTACCTAAACTTAGAGTAGTGACTAGCGAACCACTTTTATTGTCACTATATATAGCCAGCCACTTTCATCCTGTCATTTGATTTATGACTTGAATTATTTGAGGTTCATATATGATATATCAACTTATAATTTCTCTGTCACTTTTTTTTGTACTTAAAAATGTTATATTTGTATTGGTAATGTATCTTATGATTCAATAAGATTTTATTCACGATTTGGAAAATAGGTCTTCCAATTCTAGATTTGAATCTCGAGTTGATAACCATGATGGCAAAATTATATGATTAAGTTTGATTGCTAATCTCTATTCTCTTATAAAAAAGAAAATTGAAGTGGCAAGTTATGTGAGGTTGTGAACCCTTGAATCAAACACTTGGCATAATTTTCACCTTTGTCCTATAATCTATATTCTCATCCTACATATATCATACGTGAAATATATATCGATGAGGCAGAGTATTTATGGACTGTTGTTGGAAAATTAATTGTTTGGTCATACGAATTTTTATGTCAATATTGGGAAAGGCCAACACCATAAAATGTTGTGAGTTTCAGAAAATTAACGTGCCATTACTGATTTATTTAGAATTGTTCATTGCAGGATCCTGGTAACCTCGGTACATTGCTCAGGTCAGCTGTGGCCTTTAAATGGGTAAGCTATTATCCTGCATTCCTCTGTGCTTGCTATATTCTGATCTTGTTGTTATGTATGGAATCTTTTTCCTATGTTTCATCTAGCTGAATCTATACTTCTTAATTGTTATTTCTGGAATAGTGACTGGCTTTAATTGGTTGTTGTGTTGATTGTAGTTTCCCTTTTAAAACAAACTTATAGAAGGTTAATTTTATTCAGCATCCGTTTAAATATGCGTATGATCATCTGTTAGAATTAACAAGCAAAGGTAACAAATTTACAACCTCATTTTTATCACCAAGGAGAATTTCGTATATAAAGTTTGAATAGTGTAATACAATATGTATTGTTGTGTTCCCTTGGTCTGAGAACCACATGTTCTCGTAATAATGTAATCATTGGACAAAGTTAGTCTGCTTGTATTGTTGTTTGGTCTGCGAACTGTGTTAAAAACATAAAATTATAAGGATTTAGTAAGAGAAGGTGGAAAAGAGAGATTTAAGAGGGAGTAAATTGTGTTACAATAGCACACCAATTATGTTAGGAACTGAAAGCCAAGGGAAAATGTAGGAAGATGAGAAAAAAAATAGGAGTATTTTGGGCCAGTTTGTTTGGATTGGCGTATTTGAGCTTATCTACTGACAAAAGCACTTGTGAGACTGACTGTTTGGGAGAGTTTAAGACAACAACTTATGACATGTTCATAAGCTGTTATCAGCTTATTTCCATAAACTTTCCAGAATAACTTACGAAAACAACATTACTTATATGAAAACAATTTGACTTTATTTTATCTTTTGTTAAAGAAATAGCTTATACATAAGCATTTATATGATAAACGTTTATGCTACATGTGTTTAATTAAATTGATTATCTAAACAGGGTCATAGTTGAAAATGTATGAGTTTATTCCTTCTTATTCTGAATAGGGAAATTGTACTATTTATACAAACAACTTATAGCTGTATCACAGTTACAGATAAGGGGAGTTGCAAGCTACCGGTAACATTCTAGAAGAGTGCTGCACATAAGGAGCTAAGAGATAAATACTATAGCGGCCATCCCACCACACACTATCCCATTTGGGGTTGGCTGTTCCACTCTGCTATCCGAGATTGACGACTATGCTAATCCCTATTTTCTATGATAACATATTTAGTTCCTTTCAGAAACAAACCAATTAAATTTAAAAGTCATTCCTTAAAGATCATTTATGAACTTATATTCTGAAGTGAGATACAATAATAATATTGAAACATTTTCTACATATTCTGTTTATATTTCAATTCTTACTAAAAACATGAAGGAATTATTTTTTATTGTCAACAGGATGGAGTTTTTCTGCTTCCTGGATGCTGCGATCCATTCAACGAGAAAGCTCTCCGAGCTAGTCGAGGCGCTTCCTTTCAGCTCCCTGTAGTTTCCGGAAGTTGGCATCATCTCGAGTCTCTCAAAGAAGAATTCCAAATGAAGTTGCTTGCAGGGCATCCAGAGCATGAAGGGTTGATGAAGCCAGTTTATTCACTTTCTCCAAATTTCTGTGATTCTTTATCAGATACACCACTGTGCTTGGTTTTAGGCAGTGAAGGAAGTGGCCTTTCAGAAAAATCTCTGCAAGCATGTGATCTTGTGAGTATTGCAATGAAAGGAGAGTATGAGTCACTCAATGTTTCAGTTGCAGGTGGAATTTTCTTGTATATGCTACAACCAAAGAACAAATAATATTTTCTGATTTTATGGGTGTTTAAATATATATTTTTTATCTTCTTAAAATTGATTAAATATGATCTTAGTCCAAATTTTATTTGTTTTTTTGTCCTTGAACTGATGAGGGACTAAAATCACACTATTTTATTGAAGAGTTACTCTTAAATGTATGTTAGCAAGTGTCTTGAAGGTAGTTAAGGAAACTAAATATAGAATTGTATTGGAATCAACACTTTAAAATCAGATGGTGGGCTGGGAGTGAAGGATTTGAGAGTTGTGAAAATTTCACTACTTACTGGTGAAGGTGGAGGCTCTTAGATGAAAATTTCTCTATCTCTCCCCTATGACTCTCTATAAGCCCCTTAAACTCCAAATTAACTTTAATTTGAAACGTAGATCCTGAACTACGATTCGGGATGTAGAACTCGAAGTGTGTGCGGTGTTTTTGGAGGTACATACAACAATTTGTGATCTAGAACCCAAACTGGTGTCTGAGATTTGGGGGGGGTACAAGCACCACTTCGTGATCTAGAATCCGAACTGGTGCCTGGGTTATGGGTGTATAGGCACCACTTCAGGTTCTAGATCACAAAGTGGTGTCTATATCCCCCAAAACCCCGCATAAATTTTGGAACGTATATTCAGAACTATGGTTCGGGTTCTAGATCACGAACTGGTGCTTGTACCCCCTAAAACTCCACATACATTTCGGGTTTTAAAACCCGAACCTTAGTTTGGGGTCTATGTTCCGAATTTTTTTTATAAACCCCCCAAGAGCATAAACGGTAGTAGGATCTAAGAGAATGATGAGGGGTGGGTAGAGAGAATTTTCCCATAAGAGGGGAAAGGGAATGATGAGGGGTGGGTAGAGAAAATTTTCTCTTAGATGGAGTAGGATCTTTGTGGAAAATAGTGTTAAAGGCAAATTATGGCGCAAGTGTTGTTCAAAGTATTAATCTAGTCTTAATTAATTCAATTTGGTGGAAAGATATTAGTGCCATTAGTAAGGTGGGAGGAGGTGATGGATGGTGAGTCGGTTCTGTTTTGGCATGATGCTTTAAGTTGAGTCTCTCAAAGAGGAGAATTTTCAAGGCTATTCAAAATTGTCTACACAATAAAACTCAACTATACAACAAATAAGGACTTGGAATGTTGGAAAGTGGGTCTGGGAATTAACATGGAGAAGATTCTTGTTTGAAGATTCTTGTCTACACAAAAAATCTGCATATGTTAGAAATGTCTAAGACCTTCCATCATCGTACTCATGTTAATACATTACCTTAGTCCAAAGTCTAACATGATAACATTGAAAGTAGTTCATATGAAATAGAAATGCTTACAATAAACATTGCATAAAAAATAACAAAACATCTCACAAGAACTCATTGGTTCTTTCTGTTAAATGAAACATTAAACACAAGTTTCTTCTCATCAATCACCTTTAAGTAACAAGTATCTCCATTCTTCAATTGGCAATCTTTCTTAAACTTTTTCCAACCCTTATAAAATCTACTACTGCCACCTTGAGTATACAAACTTACTAACCATAATACTCCATCCACTTTCAACTCCACAGATTTTCTATGACACTCTCCATGGTTGCTATAAACATTATATGGCTCATTCTGCAATTACAAACAAATTGTCATTTATATATCAATTCTGTGTATAACATCTTTGATTCTTTATCTATCTATAAATATACATACATATGGTCACTACTATTTACATAAGTAATCTTACCGGGTACGAGGGACCCACAACAATATCGAATTTCTTTTCTTTCATCACAATAGAACCTTTTGAATCTATAGAAAAACAAAATTATAAACTTTTGATTATAAAAGATTGCGAAGATTATTGATTAAAGGGATTTAAGAAGTTAGAGAATATCAATTCATAATGTTAATCAAATATCTATAACTTAAAAGCTATCAATAACAGTAACAACAAATAAACATACAAACAAGTCATAAGAAAGAAAGAAGAACCTTGCAACTTCTTACCTCCTAGTTACTCTTGCGCTCGGATAATAGTAATAGTAAATGAAGGTGGTTCAGATCAACTCATCAGAAACTTACAAATATCATCAATTGCAAGTTATTTTTCGTGTGAAATGTTTTCCAACCAGTGTTCACAATTGAAAGTTTTTTTTTGAAATCATATCTGACAACCACCTTTTAAGTCTTGTCCTCACCATCACCAACCTTTAACATTATATCCCCTTCATACCCTTTCATATATTTTCTTGAAAATTCAGTTGGAATCCTCTGTTTCAAATTTCAATTAATGGTTTATTAGACATGTTAATTAAATTCAAAATTAGTAGAAATTTTCAATAATAAACTTACAAATAAATGACCTTGAGCATAAATTGGTCTCAATTTAAGCTCAAAACTTAGATTGTTGTTATTAACTTTATCTGTAAATAAAAATATAATATTTTCTCATCAAATTCAATACTGAGAAAGCAGACCAACCAAGCCAAACACATAAAACACTACTTATTGAAACATTATCCATTTTTACACTTCAAAATTAAAATATCACTTTCAATCACATTAAATTAATTACTATCTAGATACTATCTTATTATTAATATATCTTTTTAGTTTTGTATTTTCTAGCTCTAGTAACCAACTCAAAGTCCAATAGTTCATAAATGCATATCTTTATAGCAAAAATGAAAAGCATGCATAATTTTCATATACATGAAGGATGCAACTTCACCATCCTTGGCCCATTCCGCGGTTGTGTGCTGGCAGCAACTTTAGAAGACTGATGAACATCTTCATTTCGTGTCAAAGGAGCAACCTCCTCCACAATGTTATTTCCTAACGCACTGTCACGAGCATCCTCATCGCCATTATCTTCAAAATCAGTAACCATAGGATCAGCAAGAGGCTCCCCCTCATTGTGTCCACCAGCAAAACCATCTAAACTCACCAGAAGTATGGTATCATCAACCAACCTCGATACTCTTCCACATAGTTCTTTATACTTTGTATTCAAAGACTCATATAATGTCTCAACCTCCCGCCGCTTCTTATCTCCCAAATCACTGTTTTCTTCCTCCAATCCAATAACCTTAATCTGAAGCCCCTCGAGAACATTGTTATCACCCAATCATTTTTTCTTGAGTCATTTTCTTGTTCATTGTTGTTGTTGTTGTTATTGGGGAAATTGATTGAGGGAGAGTCACATATTTAGGGGGGTCCTAAATAATTTCATTCAGGTAGTTTTAGTGAGGGACTTTGAATAGGGGTATTCAAATAAGACCTAGAGACTAGTAACTACGGTTTAGTGAAGGTAATTCTCCTGGATTGCTATCCCCTAGATTAGGTGTATTGACACTGAATTGGGTAAACAATTACTTGTGTTCGTTTATCGCTTTCTGCAATTTATTATTTACATACTGTCATAAGCATGAAGCTGAGCAAGTTGTCGAAGTATCTTGCTTAACAACTTGCCCACAGAGGACCTAGAATTTTAATAAACAACAACCATAAGTATACATTCCTACTTAATATGGTGATTAAAAAATATTAATCCACTTTTTAGCATATGACCGTTTATATATAAATGTATAGAAACCTCTCATATGACAAGTAGTGAATCAGAAAAATAAAGGTTAATAAAAACTTAGTGAAGGTTGGAATTAAAGATATATTTTTATTGAGTAAAAAGGAAAACGGTTAAGTAATTTAAAAGAGATAAATGAGGGTCGGACCAAGTAATTATTCTCAAAGAAAATAAGTAAAATATTAAGTAACTTTTGAAATATAATAATAATACTCAAAATTACAACAATCACCCACATATTTCAAAAGTTTAAAAAAAAGTTGAAAAAAGATTTTCTGGGTTAACATCGTGGATTTATGTAATGTATCAAACTGGTGTAGCAAGCTATATGAACTAGTGCTAGAATGATAGACTTAACACACAGTGAAATTGGTATAGCAAGCTATATGAACCAAACACACTTGGTGTATGCTAGCGGTCTACCAATCGCATCACACCCCCACAGTTCTTGCTGTTGGCGCTGTGGTGCGCGAATAGGTCGTGCGCGTGTCTGGATTCTTTCATGAGTGCTCTAGGGATATGAAATTCGTTAAAAGCTTTATTGCTTACCCTCTTAATAATGCAGTGTCTAACACTTTCACAAACAAACCATAAGAAATGACAAATTAAAATTTAGTGTTAGCAGATCTATCAAGTAACTTGTTTTTACCCATATGAACCTTATTCATGGGATCTCCAATTACAAAGGTTGGGTTCCTGCCACTTGATGATTTTAATTGGCTTAAGTCCATTTCCCTTCGACGCGTCACAAAATATTTCTTCCCACAATTTTTTCCACATTTTTATTTTACATTAATATATAAAAATGTGTAATTGAAACAAAAAATTCAAATAAATCAAAACACATTAAAAAGAATACAACATATATTTAAAATAAATCAAAATAAAATTAAAAACATATAAAAATATATTAATTAACACAATACATGAGACAAATAACTTGTAAGAAAATACATTAACAGAAATTCATAAATATTAAAATAAATTACAAGCATAAAATACATAAAAAAGATAGATTTAAAATGATTTTCGACTGTGGTTATTCACCTGGGCCAAAACGTTCCCATATATGTTCTATCAAGTCATGTTGAAGTTGTTGTTGAATTTGCCTATCACGAACATCAAATCTTCAACGTAAAAAGTCTTGAAAATTAATATTAGAATTATTTGGTAGTACACTAGAGTCACTGACAAGATGATCATAAGAATAATCAAAATTTCCATTGTATGCGACACGTTCATCTTCAACAATCATGTTGTGTAGTATAATGCATGTATCCATTATACGCTTAAGTGCATCCAGATGCCAAGATCGAGTCGGGTTACGTATGATTGCAAATCGAGACTGGAGAACTCCAAATGCACGTTCAATATCATTTCTTGCGCCTTCTTGGTGTTGGGCAAACAATTTTCTCTTATCACCTTGTGGCATTGAGATACTTTTCACAATTATTGCCCATTAAGGATAAATGTCATCTGCTAGATAATAACCCATTTTGTATTCAGTATGATTGACATTATATATAATGGACCGCATGAGCTCGCCCATGTAGAACATCATTGAAGACATTGGACTGGCTTAGCCTATTGATATCATTGTTTGAACCCGCGACTCCAAAGAATGCATGCCAAATCCATAAGTCTTGTGAAACCACTGCTTCGAGCATAACAGTGGGCTTACCATGATAGCCTCGAACATATTGTCCTTTCAATGCAACTCAAAAATTCTTCCATTCCCAATGCATACAATCAATGCTCCCTAACATACCAGGAAAGCCACGTGCCTCCCCCATTCGCAGTAGGCGTTCGACATCATTATTTGTCGGCCTTCGTAAATATTGGGCCCCAAATACGTTGATTACACCCCTTGTAAACTTATCAACGCATTTTAGTGTCTTGGTTTCACCAATTCTTAAGTAGTCATCTACACTATCAATAGATGTTCCATATGCCAACATACGAATAACAATAGTGCATTTTTGTAGCGGTAAAAGACTTGATCTACCAGTTGTATCAACTGTTGCTCGAAAATACTCATCATGTTGACCAAGAGCTTCAATGTGAAGATTGACTTGAAAATCAGGGACAAAGATTATGTTTGTTTTTAAACTAGATATGTTTGAAACAAATGAAGATTTGGTTTGGTTTTAAATTAAATATATTTCAAACAAATTGAGATTCTATTTTATTTTAAAGCAGATTTGTTCCTATTTTTATGTGATATATTTCTCTATAAATAGAGGTTGTTTCTTCATAGAAAAACAAGAGAGCAAAGATGTAGCTCCAAGGAAACAAGAGAAGAAGGGAAAAACAAATACTTGTTTATTCTTCATCATGGAAACACTATATTAAGTTTCTAAGTTATGGGAAGAAACTTGGGATTAGGGTATGATTAGGTTGACGGCTAATCTTGTAACCCTTATTGGGAGTTTCATTGTAACGGTGATACTTTGGAAATAGTGGAACGGAGGGGCTGCTCTCTCCCCCAGATTAGGTTGGAATTTGACTGAACTGGGTAAACAAAGATTGTGTCTTTTACTGCTTTCTCTATAATCTCTCTTGCTTCATATTGTTGGATCAATATTCAATGTCTCTATATTCTTTGATACGTGGTTGCTTAATCACTTTGCTCCACACATCAAAATCTTATTGGTGTACCTCACAACATTCAACAATACGAAGAAACACATGTTTATGCATTTTGTACCTTCGACGAAATTTCTCATCAGTGTATACTAGAGCTTTTGAAAAATAATCATTGAATAATCGATCATGTCCATCTTCACGATACCTCTCTATATTTCTTCTTGGACGCCTGGGCCTATTAGAGCTCGCGGCTTCTTCTTGTGCTTGAAATTCGTACAAAAGCCTCACAATTTCCTCATCCGTATCATCATTTTAACTCCATGAACATTTTGCTATGTGGGAAGAATTGGAAGGATTCATATGAAAAGAAGTTTGATATTGAATATAAGATGTTAACAAATTGAAGAGAGGGATTGTGATGCTTAGTTTGCATGTGCTTTCTTATTTATAAGGATATTTGGAATAACGGCTAGTTTGAATCACAAATAGTTTGAAAACAAATGCAAGTATATGGCTATAAACTATACAAATATTAATCATTTTAAAATTTACCAACGACTAGTATTTAAAAATTTATCATGTATCAATTAGCTTTGAAAGACCACAAAATCATAAGCATCACCAACTATAAATTTTGTTCAATTTCATATATCTTATAACCATGTACTGTTGGAAGGTAGGCACAACACATATAGATATGTGTTCTTGCATATAATCATAAGAATTAAGTACATATATTTTTTTGACATGATAAAAATTAACTACATATTTAATGGCATAATTATATAAATACTAATTATGATAATCTAAAAACTATCCGACATACATAATTATATCAATTAAGTCCATATTTTCCTCTAATTATGTCGCACAACATTTCATGAGCTTGTAGTTGTTTTTCATTCATATTTGATGTATCATTTGAGAGTATTTGTAAATCTTCGATCTTCAACATTTCCTTCTCCATCTTGAGTTTTTCTTCCTCAATACGTGTCCAATTACGTAAAAACTCTAACATTATGCCAACTTTATTTTTAAGTCATCTTGCAAATCATCAATATTTTTTCATCGAGATAGACTTTTCCACAACCTTTTCTTTCTCCTTCCTTTTGGCCGCCTTTTGACCCATTGGTCGACGACGTAACGAAGCAAGTGATGGTGGATGATATTCGCTGCTCGTTGGTGTTGGTGGATTAGAAGATGACGAATATGCTCCATTCGTTGAATTTTTTGTTCTTTTTGCGGAAGGTTTCATTACACCGGCAAGCCATTTAGGTCCATCTTTCAATAATCTGCATGCATCTACACATGTGAAGTTTTCACGATCACTGTCTTGGTGAAAAATCTGTTTTGCAGCTGAAATTATGTCGTTCTCTGAACTCCCACTTTTGTGTGTTGCCACAGCTTGTTGATAGCACCCAACAAACTTTTAAACGGCGGAATTTATTTTGTGCCATTGACTTATTAGTGATATCGATGTCCTCTCTACATCATTCTTGTCGCGATACTTGTTATAAGCTTCACCAATCTTCTTCCAAAAACTTTCTCCTTTTTGATCAACTCCAACAATTGGATCCTTTGAAATATTGAGCCATGATTGAATGAGGAGTACATCCTCCTTTGTTTGAAACCTTACTTTCGGCGAACCCAAAGCCGATATGGATCGTACGTCTTCAACAAGATTAATAGTATCCAATCCACCTTGAGTGCAAAAAGGTGGTGTTTTGAGCACTTGATCATTTGATTGTAAGCCACTACTATCCATTTGTACCCCATGAGGCATAGTTGAGTTAGTTGATTGAGATGGCAATTGTGAGTGTTGATATAGATAAGGTATATGATATGAGTAATTTCCAAAGTGTGAGTTATTTTGTGGATTTTGAATAAAAAGAGAATTTTGAAAATTTGGGTTGTTTGAATTTAGATTAAGATGTGCATTTCCAAAATTTGAGGAATTTTGTTGATTTGAAATAGGAGGATTACCACAATTTTGTATAAAATTGGACCAAGATTTATTGTGATTGAGATTCATTGAAAAACAAATGTGTAGAATAAAAAAAATTACAAGAAGATGAAGTAAATAGTTCAAAGTGAGTAAGATAAACTATGAGTGAAATATTTTATAAAGCAATTTAGACCACAATATGACCGTTACATATTTTATAAAGCAATTTCATTTATTTTATTTATTTATTTCAAAGCCATTTATTGCTAGCAAAGCATGAGAGCAACGTCTCTCTGTTTATGAACGTTGCACATTTATGCAACTCAAATATCGGTTCTGATCTGACAATTGACAATGGAAAAAGTGTAGCAACTCAAAAAAAGCAGGCGATAATCATGCTCTTAGTACACAGACAAAATAAACACCAGCACAAATGTATATAATTAATAGAGTATAATTTATTTTCAACGTATACTACAAAATAAGATCAATATTCATGACATCACATTCAATTTTGTAAGATAAACAATTCAACCATACTCATAATTTCAACACACTAAAATTTGTGAAGTTTAGAGATTAAAATATGTACCTTGTCCCTTGTGGATGGTTTCAAGGAAAGAAAAGAATAAACTTTCAATGAAAATAAATCACATATTCCTCTTCTCGAATAAAGCAAAATTTTTATGAAACTGGTTATTCATTGATATCTCGTAGCCAATTTCTCTGACATCCTAACTCAACAATATGTTCTCCAACCAAATTTCTATTGCATGTTTGGTTTCAAGTTTGTTATAGATACAATTTCAAAATTAAAATTAAATCCTTGAGATTGTTGTGAAATTGTACCTATAATCATAAAAATAATAATTAGCAAAATATAAGTATAAGTATCAAACAAATACTAAGAAAAATAAAATAAGATGAAGGTTTTAGAAACTTATCTTTCTTCATATTTGGATGGTAATTTGATGTCCACGACGGTAAAGTAAACAAACCACCAAAGCACACTGGTCGATGATCTGTATAATAAACAAATGATGAAATAGTCAGAGACGTGCTGATCGCACTGTCCTCAAGGATTTTCCGCGTATTACGCTAATCCCCCAAGATTTAACAGACTCTTCTCAGTATAACCGAGGATCAGAACTAGCAAGAACAATTATTTTTATCAGGATGATATAACCCAGAATTGATATATAGTTGAATAAGCTCCCAAAATTGTACGTGTATTCTAATATATTTTCTACTCTTTCATGTACTACTCATCGTGTATTTTTCTCCGCCATGTATTTCTCTACCATTGTCTATATATATATATATATATAAATATAATAAACAACAACCATATGTATACGTTCCTACTTAATATGTTCATTAAAAATTATTAATCCACTTTATAGCATAAGACTGTTTATATATAAATGTACAGAAACCTCTCAAATGATAAGTAGTGAGTCAGAAAAATAAAGGTGAATAAAAACTTAGTGAAAGTTGGAATTGAAGTTATGTCTGGAATTGAAGTTATGTCTTTATTGCGTAAAACGGAAAACGGTTAAGTAATTTAAAAGAGATAAATGAGGGTTGGAACAAGTAATTATTCTCAAAGAAAATAAGTAAAATATTAAGTAAACTTTGAAATATAATAATAATACTCAAAATTACAACACAAATTTCTTACCATCATCAACACATTTTTCCTTCAACTTCTTCATTTCACAATCCAACTCATCATTCATCTTTCTTAGCTTTTCAACAGTATCTCTATCACCTAAACTATTTTCCTTTACTTCTTTCAACAAAGCTTCATAACTTTCTTGTACCCTTTTCCCTTTCATACAAAGTTCATATTTTTTCCTTTTCCAAAACTCCTATACACCTTGTATCCTAAAAAGTGCTTCCATTTGAAACTTCTCTAGAAACTGAAGTATCTCCATTTCAAAATTATTTTGCAACTATTCAATCTCTTCTCTTAATCTCATGTCTCTATTAACCAAAACACTTTCAACTAAATCAAAAGTATCAAATTTACATGTTGCACGCAAAACATTGATGACCTCTGGAATGGATTTTTGTTCGAAGGTGTTGTTAGGGTTGGTGGGTGAGAAATTTGGTGGTAACTCAGGTTCGGTTTTGGCTTGAATGTTCATGATAATTTGAAAAAATGTAAACTTTTGGTGAAAATGAGTTTAGGTGAAAAATTGGTGTCACTATGTATTTGTGAAAAATGGCGCTTATTTGTGATGAAATTGGAAAAAAACGATTATTGTGAAGAGTAAGGAAGGTGAAGGAAACATAATATAAAACTGAATGCATTTCAAGAAAATGGTTTTTTATACTTTATCTATTTCTCTCTGCACATTTACCATTTCTATGCATACAAAATTTGTTTAACTATATTGATATTAATATTGATATACATGTAGAATGGATTAATTGGGCAATGAATGGATTAAGGTAAGCAAATAACTAAATAAAGCATAAGCATGTGAATAGAGCATAATATCCAGTTGCTAAAGGAGTTGTGTTCTTAACTATGCCATACTCTAATTTCGCATTTTAATAACAAGAGACTAGTTAGTGTGGTATTCCAATTTCAACATGTTCTAGGTCAACCATTAGTTTGAGCATGCTGAACCAAACACTAGTAGTCTCGCTAGTTCAGAGAACTAATATTATTAACCATTAAAGCAGGAAAATTACAGTTCTAGTCAAGCATATTGAATTCAATATTCATCAAGTAACATTCATAAATAAATTTCTCTATAGCAAAAAAGAAAAGCACGCTTAATTTCCATATACCCCAAGGTGCACCTTGACCATCCGTGGCCCCGTAGTCCCACGGTTGTGTGTTGGCAAAAACTTCAGGAGAATGATGAGCAACTTAATTTCTTGTCAAAGGAGAAATCTCCTCCATAGTTTTATTTCCTAACACACTGACTCGAGAATCCTTTTCTTCATTATCTTCAAAATCAGTAACCATAGGATCAGCATTAGGCTCTTCTCATTGTGTCCACTACCAGAACCATCTAAACTCATCATAAGTTTGGTATCATCATCCAACCTCGATACTCTTCCACATAGTTCTATATACTTTGTGTTCAAAGACTCATATAATGTCTGAACCTCCCGCTTCTTATCTCCTAAATCACTGTTTTCGTTCTCTAATCCAATAACCTCAATTTGAAGCTCCTCATGAACATTGCTATCACCCAACCATTTTTTCTTCAACACTCCAAAACTTCTTGCTCTAATTTACTATTCATTTCTCTCAACACACAAAGTTCATTATTTTCTTCAACCCACTTCTCCTTCATCTTCTTCAACTCAAAACTTCACACCCCAATTCCTCATTCTCTCTTCTTATCACATCCAATTTCTTACCATAATCAACACATTTTTCCTTCAACTTCTTCACTTCACAATCCAACTCATCATTCATCATTCTTAGCTTTTCATCAGTATCTCTATAAAGCTAAACCATTTTTCTTCACTTTTTTCAAAAAACCTTAATAACTTTCTTGTACCGTTTTCCTTTCTCACAAAGTTCATATTTTTTCCTTTTCCTAAACTCCTTCTCACCTTGTATCCTAAAAAGTGCTTCCATTTGAAGCTTCTCTAGAAACTGAAGTTTTTCCATCTCAAAATTATTTTGCAACTATTCAATCTCTTCTCTTAATCTCATGTCTCTATTAACCAAAACACTTTCAACTAAATCAAAAGTATCAAATTTACATGTTGCACGCAAAACATTGATGACCACTGGAATGGATTTTTGTTCGAAGGTGTTGTTAGGGTCGCTGGGTGAGAAATTTGGTGGTAACTCAGGTTCGGTTTTGGGTTGAATGTTCATGATAATTTGAAAAAATGTAAACTTTTGGTGAAAATGAGTTTAGGTGAAAAATTGGAGTCACTATGTATTTGTGAAAAATGGCGCTTATTTGTGATGAAATTGGAAAAAAACGATTATTGTGAAGAGTAAGGAAGGTGAAGGAAACATAATATAGAACTGAATGCATTTCAAGAAAATGGTTTTTTATACTTTATCTATTTCTCTCTGCACATTTACCATTTCTATGCATACAAATTTTTTTTAACTATATTGATATTAATATTGATATACATGTAGAATGGATTAATTGGGCAATGAATTGATTAAGGTAAGCAAATAACTAAATAAAGCATAAGCATGTGAATAGAGCATAATATCCAGTTGCTAAAGGAGTTGTGTTCTTAACTATGCCATACTCTAATTTCGCATTTTAATAACAAGAGACTAGTTAGTGTGGTATTCCAATTTCAACATGTTCTAGGTCAACCATTAGTTTGAGCATGCTGAACCAAACACTAGTAGTCTCGCTAGTTTAGAGAACTAATATTATTAACCATTAAAGCAGGAAAATTACAGTTCTAGTCAAGCATATTGAATTCAATATTCATCAAGTAACATTCGTAAATAAATTTCTCTATAGCAAAAAAGAAAAGCACGCTTAATTTCCATATACCCCAAGGTGCACCTTGACCATCCGTGGCCCCGTAGTCCCACGGTTGTGTGTTGGCAAAAACTTCAGGAGAATGATGAGCAACTTAATTTCTTGTCAAAGGAGAAATCTCCTCCATAGTTTTATTTCCTAACACACTGACTCGAGAATCCTTTTCTTCATTATCTTCAAAATCAGTAACCATAGGATCAGCATTAGGCTCTTCTCATTGTGTCCACTACCAGAACCATCTAAACTCATCATAAGTTTGGTATCATCATCCAACCTCGATACTCTTCCACATAGTTCTATATACTTTGTGTTCAAAGACTCATATAATGTCTGAACCTCCCGCTTCTTATCTCCTAAATCACTGTTTTCGTTCTCTAATCCAATAACCTCAATTTGAAGCTCCTCATGAACATTGCTATCACCCAACCATTTTTTCTTCAACACTCCAAAACTTCTTGCTCTAATATACTATTCATTTCTCTCAACACACAAAGTTCATTATTTTCTTCAACCCACTTCTCCTTCATCTTCTTCAACTCAAAACTTCACACCCCAATTCCTCATTCTCTCTTATCACATCCAATTTCTTACCATAATCAACACATTTTTCCTTCAACTTCTTCACTTCACAATCCAACTCATCATTCATCATTCTTAGCTTTTCATCAGTATCTCTATAAAGCTAAACCATTTTTCTTCACTTTTTTCAAAAAACCTTAATAACTTTCTTGTACCGTTTTCCTTTCTCACAAAGTTCATATTTTTTCCTTTTCCTAAACTCCTTCTCACCTTGTATCCTAAAAAGTGCTTCCATTTGAAGCTTCTCTAGAAACTGAAGTTTTTCCATCTCAAAATTATTTTGCAACTATTCAATCTCTTCTCTTAATCTCATGTCTCTATTAACCAAAACACTTTCAACTAAATCAAAAGTATCAAATTTACATGTTGCACGCAAAACATTGATGACCACTGGAATGGATTTTTGTTCGAAGGTGTTGTTAGGGTCGCTGGGTGAGAAATTTGGTGGTATCTCAGGTTCGGTTTTGGGTTGAATGTTCATGATAATTTGAAAAAATGTAAACTTTTGGTGAAAATGAGTTTAGGTGAAAAATTGGTGTCACTATGTATTTGTGAAAAATGGCGCTTATTTGTGATGAAATTGGAAAAAAACGATTATTGTGAAGAGTAAGGAAGGTGAAGGAAACATAATATAGAACTGAATGCATTTCAAGAAAATGGTTTTTTATACTTTATCTATTTCTCTTTGCACATTTACCATTTCTATGCATACAAATTTTTTTTAACTATATTGATATTAATATTGATATACATGTAGAATGGATTAATTGGGCAATGAATTGATTAAGGTAAGCAAATAACTAAATAAAGCATAAGCATGTGAATAGAGCATAATATCCAGTTGCTAAAGGAGTTGTGTTCTTAACTATGCCATACTCTAATTGCGCATTTTAATAACAAGAGACTAGTTAGTGTGGTATTCCAATTTCAACATGTTCTAGGTCAACCATTAGTTTGAGCATGCTGAACCAAACACTAGTAGTCTCGCTAGTTCAGAGAACTAATATTATTAACCATTAAAGCAGGAAAATTACAGTTCTAGTCAAGCATATTGAATTCAATATTCATCAAGTAACATTCATAAATAAATTTCTCTATAGCAAAAAAGAAAAGCACGCTTAATTTCCATATACCCCAAGATGCACCTTGACCATCCGTGGCCCCGTAGTCCCACGGTTGTGTGTTGGCAAAAACTTCAGGAGAATGATGAGCAACTTAATTTCTTGTCAAAGGAGAAATCTCCTCCATAGTTTTATTTCCTAACACACTGACTCGAGAATCCTTTTCTTCATTATCTTCAAAATCAGTAACCATAGGATCAGCATTAGGCTCTTCTCATTGTGTCCACTACCAGAACCATCTAAACTCATCATAAGTTTGGTATCATCATCCAACCTCGATACTCTTCCACATAGTTCTATATACTTTGTGTTCAAAGACTCATATAATGTCTGAACCTCCCGCTTCTTATCTCCTAAATCACTGTTTTCGTTCTCTAATCCAATAACCTCAATTTGAAGCTCCTCATGAACATTGCTATCACCCAACCATTTTTTCTTCAACACTCCAAAACTTCTTGCTCTAATTTACTATTCATTTCTCTCAACACACAAAGTTCATTATTTTCTTCAACCCACTTCTCCTTCATCTTCTTCAACTCAAAACTTCACACCCCAATTCCTCATTCTCTCTTCTTATCACATCCAATTTCTTACCATAATCAACACATTTTTCCTTCAACTTCTTCACTTCACAATCCAACTCATCATTCATCATTCTTAGCTTTTCATCAGTATCTCTATAAAGCTAAACCATTTTTCTTCACTTTTTTCAAAAAACCTTAATAACTTTCTTGTACCGTTTTCCTTTCTCACAAAGTTCATATTTTTTCCTTTTCCTAAACTCCTTCTCACCTTGTATCCTAAAAAGTGCTTCCATTTGAAGCTTCTCTAGAAACTGAAGTTTTTCCATCTCAAAATTATTTTGCAACTATTCAATCTCTTCTCTTAATCTCATGTCTCTATTAACCAAAACACTTTCAACTAAATCAAAAGTATCAAATTTACATGTTGCACGCAAAACATTGATGACCACTGGAATGGATTTTTGTTCGAAGGTGTTGTTAGGGTCGCTGGGTGAGAAATTTGGTGGTAACTCAGGTTCGGTTTTGGGTTGAATGTTCATGATAATTTGAAAAAATGTAAACTTTTGGTGAAAATGAGTTTAGGTGAAAAATTGGTGTCACTATGTATTTGTGAAAAATGGCGCTTATTTGTGATGAAATTGGAAAAAAACGATTATTGTGAAGAGTAAGGAAGGTGAAGGAAACATAATATAGAACTGAATGCATTTCAAGAAAATGGTTTTTTATACTTTATCTATTTCTCTCTGCACATTTACCATTTCTATGCATACAAATTTTTTTTAACTATATTGATATTAATATTGATATACATGTAGAATGGATTAATTGGGCAATGAATTGATTAAGGTAAGCAAATAACTAAATAAAGCATAAGCATGTGAATAGAGCATAATATCCAGTTGCTAAAGGAGTTGTGTTCTTAACTATGCCATACTCTAATTGCGCATTTTAATAACAAGAGACTAGTTAGTGTGGTATTCCAATTTCAACATGTTCTAGGTCAACCATTAGTTTGAGCATGCTGAACCAAACACTAGTAGTCTCGCTAGTTCAGAGAACTAATATTATTAACCATTAAAGCAGGAAAATTACAGTTCTAGTCAAGCATATTGAATTCAATATTCATCAAGTAACATTCATAAATAAATTTCTCTATAGCAAAAAAGAAAAGCACGCTTAATTTCCATATACCCCAAGGTGCACCTTGACCATCCGTGGCCCCGTAGTCCCACGGTTGTGTGTTGGCAAAAACTTCAGGAGAATGATGAGCAACTTAATTTCTTGTCAAAGGAGAAATCTCCTCCATAGTTTTATTTCCTAACACACTGACTCGAGAATCCTTTTCTTCATTATCTTCAAAATCAGTAACCATAGGATCAGCATTAGGCTCTTCTCATTGTGTCCACTACCAGAACCATCTAAACTCATCATAAGTTTGGTATCATCATCCAACCTCGATACTCTTCCACATAGTTCTATATACTTTGTGTTCAAAGACTCATATAATGTCTGAACCTCCCGCTTCTTATCTCCTAAATCACTGTTTTCGTTCTCTAATCCAATAACCTCAATTTGAAGCTCCTCATGAACATTGCTATCACCCAACCATTTTTTCTTCAACACTCCAAAACTTCTTGCTCTAATATACTATTCATTTCTCTCAACACACAAAGTTCATTATTTTCTTCAACCCACTTCTCCTTCATCTTCTTCAACTCAAAACTTCACACCCCAATTCCTCATTCTCTCTTCTTATCACATCCAATTTCTTACCATAATCAACACATTTTTCCTTCAACTTCTTCACTTCACAATCCAACTCATCATTCATCATTCTTAGCTTTTCATCAGTATCTCTATAAAGCTAAACCATTTTTCTTCACTTTTTTCAAAAAACCTTAATAACTTTCTTGTACCGTTTTCCTTTCTCACAAAGTTCATATTTTTTCCTTTTCCTAAACTCCTTCTCACCTTGTATCCTAAAAAGTGCTTCCATTTGAAGCTTCTCTAGAAACTGAAGTTTTTCCATCTCAAAATTATTTTGCAACTATTCAATCTCTTCTCTTAATCTCATGTCTCTATTAACCAAAACACTTTCAACTAAATCAAAAGTATCAAATTTACATGTTGCACGCAAAACATTGATGACCACTGGAATGGATTTTTGTTCGAAGGTGTTGTTAGGGTCGCTGGGTGAGAAATTTGGTGGTATCTCAGGTTCGGTTTTGGGTTGAATGTTCATGATAATTTGAAAAAATGTAAACTTTTGGTGAAAATGAGTTTAGGTGAAAAATTGGTGTCACTATGTATTTGTGAAAAATGGCGCTTATTTGTGATGAAATTGGAAAAAAACGATTATTGTGAAGAGTAAGGAAGGTGAAGGAAACATAATATAGAACTGAATGCATTTCAAGAAAATGGTTTTTTATACTTTATCTATTTCTCTTTGCACATTTACCATTTCTATGCATACAAATTTTTTTTAACTATATTGATATTAATATTGATATACATGTAGAATGGATTAATTGGGCAATGAATTGATTAAGGTAAGCAAATAACTAAATAAAGCATAAGCATGTGAATAGAGCATAATATCCAGTTGCTAAAGGAGTTGTGTTCTTAACTATGCCATACTCTAATTGCGCATTTTAATAACAAGAGACTAGTTAGTGTGGTATTCCAATTTCAACATGTTCTAGGTCAACCATTAGTTTGAGCATGCTGAACCAAACACTAGTAGTCTCGCTAGTTCAGAGAACTAATATTATTAACCATTAAAGCAGGAAAATTACAGTTCTAGTCAAGCATATTGAATTCAATATTCATCAAGTAACATTCATAAATAAATTTCTCTATAGCAAAAAAGAAAAGCACGCTTAATTTCCATATACCCCAAGATGCACCTTGACCATCCGTGGCCCCGTAGTCCCACGGTTGTGTGTTGGCAAAAACTTCAGGAGAATGATGAGCAACTTAATTTCTTGTCAAAGGAGAAATCTCCTCCATAGTTTTATTTCCTAACACACTGACTCGAGAATCCTTTTCTTCATTATCTTCAAAATCAGTAACCATAGGATCAGCATTAGGCTCTTCTCATTGTGTCCACTACCAGAACCATCTAAACTCATCATAAGTTTGGTATCATCATCCAACCTCGATACTCTTCCACATAGTTCTATATACTTTGTGTTCAAAGACTCATATAATGTCTGAACCTCCCGCTTCTTATCTCCTAAATCACTGTTTTCGTTCTCTAATCCAATAACCTCAATTTGAAGCTCCTCATGAACATTGCTATCACCCAACCATTTTTTCTTCAACACTCCAAAACTTCTTGCTCTAATTTACTATTCATTTCTCTCAACACACAAAGTTCATTATTTTCTTCAACCCACTTCTCCTTCATCTTCTTCAACTCAAAACTTCACACCCCAATTCCTCATTCTCTCTTCTTATCACATCCAATTTCTTACCATAATCAACACATTTTTCCTTCAACTTCTTCACTTCACAATCCAACTCATCATTCATCATTCTTAGCTTTTCATCAGTATCTCTATAAAGCTAAACCATTTTTCTTCACTTTTTTCAAAAAACCTTAATAACTTTCTTGTACCGTTTTCCTTTCTCACAAAGTTCATATTTTTTCCTTTTCCTAAACTCCTTCTCACCTTGTATCCTAAAAAGTGCTTCCATTTGAAGCTTCTCTAGAAACTGAAGTTTTTCCATCTCAAAATTATTTTGCAACTATTCAATCTCTTCTCTTAATCTCATGTCTCTATTAACCAAAACACTTTCAACTAAATCAAAAGTATCAAATTTACATGTTGCACGCAAAACATTGATGACCACTGGAATGGATTTTTGTTCGAAGGTGTTGTTAGGGTCGCTGGGTGAGAAATTTGGTGGTAACTCAGGTTCGGTTTTGGGTTGAATGTTCATGATAATTTGAAAAAATGTAAACTTTTGGTGAAAATGAGTTTAGGTGAAAAATTGGTGTCACTATGTATTTGTGAAAAATGGCGCTTATTTGTGATGAAATTGGAAAAAAACGATTATTGTGAAGAGTAAGGAAGGTGAAGGAAACATAATATAGAACTGAATGCATTTCAAGAAAATGGTTTTTTATACTTTATCTATTTCTCTCTGCACATTTACCATTTCTATGCATACAAATTTTTTTTAACTATATTGATATTAATATTGATATACATGTAGAATGGATTAATTGGGCAATGAATTGATTAAGGTAAGCAAATAACTAAATAAAGCATAAGCATGTGAATAGAGCATAATATCCAGTTGCTAAAGGAGTTGTGTTCTTAACTATGCCATACTCTAATTGCGCATTTTAATAACAAGAGACTAGTTAGTGTGGTATTCCAATTTCAACATGTTCTAGGTCAACCATTAGTTTGAGCATGCTGAACCAAACACTAGTAGTCTCGCTAGTTCAGAGAACTAATATTATTAACCATTAAAGCAGGAAAATTACAGTTCTAGTCAAGCATATTGAATTCAATATTCATCAAGTAACATTCATAAATAAATTTCTCTATAGCAAAAAAGAAAAGCACGCTTAATTTCCATATACCCCAAGGTGCACCTTGACCATCCGTGGCCCCGTAGTCCCACGGTTGTGTGTTGGCAAAAACTTCAGGAGAATGATGAGCAACTTAATTTCTTGTCAAAGGAGAAATCTCCTCCATAGTTTTATTTCCTAACACACTGACTCGAGAATCCTTTTCTTCATTATCTTCAAAATCAGTAACCATAGGATCAGCATTAGGCTCTTCTCATTGTGTCCACTACCAGAACCATCTAAACTCATCATAAGTTTGGTATCATCATCCAACCTCGATACTCTTCCACATAGTTCTATATACTTTGTGTTCAAAGACTCATATAATGTCTGAACCTCCCGCTTCTTATCTCCTAAATCACTGTTTTCGTTCTCTAATCCAATAACCTCAATTTGAAGCTCCTCATGAACATTGCTATCACCCAACCATTTTTTCTTCAACACTCCAAAACTTCTTGCTCTAATATACTATTCATTTCTCTCAACACACAAAGTTCATTATTTTCTTCAACCCACTTCTCCTTCATCTTCTTCAACTCAAAACTTCACACCCCAATTCCTCATTCTCTCTTCTTATCACATCCAATTTCTTACCATAATCAACACATTTTTCCTTCAACTTCTTCACTTCACAATCCAACTCATCATTCATCATTCTTAGCTTTTCATCAGTATCTCTATAAAGCTAAACCATTTTTCTTCACTTTTTTCAAAAAACCTTAATAACTTTCTTGTACCGTTTTCCTTTCTCACAAAGTTCATATTTTTTCCTTTTCCTAAACTCCTTCTCACCTTGTATCCTAAAAAGTGCTTCCATTTGAAGCTTCTCTAGAAACTGAAGTTTTTCCATCTCAAAATTATTTTGCAACTATTCAATCTCTTCTCTTAATCTCATGTCTCTATTAACCAAAACACTTTCAACTAAATCAAAAGTATCAAATTTACATGTTGCACGCAAAACATTGATGACCACTGGAATGGATTTTTGTTCGAAGGTGTTGTTAGGGTCGCTGGGTGAGAAATTTGGTGGTAACTCAGGTTCGGTTTTGGGTTGAATGTTCATGATAATTTGAAAAAATGTAAACTTTTGGTGAAAATGAGTTTAGGTGAAAAATTGGTGTCACTATGTATTTGTGAAAAATGGCGCTTATTTGTGATGAAATTGGAAAAAAACGATTATTGTGAAGAGTAAGGAAGGTGAAGGAAACATAATATAGAACTGAATGCATTTCAAGAAAATGGTTTTTTATACTTTATCTATTTCTCTCTGCACATTTACCATTTCTATGCATACAAATTTTTTTTAACTATATTGATATTAATATTGATATACATGTAGAATGGATTAATTGGGCAATGAATTGATTAAGGTAAGCAAATAACTAAATAAAGCATAAGCATGTGAATAGAGCATAATATCCAGTTGCTAAAGGAGTTGTGTTCTTAACTATGCCATACTCTAATTGCGCATTTTAATAACAAGAGACTAGTTAGTGTGGTATTCCAATTTCAACATGTTCTAGGTCAACCATTAGTTTGAGCATGCTGAACCAAACACTAGTAGTCTCGCTAGTTCAGAGAACTAATATTATTAACCATTAAAGCAGGAAAATTACAGTTCTAGTCAAGCATATTGAATTCAATATTCATCAAGTAACATTCATAAATAAATTTCTCTATAGCAAAAAAGAAAAGCACGCTTAATTTCCATATACCCCAAGGTGCACCTTGACCATCCGTGGCCCCGTAGTCCCACGGTTGTGTGTTGGCAAAAACTTCAGGAGAATGATGAGCAACTTAATTTCTTGTCAAAGGAGAAATCTCCTCCATAGTTTTATTTCCTAACACACTGACTCGAGAATCCTTTTCTTCATTATCTTCAAAATCAGTAACCATAGGATCAGCATTAGGCTCTTCTCATTGTGTCCACTACCAGAACCATCTAAACTCATCATAAGTTTGGTATCATCATCCAACCTCGATACTCTTCCACATAGTTCTATATACTTTGTGTTCAAAGACTCATATAATGTCTGAACCTCCCGCTTCTTATCTCCTAAATCACTGTTTTCGTTCTCTAATCCAATAACCTCAATTTGAAGCTCCTCATGAACATTGCTATCACCCAACCATTTTTTCTTCAACACTCCAAAACTTCTTGCTCTAATTTACTATTCATTTCTCTCAACACACAAAGTTCATTATTTTCTTCAACCCACTTCTCCTTCATCTTCTTCAACTCAAAACTTCACACCCCAATTCCTCATTCTCTCTTATCACATCCAATTTCTTACCATAATCAACACATTTTTCCTTCAACTTCTTCACTTCACAATCCAACTCATCATTCATCATTCGTAGCTTTTCATCAGTATCTCTATAAAGCTAAACCATTTTTCTTCACTTTTTTCAAAAAACCTTAATAACTTTCTTGTACCGTTTTCCTTTCTCACAAAGTTCATATTTTTTCCTTTTCCTAAACTCCTTCTCACCTTGTATCCTAAAAAGTGCTTCCATTTGAAGCTTCTCTAGAAACTGAAGTTTTTCCATCTCAAAATTATTTTGCAACTATTCAATCTCTTCTCTTAATCTCATGTCTCTATTAACCAAAACACTTTCAACTAAATCAAAAGTATCAAATTTACATGTTGCACGCAAAACATTGATGACCACTGGAATGGATTTTTGTTCGAAGGTGTTGTTAGGGTCGCTAGGTGAGAAATTTGGTGGTAACTCAGGTTCGGTTTTGGGTTGAATGTTCATGATAATTTGAAAAAATGTAAACTTTTGGTGAAAATGAGTTTAGGTGAAAAATTGGTGTCACTATGTATTTGTGAAAAATGGCGCTTATTTGTGATGAAATTGGAAAAAAACGATTACTGTGAAGAGTAAGGAAGGTGAAGGAAACATAATATAGAACTGAATGCATTTCAAGAAAATGGTTTTTTATACTTTATCTATTTCTCTCTGCACATTTACCATTTCTATGCATACAAATTTTTTTTAACTATATGGATATTAATATTGATATACATGTAGAATGGATTAATTGGGCAATGAATTGATTAAGGTAAGCAAATAACTAAATAAAGCATAAGCATGTGAATAGAGCATAATATCCAGTTGCTAAAGGAGTTGTGTTCTTAACTATGCCATACTCTAATTTCGCATTTTAATAACAAGAGACTAGTTAGTGTGGTATTCCAATTTCAACATGTTCTAGGTCAACCATTAGTTTGAGCATGCTGAACCAAACACTAGTAGTCTCGCTAGTTCAGAGAACTAATATTATTAACCATTAAAGCAGGAAAATTACAGTTCTAGTCAAGCATATTGAATTCAATATTCATCAAGTAACATTCGTAAATAAATTTCTCTATAGCAAAAAAGAAAAGCACGCTTAATTTCCATATACCCCAAGGTGCACCTTGACCATCCGTGGCCCCGTAGTCCCACGGTTGTGTGTTGGCAAAAACTTCAGGAGAATGATGAGCAACTTAATTTCTTGTCAAAGGAGAAATCTCCTCCATAGTTTTATTTCCTAACACACTGACTCGAGAATCCTTTTCTTCATTATCTTCAAAATCAGTAACCATAGGATCAGCATTAGGCTCTTCTCATTGTGTCCACTACCAGAACCATCTAAACTCATCATAAGTTTGGTATCATCATCCAACCTCGATACTCTTCCACATAGTTCTATATACTTTGTGTTCAAAGACTCATATAATGTCTGAACCTCCCGCTTCTTATCTCCTAAATCACTGTTTTCGTTCTCTAATCCAATAACCTCAATTTGAAGCTCCTCATGAACATTGCTATCACCCAACCATTTTTTCTTCAACACTCCAAAACTTCTTGCTCTAATATACTATTCATTTCTCTCAACACACAAAGTTCATTATTTTCTTCAACCCACTTCTCCTTCATCTTCTTCAACTCAAAACTTCACACCCCAATTCCTCATTCTCTCTTCTTATCACATCCAATTTCTTACCATAATCAACACATTTTTCCTTCAACTTCTTCACTTCACAATCCAACTCATCATTCATCATTCTTAGCTTTTCATCAGTATCTCTATAAAGCTAAACCATTTTTCTTCACTTTTTTCAAAAAACTTTAATAACTTTCTTGTACCGTTTTCCTTTCTCACAAAGTTCATATTTTTTCCTTTTCCTAAACTCCTTCTCACCTTGTATCCTAAAAAGTGCTTCCATTTGAAGCTTCTCTAGAAACTGAAGTTTTTCCATCTCAAAATTATTTTGCAACTATTCAATCTCTTCTCTTAATCTCATGTCTCTATTAACCAAAACACTTTCAACTAAATCAAAAGTATCAAATTTACATGTTGCACGCAAAACATTGATGACCACTGGAATGGATTTTTGTTCGAAGGTGTTGTTAGGGTCGCTGGGTGAGAAATTTGGTGGTAACTCAGGTTCGGTTTTGGGTTGAATGTTCATGATAATTTGAAAAAATGTAAACTTTTGGTGAAAATGAGTTTAGGTGAAAAATTGGTGTCACTATGTATTTGTGAAAAATGGCGCTTATTTGTGATGAAATTGGAAAAAAACGATTATTGTGAAGAGTAAGGAAGGTGAAGGAAACATAATATAGAACTGAATGCATTTCAAGAAAATGGTTTTTTATACTTTATCTATTTCTCTCTGCACATTTACCATTTCTATGCATACAAATTTTTTTTAACTATATTGATATTAATATTGATATACATGTAGAATGGATTAATTGGGCAATGAATTGATTAAGGTAAGCAAATAACTAAATAAAGCATAAGCATGTGAATAGAGCATAATATCCAGTTGCTAAAGGAGTTGTGTTCTTAACTATGCCATACTCTAATTGCGCATTTTAATAACAAGAGACTAGTTAGTGTGGTATTCCAATTTCAACATGTTCTAGGTCAACCATTAGTTTGAGCATGCTGAACCAAACACTAGTAGTCTCGCTAGTTCAGAGAACTAATATTATTAACCATTAAAGCAGGAAAATTACAGTTCTAGTCAAGCATATTGAATTCAATATTCATCAAGTAACATTCATAAATAAATTTCTCTATAGCAAAAAAGAAAAGCACGCTTAATTTCCATATACCCCAAGGTGCACCTTGACCATCCGTGGCCCCGTAGTCCCACGGTTGTGTGTTGGCAAAAACTTCAGGAGAATGATGAGCAACTTAATTTCTTGTCAAAGGAGAAATCTCCTCCATAGTTTTATTTCCTAACACACTGACTCGAGAATCCTTTTCTTCATTATCTTCAAAATTAGTAACCATAGGATCAGCATTAGGCTCTTCTCATTGTGTCCACTACCAGAACCATCTAAACTCATCATAAGTTTGGTATCATCATCCAACCTCGATACTCTTCCACATAGTTCTATATACTTTGTGTTCAAAGACTCATATAATGTCTGAACCTCCCGCTTCTTATCTCCTAAATCACTGTTTTCGTTCTCTAATCCAATAACCTCAATTTGAAGCTCCTCATGAACATTGCTATCACCCAACCATTTTTTCTTCAACACTCCAAAACTTCTTGCTCTAATTTACTATTCATTTCTCTCAACACACAAAGTTCATTATTTTCTTCAACCCACTTCTCCTTCATCTTCTTCAACTCAAAACTTCACACCCCAATTCCTCATTCTCTCTTATCACATCCAATTTCTTACCATAATCAACACATTTTTCCTTCAACTTCTTCACTTCACAATCCAACTCATCATTCATCATTCTTAGCTTTTCATCAGTATCTCTATAAAGCTAAACCATTTTTCTTCACTTTTTTCAAAAAACCTTAATAACTTTCTTGTACCGTTTTCCTTTCTCACAAAGTTCATATTTTTTCCTTTTCCTAAACTCCTTCTCACCTTGTATCCTAAAAAGTGCTTCCATTTGAAGCTTCTCTAGAAACTGAAGTTTTTCCATCTCAAAATTATTTTGCAACTATTCAATCTCTTCTCTTAATCTCATGTCTCTATTAACCAAAACACTTTCAACTAAATCAAAAGTATCAAATTTACATGTTGCACGCAAAACATTGATGACCACTGGAATGGATTTTTGTTCGAAGGTGTTGTTAGGGTCGCTAGGTGAGAAATTTGGTGGTAACTCAGGTTCGGTTTTGGGTTGAATGTTCATGATAATTTGAAAAAATGTAAACTTTTGGTGAAAATGAGTTTAGGTGAAAAATTGGTGTCACTATGTATTTGTGAAAAATGGCGCTTATTTGTGATGAAATTGGAAAAAAACGATTACTGTGAAGAGTAAGGAAGGTGAAGGAAACATAATATAGAACTGAATGCATTTCAAGAAAATGGTTTTTTATACTTTATCTATTTCTCTCTGCACATTTACCATTTCTATGCATACAAATTTTTTTTAACTATATTGATATTAATATTGATATACATGTAGAATGGATTAATTGGGCAATGAATTGATTAAGGTAAGCAAATAACTAAATAAAGCATAAGCATGTGAATAGAGCATAATATCCAGTTGCTAAAGGAGTTGTGTTCTTAACTATGCCATACTCTAATTTCGCATTTTAATAACAAGAGACTAGTTAGTGTGGTATTCCAATTTCAACATGTTCTAGGTCAACCATTAGTTTGAGCATGCTGAACCAAACACTAGTAGTCTCGCTAGTTCAGAGAACTAATATTATTAACCATTAAAGCAGGAAAATTACAGTTCTAGTCAAGCATATTGAATTCAATATTCATCAAGTAACATTTGTAAATAAATTTCTCTATAGCAAAAAAGAAAAGCACGCTTAATTTCCATATACCCCAAGGTGCACCTTGACCATCCGTGGCCCCGTAGTCCCACGGTTGTGTGTTGGCAAAAACTTCAGGAGAATGATGAGCAACTTAGTTTCTTGTCAAAGGAGAAATCTCCTCCATAGTTTTATTTCCTAACACACTGACTCGAGAATCCTTTTCTTCATTATCTTCAAAATCAGTAACCATAGGATCAGCATTAGGCTCTTCTCATTGTGTCCACTACCAGAACCATCTAAACTCATCATAAGTTTGGTATCATCATCCAACCTCGATACTCTTCCACATAGTTCTATATACTTTGTGTTCAAAGACTCATATAATGTCTGAACCTCCCGCTTCTTATCTCCTAAATCACTGTTTTCGTTCTCTAATCCAATAACCTCAATTTGAAGCTCCTCATGAACATTGCTATCACCCAACCATTTTTTCTTCAACACTCCAAAACTTCTTGCTCTAATATACTATTCATTTCTCTCAACACACAAAGTTCATTATTTTCTTCAACCCACTTCTCCTTCATCTTCTTCAACTCAAAACTTCACACCCCAATTCCTCATTCTCTCTTCTTATCACATCCAATTTCTTACCATAATCAACACATTTTTCCTTCAACTTCTTCACTTCACAATCCAACTCATCATTCATCATTCTTAGCTTTTCATCAGTATCTCTATAAAGCTAAACCATTTTTCTTCACTTTTTTCAAAAAACCTTAATAACTTTCTTGTACCGTTTTCCTTTCTCACAAAGTTCATATTTTTTCCTTTTCCTAAACTCCTTCTCACCTTGTATCCTAAAAAGTGCTTCCATTTGAAGCTTCTCTAGAAACTGAAGTTTTTCCATCTCAAAATTATTTTGCAACTATTCAATCTCTTCTCTTAATCTCATGTCTCTATTAACCAAAACACTTTCAACTAAATCAAAAGTATCAAATTTACATGTTGCACGCAAAACATTGATGACCACTGGAATGGATTTTTGTTCGAAGGTGTTGTTAGGGTCGCTGGGTGAGAAATTTGGTGGTAACTCAGGTTCGGTTTTGGGTTGAATGTTCATGATAATTTGAAAAAATGTAAACTTTTGGTGAAAATGAGTTTAGGTGAAAAATTGGTGTCACTATGTATTTGTGAAAAATGGCGCTTATTTGTGATGAAATTGGAAAAAAACGATTATTGTGAAGAGTAAGGAAGGTGAAGGAAACATAATATAGAACTGAATGCATTTCAAGAAAATGGTTTTTTATACTTTATCTATTTCTCTCTGCACATTTACCATTTCTATGCATACAAATTTTTTTTAACTATATTGATATTAATATTGATATACATGTAGAATGGATTAATTGGGCAATGAATTGATTAAGGTAAGCAAATAACTAAATAAAGCATAAGCATGTGAATAGAGCATAATATCCAGTTGCTAAAGGAGTTGTGTTCTTAACTATGCCATACTCTAATTGCGCATTTTAATAACAAGAGACTAGTTAGTGTGGTATTCCAATTTCAACATGTTCTAGGTCAACCATTAGTTTGAGCATGCTGAACCAAACACTAGTAGTCTCGCTAGTTCAGAGAACTAATATTATTAACCATTAAAGCAGGAAAATTACAGTTCTAGTCAAGCATATTGAATTCAATATTCATCAAGTAACATTCATAAATAAATTTCTCTATAGCAAAAAAGAAAAGCACGCTTAATTTCCATATACCCCAAGGTGCACCTTGACCATCCGTGGCCCCGTAGTCCCACGGTTGTGTGTTGGCAAAAACTTCAGGAGAATGATGAGCAACTTAATTTCTTGTCAAAGGAGAAATCTCCTCCATAGTTTTATTTCCTAACACACTGACTCGAGAATCCTTTTCTTCATTATCTTCAAAATCAGTAACCATAGGATCAGCATTAGGCTCTTCTCATTGTGTCCACTACCAGAACCATCTAAACTCATCATAAGTTTGGTATCATCATCCAACCTCGATACTCTTCCACATAGTTCTATATACTTTGTGTTCAAAGACTCATATAATGTCTGAACCTCCCGCTTCTTATCTCCTAAATCACTGTTTTCGTTCTCTAATCCAATAACCTCAATTTGAAGCTCCTCATGAACATTGCTATCACCCAACCATTTTTTCTTCAACACTCCAAAACTTCTTGCTCTAATTTACTATTCATTTCTCTCAACACACAAAGTTCATTATTTTCTTCAACCCACTTCTCCTTCATCTTCTTCAACTCAAAACTTCACACCCCAATTCCTCATTCTCTCTTATCACATCCAATTTCTTACCATAATCAACACATTTTTCCTTCAACTTCTTCACTTCACAATCCAACTCATCATTCATCATTCTTAGCTTTTCATCAGTATCTCTATAAAGCTAAACCATTTTTCTTCACTTTTTTCAAAAAACCTTAATAACTTTCTTGTACCGTTTTCCTTTCTCACAAAGTTCATATTTTTTCCTTTTCCTAAACTCCTTCTCACCTTGTATCCTAAAAAGTGCTTCCATTTGAAGCTTCTCTAGAAACTGAAGTATCTCCATTTCAAAATTATTTTGCAACTATTCAATCTCTTCTCTTAATCTCATGTCTCTATTAACCAAAACACTTTCAACTAAATCAAAAGTATCAAATTTACATGTTGCACGCAAAACATTGATGACCTCTGGAATGGATTTTTGTTCGAAGGTGTTGTTAGGGTCGCTGGGTGAGAAATTTGGTGGTAACTCAGGTTCGGTTTTGGCTTGAATGTTTATGATAATTTGAAAAAATGTAAACTTTTGGTGAAAATGAGTTTAGGTGAAAAATTGGTGTCACTATGTATTTGTGAAAAATGGCGCTTATTTGTGATGAAATTGGAAAAAAACGATTATTGTGAAGAGTAAGGAAGGTGAAGGAAACATAATATAGAACTGAATGCATTTCAAGAAAATGGTTTTTTATACTTTATCTATTTCTCTCTGCACATTTACCATTTCTATGCATACAAATTTTTTTTAACTATATTGATATTAATATTGATATACATGTAGAATGGATTAATTGGGCAATGAATTGATTAAGGTAAGCAAATAACTAAATAAAGCATAAGCATGTGAATAGAGCATAATATCCAGTTGCTAAAGGAGTTGTGTTCTTAACTATGCCATACTCTAATTGCGCATTTTAATAACAAGAGACTAGTTAGTGTGGTATTCCAATTTCAACATGTTCTAGGTCAACCATTAGTTTGAGCATGCTGAACCAAACACTAGTAGTCTCGCTAGTTCAGAGAACTAATATTATTAACCATTAAAGCAGGAAAATTACAGTTCTAGTCAAGCATATTGAATTCAATATTCATCAAGTAACATTCGTAAATAAATTTCTCTATAGCAAAAAAGAAAAGCACGCTTAATTTCCATATACCCCAAGGTGCACCTTGACCATCCGTGGCCCCGTAGTCCCACGGTTGTGTGTTGGCAAAAACTTCAGGAGAATGATGAGCAACTTAATTTCTTGTCAAAGGAGAAATCTCCTCCATAGTTTTATTTCCTAACACACTGACTCGAGAATCCTTTTCTTCATTATCTTCAAAATCAGTAACCATAGGATCAGCATTAGGCTCTTCTCATTGTGTCCACTACCAGAACCATCTAAACTCATCATAAGTTTGGTATCATCATCCAACCTCGATACTCTTCCACATAGTTCTATATACTTTGTGTTCAAAGACTCATATAATGTCTGAACCTCCCGCTTCTTATCTCCTAAATCACTGTTTTCGTTCTCTAATCCAATAACCTCAATTTGAAGCTCCTCATGAACATTGCTATCACCCAACCATTTTTTCTTCAACACTCCAAAACTTCTTGCTCTAATATACTATTCATTTCTCTCAACACACAAAGTTCATTATTTTCTTCAACCCACTTCTCCTTCATCTTCTTCAACTCAAAACTTCACACCCCAATTCCTCATTCTCTCTTCTTATCACATCCAATTTCTTACCATAATCAACACATTTTTCCTTCAACTTCTTCACTTCACAATCCAACTCATCATTCATCATTCTTAGCTTTTCATCAGTATCTCTATAAAGCTAAACCATTTTTCTTCACTTTTTTCAAAAAACCTTAATAACTTTCTTGTACCGTTTTCCTTTCTCACAAAGTTCATATTTTTTCCTTTTCCTAAACTCCTTCTCACCTTGTATCCTAAAAAGTGCTTCCATTTGAAGCTTCTCTAGAAACTGAAGTTTTTCCATCTCAAAATTATTTTGCAACTATTCAATCTCTTCTCTTAATCTCATGTCTCTATTAACCAAAACACTTTCAACTAAATCAAAAGTATCAAATTTACATGTTGCACGCAAAACATTGATGACCACTGGAATGGATTTTTGTTCGAAGGTGTTGTTAGGGTCGCTGGGTGAGAAATTTGGTGGTAACTCAGGTTCGGTTTTGGGTTGAATGTTCATGATAATTTGAAAAAATGTAAACTTTTGGTGAAAATGAGTTTAGGTGAAAAATTGGTGTCACTATGTATTTGTGAAAAATGGCGCTTATTTGTGATGAAATTGGAAAAAAACGATTATTGTGAAGAGTAAGGAAGGTGAAGGAAACATAATATAGAACTGAATGCATTTCAAGAAAATGGTTTTTTATACTTTATCTATTTCTCTCTGCACATTTACCATTTCTATGCATACAAATTTTTTTTAACTATATTGATATTAATATTGATATACATGTAGAATGGATTAATTGGGCAATGAATTGATTAAGGTAAGCAAATAACTAAATAAAGCATAAGCATGTGAATAGAGCATAATATCCAGTTGCTAAAGGAGTTGTGTTCTTAACTATGCCATACTCTAATTGCGCATTTTAATAACAAGAGACTAGTTAGTGTGGTATTCCAATTTCAACATGTTCTAGGTCAACCATTAGTTTGAGCATGCTGAACCAAACACTAGTAGTCTCGCTAGTTCAGAGAACTAATATTATTAACCATTAAAGCAGGAAAATTACAGTTCTAGTCAAGCATATTGAATTCAATATTCATCAAGTAAAATTCATAAATAAATTTCTCTATAGCAAAAAAGAAAAGCACGCTTAATTTCCATATACCCCAAGGTGCACCTTGACCATCCGTGGCCCCGTAGTCCCACGGTTGTGTGTTGGCAAAAACTTCAGGAGAATGATGAGCAACTTAATTTCTTGTCAAAGGAGAAATCTCCTCCATAGTTTTATTTCCTAACACACTGACTCGAGAATCCTTTTCTTCATTATCTTCAAAATCAGTAACCATAGGATCAGCATTAGGCTCTTCTCATTGTGTCCACTACCAGAACCATCTAAACTCATCATAAGTTTGGTATCATCATCCAACCTCGATACTCTTCCACATAGTTCTATATACTTTGTGTTCAAAGACTCATATAATGTCTGAACCTCCCGCTTCTTATCTCCTAAATCACTGTTTTCGTTCTCTAATCCAATAACCTCAATTTGAAGCTCCTCATGAACATTGCTATCACCCAACCATTTTTTCTTCAACACTCCAAAACTTCTTGCTCTAATTTACTATTCATTTCTCTCAACACACAAAGTTCATTATTTTCTTCAACCCACTTCTCCTTCATCTTCTTCAACTCAAAACTTCACACCCCAATTCCTCATTCTCTCTTCTTATCACATCCAATTTCTTACCATAATCAACACATTTTTCCTTCAACTTCTTCACTTCACAATCCAACTCATCATTCATCATTCTTAGCTTTTCATCAGTATCTCTATAAAGCTAAACCATTTTTCTTCACTTTTTTCAAAAAACCTTAATAACTTTCTTGTACCGTTTTCCTTTCTCACAAAGTTCATATTTTTTCCTTTTCCTAAACTCCTTCTCACCTTGTATCCTAAAAAGTGCTTCCATTTGAAGCTTCTCTAGAAACTGAAGTTTTTCCATCTCAAAATTATTTTGCAACTATTCAATCTCTTCTCTTAATCTCATGTCTCTATTAACCAAAACACTTTCAACTAAATCAAAAGTATCAAATTTACATGTTGCACGCAAAACATTGATGACCACTGGAATGGATTTTTGTTCGAAGGTGTTGTTAGGGTCGCTGGGTGAGAAATTTGGTGGTAACTCAGGTTCGGTTTTGGGTTGAATGTTCATGATAATTTGAAAAAATGTAAACTTTTGGTGAAAATGAGTTTAGGTGAAAAATTGGTGTCACTATGTATTTGTGAAAAATGGCGCTTATTTGTGATGAAATTGGAAAAAAACGATTATTGTGAAGAGTAAGGAAGGTGAAGGAAACATAATATAGAACTGAATGCATTTCAAGAAAATGGTTTTTTATACTTTATCTATTTCTCTCTGCACATTTACCATTTCTATGCATACAAATTTTTTTTAACTATATTGATATTAATATTGATATACATGTAGAATGGATTAATTGGGCAATGAATTGATTAAGGTAAGCAAATAACTAAATAAAGCATAAGCATGTGAATAGAGCATAATATCCAGTTGCTAAAGGAGTTGTGTTCTTAACTATGCCATACTCTAATTGCGCATTTTAATAACAAGAGACTAGTTAGTGTGGTATTCCAATTTCAACATGTTCTAGGTCAACCATTAGTTTGAGCATGCTGAACCAAACACTAGTAGTCTCGCTAGTTCAGAGAACTAATATTATTAACCATTAAAGCAGGAAAATTACAGTTCTAGTCAAGCATATTGAATTCAATATTCATCAAGTAACATTCATAAATAAATTTCTCTATAGCAAAAAAGAAAAGCACGCTTAATTTCCATATACCCCAAGGTGCACCTTGACCATCCGTGGCCCCGTAGTCCCACGGTTGTGTGTTGGCAAAAACTTCAGGAGAATGATGAGCAACTTAATTTCTTGTCAAAGGAGAAATCTCCTCCGTAGTTTTATTTCCTAACACACTGACTCGAGAATCCTTTTCTTCATTATCTTCAAAATCAGTAACCATAGGATCAGCATTAGGCTCTTCTCATTGTGTCCACTACCAGAACCATCTAAACTCATCATAAGTTTGGTATCATCATCCAACCTCGATACTCTTCCACATAGTTCTATATACTTTGTGTTCAAAGACTCATATAATGTCTGAACCTCCCGCTTCTTATCTCCTAAATCACTGTTTTCGTTCTCTAATCCAATAACCTCAATTTGAAGCTCCTCATGAACATTGCTATCACCCAACCATTTTTTCTTCAACACTCCAAAACTTCTTGCTCTAATATACTATTCATTTCTCTCAACACACAAAGTTCATTATTTTCTTCAACCCACTTCTCCTTCATCTTCTTCAACTCAAAACTTCACACCCCAATTCCTCATTCTCTCTTCTTATCACATCCAATTTCTTACCATAATCAACACATTTTTCCTTCAACTTCTTCACTTCACAATCCAACTCATCATTCATCATTCTTAGCTTTTCATCAGTATCTCTATAAAGCTAAACCATTTTTCTTCACTTTTTTCAAAAAACCTTAATAACTTTCTTGTACCGTTTTCCTTTCTCACAAAGTTCATATTTTTTCCTTTTCCTAAACTCCTTCTCACCTTGTATCCTAAAAAGTGCTTCCATTTGAAGCTTCTCTAGAAACTGAAGTTTTTCCATCTCAAAATTATTTTGCAACTATTCAATCTCTTCTCTTAATCTCATGTCTCTATTAACCAAAACACTTTCAACTAAATCAAAAGTATCAAATTTACATGTTGCACGCAAAACATTGATGACCACTGGAATGGATTTTTGTTCGAAGGTGTTGTTAGGGTCGCTGGGTGAGAAATTTGGTGGTAACTCAGGTTCGGTTTTGGGTTGAATGTTCATGATAATTTGAAAAAATGTAAACTTTTGGTGAAAATGAGTTTAGGTGAAAAATTGGTGTCACTATGTATTTGTGAAAAATGGCGCTTATTTGTGATGAAATTGGAAAAAAACGATTATTGTGAAGAGTAAGGAAGGTGAAGGAAACATAATATAGAACTGAATGCATTTCAAGAAAATGGTTTTTTATACTTTATCTATTTCTCTCTGCACATTTACCATTTCTATGCATACAAATTTTTTTTAACTATATTGATATTAATATTGATATACATGTAGATTGGATTAATTGGGCAATGAATTGATTAAGGTAAGCAAATAACTAAATAAAGCATAAGCATGTGAATAGAGCATAATATCCAGTTGCTAAAGGAGTTGTGTTCTTAACTATGCCATACTCTAATTGCGCATTTTAATAACAAGAGACTAGTTAGTGTGGTATTCCAATTTCAACATGTTCTAGGTCAACCATTAGTTTGAGCATGCTGAACCAAACACTAGTAGTCTCGCTAGTTCAGAGAACTAATATTATTAACCATTAAAGCAGGAAAATTACAGTTCTAGTCAAGCATATTGAATTCAATATTCATCAAGTAACATTCATAAATAAATTTCTCTATAGCAAAAAAGAAAAGCACGCTTAATTTCCATATACCCCAAGGTGCACCTTGACCATCCGTGGCCCCGTAGTCCCACGGTTGTGTGTTGGCAAAAACTTTAGGAGAATGATGAGCAACTTAATTTCTTGTCAAAGGAGAAATCTCCTCCGTAGTTTTATTTCCTAACACACTGACTCGAGAATCCTTTTCTTCATTATCTTCAAAATCAGTAACCATAGGATCAGCATTAGGCTCTTCTCATTGTGTCCACTACCAGAACCATCTAAACTCATAATAAGTTTGGTATCATCATCCAACCTCGATACTCTTCCACATAGTTCTATATACTTTGTGTTCAAAGACTCATATAATGTCTGAACCTCCCGCTTCTTATCTCCTAAATCACTGTTTTCGTTCTCTAATCCAATAACCTCAATTTGAAGCTCCTCATGAACATTGCTATCACCCAACCATTTTTTCTTCAACACTCCAAAACTTCTTGCTCTAATATACTATTCATTTCTCTCAACACACAAAGTTCATTATTTTCTTCAACCCACTTCTCCTTCATCTTCTTCAACTCAAAACTTCACACCCCAATTCCTCATTCTCTCTTCTTATCACATCCAATTTCTTACCATAATCAACACATTTTTCCTTCAACTTCTTCACTTCACAATCCAACTCATCATTCATCATTCTTAGCTTTTCATCAGTATCTCTATAAAGCTAAACCATTTTTCTTCACTTTTTTCAAAAAACCTTAATAACTTTCTTGTACCGTTTTCCTTTCTCACAAAGTTCATATTTTTTCCTTTTCCTAAACTCCTTCTCACCTTGTACCCTAAAAAGTGCTTCCATTTGAAGCTTCTCTAGAAACTGAAGTTTTTCCATCTCAAAATTATTTTGCAACTATTCAATCTCTTCTCTTAATCTCATGTCTCTATTAACCAAAACACTTTCAACTAAATCAAAAGTATCAAATTTACATGTTGCACGCAAAACATTGATGACCACTGGAATGGATTTTTGTTCGAAGGTGTTGTTAGGGTCGCTGGGTGAGAAATTTGGTGGTAACTCAGGTTCGGTTTTGGGTTGAATGTTCATGATAATTTGAAAAAATGTAAACTTTTGGTGAAAATGAGTTTAGGTGAAAAATTGGTGTCACTATGTATTTGTGAAAAATGGCGCTTATTTGTGATGAAATTGGAAAAAAACGATTATTGTGAAGAGTAAGGAAGGTGAAGGAAACATAATATAGAACTGAATGCATTTCAAGAAAATGGTTTTTTATACTTTATCTATTTCTCTCTGCACATTTACCATTTCTATGCATACAAATTTTTTTTAACTATATTGATATTAATATTGATATACATGTAGATTGGATTAATTGGGCAATGAATTGATTAAGGTAAGCAAATAACTAAATAAAGCATAAGCATGTGAATAGAGCATAATATCCAGTTGCTAAAGGAGTTGTGTTCTTAACTATGCCATACTCTAATTGCGCATTTTAATAACAAGAGACTAGTTAGTGTGGTATTCCAATTTCAACATGTTCTAGGTCAACCATTAGTTTGAGCATGCTGAACCAAACACTAGTAGTCTCGCTAGTTCAGAGAACTAATATTATTAACCATTAAAGCAGGAAAATTACAGTTCTAGTCAAGCATATTGAATTCAATATTCATCAAGTAACATTCATAAATAAATTTCTCTATAGCAAAAAAGAAAAGCACGCTTAATTTCCATATACCCCAAGGTGCACCTTGACCATCCGTGGCCCCGTAGTCCCACGGTTGTGTGTTGGCAAAAACTTCAGGAGAATGATGAGCAACTTAATTTCTTGTCAAAGGAGAAATCTCCTCCATAGTTTTATTTCCTAACACACTGACTCGAGAATCCTTTTCTTCATTATCTTCAAAATCAGTAACCATAGGATCAGCATTAGGCTCTTCTCATTGTGTCCACTACCAGAACCATCTAAACTCATCATAAGTTTGGTATCATCATCCAACCTCGATACTCTTCCACATAGTTCTATATACTTTGTGTTCAAAGACTCATATAATGTCTGAACCTCCCGCTTCTTATCTCCTAAATCACTGTTTTCGTTCTCTAATCCAATAACCTCAATCTGAAGCTCCTCATGAACATTGCTATCACCCAACCATTTTTTCTTCAACATCTTCGACTCCAAAACTTCTTGCTCTAATTTACTATTCATTTCTCTCAACACACAAAGTTCATTATTTTCTTCAACCCACTTCTCCTTCATCTTCTTCAACTCAAAACTTCACACCCCAATTCCTCATTCTCTCTTCTTATCACATCCAATTTCTTACCATAATCAACACATTTTTCCTTCAACTTCTTCACTTCACAATCCAACTCATCATTCATCATTCTTAGCTTTTCATCAGTATCTCTATAAAGCTAAACCATTTTTCTTCACTTTTTTCAAAAAACCTTAATAACTTTCTTGTACCGTTTTCCTTTCTCACAAAGTTCATATTTTTTCCTTTTCCTAAACTCCTTCTCACCTTGTATCCTAAAAAGTGCTTCCATTTGAAACTTCTCTAGAAACTGAAGTATCTCCATTTCAAAATTATTTTGCAACTATTCAATCTCTTCTCTTAATCTCATGTCTCTATTAACCAAAACACTTTCAACTAAATCAAAAGTATCAAATTTACATGTTGCACGCAAAACATTGATGACCTCTGGAATGGATTTTTGTTCGAAGGTGTTGTTAGGGTCGCTGGGTGAGAAATTTGGTGGTAACTCAGGTTCGGTTTTGGCTTGAATGTTTATGATAATTTGAAAAAATGTAAACTTTTGGTGAAAATGAGTTTAGGTGAAAAATTGGTGTCACTATGTATTTGTGAAAAATGGCGCTTATTTGTGATGAAATTGGAAAAAAACGATTATTGTGAAGAGTAAGGAAGGTGAAGGAAACATAATATAGAACTGAATGCATTTCAAGAAAATGGTTTTTTATACTTTATTTGTTTCTCTCTGCACATTTACCATTTCTATGCATACAAAATTTGTTTAACTATATTGATATTAATATTGATATACATGTAGAATGGATTAATTGGGCAATCAATGGATTAAGGTTAGCAAATAACTAAATAAAGCATAAGCATGTGAATAGAGCATAATATCCAGTTGCTAAAGGAGTTGTGTTCTTAACTATGCCATACTCTAATTGCGCATTTTAATAACAAGAGACTAGTTAGTGTGGTATTCCAATTTCAACATGTTCTAGGTCAACCATTAGTTTGAGCATGCTGAACCAAACACTAGTAGTCTCGCTAGTTCAGAGAACTAATATTATTAACCATTAAAGCAGGAAAATTACAGTTCTAGTCAAGCATATTGAATTCAATATTCATCAAGTAACATTCATAAATAAATTTCTCTATAGCAAAAAAGAAAAGCACGCTTAATTTCCATATACCCCAAGGTGCACCTTGACCATCCGTGGCCCCGTAGTCCCACGGTTGTGTGTTGGCAAAAACTTCAGGAGAATGATGAGCAACTTAATTTCTTGTCAAAGGAGAAATCTCCTCCATAGTTTTATTTCCTAACACACTGACTCGAGAATCCTTTTCTTCATTATCTTCAAAATCAGTAACCATAGGATCAGCATTAGGCTCTTCTCATTGTGTCCACTACCAGAACCATCTAAACTCATCATAAGTTTGGTATCATCATCCAACCTCGATACTCTTCCACATAGTTCTATATACTTTGTGTTCAAAGACTCATATAATGTCTGAACCTCCCGCTTCTTATCTCCTAAATCACTGTTTTCGTTCTCTAATCCAATAACCTCAATCTGAAGCTCCTCATGAACATTGCTATCACCCAACCATTTTTTCTTCAACATCTTCGACTCCAAAACTTCTTGCTCTAATTTACTATTCATTTCTCTCAACACACAAAGTTCATTATTTTCTTCAACCCACTTCTCCTTCATCTTCTTCAACTCAAAACTTCACACCCCAATTCCTCATTCTCTCTTCTTATCACATCCAATTTCTTACCATAATCAACACATTTTTCCTTCAACTTCTTCACTTCACAATCCAACTCATCATTCATCATTCTTAGCTTTTCATCAGTATCTCTATAAAGCTAAACCATTTTTCTTCACTTTTTTCAAAAAACCTTAATAACTTTCTTGTACCGTTTTCCTTTCTCACAAAGTTCATATTTTTTCCTTTTCCTAAACTCCTTCTCACCTTGTATCCTAAAAAGTGCTTCCATTTGAAACTTCTCTAGAAACTGAAGTATCTCCATTTCAAAATTATTTTGCAACTATTCAATCTCTTCTCTTAATCTCATGTCTCTATTAACCAAAACACTTTCAACTAAATCAAAAGTATCAAATTTACATGTTGCACGCAAAACATTGATGACCTCTGGAATGGATTTTTGTTCGAAGGTGTTGTTAGGGTCGCTGGGTGAGAAATTTGGTGGTAACTCAGGTTCGGTTTTGGCTTGAATGTTTATGATAATTTGAAAAAATGTAAACTTTTGGTGAAAATGAGTTTAGGTGAAAAATTGGTGTCACTATGTATTTGTGAAAAATGGCGCTTATTTGTGATGAAATTGGAAAAAAACGATTATTGTGAAGAGTAAGGAAGGTGAAGGAAACATAATATAGAACTGAATGCATTTCAAGAAAATGGTTTTTTATACTTTATCTATTTCTCTCTGCACATTTACCATTTCTATGCATACAAATTTTTTTTAACTATATTGATATTAATATTGATATACATGTAGAATGGATTAATTGGGCAATGAATTGATTAAGGTAAGCAAATAACTAAATAAAGCATAAGCATGTGAATAGAGCATAATATCCAGTTGCTAAAGGAGTTGTGTTCTTAACTATGCCATACTCTAATTGCGCATTTTAATAACAAGAGACTAGTTAGTGTGGTATTCCAATTTCAACATGTTCTAGGTCAACCATTAGTTTGAGCATGCTGAACCAAACACTAGTAGTCTCGCTAGTTCAGAGAACTAATATTATTAACCATTAAAGCAGGAAAATTACAGTTCTAGTCAAGCATATTGAATTCAATATTCATCAAGTAACATTCATAAATAAATTTCTCTATAGCAAAAAAGAAAAGCACGCTTAATTTCCATATACCCCAAGGTGCACCTTGACCATCCGTGGCCCCGTAGTCCCACGGTTGTGTGTTGGCAAAAACTTCAGGAGAATGATGAGCAACTTAATTTCTTGTCAAAGGAGAAATCTCCTCCATAGTTTTATTTCCTAACACACTGACTCGAGAATCCTTTTCTTCATTATCTTCAAAATCAGTAACCATAGGATCAGCATTAGGCTCTTCTCATTGTGTCCACTACCAGAACCATCTAAACTCATCATAAGTTTGGTATCATCATCCAACCTCGATACTCTTCCACATAGTTCTATATACTTTGTGTTCAAAGACTCATATAATGTCTGAACCTCCCGCTTCTTATCTCCTAAATCACTGTTTTCGTTCTCTAATCCAATAACCTCAATCTGAAGCTCCTCATGAACATTGCTATCACCCAACCATTTTTTCTTCAACACTCCAAAACTTCTTGCTCTAATTTACTATTCATTTCTCTCAACACACAAAGTTCATTATTTTCTTCAACCCACTTCTCCTTCATCTTCTTCAACTCAAAACTTCACACCCCAATTCCTCATTCTCTCTTATCACATCCAATTTCTTACCATAATCAACACATTTTTCCTTCAACTTCTTCACTTCACAATCCAACTCATCATTCATCATTCTTAGCTTTTCATCAGTATCTCTATAAAGCTAAACCATTTTTCTTCACTTTTTTCAAAAAACCTTAATAACTTTCTTGTACCGTTTTCCTTTCTCACAAAGTTCATATTTTTTCCTTTTCCTAAACTCCTTCTCACCTTGTACCCTAAAAAGTGCTTCCATTTGAAGCTTCTCTAGAATTTGAAGTTTTTCCATCTCAAAATTATTTTGCAACTATTCAATCTCTTCTCTTAATCTCATGTCTCTATTAACCAAAACACTTTCAACTAAATCAAAAGTATCAAATTTACATGTTGCACGCAAAACATTGATGACCACTGGAATGGATTTTTGTTCGAAGGTGTTGTTAGGGTCGCTGGGTGAGAAATTTGGTGGTATCTCAGGTTCGGTTTTGGGTTGAATGTTCATGATAATTTGAAAAAATGTAAACTTTTGGTGAAAATGAGTTTAGGTGAAAAATTGGTGTCACTATGTATTTGTGAAAAATGGCGCTTATTTGTGATGAAATTGGAAAAAAACGATTATTGTGAAGAGTAAGGAAGGTGAAGGAAACATAATATAGAACTGAATGCATTTCAAGAAAATGGTTTTTTATACTTTATCTATTTCTCTCTGCACATTTACCATTTCTATGCATACAAATTTTTTTTAACTATATTGATATTAATACTGATATACATGTAGATTGGATTAATTGGGCAATGAATTGATTAAGGTAAGCAAATAACTAAATAAAGCATAAGCATGTGAATAGAGCATAGTATCCAGTTGCTAAAGGAGTTGTGTTCTTAACTATGCCATACTCTAATTGCGCATTTTAATAACAAGAGACTAGTTAGTGTGGTATTCCAATTTCAACATGTTCTAGGTCAACCATTAGTTTGAGCATGCTGAACCAAACACTAGTAGTCTCGCTAGTTCAGAGAACTAATATTATTAACCATTAAAGCAGGAAAATTACAGTTCTAGTCAAGCATATTGAATTCAATATTCATCAAGTAACATTCATAAATAAATTTCTCTATAGCAAAAAAGAAAAGCACGCTTAGTTTCCATATACCCCAAGGTGCACCTTGACCATCCGTGGCCCCGTAGTCCCACGGTTGTGTGTTGGCAAAAACTTCAGGAGAATGATGAGCAACTTAATTTCTTGTCAAAGGAGAAATCTCCTCCATAGTTTTATTTCCTAACACACTGACTCGAGAATCCTTTTCTTCATTATCTTCAAAATCAGTAACCATAGGATCAGCATTAGGCTCTTCTCATTGTGTCCACTACCAGAACCATCTAAACTCATCATAAGTTTGGTATCATCATCCAACCTCGATACTCTTCCACATAGTTCTATATACTTTGTGTTCAAAGACTCATATAATGTCTGAACCTCCCGCTTCTTATCTCCTAAATCACTGTTTTCGTTCTCTAATCCAATAACCTCAATTTGAAGCTCCTCATGAACATTGCTATCACCCAACCATTTTTTCTTCAACACTCCAAAACTTCTTGCTCTAATTTACTATTCATTTCTCTCAACACACAAAGTTCATTATTTTCTTCAACCCACTTCTCCTTCATCTTCTTCAACTCAAAACTTCACACCCCAATTCCTCATTCTCTCTTATCACATCCAATTTCTTACCATAATCAACACATTTTTCCTTCAACTTCTTCACTTCACAATCCAACTCATCATTCATCATTCTTAGCTTTTCATCAGTATCTCTATAAAGCTAAACCATTTTTCTTCACTTTTTTCAAAAAACCTTAATAACTTTCTTGTACCGTTTTCCTTTCTCACAAAGTTCATATTTTTTCCTTTTCCTAAACTCCTTCTCACCTTGTACCCTAAAAAGTGCTTCCATTTGAAGCTTCTCTAGAAACTGAAGTTTTTCCATCTCAAAATTATTTTGCAACTATTCAATCTCTTCTCTTAATCTCATGTCTCTATTAACCAAAACACTTTCAACTAAATCAAAAGTATCAAATTTACATGTTGCACGCAAAACATTGATGACCACTGGAATGGATTTTTGTTCGAAGGTGTTGTTAGGGTCGCTGGGTGAGAAATTTGGTGGTATCTCAGGTTCGGTTTTGGGTTGAATGTTCATGATAATTTGAAAAAATGTAAACTTTTGGTGAAAATGAGTTTAGGTGAAAAATTGGTGTCACTACGTATTTGTGAAAAATGGCGCTTATTTGTGATGAAATTGGAAAAAAACGATTATTGTGAAGAGTAAGGAAGGTGAAGGAAACATAATATAGAACTGAATGCATTTCAAGAAAATGGTTTTTTATACTTTATCTATTTCTCTCTGCACATTTACCATTTCTATGCATACAAATTTTTTTTAACTATATTGATATTAATACTGATATACATGTAGATTGGATTAATTGGGCAATGAATTGATTAAGGTAAGCAAATAACTAAATAAAGCATAAGCATGTGAATAGAGCATAGTATCCAGTTGCTAAAGGAGTTGTGTTCTTAACTATGCCATACTCTAATTGCGCATTTTAATAACAAGAGACTAGTTAGTGTGGTATTCCAATTTCAACATGTTCTAGGTCAACCATTAGTTTGAGCATGCTGAACCAAACACTAGTAGTCTCGCTAGTTCAGAGAACTAATATTATTAACCATTAAAGCAGGAAAATTACAGTTCTAGTCAAGCATATTGAATTCAATATTCATCAAGTAACATTCATAAATAAATTTCTCTATAGCAAAAAAGAAAAGCACGCTTAATTTCCATATACCCCAAGGTGCACCTTGACCATCCGTGGCCCCGTAGTCCCACGGTTGTGTGTTGGCAAAAACTTCAGGAGAATGATGAGCAACTTAATTTCTTGTCAAAGGAGAAATCTCCTCCATAGTTTTATTTCCTAACACACTGACTCGAGAATCCTTTTCTTCATTATCTTCAAAATCAGTAACCATAGGATCAGCATTAGGCTCTTCTCATTGTGTCCACTACCAGAACCATCTAAACTCATCATAAGTTTGGTATCATCATCCAACCTCGATACTCTTCCACATAGTTCTATATACTTTGTGTTCAAAGACTCATATAATGTCTGAACCTCCCGCTTCTTATCTCCTAAATCACTGTTTTCGTTCTCTAATCCAATAACCTCAATTTGAAGCTCCTCATGAACATTGCTATCACCCAACCATTTTTTCTTCAACACTCCAAAACTTCTTGCTCTAATATACTATTCATTTCTCTCAACACACAAAGTTCATTATTTTCTTCAACCCACTTCTCCTTCATCTTCTTCAACTCAAAACTTCACACCCCAATTCCTCATTCTCTCTTCTTATCACATCCAATTTCTTACCATAATCAACACATTTTTCCTTCAACTTCTTCACTTCACAATCCAACTCATCATTCATCATTCTTAGCTTTTCATCAGTATCTCTATAAAGCTAAACCATTTTTCTTCACTTTTTTCAAAAAACCTTAATAACTTTCTTGTACCGTTTTCCTTTCTCACAAAGTTCATATTTTTTCCTTTTCCTAAACTCCTTCTCACCTTGTATCCTAAAAAGTGCTTCCATTTGAAGCTTCTCTAGAAACTGAAGTTTTTCCATCTCAAAATTATTTTGCAACTATTCAATCTCTTCTCTTAATCTCATGTCTCTATTAACCAAAACACTTTCAACTAAATCAAAAGTATCAAATTTACATGTTGCACGCAAAACATTGATGACCACTGGAATGGATTTTTGTTCGAAGGTGTTGTTAGGGTCGCTGGGTGAGAAATTTGGTGGTAACTCAGGTTCGGTTTTGGGTTGAATGTTCATGATAATTTGAAAAAATGTAAACTTTTGGTGAAAATGAGTTTAGGTGAAAAATTGGTGTCACTATGTATTTGTGAAAAATGGCGCTTATTTGTGATGAAATTGGAAAAAAACGATTATTGTGAAGAGTAAGGAAGGTGAAGGAAACATAATATAGAACTGAATGTATTTCAAGAAAATGGTTTTTTATACTTTATCTATTTCTCTCTGCACATTTACCATTTCTATGCATACAAATTTTTTTTAACTATATTGATATTAATATTGATATACATGTAGAATGGATTAATTGGGCAATGAATTGATTAAGGTAAGCAAATAACTAAATAAAGCATAAGCATGTGAATAGATCATAATATCCAGTTGCTAAAGGAGTTGTGTTCTTAACTATGCCATACTCTAATTGCGCATTTTAATAACAAGAGACTAGTTAGTGTGGTATTCCAATTTCAACATGTTCTAGGTCAACCATTAGTTTGAGCATGCTGAACCAAACACTAGTAGTCTCGCTAGTTCAGAGAACTAATATTATTAACCATTAAAGCAGGAAAATTACAGTTCTAGTCAAGCATATTGAATTCAATATTCATCAAGTAACATTCATAAATAAATTTCTCTATAGCAAAAAAGAAAAGCACGCTTAATTTCCATATACCCCAAGGTGCACCTTGACCATCCGTGGCCCCGTAGTCCCACGGTTGTGTGTTGGCAAAAACTTCAGGAGAATGATGAGCAACTTAATTTCTTGTCAAAGGAGAAATCTCCTCCATAGTTTTATTTCCTAACACACTGACTCGAGAATCCTTTTCTTCATTATCTTCAAAATCAGTAACCATAGGATCAGCATTAGGCTCTTCTCATTGTGTCCACTACCAGAACCATCTAAACTCATCATAAGTTTGGTATCATCATCCAACCTCGATACTCTTCCACATAGTTCTATATACTTTGTGTTCAAAGACTCATATAATGTCTGAACCTCCCGCTTCTTATCTCCTAAATCACTGTTTTCGTTCTCTAATCCAATAACCTCAATTTGAAGCTCCTCATGAACATTGCTATCACCCAACCATTTTTTCTTCAACACTCCAAAACTTCTTGCTCTAATTTACTATTCATTTCTCTCAACACACAAAGTTCATTATTTTCTTCAACCCACTTCTCCTTCATCTTCTTCAACTCAAAACTTCACACCCCAATTCCTCATTCTCTCTTATCACATCCAATTTCTTACCATAATCAACACATTTTTCCTTCAACTTCTTCACTTCACAATCCAACTCATCATTCATCATTCTTAGCTTTTCATCAGTATCTCTATAAAGCTAAACCATTTTTCTTCACTTTTTTCAAAAAACCTTAATAACTTTCTTGTACCGTTTTCCTTTCTCACAAAGTTCATATTTTTTCCTTTTCCTAAACTCCTTCTCACCTTGTATCCTAAAAAGTGCTTCCATTTGAAGCTTCTCTAGAAACTGAAGTTTTTCCATCTCAAAATTATTTTGCAACTATTCAATCTCTTCTCTTAATCTCATGTCTCTATTAACCAAAACACTTTCAACTAAATCAAAAGTATCAAATTTACATGTTGCACGCAAAACATTGATGACCACTGGAATGGATTTTTGTTCGAAGGTGTTGTTAGGGTCGCTGGGTGAGAAATTTGGTGGTAACTCAGGTTCGGTTTTGGGTTGAATGTTCATGATAATTTGAAAAAATGTAAACTTTTGGTGAAAATGAGTTTAGGTGAAAAATTGGTGTCACTATGTATTTGTGAAAAATGGCGCTTATTTGTGATGAAATTGGAAAAAAACGATTATTGTGAAGAGTAAGGAAGGTGAAGGAAACATAATATAGAACTGAATGCATTTCAAGAAAATGGTTTTTTATACTTTATCTATTTCTCTCTGCACATTTACCATTTCTATGCATACAAATTTTTTTTAACTATATTGATATTAATATTGATATACATGTAGATTGGATTAATTGGGCAATGAATTGATTAAGGTAAGCAAATAACTAAATAAAGCATAAGCATGTGAATAGAGCATAATATCCAGTTGCTAAAGGAGTTGTGTTCTTAACTATGCCATACTCTAATTGCGCATTTTAATAACAAGAGACTAGTTAGTGTGGTATTCCAATTTCAACATGTTCTAGGTCAACCATTAGTTTGAGCATGCTGAACCAAACACTAGTAGTCTCGCTAGTTCAGAGAACTAATATTATTAACCATTAAAGCAGGAAAATTACAGTTCTAGCCAAGCATATTGAATTCAATATTCATCAAGTAACATTCATAAATAAATTTCTCTATAGCAAAAAAGAAAAGCACGCTTAATTTCCATATACCCCAAGGTGCACCTTGACCATCCGTGGCCCCGTAGTCCCACGGTTGTGTGTTGGCAAAAACTTCAGGAGAATGATGAGCAACTTAATTTCTTGTCAAAGGAGAAATCTCCTCCATAGTTTTATTTCCTAACACACTGACTCGAGAATCCTTTTCTTCATTATCTTCAAAATCAGTAACCATAGGATCAGCATTAGGCTCTTCTCATTGTGTCCACTACCAGAACCATCTAAACTCATCATAAGTTTGGTATCATCATCCAACCTCGATACTCTTCCACATAGTTCTATATACTTTGTGTTCAAAGACTCATATAATGTCTGAACCTCCCGCTTCTTATCTCCTAAATCACTGTTTTCGTTCTCTAATCCAATAACCTCAATTTGAAGCTCCTCATGAACATTGCTATCACCCAACCATTTTTTCTTCAACACTCCAAAACTTCTTGCTCTAATATACTATTCATTTCTCTCAACACACAAAGTTCATTATTTTCTTCAACCCACTTCTCCTTCATCTTTTTCAACTCAAAACTTCACACCCCAATTCCTCATTCTCTCTTCTTATCACATCCAATTTCTTACCATAATCAACACATTTTTCCTTCAACTTCTTCACTTCACAATCCAACTCATCATTCATCATTCTTAGCTTTTCATCAGTATCTCTATAAAGCTAAACCATTTTTCTTCACTTTTTTCAAAAAACCTTAATAACTTTCTTGTACCGTTTTCCTTTCTCACAAAGTTCATATTTTTTCCTTTTCCTAAACTCCTTCTCACCTTGTATCCTAAAAAGTGCTTCCATTTGAAGCTTCTCTAGAAACTGAAGTTTTTCCATCTCAAAATTATTTTGCAACTATTCAATCTCTTCTCTTAATCTCATGTCTCTATTAACCAAAACACTTTCAACTAAATCAAAAGTATCAAATTTACATGTTGCACGCAAAACATTGATGACCACTGGAATGGATTTTTGTTCGAAGGTGTTGTTAGGGTCGCTGGGTGAGAAATTTGGTGGTAACTCAGGTTCGGTTTTGGGTTGAATGTTCATGATAATTTGAAAAAATGTAAACTTTTGGTGAAAATGAGTTTAGGTGAAAAATTGGTGTCACTATGTATTTGTGAAAAATGGCGCTTATTTGTGATGAAATTGGAAAAAAACGATTATTGTGAAGAGTAAGGAAGGTGAAGGAAACATAATATAGAACTGAATGCATTTCAAGAAAATGGTTTTTTATACTTTATCTATTTCTCTCTGCACATTTACCATTTCTATGCATACAAATTTTTTTTAACTATATTGATATTAATATTGATATACATGTAGAATGGATTAATTGGGCAATGAATTGATTAAGGTAAGCAAATAACTAAATAAAGCATAAGCATGTGAATAGAGCATAATATCCAGTTGCTAAAGGAGTTGTGTTCTTAACTATGCCATACTCTAATTGCGCATTTTAATAACAAGAGACTAGTTAGTGTGGTATTCCAATTTCAACATGTTCTAGGTCAACCATTAGTTTGAGCATGCTGAACCAAACACTAGTAGTCTCGCTAGTTCAGAGAACTAATATTATTAACCATTAAAGCAGGAAAATTACAGTTCTAGTCAAGCATATTGAATTCAATATTCATCAAGTAACATTCGTAAATAAATTTCTCTATAGCAAAAAAGAAAAGCACGCTTAATTTCCATATACCCCAAGGTGCACCTTGACCATCCGTGGCCCCGTAGTCCCACGGTTGTGTGTTGGCAAAAACTTCAGGAGAATGATGAGCAACTTAATTTCTTGTCAAAGGAGAAATCTCCTCCATAGTTTTATTTCCTAACACACTGACTCGAGAATCCTTTTCTTCATTATCTTCAAAATCAGTAACCATAGGATCAGCATTAGGCTCTTCTCATTGTGTCCACTACCAGAACCATCTAAACTCATCATAAGTTTGGTATCATCATCCAACCTCGATACTCTTCCACATAGTTCTATATACTTTGTGTTCAAAGACTCATATAATGTCTGAACCTCCCGCTTCTTATCTCCTAAATCACTGTTTTCGTTCTCTAATCCAATAACCTCAATTTGAAGCTCCTCATGAACATTGCTATCACCCAACCATTTTTTCTTCAACATCTTCGACTCCAAAACTTCTTGCTCTAATTTACTATTCATTTCTCTCAACACACAAAGTTCATTATTTTCTTCAACCCACTTCTCCTTCATCTTCTTCAACTCAAAACTTCACACCCCAATTCCTCATTCTCTCTTCTTATCACATCCAATTTCTTACCATAATCAACACATTTTTCCTTCAACTTCTTCACTTCACAATCCAACTCATCATTCATCATTCTTAGCTTTTCATCAGTATCTCTATAAAGCTAAACCATTTTTCTTCACTTTTTTCAAAAAACCTTAATAACTTTCTTGTACCGTTTTCCTTTCTCACAAAGTTCATATTTTTTCCTTTTCCTAAACTCCTTCTCACCTTGTACCCTAAAAAGTGCTTCCATTTGAAGCTTCTCTAGAATTTGAAGTTTTTCCATCTCAAAATTATTTTGCAACTATTCAATCTCTTCTCTTAATCTCATGTCTCTATTAACCAAAACACTTTCAACTAAATCAAAAGTATCAAATTTACATGTTGCACGCAAAACATTGATGACCACTGGAATGGATTTTTGTTCGAAGGTGTTGTTAGGGTCGCTGGGTGAGAAATTTGGTGGTATCTCAGGTTCGGTTTTGGGTTGAATGTTCATGATAATTTGAAAAAATGTAAACTTTTGGTGAAAATGAGTTTAGGTGAAAAATTGGTGTCACTATGTATTTGTGAAAAATGGCGCTTATTTGTGATGAAATTGGAAAAAAACGATTATTGTGAAGAGTAAGGAAGGTGAAGGAAACATAATATAGAACTGAATGCATTTCAAGAAAATGGTTTTTTATACTTTATCTATTTCTCTCTGCACATTTACCATTTCTATGCATACAAATTTTTTTTAACTATATTGATATTAATACTGATATACATGTAGATTGGATTAATTGGGCAATGAATTGATTAAGGTAAGCAAATAACTAAATAAAGCATAAGCATGTGAATAGAGCATAGTATCCAGTTGCTAAAGGAGTTGTGTTCTTAACTATGCCATACTCTAATTGCGCATTTTAATAACAAGAGACTAGTTAGTGTGGTATTCCAATTTCAACATGTTCTAGGTCAACCATTAGTTTGAGCATGCTGAACCAAACACTAGTAGTCTCGCTAGTTCAGAGAACTAATATTATTAACCATTAAAGCAGGAAAATTACAGTTCTAGTCAAGCATATTGAATTCAATATTCATCAAGTAACATTCATAAATAAATTTCTCTATAGCAAAAAAGAAAAGCACGCTTAATTTCCATATACCCCAAGGTGCACCTTGACCATCCGTGGCCCCGTAGTCCCACGGTTGTGTGTTGGCAAAAACTTCAGGAGAATGATGAGCAACTTAATTTCTTGTCAAAGGAGAAATCTCCTCCATAGTTTTATTTCCTAACACACTGACTCGAGAATCCTTTTCTTCATTATCTTCAAAATCAGTAACCATAGGATCAGCATTAGGCTCTTCTCATTGTGTCCACTACCAGAACCATCTAAACTCATCATAAGTTTGGTATCATCATCCAACCTCGATACTCTTCCACATAGTTCTATATACTTTGTGTTCAAAGACTCATATAATGTCTGAACCTCCCGCTTCTTATCTCCTAAATCACTGTTTTCGTTCTCTAATCCAATAACCTCAATTTGAAGCTCCTCATGAACATTGCTATCACCCAACCATTTTTTCTTCAACATCTTCGACTCCAAAACTTCTTGCTCTAATTTACTATTCATTTCTCTCAACACACAAAGTTCATTATTTTCTTCAACCCACTTCTCCTTCATCTTCTTCAACTCAAAACTTCACACCCCAATTCCTCATTCTCTCTTCTTATCACATCCAATTTCTTACCATAATCAACACATTTTTCCTTCAACTTCTTCACTTCACAATCCAACTCATCATTCATCATTCTTAGCTTTTCATCAGTATCTCTATAAAGCTAAACCATTTTTCTTCACTTTTTTCAAAAAACCTTAATAACTTTCTTGTACCGTTTTCCTTTCTCACAAAGTTCATATTTTTTCCTTTTCCTAAACTCCTTCTCACCTTGTACCCTAAAAAGTGCTTCCATTTGAAGCTTCTCTAGAAACTGAAGTATCTCCATTTCAAAATTATTTTGCAACTATTCAATCTCTTCTCTTAATCTCATGTCTCTATTAACCAAAACACTTTCAACTAAATCAAAAGTATCAAATTTACATGTTGCACGCAAAACATTGATGACCACTGGAATGGATTTTTGTTCGAAGGTGTTGTTAGGGTCGCTGGGTGAGAAATTTGGTGGTATCTCAGGTTCGGTTTTGGGTTGAATGTTCATGATAATTTGAAAAAATGTAAACTTTTGGTGAAAATGAGTTTAGGTGAAAAATTGGTGTCACTATGTATTTGTGAAAAATGGCGCTTATTTGTGATGAAATTGGAAAAAAACGATTATTGTGAAGAGTAAGGAAGGTGAAGGAAACATAATATAGAACTGAATGCATTTCAAGAAAATGGTTTTTTATACTTTATCTATTTCTCTCTGCACATTTACCATTTCTATGCATACAAATTTTTTTTAACTATATTGATATTAATACTGATATACATGTAGATTGGATTAATTGGGCAATGAATTGATTAAGGTAAGCAAATAACTAAATAAAGCATAAGCATGTGAATAGAGCATAGTATCCAGTTGCTAAAGGAGTTGTGTTCTTAACTATGCCATACTCTAATTGCGCATTTTAATAACAAGAGACTAGTTAGTGTGGTATTCCAATTTCAACATGTTCTAGGTCAACCATTAGTTTGAGCATGCTGAACCAAACACTAGTAGTCTCGCTAGTTCAGAGAACTAATATTATTAACCATTAAAGCAGGAAAATTACAGTTCTAGTCAAGCATATTGAATTCAATATTCATCAAGTAACATTCATAAATAAATTTCTCTATAGCAAAAAAGAAAAGCACGCTTAATTTCCATATACCCCAAGGTGCACCTTGACCATCCGTGGCCCCGTAGTCCCACGGTTGTGTGTTGGCAAAAACTTCAGGAGAATGATGAGCAACTTAATTTCTTGTCAAAGGAGAAATCTCCTCCATAGTTTTATTTCCTAACACACTGACTCGAGAATCCTTTTCTTCATTATCTTCAAAATCAGTAACCATAGGATCAGCATTAGGCTCTTCTCATTGTGTCCACTACCAGAACCATCTAAACTCATCATAAGTTTGGTATCATCATCCAACCTCGATACTCTTCCACATAGTTCTATATACTTTGTGTTCAAAGACTCATATAATGTCTGAACCTCCCGCTTCTTATCTCCTAAATCACTGTTTTCGTTCTCTAATCCAATAACCTCAATCTGAAGCTCCTCATGAACATTGCTATCACCCAACCATTTTTTCTTCAACATCTTCGACTCCAAAACTTCTTGCTCTAATTTACTATTCATTTCTCTCAACACACAAAGTTCATTATTTTCTTCAACCCACTTCTCCTTCATCTTCTTCAACTCAAAACTTCACACCCCAATTCCTCATTCTCTCTTCTTATCACATCCAATTTCTTACCATAATCAACACATTTTTCCTTCAACTTCTTCACTTCACAATCCAACTCATCATTCATCATTCTTAGCTTTTCATCAGTATCTCTATAAAGCTAAACCATTTTTCTTCACTTTTTTCAAAAAACCTTAATAACTTTCTTGTACCGTTTTCCTTTCTCACAAAGTTCATATTTTTTCCTTTTCCTAAACTCCTTCTCACCTTGTATCCTAAAAAGTGCTTCCATTTGAAACTTCTCTAGAAACTGAAGTATCTCCATTTCAAAATTATTTTGCAACTATTCAATCTCTTCTCTTAATCTCATGTCTCTATTAACCAAAACACTTTCAACTAAATCAAAAGTATCAAATTTACATGTTGCACGCAAAACATTGATGACCTCTGGAATGGATTTTTGTTCGAAGGTGTTGTTAGGGTCGCTGGGTGAGAAATTTGGTGGTAACTCAGGTTCGGTTTTGGCTTGAATGTTTATGATAATTTGAAAAAATGTAAACTTTTGGTGAAAATGAGTTTAGGTGAAAAATTGGTGTCACTATGTATTTGTGAAAAATGGCGCTTATTTGTGATGAAATTGGAAAAAAACGATTATTGTGAAGAGTAAGGAAGGTGAAGGAAACATAATATAGAACTGAATGCATTTCAAGAAAATGGTTTTTTATACTCTATTTGTTTCTCTCTGCACATTTACCATTTCTATGCATACAAAATTTGTTTAACTATATTGATATTAATATTGATATACATGTAGAATGGATTAATTGGGCAATCAATGGATTAAGGTAAGCAAATAACTAAATAAAGCATAAGCATGTGAATAGAGCATAATATCCAGTTGCTAAAGGAGTTGTGTTCTTAACTATGCCATACTCTAATTGCGCATTTTAATAACAAGAGACTAGTTAGTGTGGTATTCCAATTTCAACATGTTCTAGGTCAACCATTAGTTTGAGCATGCTGAACCAAACACTAGTAGTCTCGCTAGTTCAGAGAACTAATATTATTAACCATTAAAGCAGGAAAATTACAGTTCTAGTCAAGCATATTGAATTCAATATTCATCAAGTAACATTCATAAATAAATTTCTCTATAGCAAAAAAGAAAAGCACGCTTAATTTCCATATACCCCAAGGTGCACCTTGACCATCCGTGGCCCCGTAGTCCCACGGTTGTGTGTTGGCAAAAACTTCAGGAGAATGATGAGCAACTTAATTTCTTGTCAAAGGAGAAATCTCCTCCATAGTTTTATTTCCTAACACACTGACTCGAGAATCCTTTTCTTCATTATCTTCAAAATCAGTAACCATAGGATCAGCATTAGGCTCTTCTCATTGTGTCCACTACCAGAACCATCTAAACTCATCATAAGTTTGGTATCATCATCCAACCTCGATACTCTTCCACATAGTTCTATATACTTTGTGTTCAAAGACTCATATAATGTCTGAACCTCCCGCTTCTTATCTCCTAAATCACTGTTTTCGTTCTCTAATCCAATAACCTCAATCTGAAGCTCCTCATGAACATTGCTATCACCCAACCATTTTTTCTTCAACATCTTCGACTCCAAAACTTCTTGCTCTAATTTACTATTCATTTCTCTCAACACACAAAGTTCATTATTTTCTTCAACCCACTTCTCCTTCATCTTCTTCAACTCAAAACTTCACACCCCAATTCCTCATTCTCTCTTCTTATCACATCCAATTTCTTACCATAATCAACACATTTTTCCTTCAACTTCTTCACTTCACAATCCAACTCATCATTCATCATTCTTAGCTTTTCATCAGTATCTCTATAAAGCTAAACCATTTTTCTTCACTTTTTTCGAAAAAAACCTTAATAACTTTCTTGTACCGTTTTCCTTTCTCACAAAGTTCATATTTTTTCCTTTTCCTAAACTCCTTCTCACCTTGTATCCTAAAAAGTGCTTCCATTTGAAACTTCTCTAGAAACTGAAGTATCTCCATTTTAAAATTATTTTGCAACTATTCAATCTCTTCTCTTAATCTCATGTCTCTATTAACCAAAACACTTTCAACTAAATCAAAAGTATCAAATTTACATGTTGCACGCAAAACATTGATGACCTCTGGAATGGATTTTTGTTCGAAGGTGTTGTTAGGGTCGCTGGGTGAGAAATTTGGTGGTAACTCAGGTTCGGTTTTGGCTTGAATGTTTATGATAATTTGAAAAAATGTAAACTTTTGGTGAAAATGAGTTTAGGTGAAAAATTGGTGTCACTATGTATTTGTGAAAAATGGCGCTTATTTGTGATGAAATTGGAAAAAAACGATTATTGTGAAGAGTAAGGAAGGTGAAGGAAACATAATATAGAACTGAATGCATTTCAAGAAAATGGTTTTTTATACTTTATCTATTTCTCTCTGCACATTTACCATTTCTATGCATACAAATTTTTTTTAACTATATTGATATTAATATTGATATACATGTAGAATGGATTAATTGGGCAATGAATTGATTAAGGTAAGCAAATAACTAAATAAAGCATAAGCATGTGAATAGAGCATAATATCCAGTTGCTAAAGGAGTTGTGTTCTTAACTATGCCATACTCTAATTGCCCATTTTAATAACAAGAGACTAGTTAGTGTGGTATTCCAATTTCAACATGTTCTAGGTCAACCATTAGTTTGAGCATGCTGAACCAAACACTAGTAGTCTCGCTAGTTCAGAGAACTAATATTATTAACCATTAAAGCAGGAAAATTACAGTTCTAGTCAAGCATATTGAATTCAATATTCATCAAGTAACATTCATAAATAAATTTCTCTATAGCAAAAAAGAAAAGCACGCTTAATTTCCATATACCCCAAGGTGCACCTTGACCATCCGTGGCCCCGTAGTCCCACGGTTGTGTGTTGGCAAAAACTTCAGGAGAATGATGAGCAACTTAATTTCTTGTCAAAGGAGAAATCTCCTCCATAGTTTTATTTCCTAACACACTGACTCGAGAATCCTTTTCTTCATTATCTTCAAAATCAGTAACCATAGGATCAACATTAGGCTCTTCTCATTGTGTCCACTACCAGAACCATCTAAACTCATCATAAGTTTGATATCATCATCCAACCTCGATACTCTTCCACATAGTTCTATATACTTTGTGTTCAAAGACTCATATAATGTCTGAACCTCCCGCTTCTTATCTCCTAAATCACTGTTTTCGTTCTCTAATCCAATAACCTCAATTTGAAGCTCCTCATGAACATTGCTATCACCCAACCATTTTTTCTTCAACACTCCAAAACTTCTTGCTCTAATATACTATTCATTTCTCTCAACACACAAAGTTCATTATTTTCTTCAACCCACTTCTCCTTCATCTTCTTCAACTCAAAACTTCACACCCCAATTCCTCATTCTCTCTTCTTATCACATCCAATTTCTTACCATAATCAACACATTTTTCCTTCAACTTCTTCACTTCACAATCCAACTCATCATTCATCATTCTTAGCTTTTCATCAGTATCTCTATAAAGCTAAACCATTTTTCTTCACTTTTTTCAAAAAACCTTAATAACTTTCTTGTACCGTTTTCCTTTCTCACAAAGTTCATATTTTTTCCTTTTCCTAAACTCCTTCTCACCTTGTACCCTAAAAAGTGCTTCCATTTGAAGCTTCTCTAGAAACTGAAGTTTTTCCATCTCAAAATTATTTTGCAACTATTCAATCTCTTCTCTTAATCTCATGTCTCTATTAACCAAAACACTTTCAACTAAATCAAAAGTATCAAATTTACATGTTGCACGCAAAACATTGATGACCACTGGAATGGATTTTTGTTCGAAGGTGTTGTTAGGGTCGCTGGGTGAGAAATTTGGTGGTAACTCAGGTTCGGTTTTGGGTTGAATGTTCATGATAATTTGAAAAAATGTAAACTTTTGGTGAAAATGAGTTTAGGTGAAAAATTGGTGTCACTATGTATTTGTGAAAAATGGCGCTTATTTGTGATGAAATTGGAAAAAAACGATTATTGTGAAGAGTAAGGAAGGTGAAGGAAACATAATATAGAACTGAATGCATTTCAAGAAAATGGTTTTTTATACTTTATCTATTTCTCTCTGCACATTTACCATTTCTATGCATACAAATTTTTTTTAACTATATTGATATTAATATTGATATACATGTAGATTGGATTAATTGGGCAATGAATTGATTAAGGTAAGCAAATAACTAAATAAAGCATAAGCATGTGAATAGAGCATAATATCCAGTTGCTAAAGGAGTTGTGTTCTTAACTATGCCATACTCTAATTGCGCATTTTAATAACAAGAGACTAGTTAGTGTGGTATTCCAATTTCAACATGTTCTAGGTCAACCATTAGTTTGAGCATGCTGAACCAAACACTAGTAGTCTCGCTAGTTCAGAGAACTAATATTATTAACCATTAAAGCAGGAAAATTACAGTTCTAGTCAAGCATATTGAATTCAATATTCATCAAGTAACATTCATAAATAAATTTCTCTATAGCAAAAAAGAAAAGCACGCTTAATTTCCATATACCCCAAGGTGCACCTTGACCATCCGTGGCCCCGTAGTCCCACGGTTGTGTGTTGGCAAAAACTTCAGGAGAATGATGAGCAACTTAATTTCTTGTCAAAGGAGAAATCTCCTCCATAGTTTTATTTCCTAACACACTGACTCGAGAATCCTTTTCTTCATTATCTTCAAAATCAGTAACCATAGGATCAGCATTAGGCTCTTCTCATTGTGTCCACTACCAGAACCATCTAAACTCATCATAAGTTTGGTATCATCATCCAACCTCGATACTCTTCCACATAGTTCTATATACTTTGTGTTCAAAGACTCATATAATGTCTGAACCTCCCGCTTCTTATCTCCTAAATCACTGTTTTCGTTCTCTAATCCAATAACCTCAATCTGAAGCTCCTCATGAACATTGCTATCACCCAACCATTTTTTCTTCAACATCTTCGACTCCAAAACTTCTTGCTCTAATTTACTATTCATTTCTCTCAACACACAAAGTTCATTATTTTCTTCAACCCACTTCTCCTTCATCTTCTTCAACTCAAAACTTCACACCCCAATTCCTCATTCTCTCTTCTTATCACATCCAATTTCTTACCATAATCAACACATTTTTCCTTCAACTTCTTCACTTCACAATCCAACTCATCATTCATCATTCTTAGCTTTTCATCAGTATCTCTATAAAGCTAAACCATTTTTCTTCACTTTTTTCAAAAAACCTTAATAACTTTCTTGTACCGTTTTCCTTTCTCACAAAGTTCATATTTTTTCCTTTTCCTAAACTCCTTCTCACCTTGTATCCTAAAAAGTGCTTCCATTTGAAACTTCTCTAGAAACTGAAGTATCTCCATTTCAAAATTATTTTGCAACTATTCAATCTCTTCTCTTAATCTCATGTCTCTATTAACCAAAACACTTTCAACTAAATCAAAAGTATCAAATTTACATGTTGCACGCAAAACATTGATGACCTCTGGAATGGATTTTTGTTCGAAGGTGTTGTTAGGGTCGCTGGGTGAGAAATTTGGTGGTAACTCAGGTTCGGTTTTGGCTTGAATGTTTATGATAATTTGAAAAAATGTAAACTTTTGGTGAAAATGAGTTTAGGTGAAAAATTGGTGTCACTATGTATTTGTGAAAAATGGCGCTTATTTGTGATGAAATTGGAAAAAAACGATTATTGTGAAGAGTAAGGAAGGTGAAGGAAACATAATATAGAACTGAATGCATTTCAAGAAAATGGTTTTTTATACTTTATTTGTTTCTCTCTGCACATTTACCATTTCTATGCATACAAAATTTGTTTAACTATATTGATATTAATATTGATATACATGTAGAATGGATTAATTGGGCAATCAATGGATTAAGGTAAGCAAATAACTAAATAAAGCATAAGCATGTGAATAGAGCATAATATCCAGTTGCTAAAGGAGTTGTGTTCTTAACTATGCCATACTCTAATTTCGCATTTTAATAACAAGAGACTAGTTAGTGTGGTATTCCAATTTCAACATGTTCTAGGTCAACCATTAGTTTGAGCATGCTGAACCAAACACTAGTAGTCTCGCTAGTTCAGAGAACTAATATTATTAACCATTAAAGCAGGAAAATTACAGTTCTAGTCAAGCATATTGAATTCAATATTCATCAAGTAACATTCATAAATAAATTTCTCTATAGCAAAAAAGAAAAGCACGCTTAATTTCCATATACCCCAAGGTGCACCTTGACCATCCGTGGCCCCGTAGTCCCACGGTTGTGTGTTGGCAAAAACTTCAGGAGAATGATGAGCAACTTAATTTCTTGTCAAAGGAGAAATCTCCTCCATAGTTTTATTTCCTAACACACTGACTCGAGAATCCTTTTCTTCATTATCTTCAAAATCAGTAACCATAGGATCAGCATTAGGCTCTTCTCATTGTGTCCACTACCAGAACCATCTAAACTCATCATAAGTTTGGTATCATCATCCAACCTCGATACTCTTCCACATAGTTCTATATACTTTGTGTTCAAAGACTCATATAATGTCTGAACCTCCCGCTTCTTATCTCCTAAATCACTGTTTTCGTTCTCTAATCCAATAACCTCAATCTGAAGCTCCTCATGAACATTGCTATCACCCAACCATTTTTTCTTCAACATCTTCGACTCCAAAACTTCTTGCTCTAATTTACTATTCATTTCTCTCAACACACAAAGTTCATTATTTTCTTCAACCCACTTCTCCTTCATCTTCTTCAACTCAAAACTTCACACCCCAATTCCTCATTCTCTCTTCTTATCACATCCAATTTCTTACCATAATCAACACATTTTTCCTTCAACTTCTTCACTTCACAATCCAACTCATCATTCATCATTCTTAGCTTTTCATCAGTATCTCTATAAAGCTAAACCATTTTTCTTCACTTTTTTCGAAAAAAACCTTAATAACTTTCTTGTACCGTTTTCCTTTCTCACAAAGTTCATATTTTTTCCTTTTCCTAAACTCCTTCTCACCTTGTATCCTAAAAAGTGCTTCCATTTGAAACTTCTCTAGAAACTGAAGTATCTCCATTTTAAAATTATTTTGCAACTATTCAATCTCTTCTCTTAATCTCATGTCTCTATTAACCAAAACACTTTCAACTAAATCAAAAGTATCAAATTTACATGTTGCACGCAAAACATTGATGACCTCTGGAATGGATTTTTGTTCGAAGGTGTTGTTAGGGTCGCTGGGTGAGAAATTTGGTGGTAACTCAGGTTCGGTTTTGGCTTGAATGTTTATGATAATTTGAAAAAATGTAAACTTTTGGTGAAAATGAGTTTAGGTGAAAAATTGGTGTCACTATGTATTTGTGAAAAATGGCGCTTATTTGTGATGAAATTGGAAAAAAACGATTATTGTGAAGAGTAAGGAAGGTGAAGGAAACATAATATAGAACTGAATGCATTTCAAGAAAATGGTTTTTTATACTTTATCTATTTCTCTCTGCACATTTACCATTTCTATGCATACAAATTTTTTTTAACTATATTGATATTAATATTGATATACATGTAGAATGGATTAATTGGGCAATGAATTGATTAAGGTAAGCAAATAACTAAATAAAGCATAAGCATGTGAATAGAGCATAATATCCAGTTGCTAAAGGAGTTGTGTTCTTAACTATGCCATACTCTAATTGCCCATTTTAATAACAAGAGACTAGTTAGTGTGGTATTCCAATTTCAACATGTTCTAGGTCAACCATTAGTTTGAGCATGCTGAACCAAACACTAGTAGTCTCGCTAGTTCAGAGAACTAATATTATTAACCATTAAAGCAGGAAAATTACAGTTCTAGTCAAGCATATTGAATTCAATATTCATCAAGTAACATTCATAAATAAATTTCTCTATAGCAAAAAAGAAAAGCACGCTTAATTTCCATATACCCCAAGGTGCACCTTGACCATCCGTGGCCCCGTAGTCCCACGGTTGTGTGTTGGCAAAAACTTCAGGAGAATGATGAGCAACTTAATTTCTTGTCAAAGGAGAAATCTCCTCCATAGTTTTATTTCCTAACACACTGACTCGAGAATCCTTTTCTTCATTATCTTCAAAATCAGTAACCATAGGATCAACATTAGGCTCTTCTCATTGTGTCCACTACCAGAACCATCTAAACTCATCATAAGTTTGATATCATCATCCAACCTCGATACTCTTCCACATAGTTCTATATACTTTGTGTTCAAAGACTCATATAATGTCTGAACCTCCCGCTTCTTATCTCCTAAATCACTGTTTTCGTTCTCTAATCCAATAACCTCAATTTGAAGCTCCTCATGAACATTGCTATCACCCAACCATTTTTTCTTCAACACTCCAAAACTTCTTGCTCTAATATACTATTCATTTCTCTCAACACACAAAGTTCATTATTTTCTTCAACCCACTTCTCCTTCATCTTCTTCAACTCAAAACTTCACACCCCAATTCCTCATTCTCTCTTCTTATCACATCCAATTTCTTACCATAATCAACACATTTTTCCTTCAACTTCTTCACTTCACAATCCAACTCATCATTCATCATTCTTAGCTTTTCATCAGTATCTCTATAAAGCTAAACCATTTTTCTTCACTTTTTTCAAAAAACCTTAATAACTTTCTTGTACCGTTTTCCTTTCTCACAAAGTTCATATTTTTTCCTTTTCCTAAACTCCTTCTCACCTTGTACCCTAAAAAGTGCTTCCATTTGAAGCTTCTCTAGAAACTGAAGTTTTTCCATCTCAAAATTATTTTGCAACTATTCAATCTCTTCTCTTAATCTCATGTCTCTATTAACCAAAACACTTTCAACTAAATCAAAAGTATCAAATTTACATGTTGCACGCAAAACATTGATGACCACTGGAATGGATTTTTGTTCGAAGGTGTTGTTAGGGTCGCTGGGTGAGAAATTTGGTGGTAACTCAGGTTCGGTTTTGGGTTGAATGTTCATGATAATTTGAAAAAATGTAAACTTTTGGTGAAAATGAGTTTAGGTGAAAAATTGGTGTCACTATGTATTTGTGAAAAATGGCGCTTATTTGTGATGAAATTGGAAAAAAACGATTATTGTGAAGAGTAAGGAAGGTGAAGGAAACATAATATAGAACTGAATGCATTTCAAGAAAATGGTTTTTTATACTTTATCTATTTCTCTCTGCACATTTACCATTTCTATGCATACAAATTTTTTTTAACTATATTGATATTAATATTGATATACATGTAGATTGGATTAATTGGGCAATGAATTGATTAAGGTAAGCAAATAACTAAATAAAGCATAAGCATGTGAATAGAGCATAATATCCAGTTGCTAAAGGAGTTGTGTTCTTAACTATGCCATACTCTAATTGCGCATTTTAATAACAAGAGACTAGTTAGTGTGGTATTCCAATTTCAACATGTTCTAGGTCAACCATTAGTTTGAGCATGCTGAACCAAACACTAGTAGTCTCGCTAGTTCAGAGAACTAATATTATTAACCATTAAAGCAGGAAAATTACAGTTCTAGTCAAGCATATTGAATTCAATATTCATCAAGTAACATTCATAAATAAATTTCTCTATAGCAAAAAAGAAAAGCACGCTTAATTTCCATATACCCCAAGGTGCACCTTGACCATCCGTGGCCCCGTAGTCCCACGGTTGTGTGTTGGCAAAAACTTCAGGAGAATGATGAGCAACTTAATTTCTTGTCAAAGGAGAAATCTCCTCCATAGTTTTATTTCCTAACACACTGACTCGAGAATCCTTTTCTTCATTATCTTCAAAATCAGTAACCATAGGATCAGCATTAGGCTCTTCTCATTGTGTCCACTACCAGAACCATCTAAACTCATCATAAGTTTGGTATCATCATCCAACCTCGATACTCTTCCACATAGTTCTATATACTTTGTGTTCAAAGACTCATATAATGTCTGAACCTCCCGCTTCTTATCTCCTAAATCACTGTTTTCGTTCTCTAATCCAATAACCTCAATCTGAAGCTCCTCATGAACATTGCTATCACCCAACCATTTTTTCTTCAACATCTTCGACTCCAAAACTTCTTGCTCTAATTTACTATTCATTTCTCTCAACACACAAAGTTCATTATTTTCTTCAACCCACTTCTCCTTCATCTTCTTCAACTCAAAACTTCACACCCCAATTCCTCATTCTCTCTTCTTATCACATCCAATTTCTTACCATAATCAACACATTTTTCCTTCAACTTCTTCACTTCACAATCCAACTCATCATTCATCATTCTTAGCTTTTCATCAGTATCTCTATAAAGCTAAACCATTTTTCTTCACTTTTTTCAAAAAACCTTAATAACTTTCTTGTACCGTTTTCCTTTCTCACAAAGTTCATATTTTTTCCTTTTCCTAAACTCCTTCTCACCTTGTATCCTAAAAAGTGCTTCCATTTGAAACTTCTCTAGAAACTGAAGTATCTCCATTTCAAAATTATTTTGCAACTATTCAATCTCTTCTCTTAATCTCATGTCTCTATTAACCAAAACACTTTCAACTAAATCAAAAGTATCAAATTTACATGTTGCACGCAAAACATTGATGACCTCTGGAATGGATTTTTGTTCGAAGGTGTTGTTAGGGTCGCTGGGTGAGAAATTTGGTGGTAACTCAGGTTCGGTTTTGGCTTGAATGTTTATGATAATTTGAAAAAATGTAAACTTTTGGTGAAAATGAGTTTAGGTGAAAAATTGGTGTCACTATGTATTTGTGAAAAATGGCGCTTATTTGTGATGAAATTGGAAAAAAACGATTATTGTGAAGAGTAAGGAAGGTGAAGGAAACATAATATAGAACTGAATGCATTTCAAGAAAATGGTTTTTTATACTTTATTTGTTTCTCTCTGCACATTTACCATTTCTATGCATACAAAATTTGTTTAACTATATTGATATTAATATTGATATACATGTAGAATGGATTAATTGGGCAATCAATGGATTAAGGTAAGCAAATAACTAAATAAAGCATAAGCATGTGAATAGAGCATAATATCCAGTTGCTAAAGGAGTTGTGTTCTTAACTATGCCATACTCTAATTTCGCATTTTAATAACAAGAGACTAGTTAGTGTGGTATTCCAATTTCAACATGTTCTAGGTCAACCATTAGTTTGAGCATGCTGAACCAAACACTAGTAGTCTCGCTAGTTCAGAGAACTAATATTATTAACCATTAAAGCAGGAAAATTACAGTTCTAGTCAAGCATATTGAATTCAATATTCATCAAGTAACATTCATAAATAAATTTCTCTATAGCAAAAAAGAAAAGCACGCTTAATTTCCATATACCCCAAGGTGCACCTTGACCATCCGTGGCCCCGTAGTCCCACGGTTGTGTGTTGGCAAAAACTTCAGGAGAATGATGAGCAACTTAATTTCTTGTCAAAGGAGAATGAAGGCCGACACTCGTCCTGTAGCAAAATGATAAATAACTCGGTGGTAATCAAGTGTGAAACTTGTAGTTTGAAAAAAGACCGAGTGGCATAGCACTATACTTATGTCAACTGGATAACTAATACGGTCAAAGGCCGAGTTGCATAGCACCACACTTTCACTAAATTAATAAAGCTGAGACAAACGATCTTGGAAAATAAAAAACAACATTTTTCAACATCATGAAGCAACGGAGCTTGTTGTAGTTTCCTTCAACTTTTCTTACGAGCAACGACAATGTGGGCCTTCCACTCGGCATCAATCACACGAGTCACCCTCCCTGTACAACAAAAACTATTCACATCTGAATAAATATTAACGGTATCTTTTTGATGACTGTACACTCAGCAACAATAGGGATGGTTGGTCACATGTTGTGGAAAAGTGACAAACGTTTTAGCAACCACAATAAAGTGCATCAAACATGCTACATAGAAGCATTTCTTCTGCAAGCAGACTCATGCTTGGGGGATGTGTACCGAGCTAGCAAAACCATTGGGTTTGTTACTAAGATAATACCACCCAATACCACTCGGACCTAATATAGCACCCAGCCCACTGGAGCCGAGTGGTCTCTAAATAGCATCATATTATGAAAATGTGTTCCACGTGTAATTGACCATGATCATCCATGAACTCAAGGAACGTGGGATCGTGGATGTGGCTTCAATAGCTAACGGACTAGCCAATCTAGCCAATTTAAACATTTCCTCTGCAAGCAGAGTCATGCTTGGGGGGCTGTGTACTGGGCTAATAAAGTTATTGGCCTTACAGAATAAATAGAATAGCCCAATTGCAATCTGACTCTATAAAGCCCTACAAAGCCGAATAGCCTCTATGGATATGGCATCTCAAAAACGTGTAAAATGTGCAAATGGCCATGATCACCCATGAACTCAAGGAACATGGGATCATGCAGATGGCTTCAACAAAGAAGTAACTAACCAATATCGGTCTATAAAAGGCAAAGTTCTATAAACACAAAACACACAATAATTCTACTAGGCTGAGAACTTGGCAATAACTGCTAAACCTTAGTCATCCATGTTCAATACAGGAACAATGATGCTCTGTGTTATTTGATGAAGATTTGAGTATGTTGTTCTCGAAACTTGTTTGACATTGTAATGGTTTCTCTGTTATTTATGTCACGATGAAGATGATGACTATGACATAGCCGTCTGATTATTCGTAATCTTGATCTAGCCTTTCTAGTTGCGCCACATGTGTGAGTGTACGCGCGCGCGCCACATTGAATCAGGGGACTAGATCTGGGTTGATCTAGAGACCCGACTCAGATTCGGGTCAGCGACCCACTTCAACATGGGCTTCGTTTGGCCTAACTTATTTTTTACTTTACTACTAATTTTAAGAAGAAGTAGGGCCAAACACAATTTTAATAAAGTCATTAAATAAAAAGTGTCTTTTATATAATGAAGAAAATACACTAAAAGTGATTTTAGAAAAAAGAAGTTGAAATGAACTTTAGACTGACTTTTTCAGGGCTACAGTGTATATGGACCACACATCGATTCTCGTCTAAGCCACTTTATATTTTATTTTATTTTTTCGGCATTATTATACACTGTTCCCGCTCTTTTTTTATTTTAGCGCTACTTTTGTAACCTATTTCTGCAGCTATATATTTAGTCATGTCACATGCTAAAGGCTCTCATAGACAACTGTCGCCCCTTCTTTTCAGCTGCAGTTGCAGGTATGACACAATTTTTATTTTTATATGTTTTATTCATGATAACTTCTTTTGTTCTTGTATTTGACTTGTCTTGATAAACGTACTACTAGTATTTTATGTTGACATATGTATACTTCATGTCTTGTTAATTCTTGATTTCATGTTGTTCTATTTTGTCCATTTGTTTTTTTATTAGAATACTGAATATACCTAATACATGTTAAATTTAATTATATTCTGTTTTTTTTACAGTAATTATATTCTTTGAATAGAATTTTTTCGTTTACCTTTTTGTTTATGATGATTTGATAATAAAGGTATAAACACAATATTAATAGGAGTAGTTTAAACATTATATTGTAAAATAGTTTGCTATTAATTATTTATGATTTTAAAAATATATTACAGTGATGGCTACTAAAGAAAACCTTCCATATAAACATGAAAACTTTGAAAAAGCAAAGTGGAATATTCCATTGGATACAAAAATGTTACTAGATCTTTGTACAAATGAGATTCGTAAATGTGGAAAGCCAGGAATTGGTTTCAAAAATAAGAAATGGGAAGAAATACGTGAAGAATTCAATAAACGTGCTAATAAGAACTATAATCAAAAGTAGTTGAGAAATTGAATGGATAGTTTACGAATTGATTGGACCACCTGGAAACAATTAATTGGTAAAGAAACAGGTTTGGGATGGAATCATCAGACAGGAAATATTGATGCTGATCCTTCATGGTGGGATGCTAGATAAGGGTGAGTATTTTGAATATTTAATTTTTTATCCCGTGAAAGTTGAGTAGGAGAATTTAGTTTTTCTAAATATTGTGTATTGTTATTGGTTATGCAGGAGAATGCAAAATATGCAAAATTTCGCTATCAAGGTTTAGAATTTCATGATGAATTGGAATTCATATTTGGGGAGACAGTGGCAACAAGTCAATACCAATGGTCACCGGCTTTGGGTGTGCCATCTGAATCCAATGGCAAAAATGGTACTACAAATTTGCCACATGAAATTATTGAATCTGATGATAGTGAATGCAATATTGATGAGGACTTTAGCCCTGTGGAAAATACTCAAACCTAAAAGAAAAGAAAGGTTTTGTCAAATATGGGAGAAAAAGTGACAAGAGGTAGGGCAAAAGTTGGGACAACATCAGATATGAAAAAAACATTTGAGCGATTAGTTGAAGCAGCTGAAGATCATAATAAATTTGGAAAGTCTGGAGAGACAGTGAGTAGGAAGTTTGCTGAAGTTTTAGAAAGTTTATGTTTACTAGCGAAAGAAATTGTGAGGCCTCCAGATTTTTTAACTTTGCAAAAATTCCATCCAAAATCAAGGATGATCGAAGGTATTGGCCATATTTTGAAGGATGCATCGGTGCTATAGATGGAACACATATTCCTGCTATTGTTCCCACTAAAGATCAAATTCGCTACATTGGTAGAAAAGGATACCCAACACAGAACGTAATGTTAGTGTGTAACTTTGATATGTTAATCACTTTTGTCGTTGTTGGTTGGCCTGGTACTGCACATGACACGCGTATTCTTTCGTCAGTTATTGAAGAAATGAAAAGTGTGTTTCCTCATCCTCCTGAAGATACGACTAATATTAATTTATAAATATATTTTTTCATTTATATATTTATAAAAATTATTTTTCCGTATAAACTAACAATAATTTTTTTTAAATATTCATAGGAAAGTATTATCTAGTTGATGCTGGATATCCAAACATGAAGGGATATTTATCACCATATAAAGGTGAAAGATATCATATTCCTGATTTTAGAGATGGCAGTCAAGCTAAAGGCATACGTGAAGTATTCAATCATGCACATTCTTCATTGAGAAATGTCATTGAAAGAACAATTGGTGTTTGGAAGAAAAGGTGGCATATTTTATCAGATATGAGACCATTTCCATTAATCAAACAACAAAAGATCATAGTTGCAACAACAGCGCTCCATAACTTCATTCGAATGTGTGGTGTTGAAGATGAGGAATTTAAAAAGTGTGATCATATCCCTGAGTATATGTCCGAGCGCGAAGAAGAAAGAAATAATAATGAAGATTTGAGTTCATACAATTTTAGAAGAGTACAAGATGGGAGCTATATGGATAGAGCTAGAAATCAAATAGCAACTAGTTTGTTGAAAAGAACAATCGATTAAGTTCGTGATGCTTTATATTTTATGTTATGGCCTATTTTCTAAACTTTTTGAATTTAATTTATGATAATATTTAATATAATAATTTATGATTTTTATTTGCACTATAAAAATATCATGTGTTTATAAAATATTTTACCAAACTGATTATAACTTAAAAATATTAATTAAGTTGAAAAAAACAATAAATACCAAACAACTTTAACTTTATCTTTAAAGTTTTTTTTTTTAACTTTAAGCTAAAAGTAACTTATATATTGAAAAAAAGTCAGGCCAAACGTGCTCATGGTTTGGGCCTTCATTTTTTTTATCTGTTTTTTTTTCTATTTACTTTTCACACCCCCCATTTATTTTTACTACGGTTTCTTTTGTTTTATTATTTTTAACTTATTACAATAAGTGATTATTTGAGACAATAGATTTTCTAAGCTTATAGAGTCCAAAATTTTACACTAATATTTAAGGATCTTTTTTGAGATTTAAATTTTAACTTTATTTTATTTTTAGTTGTTTTTTTTATTTTGTTAGTGCTAACTTATTCAATAAGTGATTGTTTGTGACAATAGGTTATTTTAAGTTTATTGAGCTCAAACTATTTCACTATTATTTAAGGATCCCTTTGAGGTCTAAATCTTTAATTGTTAGATGTTTTATTGATGGTTTCTTGCATGAACTTGAATATCACTTAATTGCTTTTTTCATAATATATGTTTCATGTTCACTTTATTATTTTTATACTTCCTTATTATTTGTCCTTTTGCATTTGCATATGTTTTGTTACTACTTATTTTTTAGCTTATCATATACTTGCATACATACATATTCATGGACATTTACTTTATGCATTTAGGGTTATTCATTTTTTTGACTTTCACATTATGTTATCTTTTACTTCATTTCATTCTCACATGTTAGGTTTTTGGATCTGTTTGGTAAAAAATAGCGGATAGCTTATAAGCTAACTTATAGCAGATGAGCTTATAGCCGATAGCTGATAGCTGATAAGCTAGCTGATAGCTAATAGCTTATAAACTAGTTGGTTGTAGTGTTTGCTAAAATTAGCGGTTGAAGTGACTTATTGATATGAAATGACATAAAATATATATATATAATTAATATTTAATTATTTTCAAGTAAGATGATAGGGGTAAAGTTGGAAGAAAAAGTAATAAGCTAAAAGCTATAAGCTAATTGAATTTGCTTATCAAAATAAGCTAAAAGCTGGTCAAAATAAGCTATAAGCTCGTGTGCAGAAAAGTTTGCCAAACAAGACTTATTTTTCTTAATGAGCTTATAAGCTATAAGCTATAAGCTCATTTTGTAGCATTGCCAAAACAGACCCTTTATTTGTTACTCTTTGAATTATATGTGAACTTGATTTATTATTTACTATTATGATTATGTGTGCTTTATGAACATGTTTAGGTCTTGGTCATATGCTCTTATCACATTACACTTTACACTAAATTTTTACACTATATTTTTACACTACATTTTTTCACTACATTTTACACTACACTTTTACACTCTACATTTTACACTACATTTCACATCATTTTTTTTTACATACTTCACTATTATCCTTTATAGTGTTACTTCTTTACTTTCTTTATGCATTTCATCGTCATATTTATTTCGACGCTTGCAGTTTTTATTTAGCGCTTTATTTATCCGTCTATTTATTTTGCGCCATTTATTTTATTGCCTATTCATTCGATATGGTTGTAATAATTAATTATTTGATATAATTGTAATAGCGTAGGACTTTATTTCTTTATCACTTTATTATTTATTGCTTTTCTAGCTCACACCACACACACAATGCCAAAAATTCATTTCTAAGAGAGATGACTCGTAATTAAATTTCAATTGATTACGAGACTTCTTGAACAAAACTCTTTTCAAACAACACGATCTTTTAAAAAAACAAACGTAAGTTCACCTTAGTCGCAACGCAATCACAACTTTTTGCCATACTATTTATTTATCATTTCTTTTCTTACAGCAACACAACAACAAATACACTTTCGTTTTTAAAACAACAACAATTACACTTCTTTACAATTTCTTTCTTACAACAACAACACATTACATTTTCTTTTAAAAAACAAACCGCTTTCATAAAATGCAAAAGTTCTCAACAAAATCTTCTCTATTTTTTTTAACACACTCTAATCGAACTTCAATTGTTCACAATTAAAAAACACAAACCAACACAACATCATCTTTTGCCTTTTAGGTTTTCAAAAACATTAGACTTTTATCATTATTAGTCCTAAATTTTAATTGTCTTTATAAATATTAGCAAGACTTAAACCATGCTTTTCGTTATTAAAGTACGGTGTCCCATAAGTCGATTTTGGGTGAACACCTCTCAATCGTGACAAAGTGTGGTTTAACTTGTTTATATTTGACACTTAAAAAGTGAGACTTAAAATGACAATAGTCTCTTGCTTTCATATAAAACATACAACACACATTCTCTTTTCAAGAGAACTACGCGAATTTTGATCCTTCACAAAGAGTACGTAGACAAAAGGGATACACACCCTTTTCCAAATTCAAAAATATAAAAACACACACGATCTTATCTCTTTTCCTTCATACCTCTTCTCTCTTATTTCTTACATCTTCTCCCTCCATTCTTAAGCACATAAATAAAAGCAATTAAAAAAAGAAGCGTTTATACAAGAGGTTACCATGGAGTACCATAGGCGCTTGAGGTGCATACACCTTCCTTAGGCGTAACTAACCCCCATACCTAGAATATCTCACAAAATGTTTTTGATATTTTCCCCTCCTTTAGAAATAAAAGATCAACTATAGTGGTGGATGTCTCAAAATTCCCGCAAACAACATTGTATAAGTAGTAAGCCAGAATTTTAATAAATATATATATAAGAGCATTTGGATGTGTTATGACCTAAGAGCATTCAAATGAGATGGTAAATGATCTCTTCCAACTTAACCAGAAGTCATGAGATCAAAACCAACTTTGAGAATGCAGCAGTGTTAAATTCTTTTGAGAGAGAGAATTAACCACCTTTTGTGATTTTACCTGACTCAAGAGATTAGTCTCTGCAGTTACGCGCAGAAGATACCTGTTCAAACTAAAAAAATAATATGTGTCATGTATAGTTCTAGCAAAAACTCCTCGCCAAAATGGAGAACATTAATTCTTTCGCAATAGCTTCTATTCTGGTCAATGATTTTTGGTCCATGAAGTACTAATTCATAGTAATAATCTTTTGGATTAATTAGGACACATTAAGATATTAAAATATAAAATATTTGAATTTTAGTAATACAAAATATTTAATGTTTAAAAAGTTAAATGCACAAATTTAAAGAAAATAATTCTATTTTTTGGTAAAAATGAATTACTTTTAATTTATTTCTTTAATATTTTCCCTTAACGCACATGTTAGTATTCTCCTAATCTTTTATTTAACATTATTCATAATTATTATTGAATATGTATATCATCACAAAATAATTAAGTTTTAAATATTTATTTTATTTAAAAAATTACTCTCACCTTCATTAAGAAGTTTGAATTATCCTCATTTCCGATTTTATGTTAAAATATAATAACTCCATTCCCTTTGAATTACACTCATTAAGAAGTGTGAGTTTATACTCTCTTCTAAAAGATGTTTGAATTACATTTTTCTCTCTTAAGATGTTAAAAATGTACTACATTTTAAACAAAAAAATATGTTATGGAGTAGTATTTTTATTTTTTTCATTACTTATATAAAATTCATGCGATTTAATTTTTGGTACACTTCATACGATTAATTTATTATTAATATTAAGAAAAACATAGTTATGTCAAGATTGTGGTGCTTGATATTTGTGTGTCACTTAACAAGTTAATAGCAGGCTCTTTAGAATAGACCAGAACACGTACCGGTATAATTGACTGCATGGCCCAATCACATGATAATCGCTAGCTAGCAACCAAAGAAAACATTATAATGTAATTAAATCACTAACAACCATATCCAGAAGAGCTGATCCACCATATTAAATCAACGAATCAAAGCATGCATACGTTGATTTCAATGGAGTTCAACCTACGTAGTTGTGCGTAGATGATATTTGATTAACGCTAAAGAAAAAACTTAATTTATTTACTTATGAAAAAAAGCTGTAAATCCATTGTACAACAGTTAATTAAGGTTAAATTTTAGGAAAATGATAACTAGTGTTTTTGGAGTAATGGTTAAAAAGTATAAATATAGTAAAAGTGTATTGGAATTTGTATAGTTAAAATAATAAAAGTATATAAAATATTGTTTTCTATGTGAACTTACCACTTTTGTTATCTTAACTAGTGTCCTTGAGACACTAGTAGGACACTAGTTAACAAGACCTTAAATTTTACTAGTCAAATTCAAATTAGACAAATAATGCTCCCAAATTCATCTTAATTATTAGTTGAAAAAATCACAAAGATCGATATACCAAATTTTTAAGTTTGGGTGAGGATTAAGGGCATCTCAAACAAGAGTTTAATTATTGATTTTGAAATAGTAGTACTATACCCTTTGTTCCAAATTATAAGAGAAAAAACTATTTTCAAGAGGTATTTTTCCACCATGATATGGGGGTATTTACTCCTGAATTACTCGATACTACCTCCGTTCCTTTTTACTTGTCATTTTAGAAAAAAAAGACCAAAATAGGAGGGATATATGTTTGCACCTTATTTTCTTAGTATGCCATTTTTTAAAATATATCATATTTTTAATCCACCAATAATTCCTTCTAAACATTATCTATTTTCAAAAAAATTGTAACAAACTTTATTTAAAAACAAACAAAATTTGTATACAATAAAAAATATTTTATTATTTCAACAAAAACAATTATACAAAATTTAGTCAATAAAATAAAATAAGAAGGAAGATATAATAGGCAAAATATAACCTAAATTGCTAAAACGACAAGTAAAAAGGAACATATATTTTTTTCTAAAATGACAAGTAAAAAGGAACGGAGGTAGTAATATTTTAACCGATATAATTGTTTATAAAATACACCGTTGAATTGAAATTTAATATCATATAGATCATTTGTATAAAATTTCAAACAAATCTAAAATCATTTAATATGTTATTGAGACACATAAATATAAACGACATTTAAAATAATCACACAAACCGTTTTATAATTTTATTGTTTTCGTGTTGGAGCACATTTATATGTGGCAATTTAAGTTCCATAGAAAATTATAGAGTATTAATTTTTTTTTTGGGAAAGCAAGCTAAGTAATAAATTTGTAACTATCATTCTATACAAACTCCCTTTGTTTTTAAATAACTGTCACAATTGACTACTGCACACACACACACACACATATATATATATATATATATGTCATTGTACATTTTTGACGCTTAATAATATCTTTAATTATGCATTATAAAAAATATATATTTAAAAAATATTAATCGAGACAAATTGAATAACATCTTATTTACATATAAGATGTTATTCAATTTGCTAATATATATTTGCTATTATATATTGATAGAAATATATAATCAAAGTAAATTATATAAATAGTGCACACGTATTTCAACAACAGTTATTTAGTAACAGAAGAATACAATTTAATCATTACTGCAACCAACCAACTTGCCATGAGTTTTTATAAAAAGTGTGAATTTTTTATGAGCTACTTAAACATGCACAATTGGAGTAAAATAGTGGGTTATATATAAGTAGAGCTGGGTATATGAGTTGAAGTCTGCGGGTTAACCCGCAGCCCGTGCGGATTTAAATTCTTTTTTTTTACTCGTTTATATTTTGGACCGTGTGGGTTTGACCGTTAAAACCGCGGATTATACGGGTTAAATCCGCCGGTTCGCGGGTTGGGCCGTATAAGCTGCCTTATTATTTTTTTAAAAAAATTAGTTAATTATATACAATATATTAATACAGTGCTAATTTATTTTATAATCGGTTGATATATAGAATTTTATGTTGTACTTTTAATATTGGTTTGGACTATTAAAGTTACTTTCAATAATTATTTTAACAAGACTATTGAAGTTCTTATTAAATATAATTTGTGTTTATCTTATGGATTTGAGGATTGTGGTGTGGAGAGAAAGAATTATAGTGTGAACTAGTTAAATTTGATTTTGATTTCATTACTTGCTAAGAGAAGATAGATAAATTTAAAAATGTCACAATTTTTTTTATAATCACAAATATTTTAGTTTTATTTTAAAAATAGTGATTTTTTTCTTATAAGGTTAACCCGTGGGTTTATGCGGACTGTACTCAAGCCAACAATTATAACTCGTTAATATTTAGTGACGGGCTTGTTCGCTCCGTTTAATATATAGACTTATGCGGGGCGGGCTAGCCTGCATACCCAACTCTATATATATAAGTGATGTCGTAAAAAAAAAACTATACAAAGTGAGTTCCTTAAATAATGTCTAAGGAAAATGCTCTAATAAGAGTATTACTTTCCCGTTTTTATTCTTAATTAAAAAATGTAATGTCCTAATTACTAATACAAACAAAACCATCACCTTCATGTAATTACTAATTAGGAAGGGGACCCTAAGTCCTAACTCCATTTTTATTAATTAATAGACTTATTGCTCTTTAATTTAATTTGTCCAAATAAAAAAAACAAGATTACTTCACCATCCATTGGATCTATATGACATAATATTATTAAATTTATGTAAAGAAAAAGATGTGACTACAATGAAGGAGTATATCCGGTGTGTGACAACATCGTAAAAGTTGCTAATTAGGACGGCATTAGTTGGAGGTTTTTGATTGAATAATTTTATTGAAAAGATTTTATTTAAAAGATTAGTCCAAACATTTCGTAATTAATAATCTTGTTTAAAAAGACAAAACATAAAGATGAACATAACTTGTGGAATCTAAACTTAGCACCGGCTTATTGATGCTCTTTGTAGGAGACAAACTCGAAGTTCCCGTCACATTTTGCATGTATGTATGTGGTGTCATTTCTTTGATATTTAGTTAGATGATCTTTCTCGATATCTTGCATTATTAAAAATATGTACACTTTTTTGTTGCCATGCATAGCATTTAACAAGAAGTTTGTCACCAATCCCTCATTACGCAACTAAATGACTTTATTTTTATATTTTTAGGATTAGGTTGTCTCAAACAATTCAAGGGTTCTACTTTAATCTTTAAAATTGGATACTTAATAAAAATTATAAAAAGAAGATATATTCCTTAGCACATGGTACGAAAATTTATCCAGAAGGATTGGAAATCAACACAAGTGACATTCTAAAGGAAGTTAATGGCGTGGGGGCTGTTTTGAGTCAGCATCAAGGGCTGAGTTTAATTACTTGGCTATTCTAATCATTTTCATCAATTAAGCAAATAAAATTCAGCCATTTAAAAGCCTATCCAGAGTGGTTACAAAAGGAGCATAAAAGGGACATTCAAGACCTTAAATGGGCGTGACTAATCATGGAGGAGGAGTTACAATAGCTGATTGCATTAATATCATTTTTATTACTAGTTTCATTGCATTTTATGTTGCATTTTGTTGATGTTTTAATTAGGCCAATGCATTTTCGGCCATATAAGCTTGTATGCTGATCTTTTTTACTCATTCAATAAACAAGAACAATTTCAGTCATATTAGAATTTGTGTCTACATTTTCGCCTGATTATTTGCAAGCGTCGCCTTGAAAATAGTCCGATTAGCTCAATTGGTGTTGAGTGCTAATCTCTTTGTTAGACTATTGGTGTAGTTTAACATTGCTTGTCCTTGCTCTTTTCACTAAACATATACTCAAATACTTGATAGAATTCGACTAATAAGGGTGGTACCTAGTACCTTCGTTATTGGTTGTTTGCTTCCGCTATCCTTACTCTAATTCGTATCATTAGTGGTAATCAGAGCACGGTTCTGATTCCATGTTACGTAACAACAATGGATTTCGACATCGATGATTTCATGGACAAATTGCGTGAAGCCTTAAGGAACGTCGATTTGAGAGATGAACGATGGAGGCCTAGAAGGGGTGAACCACGTCCAAACGTGGATGAGTTCAAAATCACCGAACTACCTGAATTCAATGGTAGTACAGACCCGGAGATTTATTTAGAATGGGAGCGCAAGATTGATAGAATGTTTGACTTTTCAAGGATCTTGATGATGAGAAGCGTTGCAAATATGCTATTCTGAAATTTGGCAAAAGTGCATCGTTGTGGTATGAGGGATTGAAGGCTAGAAGAACACGAGATGGGAAGGAGAAAATCCAGTCTTGGGAGTCCTTGAAGAGGAAGTTGCGCAAAAGATATGTACCATCAAACCACCGACTGAATTTGTATAAGAAGATTTCAGATTTGGTGCAAGGCAAAATGAGTGTCACTGAGTACATTGATGAGTTTGAGAACCTATGTCTAATGGGTGAAGTGGAGGAAAATGAAGAGCAAAGAATGAGCCGTTTCCTTCGTGGGCTGAATAAGAACATAGCCTTTGCTGTTGAGCTATGTAATTACACAGATTTCAACATTTGTGCACCTTGTGTTTGAAGATTGAAAATCAAAACAAGAGTAGATATAATGTTGCTGGGAGTTCAAGTGGCTGGTCCAAGGGAGGTGTGTCGGGCAGTGCAAGTCCAGCCCCTAACACTAAACCAATGGTGAATCAACCAAAACAAAGTGAGCCTACTCCTAAACAACCCATCGCCACGGCCAAGGAGACTAACCTGTCAAAGGTTAGGTGTTTTAAGTGTCAAGGCTTTGGACACTTTTCTAGAGCTTGTCCTAATCAACGAGTTGTGACCCTCCGAGAAGCAATTAGCATGCGTGATGAGTTGGTTAAGGAAGAGGAAGAATCTGGTGGTTCATTTGGTGACAATATTGAAGGTGATGGAGATGAAATTGTTGAAGATGATGATGATAAAGTAGAAGTATATGGACCTCCCATATATGATACTTTGATGCTCAGAACTTTGCAAGCCAAGGCTGTACCCATGGAAGGAGATCAAAGGAATCAAATCTTCTACACTAAGTCTCAAGTGAAGGATAAGTGGTGTAGTGTCATTGTGGATGGAGGTAGTTGTACCAATGCAGCTTCAACTGAAATGGTGTCTAAATTAGGATTGCTCACAACAAAACATCCTAAGCCTTATGCACTACATTGGCTGGACAATGGGAGTAGCATAAATGTTACAAGGCAGACGCGTGTGGGATTGACCATGGGGTCTTATGTTGATGAGATCTTGTGTGATGTGGTGCCTATGGATGCAAGTCACATACTTTTAAGACGCCCTTGGCAATTTGATAGGGATGTGACGCATAGAGGAAGGTCCAATGAGCATGAATTGAACTTCAACGGCAAGAGAATTGTGTTGAAACCAATGGCATCAAATGAAGTCCGCTCCATGATTACAAAAAGAGGTAAAAAGCCTAGCCTCACTATGTTTGCTACTGAAAATGAAGTGAAGGATGCTATTGATAATGGTGAATTATTCTACATGTTGGTGGCAAAAAATTCTAAACAAGATAATGTAGAGACTCCTCTTAAACAACAATTGGAGGCTGTCTTGGGTGAGTATGAAGATGTGTTTCCAAGTGAACTACCAATTGGTTTGCCACCTATTCGTGGAATTGAGCATCAAATTGATCTAATTCCAAGGGCTCCATTACCAAACAAGGCTGCCTATAGGTGTAATCCGGAGGAGACAAAAGAGTTACAACGACAAATTGAAGAATTGATCAACATGGGTTATGTGCGTGAATCAATGAGTCCTTGTGCCGTCCCGACATTGTTGGTTCCTAAGAAGGATGGTTCATGGAGAATGTGTATTGATAGTAGAGCGGTGAACAACATAACCATCAAATATCGTTTCCTATTCCAAGACTAGACGATATGCTTGATGAGTTACATGGGTCGGTTATCTTCTCAAAAATCGATCTAAGAAGTGGATATCACCAAATCAGAATGCGTGAAGGTGATGAATGGAAGACGGCATTCAAGACTAAGCATGGTCTCTATGAATGGCTAGTTATGCCGTTTGGGCTCACAAATGCACCTAGCACCTTTATGAGGCTCATGAACGAAGTACTCAAACCTTTTTTAGGTAAGTTTGTTGTTGTTTATCTTGATGACATATTGGTGTATAGCAAGTCTATTGAGGAGCATTTCACTCATTTGAAACAAATCTTTGAGACCCTAAGAGCACAAAAACTCTATGGGAAAAAGGAAAAGTGTGATTTCTTGGTTGAAAGTGTGGTGTTTCTTGGGTATGTGGTGTCTAAGGATGGAGTATTAGTTGATCAAACAAAGGTGGATGCTATCAAGACTTGGCCGAGCCCTACAACAGTTTCAGAGGTGAGATCTTTCCTTGGTCTTGCATCATTTTATCGGCGCTTTATCCAGAATTTTAGCACTATAGCAAGTCCCATAACCGAATGTTTGAAGAAGGGTGCGTTTGTGTGGAATGAGCAAGCACAAAAGGCTTTTGAATTGATTAAGTTAAAGCTTTGTGAAGCTCCTGTTTTAGCTTTACCCGACTTCACTCAACCATTTGAAGTTGAATGTGATGCTAGTGGAGTTGGCATTGGGGCTGTTTTGATACAAAACAAAAGGCCTATAGCTTATTTCTCGGAGAAATTGGGAGGAGCCAGATTGAACTATTGCACCTATGACAAAGAGTTCTATGCCATTGTGAGAGCTCTTGATCATTGGAGCCATTATTTACGTTATAATCACTTTATATTGCATTCAGATCATGAGTCTTTGAAGTATATCAATGGGCAACAAAAGTTGAGTCCAAGGCATGCTAAATGGGTGGAATTTCTTCAATCTTTTAATTTCTCTTCAAAATACAAGGATGGTAAGAGTAATGTGGTGGCTGATGCACTTTCCAGAAGGTATGCGTTAATTTCAATTCTTGAAACTCGCTTACTTGGTTTTGAGACTTTGAAAGATTATTATAAAGAGGATGTTGATTTTGGTGAAATATACTCTAATTGTGAAAATGGAGCATTTGGAAAGTACATAGTGCAGGGTGGATTTTTGTTCAAGGAGAATCGGCTTTGCATCCCCAAGCATTCAATTCGTGAGTTACTAGTTCGTGAAGCTCATGGTGGAGGTTTGGCTGGTCATTTTGGCAATACAAAGACCTTGGAGATTTTAAAAGAACACTTTCATTGGCCAAAGATGTTAGGAGATGTGCAAAAGGTCATTAGCAAGTGTGTTACTTGTCATATGGCAAAGAGTTCTTTCAAACCAGGGGCATATACTCCATTACCAACACCTAGTGGTCCTTGGATGGATGTGAGCATGGATTTCATTGTGGCTTTGCCCCGTACACAGTGAGGTAAAGATGCTATTATGGTTGTTGTTCATAGATTTTCAAAGATGGCACACTTTGTAGCTTGTCACAAAACAGATGATGCTAGTAATGTTGCTGATTTGTACTTTCGTGAGATTGTACGTTTACATGGAGTTCCTAAAACTATTGTTTCCGATCGTGATTCAAAATTTTTGAGTTATTTTTGGAACACATTATGGAGGAAATTGGGTACTAAGTTGCTGTTTAGTACTTCCCATCACCTTCAAACCGATGGACAAACCGAGGTGACTAATAGAACTCTTGGTACTTTGCTGCGTGGTTTGGTTAGTAAGACTCAAAAGGATTGGGACTTGAAGCTAGCTCATGCTGAATTTGCCTACAACCGGTCCCCTACATATGCTACTAATCATTCTCCTTTCGAAGTTGTTTATGGTGTGAATCCTTACTTGCCATTGGATTTGATAACTATGCCAAAAGAGGAGTTAATTCATCCAGATGCCGAGGCCAAACTCAAATCAATGATCAAACTACATGAGCAAGTGCAAGAAAGAATCAAAGCGGTAAATGAAGTCTACAAGCAAAGGTCTAAGAATAAGAAGCCTAAGTTGTTCAATGAAGGTGATCTTGTGTGGGTTCATTTGAGAAAAGAAAGATTCCCAAGCAAGAGAAAGAATAAGCTCATGCCTAGAGCTGATGGTCCTTTCAAAGTCATATCAAAGATCAATGACAATGCATACAAGATTGAGTTGCCCGGAGAATATGGAGTACATGCTACTTTCAATGTTGGAGATCTCTCACCATATTTAGATGATGACGGTATTCAAAAATTGAGGTCAATTCCTTTCAAAGGGGGAGGGGATGGTACGAAAATTTATCCAGAAGGATTGGAAATCAACACAAGTGACATTCTAAAGGAAGTTAATGGCGTGGGGGCTGTTTTGAGTCAGCATCAAGGGCTGAGTTTAATTACTTGGCTATTCTAATTATTTTCATCAATTAAGCAAATAAAATTCAGCCATTTAAAAGCCTATCCAGAGTGGTTACAAAAGGAGCATAAAAGGGACATTCAAGACCTTAAATGGGCGTGACTAATCATGGAGGAGGAGTTACAATAGCTGATTGCATTAATGTCATTTTTATTACTAGTTTCATTGCATTTTATGTTGCATTTTGTTGCTGTTTTAATTAGGCCAATGCATTTTCGGCCATATAAGCTTGTATGCTGATCTTTTTTACTCATTCAATAAACAAGAACAATTTCAGTCATATTAGAATTTGTGTCTACATTTTCGCCTGATTATTTGCAAGCGTCGCCTTGAAAATAGTCCGATTAGCTCAATTGGTGTTGAGTGCTAATCTCTTTGTTAGACTATTGGTGTAGTTTAACATTGCTTTTCCTTGCTGTTTTCACTAAACAAATACTCAAATACTTGATAGAATTCGACTAATAAGGGTGGTACCTAGTACCTTCGTTATTGGTTGTTTGCTTCCGCTATCCTTACTCTAATTCGTATCAGCACAAAAGAGTTTAAGTTGTCGCAAAACATATAAAAAGAAGAAGAAACACGTGATTTTTTTTAATTAAATAATAAATAATATGTAGTTTCTATTTTTAGTAATTAATAACCATAATTTATGTTGAAAAGTTTTTTTTTTCAACAAAGCTATTTTTTTTTTTTGATATCCAACAAAGCTATTTTTCCTTCCGCATTAAACTAGTATAGATAACCAAATTTAATGAACAAATACATAAAAAATAAAAAACAGCATATGTTTGTTTCTTTAGATATCTTCTCTGAATAGAAGAATTTTCCTCTTAGCTTAAATGTGAAACCACTTACCACTATATATAGGTAGTTCTGATTCTTATCTATAGGTGGTTCTTATCTAGACATCTTCGTCCAATATATTTTTAATAAACAAAAGAGAAAATTAAATAAAAAGAAATATTTTTCTTTAAATATGTTTATAATAAAAAAAAAGAACAATCTATATTAACTGAAACTGTTGAAAAATTCAAATAAACAAATATTTGATAAAAATAACTAAAATAACTTTTATTTATATTTTTTATGGACAGATATGAAAGAGAGATTGTTCATGAAGTATTAGCTCAACAATAACTGTTTAACTATCTTGTATGTTAGTATTAATTTACGTGCTGCTTCAAAAAAAATAGTTCGTAGAATGAGCTTTAATTACTAACTAAATGAATGAGTTTCCGATATCAATATGAACTAAATGTTCATTGTGTTAGTGGTGATTGATGTTGGATTTGATAAGTATGGAGGATCACTATTTGATCTCCCGCAATTGTATTTAGAGAGGATTAGAATCACTTAATTTAAAATTCGCCCAAAATTCTAGACTTTTAATACCCTTTTAATTTCCTATGAGAACCAGAGGGTGAAAGCCAAATAAAAAAAATGAAAGAGTGTTTTTAACACACATTTGCATACAAAGAGGTCGTGTAATTGTCCTATAAATACATTTAAATTCATGAAAAGTACACATGCAATGGTCGATAAAGCGGATAACATTTGAGATTAAATTCAATTTATATATATATATATATATACATACCATTTGGTCTGAATTGAAATTTAAAGACTATGTAATTTTCATTTTTTTTGAAAGGATGTGATTTTTCTCATCAAAACATTGTCAATTTTTATTTATCATTATCACAATGAATTAACTAGTCAAACAAAATAAATAAATTTTCTATTTTTGTACAAAAGATAACTTGATGACATAAATTTATGATTAGATCATCAAATAAAATTATGATTAAGATAATATTCAAATTATTTTTGTATAAAAAATAGAATTCTAAATTATTTTATAATTGGTATAAAATGACTTCTGAACCACTTGAAGACATTAATCCTGAACCCATTCAAGAAATTACCATTGTTTCTCTTGAGCCTTGTTAGTCTGTCCTACTAGATACACCTCTGTCCTGACTCCCCTCCAACTTCACAACTACTAGAAATATATCAGCGTCGTCCACAACCCTTTGTTGTGTTTCAATGGTCTTGAAGTCTCACCGCCAACGCCATCTCCGTCATCGGATTTGGTCACGCAAACTGAGCCTAATCTTCTCCCTATAATCCGTAAAGGTATTTGCTCAACACGTAAGTTGTCTCCATATTATATTAAAATGTGTTATAGTCGTCTTTCCCATTTACATTAACTTGCTTGTCATCCTTGTCGTCTGTTTATATTCCTAAATCTCTAAGTGAAGCATTATCCCCGCCCTAAGTGGAGGCAAGCAATGATTGATAAGATGTGTGCTCTCCAAAGCAGTGGTACTTGGGAATTGGTTTTTCTACCCCCGAGATATTCTTTGCCAGGTTGTCCTTGGGTCTATACATTGAAGGTTGGTCCAGACGGTATAGATTGATCTATTTAAGGCTCGCTTGGTGGCTAATGGCTATATACTTATATTTTTGGGTTGGATTATAGTGATATTTTTTCACCTGTAGCTAAAACGGCATATGTACGACTTTTTCTCTCCACTGCAGCCATTCAACATTGGGGTCTTCATCATCTTGAGATTAAAAATTCTTTTTGGCATGGTGATCTTGAAGAGTAAGTATATATGGAGCAACCACCTGGGTTTGTTGCTCAGGGGGAGTCATCTGATATGGTTTGTAGGTTAAACATGTCCCTTTATGGTTTTAAACAGTCTTCTCGAGTTTAGTTTGGCCAATTCAGTACTGTAATCCAACAATTTTGCTTGATTCCCAATGAAGATGATCACTCTGTTATTTATCGTAATTCTGTCCAAGGATGCATTTATCTGATAGTTTATGTATATGATATTGTCACAACTAGTATACGTAGTGATTAGTAGGGAATAATTTAGTTAAAACAATATCTCTCGAATAAGTTTCCGTTGACGTAGCTCAATCTACGGATGGTAATGTGATTTCACAACAAAAATATGCTATAGATATTCTTGAAGAAACAGGTTTATTGAATGCAACGCTTGTTGAAACTCCTATGGAAATGTCAAGCTTCTACCTAATAAGGGGAGCCTCGGAGTTATAGGAGATTAGTTGGGAAAATGAATTATCTTACAGACATTCTTCTACCTTTCATTTGCAGTTAGTGTCGTAAGCCAATTATGAAATTCTCCTTGCCAAAAATATATGGATGCTATAATCCAAATTCTGAAATACATCAAAGATACCCATTATTATTTTTCTTCTAAATTAGTGCAAAATATGACTCAAATAAAAAAAAAAATAATAATACACTACTAAAAAAACATAATTTAGTAACATAAATTAGAGAGGGAGCAAATTCCCTCAATATACTATTATTTTTATATAACTCAAATTGACAAACCTCAATGACGGAATTTGTGATGAATAAATCCGACACAACATACCTGTCACATTGTTCGTCCAAAATTTGATGAGGTTAAATGTAGTAATGAATAATGTTCTGACATAATTTATCTCTCATCATTAATAACTCCTTCACAATTACAGTATGTATGATATTATTTTGTGAGGAAAAAAATTCCCTCTCAATTTTTTTTATATAAAAATTATGAAAAAACTGATTTTAATTTTTTTTTAAAAAACTAAACACTTTTCAAAGCAAACCTAAATCCAAAACCCTTACAATATTTTTCAGAATTACAAGACCGTGAAACCCTTAATAATATTTATTTTGTTGATGTATACTAAATTTGATACTTTTGAATACAATCAAAAAATTAATTTTATTTAAGATTTTTAAAGTTTGTCTTGTCACTAAAGAAATAGAGAGAATATCCATCTATAGTTAGGAGGAGAAATTTGCCACTAGTGAAATATAATTTGTGAGGGATGTTTTCCTTCGCTAATTATTCTCTCACAAATTATATATCTTACCATAATTGTGAAGGAATAAGGAATCTATCATAGATTTAGTGACGGAAATGAGTGATCCATCACAAATTTAGCGACTTAAATGAGTGATCTGTCACAAAGATAGCGACAAATCTAATCCCTCGTTAAATTGGTTTCGTCAAAAAATTCCGTAGGTATTAGTGACGAAAATTTAGTAGCCCATGTTAATTTTGCACCAAACATATAGTGACGGATTTATTAGTCTGGTGACGTGGAATTTCCGCCGCAATTTGTGACGGTTCCTATATTCTCTCATGAATATTTTGCGACACATTATTTAGAAACGGATCTTGGTTCGTCACTAAATCCGTCACTAATTCAGCTTGTGCCTGAATTTACTAATTAGCGACAGATTATTGTCCTCTCTAATTTTAATTTTTCTAGTACTAATATATTAAAGAATTTTTTGTGTAAATAATAAATATTATATTTATCATATAAAAAAAATTATGAAATTTAAGAAAAAATTCCTCGAAGATTGTCACAATACTCGCAACACATGTGATGTGAGAAGATTGAGAAACACGTTGTTTCCATGAAAAATGATATGATATGTTTAATCTTTACTGACCGCATTTTGTACTTTTCTTTTAAAGGGACTTCACTTTTGTTGAAAAGTCTTTATGTTTCTTCTTTTGAATATCCAATCCATTTTACGGAAAATGCTTCCTAACAAATTTTTTTAATTTACTGTTGAATTAAATAATATGAATAATATTTTATATGTTAATATTTACTATTATATATTATTGATAGAAATATATTGTCAAAGTAATTTATATCAATAATGCACATATATATCAAACGATAGTTATTTAGAAATAGAGGGCGTAATTAATAAAAAAACTCAGAATCAATTTTTTTTCTCTAGGCATCACTTCATATGGCACAAGTTATGGTGCATAAGCCATATTTATGCACCGTGCATAAATACCCCATATTGCTTAGTGTACCTTCAAATATCTAGTGCACCCTCAACAAGATTGCTTAATGCACTCCTCAAATTTCTAACGCACCCCCAAATTTGGGGGGTAGAAATTTGAGGATGCAATAAGCAATTTTCATGATTTATGCACGGTGCATAAGAAAAAAGCTTATGCACGGTAACCACTCCCCACTTCATATGTGTATATGACAATTGTCAACAATTAAATTATTTAAAGAACATATAGATAATCGAAAGATAAACACAAATAAAAAAAATTATAAAAAATTTGCACAAAAAAAAACACAAATTTAAAATTGTAAAAAGAGAAAAAGAAAAATTTATTTGTTTCTATTTTTATTACTAGTAATAAAATATCATTATGTGAAACTTGTATTTATGGTCCCGTTTGGCCTGGCTTATTTTTTATTTTTTTCTTCTCCTTAAAATAATAAAGAAGAAAAAAAAAATATGTTTAACTTCACTTCTTTTATTTTGTGAGTTTAGATCAATTGATATGAAAATTTAAACTTTAATACATTTATATATAAAGTGCATGGATAAAAGTTTAAACTTTAATACATCTATTTATTCACTTTTAAAAAAAACGAAATTCTAACTATTATATTATTTGATTTGAAATACAGACATTATCGTCATTTATTATTACTCTTGAAATAATTTTGTGTATTTTTGTATACATGCACGCTTTAATGATTTATATATGTTGATATGCAGACATTATCCTTTAGGATAGACATTATGCATTAAAATTGATCATTTATTAATTACTTCATTCATTTTAAAATGAATGTCACTTTTAGCAGTAAAATTATATTTTAAAATAAATGTCATTCTAACTTTGTAATGTAACATTATTACCTATTTTGTCTAATCTCACAACCAATTTTTAAATCAAATAGAATATAATAAAAGTTGGATAAAAAAATATGTACCGCCTCCGTACTATATTATAAGAGAAAAAATAAAAATTACACTTATTAAGACCCCGTTTGACTCGGCTTGTGTTCTACTTTTTTTCTTCTCCTTAAAAATAGTAAAGAAGGAAAAAATTGTGTTTGCCGCCACTTCTCTTTATTTTCTTCTCTAATACTTTTTGTTTACTTCTTTACTTTACTTCTCTAATACTTATAATAAAAAGAAATATGGCTAAATTCAATTTTATACTTCTCTATTTCGTTTAAAAAAAATAGAAAAGTAGAAAATAAGTTGGGCCAAACGGAATCTAAGAAAAAATAAAATATAATAATTGAAAGTATATTTTTTGAAAAAAGGTTGTATGAAAAAATTGTAAAAACAATTTTATTGTTTACAAAAAAAATAAGAGAGTGAGTATATTTTTTTAAAAAAGATAAATGTTTGAGTATTTTTTCTTATATCATGAGACAAAAAAAATGGATTTTTTCTTTTATATTATAGGACAGAAGGAGTATATGTAAATTTAAATAATATTCATTTTAAAATAGAGAGTTATAAATAAAATTTTATGTATCATTTTGAAAAGAAAAAAAATTATGTATTTTTGTGTAAGAGAATCTTGTGATTTACATTTGTATAGTTGTGACAGTACAAGCTTTCTCCTATATATATAGAAGTTTTGATTCAATTTTAAATACACAAACAAAAGAGTCACCTCTGTCTCTTATGTTGTCTCTGTTTTCAATCTTCACACTTTAAACATTGCAAACACTTTTGCAAAACAATGGCTTTCTCTACTTCCTTCCTTAAACCAAACCATTCTCTTTTTCAATCTCACAAATACAAACTTCCATCTCAAAACCATGGTTGCAGAAACCAGGTTTGTTAAACCAAACCATTAATATAGTTAACTAATGTTTTGTTTTTTGGTTGTGATGATTATGATTTTTAATTTATGATGTTTATGTGTTTTTGTTTGTGTTTTATCATCATCAGTTATGTGTTATGGCTTCATCAAGTGATGGAGAAAGGACTATTATAAAGAAAGAAAAAGATGACTGGAAGATCAATTTCTCAGCTGAAAAACCTGTAACACCGTTATTGGATACGGTTAATTATCCGGTTCATATGAAGAATCTAGGCAAACAGGTTTGAATCTTTTATTAAAACTGGAAATTATGTTTCATAGGCTATGATATATGCATAGTACATTTTATTGACTGTGAGGTGTTTGATTTATAACCTCAAAGGACGGAGTTAAAATTCCGTCCAGAAACAGTTGTAAAATGATCATCAGTGTCACTTTAATTAATAATAATTTACTATGCCCCGTTTAAAAAAAAGTAGTTTTTCTATGATTTTTGCTGGTTTTGTGTATATGATTATGATTTTATGTGTGTTTTTATTTTAGGATCTTGAACAATTGGCAGCAGAATTAAGGGCAGACATTGTACACAGTGTGTCAAACACTGGTGGGCATCTTAGTTCGAGCTTGGGAGTGGTGGAGTTATCAGTGGCTCTCCATCATGTTTTCAACACTCCTGATGACAAGATTATTTGGGATGTTGGCCATCAGGTTTGACTTTTATTTGCCTCTTATTAGACCCTGAAATTCAACATTTTTTTGGTACAATTTCCATTACAACATTTAATAGGGAAAATAAAAGAATTTTCTTGTATGTAGAAATATTTTCCGATTTCGGGATACTATGTCTTCATGTAGTCAGATGATCTGAGCCGTCTTATATCTTAATAAGATGACTTGTATCTCGACTTCACAAAATTGGTTCAAAATATGAAGTTAGAACATGGAAAGTCTGATCAAGATATAATCCAAAAATATGCGATTGCATATATGCAAGGCGATCTATTTCCTAATATACGATCCTCCCCTCATTAATAGTTTTAAATTGCTGCCCGCAACCACAATTTTAGCCACATCAGCCCCATTTTTCCACAACATAAAGTTTTGCGGCCACAACCAAAATTTAAAACTCTGCTCTTGCTTAATTTCTAACAAATTGGATGATAAATTATGTCATCAAATTATATCCATCAAATGGTTTCTCTTACACTAGCCATAACCTTAGAACCATCATCCATGATAATTAAATGTTTTTCTATGTGTAAGAGGGTCTAATTAAGAAGAAATAAACAAATTGCAGGCATATGCACACAAGATTCTCACAGGCAGAAGGTCAAGGATGCACACCATTAGGAAGACATCAGGACTAGCAGGTTTTCCGAAAAGGGATGAAAGTGTTCATGATGCTTTTGGTGTAGGGCACAGTTCTACAAGTATATCAGCTGGTCTTGGTATGATTCTTTAATCGTAAGATCAATACATATATTTTAACTCATATTTCAATCAAAATCATTGTGTAGATCCATGTATTAACAACTTTTCATTTGTTACAAATATAAAAATTGATAGGCATGGCAGTTGGAAGGGATCTATTGGGAAAGAACAACAGTGTTATTTCAGTGATTGGTGATGGAGCAATGACTGCAGGCCAAGCTTATGAAGCCATGAACAATGCAGGATTTCTTGATGCTAATTTGATAGTTATTCTTAATGACAACAAGCAAGTTTCTTTACCAACTGCCACACTAGATGGCCCTGCAACACCAGTTGGTGCCCTCAGTAGTACTTTAAGTAAAATTCAAGCTAGCACACAGTTCCGCAAACTTAGAGAAGCTGCGAAAGTAAGTCCATTAAACTTGTCTTTGACCTGGTTTGGATAAACAATTTAATTAAGAGCTTATGACATAAGTTTTTATCATGTGAGTTCTTATGTATAAGCTATTTCTATAATAACAAAAGATAAAATAAGCTGAAAAAAACTTATGGACATGTCATAGGCTGTTTCCATAAGCTCTCTTAAATAGTCTCAAAAGTGTTTATGCCGCTAGTCAATTCAAAATGAGTTTAGTTTCTAACTTTGATTTTATCTGGTATAGAGCATCACAAAGCAAATAGGAGGACAAACACACCAAGTTGCATCAAAAGTAGATAAGTATGCGAGGGATTTCATTAGTGGTACTGGTTCTTCAATCTTTGAGGAACTTGGTTTATACTACATTGGTCCTGTTGATGGTCATAACCTTGAAGATCTAGTCACCATTTTTGAAAAAGTGAAAGCAATGCCAGCCCCGGGTCCGGTTTTGATTCATATTGTGACAGAAAAAGGAAAGGGATACCCTCCAGCTGAAGCAGCAGCTGATAAAATGCATGGTGAGAAAGGGAAAAAGCTTTTTGCTTCAAATGCTAACATACTCCCTCCGAACTTAAATATAAGCATAAAAGTACATATATTTGGTCATAAATAAACAAAAAAAGTACATGTATTTGGTCCATATTTATGTGCTTTTTTGCTGATATTGTCTGGAGTATTGATTATGGTAAGCAATTCGTAAAGGTGCTTATACTTTCTAAAATTTTCAGGTGTTGTCAAGTTTGATCCAAAAACAGGCCACCAGTTCAAATCAAAACCCTCTACACTTTCATACACACAATACTTTGCTGAATCATTGATTAAGGAAGCTGAAGTGGACAATAAGATAGTTGCCATTCATGCAGCAATGGGTGGTGGAACTGGCCTAAATTATTTCCAGAAAAAGTTTCCAGAGCGATGTTTTGATGTTGGGATAGCCGAACAACACGCTGTTACATTTGCAGCAGGGTTAGCTGCTGAAGGCCTCAAGCCATTCTGTGCTATTTATTCAACATTCCTACAACGTGGATACGATCAGGTAGTTCATGACGTTGATCTCCAAAAACTACCTGTTCGATTTGCGATGGATAGAGCTGGTTTAGTTGGTGCAGATGGACCAACTCATTGTGGAGCATTTGATATCACTTACATGGCTTGCTTGCCAAACATGATTGTTATGGCTCCATCTGATGAAGCCGAATTAATGCACATGGTTGCAACTGCAGCAGCTATCGATGATAGACCAAGTTGCTTTAGATTTCCAAGGGGAAATGGAATTGGAGCCAATCTACCCCTCAACAGCAAAGGAACCCCACTTGAGGTTAGCATACATATGTAGCACCGAATACCTTTAAATAAAGGCGTGTCCGGTGTCAGACACATGTCAGCGTCTGATACACATGCAGTTACATTCAATCACATCTATATTCTTAAATTATTATCAATATCTGGTGTCAACGTCTTAGTATTGTATCCGATATCTTTTTATGTATTAATTAATGCTTCATAATTGATAATTGAAATGATTTTGTTTTGTTATGCAGATTGGAAAAGGTAGAATTCTGATAGAAGGAAGCAGAGTTGCACTTTTGGGATATGGTTGTATGGTTCAGAATTGCATGCAAGCAGCAGAAATGCTTAGAGCAGTAGGAGTTTATGTGACAGTTGCTGATGCTAGGTTTTGCAAGCCTTTGGACACTGATCTCATTAGGCTACTAGCTAGAGAGCATGAAATTCTCATCACAGTGGAAGAGGGTTCTATTGGTGGTTTTGGATCACATGTTTCCCAATTCTTAAGCTTAGCTGGCCTCCTTGATGGACCACTTAAGGTAAAAACACTTTCCATTGTGTTAGATATGTATCAAACTAGGATACTTTCGTTTCTTAAACGTATCTTAGAAGTATCGATATTTTTTGAATTGTTTTAAAAAGAAAATTTCTGAATACGTTTGAGATACTTTGTATCATTGTTCGTGTGCAATAAATACGGGACACGGTGGAAACATTACGTCTTTAAAAAACTATTTTTTTGCGTATTTTTTGAGACGTTTTTAAGAGATTAAATATACTTTTAAATTATTTTGTTTTTACATTTGTGAAGTACTAATTCCCTTCTGAACTTTACCTACCTGCAGTTGAGAGCAATGATGCTTCCAGATAGGTACATTGACCATGGATCACCCAATGATCAGATTGATGAGGCAGGTCTTTCATCAAAGCATATTCTAGGCACAGTCTTGTCCCTTTTGGAAATGCCAAAAGAAGCTCTTTTGTTTAAATAAAACACCTTGAAACTTAGAAGATCCCAATTAGCATTGTGGTTGATGAAATTGTAAATAATGACAAAAATACCATTTATATGATATGGGGTCATATTTTATAGTGTAAGGAACATAGGAGCATGAATATATCCTTGCAACATATTCTTAGACAACAATTTAAAAAGCCTGTGTCAAACACTCGGACACACTTTAAACTTGAAGCATGTATGTTGTACTATAAATTATTGTTATGTTTAAAAGTGTAATATAATATATTTTTAACGTCAATTAATGATCATCAATATTTGTGTTGTAAGTATAACTCAGATGATAAAACATTTATGATATGATAGGGTGCAAGTTCAAGTCTGCAATTCCACTTCTAACACTTAGCATTAATGTGTATGAGTTCCGCCGTTAAATTTCCCAGAACCAAACTAAATATAATCAGTGATGACTCATCAAAATAATGATAATAATGTTATCATGAAATTATTGGGTGTTGATTGTTGAATATCTTACAATGTATCACACCAGACTGGCATAATTGGCCCCACTGCCCCCAAGTATGAAATGAAATAGGTTGATTTCAATGAAGTTGAACCTGCAATGCAAATTCACTGAACTGCTATATATTATTAGACTACTTGACTAACGCTTAGAGGGGGTGAATAAGCGTCTAAAACTCAATTAACAATTTTTCGTATTTTATCAAAAGTATGCACGGAAGACACCTAGTTCGGTAGTCTACTTTACATCTCCGACTAAAGCAAAGTGTAGTATAGCCTTTATGGTATGATTATGATAAACTGATTGTCAATTAAATGTATCGAAGTAAGCAATTGAATTAATTTTTATGTTTTGATACTTTGAAAATGATCACAAGTAATTGTATGGTATCTAATCTCTATTGCAAGCCAAGTTTCAAAAACTTAAATTTCGTCGAGCACGTGGTGTGCGCTAGAATTCAAGTTTCACAATTCACAATTCACAATTAAACGAAATTGAAATGAGTAAATGATAGAAAAGACAAACAGAGATGATCAGGGAGTTCTGATCGTTCATGTCGTCCTCGCGGTCGGCCGGTACGTCTCCCCCCAACTTATCAAATGGACAAGTTGAGCTTTTCACAATTTTCTTCGAAAATACAAATGCACAGTTCACAAGAATACAATACACAAATGATAAAGACTCGATCTCCCTATATCTGTCGTAGCTTCAATGCAAATTATGCGACCCTCAACACAATCACGGCTTCTACCTCTGATTCCAACGATTGATCTTCACACCTATCTTGACCTCAAGAACCTTGTGACAACCGTCCAGCCGATTACCTCGCCGTATTGAGTTGATCCTTCAAGCAAACAACACCTCTTGAATCCTTGATGAGAAACCAACCCTTTAAAACAATTCAACCCGATCGCAATTCTGATTCACCGCGACTTGCACCGAACGTTATCTTCCAATTGCACTAAGAACCCTTAATTAAACCCATATTCAACCTTGGAATTGATTGAGAATTGAAAGAAGATGATGAACTTGTCTTGAATGCACTTTGATCCAAAATATCTCCACAATTCTGATCAAAGAGTGTTTTCCAAATGTTTCTCATGATTATAGCAAAATCCCATGTAGCTATTTATAGAGAAAATAAAATGGAGTAGATTTAGGCATAATTTAACAAAAGTGTATCGATACAAAGGTTAGTGTGTATCGATTCAAGTCCTTGACAGCGTATAAAATTTGAAGTTTTGTATGTATGTATCGATACAACCACGATTTTGTATGATACATCCACCAGTAAAATCAAAAATCTTTACTCATATGTATCGAGACATAACTTTATGTTTCGATACAAACTGTTCTCTCTAGCTTCAAGAGAGACTGATGTGTATCGATACATGCAAGCATGTTTCGAGCATGTATCGATACACAGAGGCTCCTCTGACTCCTTTGAGAACAATTTGTATCGATACAAAAGTGCTATGTATCGATACAAATACGTGGAAATCATCCTGAACAAGTTTCGGGACATTTACCCAAAAATTGATTTTTCAAAGTTTAGAAAATATTTCTCGCTGTCAAGTCAATTGTAATTGTTACGAAAATGTATTCTACTCTATTTTCAGGTGTTTTAACAATTATTTAAACATGGAGGAGAACTTGTGCATTTACATTCTCCCCCTTTTCGATAATTGTCAAAACTATTGCATAAGCTAACTAAGCCTACCTAATATGCAATTACAAATAGCTACACGATACAGACGCAAATAACAACAAGGCTAACCACTAGCGAAGCTCCACCTGAGTTGATGTCAATTTGCGTATGAAGGTTGAACCAGATTCAAAAACTCAAAGCTTTATCCTTATCTTATGCTTAAAATTCTTCTCTCCCCCTTTGACAATATCAAAAAGAAGAAAATAATACACACATGAGCAGTATCGAAATTCAAAAAATTTCAAAAGTATAGTCATATTGTGCACTTACATTTGTCGAAATGCACTTTATGATAAAAATCCTGATCAAATAATTAAGCAAAATATGCCAAAATGTATTCTAATGACGAATAACCAAAATCATGACAAACATGGCATGTAATTTTGCCTTCATTATACATAACTAGTCACAACATGATACACAAACAAGATATGAACTTAATATGACTTTTGGCTTGATTTTTGTCAAATCCCCATTTTTAAATATGAGTCCCAACTACTTATTACTATCATTGTGCAAAATATTTGGAAATGGAGGATTGGACAACTATCATTCCAAATATCATATTGAGTTGAATTTATATGTATATGAACAAAGAACAACACAAGCAAATGTAAAATGCAAAGTAAAAGGAATAAGGAATAGAAACTAGGATAGAAATCTTCCCTTTGAAGTATCAAGTGTAGGAAGTGATCAAGTCCATAACTTCTAAAGTGTCAAGTCAAAAACTTCTCCTATGTCTTTATGCCTTTGTGAGCCTTGAACGCCATTGTTATCGGTGTCTCTCGTCAATGGTTCAAGACCTTTTCTCACAACTTTAAACATTGCAAATAGGACCTTAACTCTCATTGGGTCCTAGGTGGTTAGTAACAAAACCATTGATGGATGCATCTTGCCTTTTGGTACAAATTTTTTTCTAACTTGGCACTTTGCAATGGTATGACCTTTATCACAAAAATAGTAACAAAACATTGGAATGATCCTTGTGACTCAAAAATTTTCTTTTGAGATTCATTTTCTTTTAACAAATTTGTCATTTTTAGAGGGCCTATTTCTAGGCTTGTTAAAAATCTTTGGCACATCCACAAAAGTAATTTTAGGTACAAGGGCTTCGTCTAATTTGGCTTGAAGGGTTTTCACCTCTCTTTGCCAAATACAACAAGCATCACAATCATTCCTAGATGACATATGAGCCTTGTCTAATTTGGCTTGAAGGTTTTTCACTTCTCTTTGCCAAATACAACAAGAAACATAATCATTCTTTGATGACTTATTTTCAAAATCATCTTTTGAATTAACCATGGTAAGTTTTAATGCCTCTAATTCATCTTGTAATTTTTCAATATGTGACTCTAAGTTAGAAATCACTTTCATCCTTTTTGCCAATTTCTTAAATGCATTAGTGGCTTCACCATATAGTTTTTCAAAAGCTTTTTGAAGTTCATCATATGAGGGATTATTGAAATTCTGGCTATCAGACAGACAAACGCTGTGAACAATGTAAGCACAACTCAACTAAACACGTCCTTAGCTTGACCAGCGATGATACAAGCAAGGCTCACACCAATAAACAATAAAGAAGACTAAACCTTAAAACACACGCTTTAGAACACACACGATTTAGCTTAACTTTTAGGGTCTGTCATTACATATATTTATACTACTAGAGTAGCACAGGGTTTTGGGCTTCAGACACCGTTGGACGTTGTAAGGTCCAAGTCTTGAATCTTCTAGAACAAGAAATCTTCTTGAAAAATATATCAATATCACCTTGTATAATATATCTAGGCTTGACCGCCTTAGACTCCTTCAGAACACGTGACTTAATCACCAAGTAATGGTTAATAGAAAAACCAAAGCGAATATTATAAAAGATTGCATAAAATAATAAACGCGAGCTGGCGCGAGCTGGCAGATCACGAAATGTTGTTCCATATGCTAAAGCATCTAACCCATCATCAGTGATCATAAGCAACTGACCACACATCTGGCTAATGTATGTTTTTGCACAATTGTAGCCAATCTTCAAAAACCCAACAATTATCATTAGAGATAGAGCTAGAATCACTTTCTTCCCACATTCATAACACTTTCTATTAGGCTTGCTCTTCTCATTTTTTACATCATCCCTTGATTGCTTTCGTGACTTGGGACCACTTTTCTTCGAAAATTTTATACCATGTAATTTTGCATACTTGTAAAATCTTCGAACAAATATATCCATTTTTTGGTCATCCCACTCTTCATCACTTGAGCTATCACCATGTTGCTCTTTACTTTTGGATTTGGAACATGAGGTTTTTAGAGCAATTGACTTCATTTTCTTCTCTTTTTCTTTCTCGGTATACTTCTCCTTTTTAGATCATTTCTCATGCTTTTCTAGAGCCAAATAGCGTTGTAAGATTCAATTGTGTAAGATCATTCGCCTCTTTGATAGAGGTAACCTTGGGCTGCCAAATCCTAGACAAACATCTTAAGATTTTATTAGTAGCAACTTCGTTTGCAATAGGACTTCCAAGACCATGTAACTTATGTGTGATTTTTATGAATCTTTGTTGCATATCCGCAATGGATTCACCATCACGCAAACGAAAATGTACAAATTCTTGTGTTAAAGTGTTTATTTTTTATTGCTTGACTTCATTAATACCCTCAAAGTGAGTAATTAATGTGTCCCATATTTCTTTAGCCGAACTACAATACGAAACATGATAACATTGGTCAATTCCCAAAGAGGAGATTAAAATGTTTTGAGCTTTCGCATCATAGTTCACTTTCTTTTTATTATCGTCATTCCATTGTGCCACATGCTTGTTGCTGATCACACCATTTTGATCGGTATTTGTCGGAACAAAGGGACCGTTCTCAATGGTGTTCCACACTTCACCATCAATAAAATTGATGTGAATTATCATACTCTTCTTCCAATAGTCTAAATGTTCGCCATTGAATATAGGCGCTCTAGTATAAGCCCCCTTCAGTGCAAAAGCCGTTGTATTTTAATAATTGGCACAAATCCACACAATTTTATAGAAAAATTGAACCGGGATCGTGATACCACTTGCTAGACTATGGAGGATACATTAGGGACGGTCTATGCCGTCCGGAAATTCACAACTGTCACTTAATTAGGGATGGTTTAGGCCGTCCGAAAATAATTTCCGATTTTAAAAAAAATATATTTATAATTCTGCAAATGAATTCTGATTTAAAACAAATAATTTTTAATTAATATAAAAATTATTATAAATTAAAATAGTAATATTTAAATAATAATATAATTTTAAAAATTATTATAATAAATAAACATTCAATAATAAAACATCACATAATATTACGATAAATAAATATATTGTCATAATATAACAATCCAAAACAAATAAAAATATTGTCATAATATTTCAAACCAACTAAATATGAAACGAAAAATAAACATTTAATGACTATCATATGCTTATGGTCGGACGCCGCTGGATTGGCTGCTTCCTCCTCTTCTCACTCTAGTGCTGTCTCTCGCATCTGGAAGAGGGTCATAATTTTGGATGTAAAATTCCTCACCCATATTAGCCCATGAATCAGCATCAACACGAACAGGATTATTCTCTAGAAGATCCAGAAATTACGTGCCCCTGTGAGAAGAACCATCATCTCTTGTTGCATTGGGCCGAGGATGATGTTGTCGCTGCTGGTACAGCGGTTGCTGGTAGGGCTACTACTGGTAAGGTTACTGCTGATAGGGCTGCTGCTGGTAGGGCTGCTGCTGATACGCCTGTTGGTGCGGGTGCTGCTGGAACTGTTGAACTTGTTGTTGGTGCTGCAAGTTCTTCTTTATACTTCTTTAATTCCTCAACTTGAGCGGCAAGACCTGAACTTCCCGAGCCACCGATAGTGTAAGTAGAGGAGCCTGTATCAACATATCCAGTTGGAGTCTCCAATTAACTCCATATATTTGTTCAAATACAAGGTCTCTCTAGTATCATTATCGGTTCTTTCAGACTCAGGAAGAGTGTTTTGATGCTCCTCATAACTGTGCATAAAGTCAGCTACAGTTCCCTACACAAATTAAAAGAAATAAAAATATATTAATCAACATCATATAAAAAATCTATACATAATAATTAAGAAAAAATTAAAGATATTTACCGTAATTGTTGCACTTTTTGGACTGTCCCAACTTCCGTCACCTAATTTATGCACCAATTCATGCATTTCAATTGGAGTAGGTGGCCTGCATTTCGAAAACTAATTCATGCATTGGTAAAAATTAATTGGTAAAAAAATAAAAAAATTAATTTTGTTAAAAAAAATACGCACTTGATGTTAAATAATTATAATCAGTTTTGTTAATTTTAAGTTTTAGTTCAATTAATTCATACCAATTAACTTAATTCATGCATTGGTAAAGGTTGGTATGAATGAATGAATTGGTAAAAATTAATTCATGCATTTCCAATGTATTTTACTCATTTGTTCCTCTCAACGGTAATGATGAAAGCATGGTAATTGAATGAAGTATCTTCCGATTTGATATGAATTATGGTTATTTTCTTTAGTGCCCTTGTGATGTCACCCTTAAGGAAATGTTGTTACAAAAACCAAAACCAAAGAAATAATGAATGATGGGGACTAAGAATGAAAATATTTAGAAGTTAGTCGTATACTATCAATTGAATGTGGTTACTAATAGAATTCACCAAGACTTGACTTTTTTTCTTTCTTGTCACTGCCTTGGTAACATTCATGACTCATGTGTATGGGTAATTATCTTCACTTTCTATCTCAGATTCACTGTCTGAAATGATGATGATAGGGATGCTTTTCTCTCGTTTTTCAGTTTTCATATTCCCTCTTTACAAAAACTTTCTGAAATAATCAATAGTTTCATATTAAAGAAAGTATAACAAAAGATAAAGTGATAATGAGTTTGACCAAAAAAAAAAGAAGTGATAATGAGTATGCACATTCAATAAAAGTGGTTTAATTTGAGACGATTCATTAAAATTTTATATCCATGTAAGAGTGGTTTAATTAATTTTTCGGTATCATCTGATCAGATAAATATGTACATTCAGTAAAAGTGAAGATCCATGTAAGAGTAATTTATTCAGTAAGATTGGATTAAAGAATACATTATTTGAAGTAAGAGTGGTTTAAATATTAATTTTTTTTACTTGTTCCTTATTTAGAACAGCTGAATCTAAGTCAAAATGACATAACATAGTGATAAATTTCGACCTAGAAGTCAAAGACACAATCTGTTGCAAGAAACTTAATCTATTGATAAAAAAATTATCTTTAATGATAATGGCAAAATCGTGTGCGTCATAATTGTTAACAATAAAAGTGATAAGTTATAAAATGTGTTGATTCTGTGCATCAATTTTTGTCTAGTCGAGTACTCATACGCATACGCACAGGTGTCGCGCTGCACGCGTCATTTTTTGATATTAAGAACACTCATCAAATATGGAAAAAAAATAGGGTTAAATATGTTTTTGGTCCCTATAAATATATCAAATTTTACTTTTAGTCCTTCTAAAGTTTTTCTTCGACTTTTAGTCCCTACAAAATTTTCAATCACTACTTTTAGTCCCAATTTTTAATTCAACTCATGTGTAGCCTTTGTATTTTTTAATGAAAATTGTCCAGAAATGTATAAGATATTATAAAAATCTCATAGAAAATTTTTTGGAATTTTTTACCAAAATATGATTATATATGAATTTTTAACTATAAAAAATAAAAAAAAATTATATTTAATTCCTGATTTGTTAAAAAATTCTATTTTTTTAGGAGAGATTATTATAATTTTATAAATTATTATGGAAAATTTAATTAAAAAATATGGTCTCTACATATGAGTTTACTTAGAAGGAGAGACCAAAAGTGAAGATGAAAAAATTTTGAGGGACTAAAAGTCGAAGAAAATTTTTAGAGGGACTAAAACCAAAATTTGGTATATTTATAGAGACTAAAAACATATTTAACCCAAGAAAAAATGATAAGATAAAATGTAATTACAAATTTAAACATCACATTCGTAAAAAAATAAACAATTTTATTAATACATACGTAAAAGCATAGAACCTTAAAAAATAATCAAAATATTTAGATTTCCGTGTTAATATAAACATGTAAATATTATTAAAAAATAGACAATTTTTATAAGGCTTAAATGCACTTTTGGTCATTTTATTTTCATATTTTAATCTTTTGGTCCCCATTTTTCAAAAACAACTTTTTGGATCCCTATTATCAAATTCAACTCTATTTTTTGGTTCCCTTTCCTTTTAATTGATGTGGCGTTTCAAATGATGATGTGGCAAAGATGACTAAGCTAAAAAAAAGTCATATCATTTTTATTAATTTATAACATTTAGGCCATGTTCGGTTGAAGCGAGAGGAGGGCAGGAATTTTTAAGAAGGGGATGTGAGGGGATGGAAGGTAAAACATAATTAATTATGTTTGACAAAATTATCCTCAATTTATTTATTAAAATATTAAATTATACTTGTTGAAATATTTAAAATTTAGGTATTTCTATGTAAAAATTTACTAATATAGAATTTTTTTTTGAGGAGTTGACTGTACAATTTTCAATGTCACACTTCCATATTTAATTCCTTAATCAATGCCCCGAGGACACCGATTAACATTTTCCATAATAATATGTTATAAAGTAGATGTATATTTTTTGTAAAAAAAAGTAGATGTATATTTGTATTAATGAAGTATGTCTAAGAAACTAAATAAAATATTAGCAAAATGTAGTTTAAAAGTGACGATAAACCAATGTTTCTTTTGTCATAACCACTAAACAATGATTAATAATCTTAATCTTACCATGATATTCAAAGTCTTCCAAAAGTAATGTCAAGTAGTTTTCTTCAACTCCAACCTAATATTAGGGTGACTGAAAATGTCAAAATTATTAAGTTGGACGTCCATGATCAGAGTTCAAACTCTAATCACTCTATTTTGTGTGTGAGTTTATAATGGTTTTACTATTTTGTCTACATAAAAAAAATAGATGTTAATAAATATGACAAAAAAATTGTGTTGATGTATGATTACAAATATAAATATCTTTAGAAATTTTAAGAAAATATATCTCATATTAATATATGATTAGAGATTAAGTTATGCCTTTTAATTTTTTTCATTGTGGTCCTTAAAGTTTTTATTGGTTGTGAAGCTAAAAGAAAGAAGAAAAAAAGTTAAAGAAAAAATTAATCATGATAAAAGAGGTTCCCATTGTGATCCCTAAAGTTATAAACGTTAGACACTTGAATCCTTTAAATTACAAATTGATCAATTTTATGATTCAAAAAAAAAAAATTGATCAATTTTAATTATGTTTATTTATTTTGTATTTATATATTAATTTTTATTAAAATATCATATTCGTATTGTATTTTAAATTTTAAAGTTTTTCCGTATCATCGTATACGTATCGTATTGTATCTGTGTCGTATCAAGTGTCTAGACTTCATAGAAACATGTAAAAATTGTTAAGTTAAACATCTATTTCAATAAAAATTACTTTATGTTGTAGATATAAAAAATTAATATAATTTATCAATCAATTTAATATTAAAATAAATTTTCTTAATATACGTGTTTTATCAAATTAACTCCTATAAATAGGGATAGAGGAAGTATATTTTAATATAGAGAGAGTATTATTTTATTAAAAGAAAAATATATAATTTCTATATCCAAACCAAAAACAAAGTCATACAATTGTACTACTCCCCAATTTATTGTACCCCAATTTATGTGAGTTGTAACCATAAAAAAAAGGTACAACTCCCCATATCAAGTCACGTGCAACAATATTGGAACCATAAAAAAGTACTACCTCTCCATTTTAATATAGCTGGCAATTTATTGTGATAATGCATTCTTCTCTTTTATTGTCAGCTCTCTCTCTCTCTCTCTCTCTCTCTCTCTCATTTTTTCAGATTCTTCTCACCTTTTGAACTACCTACACAATTTCTTTCCAATATCAAATGGCCTCATTCCGACAACAATTTTATGTTTGTGTTTGGAATAAAACTGTTGTGGAATGGTTAAAATATCAATTACTTTTTACTTGTTCTTGTTCTCTCCCTCTCTGTAAAACATCTTTCATCTCCTTCCTTAAAACTCTAGCCGCCATCCACCCTCAAACTAAAATCAGCCAATAGCTTTCTTCTCAACTTACCTCAAGTACAGACAACAACAATATAAGAGAAAAATCAACTTTTTTTTTCCGGCAGCATGTAGTAAAAAGACAATTTTGTGACAAAAAGGTTAGATCCCCATAATAATATATAGAGTATAAAAATAAACTCTGTCAAAATTGACAAAAAAGATACTATTTTTTATTAATATATGCGTCAAAAAATAGATTTTGAAGAAATAATCAAAAAGTTAGGTGTCCGTAATAACATATGAGTATAAATATAAACTCCGTAAAAGTCACAAAAAAATAGACAATTTTGTTAATATATGTGTAAAAATATATATCCCGTAAAACTATAAAAAAAAGTTATATCCTTATAATAATATATGGAGTATAAATATAAACTCCGTCAAAATTAACAAAAAATATATTACTTTTTTATTAATTCATGCGTCAAAAATTAGATTTTGAAGAAATAATCAGAAAAGTTATTAATATATATTTCCATGTTAATATATAAGTACAAATATAGACATGTAAAAATTATAAAAAACATAACTAATTATATTCGTAAAAAAATAGACAATATATTGTTATTAATATATAAGTAAATAAATAGACAATGATTATAAAAAAGATAAGTGACAGAGTAAATTTTTTTTTGAAAAGATAAATGTTTGTTATTTTCTCTTATAATATGGAAAAGAAAATGAGCATTTTTGTACTATAGAGACAGAGATAATACTAATAAATAAAAGTTTGATTTTAAGGTTCAATGTTGGGTCCATATGCATAGAAAAAGCAACTTCCTTTATTATCTTTTTCATCTCTCAACATAACTCTTTTTTCACTCTAAGTACACCTTACATCTCCCTCATCAAGACTTTTCTTCTTCTCCATAAATTTAAATTTATCTTTTTCATTGCACTTAAAATATTAAAATACTGTCAAATAAATAAATAGAGTTTATAATAGATTAGTGTTCATATTTAAATATCTCACTGACATTTCTTATACACATTATTCAATGTCTCATTTCACTGTGATGCACAAAGTATAAACACAAACACTGAAGAAGAAAGAAAAAATTAACTAAATTGAATTTTTCATTGACGTCCGGTGGGTGACCATGATCCGGCCTATGACAGTGTATTAACTTGTATACATAAATTTTATATTCTTAAATTCTCTCTCTCACTACTCTTTTACTCAATTTGTTTCAATTTGTTAGTATGACTATATAATACTACCTTCATTCCTTATTATAAGAGACCAACACATTTTTTACATTCATTTAAAATTAGATGCATCTTGATTCATTAATAGATCAAATAGATTGATTTTTTTAATGAATCAAAAAAATATATTTGTCTTTTATAATAAAGAACGAATGTAGTATTAATATCACTCTATTACTTCATATTGTACTTCCTAACATACTAGCAAAAGAAATATAATGATAGTAAATTATTACTCTCCCCCAATTTGTGTGAATTGTAACACCCTCAAATCCCGACTGATTATTATTGATGTAAAATGATATTTATTTGTAAAACGGGTGTCACGTCTAAAATTAACGACACAATTTATTTCTTTTTATTCAAAAATACGCAGCAGAAATTAAAAAGCCAAAGTTCCTCAATGCTAAATTGATAAATAAATAAAGTGTGTGAATAATTCAAATTGAAATTCAGTCTTCAATAAAATATAATAAAATACATAAAATAAAAATTCTCAAAACATAAAATATTTATAAGATTCAAGATACTAAAAAGCAAAATAAGCTAAGTAATTTTCCCCCGACGTCACGGTATCAGAGTGACTCCAGACTCAACAGCTGAAAAGCTGAACAATATGCCGAACCAACTCTAAGATTATTTCTTTCCTAAAAATCTACGATTGTAAGTCGTAGGGTCAAACCAGAAGGGAATTAGTAATGACATACATAAGGTTAGTCGAATGCGAATAGTACTACTATTACTCCTACTACTACTACTACTACTACTAATAATAATAATAATAATAATAATAATGATGATGACAACATCTCAATAATAAATAATAGAATCATAATAGAATATTTAGACAAGCAAGAATGTCAAGGCACAAACACAAACAATTAAATTCAAGACAATTATGAATGATATGTCAAATTCTACGACTCTCTAATATGCATGTGGTAGCAGGGTCGAAGGTCAGAATTATTTTACTGAATACTTCTCAACGTCATTGTGCATAAGCACTAAATCACCGTCGCTGTGCATAAGCACTAATCATCGTCACTGTGCATAAGCACTAATCAACTTCACTGTGCATAAGCACTAATCAACGTCACCGTGCATAAGCACTAACATGAATGCATGCATGAATGTATGTTCAAACATAAAATACTCAAAATGAACAACAAAAATACAACAAATGAATCAACGGCACAACACCACACCAACAACGAACAATTCAACAGCACAAAGGCGAGCAACGGCAAATTTTGAAATACCGAGGTAATTGTATCGGACTATCCACAACAACAAATCAAAGGCAGAATCAGCAACAACATTATCAAAACACATCCAACAACTTTTTATTTTAATTAAACACTTCCTCAATTTTTTTACTTACAATAAATAATTAATCTAAACACCTCTGCAATGAAACTGAACCACTACGATACTAAATAGTTTGTTTTCAAAGTTAAGTTGACGGTTTCACAAAAATCATTTTTATTTAACTCAAGCACTAAAATTGTGGTATAAAACACATCGACATTTTTCTCAAACTCCCTCCAAGATACTAACCAATTCAAATTCTTCTTACAATATAAATTTACTTTCAAAAGAATAGTGCTATTTAGCACGACAATTTACCCAACGAATGTCAACAAATTCTCCATAATGAACTAATTATTTATTAAGGATTTTTCAAAAAGAAAATTTAAATTAAAACTTTGAAGCTCTTTTTTTTAGACATTGCAAAACTCACCGCTTCTCTAAATCCCACCGTTTCTTGTCAGTGCCTAGTCTTTATTTCTCTTCTACTTTGTATCATGTTTCTAGTTGATTGAAATAGATTAAATTAGAAAACATGAGCTCTTATATAATATGAATTACTATCTAAAAATACAACTACCCTATGCAAGAGATTCAATCCAAAAAGAGGAACATTCAATTATCGAACTAAGCAGTTTCCTCTAGCAACCAATTAGGATTAAGTCAAACATCAATATATCTAATTCAATCCTTTAGTCCCTGGAGCATGACTAATACTATTATACGGAAATGTGATTATACCAAGTTAATGGAAAAGTAAGCAATCGATGACACTAAAAGATATAATTGATATCAATGGAAAATTAAAACACAGGCCATAGCTTGCGCTCCAATAAACACGGTATAAAACAAAGACATCATCGATTGAAAATTAAAGCAGCAATAATCATCGATAATATATACATATCGATCAATTGACATAATTTGCATAAAATTCAATACACTCACTAAAAACGCTTACATGTCATGTGCATGCTACATATAAATTTGTTTGATGCACCTATTTAGCCTTTGTTCATATAACACTAGTTTTTGAGTTAATAAATCTCTTGGCTTTCTTCAAAATCCCATCGTACCATTTTCCAATCAACTGAATACATGAATTTTAATTATCAAATTAGAGCGTTGAAATCGCAATACATCAATCACAATAAATAACATAAGCACACGAGAGAATCAAAGGGGAGAACATGATTCAATCATAACCCTATTTCGATAACCATACATAATTGCAAGACTAATCCCTCACCTTAGAGTTTCTGAATTCTTTCTTTGATCTTAAGTTGCGGAATTTCTCTCTTCATCTATTATGCAGCGGTGGTTGTTCTCTCTTTCTCAACTTCCCAATTTTCTGAATTTCTTTCTTTTACGTGCAAGAGTTAGGTTTAGACCGTTTTTCTTTTTTCTTATCACTAACTAAGCCAACAAGATATGATTTTTCTTTTTTCATGGGTCTTACCCACAACCCACAACCCACTACCCAAGCCCACTTCTATTTCTTTTTCTTATAATATTTTTCTCTACTCAATTGTTTTGTTTTAATCATTTTTCTAACAATTCTCATACAACCCACTATTTTATTTTATTTTCTATTTTTATGCACTAAATTAAAATATACCTATAATATATTCAAACTTTGTCAATTACGTCACATTTATCAATTATTATCCATACTCCCAAATATTCAATCTCTCTCTTATTCTCCTATTTTTCTAAACTCGAATTTCATTTATTTTACTTCTTTATTTTCTAACTCTCAACCCAAAACCCTCATACACAAAATATCTTAAATAGCACAAACATAGAAAATAATTTATAAAATAAAATAATACTGAATTATTTAATAAAATAAGAATATAAAAACCGGGGCGTTACAGCTCACGTGATGGTATGAGAAGACATTTTTGGTTTTTTTTACTCCCTCTCTCATTCATATGTGTACATTCCAATATTATTGGAAACTAATGACTCAAAAATTAATGAAATTTTTTTTCTCCCTCTTTCACTCTTCCACCCACGTGCAATTCACTTTCACACATCACACTCAACCCTTCAACTTTTTCTCTTTTTATCTTTCTTTTTCTCTGATTCCATTTTATTTGTCATTTCATGTTTTCTTTGTACTGTCTTTGGAGATATGTTTTCTTTGTCACACAATACAACTTTTTTTTCAGTGCCAAATGGCCTCCTTCCGGCGACTTTTATACAAAAATAATTACATATTATTTATGCTCTCATTCTCCTCTATCCTTCCATCCTTTAAAATTTCGAAAAGGAGTTTACTTGACAATTTATCATGTGTAAAATTCTTGTCTTTTCAGTCATGTAGTACAGTTTCAAACATGCCATAAGAACCACATCTTGGTCCTTAATGAAATACACATCAAATACTATCAGTCCCTATTTTCTGGCGACCACCGCGTCGGAAATCACTTTCACCATGGCACAAAGTAAGTTGGCTTTGTTTTGTCTGTTATCCTGTTTTCCTGATTTCATCTCTTTTTTAAATTTGTTTATGAATTTTTTTTAGATCTAAATAACAAATCTTGTACTAAATAATCATAATCACTACCAACAAACAACCACTGTCATATTTTCTTTTATGATTTTGAATTTATTTCTAGATCTAAAGTTTTTTGGACATAAAGAATTGAGAAAAAAAAATGGATCTGTGTACTATTTGTACGTTTTTTTTGGATCTGTGGACATAATTGAAAAAATTAAGTATTTTGATCTATTTTCTTTAGAACTGAAAATTTTGGTAGATAAAAATTTTGCATGTAATAAAGTAAGACATTTTTCTGGATCTATTAAAAGTAAGAGAATTAGTTATAAATATTCTTACTAAAATTAGTTTTACATAGTAAAAATCTGTTGTATAAATTTTTCAATTTTTTTTGAATTTATTTGGAGTATGAAAATATTTTGGATCTATTTGAAGTGAGAAAATTAGTAAGAAAAACTCTTACTACTTTTAGTTCGACAAAGACAAAAAAAGATTATCAAAGACAAAGATTATATTCACTTTATTTTTTGTTTGTTAATAAAAGACAAAGATTATCAATGTTTATACATTAAAACATTGTTAGATCTTCATTTTAGTTGTTAATACATCAAAACATTTTAAAAAGTAATAGAAGAAACATGAAGTAAAAAAATGAGAGAGAAGAAATTTTATTTACCTTCTGTTTATTATCAATGCTTGCTGTAGATTAAATTTTATATCAGATTTGTGTGTCAAAAATTTAACATAAAAATTAACATGAAAGATAAGATGTTCATTTTTTTACCCGTGTACTTATTGTTTTATGTGTTCTATTCGATGACTCTCACTTTTGTTTTTGAAACTGTCATCAAAATGAAAAATCCAAAAAAGAAATATTAGAAAGATTTGAACTTCTCTTAGTATCAAATGAAAAAGCAGTTTTGATTCATATCAATTTTGCGTAATCTTGCAAGAACATAAATGAGATGGTAGAAATTTCTTTTCGTTACCCGTGTTCTTCATTTTTCTTCGCATGGGACAAAGAAGTTTGGATTTTTTCTGCAAAATAAAAACAATCGATTTGTTAGAAAAATGAAGTTGAAGATGAAAATGAGATAAATGGAGAATAATGAGAGAAATAAGATGAGGATGAAATATAGAAAGAAAAGTTAGAGATGAAGAGTGAGAGAAAGAAGAGAAAGTATGTTACTATATAATACTAATGAATAGATAAAGAGGGGGAAATTTTTGAATTTGAATTTTTGAGGTAAAAGATGTTGTTGAATAAACTAAGAATAAAAAGTACAATCAAAGTGTAAAATGACTATTTTTACCAAAAAACACCATGTGTCAATTTTTCAATAAGGGGCATTTAGGTACTATCATATGTATATTATTTACATACATATAGATAGATAATAAACAAAAATATTACAAATGATAAACACTTACAAAAACTTGAAGAAACTAAATGGAGGTGTGATGAAGATTATTTACATGATGGAGGTATGATGGGCGAATTTTTTGATAGTATAGAAATTTGGTTAAGATAATTGGTATTGGAAGAGTTAGAGAGAAGTTTGAGAGAGAAGCAAAATTTAGAAATGAGGTTGAAGTTGGGAGAATTTGAAGGAATGAGAAATATATAGAGGGATATATGACCGTTGCAATTCTAGACGGTCTAAGCCGTCCCTAATTTTCACTCTGATTTTTTGAAATACAAGGCATTTTGGGACGGTCTAAGCCGTCCAGACGTTAACCCTAATTTTTTCGAATTCAGCTTTAAGTTTGGGACGGTCTTGGCCGTCCAGAACCTGCAACGGAAAAATCGTACGTATTTTGGGACGGCTTAGACCGTCCGTAATTTTAATATATTTATATTTTTAACGGCTAATTTTTCGGGACGGCATAGGCTACATTTTGGGATGGCTCATATCGTCTTTAAGGTTTGGGACGGCTCTGACCGTCCAGAATTAATTTTCACCTTCGTTTAGAAATACAATAATTCTTGTAGTGCAAGCAATTGAATTAGTTTTTATGTTTTGATACTTTGAAAATGATCACAAGTAATTGTATGGTATCTAATCTCTATTGCAAGCCAAGTTTCAAATACTTGAATTTCGTCGAGCACGTGGCGTGCGCTAGAATTCAAGTTTCACAATTCACACTTAAACGAAATTGAAAGGAGTAAAGGATAGAAAAGACAGACAAAGATGATCAGGGAGTTCTCTGCGTTCGTGTCGTCCTCGCGGTCGGCCGGTACGTCTCCCCCCAACTTATCAAACAAACAAGTTGAGTTTTTCACTAATTTCTTCGAAAATATAAATGCACAATTCACAAGAATACAATACACGAATGATAAAGACTCGATCTCCCTATATCCGTCATCCATGCCTAACAACCTTAAAATCATCGTTAGTGGAGGGACATCATTCATCGCAAACACCAACTTGTCATTATCCCGCAGATCCAAATCTTTGATTAAGTCATAAATAGGTGATCCAAGATGGAACCATGGGGTTTTGTGTCGGCAAGTAACAAATTGTAGTACATTGCATGGTGAAACCAAGCTTTTTTCCTCATTGACAACGTATACTTCATCTCCATCATGGAGGATAAAAGCATTGCCTACAATGCTAAAGAAATGCTACATAAATCAAAATGAATGTGTTATCACTTGTGTTATGTAAACATGGTAGTAAAATAACTTAAAGTTAAAAGCATATGAAAGCAGCCTTTTGTTAAAAAGACAACGTACGACTTACCAAAACACTTTTTCCTTCCGCAAAAGTTTTGCACACTACTTGTTCCCAATTGAAGGGGAATCCATGAAAATTTTCATCTAAGATTGCATCCAGAGTAGAATATGCAATTGCTTGAAGTTATGCTTGTTGAATCATCATCATCCAATTGAATGGAATTTATTGGTCCCAATCAGTGTGAGTCTCACAGCAAGTGTAAACGTACGTACCACTTACATGACGATTATCTGAAGTTATTATTCCCCCATAGGTTATGTCGTTTCCATCTTCGTCTAAAAACATCATATCAAATTGATCATGATCAAATAGATAGTGAAATTCAACCCTTTGTGGTTTAACAAAACCACACTGTTTTGCCATTGTTTTTCCCAATGGAATGACATTGTAGTCCTGAGTACATTTAGTATCAAAGTTAAAATAGTAATCATTTGGATCCTTAAGACATGCATCTCTTCTGCTGCAAATGGCTTCCTTCCATTTCAATGCAAACCATTTGGGTATGTCAATGTGCTCCTAAGGTTTTAAAAATATTAAATTAGTAATATAGATATACTAAACAGTAATATACCAATACAAAACTATAGCAACAACATTATAAATATGAACTTATAGTAATTAATATTCAACCAATTTTTTTCATGAATTTTACACACATTTAATTGATAAATTGAAGTGGAATAAAACAAAACAATGAAGTTTATAAGTATGCATAACGAAAGTACTAACTAACAAATACTTTATCTAGATACACGATAGCTTGAAACATGTTTTCCACCATAGATGAACTCCTTTCCCCAGAATTATATGAATTGTGTATAGATACGTTGATTTTGATGATATCCACTTTTCTATACATAATGTCCAAAGAAACAGAACAAAATAAATTAAAACCATAACTTGTTACTTCGTTAGCTAAAAGTTAAAATTGTCCTAAAAATCTACATGTAAAAACCTTAACCTGTACTTTGTGAGCTACAGGTTAAAACTGTACAAAACTCTAAATAAAAAACATAACTTGTGCGCAAAAATAATGATAATTGATAAAACAAAACAAAGAATTGGCCAAATAAAACCAGAAGTTCCCAGGTCATATGTAAAATACAACACGAAATGCCTAAAGGATCCACCAAAACAATAAAAAAAGTCAAATAAAAATTATTAATTGGTACATTGTGACCTAGAAACTACAATTGGAAAACTATTTCATACCCAAATGCAGTAAATAGCACATGAAATTCGCAGAACATAGTTGAGTATTTGATAAAGACACTTGAAAACTTACCTTTTTGATGTTTGATCCATGCCTTTTGAAATAGTTGCTAGGGAAGACCAAAATGGAAAATGAGAAGTTTTCAAAAGATGGCATGGAGAAATCTAAACCCTAAATGAGTGTTGGTTTTGTTGTTGTGATTACTACCATTATTCTCTATCTACCTTGCTCCACATTTAAAGTGAGCCCACAAGAATATTTATTGGTTAGGTGAAAGGTTGCTTGTTGAACAAAAATGTTATAGCCTATAAAGAAGACTAGCTTGATTCCCTATGTTTTACGCAACCCAATAAAGACTACTCATTTTCAAAAAATATAAGTTAGGGTGACTAAGGGACTGATTTGATGCAACTTTGCCTTATCCAGGACTATATTGCTATAGTGAAATAGTAGTATCAACAAAGTCTTGCAATCTCAAAATTAATTAAAAATATCACAAGATCAACATAAATTCATCTCCAATAACTATTAACTGTCAACGATTATATAAGATTGGTCGAATTAGGATATCTCATTAATCACTTATTCATTTTCCATTCTTCTTGAATCCCCATCCATATAGTCGATTTTTTTATTTTGTTCAATATAATATATAATGTCAACACGTTAAAATAATGAATTCAGCACAACTCCCACGTGCTAAGGAAATTACACTAATACCCTTATATTTTAGTAGTTAAGACCATTAAAGTTAAATAGAAACATAAATGAAATTAAGTTCATGACAATTGAAAAAGCCTCATATAAATAGTATTATACATAGTCTTATAAATCTACTTCTTCCGGGTAAGCTTGACGGACAAGTAATGTGTTGGATCTAATCCTTCTTTAACTTCAATTTCAAACTGTAGAATGTTGTCGACCCGGGGCTTATGGAAGTCCAAATAAGCATACCATCCCTCAACTATGTTCTTATAGACATAAGTTTTGTTGCCAATAGTTTTTTTGTTTCTGGAGATATCACAAAGAAATTGAAACTGACTGTCGTGTGAGATCAGAATAACACTTTTTTCCGCTCCAATTGCCAATGTGTCAATCCATTCAGGAATGTGTTGTAATATATAAGATATGAATCAATAACTATATGTTTATATGATCAAAATCATTTCAATTTATCTAAGTTTATATTAACATATTCTACAACTTGATAAAAGTATTCTAATGGTATAAATATAGTTATAAAATGAGTATTTGTAATTTGATATTCCAATTCATACATTTTGAACATTAATATTTGAAACAAATAAATTTAATCGAAATCATCCTAATAAACTAAGGTTGCCAGAACTCGTTTATTTTTCCGATTAGCTACGGATTTTGTGACCTTCAATATCAAGCATAAGTTGAATTGGACTGAATTTCATCGAAATCATCCTAATAAACTAAGATTACTGTAATACCCTAATTTTTAACTTTTTTTAAATTAATTTTTATTTAGAAAATTATTTCTTATTTTTGTAAGAAATGCCCAAAAAGAATTACAAAATATGATTGTTTTTTATTCTTTTCATTTTTTTGCAATTTATTCATTTTATAAGAAAAATAGCAAAAATGAATAAAAATGGTGTATTAGCATTTTATTAGATTTTATGTTTTTTATCTCCACATTTTTCATAATTAAAGAATAATATTAGTGCAGTTTTAGATAATTGCATTTCCATCTTTTTTTTTATTAGCTTGATTTGCATTTTTTTTCCATGAGAAAGAATTCTTGACATTTAGACCAATCATTACACACACCCCAAGATACAAAAAAATTAGAAAAGCTCTTCTCCTTCCTCCACCAACACTTTTCCGGCGCCACCGCCGGAATCCCAAAACCACCGCGTCGGCCACCACCAACCACCACCTAAAAAATCTTCAAAAATCAAAGATGAAGCACTCGATCTATAGTATTTGGACCTTTAGGAATCCGAATCCGGTGATAGTTTCTCCAAAAAGCGACCGGAAGTGCTCTGTTTGAAGCTTTAAAGTTACTCCGAGAACCAAAATCCCTTTCCGGCCGTTTCGAACACCAATCAAGGTAGAAATCGTTGAATACGTGCTGCTGGGACCTTGTAGAGTTGTTTTCATTCATCAATCGTCTTTAATTCCTACCGGAAATGGGTTTTTAAACTTTAAATTCGTTCTCCCTTTTCCCTTCGTTTTGCTTTTTTCATGCACTATTTGTTAAAACTAATTGTGAATCTGTGATCAACATTAAATTCCTATCGTATTGGTGTTTTGAATCGCAAGTTTTGATGGTTGAAAGTGGTTCTCACGCTCGCGCCAGCGATGGCCGCGGCGGAGAACCACTTTGCATGTTTTGTCTTTGTTGAAAGGAAGAAGAAGGGACACGTATGTCGCCCTTTGTGTGGTTGACCAGTCCCTTCTCAGTGCGCCCCCCATTTTCTCTAGGCACCCCCCGTTTTTTTTGTTTGATCTGGGTTAGTGACCGGGTCGGGTTGGACCCATGGGTCGCTGTAACACCCGGCGCAAGCACAAATAGTATTGTAATGAAGCCGCCACCATATTTTATTTATGCCGTGAGGGAAAAGGAAAATAATGATAACCTTCAGAGTCGAGTTCGGGAGTTTGTTACATGAGGGGAAGACGTTAACACCCCCTCAGAAGAAGAGGCAATATTTGCGACGACTTCAACCCAAATTTCATTCGGGAGTGACCGAGGAAAAACTTCTGGAGCATTCGTGCCTTCATTGATTTCATTTCTTTCATTGATGTCATGACTTGTTTCAGGCAACATCTCATTTGTTATTCTTGAAGTCATGATTAATGTGAATGAGAATAATGTGAAGGAGAAACTAAACATTTATAAACTAAAAGAAGGGTGTTATGTTGTTTTTATGACAGATATGAGAATGAGAATATGGGTTGAAGAGGTTACATATATATATATATATATATATATATGTAGGACTCATTGAGTTTTTCATTGTGAAGAGTTATGAATGAATTCCAACCAATACTATGCCAAACTGAACAGTCATCATTATTCAACCGCTATTAACTACTACATCCGTACCAAAATATATACGTTTTGACCATATCACACAAATTTAGAAATGTAAGTAATGTGTTAGACTACAAGGCTACGCTCAAATGTGACGAGCAAAAGCGTTTCAAACAACAACAACGGTTTTTCGTAAATTAATCGAGTAAGCGCGGAAGCTACCTAGATCGGTAGTCTATTGCACCTTGATCAAAGGAAAAGTAGTAAAAGCCGATGGAATGAATACGATACAACGAATGCAAATTATCAAGTTAAGCAATTTTCAAATCACACGAATCCTTTGAAAATAGAATCACACACAAAAACTTGGAATTGCAAATTCAAATAACAAGCGAAGCTAGCATACAATAATTTCGTCGAACACATGGCGTGTGTGACAAAATTATCTATGCAAGTGAATAACAAATTGGAATGTAAAAGAGATAAGGGATAGAGAGATACGCAAGGGAGTGATCAGGGAGTTCCCAACTTTCGCGTCGTCCTCGCAGTCGGCTGATACGTCTCCCCCCAGCTTATCAAACAGATAAGCTGAGACTTTTACTTCAGAAAAAATCTCTTTCAATGCACAATTTACAACGACACAATATGTAAGATACAGACTCGATTACACAATCTTCAGCATCTTTAATATAAACCCGTCTTGTAATTGCGCAAACCCCAATTCGATCTTGTCTTCAATTATCGTTCCCAACGATCAATCCTTCACACTATCTTTAACCAAGAACCCGTGATGATCGTCCGAATAATTCCCTCAACAAATCAAATTGTAACCTTCAAGCAAACTCTTGAACCCGGATGAGAAACCCAACCTTCAAGACTCAATCAACCCGAGCGACAAATTCTGATTCACCGCGAATTCTCCTCGAACGTTATCCTTCGAATTCTTCTAATCAATCTCCAATTGAATCCATACTCAATCTTCAATTTGATAGAAGTAATGAAGGAAGATGATGATTGCTCTTGAATGATCCTTGATACAAAACTCGCAAACAATCTTGACCAAAGAACTCTTCAATACTGGTTTCTCATCATTACAACAATAACACATAAAGCTATTTATAATGGAAGTAGAATTGAGCAAATTTAGGCACAATCTAACAGACTTGTATCGATACATGCATCAATGTGTATCGATACAAGCAGTTGACAGCAGGAAGGTTTGTATTCTTGTATCGATACATCCACGCGTATGTATCGATACATACACCAGAAAAACAGAAATTGACTGATATGTTTCGAAACACAAAGGTGTATTTCGAAACACAAGGCTCTCTCTGGTTTCAGGAGAGTCTGCATGTGTTTCGAAACATACAAGTGTGTTTCGAAACACAGAGGCTCCTCTGACTCCAATGAGAGCAATTTGTATCGATACAAAAGTGCTATGTATCGATACAAATGCGTGATAGTCAGCCTGAACAAGTTTCAGGACATTTGTATCGATACAGGTATATATGTATCGATATAAAACACCTAAAAATTGATTTTTCAAAGTTTCAAAATAATGTTTTGCTGTCAAGTCAATTTCAATTGTTGCCTAAACATATTCTACTCTATTTCCATGTGTTTTGACAATTATTAAAACTCGGAGGCGAACTGGTGCATTAACATTCTCCCCGTTTTTGATAATTGTCAAAACTATTGCATAAGCTAACTAAGCCTACCTAAGATGCAATTTACAAATAGCTTTAAGTTACAGACTCAAACAACAAAAGGCTAACCACTTGCGAAGCTCCCCCTTAGTTGATGCCGTCTTGCACATATGTTGAATAACGGATTCGAAGTCTCAAGGCTTTTTCCATAGCTTATGCTTGCCAATCTTTTCTCCCCCTTTGACATTATCAAAAAGAAGAAAAGAAACTCATGAGAAGTATCAATTCCGAAATAAAGACCATATAGGTCACATAATGCACTTACATTTGTGGAAATGCATTATATGATAAACATAACCTGATCAAATAATTAATCAAAACATGCATGAATATAGTCAAATGACGATACAAAGCATCATGAGAAACATGGCATGTAGAACAACAAGCCAAACCAAATATCATGAATATCAAACATCGGCATTATAATCAATTCAAAACATATTCTACGGACGAATAAAATAAACAACACATCATGCATAAAAAGTCATACATGAGATAGAAAATATCCAAGAGTCATACAAGAATTAAAAAATGCCTAAAAAGTTTGGCATAACCAAATGTTCGTACAACCATATTGAATACTAAATTCATAAAGATGAAAATAAAAGGCAAATAGTTCATGAGTTAAAACATAAAAACTCCAAAACATCCAAATCATTCATTCACTGGGTCGGGGTTAGTGTTGAGGTATTGGTCCACATTGGCGTTTCGTTTGACATAAGCATTAAGTTGATGTTGGAGATGATCGAACCGGGAGGCATTGTATGCTTGCATGTTGTCAAGCCTTGTGTTCACCTCACTTTCAAATGAAGCTTGTTGTACGCTCATATCCTTTAACATATCCATGATATCCGACATGTTAACACTCGTGTTGCGGGAAGACTCTTCAACATTATTAACCAACGAAGGAGATACCCGTGGCCTTTTGCTTCTACCATTGGCATCCTCTTCCATTCCTTCTTCCTCATCATTTTCATTTCCAAAGAACTCATAGTCCTTTATTTCCTCATTCCATTTGTAATCCATTCTCTTCATCATGGTTAGACTAAAGATTTGTTCTCTTTGTGGTCTATTCCAAATTCCACCCAAATTATTTGTAATCTTGAGATGGTCAAGGATCGCTCCAATCATACATGAATAGGCAAAGAATTTGTCCTTTGTTGAGTCCTTTAACGCAAACATGCGACTAACAATATAATTTGGCCAATCCACCTTCTTTTTCTCCAACAAAAGATACATGATATCCATGTCCTTGTTGTCAATTCTAGAGTAAGCTCCACTTCTAGGCCGAATTATGTGACACACAATCCAATGTAAGACTTTAGGTATCTTAGCAAGTTTGCTAGCCTTGTAATCCGGGCTCTTTCCATTTCTAGTTAACTTGAGCCAATACTCCTTCATATTATATGTTGGAGAGTCATTATCCGTGAATTTCTTCAAATTAGAGTCACTAGGTAGACCAAACAAAGTTGACCACATCTTCTTAGTAACCTTATAGGTTTTATTACCCATACGAAATTCAAATTTAGTCCCATTTGGTTTTGCATGCCCGAGTAGAAGATCTTAACTAAGTCATCAATATAACATTTTCTCAAGTTGCAAAAAGTGTCAAGTTTTTCTCTCTTAAGAATCTCAGAGATTTTTCCTAAGTTAATCTTATCCAAATCATCAACAGACACAGCATTGGGTTGTACCAATTTCTTAGGAGCACAATTTCTAACATAGAAGTTATAGCAATCAGGATGAATAAAATTTATATCTTCAAAATTGTTGACAGGTTGTTTATCTATGATAATTCCACTAGTAACCTTCCTATGTGATCCAGAGGCCATATCTAGAGTGTGTATGAGAGAAGTTACCTTGTGATAATGATATGATAGATGAAAGAATACTTGTAGTAAGAACCCACAACACAATGAATTCTTTAATGTAGGACCTTGTTGAACCAAAGCACTTGAATCCTTCCCAAAATTGACAAGACAAAAAATTCCCAATTTGTAACCTAACCTTCAATGTGGGAGATGGAGGAGATTTATGGTGAAATTGATGGTTTTAATTGAATGGGTAATGAATGGGAAAGGTTTGGGTTTAAGAATTTTTTATTTTGGTTGAGTATTGAGGGAGATTGAAGAATTTGGTTATGGAGGATTTGTTTACGGTTTCGCTGGTGAGGATGAGAGAAATATGAAGTTTGATGAATGAAAAAGGTAGTTTTATGCAGTTCTCGCGTATTTGTATCGATACATCCTAACCTGTGTATCGATACAAGGTTGTGTTCTGCAGCATGTATCGAAACAAATATGTATGTTTCGATACATGAGTCACTCTCTGGTCTAACTGGTGCAATTATGTATCGATACAAAGCCACTATGTATCGATACAAAGCCTTGTAGTTTAACAAAGGAAAAACGTTTCAAATGTGACGAGCAAAAGCGTTTCAAACAACAACTACGGTTTTTCGTAAAATAATCGAGTAAGCGCGGAAGCTACCTAGATCGGTAGTCTATTGCACCTTAATCAAAGGAAAAGTACTAAAAGCCGATGGAATGAATACGATACAAAGAATGCAATTCAAATTATCAAGTTAAGCAATTTTCAAATCACACGAATCCTTTGAAAATAGAATCACACACAAAAACTTGGAATTGCAAATTCAAATAACAAGCGAAGCTAGCATACAATAATTTCGTCGAACACATGGCGTGTGTGACAAAATTATCTATGCAAGTGAATAACAAATTGGAATGTAAAAGAGATAAGGGATAGAGAGATATGCAAGGGAGTGATCAGGGAGTTCCCAACTTTCGCGTCGTCCTCGCAGTCGGCTGATACGTCTCCCCCCAGCTTATCAAACAGATAAGCTGAGACTTTTACTTCGGAAAAAATATCTTTCAATGCACAATTTACAACGACACAATATGTAAGATACAGACTCGATTACACAATCTTCACCATCTTTAACATAAACCCGTCTTGTAATTGCGCAAACCCCAATTCGATCTTGTCTTCAATTATCGTTCCCAACGATCAATCCTTCACGCTATCTTCAACCAAGAACCCGTGATGATCGTCCGAATAATTCCCTCAACAAATCGAATTGTAACCTTCAAGCAAACTCTTGAACCCGGATGAGAAACCCAACCTTCAAGACTCAATCAATCCGAGCGACAAATTCTGATTCACCGCGAATTCTCCTCGAAAGTTATCCTTCGAATTCTTCTAATCAATCTCCAATTGAACCCATACTCAATCTTCAATTTGATAGAAGTAATGAAGGAAGATGATGATTGCTCTTGAATGATCCTTGATACAAAACTCGCAAACAATCTTGACCAAAGAACTCTTCAATACTGGTTTCTCATCATTACAACAATAACACATAAAGCTATTTATAATGGAAGTAGAATTGAGCAAATTTAGGCACAATCTAACAGACTTGTATCGATACATGCATCAGTGTGTATTGATACAAGCAGTTGACAGCAGGAAGGTTTGTGTTCTTGTATCGATACATCCACGCGTATGTATCGATACATACACCAGAAAAACAGAAATTGACTGATATGTTTCGAAACACAAAGGTGTGTTTCAAAACACAAGGCTCTCTCTGGTTTCAGGAGAGTCTGCATGTGTGTCGAAACATACAAGTGTGTTTCGAAACACAGAGGCTCCTCTGACTCCAATGAGAGCAATTTGTATCGATACAAAAGTGCTATGTATTGATACAAATGCGTGATAGTCAGCCTGAACAAGTTTCAGGACATTTGTATCGATACAGGTATATATGTATCGATACAAAACACCTAAAAATTGATTTTCAATGTTTCAAAATTATGTTTTGCTGTCAAGTCAATTTCAATTGTTCCCTAAACATATTCTACTCTATTTCCATGTGTTTTGACAATTATTAAAACTCGGAGGGGAACTGGTGCATTAACATAATGTTGCCTTGAAAAGAAAAATTATGAGCTAGTTTATAAAATTATCTTTCATCAATGGTATGAGAAAGATAAATTGTATAATTGAAAGAAGAAAAAGAAATAAATAGTTGAGGTTATATTAGGAAAAAGAACATTAAATGCTTCATTGGAATTGTAACGTGACATATACTTTGGTACAAAAGGAGTATTGATTAACAAGTTAATTCGAATATGATTAATCACATTGCTTGGAATTACTATAAGTCCCTACTTGACTATTTTTGTTAGTAATGCAGATGAGTGCATTTTGTTATGGCAAGAAACACAGTGCCATTTGGGTTTGAGGTTATTTTATGTTTAATGCTTGTATAAAAAAATCTTACAATTAATTCACATTTGAAACTAGAGTTTGTGGTTTCACTCAACAAGAAAAAGTAATCTATGATTCATACACTAAATTTAAAATGCGATTTGCTGATGAAAACGGAAATGATATACATCAATGTTAGATATAGATGATTGCCCACTAACTTACACCAATCATTCACCAAATAACAAATACAAACACAAACTATTATCAAATACAATTTGTCAAATTATTACATAAACATCAATAAATTTACTGAACATTAAATAAACTATAAAAAAACTTCAACTCGTAGTCCCACCTACAATCTTCACACAAACCAAGGTCATCGTCTTCATCATCCACTAACAACCATGTTCATTGCTTCAATCTCCATCCAGAGCATGTTGTTTTTTATTTGCATACGGGAGATTGATTACGAACCAACATACCATTTTTTTCCACAAACATTGTGTTGCAGATTGCATTTTATGTCTGGCCGGCATAATACATTCAGACATGCGCAATGACCGCATATGCCCAATGTCTTCTTGTATGGATTTATTTTTATCAGAAGACAACAATATCATGCCATATGCATATTTTGATGGTATGTGGCCACCCTCTGCAGCCTTCTTTAAGTTCTCAAGACCGTTGCTATTTCCGATTGGAAATTTGAAGTATTCACGTATACCTTCACTAAACAATGCTTCCAAATTTCCACTTTCCACACAATTTTTAAAAAATTTCAATGCATTTGAATTAGGATACCATTGCATATTTGGAAAATTGTCGAAAGAAACTTTTTGTAATACATACCTTTCGTTCATTATTTGAAGAAAATATTTTGAGCAACATTTTAAGTTGTGAAGATCAGGAATAGAAGAAGAGGCAATATTTGCGACGACTTCAACCCAAATTTCACACAGGAGTGACCGAGGAAAAACTTCTGGCCCATTCGTGCCTTCATTGATTTCATTTCTTTCATTGATGTCATGACTTGTTTCAGGCAACATCTCATTTGTTATTCTTGAAGCCATGATAATGTGAAAGAGAGTAATGTGAAGGAGAAACTAAAAATTTAGAAACTAAAAGAAGGGTGTTATGTTGTTTTTATGACAGATATGAAAATGAGAATATGGGTTGAAGAGGGTACATACATATATATATATATGTATATATGTAGGAATCATTGATCTTTTCATTGTGAAGAGTTATGAATGAACTCCAACCAATACTATGCCAAATTGAACGGTCACCATTATTCAACCGCTATTCATTACTACATCCGTACCAAAATATATACGTTTTGACCATATTACACAAATTAAGAAATGTAAGTAATGTTGCATTGAAAAGTAAAATTATGAGTTAGTTTATAAAATTATCCTTCCTCAATTGTATGAGAAAGATAAATTGTATAATTGAAAGAAGAAAAAGAAATAAATAGTTAAGGTTATATTAGGAAAAAGAACATTAAATGCTTCATTGGAAATGTAACGTGACATATACTTTGGTACAGAAGGAGTATTGATTAACAAGTTAATTTGAATATGAATAATCACATTGCTTGGAATTACTATAAGTCCCTACTTGACTATTTTTGTTAGTAATACAGATGAGTGCATTTTGTTGTGGCAAGAAACACAGTGCCATTTGGGTTTGACGTTATTTTATGTTTAATGCTTGTATAAAAAAATCTTACAATTAATTTACATTTGAAACTAGAGTTTGTGGTTTCACTCTACCAGAAAAAGTAATCTATGATTAATACACTACATTTAAAATGCGATTTGTTGATTAAAACGGAAATGACATACATCAATGTTAGATATAGGTGATTGCCCACTAACTTAAACCAATCATTCACCGAATAACAAACACAAAAACAAACTATTATCAAATACAATTTGTCAAATTATTACATAAACATCAATAAATTTATTGAACATTAAATAAACTATAAAAAAACTTCAACTCGTAGTCCCACCTACAATCTTCACACAAACCAAGGTCATCGTCTTCATCATCCACTAACAACCATGTTCCTTGCTTCAATCTCCATCCAGAGCATGTTGTTTTTGATTTGCATACGGGAGATTGATTACGAACCAACATACCATTATTTTTCCACAAACATTGTGTTGCAGATTGCATTTTATGTCTGGCCGGCATAATACATTCAGACATGCGCAATGACCGCATATGCCCAATGTCTTCTTGTATGGATTTATTTTTATCAGAAGACAACAATATCATGCCATATGCATATTTTGATGGTATGTGGCCACCCTCTGCAGCCATCTTTAAGTTCTCAAGACCGTTGCTATTTCCGATTGGAAATTTGAAGTATTCACGTATACCTTCACTAAACAATGCTTCCAAATTTCCACTTTCCACACAATTTTTAAAAAATTTCAATGCATTTGAATTAGGATACCATTGCATATTTGGAAAATTGTCGAAAGAAACTTTTTGTAATACATACCTTTCGTTCATTATTTGAAGAAAATATTTTGAGCAACATTTTAAGTTGTGAAGATCAGGAATAGAAGAAGAGGCAATATTTGTGACGACTTCAACCCAAATTTCACACAGGAGTGACCGAGGAAAAACTTCTGGCCCATTCGTGCCTTCATTGATTTCATTTCTTTCATTGATGTCATGACTTGTTTCAGGCAACATCTCATTTGTTATTCTTGAAGCCATGATAATGTGAAAGAGAGTAATGTGAAGGAGAAACTAAAAATTTAGAAACTAAAAGAAGGGTGTTATGTTGTTTTTATGACAGATATGAAAATGAGAATATGGGTTGAAGAGGGTACATACATATATATATATATATATGTATATATGTAGGAATCATTGATCTTTTCATTGTGAAGAGTTATGAATGAACTCCAACCAATACTATGCCAAATTGAACGGTCACCATTATTCAACCGCTATTCATTACTACATCCGTACCAAAATATATACGTTTTGACCATATTACACAAATTAAGAAATGTAAGTAATGTTGCATTGAAAAGTAAAATTATGAGTTAGTTTATAAAATTATCCTTCCTCAATTGTATGAGAAAGATAAATTGTATAATTGAAAGAAGAAAAAGAAATAAATAGTTAAGGTTATATTAGGAAAAAGAACATTAAATGATTCATTGGAAATGTAACGTGACATATACTTTGGTACAGAAGGAGTATTGATTAACAAGTTAATTTGAATATGAATAATCACATTGCTTGGAATTACTATAAGTCCCTACTTGACTTATTTTGTTAGTAATACAGATGAGTGCATTTTGTTATGGCAAGAAACACAGTGCCATTTGGGTTTGACGTTATTTTATGTTTAATGCTTGTATAAAAAAATCATACAATTAATTTACATTTGAAACTAGAGTTTGTGGTTTCACTCTACCAGAAAAAGTAATCTATGATTAATACACTACATTTAAAATGCGATTTGTTGATTAAAACGGAAATGACATACATCAATGTTAGATATAGGTGATTGCCCACTAACTTAAACCAATCATTCACCGAATAACAAACACAAAAACAAACTATTATCAAATACAATTTGTCAAATTATTACATAAACATCAATAAATTTATTGAACATTAAATAAACTATAAAAAAACTTCAACTCGTAGTCCCACCTACAATCTTCACACAAACCAAGGTCATCGTCTTCATCATCCACTAACAACCATGTTCCTTGCTTCAATCTCCATCCAGAGCATGTTGTTTTTGATTTGCATACGGGAGATTGATTACGAACCAACATACCATTATTTTTCCACAAACATTGTGTTGCAGATTGCATTTTATGTCTGGCCGGCATAATATATTCAGACATGCGCAATGACCGCATATGCCCAATGTCTTCTTGTATGGATTTATTTTTATCAGAAGACAACAATATCATGCCATATGCATATTTTGATGGTATGTGGCCACCCTCTGCAGCCATCTTTAAGTTCTCAAGACCGTTGCTATTTCCGATTGGAAATTTGAAGTATTCACTTATACCTTCACTAAACAATGCTTCCAAATTTCCACTTTGCACACAATTTTTAAAAAATTTCAATGCATTTGAATTAGGATACCATTGCATATTTGGAAAATTGTCGAAAGAAACTTTTTGTAATACATACCTTTCGTTCATTATTTGAAGAAAATATTTTGAGCAACATTTTAAGTTGTGAAGATCAGGAATAGAAGAGGAGGCAATATTTGCGACGACTTCAACCCAAATTTCACACAGGAGTGACCGAGGAAAAACTTCTGGCCCATTCGTGCCTTCATTGATTTCATTTCTTTCATTGATGTCATGACTTGTTTCAGGCAACATCTCATTTGTTATTCTTGAAGCCATGATAATGTGAAAGAGAATAATGTGAAGGAGAAACTAAAAATTTAGAAACTAAAAGAAGGGTGTTATGTTGTTTTTATGACAGATATGAAAATGAGAATATGGGTTGAAGAGGGTACATACATATATATACATATATATATATATATATATGTAGGACTCATTGAGTTTTTCATTGTGAAGAGTTATGAATGAATTCCAACCAATACTATGCCAAATTAATGGTCACCATTATTCAACCGCTATTAATTACTACATCCGTACCAAAATATATACGTTTTGACCATATCACACAAATTAAGAAATGTAAGTAATGTTGCATTGAAAAGTAAAATTATGAGTTAGTTTATAAAATTATCCTTCCTCAATTGTATGAGAAAGATAAATTGTATAATTGAAAGAAGAAAAAGAAATAAATAGTTAAGGTTATATTAGGAAAAAGAACATTAAATGATTCATTGGAAATGTAACGTGACATATACTTTGGTACAGAAGGAGTATTGATTAACAAGTTAATTTGAATATGAATAATCACATTGCTTGGAATTACTATAAGTCCCTACTTGACTTATTTTGTTAGTAATACAGATGAGTGCATTTTGTTATGGCAAGAAACACAGTGCCATTTGGGTTTGACGTTATTTTATGTTTAATGCTTGTATAAAAAAATCATACAATTAATTTACATTTGAAACTAGAGTTTGTGGTTTCACTCTACCAGAAAAAGTAATCTATGATTAATACACTACATTTAAAATGCGATTTGTTGATTAAAACGGAAATGACATACATCAATGTTAGATATAGGTGATTGCCCACTAACTTAAACCAATCATTCACCGAATAACAAACACAAAAACAAACTATTATCAAATACAATTTGTCAAATTATTACATAAACATCAATAAATTTATTGAACATTAAATAAACTATAAAAAAACTTCAACTCGTAGTCCCACCTACAATCTTCACACAAACCAAGGTCATCGTCTTCATCATCCACTAACAACCATGTTCCTTGCTTCAATCTCCATCCAGAGCATGTTGTTTTTGATTTGCATACGGGAGATTGATTACGAACCAACATACCATTATTTTTCCACAAACATTGTGTTGCAGATTGCATTTTATGTCTGGCCGGCATAATATATTCAGACATGCGCAATGACCGCATATGCCCAATGTCTTCTTGTATGGATTTATTTTTATCAGAAGACAACAATATCATGCCATATGCATATTTTGATGGTATGTGGCCACCCTCTGCAGCCATCTTTAAGTTCTCAAGACCGTTGCTATTTCCGATTGGAAATTTGAAGTATTCACTTATACCTTCACTAAACAATGCTTCCAAATTTCCACTTTGCACACAATTTTTAAAAAATTTCAATGCATTTGAATTAGGATACCATTGCATATTTGGAAAATTGTCGAAAGAAACTTTTTGTAATACATACCTTTCGTTCATTATTTGAAGAAAATATTTTGAGCAACATTTTAAGTTGTGAAGATCAGGAATAGAAGAGGAGGCAATATTTGCGACGACTTCAACCCAAATTTCACACAGGAGTGACCGAGGAAAAACTTCTGGCCCATTCGTGCCTTCATTGATTTCATTTCTTTCATTGATGTCATGACTTGTTTCAGGCAACATCTCATTTGTTATTCTTGAAGCCATGATAATGTGAAAGAGAATAATGTGAAGGAGAAACTAAAAATTTAGAAACTAAAAGAAGGGTGTTATGTTGTTTTTATGACAGATATGAAAATGAGAATATGGGTTGAAGAGGGTACATACATATATATACATATATATATATATATATATGTAGGACTCATTGAGTTTTTCATTGTGAAGAGTTATGAATGAATTCCAACCAATACTATGCCAAATTAATGGTCACCATTATTCAACCGCTATTAATTACTACATCCGTACCAAAATATATACGTTTTGACCATATCACACAAATTAAGAAATGTAAGTAATGTTGCATTGAAAAGTAAAATTATGAGTTAGTTTATAAAATTATCCTTCCTCAATTGTATGAGAAAGATAAATTGTATAATAGAAAGAAGAAAAAGAAATAAATAGTTAAGGTTATATTAGGAAAAAGAACATTAAATGCTTCATTGGAAATGTAACATGACATATACTTTGGTACAGAAGGAGTATTGATTAACAAGTTAATTTGAATATGAATAATCACATTGCTTGGAATTACTATAAGTCCCTACTTGACTATTTTTGTTAGTAATACAGATGAGTGCATTTTGTTATGGCAAGAAACACAGTGCCATTTGGGTTTGACGTTATTTTATGTTTAATGCTTGTATAAAAAAATCTTACAATTAATTTACATTTGAAACTAGAGTTTGTGGTTTCACTCTACCAGAAAAAGTAATATATGATTAATACACTACATTTAAAATGCGATTTGTTGATGAAAACGGAAATGACATACATCAATGTTAGATATAGATGATTGCCCACTAACTTACACCAATCATTCACCGAATAACAAACACAAACTATTATCAAATACAATTTGTCAAATTATTACATAAACATCAATAAATTTACTGAACATTAAATAAACTATAAAAAAAACTTCAACTCGTAGTCCCACCTACAATCTTCACACAAACCAAGGTCATCGTCTTCATCATCCACTAACAACCATGCTCCTTGCTTCAATCTCCATCCAGAGCATGTTGTTTTTGATTTGCATACGGGAGATTGATTACGGACCAACATACCATTATTTTTCCACAAACATTGTGTTGCAGATTGCATTTTATGTCTGGCCTGCATAATACATCCAGACATGCGCAATGACCACATATGTCCAATGCCTTCTTGTATGGATTTATTGTTATTAGAAGACAACAATATCATGCCATATGCATATTTTGATGGTATGTGACCACCCTCTGCAGCCATCTTTAAGTTCTCAAGACCTATGCTATTTCCGTTTGGAAATTTGAAGTATTCACGTATACCTTCACTAAACAATGCTTCCAAATTTCCACTTTCCACACAATTTTTCAAAAATTTCAATGCATTTGCATTAGGATACCATTGCATATTTGGAAAATTGTCGAAAGAAACTTTTTGTAATACATACCTTTCGTTCGTTATTTGAAGAAAATCTTTTGAGCAACATTTTAAGTTGTGAAGATCAGGAATAGAAGAAGAGGCAATATTTGCGACGACTTCAACCTAATTTTCATTCGGGAGTGACCGAGGAAAAACTTCTGGCCCATTTTGCCTTCATTGATTTTTTTTCTTTCATTGATGTCATGACTTGTTTCAGGCAACATCTCATTTGTTATTCTTGAAGCCATGATAATGTGAAAGAGAATAATGTGAAGGAGAAACTAAAAATTTAGAAACTAAAAGAAGGGTGTTATATTGTTTTTATGACAAATATAAGAATGAGAATATGGGTTGAAGAAGGTACATACATATATATACATATATATATATATATATATATGTAGGACTCATTGAGTTTTTCATTGTGAAGAGTTATGAATGAATTCCAACCAATACTATGCCAAATTAATGGTCACCATTATTCAACCGCTATTAATTACTACATCCGTACCAAAATATATACGTTTTGACCATATCACACAAATTAAGAAATGTAAGTAATGTTGCCTTGAAAAGAAAAATTATGAGTTAGTTTATAAAATTATCCTTCATCAATGGTATGAGAAAGATAAATTGTATAATTGAAAGAAGAAAAAGAAATAAATAGTTAAGGTTATATTAGGAAAAAGAACATTAAATGCTTCATTGGAAATGTAACGTGACATATATTTTGGTACAGAAGGAGTATTGATTAACAAGTTAATTCGAATATGATTAATCACATTACTTGGAATTACTATAAGTCCCTACTTGACTATTTTTGTTAGTAATGCAGATGAGTGCATTTTGCTATGGCAAGAAACACAGTGCCATTTGGGTTTGACATTATTTTATGTTTAATGCTTGTATAAAAAAATCTTATAATTAATTCACATTTGAAACTAGAGTTTGTGGTTTCACTCAACCAGAAAAAGTAATCTATGATTCATACACTAAATTTAAAATGCGATTTGTTGATGAAAACGGAAATGACATACATCAATGTTAGATATAGATGATTGCCCACTAACTTACACCAATCATTCACAGAATAACAAACACAAACTATTATCAAATACAATTTGTCAAATTATTACATAAACATCAATAAATTTACTGAACATTAAATAAAATATAAAAAAACTTCAACTCGTAGTCCCACCTACAATCTTCACACAATCCAAGGTCATCGTCTTCATCATCCACTAACAACCATGCTCCTTGCTTCAATCCCCATCCAGAGCATGTTGTTTTTGATTTGCATACGGGAGATTGATTACGGACCAACATACCATTATTTTTCCACTAACATTGTGTTGCAGATTGCATTTTATGTCTGGCCTGCATAATACATCCAAACATGCGCAATGACCGCATATGTCCAATGCCTTCTTGTATGGATTTATTGTTATCAAAAGACAACAATATCATGCCATATGCATATTTTGATGGTATGTGGCCACCCTCTGCAGCCATCTTTAAGTTCTCAAGACCGTTGCTATTTCCGTTTGGAAATTTGAAGTATTCACGTATACCTTCACTAAACAATGTTTCCAAATTTCCACTTTACACACAATTTTTCAAAAATTTCAATGCATTTGCATTAGGATACCTGAAATTCCTGGCAATCAGTAGTAAGATGCTTTAGCAATTGCTACAGCATCTACGCACAGAACAGATAACATAAAACTTTTAAAGGACATAAACATAAATAACACAAGTGTTTGTTAACCCAGTTCGGCGCAACTGCCCTAGTCTGGGGGATACCAATCCAGGAAGGAAATCCACTAAGTAAAACGAATTCAAAGTCAAACTCCTCGTTTGCACTTCTCACTTCCTAACTACCCGTTTAGACTTCTACCTAGGAACTCCTAGAACTGAGAACCTCTGCTCACTTCCTCTCAGTTTGAAGACTTCCACGCAAACAACCTCTGGTTCACTGATCTTCGCACTGACATTAAGTTCAATACATAAACACTTAGATGAGAACACTCTCAAACAAAGAAACAAACTCCGTACCTAAAGGCTTAAGAGCAATCTCACAATCAACAATACAAACACCCTACGTCCTTAACATGTATCAACGTGATACAAGAAAGGCTCACAAGTTCACTACTTAACATATAAAACAATGCACGCTTTAGTGAACACCAAAACAACCAACTCCGTACTTCATAGCTTAAGAGTGGTACACAAGAACAACTGACTCCGTACTTCACAGTTTAGGAGTGGTACACAAACAACTCCATACTTAAAAGCTTAGGAGTGCACACGTTAAAGCACAAGGCTTTAACCACGAAACCCTAAAACCCTAAAGACTACATCTTGTAAATATTGGCTTCGGTGCTGACTTTATGTTTTACACATGTATATATAGAGTCTTCAGCGCAGCTTTACTTGTTCCTTAAGAAAAGGAGTCTTCAAAAATATATCCAATAAAAATAAACCAAATCCTAAAATATAGAAATTATATTTTAAAATTAAATCTTCACATAAGAGATAACTTCTGACCCAAGGCGCGTTCTGTTATGCCAGCTATGCATGATAAAATATATTTTTAAAACAAATCTTTCCAAGATATATTTCAAAAATAAAAACCCGCGCGCGCCTAAGCTTCAGGGCTCAACATACTCAGATGCTTCAGCATGTCCTAGAGCATTTGGTCCAACATCTGGCTAGTTAGTGTTTTAGCAAAAATGATGTCAATACAAAAACACCAACAATCTCCCCCTTTGGCAAATTTTTGGCTAAAACAATCTTGAGCCATATGTGAAAGCCAGAGAGATATACATAGCACACTCCTTCTAATCAATCAAAACATAGCAACTTTGAAGGAGAACAAGCAACATCTTCACATAGTAGATTTCCAATAATATTGCATAAAGATAAGCTTGAACACACAAACATCAGAGGCATACAGCAGCGGATGACAGAAAATAGCCTCACACAGAAAAACATCCGAGAAGATATACTTCATCACAGACAGTGCTTCACACAAAACTGAATGCTTCAACATCTGATATAACATTATCATGCAAGCATAAGCGTAACACTTTCCTTCAACATCAGCACTCCCCCTGAGAACAATACCTCATGCATATCATAAAGAAACAACTCTCCCCCTAAATGCATGACAGAGCAACATACACTACTCCATAGCACCATATAGAAAGATAGGTCAGCATCAAGTAGAACCTCAGGCATATCAGCCATATCTGCCAGTATCAGCTAACTTCTCCCCCTTTTTAGCCACAAATATTGCCAAACTTCATATGAGAATTTGAAATAGAGTTATACCAGTGCTCCAGAAATTAGTCGTCCATCATGCAATCATTCACATACTATTGTAGAGTTAACAACAGTTTAAATGACAAGACTAATGAAGATTCTGGAAGAATCATACATATCAATATTATCTAGAAGAAATTTCAACACCAGAATCTTAGACAAAAGTCAATTTTGACCAACATGCATAATAGAATAATCTTCAAATCAACATCAATACACAACTAAGAAGATAGGACATTACTTGAATGCTTTGGCCAACAATATATCAGAGGCATGCACAACGGATATAAGAACAATTAGCCTCATAGAGTATGAATAAAGAGAATTAACCTCTCACAGTGGATTCCTAGATCAAAATAGAAGCTTCAAGACAAATCAAGCTTAAGGACTAGGAAAAATAAATTCCTCCCCCTTAACTCATGCAATCAGCAAAATGTAGTAGAAACTAATTCTACTTAGTCATCATCACACAACATGCATCATCACAAAAGATGTATATACTCCCCCTCAAAATAAGCACAATCACTCAACTCATAGATAGATAGGCAAGAGACATATACTACACATAATATTCCCCTTCAGATAATCAACAGGTAGATAGGAGTTAAACAGATAAGGAATAAAACAAAGCATACTTCATTCCCCCTGTCTTCATGGCAGATAACTATAGCAGAAAGCATAGCAATCACAGAAATTATAGCAGGCATACATGCAATACACTTCAAAGGAATAATCTTCAACCTTCAAGAAACCAGACTACTAACTACTGATATGGTATCAGAATAATAAACTTCAAACTTCAACTTCAGTAGCACAACTAATAATACTCCCCTTCACTTCATGAACATATAAGCAGGAGACATGGTTAGAGGAACATAACCACATGGTGCATATTACAACCAAGTGCATAAGCAGATGCATAGAAAATCCAGAGCTTAACCCATAAAAGCAACATAACATCAGATGCAAGATGTCATAATTAACACATAAGATGAAGAGTCAACAGTATCCTTCGAGTCTTCCACCACCAAATCATCACCCCTGTCATCATGACCAATCAACTCTTCAGTTTCTAGAGTTTGAATAACACTATCCACCAAGAAATTCTTGTCATCCATAACTTTACTCATAATCTTAAGATCATAAATCATCTGCTGTCTGTTGAGCCTAGCAGATTTGCCTTTTGCAAATGCTAGAGCAATAGCTGCAGCATGTGACTTGTCCAGAAACCTTGGATCTAAGGAATTGTATGACCCTCGTTGACTAGACTCATCAGATTGATTACATATCTCAGGATATTGATGCAGAATGATATCACAGATCAAGGTAAATAGGAATCTTTGTAGCATTAGATTTCCTATGAGTTGTAGTCTGATAAAAGATATATTCACCAACATTAAATACAGACTTTGTACCTACATCATAGATGAACTTACTCAACCCCCTTGAGACATCATTAGAATGGGTAGTTGGGACCCAATTAATAGCTGCAATCTTGTTCAGTATAGCATACTTGGTAGAGAGCTTAACAGCAGACAAGTTATTCTTCATAGGCCACTCCTTAACCAGATCACCTGTAAGGGTTTTGCAGATCTGATTCTGAGTCACCTCCAACTCAGCAACATCTTCAACACTCCTGCCTAGATATTCATTGATTATAGCAAGTGAAAATTTGACACATTTGCGACGCACATAAACCCGCCTATATTCAGGACTCATAGGGTCATCACCGTCAGTTCTTATGTTCACAATGAATTCTCTGACCAGCTTCACATAGCACTTACCCAGCCCTTTAACAGTCTTCATTAACCCGGCAGCTTCAACAACAATCATGAGCTCTTGAATATTCAACAAATCAAGGTGTAGATTCCTCTCAACAGCTACCCTTCTTTCACGGATAAACTTCTTCATGGTGAAAAGACACATTGTCTAGAGGAACAAATGGTACACTCTTAGCTCTTTTCTTCCCTGTATCAACTGGCTTGTCAGATGTGCCAGCATCCTCTACAGCATCTTCTTCAACAACAAAGTCACTGTCATCAAATGACTCATGCTTTCTCTTCAGAACCTTCTTCTTAGGCTCAGCATTTGGAATGTGTTTGCTCTTTGTTCTGCCAGGGCCATACCTCACTGGCTTCAATCCATCAGCAGCTTTGGATTTCTTTGTTGACATTGGTGGTGGTGTAGGTTCTCTTTTAGATCTACTCCTTAACCTCCCAGCAATGCTGGGTCCAAGAGCCTTCTCCACCATTTTGTCCACAGCTGACAAAATCTCAACATCAGGTTCCTTGTTCTGTGAACCTGTTTGGTGATCAGACAGAGTGTGATCATCCACTTCTACTTCAGCACTCTTTATGCTCTCATCATTCTGAGAGACTTCAACAATATCACCAGACACAACATCATATGCATTATTTGCAGTGTCTGAGACATCAAATGCTCTAGCATCTGTTACAGCATCCACATTCTCAGGAAGGTTAGTACCTTCATGATACTCAGCCTTTTCAGAGGCAGCAGTAGTTATATCATCTTCCTGAGTTGTCTCCAGCACAACATTCTCCGTGGCCTTAGTGTTAGCACCACCATCAACAACAACATCATCAGATCATCTAATCCTAGGGTTTGAGATTCTTGTACTATCTCAATAGGAGAATCAATACCCTTTTATCCAAATCTTCTACATATAAGGATTCTATCATAGCATTGATTATGGAATTAAGGACTTTGTAAGCTATGCTATAAGTAGAGTAACTGAGAGTAAATATTTCAGAGGAGCAAATAATTAGAGAACTTGACATCTTCAAATTTCTTCCCACAGTCACTTATGATCCTTACAAACACATTTTCATTCTTTCTCTTTCCAAGACTTCCAACTTTCAAAGGACCCATCACATAAGCAATTACCTCTTTTATGATCATGATATAAGACGTTTTCTGGTCAGATGTTGCAGCATTATCTGAGACATGTGTCCCTTCATATATTCTACAGTGCAACTTGAGAGGAGATTCCCTCTTACTGGCAACATCAGAGCCGATCAAAATATCAAGATGCTGATCAGGAATAATACCACAGAGCAGCGTGGGAAATTCTATTAGCATCTTCACATTCAAACACTTAACATACTTTATGGTTTGATCAAGAACATAAGTGTCAAAGTCATAGAAGGTCTTAGTACCAACAATATAAAGAGACTTGTCCAGACCTGTAGCTATGTCAAAACTGTGAGAAGTGAACATCAAGTTGATAGCTCCATTCTTGTTCAAAATTGCATATTTCACCGTGAGCTTATTAGATGACAACTCGCCCTTCTTTGGCCAAACTTTGACCTGATTACCAGTGATGGTCTTGCATATGGCATTGTCATTAACCTCAATCTCAGCCTGAGGTGCTAATAATGCCTTGATAGATGAGAAGTTAACCTGTTTACTCTTTACATGGACTTTTATGTACCCCTTGCTAGAAAGATTATCACAATACTCAGGGATATTTATCAAGAATTCATTCATCCGGTCCTCATAACAGCTACCCAGCCATATTATAGGTCTCTTCAAAACAGCAAAATCAATGAGACCCATGATCTCCTTGTTCTTTAGCCCATCCTTGACTAGTTCTCTTTCCATGGTTGATCTCTTGGTGCTCACAAACTTCCATATCTGTATATTTTTAATGGCGTGGAGGAATACTTTGTCTATGCAAATATCAGGGACATTGAGGGGAATTTTCTTGTTGGTTGTCTTCTTATGTGCAGAAAACATAGATGTTGGAGCATCTTCTGCCACATCATGATTTGAGTCACTTGTAGGTGGACTCTTTCTCTTCAAACTTTTATTCCCAATTGACATGATAACATGAAGAATAATCTTGCTCCATCCTTTCTTATAATCCACACTAGCAGATTGCCTCATTACCATAGTAGGGGTTTTGGTAGATTGACTTGTTGAGACAATAGCTTTACCACTTGGGTTCCTCAGCCTTTTAGTAATATCACTAGTAATCTTTGAAGTAGGCTGCTCAGGAGCCTCATGATTCTTCATATCAAAAGTATCTTGGTCTTCAATATCAAATTTATCCGTGTTAGGCTTACCAAGAAAGATAGACTTCTCATTATTAGAAGAATCACTAAATTTACCCACATCAAACTTGCATAGTCCAATTTCTTCTTCTTTAGAGTCATACTTATCAGACCAGGAAACATTTATACCTTTCTTTTGCTTCTTAAGATAGATAGCACATTCTAATTTGATGTCTCCATAACATTCACATTCATGACATTGTACACCTTTTTCTTGATTAGATTTTTCATCAGATGAGATGTCTTGAACATTAGGTCTTCTAATCAGCTTCTTCATAATTATATTCAACTCTCTTCCAAGAAGTACCTCATCATTTGATATACCTTGGACAATTTCAACATTTTGTCCAGATTGATCCAAGAATGTGTCAACATCTCGTGCAGCATCACACTCATGATTTGTTTTCTTGAGTGAATTGAGCTGAGTTTTAATAGATGCTTCAGCATTCAACATAGCAGAGTGCTTGACATATGACCTTTGATTCCTTTCAATTCTCATTGACATGTTCTTGAATTCTCTTCCAAGAATTGAATAAGAAATACTTTCCTCAGTGTCCACAAAATATGTCCTATTAACCAATCCTCCTTCCTTGTCCATATTGCCAGAAAATACTTTCCCCTTGATCTCACTCTTTTAAAACCAGAACAGGTAGAGTGACCTGCTTTGATACCAATTGAAATTCCTGGCAATCAGTAGTAAGATGCTTTAGCAATTGCTACAGCATCTACGCACAAAACAGATAACATAAAATTTTTAAAGGACATAAACATAAATAACACAAGTGTTTGTTAACCCAGTTCGGCGCAACTGCCCTAGTCTGTGGGATACCAATCCAGGAAGGAAATCCACTAAGTAAAACGAATTCAAAGTCAAACTCCTCGTTTGCATTTCTCACTTCCTAACTACCCGTTTAAACTTCTACCTAGGAACTCCTAGATATGAGAACCTCTGCTCACTTCCTCTCAGTTTGAACACTTCCACGCAAACAACCTCTGGTTCACTGATCTTCGCACTGACATTAAGTTCAATACATAAACACTTAGATGAGAACACTCTCAAACAAAGAAACAAACTCCATACCTAAAGGCTTAAGAGCAATCGCACAATCAACAATACAAACACCCTACGTCCTTAACATGTATCAACGTGACACAAGAAAGGCTCACAAGTTCACTACTTAACATAAAAACAATGCACGCTTTAGTGAACACCAAAACAACCAACTCCGTACTTCATAGCTTAAGAGTGGTACACAAGAACAACCGACTCCGTACTTCACAGTTTAGGAGTGGTACACAAACAACTCCATACTTAAAAGCTTAGGAGTGCACACGTTAAAGCACAAGGCTTTAACCACAAAACCCTAAAACCCTAAAGACTACATCTTGTAAATATTGGCTTCGCTGCTGACTTTATGTTTTACACATGTATATATAGAGTCTTCAGCGCAGCTTTACTTGTTCCTTAAGAAAAGGAGTCTTCAAAAATATATCCAATAAAAATAAACCAAATCCTAAAATATAGGAATTATATTTTAAAATTAAATCTTCACATAAGAGATAACTTCTAACCCAAGGCGCGTTCTGTTATGCCAGCTTTGCATGATAAAATATATTTTTAAAACAAATCTTTCCAAGATATATTTCAAAAATAAAAACGCGCGCGCGCCTAAGCTTCAGGGCTCAACATACTCAAATGCTTCAGCATGGTGTTTTAGAAAAAATGATGCCAATACAAAAACACCAACAATACCATTGCATATTTGGAAAATTGTCGAAAGAAACTTTTTGTAATACATACCTATCGTTCGTTATTTGAAGAAAATCTTTTGAGCAACATTTTAAGTTGTGAAGATCAAGAATAGAAGAAGAGGCAATATTTGCGACGACTTCAACCCAAATTTCATTCGGGAGTGATCGAGGCAAAACTTCTGGCCCATTCGTGCCTTCATTGATTTTATTTCTTTCATTGATGTCATGACTTGTTTCAGGCAACATCTCATTTGTTATTCTTGAAGCCATGATAATGTGAAAGAGAATAATGTGAAGGAGAAACTAAAAATTTAGAAACTAAAAGAAGGGTGTTATATGGTTTTTATGACAAATATGAGAATGAGAATATGGGTTGAAGAAGGTACATACATATATATATACATATATATATATATACATATATATATATAGGACTCATTGAGTTTTTCATTGTGAAGAGTTATGAATGAATTCCAACCAATACTATGCCAAGTTGAATGGTCACCTTTATTCAACCGCTATTAATTACTACATCTGTACCAAAATATATACGTTTTGACCATATCACACAAATTAAGAAATGTAAGTAATGTTGCCTTGAAAAGAAAAATTATGAGTTAGTTTATAAAATTATCATTCATCAATGGTATGAGAAAGATAAATTGTATAATTGAAAGAAGAAAAAGAAATAAATAGTTAAGGTTATATTAGGAAAAAGAACATTAAATGCTTCATTGAAAATGTAACGTGACATATATTTTGGTACAGAAGGAGTATTGATTAACAAGTTAATTCGAATATGATTAATCACATTGCTTGGAATTACTATAAGTCCCTACTTGACTATTTTTGTTAGTAATGCAGATGAGTGCATTTTGCTATGGCAAGAAACACAGTGCCATTTGGGTTTGATGTTATTTTATGTTTAATGCTTGTATAAAAAAATCTTACAATTAATTCACATTTGAAACTAGAGTTTGTGGTTTCACTCAACCAGAAAAAGTAATCTATGATTCATACACTAAATTTAAAATGCGATTTGTTGATGAAAACGGAAATGACATACATCAATGTTAGATATAGATGATTTCCCACTAACTTACACCAATCATTCACCGAATAACAAACACAAACACAAACACAAACTATTATCAAATACAATTTGTCAAATTATTACATAAACATCAATAAATTTACTGAACATTAAATAAACTATAAAAAAACTTCAACTCGTAGTCCCACCTACAATCTTCACACAAACCAAGGTCATCGTCTTCATCATCCACTAACAACCATGCCCCTTGCTTCAATCTCCATCCAGAGCATGTTGTTTTTGATTTGCATACGGGAGATTGATTACGGACCAACATACCATTATTTTTCCACAAACATTGTGTTGCAGATTGCATTTTATGTCTGGCCTGCATAATACATCCAGACATGCGCAATGACTGCATATGTCCAATGCCTTCTTGTATGGATTTATTGTTATCAGAAGACAACAATATCATGCCATATGCATGTTTTGATGGTATGTGGCCACCCTCTGCAGCCATCTTTAAGTTCTCAAGACCGTTGCTATTTCCGTTTGGAAATTTGAAGTATTCACGTATACCTTCACTAAACAATGCTTCCAAATTTCCACTTTCCACACAATTTTTCAAAAATTTCAATGCATTTGCATTAGGATACCATTGCATATTTGGAAAATTGTCGAAAGAAACATTTTGTAATACATACCTTTCGTTCGTTATTTGAAGAAAATCTTTTGAGCAACATTTTAAGTTGTGAAGATCAGGAATAGAAGAAGAGGCAATATTTGCAATGAATTCAACCCAAATTTCATTCGGGAGTGACCGAGGAAAAATTTCTTGCCCATTCGTGCCTTCATTGATTTTATTTCTTTCATTGATGTCATGACTTGTTTCAGGCAACATCTCATTTGTTATTCTTGAAGCCATGATAATGTGAAAGAGAATAATGTGAAGGAGAAACTAAAAGAAGGGTGTTATATTGTTTTTATGACAAATATGAGAATGAGAATATGGGTTGAAGAAGGTACATACATATATATACATATATATATATATATATATATATATATATATATATATATATATATATATATGTAGGACTCATTGAGTTTTTCATTGTGAAGAGTTATGAATGAATTCCAACCAATACTATGCCAAATTGAATGGTCACCTTTATTCAACCGCTATTAATTACTACATCCGTACCAAAATATACACGTTTTGACCATATCACACAAATTAAGAAATGTAAGTAATGTTGCCTTGAAATGAAAAATTATGAGTTAGTTTATAAAATCATCATTCATCAATGGTATGAGAAAGATAAATTGTATAGTTGAAAGAAGAAAAAGAAATAAATAGTTAAGGTTATATTAGGAAAAAGAACATTAAATGCTTCATTGAAAATGTAACGTGACATATATTTTGGTACAGAAGGAGTATTGATTAACAAGTTAATTCGAATATGATTAATCACATTGCTTGGAATTACTATAAGTCCCTACTTGACTATTTTTGTTAGTAATGCAGATGAGTGCATTTTGCTATGGCAAGAAACACAGTGCCATTTGGGTTTGATGTTATTTTATGTTTAATGCTTGTATAAAAAAATCTTACAATTAATTCACATTTGAAACTAGAGTTTGTGGTTTCACTCAACCAGAAAAAGTAATCTATGATTCATACACTAAATTTAAAATGCGATTTGTTGATGAAAACGGAAATGACATACATCAATGTTAGATATAGATGATTTCCCACTAACTTACACCAATCATTCACCGAATAACAAACACAAACACAAACACAAACTATTATCAAATACAATTTGTCAAATTATTACATAAACATCAATAAATTTACTGAACATTAAATAAACTATAAAAAAACTTCAACTCGTAGTCCCACCTACAATCTTCACACAAACCAAGGTCATCGTCTTCATCATCCACTAACAACCATGCTCCTTGCTTCAATCTCCATCCAGAGCATGTTGTTTTTGATTTGCATACGGGAGATTGATTACGGACCAACATACCATTATTTTTCCACAAACATTGTGTTGCAGATTGCATTTTATGTCTGGCCTGCATAATACATCCAGACATGCGCAATGACTGCATATGTCCAATGCCTTCTTGTATGGATTTATTGTTAATAGAAGACAACAATATCATGCCATATGCATGTTTTGATGGTATGTGGCCACCCTCTGCAGCCATCTTTAAGTTCTCAAGACCGTTGCTATTTCCGTTTGGAAATTTGAAGTATTCACGTATACCTTCACTAAACAATGCTTCCAAATTTCCACTTTCCACACAATTTTTCAAAAATTTCAATGCATTTGCATTAGGATACCATTGCATATTTGGAAAATTGTCGAAAGAAACTTTTTGTAATACATACCTTTCGTTCGTTATTTGAAGAAAATCTTTTGAGCAACATTTTAAGTTGTGAAGATCAGGATTAGAAGAAGAGGCAATATTTGCGACGACTTCAACCCAAATTTCATTCGGGAGTGACCGAGGCAAAATTTCTTGCCCATTCGTGCCTTCATTGATTTTATTTCTTTCATTGATGTCATGACTTGTTTCAGGCAACATCTCATTTGTTATTCTTGAAGCCATGATAATGTGAAAGAGAATAATGTGAAGGAGAAACTAAAAGAAGGGTGTTATATTGTTTTTATGACAAATATGAGAATGAGAATATGGGTTGAAGAAGGTACATACATATATATACATATATATATATATATATATATATATGTAGGACTCATTGAGTTTTTCATTGTGAAGAGTTATGAATGAATTCCAACCAATACTATGCCAAATTGAATGGTCACCTTTATTCAACCGCTATTAATTACTACATCCGTACCAAAATATACACGTTTTGACCATATCACACAAATTGAGAAATGTAAGTAATGTTGCCTTGAAAAGAAAAATTATGAGTTAGTTTATAAAATCATCCTTCATCAATGGTATGACAAAGATAAATTGTATAATTGAAAGAAGAAAAAGAAATAAATAGTTAAGGTTATATTAGGAAAAAGAACATTAAATGCTTCATTGAAAATGTAACGTGACATATATTTTGGTACAGAAGGAGTATTGATTAACAAGTTAATTCGAATATGATTAATCACATTGCTTGGAATTACTATAAGTCCCTACTTGACTATTTTTGTTAGTAATGCAGATGAGTGCATTTTGCTATGGCAAGAAACACAGTGCCATTTGGGTTTGACGTTATTTTATGTTTAATGCTTGTATAAAAAAATCTTACAATTAATTCACATTTGAAACTAGAGTTTGTGGTTTCACTCAACCAGAAAAAGTAATCTATGATTCATACACTAAATTTAAAATGCGATTTGTTGATGAAAACGGAAATGACATACATCAATGTTAGATATAGATGATTTCCCACTAACTTACACCAATCATTCACCGAATAACAAACACAAACACAAACACAAACTATTATCAAATACAATTTGTCAAATTATTACATAAACATCAATAAATTTACTGAACATTAAATAAACTATAAAAAAACTTCAACTCGTAGTCCCACCTACAATCTTCACACAAACCAAGGTCATCGTCTTCATCATCCACTAACAACCATGCTCCTTGCTTCAATCTCCATCCAGAGCATGTTGTTTTTGATTTGCATACGGGAGATTGATTACGGACCAACATACCATTATTTTTCCACAAACATTGTGTTGCAGATTGCATTTTATGTCTGGCCTGCATAATACATCCAGACATGCGCAATGACTGCATATGTCCAATGCCTTCTTGTATGGATTTATTGTTAATAGAAGACAACAATATCATGCCATATGCATGTTTTGATGGTATGTGGCCACCCTCTGCAGCCATCTTTAAGTTCTCAAGACCGTTGCTATTTCCGTTTGGAAATTTGAAGTATTCATGTATACCTTCACTAAACAATGCTTCCAAATTTCCACTTTCCACACAATTTTTCAAAAATTTCAATGCATTTGCATTAGGATACCATTGCATATTTGGAAAATTGTCGAAAGAAACATTTTGTAATACTTACCTTTCGTTCGTTATTTGAAGAAAATCTTTTGAGCAACATTTTAAGTTGTGAAGATCAGGAATAGAAGAAGAGGCAATATTTGCAATGAATTCAACCCAAATTTCATTCGGGAGTGACCGAGGAAAAATTTCTTGCCCATTCGTGCCTTCATTGATTTTATTTCTTTCATTGATGTCATGACTTGTTTCAGGCAACATCTCATTTGTTATTCTTGAAGCCATGATAATGTGAAAGAGAATAATGTGAAGGAGAAACTAAAAATTTAGAAACTAAAAGAAAAGTGTTATATTGTTTTTATGACAGATATGAGAATGAGAATATGGGTTGAAGAAGGTACATATATATATATATATGTAGGACTCATTGAGTTTTTCATTGTGAAGAGTTATTAATGAATTCCAACCAATACTATGTCAAATTGAACGGTCACCATTATTCAACCGCTATTAATTACTACATCCGTACCAAAATATATACGTTTTGACCATATCACACAAATTAAGAAATGTAAGTAATGTTGCCTTGAAAAGAAAAATTATGAGTTAGTTTATAAAATTATCCTTCATCAATGGTATGAGAAAGATAAATTGTATAATTGAAAGAAGAAAAAGAAATAAATAGTTAAGGTTATATTAGGAAAAAGAACATTAAATGCTTCATTGGAAATGTAACGTGACATATATTTTGGTACAGAAGGAGTATTGATTAACAAGTTAATTCGAATATGATTAATCACATTGCTTGGAATTACTATAAGTCCCTACTTGACTATTTTTGTTAGTAATGCAGATGAGTGCATTTTGCTATGGCAAGAAACACAGTGCCATTTGGGTTTGACGTTATTTTATGTTTAATGCTTGTATAAAAAAATCTTACAATTAATTCACATTTGAAACTAGAGTTTGTGGTTTCACTCAACAAGAAAAAGTAATCTATGATTCATACACTAAATTTAAAATGCGATTTGCTGTTGAAAACGGAAATGATATACATCAATGTTAGATATAGATGATTGCCCACTAACTTACACCAATCATTCACCAAATAACAAATACAAAAACAAACTATTATCAAATACAATTTGTCAAATTATTACATAAACATCAATAAATTTACTGAACATTAAATAAACTATAAACAAACTTCAACTCGTAGTCCCACCTACAATCTTCACACAAACCAAGGTCATCGTCTTCATCATCCACTAACAACCATGCTCCTTGCTTCAATCTCCATCTAAAGCATGTTGTTTTTGATTTGCATACGGGAGATTGATTACGGACCAACATACCATTATTTTTCCACAAACATTGTGTTGCAGATTGCATTTTATGTCTGGCCTGCATAATACATCCAGACATGCGCAATGACCGCATATGTCCAATGCCTTCTTGTATGGATTTATTATTATCGGAAGACAACAATATCATGCCATATGCATATTTTGATGGTATGTGGCCACCCTCTGCAGCCATCTTTATGTTCTCAAGACCGTTGCTATTTTCGTTTTGAAATTTGAAGTATTCACGTATACCTTCACTAAACAATGCTTCTAAATTTCCACTTTCCACACAATTTTTCAAAAATTTCAATGCATTTGCATTAGGATACCATTGCATATTTGGAAAATTGTCGAAAGAAACTTTTTGTAATACATACCTTTCTTTCTTTATTTGAAGAAATTCTTTTGAGCAACATTTTAAGTTGTGAAGATCAGGAATAGAACAAGAGGAAATATTTGCGACGACTTCAACCCAAATTTCATTTGGGAGTGACCGAGGCAAAACTTCTGGCCCATTCGTGCCTTCATTGATTTTATTTCTTTCATTGATGTCATGACTTGTTTCAGGCAACATCTCATTTGTTATTCTTGAAGCCATGATAATGTGAAAGAGAATAATGTGAAGGAGAAACTAAAAATTTAGAAACTAAAAGAAAAGTGTTATATTGTTTTTATGTCAGATATGAGAATGAGAATATGGGTTGAAGAAGGTACATATATATATATATATATATATATATATGTAGGACTCATTGAGTTTTTCATTGTGAAGAGTTATTAATGAATTCCAACCAATACTATGCCAAATTGAACGGTCACCATTATTCAACCGCTATTAATTACTACATCCGTACCAAAATATATACGTTTTGACCATATGACACAAATTAAGAAATGTAAGTAATGTTGCCTTGAAAAGAAAAATTATGAGTTAGTTTATAAAATTATCCTTCATCAATGGTATGAGAAAGATAAATTGTATAATTGAAAGAAGAAAAAGAAATAAATAGTTAAGGTTATATTAGGAAAAAGAACATTAAATGCTTCATTGGAAATGTAACGTGACATATATTTTGGTACAGAAGGAGTATTGATTAACAAGTTAATTCGAATATGATTAATCACATTGCTTGGAATTACTATAAGTCCCTACTTGACTATTTATGTTAGTAATGCAGATAAGTGCATTTTGCTATGGCAAGAAACACAGTGCCATTTGGGTTTGACGTTATTTTATGTTTAATGCTTGTATAAAAAAATCTTACAATTAATTCACATTTGAAACTAGAGTTTGTGGTTTCACTCAACAAGAAAAAGTAATCTATGATTCATACACTAAATTTAAAATGCGATTTGCTGATGAAAACGGAAATGATATACATCAATGTTAGATATAGATGATTGCCCACTAACTTACACCAATCATTCACCAAATAACAAATACAAAAATTAACTATTATCAAATACAATTTGTCAAATTATTACATAAACATCAATAAATTTACTGAACATTAAATAAACTATAAAAAAACTTCAACTCGTAGTCCCACCTACAATCTTCACACAAACCAAGGTCATTGTCTTCATCATCCACTAACAACCATGCTCCTTGCTTCAATCTCCATCCAGAGCATGTTGTTTTTGATTTGCATACGGGAGATTGATTACGGACCAACATACCATTATTTTTCCACAAACATTGTGTTGCAGATTGCATTTTATGTCTGGCCTGCATAATACATCCAGACATGCGCAATGACCGCATATGTCCAATGCCTTCTTGTATGGATTTATTATTATCGGAAGACAACAATATCATGCCATATGCATATTTTGATGGTATGTGGCCACCCTCTGCAGCCATCTTTATGTTCTCAAGACCGTTGCTATTTTCGTTTGGAAATTTGAAGTATTCACGTATACCTTCACTAAACAATGCTTCCAAATTTCCACTTTCCACACAATTTTTCAAAAATTTCAATGCATTTGCATTAGGATACCATTGCATATTTGGAAAATTGTCGAAAGAAACTTTTTGTAATACATACCTTTCGTTCGTTATTTGAAGAAATTCTTTTGAGCAACATTTTAAGTTGTGAAGATCAGGAATAGAAGAAGAGGCAATATTTGCGACGACTTCAACCCAAATTTCATTCGGGAGTGACCGAGGCAAAACTTTTGGCCCATTCGTGCCTTCATTGATTTTATTTCTTTCATTGATGTCATGACTTGTTTCAGGCAACATCTCATTTGTTATTCTTGAAGCCATGATAATGTGAAAGAGAATAATGTGAAGGAGAAACTAAAAATTTAGAAACTAAAAGAAAAGTGTTATATTGTTTTTATGTCAGATATGAGAATGAGAATATGGGTTGAAGAAGGTACATATATATATATATATATATATATATATATATATATATGTAGGACTCATTGAGTTTTTCATTGTGAAGAGTTATTAATGAATTCCAACCAATACTATGCCAAATTGAACGGTCACCATTATTCAACCGCTATTAATTACTACATCCGTACCAAAATATATACGTTTTGACCATATCACACAAATTAAGAAATGTAAGTAATGTTGCCTTGAAAAGAAAAATTATGAGTTAGTTTATAAAATTATCCTTCATCAATGGTATGAGAAAGATAAATTGTATAATTGAAAGAAGAAAAAGAAATAAATAGTTAAGGTTATATTAGGAAAAAGAACATTAAATGCTTCATTGGAAATGTAACGTGACATATATTTTGGTACAGAAGGAGTATTGATTAACAAGTTAATTCGAATATGATTAATCACATTGCTTGGAATTACTATAAGTCCCTACTTGACTATTTTTGTTAGTAATGCAGATGAGTGCATTTTGCTATGGCAAGAAACACAGTGCCATTTGGGTTTGACGTTATTTTATGTTTAATGCTTGTATAAAAAAATCTTACAATTAATTCACATTTGAAACTAGAGTTTGTGGTTTCACTCAACAAGAAAAAGTAATCTATGATTCATACACTAAATTTAAAATGCGATTTGCTGTTGAAAACGGAAATGATATACATCAATGTTAGATATAGATGATTGCCCAGTAACTTACACCAATCATTCACCAAATAACAAATACAAACACAAACTATTATCAAATACAATTTGTCAAATTATTACATAAACATCAATAAATTTACTGAACATTAAATAAACTATAAAAAAACTTCAACTCGTAGTCCCACCTACAATCTTCACACAAACCAAGGTCATCGTCTTCATCATCCACTAACAACCATGCTCCTTGCTTCAATCTCCATCTAGAGCATGTTGTTTTTGATTTGCATACGGGAGATTGATTACGGACCAACATACCATTATTTTTCCACAAACATTGTGTTGCAGATTGCATTTTATGTCTGGCCTGCATAATACATCCAGACATGCGCAATGACCGCATATGTCCAATGCCTTCTTGTATGGATTTATTATTATCGGAAGACAACAATATCATGCCATATGCATATTTTGATGGTATGTGGCCACCCTCTGCAGCCATGTTTATGTTCTCAAGACCGTTGCTATTTTCGTTTGGAAATTTGAAGTATTCACGTATACCTTCACTAAACAATGCTTCCAAATTTCCACTTTCCACACAATTTTTCAAAAATTTCAATGCATTTGCATTAGGATACCATTGCATATTTGGAAAATTTTCGAAAGAAACTTTTTGTAATACATACCTTTCGTTCGTTATTTGAAGAAATTCTTTTGAGCAACATTTTAAGTTGTGAAGATCAGGAATAGAAGAAGAGGCAATATTTGCGACGACTTCAACCCAAATTTCATTCGGGAGTGACCGAGGCAAAACTTCTGGCCCATTCGTGCCTTCATTGATTTTATTTCTTTCATTGATGTCATGACTTGTTTCAGGCAACATCTCATTTGTTATTCTTGAAGCCATGATAATGTGAAAGAGAATAATGTGAAGGAGAAACTAAAAATTTAGAAACTAAAAGAAAAGTGTTATATTGTTTTTATGTCAGATATGAGAATGAGAATATGGGTTGAAGAAGGTACATATATATATATATATATGTAGGACTCATTGAGTTTTTCATTGTGATGAATGAATTCCAACCAATACTATGCCAAATTGAACGGTCACCATTATTCAACCGCTATTAATAACTACATCCGTACCAAAATATACACGTTTTGACCATATCACACAAATTAAGAAATGTAAGTAATGTTGCCTTGAAAAGAAAAATTATGAGTTAGTTTATAAAATTATCCTTCATCAATGGTATGAGAAAGATAAATTGTATAATTGAAAGAAGAAAAAGAAATAAATAGTTAAGGTTATATTAGGAAAAAGAACATTAAATGCTTCATTGGAAATGTAACGTGACCTATATTTTGGTACAGAAGGAGTATTGATTAACAAGTTAATTCGAATATGTTTAATCAAATTGGTTGGAATTACTATAAGTCCCTACTTGACTATTTTTGTTAGTAATGCAGATGAGTGCATTTTGTTATGGCAAGAAACACAGTGCCATTAGGGTTTGACGTTATTTTATGTTTAATGCTTGTTTAAAAAAATCTTACAATTAATTCACATTTGAAACTAGAGTTTGTGGTTTCACTCAACAAGAAAAAGTAATCTATGATTCATACACTAAATTTAAAATGCGATTTGCTGATTAAAACGGAAATGATATACATCAATGTTAGATATAGATGATTGCCCAGTAACTTACACCAATCATTCACCAAATAACAAATACAAACACAAACTATTATCAAATACAATTTGTCAAATTATTACATAAACATCAATAAATTTACTGAACATTAAATAAACTATAAAAAAACTTCAACTCGTAGTCGCACCTACAATCTTCACACAAACCAAGGTCATCGTCTTCATCATCCACTAACAACCATGCTCCTTGCTTCAATCTCCATCCAGAGCATGTTGTTTTTGATTTGCATACGGGAGATTGATTACGGACCAACATACCATTATTTTTCCACAAACATTGTGTTGCAGATTGCATTTTATGTCTGGCCTGCATAATACATCCAGACATGCGCAATGACCGCATATGTCCAATGCCTTCTTGTATGGATTTATTATTATCGGAAGACAACAATATCATGCCATATGCATATTTTGATGGTATGTGGCCACCCTCTGCAGCCATCTTTATGTTCTCAAGACCGTTGCTATTTTCGTTTGGAAATTTGAAGTATTCACGTATACCTTCACTAAACAATGCTTCCAAATTTCCACTTTCCACACAATTTTTCAAAAATTTCAATGCATTTGCATTAGGATACCATTGCATATTTGGAAAATTGTCGAAAGAAACTTTTTGTAATACATACCTTTCGTTCGTTATTTGAAGAAATTCTTTTGAGCAACATTTTAAGTTGTGAAGATCAGGAATAGAAGAAGAGGCAATATTTGCGACGACTTCAACCCAAATTTCATTCGGGAGTGACCGAGGCAAAACTTCTGGCCCATTCGTGCCTTCATTGATTTTATTTCTTTCATTGATGTCATGACTTGTTTCAGGCAACATCTCATTTGTTATTCTTGAAGCCATGATAATGTGAAAGAGAATAATGTGAAGGAGAAACTAAAAATTTAGAAACTAAAAGAAGGGTGTTATATTGTTTTTATGACAGATATGAGAATGAGAATATGGGTTGAAGAAGGTACATACATATATATATATATGTAGGACTCATTGAGTTTTTCATTGTGATGAATGAATTCCAACCAATACTATGCCAAATTGAACGGTCACCATTATTCAACCGCTATTAATAACTACATCCGTACCAAAATATATACGTTTTGACCATATCACACAAATTAAGAAATGTAAGTAATGTTGCCTTGAAAAGAAAAATTATGAGTTAGTTTATAAAATTATCCTTCATCAATGGTATGAGAAAGATAAATTGTATAATTGAAAGAAGAAAAAGAAATAAATAGTTAAGGTTATATTATGAAAAAGAACATTAAATGCTTCATTGGAAATGTAACGTGACCTATATTTTGGTACAGAAGGAGTATTGATTAACAAGTTAATTCGAATATGTTTAATCAAATTGGTTGGAATTACTATAAGTCCCTACTTGACTATTTTTGTTAGTAATGCAGATGAGTGCATTTTGTTATGGCAAGAAACACAGTGCCATTAGGGTTTGACGTTATTTTATGTTTAATGCTTGTTTAAAAAAATCTTACAATTAATTCACATTTGAAACTAGAGTTTGTGGTTTCACTCAACAAGAAAAAGTAATCTATGATTCATACACTAAATTTAAAATGCGATTTGCTGATTAAAACGGAAATGATATACATCAATGTTAGATATAGATGATTGCCCAGTAACTTACACCAATCATTCACCAAATAACAAATACAAACACAAACTATTATCAAATACAATTTGTCAAATTATTACATAAACATCAATAAATTTACTGAACATTAAATAAACTATAAAAAAACTTCAACTCGTAGTCCCACCTACAATCTTCACACAAACCAAGGTCATCGTCTTCATCATCCACTAACAACCATGCTCCTTGCTTCAATCTCCATCCAGAGCATGTTGTTTTTGATTTGCATACGGGAGATTGATTACGGACCAACATACCATTATTTTTCCACAAACATTGTGTTGCAGATTGCATTTTATGTCTGGCCTGCATAATACATCCAGACATGCGCAATGACCGCATATGTCCAATGCCTTCTTGTATGGATTTATTATTATCGGAAGACAACAATATCATGCCATATGCATATTTTGATGGTATGTGGCCACCCTCTGCAGCCATCTTTATGTTCTCAAGACCGTTGCTATTTTCGTTTGGAAATTTGAAGTATTCACGTATACCTTCACTAAACAATGCTTCCAAATTTCCACTTTCCACACAATTTTTCAAAAATTTCAATGCATTTGCATTAGGATACCATTGCATATTTGGAAAATTGTCGAAAGAAACTTTTTGTAATACATACCTTTCGTTCGTTATTTGAAGAAATTCTTTTGAGCAACATTTTAAGTTGTGAAGATCAGGAATAGAAGAAGAGGCAATATTTGCGACGACTTCAACCCAAATTTCATTCGGGAGTGACCGAGGCAAAACTTCTGGCCCATTCGTGCCTTCATTGATTTTATTTCTTTCATTGATGTCATGACTTGTTTCAGGCAACATCTCATTTGTTATTCTTGAAGCCATGATAATGTGAAAGAGAATAATGTGAAGGAGAAACTAAAAATTTAGAAACTAAAAGAAGGGTGTTATATTGTTTTTATGACAGATATGAGAATGAGAATATGGGTTGAAGAAGGTACATACATATATATATATATGTAGGACTCATTGAGTTTTTCATTGTGATGAATGAATTCCAACCAATACTATGCCAAATTGAACGGTCACCATTATTCAACCGCTATTAATAACTACATCCGTACCAAAATATATACGTTTTGACCATATCACACAAATTAAGAAATGTAAGTAATGTTGCCTTGAAAAGAAAAATTATGAGTTAGTTTATAAAATTATCCTTCATCAATGGTATGAGAAAGATAAATTGTATAATTGAAAGAAGAAAAAGAAATAAATAGTTAAGGTTATATTAGGAAAAAGAACATTAAATGCTTCATTGGAAATGTAACGTGACCTATATTTTGGTACAGAAGGAGTATTGATTAACAAGTTAATTCGAATATGTTTAATCAAATTGGTTGGAATTACTATAAGTCCCTACTTGACTATTTTTGTTAGTAATGCAGATGAGTGCATTTTGTTATGGCAAGAAACACAGTGCCATTAGGGTTTGACGTTATTTTATGTTTAATGCTTGTTTAAAAAAATCTTACAATTAATTCACATTTGAAACTAGAGTTTGTGGTTTCACTCAACAAGAAAAAGTAATCTATGATTCATACACTAAATTTAAAATGCGATTTGCTGATTAAAACGGAAATGATATACATCAATGTTAGATATAGATGATTGCCCAGTAACTTACACCAATCATTCACCAAATAACAAATACAAACACAAACTATTATCAAATACAATTTGTCAAATTATTACATAAACATCAATAAATTTACTGAACATTAAATAAACTATAAAAAAACTTCAACTCGTAGTCCCACCTACAATCTTCACACAAACCAAGGTCATCGTCTTCATCATCCACTAACAACCATGCTCCTTGCTTCAATCTCCATCCAGAGCATGTTGTTTTTGATTTGCATACGGGAGATTGATTACGGACCAACATACCATTATTTTTCCACAAACATTGTGTTGCAGATTGCATTTTATGTCTGGCCTGCATAATACATCCAGACATGCGCAATGACCGCATATGTCCAATGCCTTCTTGTATGGATTTATTATTATCGGAAGACAACAATATCATGCCATATGCATATTTTGATGGTATGTGGCCACCCTCTGCAGCCATCTTTATGTTCTCAAGACCGTTGCTATTTTCGTTTGGAAATTTGAAGTATTCACGTATACCTTCACTAAACAATGCTTCCAAATTTCCACTTTCCACACAATTTTTCAAAAATTTCAATGCATTTGCATTAGGATACCATTGCATATTTGGAAAATTGTCGAAAGAAACTTTTTGTAATACATACCTTTCGTTCGTTATTTGAAGAAATTCTTTTGAGCAACATTTTAAGTTGTGAAGATCAGGAATAGAAGAAGAGGCAATATTTGCGACGACTTCAACCCAAATTTCATTCGGGAGTGACCGAGGCAAAACTTCTGGCCCATTCGTGCCTTCATTGATTTTATTTCTTTCATTGATGTCATGACTTGTTTCAGGCAACATCTCATTTGTTATTCTTGAAGCCATGATAATGTGAAAGAGAATAATGTGAAGGAGAAACTAAAAATTTAGAAACTAAAAGAAGGGTGTTATATTGTTTTTATGACAGATATGAGAATGAGAATATGGGTTGAAGAAGGTACATACATATATATATATATGTAGGACTCATTGAGTTTTTCATTGTGATGAATGAATTCCAACCAATACTATGCCAAATTGAACGGTCACCATTATTCAACCGCTATTAATAACTACATCCGTACCAAAATATATACGTTTTGACCATATCACACAAATTAAGAAATGTAAGTAATGTTGCCTTGAAAAGAAAAATTATGAGTTAGTTTATAAAATTATCCTTCATCAATGGTATGAGAAAGATAAATTGTATAATTGAAAGAAGAAAAAGAAATAAATAGTTAAGGTTATATTAGGAAAAAGAACATTAAATGCTTCATTGGAAATGTAACGTGACCTATATTTTGGTACAGAAGGAGTATTGATTAACAAGTTAATTCGAATATGTTTAATCAAATTGGTTGGAATTACTATAAGTCCCTACTTGACTATTTTTGTTAGTAATGCAGATGAGTGCATTTTGTTATGGCAAGAAACACAGTGCCATTAGGGTTTGACGTTATTTTATGTTTAATGCTTGTTTAAAAAAATCTTACAATTAATTCACATTTGAAACTAGAGTTTGTGGTTTCACTCAACAAGAAAAAGTAATCTATGATTCATACACTAAATTTAAAATGCGATTTGCTGATTAAAACGGAAATGATATACATCAATGTTAGATATAGATGATTGCCCAGTAACTTACACAAATCATTCACCAAATAACAAATACAAACACAAACTATTATCAAATACAATTTGTCAAATTATTACATAAACATCAATAAATTTACTGAACATTAAATAAACTATAAAAAAACTTCAACTCGTAGTCCCACCTACAATCTTCACACAAACCAAGGTCATCGTCTTCATCATCCACTAACAACCATGCTCCTTGCTTCAATCTCCATCCAGAGCATGTTGTTTTTGATTTGCATACGGGAGATTGATTACGGACCAACATACCATTATTTTTCCACAAACATTGTGTTGCAGATTGCATTTTATGTCTGGCCTGCATAATACATCCAGACATGCGCAATGACCGCATATGTCCAATGCCTTCTTGTATGGATTTATTATTATCGGAAGACAACAATATCATGCCATATGCATATTTTGATGGTATGTGGCCACCCTCTGCAGCTATCTTTATGTTCTCAAGACCGTTGCTATTTTCGTTTGGAAATTTGAAGTATTCACGTATACCTTCACTAAACAATGCTTCCAAATTTCCACTTTCCACACAATTTTTCAAAAATTTTAATGCATTTGCATTAGGATACCATTGCATATTTGGAAAATTGTCGAAAGAAACTTTTTGTAATACATACCTTTCGTTCGTTATTTGAAGAAATTATTTTGAGCAACTTTTTAAGTTGTGAAGATCAGGAATAGAAGAAGAGGCAATATTTGCGACGACTTCAACCCAAATTTCATTCGGGAGTGACCGAGGCAAAACTTCTGGCCCATTCGTGCCTTCATTGATTTTATTTCTTTCATTGATGTCATGACTTGTTTCAGGCAACATCTCATTTGTTATTCTTGAAGCCATGATAATGTGAAAGAGAATAATGTGAAGGAGAAACTAAAAATTTAGAAACTAAAAGAAGGGTGTTATATTGTTTTTATGACAGATATGAGAATGAGAATATGGGTTGAAGAAGGTACATACATATATATATATATGTAGGACTCATTGAGTTTTTCATTGTGATGAATGAATTCCAACCAATACTATGCCAAATTGAACGGTCACCATTATTCAACCGCTATTAATAACTACATCCGTACCAAAATATATACGTTTTGACCATATCACACAAATTAAGAAATGTAAGTAATGTTGCCTTGAAAAGAAAAATTATGAGTTAGTTTATAAAATTATCCTTCATCAATGGTATGAGAAAGATAAATTGTATAATTGAAAGAAGAAAAAGAAATAAATAGTTAAGGTTATATTAGGAAAAAGAACATTAAATGCTTCATTGGAAATGTAACGTGACCTATATTTTGGTACAGAAGGAGTATTGATTAACAAGTTAATTCGAATATGTTTAATCAAATTGGTTGGAATTACTATAAGTCCCTACTTGACTATTTTTGTTAGTAATGCAGATGAGTGCATTTTGTTATGGCAAGAAACACAGTGCCATTAGGGTTTGACGTTATTTTATGTTTAATGCTTGTTTAAAAAAATCTTACAATTAATTCACATTTGAAACTAGAGTTTGTGGTTTCACTCAACAAGAAAAAGTAATCTATGATTCATACACTAAATTTAAAATGCGATTTGCTGATAAAAACGGAAATGATATACATCAATGTTAGATATAGATGATTGCCCAGTAACTTACACCAATCACTCACCAAATAACAAATACAAACACAAACTATTAACAAATACAATTTGTCAAATTATTACATAAACATCAATAAATTTACTGAACATTAAATAAACTATAAAAAAACTTCAACTCGTAGTCCCACCTACAATCTTCACACAAACTAAGGTCATCGTCTTCATCATCCACTAACAACCATGCTCCTTGCTTCAATCTCCATCCAGAGCATGTTGGTTTTGATTTGCATACGGGAGATTGATTACGGACCAACATACCATTATTTTTCCACAAACATTGTGTTGCAGATTGCATTTTATGTCTGGCCTGCATAATACATCCAGACATGCGCAATGACCGCATATGTCCAATGCCTTCTTGTATGGATTTATTATTATCGGAAGACAACAATATCATGCCATATGCATATTTTGATGGTATGTGGCCACCCTCTGCAGCCATCTTTATGTTCTCAAGACTGTTGCTATTTTCGTTTGGAAATTTGAAGTATTCACGTATACCTTCACTAAACAATGCTTCCAAATTTCCACTTTCCACACAATTTTTCAAAAATTTTAATGCATTTGCATTAGGATACCATTGCATATTTGGAAAATTGTCGAAAGAAACTTTTTGTAATACATACCTTTCGTTCGTTATTTGAAGAAATTCTTTTGAGCAACATTTTAAGTTGTGAAGATCAGGAATAGAAGAAGAGGCAATATTTGCGACGACTTCAACCCAAATTTCATTCGGGAGTGACCGAGGCAAAACTTCTGGCCCATTCGTGCCTTCATTGATTTTATTTCTTTCATTGATGTCATGACTTGTTTCAGGCAACATCTCATTTGTTATTCTTGAAGCCATGATAATGTGAAAGAGAATAATGTGAAGGAGAATTTAAAAATTTAGAAACTAAAAGAAGGGTGTTATATTGTTTTTATGACAGATATGAGAATGAGAATATGGGTTGAAGAAGGTACATACATATATATATATATATATATATATATATATATATATATATGTAGGACTCATTGAGTTTTTCATTGTGATGAATGAATTCCAACCAATACTATGCCAAATTGAACGGTCACCATTATTCAACCGCTATTAATAACTACATCTGTACCAAAATATATACGTTTTGACCATATCACATAAATTAAGAAATGTAAGTAATGTTGCCTTGAAAAGAAAAATTATGAGTTAGTTTATAAAATTATCCTTCATCAATGGTATGAGAAAGATAAATTGTATAATTGAAAGAAGAAAAAGAAATAAATAGTTAAGGTTATATTAGGAAAAAGAACATTAAATGCTTCATTATAAATGTAACGTGACCTATATTTTGGTACAGAAGGAGTATTGATTAACAAGTTAATTCGAATATGTTTAATCAAATTGGTTGGAATTACTATAAGTCCCTACTTGACTATTTTTGTTAGTAATGCAGATGAGTGCATTTTGCTATGGCAAGAAACACAGTGCCATTAGGGTTTGACGTTATTTTATGTTTAATGCTTGTTTAAAAAAATCTTACAATTAATTCACATTTGAAACTAGAGTTTGTGGTTTCACTCAACAAGAAAAAGTAATCTATGATTCATACACTAAATTTAAAATGCGATTTGCTGATTAAAACGGAAATGATATACATCAATGTTAGATATAGATGATTGCCCAGTAACTTACACCAATCATTCACCAAATAACAAATACAAACACAAACTATTATCAAATACAATTTGTCAAATTATTACATAAACATCAATAAATTTACTGAACATTAAATAAACTATAAAAAAACTTCAACTCGTAGTCCCACCTACAATCTTCACACAAACCAAGGTCATCGTCTTCATCATCCACTAACAACCATGCTCCTTGCTTCAATCTCCATCCAGAGCATGTTGTTTTTGATTTGCATACGGGAGATTGATTACGGACCAACATACCATTATTTTTCCACAAACATTGTGTTGCAGATTGCATTTTATGTCTGGCCTGCATAATACATCCAGACATGCGCAATGACCGCATATGTCCAATGCCTTCTTGTATGGATTTATTATTATCGGAAGACAACAATATCATGCCATATGCATATTTTGATGGTATGTGGCCACCCTCTGCAGCCATCTTTATGTTCTCAAGACCGTTGCTATTTTCGTTTGGAAATTTGAAGTATTCACGTATACCTTCACTAAACAATGCTTCCAAATTTCCACTTTCCACACAATTTTTCAAAAATTTCAATGCATTTGCATTAGGATACCATTGCATATTTGGAAAATTGTCGAAAGAAACTTTTTGTAATACATACCTTTCGTTCGTTATTTGAAGAAATTCTTTTGAGCAACATTTTAAGTTGTGAAGATCAGGAATAGAAGAAGAGGCAATATTTGCGACGACTTCAACCCAAATTTCATTCGGGAGTGACCGAGGCAAAACTTCTGGCCCATTCGTGCCTTCATTGATTTTATTTCTTTCATTGATGTCATGACTTGTTTCAGGCAACATCTCATTTGTTATTCTTGAAGCCATGATAATGTGAAAGAGAATAATGTGAAGGAGAAACTAAAAATTTAGAAACTAAAAGAAGGGTGTTATATTGTTTTTATGACAGATATGAGAATGAGAATATGGGTTGAAGAAGGTACATACATATATATATATATGTAGGACTCATTGAGTTTTTCATTGTGATGAATGAATTCCAACCAATACTATGCCAAATTGAACGGTCACCATTATTCAACCGCTATTAATAACTACATCCGTACCAAAATATATACGTTTTGACCATATCACACAAATTAAGAAATGTAAGTAATGTTGCCTTGAAAAGAAAAATTATGAGTTAGTTTATAAAATTATCCTTCATCAATGGTATGAGAAAGATAAATTGTATAATTGAAAGAAGAAAAAGAAATAAATAGTTAAGGTTATATTAGGAAAAAGAACATTAAATGCTTCATTGGAAATGTAACGTGACATATATTTTGGTACAGAAGGAGTATTGATTAACAAGTTAATTCGAATATGTTTAATCAAATTGGTTGGAATTACTATAAGTCCCTACTTGACTATTTTTGTTAGTAATGCAGATGAGTGCATTTTGTTATGGCAAGAAACACAGTGCCATTAGGGTTTGACGTTATTTTATGTTTAATGCTTGTTTAAAAAAATCTTACAATTAATTCACATTTGAAACTAGAGTTTGTGGTTTCACTCAACAAGAAAAAGTAATCTATGATTCATACACTAAATTTAAAATGCGATTTGCTGATAAAAACGGAAATGATATACATCAATGTTAGATATAGATGATTGCCCAGTAACTTACACCAATCACTCACCAAATAACAAATACAAACACAAACTATTAACAAATACAATTTGTCAAATTATTACATAAACATCAATAAATTTACTGAACATTAAATAAACTATAAAAAAACTTCAACTCGTAGTCCCACCTACAATCTTCACACAAACCAAGGTCATCGTCTTCATCATCCACTAACAACCATGCTCCTTGCTTCAATCTCCATCCAGAGCATGTTGTTTTTGATTTGCATACGGGAGATTGATTACGGACCAACATACCATTATTTTTCCACAAACATTGTGTTGCAGATTGCATTTTATGTCTGGCCTGCATAATACATGCAGACATGCGCAATGACCGCATATGTCCAATGCCTTCTTGTATGGATTTATTATTATCGGAAGACAACAATATCATGCCATATGCATATTTTGATGGTATGTGGCCACCCTCTGCAGCCATCTTTATGTTCTCAAGACTGTTGCTATTTTCGTTTGGAAATTTGAAGTATTCACGTATACCTTCACTAAACAATGCTTCCAAATTTCCACTTTCCACACAATTTTTCAAAAATTTTAATGCATTTGCATTAGGATACCATTGCATATTTGGAAAATTGTCGAAAGAAACTTTTTGTAATACATACCTTTCGTTCGTTATTTGAAGAAATTCTTTTGAGCAACATTTTAAGTTGTGAAGATCAGGAATAGAAGAAGAGGCAATATTTGCGACGACTTCAACCCAAATTTCATTCGGGAGTGACCGAGGCAAAACTTCTGGCCCATTCGTGCCTTCATTGATTTTATTTCTTTCATTGATGTCATGACTTGTTTCAGGCAACATCTCATTTGTTATTCTTGAAGCCATGATAATGTGAAAGAGAATAATGTGAAGGAGAATTTAAAAATTTAGAAACTAAAAGAAGGGTGTTATATTGTTTTTATGACAGATATGAGAATGAGAATATGGGTTGAAGAAGGTACATACATATATATATATATATATATATATGTAGGACTCATTGAGTTTTTCATTGTGATGAATGAATTCCAACCAATACTATGCCAAATTGAACGGTCACCATTATTCAACCGCTATTAATAACTACATCTGTACCAAAATATATACGTTTTGACCATATCACATAAATTAAGAAATGTAAGTAATGTTGCCTTGAAAAGAAAAATTATGAGTTAGTTTATAAAATTATCCTTCATCAATGGTATGAGAAAGATAAATTGTATAATTGAAAGAAGAAAAAGAAATAAATAGTTAAGGTTATATTAGGAAAAAGAACATTAAATGCTTCATTATAAATGTAACGTGACCTATATTTTGGTACAGAAGGAGTATTGATTAACAAGTTAATTCGAATATGTTTAATCAAATTGGTTGGAATTACTATAAGTCCCTACTTGACTATTTTTGTTAGTAATGCAGATGAGTGCATTTTGCTATGGCAAGAAACACAGTGCCATTAGGGTTTGACGTTATTTTATGTTTAATGCTTGTTTAAAAAAATCTTACAATTAATTCACATTTGAAACTAGAGTTTGTGGTTTCACTCAACAAGAAAAAGTAATCTATGATTCATACACTAAATTTAAAATGCGATTTGCTGATTAAAACGGAAATGATATACATCAATGTTAGATATAGATGATTGCCCAGTAACTTACACCAATCATTCACCAAATAACAAATACAAACACAAACTATTATCAAATACAATTTGTCAAATTATTACATAAACATCAATAAATTTACTGAACATTAAATAAACTATAAAAAAACTTCAACTCGTAGTCCCACCTACAATCTTCACACAAACCAAGGTCATCGTCTTCATCATCCACTAACAACCATGCTCCTTGCTTCAATCTCCATCCAGAGCATGTTGTTTTTGATTTGCATACGGGAGATTGATTACGGACCAACATACCATTATTTTTCCACAAACATTGTGTTGCAGATTGCATTTTATGTCTGGCCTGCATAATACATCCAGACATGCGCAATGACCGCATATGTCCAATGCCTTCTTGTATGGATTTATTATTATCGGAAGACAACAATATCATGCCATATGCATATTTTGATGGTATGTGGCCACCCTCTGCAGCCATCTTTATGTTCTCAAGACCGTTGCTATTTTCGTTTGGAAATTTGAAGTATTCACGTATACCTTCACTAAACAATGCTTCCAAATTTCCACTTTCCACACAATTTTTCAAAAATTTCAATGCATTTGCATTAGGATACCATTGCATATTTGGAAAATTGTCGAAAGAAACTTTTTGTAATACATACCTTTCGTTCGTTATTTGAAGAAATTCTTTTGAGCAACATTTTAAGTTGTGAAGATCAGGAATAGAAGAAGAGGCAATATTTGCGACGACTTCAACCCAAATTTCATTCGGGAGTGACCGAGGCAAAACTTCTGGCCCATTCGTGCCTTCATTGATTTTATTTCTTTCATTGATGTCATGACTTGTTTCAGGCAACATCTCATTTGTTATTCTTGAAGCCATGATAATGTGAAAGAGAATAATGTGAAGGAGAAACTAAAAATTTAGAAACTAAAAGAAGGGTGTTATATTGTTTTTATGACAGATATGAGAATGAGAATATGGGTTGAAGAAGGTACATACATATATATATATATGTAGGACTCATTGAGTTTTTCATTGTGATGAATGAATTCCAACCAATACTATGCCAAATTGAACGGTCACCATTATTCAACCGCTATTAATAACTACATCCGTACCAAAATATATACGTTTTGACCATATCACACAAATTAAGAAATGTAAGTAATGTTGCCTTGAAAAGAAAAATTATGAGTTAGTTTATAAAATTATCCTTCATCAATGGTATGAGAAAGATAAATTGTATAATTGAAAGAAGAAAAAGAAATAAATAGTTAAGGTTATATTAGGAAAAAGAACATTAAATGCTTCATTGGAAATGTAACGTGACATATATTTTGGTACAGAAGGAGTATTGATTAACAAGTTAATTCGAATATGTTTAATCAAATTGGTTGGAATTACTATAAGTCCCTACTTGACTATTTTTGTTAGTAATGCAGATGAGTGCATTTTGTTATGGCAAGAAACACAGTGCCATTAGGGTTTGACGTTATTTTATGTTTAATGCTTGTTTAAAAAAATCTTACAATTAATTCACATTTGAAACTAGAGTTTGTGGTTTCACTCAACAAGAAAAAGTAATCTATGATTCATACACTAAATTTAAAATGCGATTTGCTGATAAAAACGGAAATGATATACATCAATGTTAGATATAGATGATTGCCCAGTAACTTACACCAATCACTCACCAAATAACAAATACAAACACAAACTATTATCAAATACAATTTGTCAAATTATTACATAAACATCAATAAATTTACTGAACATTAAATAAACTATAAAAAAACTTCAACTCGTAGTCCCACCTACAATCTTCACACAAACTAAGGTCATCGTCTTCATCATCCACTAACAACCATGCTCCTTGCTTCAATCTCCATCCAGAGCATGTTGTTTTTGATTTGCATACGGGAGATTGATTACGGACCAACATACCATTATTTTTCCACAAACATTGTGTTGCAGATTGAATTTTGTGTCTGGCCTGCATAATACATCCAGACATGCGCAATGACCGCATATGTCCAATGCCTTCTTGTATGGATTTATTATTATCGGAAGACAACAATATCATGCCATATGCATATTTTGATGGTATGTGGCCACCCTCTGCAGCTATCTTTATGTTCTCAAGACCGTTGCTATTTTCGTTTGGAAATTTGAAGTATTCACGTATACCTTCACTAAACAATGCTTCCAAATTTCCACTTTCCACACAATTTTTCAAAAATTTTAATGCATTTGCATTAGGATACCATTGCATATTTGGAAAATTGTCGAAAGAAACTTTTTGTAATACATACCTTTCGTTCGTTATTTGAAGAAATTATTTTGAGCAACTTTTTAAGTTGTGAAGATCAGGAATAGAAGAAGAGGCAATATTTGCGACGACTTCAACCCAAATTTCATTCGGGAGTGACCGAGGCAAAACTTCTGGCCCATTCGTGCCTTCATTGATTTTATTTCTTTCATTGATGTCATGACTTGTTTCAGGCAACATCTCATTTGTTATTCTTGAAGCCATGATAATGTGAAAGAGAATAATGTGAAGGAGAAACTAAAAATTTAGAAACTAAAAGAAGGGTGTTATATTGTTTTTATGACAGATATGAGAATGAGAATATGGGTTGAAGAAGGTACATACATATATATATATATGTAGGACTCATTGAGTTTTTCATTGTGATGAATGAATTCCAACCAATACTATGCCAAATTGAACGGTCACCATTATTCAACCGCTATTAATAACTACATCCGTACCAAAATATATACGTTTTGACCATATCACACAAATTAAGAAATGTAAGTAATGTTGCCTTGAAAAGAAAAATTATGAGTTAGTTTATAAAATTATCCTTCATCAATGGTATGAGAAAGATAAATTGTATAATTGAAAGAAGAAAAAGAAATAAATAGTTAAGGTTATATTAGGAAAAAGAACATTAAATGCTTCATTGGAAATGTAACGTGACCTATATTTTGGTACAGAAGGAGTATTGATTAACAAGTTAATTCGAATATGTTTAATCAAATTGGTTGGAATTACTATAAGTCCCTACTTGACTATTTTTGTTAGTAATGCAGATGAGTGCATTTTGTTATGGCAAGAAACACAGTGCCATTAGGGTTTGACGTTATTTTATGTTTAATGCTTGTTTAAAAAAATCTTACAATTAATTCACATTTGAAACTAGAGTTTGTGGTTTCACTCAACAAGAAAAAGTAATCTATGATTCATACACTAAATTTAAAATGCGATTTGCTGATAAAAACGGAAATGATATACATCAATGTTAGATATAGATGATTGCCCAGTAACTTACACCAATCACTCACCAAATAACAAATACAAACACAAACTATTAACAAATACAATTTGTCAAATTATTACATAAACATCAATAAATTTACTGAACATTAAATAAACTATAAAAAAACTTCAACTCGTAGTCCCACCTACAATCTTCACACAAACTAAGGTCATCGTCTTCATCATCCACTAACAACCATGCTCCTTGCTTCAATCTCCATCCAGAGCATGTTGGTTTTGATTTGCATACGGGAGATTGATTACGGACCAACATACCATTATTTTTCCACAAACATTGTGTTGCAGATTGCATTTTATGTCTGGCCTGCATAATACATCCAGACATGCGCAATGACCGCATATGTCCAATGCCTTCTTGTATGGATTTATTATTATCGGAAGACAACAATATCATGCCATATGCATATTTTGATGGTATGTGGCCACCCTCTGCAGCCATCTTTATGTTCTCAAGACCGTTGCTATTTTCGTTTGGAAATTTGAAGTATTCACGTATACCTTCACTAAACAATGCTTCCAAATTTCCACTTTCCACACAATTTTTCAAAAATTTTAATGCATTTGCATTAGGATACCATTGCATATTTGGAAAATTGTCGAAAGAAACTTTTTGTAATACATACCTTTCTTTCGTTATTTGAAGAAATTATTTTGAGCAACATTTTAAGTTGTGAAGATCAGGAATAGAAGAAGAGGCAATATTTGCGACGACTTCAACCCAAATTTCATTCGGGAGTGACCGAGGCAAAACTTCTGGCCCATTCGTGCCTTCATTGATTTTATTTCTTTCATTGATGTCATGACTTGTTTCAGGCAACATCTCATTTTTTATTCTTGAAGCCATGATAATGTGAAAGAGAATAATGTGAAGGAGAATTTAAAAATTTAGAAACTAAAAGAAGGGTGTTATATTGTTTTTATGACAGATATGAGAATGAGAATATGGGTTGAAGAAGGTACATACATATATATATATATATATATATGTAGGACTCATTGAGTTTTTCATTGTGATGAATGAATTCCAACCAATACTATGCCAAATTGAACGGTCACCATTATTCAACCGCTATTAATAACTACATCTGTACCAAAATATATACGTTTTGACCATATCACACAAATTAAGAAATGTAAGTAATGTTGCCTTGAAAAGAAAAATTATGAGTTAGTTTATAAAATTATCCTTCATCAATGGTATGAGAAAGATAAATTGTATAATTGAAAGAAGAAAAAGAAATAAATAGTTAAGGTTATATTAGGAAAAAGAACATTAAATGCTTCATTGGAAATGTAACGTGACCTATATTTTGGTACAGAAGGAGTATTGATTAACAAGTTAATTCGAATATGTTTAATCAAATTGGTTGGAATTACTATAAGTCCCTACTTGACTATTTTTGTTAGTAATGCAGATGAGTGCATTTTGCTATGGCAAGAAACACAGTGCCATTAGGGTTTGACGTTATTTTATGTTTAATGCTTGTTTAAAAAAATCTTACAATTAATTCACATTTGAAACTAGAGTTTGTGGTTTCACTCAACAAGAAAAAGTAATCTATGATTCATACACTAAATTTAAAATGCGATTTGCTGATAAAAACGGAAATGATATACATCAATGTTAGATATAGATGATTGCCCAGTAACTTACACCAATCACTCACCAAATAACAAATACAAACACAAACTATTAACAAATACAATTTGTCAAATTATTACATAAACATCAATAAATTTACTGAACATTAAATAAACTATAAAAAAACTTCAACTCGTAGTCCCACCTACAATCTTCACACAAACCAAGGTCATCGTCTTCATCATCCACTAACAACCATGCTCCTTGCTTCAATCTCCATCCAGAGCATGTTGTTTTTGATTTGCATACGGGAGATTGATTACGGACCAACATACCATTATTTTTCCACAAACATTGTGTTGCAGATTGCATTTTATGTCTGGCCTGCATAATACATGCAGACATGCGCAATGACCGCATATGTCCAATGCCTTCTTGTATGGATTTATTATTATCGGAAGACAACAATATCATGCCATATGCATATTTTGATGGTATGTGGCCACCCTCTGCAGCCATCTTTATGTTCTCAAGACTGTTGCTATTTTCGTTTGGAAATTTGAAGTATTCACGTATACCTTCACTAAACAATGCTTCCAAATTTCCACTTTCCACACAATTTTTCAAAAATTTTAATGCATTTGCATTAGGATACCATTGCATATTTGGAAAATTGTCGAAAGAAACTTTTTGTAATACATACCTTTCGTTCGTTATTTGAAGAAATTCTTTTGAGCAACATTTTAAGTTGTGAAGATCAGGAATAGAAGAAGAGGCAATATTTGCGACGACTTCAACCCAAATTTCATTCGGGAGTGACCGAGGCAAAACTTCTGGCCCATTCGTGCCTTCATTGATTTTATTTCTTTCATTGATGTCATGACTTGTTTCAGGCAACATCTCATTTGTTATTCTTGAAGCCATGATAATGTGAAAGAGAATAATGTGAAGGAGAATTTAAAAATTTAGAAACTAAAAGAAGGGTGTTATATTGTTTTTATGACAGATATGAGAATGAGAATATGGGTTGAAGAAGGTACATACATATATATATATATATATATATATGTAGGACTCATTGAGTTTTTCATTGTGATGAATGAATTCCAACCAATACTATGCCAAATTGAACGGTCACCATTATTCAACCGCTATTAATAACTACATCTGTACCAAAATATATACGTTTTGACCATATCACATAAATTAAGAAATGTAAGTAATGTTGCCTTGAAAAGAAAAATTATGAGTTAGTTTATAAAATTATCCTTCATCAATGGTATGAGAAAGATAAATTGTATAATTGAAAGAAGAAAAAGAAATAAATAGTTAAGGTTATATTAGGAAAAAGAACATTAAATGCTTCATTATAAATGTAACGTGACCTATATTTTGGTACAGAAGGAGTATTGATTAACAAGTTAATTCGAATATGTTTAATCAAATTGGTTGGAATTACTATAAGTCCCTACTTGACTATTTTTGTTAGTAATGCAGATGAGTGCATTTTGCTATGGCAAGAAACACAGTGCCATTAGGGTTTGACGTTATTTTATGTTTAATGCTTGTTTAAAAAAATCTTACAATTAATTCACATTTGAAACTAGAGTTTGTGGTTTCACTCAACAAGAAAAAGTAATCTATGATTTATACACTAAATTTAAAATGCGATTTGCTGATGAAAACGGAAATGATATACATCAATGTTAGATATAGATGATTGCCCACTAACTTACACCAATCATTCACCAAATAACAAATACAAACACAAACTATTATCAAATACAATTTGTCAAATTATTACATAAACATCAATAAATTTACTGAACATTAAATAAACTATAAAAAAACTTCAACTCGTAGTCCCACCTACAATCTTCACACAAACCAAGGTCATCGTCTTCATCATCCACTAACAACCATGCTCCTTGCTTCAATCTCCATCCAGAGCATGTTGTTTTTGATTTGCATACGGGAGATTGATTACGGACCAACATACCATTATTTTTCCACAAACATTGTGTTGCAGATTGCATTTTATGTCTGGCCTGCATAATACATCCAGACATGCGCAATGACCGCATATGTCCAATGCCTTCTTGTATGGATTTATTATTATCGGAAGACAACAATATCATGCCATATGCATATTTTGATGGTATGTGGCCACCCTCTGCAGCCATCTTTATGTTCTCAAGACCGTTGCTATTTTCGTTTGGAAATTTGAAGTATTCACGTATACCTTCACTAAACAATGCTTCCAAATTTCCACTTTCCACACAATTTTTCAAAAATTTTAATGCATTTGCATTAGGATACCATTGCATATTTGGAAAATTGTCGAAAGAAACTTTTTGTAATACATACCTTTCGTTCGTTATTTGAAGAAATTATTTTGAGCAACATTTTAAGTTGTGATGATCAGGAATAGAAGAAGAGGCAATATTTGCGACGACTTCAACCCAAATTTCATTTGGGAGAGACCGAGGCAAAACTTCTGGCCCATTCGTGCCTTCATTGATTTTATTTCTTTCATTGATGTCATGACTTGTCTCAGGCAACATCTCATTTGTTATTCTTGAAGCCATGATAATGTGAAAGAGAATAATGTGAAGGAGAAACTAAAAATTTAGAAACTAAAAGAAGGGTGTTATATTGTTTTTATGACAGATATGAGAATGAGAATATGGGTTGAAGAAGGTACATACATATATATATATATATATATATATATATATATATATATATATATATATATGTAGGACTCATTGAGTTTTTCATTGTGATGAATGAATTCCAACCAATACTATGCCAAATTGAACGGTCACCATTATTCAACCGCTATTAATAACTACATTCGTACCAAAATATATACGTTTTGACCATATCACACAAATTAAGAAATGTAAGTAATGTTGCCTTGAAAAGAAAATTATGAGTTAGTTTATAAAATTATCCTTCATCAATGGTATGAGAAAGATAAATTGTATAATTGAAAGAAGAAAAAGAAATAAATAGTTAAGGTTATATTAGGAAAAAGAACATTAAATGCTTCATTGGAAATGTAACGTGACATATATTTTGGTACAGAAGGAGCATTGATTAACAAGTTAATTTGAATATGAATAATCACATTGCTTGGAATTACTATAAGTCCCTACTTGACTATTTTTGTTAGTAATACAGATGAGTGCATTTTGTTATGGCAAGAAACACAGTGCCATTTGGGTTTGACGTTATTTTATGTTTAATGCTTGTATAAAAAAATCTTACAATTAATTTATATTTGAAACTAGAGTTTGTGGTTTCACTCTACCAGAAAAAGTAATATATGATTAATACACTACATTTAAAATGCGATTTGTTGATTAAAACGGAAATGACATACATCAATGTTAGATATAGGTGATTGCCCACTAACTTACACCAATCATTCACCGAATAACAAACACAAAAACAAACTATTATCAAATACATTTTGTCAAACTATTACATAAACATCAATAAATTTATTGAACATTAAATAAACTATAAAAAAACTTCAACTCGTAGTCCCACCTACAATCTTCACACAAACCAAGGTCATGGTCTTCATTATCCACTAACAACCATGTTCCTTGCTTCAATCTCCATCCAGAGCATGTTGTTTTTGATTTGCATACGGGAGATAGATTACGGACCAACATACCATTATTTTTCCACAAACATTGTGTTGCAGATTGCATTTTATTTCTGGCCTGCATAATACATCCAGAAATGCGCAATGACCGCATATGTCCAATGCCTTCTTGTATGGATTTATTGTTATCAGAAGACAACAATATCATGCCATATGCATATTTTGATGGTATGTGGCCACCCTCTGCAGCCATCTTTTAGTTCTCAAGACCGTTGCTATTTCCGTTTGGAAATTTGAAGTATTCACGTATACCTTCACTAAACAATGCTTCCAAATTTCCACTTTCCACACAATTTTTCAAAAATTTCAATGCATTTGCATTAGGATACCATTGCATATTTGGAAAATTGTCGAAAGAAACTTTTTGTGATACATACCTTTCGTTCGTTATTTAAAGAAAATTTTTTGAGCAACATTTTAAGTTGTGAAGGTCAGGAAAACAAGAAGAGGTAATATTTGCGACGACTTCAACCCAAATTTCACTCGGGAGTGACCGAGGCAAAACTTCTGGCCCTTTCGTGCCTTCATTGATTTTATTTCTTTCATTGATGTCATGACTTGTTTCAGGCAACATCTCATTTGTTATTCTTGAAGCCATGATAATGTGAAAGAGAATAATGTGAAGGAGAAACTAAAAATTTAGAAACTAAAAGAAGGGTGTTATGTTGTTTTTATGACAGATATGAAAATGAGAATATGGGTCGAAGAGGTTACATATATATATATATATATGTAGGACTCATTGAGTTTTTCATTGTGAAGAGTTATGAATGAATTCCAACCAATACTATGCCAAACTGAACGGTCACCATTATTAAACCGCTATTAATTACTACATCCGTACCAAAATATATACGTTTTGACCATATCACACAAATTAAGAAATGTAAGTAATGTTGCCTTGAAAAGAAAAATTATGAGTTAGTTTATAAAATTATCCTTCATCAATAGTATGCGAGAAAGTTAAATGTTATAATTGAAATAAGAAAAAAGAAATAAATAGTTGAGGTTATATTAGGAAAAAGAACATTAAATGCTTCATTGGAAATGTAACGTGACATATACATTGGTACAGAAGGAGTATTGATTAACAAGTTAATTCGAATATGAATTATCACATTGCTTGGAATTACTATAAGTCCCTACTTGACTATTTTTGTTAGTAATACAGATGAGTGCATTTTGCCATGGCAAGAAACACAGTGCCATTTGGGTTTGACGTTATTTTATGTTTAATGCTTGTATAAAAAAATCTTACAATTAATTCACATTTGAAACTAAAGTTTGTGGTTTCACTCAACAAGAAAAAGTAATCTATGATTCATACACTAAATTTAAAATGCGATTTGTTGATGAAAACGGAAATGACATACATCATTGTTAGATATAGATGATTGCCCACTAACTTACACCAATCATTCACCGAATAACAAACACAAACTATTATCAAATACAATTTGTCAAATTATTACATAAACATCAATAAATTTACTGAACATTAAATAAACTATAAAAAAAACATCAACTCGTAGTCCCACCTACAATCTTCACACAAACCAAGGTCATCGTCTTCATCATCCACTAACAACCATGCTCCTTGCTTCAATCTCCATCCAGAGCATGTTGTTTTTGATTTGCATACGGGAGATTGATTACGGACCAACATACCAATATTTTTCCACAAACATTGTGTTGCAGATTGCATTTTATGTCTGGCCTGCATAATACATCCAGACATGCGCAATGACCGCATATGTCCAATGCCTTCTTGTATGGGTTTATTGTTATTAGAAGACAACAATATCATGCCATATGCATATTTTGATGGTATGTGACCACCCTCTGCAGCCATCTTTAAGTTCTCAAGACCGTTGCTATTTCCGTTTGGAAATTTGAAGTATTCACGTATACCTTCACTAAACAATGCTTCCAAATTTCCACTTTCCACACAATTTTTCAAAAATTTCAATGCATTTGCATTAGGATACCATTGCATATTTGGAAAATTGTCGAAAGAAACTTTTTGTAATACATACCTTTCGTTCGTTATTTGAAGAAAATCTTTTGAGCAACATTTTAAGTTGTGAAGATCAGGAATAGAAGAAGAGGCAATATTTGCGACGACTTCAACCTAATTTTCATTCGGGAGTAACCGAGGAAAAACTTCTGGCCCATTTGTGCCTTCATTGATTTTTTTTCTTTCATTGATGTCATGACTTGTTTCAGGAAACATCTCATTTGTTATTCTTGAAGCCATGATAATGTGAAAGAGAATAATGTGAAGGAGAAACTAAAAATTTAGAAACTAAAAGAAAAGTGTTATATTGTTTTTATGTCAGATATGAGAATGAGAATATGGGTTGAAGAAGGTACATATATATATATATATATATATATGTAGGACTCATTGAGTTTTTCATTGTGAAGAGTTATTAATGAATTCCAACCAATACTATGCCAAATTGAACGGTCACCATTATTCAACCGATATTAATTACTACATCCGTACCAAAATATATACGTTTTGACCATATCACACAAATTAAGAAATGTAAGTAATGTTGCCTTGAAAAGAAAAATTATGAGTTAGTTTATAAAATTATCCTTCATCAATGGTATGAGAAAGATAAATTGTATAATTGAAAGAAGAAAAAGAAATAAATAGTTAAGGTTATATTAGGAAAAAGAACATTAAATGCTTCATTGGAAATGTAACGTGACATATATTTTGGTACAGAAGGAGTATTGATTAACAAGTTAATTCGAATATGATTAATCACATTGCTTGGAATTACTATAAGTCCCTACTTGACTATTTTTGTTAGTAATGCAGATGAGTGCATTTTGTTATGGCAAGAAACACAGTGCCATTTGGGTTTGAGGTTATTTTATGTTTAATGCTTGTATAAAAAAATCTTACAATTAATTCACATTTGAAACTAGAGTTTGTGGTTTCACTCAACAAGAAAAAGTAATCTATGATTCATACACTAAATTTAAAATGCGATTTGCTGATGAAAACGGAAATGATATACATCAATGTTAGATATAGATGATTGCCCACTAACTTACACCAATCATTCACCAAATAACAAATACAAACACAAACTATTATCAAATACAATTTGTCAAATTATTACATAAACATCAATAAATTTACTGAACATTAAATAAAATATAAAAAAACTTCAACTCGTAGTCCCACCTACAATCTTCACACAAACCAAGGTCATCGTCTTCATCATCCACTAACAACCATGCTCCTTGCTTCAATCTCCATCTAGAGCATGTTGTTTTTGATTTGCATACGGGAGATTGATTACGGACCAACATACCATTATTTTTCCACAAACATTGTGTTGCAGATTGCATTTTATGTCTGGCCTGCATAATACATCCAGACATGCGCAATGACCGCATATGTCCAATGCCTTCTTGTATGGATTTATTATTATCGGAAGACAACAATATCATGCCATATGCATATTTTGATGGTATGTGGCCACCCTCTGCAGCCATCTTTATGTTCTCAAGACCGTTGCTATTTTCGTTTGGAAATTTGAAGTATTCACGTATACCTTCACTAAACAATGCTTCCAAATTTCCACTTTCCACACAATTTTTCAAAAATTTCAATGCATTTGCATTAGGATACCATTGCATATTTGGAAAATTGTCGAAAGAAACTTTTTGTAATACATACCTTTCGTTCGTTATTTGAAGAAATTCTTTTGAGCAACATTTTAAGTTGTGAAGATCAGGAATAGAAGAAGAGGCAATATTTGCGACGACTTCAACCCAAATTTCATTCGGGAGTGACCGAGGCAAAACTTCTGGCCCATTCGTGCCTTCATTGATTTTATTTCTTTCATTGATGTCATGACTTGTTTCAGGCAACATCTCATTTGTTATTCTTGAAGCCATGATAATGTGAAAGAGAATAATGTGAAGGAGAAACTAAAAATTTAGAAACTAAAAGAAGGGTGTTATATTGTTTTTATGACAGATATGAGAATGAGAATATGGGTTGAAGAAGGTACATACATATATATATGTAGGACTCATTGAGTTTTTCATTGTGATGAATGAATTCCAACCAATACTATGCCAAATTGAACGGTCACCATTATTCAACCGCTATTAATAACTACATCCGTACCAAAATATATACGTTTTGACCATATCACACAAATTAAGAAATGTAAGTAATGTTGCCTTGAAAACAAAAATTATGAGTTAGTTTATAAAATTATCCTTCATCAATGGTATGAGAAAGATAAATTGTATAATTGAAAGAAGAAAAAGAAATAAATAGTTAAGGTTATATTAGAAAAAAGAACATTAAATGCTTCATTGGAAATGTAACGTGACATATATTTTGGTACAGAAGGAGTATTGATTAACAAGTTAATTCGAATATGATTAATCACATTGCTTGGAATTACTATAAGTCCCTACTTGACTATTTTTGTTAGTAATGCAGATGAGTGCATTTTGTTATGGCAAGAAACACAGTGCCATTTGGGTTTGAGGTTATTTTATGTTTAATGCTTGTATAAAAAAATCTTACAATTAATTCACATTTGAAACTAGAGTTTGTGGTTTCACTCAACAAGAAAAAGTAATCTATGATTCATACACTAAATTTAAAATGCGATTTGCTGATGAAAACGGAAATGATATACATCAATGTTAGATATAGATGATTGCCCACTAACTTACACCAATCATTCACCAAATAACAAATACCAACACAAACTATTATCAAATACAATTTGTCAAATTATTACATAAACATCAATAAATTTACTGAACATTAAATAAACTATAAAAAAACTTCAACTCGTAGTCCCACCTACAATCTTCACACAAACCAAGGTCATCGTCTTCATCATCCACTAACAACCATGCTCCTTGCTTCAATCTCCATCTAGAGCATGTTGTTTTTGATTTGCATACGGGAGATTGATTACGGACCAACATACCATTATTTTTCCACAAACATTGTGTTGCAGATTGCATTTTATGTCTGGCCTGCATAATACATCCAGACATGCGCAATGACCGCATATGTCCAATGCCTTCTTGTATGGATTTATTATTATCGGAAGACAACAATATCATGCCATATGCATATTTTGATGGTATGTGGCCACCCTCTGCAGCCATCTTTATGTTCTCAAGACCGTTGCTATTTTCGTTTGGAAATTTGAAGTATTCACGTATACCTTCACTAAACAATGCTTCCAAATTCCCACTTTCCACACAATTTTTCAAAAATTTCAATGCATTTGCATTAGGATACCATTGCATATTTGGAAAATTGTCGAAAGAAACTTTTTGTAATACATACCTTTCGTTCGTTATTTGAAGAAATTCTTTTGAGCAACATTTTAAGTTGTGAAGATCAGGAATAGAAGAAGAGGCAATATTTGCGACGACTTCAACCCAAATTTCATTCGGGAGTGACCGAGGCAAAACTTCTGGCCCATTCGTGCCTTCATTGATTTTATTTCTTTCATTGATGTCATGACTTGTTTCAGGCAACATCTCATTTGTTATTCTTGAAGCCATGATAATGTGAAAGAGAATAATGTGAAGGAGAAACTAAAAATTTAGAAACTAAAAGAAGGGTGTTATATTGTTTTTATGACAGATATGAGAATGAGAATATGGGTTGAAGAAGGTACATACATATATATATATATATATATATATATATATATATATATATGTAGGACTCATTGAGTTTTTCATTGTGATGAATGAATTCCAACCAATACTATGCCAAATTGAACGGTCACCATTATTCAACCGCTATTAATAACTACATTCGTACCAAAATATATACGTTTTGACCATATCACACAAATTAAGAAATGTAAGTAATGTTGCCTTGAAAAGAAAAATTATGAGTTAGTTTATAAAATTATCCTTCATCAATGGTATGAGAAAGATAAATTGTATAATTGAAAGAAGAAAAAGAAATAAATAGTTAAGGTTATATTAGAAAAAAGAACATTAAATGCTTCATTGGAAATGTAACGTGACATATATTTTGGTACAGAAGGAGTATTGATTAACAAGTTAATTCGAATATGTTTAATCACATTGGTTGGAATTACTATAAGTCCCTACTTGACTATTTTTGTTAGTAATGCAGATGAGTGCATTTTGCTATGGCAAGAAACACAGTGCCATTTGGGTTTGACGTTATTTTATGTTTAATGCTTGTATAAAAAAATCTTACAATTAATTCACATTTGAAACTAGAGTTTGTGGTTTCACTCAACAAGAAAAAGTAATCTATGATTCATACACTAAATTTAAAATGCGATTTGCTGATGAAAACGGAAATGATATACATCAATGTTAGATATAGATGATTGCCCACTAACTTACACCAATCATTCACCAAATAACAAATACAAACACAAACTATTATCAAATACAATTTGTCAAATTATTACATAAACATCAATAAATTTACTGAACATTAAATAAACTATAAAAAAACTTCAACTCGTAGTCCCACCTACAATCTTCACACAAACCAAGGTCATCGTCTTCATCATCCACTAACAACCATGCTCCTTGCTTCAATCTCCATCTAGAGCATGTTGTTTTTGATTTGCATACGGGAGATTGATTACGGACCAACATACCATTATTTTCCCACAAACATTGTGTTGCAGATTGCATTTTATGTCTGGCCTGCATAATACATCCAGACATGCGCAATGACCGCATATGTCCAATGCCTTCTTGTATGGATTTATTATTATCGGAAGACAACAATATCATGCCATATGCATATTTTGATGGTATGTGGCCACCCTCTGCAGCCATCTTTATGTTCTCAAGACCGTTGCTATTTTCGTTTGGAAATTTGAAGTATTCACGTATACCTTCACTAAACAATGCTTCCAAATTTCCACTTTCCACACAATTTTTCAAAAATTTCAATGCATTTGCATTAGGATACCATTGCATATTTGGAAAATTGTCGAAAGAAACTTTTTGTAATACATACCTTTCGTTCGTTATTTGAAGAAATTCTTTTGAGCAACATTTTAAGTTGTGAAGATCAGGAATAGAAGAAGAGGCAATATTTGCGACGACTTCAACCCAAATTTCATTCGGGAGTGACCGAGGCAAAACTTCTGGCCCATTCGTGCCTTCATTGATTTTATTTCTTTCATTGATGTCATGACTTGTTTCAGGCAACATCTCGTTTGTTATTCTTGAAGCCATGATAATGTGAAAGAGAATAATGTGAAGGAGAAACTAAAAATTTAGAAACTAAAAGAAAAGTGTTATATTGTTTTTATGTCAGATATGAGAATGAGAATATGGGTTGAAGAAGGTACATATATATATATATATATATATATGTAGGACTCATTGAGTTTTTCATTGTGAAGAGTTATTAATGAATTCCAACCAATACTATGCCAAATTGAACGGTCACCATTATTCAACCGCTATTAATTACTACATCCGTACCAAAATATATACGTTTTGACCATATCACACAAATTAAGAAATGTAAGTAATGTTGCCTTGAAAAGAAAAATTATGAGTTAGTTTATAAAATTATCCTTCATCAATGGTATGAGAAAGATAAATTGTATAATTGAAAGAAGAAAAAGAAATAAATAGTTAAGGTTATATTAGGAAAAAGAACATTAAATGCTTCATTGGAAATGTAATGTGACATATATTTTGGTACAGAAGGAGTATTGATTAACAAGTTAATTCGAATATGATTAATCACATTGCTTGGAATTACTATAAGTCCCTACTTGACTATTTTTGTTAGTAATGCAGATGAGTGCATTTTGTTATGGCAAGAAACACAGTGCCATTTGGGTTTGAGGTTATTTTATGTTTAATGCTTGTATAAAAAAATCTTACAATTAATTCACATTTGAAACTAGAGTTTGTGGTTTCACTCAACAAGAAAAAGTAATCTATGATTCATACACTAAATTTAAAATGCGATTTGCTGATGAAAACGGAAATGATATACATCAATGTTAGATATAGATGATTGCCCACTAACTTACACCAATCATTCACCAAATAACAAATACAAACACAAACTATTATCAAATACAATTTGTCAAATTATTACATAAACATCAATAAATTTACTGAACATTAAATAAAATATAAAAAAACTTCAACTCGTAGTCCCACCTACAATCTTCACACAAACCAAGGTCATCGTCTTCATCATCCACTAACAACCATGCTCCTTGCTTCAATCTCCATCTAGAGCATGCTGTTTTTGATTTGCATACGGGAGATTGATTACGGACCAACATACCATTATTTTTCCACAAACATTGTGTTGCAGATTGCATTTTATGTCTGGCCTGCATAATACATCCAGACATGCGCAATGACCGCATATACCCAATGCCTTCTTGTATGGATTTATTATTATCGGAAGACAACAATATCATGCCATATGCATATTTTGATGGTATGTGGCCACCCTCTGCAGCCATCTTTATGTTCTCAAGACCGTTGCTATTTTCGTTTGGAAATTTGAAGTATTCACGTATACCTTCACTAAACAATGCTTCCAAATTTCATCTTTCCACACAATTTTTCAAAAATTTCAATGCATTTGCATTAGGATACCATTGCATATTTGGAAAATTGTCGAAAGAAACTTTTTGTAATACATACCTTTCGTTCGTTATTTGAAGAAATTCTTTTGAGCAACATTTTAAGTTGTGAAGATCAGGAATAGAAGAAGAGGCAATATTTGCGACGACTTCAACCCAAATTTCATTCGGGAGTGACCGAGGCAAAAATTCTGGCCCATTCGTGCCTTCATTGATTTTATTTCTTTCATTGATGTCATGACTTGTTTCAGGCAACATCTCGTTTGTTATTCTTGAAGCCATGATAATGTGAAAGAGAATAATGTGAAGGAGAAACTAAAAATTTAGAAACTAAAAGAAAAGTGTTATATTGTTTTTATGTCAGATATGAGAATGAGAATATGGGTTGAAGAAGGTACATATATATATATATATATATATATATATATATATATGTAGGACTCATTGAGTTTTTCATTGTGAAGAGTTATTAATGAATTCCAACCAATACTATGCCAAATTGAACGGTCACCATTATTCAACCGATATTAATTACTACATCCGTACCAAAATATATACGTTTTGACCATATCACACAAATTAAGAAATGTAAGTAATGTTGCCTTGAAAAGAAAAATTATGAGTTAGTTTATAAAATTATCCTTCATCAATGGTATGAGAAAGATAAATTGTATAATTGAAAGAAGAAAAAGAAATAAATAGTTAAGGTTATATTAGGAAAAAGAACATTAAATGCTTCATTGGAAATGTAACGTGACATATATTTTGGTACAGAAGGAGTATTGATTAACAAGTTAATTCGAATATGATTAATCACATTGCTTGGAATTACTATAAGTCCCTACTTGACTATTTTTGTTAGTAATGCAGATGAGTGCATTTTGTTATGGCAAGAAACACAGTGCCATTTGGGTTTGAGGTTATTTTATGTTTAATGCTTGTATAAAAAAATCTTACAATTAATTCACATTTGAAACTAGAGTTTGTGGTTTCACTCAACAAGAAAAAGTAATCTATGATTCATACACTAAATTTAAAATGCGATTTGCTGATGAAAACGGAAATGATATACATCAATGTTAGATATAGATGATTGCCCACTAACTTACACCAATCATTCACCAAATAACAAATACAAACACAAACTATTATCAAATACAATTTGTCAAATTATTACATAAACATCAATAAATTTACTGAACATTAAATAAAATATAAAAAAACTTCAACTCGTAGTCCCACCTACAATCTTCACACAAACAAAGGTCATCGTCTTCATCATCCACTAACAACCATGCTCCTTGCTTCAATCTCCATCTAGAGCATGTTGTTTTTGATTTGCATACGGGAGATTGATTACGGACCAACATACCATTATTTTTCCACAAACATTGTGTTGCAGATTGCATTTTATGTCTGGCCTGCATAATACATCCAGACATGCGCAATGACCGCATATGTCCAATGCCTTCTTGTATGGATTTATTATTATCGGAAGACAACAATATCATGCCATATGCATATTTTGATGGTATGTGGCCACCCTCTGCAGCCATCTTTATGTTCTCAAGACCGTTGCTATTTTCGTTTGGAAATTTGAAGTATTCACGTATACCTTCACTAAACAATGCTTCCAAATTTCCACTTTCCACACAATTTTTCAAAAATTTCAATGCATTTGCATTAGGATACCATTGCATATTTGGAAAATTGTCGAAAGAAACTTTTTGTAATACATACCTTTCGTTCGTTATTTGAAGAAATTCTTTTGAGCAACATTTTAAGTTGTGAAGATCAGGAATAGAAGAAGAGGCAATATTTGCGACGACTTCAACCCAAATTTCATTCGGGAGTGACCGAGGCAAAACTTCTGGCCCATTCGTGCCTTCATTAATTTTATTTCTTTCATTGATGTCATGACTTGTTTCAGGCAACATCTCATTTGTTATTCTTGAAGCCATGATAATGTGAAAGAGAATAATGTGAAGGAGAAACTAAAAATTTAGAAACTAAAAGAAGGGTGTTATATTGTTTTTATGACAGATATGAGAATGAGAATATGGGTTGAAGAAGGTACATACATATATATATATATATATATATATATATATATATATATGTAGGACTCATTGAGTTTTTCATTGTGATGAATGAATTCCAACCAATACTATGCCAAATTGAACGGTCACCATTATTCAACCGCTATTAATAACTACATCCGTACCAAAATATATACGTTTTGACCATATCACACAAATTAAGAAATGTAAGTAATGTTGCCTTGAAAAGAAAAATTATGAGTTAGTTTATAAAATTATCCTTCATCAATGGTATGAGAAAGATAAATTGTATAATTGAAAGAAGAAAAAGAAATAAATAGTTAAGGTTATATTAGGAAAAAGAACATTAAATGCTTCATTGGAAATGTAACGTGACATATATTTTGGTACAGAAGGAGTATTGATTAACAAGTTAATTCGAATATGATTAATCACATTGCTTGGAATTACTATAAGTCCCTACTTGACTATTTTTGTTAGTAATGCAGATGAGTGCATTTTGTTATGGCAAGAAACACAGTGCCATTTGGGTTTGAGGTTATTTTATGTTTAATGCTTGTATAAAAAAATCTTACAATTAATTCACATTTGAAACTAGAGTTTGTGGTTTCACTCAACAAGAAAAAGTAATCTATGATTCATACACTAAATTTAAAATGCGATTTGCTGATGAAAACGGAAATGATATACATCAATGTTAGATATAGATGATTGCCCACTAACTTACACCAATCATTCACCAAATAACAAATACAAACACAAACTATTATCAAATACAATTTGTCAAATTATTACATAAACATCAATAAATTTACTGAACATTAAATAAACTATAAAAAAACTTCAACTCGTAGTCCCACCTACAATCTTCACACAAACCAAGGTCATCGTCTTCATCATCCACTAAAAACCATGCTCCTTGCTTCAATCTCCATCTAGAGCATGTTGTTTTTGATTTGCATACGGGAGATTGATTACGGACCAACATACCATTATTTTTCCACAAACATTGTGTTGCAGATTGCATTTTATGTCTGGCCTGCATAATACATCCAGACATGCGCAATGACCGCATATGTCCAATGCCTTCTTGTATGGATTTATTATTATCGGAAGACAACAATATCATGCCATATGCATATTTTGATGGTATGTGGCCACCCTCTGCAGCCATTTTTATGTTCTCAAGACCGTTGCTATTTTCGTTTGGAAATTTGAAGTATTCACGTATACCTTCACTAAACAATGCTTCCAAATTTCCACTTTCCACACAATTTTTCAAAAATTTCAATGCATTTGCATTAGGATACCATTGCATATTTGGAAAATTGTCGAAAGAAACTTTTTGTAATACATACCTTTCGTTCGTTATTTGAAGAAATTCTTTTGAGCAACATTTTAAGTTGTGAAGATCATGAATAGAAGAAGAGGCAATATTTGCGACGACTTCAACCCAAATTTCATTCGGGAGTGACCGAGGCAAAACTTCTGGCCCATTCGTGCCTTCATTGATTTTATTTCTTTCATTGATGTCATGACTTGTTTCAGGCAACATCTCGTTTGTTATTCTTGAAGCCATGATAATGTGAAAGAGAATAATGTGAAGGAGAAACTAAAAATTTAGAAACTAAAAGAAAAGTGTTATATTGTTTTTATGACAGATATGAGAATGAGAATATGGGTTGAAGAAGGTACATACATATATATATATATATATATATATATATATATATATATATATGTAGGACTCATTGAGTTTTTCATTGTGATGAATGAATTCCAACCAATACTATGCCAAATTGAACGGTCACTATTATTCAACCGCTATTAATAACTACATCCGTACCAAAATATATACGTTTTGACCATATCACACAAATTAAGAAATGTAAGTAATGTTGCCTTCAAAAGAAAAATTATGAGTTAGTTTATAAAATTATCCTTCATCAATGGTATGAGAAAGATAAATTGTATAATTGAAAGAAGAAAAAGAAATAAATAGTTAAGGTTATATTAGGAAAAAGAACATTAAATTCTTCATTGGAAATGTAACGTGACATATATTTTGGTACAGAAGGAGTATTGATTAACAAGTTAATTCGAATATGATTAATCACATTGCTTGGAATTACTATAAGTCCCTACTTGACTATTTTTGTTAGTAATGCAGATGAGTGCATTTTGTTATGGCAAGAAACACAGTGCCATTTGGGTTTGAGGTTATTTTATGTTTAATGCTTGTATAAAAAAATCTTACAATTAATTCACATTTGAAACTAGAGTTTGTGGTTTCACTCAACAAGAAAAAGTAATCTATGATTCATACACTAAATTTAAAATGCGATTTGCTGATGAAAACGGAAATGATATACATCAATGTTAGATATAGATGATTGCCCACTAACTTACACCAATCATTCACCAAATAACAAATACAAACACAAACTATTATCAAATACAATTTGTCAAATTATTACATAAACATCAATAAATTTACTGAACATTAAATAAACTATAAAAAAACTTCAACTCGTAGTCCCACCTACAATCTTCACACAAACCAAGGTCATCGTCTTCATCATCCACTAACAACCATGCTCCTTGCTTCAATCTCCATCTAGAGCATGTTGTTTTTGATTTGCATACGGGAGATTGATTACGGACCAACATACCATTATTTTTCCACAAACATTGTGTTGCAGATTGCATTTTATGTCTGGCCTGCATAATACATCCAGACATGCGCAATGACCGCATATGTCCAATGCCTTCTTGTATGGATTTATTATTATCGGAAGACAACAATATCATGCCATATGCATATTTTGATGGTATGTGGCCACCCTCTGCAGCCATCTTTATGTTCTCAAGACCGTTGCTATTTTCGTTTGGAAATTTGAAGTATTCACGTATACCTTCACTAAACAATGCTTCCAAATTTCCACTTTCCACACAATTTTTCAAAAATTTCAATGCATTTGCATTAGGATACCATTGCATATTTGGAAAATTGTCGAAAGAAACTTTTTGTAATACATACCTTTCGTTCGTTATTTGAAGAAATTCTTTTGAGCAACATTTTAAGTTGTGAAGATCAGGAATAGAAGAAGAGGCAATATTTGCGACGACTTCAACCCAAATTTCATTCGGGAGTGACCGAGGCAAAACTTCTGGCCCATTCGTGCCTTCATTGATTTTATTTCTTTCATTGATGTCATGACTTGTTTCCGGCAACATCTCGTTTGTTATTCTTGAAGCCATGATAATGTGAAAGAGAATAATGTGAAGGAGAAACTAAAAATTTAGAAACTAAAAGAAAAGTGTTATATTGTTTTTATGTCAGATATGAGAATGAGAATATGGGTTGAAGAAGGTACATATATATATATATATATATATATATATATATATATATATGTAGGACTCATTGAGTTTTTCATTGTGAAGAGTTATTAATGAATTCCAACCAATACTATGCCAAATTGAACGGTCACCATTATTCAACCGCTATTAATTACTACATCCGTACCAAAATATATACGTTTTGACCATATCACACAAATTAAGAAATGTAAGTAATGTTGCCTTGAAAAGAAAAATTATGAGTTAGTTTATAAAATTATCCTTCATCAATGGTATGAGAAAGATAAATTGTATAATTGAAAGAAGAAAAAGAAATAAATAGTTAAGGTTATATTAGGAAAAAGAACATTAAATGCTTCATTGGAAATGTAACGTGACATATATTTTGGTACAGAAGGAGTATTGATTAACAAGTTAATTCGAATATGATTAATCACATTGCTTGGAATTACTATAAGTCCCTACTTGACTATTTTTGTTAGTAATGCAGATGAGTGCATTTTGTTATGGCAAGAAACACAGTGCCATTTGGGTTTGAGGTTATTTTATGTTTAATGCTTGTATAAAAAAATCTTACAATTAATTCACATTTGAAACTAGAGTTTGTGGTTTCACTCAACAAGAAAAAGTAATCTATGATTCATACACTAAATTTAAAATGCGATTTGCTGATGAAAACGGAAATGATATACATCAATGTTAGATATAGATGATTGCCCACTAACTTACACCAATCATTCACCAAATAACAAATACAAACACAAACTATTATCAAATACAATTTGTCAAATTATTACATAAACATCAATAAATTTACTGAACATTAAATAAACTATAAAAAAACTTCAACTCGTAGTCCCACCTACAATCTTCACACAAACCAAGGTCATCGTCTTCATCATCCACTAAAAACCATGCTCCTTGCTTCAATCTCCATCTAGAGCATGTTGTTTTTGATTTGCATACGGGAGATTGATTACGGACCAACATACCATTATTTTTCCACAAACATTGTGTTGCAGATTGCATTTTATGTCTGGCCTGCATAATACATCCAGACATGCGCAATGACCGCATATGTCCAATGCCTTCTTGTATGGATTTATTATTATCGGAAGACAACAATATCATGCCATATGCATATTTTGATGGTATGTGGCCACCCTCTGCAGCCATCTTTATGTTCTCAAGACCGTTGCTATTTTCGTTTGGAAATTTGAAGTATTCACGTATACCTTCACTAAACAATGCTTCCAAATTTCCACTTTCCACACAATTTTTCAAAAATTTCAATGCATTTGCATTAGGATACCATTGCATATTTGGAAAATTGTCGAAAGAAACTTTTTGTAATACATACCTTTCGTTCGTTATTTGAAGAAATTCTTTTGAGCAACATTTTAAGTTGTGAAGATCAGGAATAGAAGAAGAGGCAATATTTGCGACGACTTCAACCCAAATTTCATTCGGGAGTGACCGAGGCAAAACTTCTGGCCCATTCGTGCCTTCATTGATTTTATTTCTTTCATTGATGTCATGACTTGTTTCAGGCAACATCTCGTTTGTTATTCTTGAAGCCATGATAATGTGAAAGAGAATAATGTGAAGGAGAAACTAAAAATTTAGAAACTAAAAGAAAAGTGTTATATTGTTTTTATGACAGATATGAGAATGAGAATATGGGTTGAAGAAGGTACATATATATATATATATATATATATATATATATATATATATATGTAGGACTCATTGAGTTTTTCATTGTGAAGAGTTATTAATGAATTCCAACCAATACTATGCCAAATTGAACGGTCACCATTATTCAACCGCTATTAATAACTACATCCGTACCAAAATATATACGTTTTGACCATATCACACAAATTAAGAAATGTAAGTAATGTTGCCTTGAAAAGAAAAATTATGAGTTAGTTTATAAAATTATCCTTCATCAATGGTATGAGAAAGATAAATTGTATAATTGAAAGAAGAAAAAGAAATAAATAGTTAAGGTTATATTAGGAAAAAGAACATTAAATGCTTCATTGGAAATGTAACGTGACATATATTTTGGTACAGAAGGAGTATTGATTAACAAGTTAATTCGAATATGATTAATCACATTGCTTGGAATTACTATAAGTCCCTACTTGACTATTTTTGTTAGTAATGCAGATGAGTGCATTTTGTTATGGCAAGAAACACAGTGCCATTTGGGTTTGAGGTTATTTTATGTTTAATGCTTGTATAAAAAAATCTTACAATTAATTCACATTTGAAACTAGAGTTTGTGGTTTCACTCAACAAGAAAAAGTAATCTATGATTCATACACTAAATTTAAAATGCGATTTGCTGATGAAAACGGAAATGATATACATCAATATTAGATATAGATGATTGCCCACTAACTTACACCAATCATTCACCAAATAACAAATACAAACACAAACTATTATCAAATACAATTTGTCAAATTATTACATAAACATCAATAAATTTACTGAACATTAAATAAACTATAAAAAAACTTCAACTCGTAGTCCCACCTACAATCTTCACACAAACCAAGGTCATCGTCTTCATCATCCACTAACAACCATGCTCCTTGCTTCAATCTCCATCTAGAGCATGTTGTTTTTGATTTGCATACGGGAGATTGATTACGGACCAACATACCATTATTTTTCCACAAACATTGTGTTGCAGATTGCATTTTATGTCTGGCCTGCATAATACATCCAGACATGCGCAATGACCGCATATGTCCAATGCCTTCTTGTATGGATTTATTATTATCGGAAGACAACAATATCATGCCATATGCATATTTTGATGGTATGTGGCCACCCTCTGCAGCCATCTTTATGTTCTCAAGACCGTTGCTATTTTCGTTTGGAAATTTGAAGTATTCACGTATACCTTCACTAAACAATGCTTCCAAATTTCCACTTTCCACACAATTTTTCAAAAATTTCAATGCATTTGCATTAGGATACCATTGCATATTTGGAAAATTGTCGAAAGAAACTTTTTGTAATACATACCTTTCGTTCGTTATTTGAAGAAATTCTTTTGAGCAACATTTTAAGTTGTGAAGATCAGGAATAGAAGAAGAGGCAATATTTGCGACGACTTCAACCCAAATTTCATTCGGGAGTGACCGAGGCAAAACTTCTGGCCCATTCGTGCCTTCATTGATTTTATTTCTTTCATTGATGTCATGACTTGTTTCCGGCAACATCTCGTTTGTTATTCTTGAAGCCATGATAATGTGAAAGAGAATAATGTGAAGGAGAAACTAAAAATTTAGAAACTAAAAGAAAAGTGTTATATTGTTTTTATGTCAGATATGAGAATGAGAATATGGGTTGAAGAAGGTACATATATATATATATATATATATGTAGGACTCATTGAGTTTTTCATTGTGAAGAGTTATTAATGAATTCCAACCAATACTATGCCAAATTGAACGGTCACCATTATTCAACCGCTATTAATTACTACATCCGTACCAAAATATATACGTTTTGACCATATCACACAAATTAAGAAATGTAAGTAATGTTGCCTTGAAAAGAAAAATTATGAGTTAGTTTATAAAATTATCCTTCATCAATGGTATGAGAAAGATAAATTGTATAATTGAAAGAAGAAAAAGAAATAAATAGTTAAGGTTATATTAGGAAAAAGAACATTAAATGCTTCATTGGAAATGTAACGTGACATATATTTTGGTACAGAAGGAGTATTGATTAACAAGTTAATTCGAATATGATTAATCACATTGCTTGGAATTACTATAAGTCCCTACTTGACTATTTTTGTTAGTAATGCAGATGAGTGCATTTTGTTATGGCAAGAAACACAGTGCCATTTGGGTTTGAGGTTATTTTATGTTTAATGCTTGTATAAAAAAATCTTACAATTAATTCACATTTGAAACTAGAGTTTGTGGTTTCACTCAACAAGAAAAAGTAATCTATGATTCATACACTAAATTTAAAATGCGATTTGCTGATGAAAACGGAAATGATATACATCAATGTTAGATATAGATGATTGCCCACTAACTTACACCAATCATTCACCAAATAACAAATACAAACACAAACTATTATCAAATACAATTTGTCAAATTATTACATAAACATCAATAAATTTACTGAACATTAAATAAACTATAAAAAAACTTCAACTCGTAGTCCCACCTACAATCTTCACACAAACCAAGGTCATCGTCTTCATCATCCACTAAAAACCATGCTCCTTGCTTCAATCTCCATCTAGAGCATGTTGTTTTTGATTTGCATACGGGAGATTGATTACGGACCAACATACCATTATTTTTCCACAAACATTGTGTTGCAGATTGCATTTTATGTCTGGCCTGCATAATACATCCAGACATGCGCAATGACCGCATATGTCCAATGCCTTCTTGTATGGATTTATTATTATCGGAAGACAACAATATCATGCCATATGCATATTTTGATGGTATGTGGCCACCCTCTGCAGCCATCTTTATGTTCTCAAGACCGTTGCTATTTTCGTTTGGAAATTTGAAGTATTCACGTATACCTTCACTAAACAATGCTTCCAAATTTCCACTTTCCACACAATTTTTCAAAAATTTCAATGCATTTGCATTAGGATACCATTGCATATTTGGAAAATTGTCGAAAGAAACTTTTTGTAATACATACCTTTCGTTCGTTATTTGAAGAAATTCTTTTGAGCAACATTTTAAGTTGTGAAGATCAGGAATAGAAGAAGAGGCAATATTTGCGACGACTTCAACCCAAATTTCATTCGGGAGTGACCGAGGCAAAACTTCTGGCCCATTCGTGCCTTCATTGATTTTATTTCTTTCATTGATGTCATGACTTGTTTCAGGCAACATCTCGTTTGTTATTCTTGAAGCCATGATAATGTGAAAGAGAATAATGTGAAGGAGAAACTAAAAATTTAGAAACTAAAAGAAAAGTGTTATATTGTTTTTATGACAGATATGAGAATGAGAATATGGGTTGAAGAAGGTACATACATATATATATATATATATATATATACATATATATATATATATATATATATATATATATATATATGTAGGACTCATTGAGTTTTTCATTGTGATGAATGAATTCCAACCAATACTATGCCAAATTGAACGGTCACCATTATTCAACCGCTATTAATAACTACATCCGTACCAAAATATATACGTTTTGACCATATCACACAAATTAAGAAATGTAAGTAATGTTGCCTTGAAAAGAAAAATTATGAGTTAGTTTATAAAATTATCCTTCATCAATGGTATGAGAAAGATAAATTGTATAATTGAAAGAAGAAAAAGAAATAAATAGTTAAGGTTATATTAGGAAAAAGAACATTAAATGCTTCATTGGAAATGTAACGTGACATATATTTTGGTACAGAAGGAGTATTGATTAACAAGTTAATTCGAATATGATTAATCACATTGCTTGGAATTACTATAAGTCCCTACTTGACTATTTTTGTTAGTAATGCAGATGAGTGCATTTTGTTATGGCAAGAAACACAGTGCCATTTGGGTTTGAGGTTATTTTATGTTTAATGCTTGTATAAAAAAATCTTACAATTAATTCACATTTGAAACTAGAGTTTGTGGTTTCACTCAACAAGAAAAAGTAATCTATGATTCATACACTAAATTTAAAATGCGATTTGCTGATGAAAACGGAAATGATATACATCAATATTAGATATAGATGATTGCCCACTAACTTACACCAATCATTCACCAAATAACAAATACAAACACAAACTATTATCAAATACAATTTGTCAAATTATTACATAAACATCAATAAATTTACTGAACATTAAATAAACTATAAAAAAACTTCAACTCGTAGTCCCACCTACAATCTTCACACAAACCAAGGTCATCGTCTTCATCATCCACTAACAACCATGCTCCTTGCTTCAATCTCCATCTAGAGCATGTTGTTTTTGATTTGCATACGGGAGATTGATTACGGACCAACATACCATTATTTTTCCACAAACATTGTGTTGCAGATTGCATTTTATGTCTGGCCTGCATAATACATCCAGACATGCGCAATGACCGCATATGTCCAATGCCTTCTTGTATGGATTTATTATTATCGGAAGACAACAATATCATGCCATATGCATATTTTGATGGTATGTGGCCACCCTCTGCAGCCATCTTTATGTTCTCAAGACCGTTGCTATTTTCGTTTGGAAATTTGAAGTATTCACGTATACCTTCACTAAACAATGCTTCCAAATTTCCACTTTCCACACAATTTTTCAAAAATTTCAATGCATTTGCATTAGGATACCATTGCATATTTGGAAAATTGTCGAAAGAAACTTTTTGTAATACATACCTTTCGTTCGTTATTTGAAGAAATTCTTTTGAGCAACATTTTAAGTTGTGAAGATCAGGAATAGAAGAAGAGGCAATATTTGCGACGACTTCAACCCAAATTTCATTCGGGAGTGACCGAGGCAAAACTTCTGGCCCATTCGTGCCTTCATTGATTTTATTTCTTTCATTGATGTCATGACTTGTTTCAGGCAACATCTCGTTTGTTATTCTTGAAGCCATGATAATGTGAAAGAGAATAATGTGAAGGAGAAACTAAAAATTTAGAAACTAAAAGAAAAGTGTTATATTGTTTTTATGTCAGATATGAGAATGAGAATATGGGTTGAAGAAGGTACATATATATATATATATATATATATATATATATATATGTAGGACTCATTGAGTTTTTCATTGTGAAGAGTTATTAATGAATTCCAACCAATACTATGCCAAATTGAACGGTCACCATTATTCAACCGCTATTAATTACTACATCCGTACCAAAATATATACGTTTTGACCATATCACACAAATTAAGAAATGTAAGTAATGTTGCCTTGAAAAGAAAAATTATGAGTTAGTTTATAAAATTATCCTTCATCAATGGTATGAGAAAGATAAATTGTATAATTGAAAGAAGAAAAAGAAATAAATAGTTAAGGTTATATTAGGAAAAAGAACATTAAATGCTTCATTGGAAATGTAACGTGACATATATTTTGGTACAGAAGGAGTATTGATTAACAAGTTAATTCGAATATGATTAATCACATTGCTTGGAATTACTATAAGTCCCTACTTGACTATTTTTGTTAGTAATGCAGATGAGTGCATTTTGTTATGGCAAGAAACACAGTGCCATTTGGGTTTGAGGTTATTTTATGTTTAATGCTTGTATAAAAAAATCTTACAATTAATTCACATTTGAAACTAGAGTTTGTGGTTTCACTCAACAAGAAAAAGTAATCTATGATTCATACACTAAATTTAAAATGCGATTTGCTGATGAAAACGGAAATGATATACATCAATGTTAGATATAGATGATTGCCCACTAACTTACACCAATCATTCACCAAATAACAAATACAAACACAAACTATTATCAAATACAATTTGTCAAATTATTACATAAACATCAATAAATTTACTGAACATTAAATAAACTATAAAAAAACTTCAACTCGTAGTCCCACCTACAATCTTCACACAAACCAAGGTCATCGTCTTCATCATCCACTAAAAACCATGCTCCTTGCTTCAATCTCCATCTAGAGCATGTTGTTTTTGATTTGCATACGGGAGATTGATTACGGACCAACATACCATTATTTTTCCACAAACATTGTGTTGCAGATTGCATTTTATGTCTGGCCTGCATAATACATCCAGACATGCGCAATGACCGCATATGTCCAATGCCTTCTTGTATGGATTTATTATTATCGGAAGACAACAATATCATGCCATATGCATATTTTGATGGTATGTGGCCACCCTCTGCAGCCATCTTTATGTTCTCAAGACCGTTGCTATTTTCGTTTGGAAATTTGAAGTATTCACGTATACCTTCACTAAACAATGCTTCCAAATTTCCACTTTCCACACAATTTTTCAAAAATTTCAATGCATTTGCATTAGGATACCATTGCATATTTGGAAAATTGTCGAAAGAAACTTTTTGTAATACATACCTTTCGTTCGTTATTTGAAGAAATTCTTTTGAGCAACATTTTAAGTTGTGAAGATCAGGAATAGAAGAAGAGGCAATATTTGCGACGACTTCAACCCAAATTTCATTCGGGAGTGACCGAGGCAAAACTTCTGGCCCATTCGTGCCTTCATTGATTTTATTTCTTTCATTGATGTCATGACTTGTTTCAGGCAACATCTCGTTTGTTATTCTTGAAGCCATGATAATGTGAAAGAGAATAATGTGAAGGAGAAACTAAAAATTTAGAAACTAAAAGAAAATTGTTATATTGTTTTTATGACAGATATGAGAATGAGAATATGGGTTGAAGAAGGTACATACATATATATATATATATATATATATATGTAGGACTCATTGAGTTTTTCATTGTGATGAATGAATTCCAACCAATACTATGCCAAATTGAACGGTCACCATTATTCAACCGCTATTAATAACTACATCCGTACCAAAATATATACGTTTTGACCATATCACACAAATTAAGAAATGTAAGTAATGTTGCCTTGAAAAGAAAAATTATGAGTTAGTTTATAAAATTATCCTTCATCAATGGTATGAGAAAGATAAATTGTATAATTGAAAGAAGAAAAAGAAATAAATAGTTAAGGTTATATTAGGAAAAAGAACATTAAATGCTTCATTGGAAATGTAACGTGACATATATTTTGGTACAGAAGGAGTATTGATTAACAAGTTAATTCGAATATGATTAATCACATTGCTTGGAATTACTATAAGTCCCTACTTGACTATTTTTGTTAGTAATGCAGATGAGTGCATTTTGTTATGGCAAGAAACACAGTGCCATTTGGGTTTGAGGTTATTTTATGTTTAATGCTTGTATAAAAAAATCTTACAATTAATTCACATTTGAAACTAGAGTTTGTGGTTTCACTCAACAAGAAAAAGTAATCTATGATTCATACACTAAATTTAAAATGCGATTTGCTGATGAAAACGGAAATGATATACATCAATGTTAGATATAGATGATTGCCCACTAACTTACACCAATCATTCACCAAATAACAAATACAAACACAAACTATTATCAAATACAATTTGTCAAATTATTACATAAACATCAATAAATTTACTGAACATTAAATAAACTATAAAAAAACTTCAACTCGTAGTCCCACCTACAATCTTCACACAAACCAAGGTCATCGTCTTCATCATCCACTAAAAACCATGCTCCTTGCTTCAATCTCCATCTAGAGCATGTTGTTTTTGATTTGCATACGGGAGATTGATTACGGACCAACATACCATTATTTTTCCACAAACATTGTGTTGCAGATTGCATTTTATGTCTGGCCTGCATAATACATCCAGACATGCGCAATGACCGCATATGTCCAATGCCTTCTTGTATGGATTTATTATTATCGGAAGACAACAATATCATGCCATATGCATATTTTGATGGTATGTGGCCACCCTCTGCAGCCATCTTTATGTTCTCAAGACCGTTGCTATTTTCGTTTGGAAATTTGAAGTATTCACGTATACCTTCACTAAACAATGCTTCCAAATTTCCACTTTCCACACAATTTTTCAAAAATTTCAATGCATTTGCATTAGGATACCATTGCATATTTGGAAAATTGTCGAAAGAAACTTTTTGTAATACATACCTTTCGTTCGTTATTTGAAGAAATTCTTTTGAGCAACATTTTAAGTTGTGAAGATCAGGAATAGAAGAAGAGGCAATATTTGCGACGACTTCAACCCAAATTTCATTCGGGAGTGACCGAGGCAAAACTTCTGGCCCATTCGTGCCTTCATTGATTTTATTTCTTTCATTGATGTCATGACTTGTTTCAGGCAACATCTCGTTTGTTATTCTTGAAGCCATGATAATGTGAAAGAGAATAATGTGAAGGAGAAACTAAAAATTTAGAAACTAAAAGAAAAGTGTTATATTGTTTTTATGACAGATATGAGAATGAGAATATGGGTTGAAGAAGGTACATACATATATATATATATATATATATATATATATATATGTAGGACTCATTGAGTTTTTCATTGTGATGAATGAATTCCAACCAATACTATGCCAAATTGAACGGTCACCATTATTCAACCGCTATTAATAACTACATCCGTACCAAAATATATACGTTTTGACCATATCACACAAATTAAGAAATGTAAGTAATGTTGCCTTGAAAAGAAAAATTATGAGTTAGTTTATAAAATTATCCTTCATCAATGGTATGAGAAAGATAAATTGTATAATTGAAAGAAGAAAAAGAAATAAATAGTTAAGGTTATATTAGGAAAAAGAACATTAAATGCTTCATTGGAAATGTAACGTGACATATATTTTGGTACAGAAGGAGTATTGATTAACAAGTTAATTCAAATATGATTAATCACATTGCTTGGAATTACTATAAGTCCCTACTTGACTATTTTTGTTAGTAATGCAGATGAGTGCATTTTGTTATGGCAAGAAACACAGTGCCATTTGGGTTTGAGGTTATTTTATGTTTAATGCTTGTATAAAAAAATCTTACAATTAATTCACATTTGAAACTAGAGTTTGTGGTTTCACTCAACAAGAAAAAGTAATCTATGATTCATACACTAAATTTAAAATGCGATTTGCTGATGAAAACGGAAATGATATACATCAATGTTAGATATAGATGATTGCCCACTAACTTACACCAATCATTCACCAAATAACAAATACAAACACAAACTATTATCAAATACAATTTGTCAAATTATTACATAAACATCAATAAATTTACTGAACATTAAATAAACTATAAAAAAACTTCAACTCGTAGTCCCACCTACAATCTTCACACAAACCAAGGTCATCGTCTTCATCATCCACTAAAAACCATGCTCCTTGCTTCAATCTCCATCTAGAGCATGTTGTTTTTGATTTGCATACGGGAGATTGATTACGGACCAACATACCATTATTTTTCCACAAACATTGTGTTGCAGATTGCATTTTATGTCTGGCCTGCATAATACATCCAGACATGCGCAATGACCGCATATGTCCAATGCCTTCTTGTATGGATTTATTATTATCGGAAGACAACAATATCATGCCATATGCATATTTTGATGGTATGTGGCCACCCTCTGCAGCCATCTTTATGTTCTCAAGACCGTTGCTATTTTCGTTTGGAAATTTGAAGTATTCACGTATACCTTCACTAAACAATGCTTCCAAATTTCCACTTTCCACACAATTTTTCAAAAATTTCAATGCATTTGCATTAGGATACCATTGCATATTTGGAAAATTGTCGAAAGAAACTTTTTGTAATACATACCTTTCGTTCGTTATTTGAAGAAATTCTTTTGAGCAACATTTTAAGTTGTGAAGATCAGGAATAGAAGAAAAGGCAATATTTGCGACGACTTCAACCCAAATTTCATTCGGGAGTGACCGAGGCAAAACTTCTGGCCCATTCGTGCCTTCATTGATTTTATTTCTTTCATTGATGTCATGACTTGTTTCCGGCAACATCTCGTTTGTTATTCTTGAAGCCATGATAATGTGAAAGAGAATAATGTGAAGGAGAAACTAAAAATTTAGAAACTAAAAGAAAAGTGTTATATTGTTTTTATGTCAGATATGAGAATGAGAATATGGGTTGAAGAAGGTACATATATATATATATATATATATATATATATATATATATATATATATATGTAGGACTCATTGAGTTTTTCATTGTGAAGAGTTATTAATGAATTCCAACCAATACTATGCCAAATTGAACGGTCACCATTATTCAACCGCTATTAATTACTACATCCGTACCAAAATATATACGTTTTGACCATATCACACAAATTAAGAAATGTAAGTAATGTTGCCTTGAAAAGAAAAATTATGAGTTAGTTTATAAAATTATCCTTCATCAATGGTATGAGAAAGATAAATTGTATAATTGAAAGAAGAAAAAGAAATAAATAGTTAAGGTTATATTAGGAAAAAGAACATTAAATGCTTCATTGGAAATGTAACGTGACATATATTTTGGTACAGAAGGAGTATTGATTAACAAGTTAATTCGAATATGATTAATCACATTGCTTGGAATTACTATAAGTCCCTACTTGACTATTTTTGTTAGTAATGCAGATGAGTGCATTTTGTTATGGCAAGAAACACAGTGCCATTTGGGTTTGAGGTTATTTTATGTTTAATGCTTGTATAAAAAAATCTTACAATTAATTCACATTTGAAACTAGAGTTTGTGGTTTCACTCAACAAGAAAAAGTAATCTATGATTCATACACTAAATTTAAAATGCGATTTGCTGATGAAAACGGAAATGATATACATCAATGTTAGATATAGATGATTGCCCACTAACTTACACCAATCATTCACCAAATAACAAATACAAACACAAACTATTATCAAATACAATTTGTCAAATTATTACATAAACATCAATAAATTTACTGAACATTAAATAAACTATAAAAAAACTTCAACTCGTAGTCCCACCTACAATCTTCACACAAACCAAGGTCATCGTCTTCATCATCCACTAAAAACCATGCTCCTTGCTTCAATCTCCATCTAGAGCATGTTGTTTTTGATTTGCATACGGGAGATTGATTACGGACCAACATACCATTATTTTTCCACAAACATTGTGTTGCAGATTGCATTTTATGTCTGGCCTGCATAATACATCCAGACATGCGCAATGACCGCATATGTCCAATGCCTTCTTGTATGGATTTATTATTATCGGAAGACAACAATATCATGCCATATGCATATTTTGATGGTATGTGGCCACCCTCTGCAGCCATCTTTATGTTCTCAAGACCGTTGCTATTTTCGTTTGGAAATTTGAAGTATTCACGTATACCTTCACTAAACAATGCTTCCAAATTTCCACTTTCCACACAATTTTTCAAAAATTTCAATGCATTTGCATTAGGATACCATTGCATATTTGGAAAATTGTCGAAAGAAACTTTTTGTAATACATACCTTTCGTTCGTTATTTGAAGAAATTCTTTTGAGCAACATTTTAAGTTGTGAAGATCAGGAATAGAAGAAGAGGCAATATTTGCGACGACTTCAACCCAAATTTCATTCGGGAGTGACCGAGGCAAAACTTCTGGCCCATTCGTGCCTTCATTGATTTTATTTCTTTCATTGATGTCATGACTTGTTTCAGGCAACATCTCGTTTGTTATTCTTGAAGCCATGATAATGTGAAAGAGAATAATGTGAAGGAGAAACTAAAAATTTAGAAACTAAAAGAAAAGTGTTATATTGTTTTTATGACAGATATGAGAATGAGAATATGGGTTGAAGAAGGTACATACATATATATATATATATATATATATATATGTAGGACTCATTGAGTTTTTCATTGTGATGAATGAATTCCAACCAATACTATGCCAAATTGAACGGTCACCATTATTCAACCGCTATTAATAACCAAATCCGTACCAAAATATATACGTTTTGACCATATCACACAAATTAAGAAATGTAAGTAATGTTGCCTTGAAAAGAAAAATTATGAGTTAGTTTATAAAATTATCCTTCATCAATGGTATGAGAAAGATAAATTGTATAATTGAAAGAAGAAAAAGAAATAAATAGTTAAGGTTATATTAGGAAAAAGAACATTAAATGCTTCATTGGAAATGTAACGTGACATATATTTTGGTACAGAAGGAGTATTGATTAACAAGTTAATTCGAATATGATTAATCACATTGCTTGGAATTACTATAAGTCCCTACTTGACTATTTTTGTTAGTAATGCAGATGAGTGCATTTTGTTATGGCAAGAAACACAGTGCCATTTGGGTTTGAGGTTATTTTATGTTTAATGCTTGTATAAAAAAATCTTACAATTAATTCACATTTGAAACTAGAGTTTGTGGTTTCACTCAACAAGAAAAAGTAATCTATGATTCATACACTAAATTTAAAATGCGATTTGCTGATGAAAACGGAAATGATATACATCAATGTTAGATATAGATGATTGCCCACTAACTTACACCAATCATTCACCAAATAACAAATACAAACACAAACTATTATCAAATACAATTTGTCAAATTATTACATAAACATCAATAAATTTACTGAACATTAAATAAACTATAAAAAAACTTCAACTCGTAGTCCCACCTACAATCTTCACACAAACCAAGGTCATCGTCTTCATCATCCACTAAAAACCATGCTCCTTGCTTCAATCTCCATCTAGAGCATGTTGTTTTTGATTTGCATACGGGAGATTGATTACGGACCAACATACCATTATTTTTCCACAAACATTGTGTTGCAGATTGCATTTTATGTCTGGCCTGCATAATACATCCAGACATGCGCAATGACCGCATATGTCCAATGCCTTCTTGTATGGATTTATTATTATCGGAAGACAACAATATCATGCCATATGCATATTTTGATGGTATGTGGCCACCCTCTGCAGCCATCTTTATGTTCTCAAGACCGTTGCTATTTTCGTTTGGAAATTTGAAGTATTCACGTATACCTTCACTAAACAATGCTTCCAAATTTCCACTTTCCACACAATTTTTCAAAAATTTCAATGCATTTGCATTAGGATACCATTGCATATTTGGAAAATTGTCGAAAGAAACTTTTTGTAATACATACCTTTCGTTCGTTATTTGAAGAAATTCTTTTGAGCAACATTTTAAGTTGTGAAGATCAGGAATAGAAGAAGAGGCAATATTTGCGACGACTTCAACCCAAATTTCATTCGGGAGTGACCGAGGCAAAACTTCTGGCCCATTCGTGCCTTCATTGATTTTATTTCTTTCATTGATGTCATGACTTGTTTCAGGCAACATCTCGTTTGTTATTCTTGAAGCCATGATAATGTGAAAGAGAATAATGTGAAGGAGAAACTAAAAATTTAGAAACTAAAAGAAAAGTGTTATATTGTTTTTATGACAGATATGAGAATGAGAATATGGGTTGAAGAAGGTACATACATATATATATATATATATATATATATATATATATATATATATATATGTAGGACTCATTGAGTTTTTCATTGTGATGAATGAATTCCAACCAATACTATGCCAAATTGAACGGTCACCATTATTCAACCGCTATTAATAACTACATCCGTACCAAAATATATACGTTTTGACCATATCACACAAATTAAGAAATGTAAGTAATGTTGCCTTGAAAAGAAAAATTATGAGTTAGTTTATAAAATTATCCTTCATCAATGGTATGAGAAAGATAAATTGTATAATTGAAAGAAGAAAAAGAAATAAATAGTTAAGGTTATATTAGGAAAAAGAACATTAAATGCTTCATTGGAAATGTAACGTGACATATATTTTGGTACAGAAGGAGTATTGATTAACAAGTTAATTCGAATATGATTAATCACATTGCTTGGAATTACTATAAGTCCCTACTTGACTATTTTTGTTAGTAATGCAGATGAGTGCATTTTGTTATGGCAAGAAACACAGTGCCATTTGGGTTTGAGGTTATTTTATGTTTAATGCTTGTATAAAAAAATCTTACAATTAATTCACATTTGAAACTAGAGTTTGTGGTTTCACTCAACAAGAAAAAGTAATCTATGATTCATACACTAAATTTAAAATGCGATTTGCTGATGAAAACGGAAATGATATACATCAATGTTAGATATAGATGATTGCCCACTAACTTACACCAATCATTCACCAAATAACAAATACAAACACAAACTATTATCAAATACAATTTGTCAAATTATTACATAAACATCAATAAATTTACTGAACATTAAATAAACTATAAAAAAACTTCAACTCGTAGTCCCACCTACAATCTTCACACAAACCAAGGTCATCGTCTTCATCATCCACTAAAAACCATGCTCCTTGCTTCAATCTCCATCTAGAGCATGTTGTTTTTGATTTGCATACGGGAGATTGATTACGGACCAACATACCATTATTTTTCCACAAACATTGTGTTGCAGATTGCATTTTATGTCTGGCCTGCATAATACATCCAGACATGCGCAATGACCGCATATGTCCAATGCCTTCTTGTATGGATTTATTATTATCGGAAGACAACAATATCATGCCATATGCATATTTTGATGGTATGTGGCCACCCTCTGCAGCCATCTTTATGTTCTCAAGACCGTTGCTATTTTCGTTTGGAAATTTGAAGTATTCACGTATACCTTCACTAAACAATGCTTCCAAATTTCCACTTTCCACACAATTTTTCAAAAATTTCAATGCATTTGCATTAGGATACCATTGCATATTTGGAAAATTGTCGAAAGAAACTTTTTGTAATACATACCTTTCGTTCGTTATTTGAAGAAATTCTTTTGAGCAACATTTTAAGTTGTGAAGATCAGGAATAGAAGAAGAGGCAATATTTGCGACGACTTCAACCCAAATTTCATTCGGGAGTGACCGAGGCAAAACTTCTGGCCCATTCGTGCCTTCATTGATTTTATTTCTTTCATTGATGTCATGACTTGTTTCAGGCAACATCTCGTTTGTTATTCTTGAAGCCATGATAATGTGAAAGAGAATAATGTGAAGGAGAAACTAAAAATTTAGAAACTAAAAGAAAAGTGTTATATTGTTTTTATGACAGATATGAGAATGAGAATATGGGTTGAAGAAGGTACATACATATATATATATATATATATATATATATATATATATGTAGGACTCATTGAGTTTTTCATTGTGATGAATGAATTCCAACCAATACTATGCCAAATTGAACGGTCACCATTATTCAACCGCTATTAATAACTACATCCGTACCAAAATATATACGTTTTGACCATATCACACAAATTAAGAAATGTAAGTAATGTTGCCTTGAAAAGAAAAATTATGAGTTAGTTTATAAAATTATCCTTCATCAATGGTATGAGAAAGATAAATTGTATAATTGAAAGAAGAAAAAGAAATAAATAGTTAAGGTTATATTAGGAAAAAGAACATTAAATGCTTCATTGGAAATGTAACGTGACATATATTTTGGTACAGAAGGAGTATTGATTAACAAGTTAATTCAAATATGATTAATCACATTGCTTGGAATTACTATAAGTCCCTACTTGACTATTTTTGTTAGTAATGCAGATGAGTGCATTTTGTTATGGCAAGAAACACAGTGCCATTTGGGTTTGAGGTTATTTTATGTTTAATGCTTGTATAAAAAAATCTTACAATTAATTCACATTTGAAACTAGAGTTTGTGGTTTCACTCAACAAGAAAAAGTAATCTATGATTCATACACTAAATTTAAAATGCGATTTGCTGATGAAAACGGAAATGATATACATCAATGTTAGATATAGATGATTGCCCACTAACTTACACCAATCATTCACCAAATAACAAATACAAACACAAACTATTATCAAATACAATTTGTCAAATTATTACATAAACATCAATAAATTTACTGAACATTAAATAAACTATAAAAAAACTTCAACTCGTAGTCCCACCTACAATCTTCACACAAACCAAGGTCATCGTCTTCATCATCCACTAAAAACCATGCTCCTTGCTTCAATCTCCATCTAGAGCATGTTGTTTTTGATTTGCATACGGGAGATTGATTACGGACCAACATACCATTATTTTTCCACAAACATTGTGTTGCAGATTGCATTTTATGTCTGGCCTGCATAATACATCCAGACATGCGCAATGACCGCATATGTCCAATGCCTTCTTGTATGGATTTATTATTATCGGAAGACAACAATATCATGCCATATGCATATTTTGATGGTATGTGGCCACCCTCTGCAGCCATCTTTATGTTCTCAAGACCGTTGCTATTTTCGTTTGGAAATTTGAAGTATTCACGTATACCTTCACTAAACAATGCTTCCAAATTTCCACTTTCCACACAATTTTTCAAAAATTTCAATGCATTTGCATTAGGATACCATTGCATATTTGGAAAATTGTCGAAAGAAACTTTTTGTAATACATACCTTTCGTTCGTCATTTGAAGAAATTCTTTTGAGCAACATTTTAAGTTGTGAAGATCAGGAATAGAAGAAGAGGCAATATTTGCGACGACTTCAACCCAAATTTCATTCGGGAGTGACCGAGGCAAAACTTCTGGCCCATTCGTGCCTTCATTGATTTTATTTCTTTCATTGATGTCATGACTTGTTTCAGGCAACATCTCGTTTGTTATTCTTGAAGCCATGATAATGTGAAAGAGAATAATGTGAAGGAGAAACTAAAAATTTAGAAACTAAAAGAAAAGTGTTATATTGTTTTTATGACAGATATGAGAATGAGAATATGGGTTGAAGAAGGTACATACATATATATATATATATATATATATATATATGTAGGACTCATTGAGTTTTTCATTGTGATGAATGAATTCCAACCAATACTATGCCAAATTGAACGGTCACCATTATTCAACCGCTATTAATAACTACATCCGTACCAAAATATATACGTTTTGACCATATCACACAAATTAAGAAATGTAAGTAATGTTGCCTTGAAAAGAAAAATTATGAGTTAGTTTATAAAATTATCCTTCATCAATGGTATGAGAAAGATAAATTGTATAATTGAAAGAAGAAAAAGAAATAAATAGTTAAGGTTATATTAGGAAAAAGAACATTAAATGCTTCATTGGAAATGTAACGTGACATATATTTTGGTACAGAAGGAGTATTGATTAACAAGTTAATTCGAATATGATTAATCACATTGCTTGGAATTACTATAAGTCCCTACTTGACTATTTTTGTTAGTAATGCAGATGAGTGCATTTTGTTATGGCAAGAAACACAGTTCCATTTGGGTTTGAGGTTATTTTATGTTTAATGCTTGTATAAAAAAATCTTACAATTAATTCACATTTGAAACTAGAGTTTGTGGTTTCACTCAACAAGAAAAAGTAATCTATGATTCATACACTAAATTTAAAATGCGATTTGCTGATGAAAACGGAAATGATATACATCAATATTAGATATAGATGATTGCCCACTAACTTACACCAATCATTCACCAAATAACAAATACAAACACAAACTATTATCAAATACAATTTGTCAAATTATTACATAAACATCAATAAATTTACTGAACATTAAATAAACTATAAAAAAACTTCAACTCGTAGTCCCACCTACAATCTTCACACAAACCAAGGTCATCGTCTTCATCATCCACTAACAACCATGCTCCTTGCTTCAATCTCCATCTAGAGCATGTTGTTTTTGATTTGCATACGGGAGATTGATTACGGACCAACATACCATTATTTTTCCACAAACATTGTGTTGCAGATTGCATTTTATGTCTGGCCTGCATAATACATCCAGACATGCGCAATGACCGCATATGTCCAATGCCTTCTTGTATGGATTTATTATTATCGGAAGACAACAATATCATGCCATATGCATATTTTGATGGTATGTGGCCACCCTCTGCAGCCATCTTTATGTTCTCAAGACCGTTGCTATTTTCGTTTGGAAATTTGAAGTATTCACGTATACCTTCACTAAACAATGCTTCCAAATTTCCACTTTCCACACAATTTTTCAAAAATTTCAATGCATTTGCATTAGGATACCATTGCATATTTGGAAAATTGTCGAAAGAAACTTTTTGTAATACATACCTTTCGTTCGTTATTTGAAGAAATTCTTTTGAGCAACATTTTAAGTTGTGAAGATCAGGAATAGAAGAAGAGGCAATATTTGCGACGACTTCAACCCAAATTTCATTCGGGAGTGACCGAGGCAAAACTTCTGGCCCATTCGTGCCTTCATTGATTTTATTTCTTTCATTGATGTCATGACTTGTTTCAGGCAACATCTCGTTTGTTATTCTTGAAGCCATGATAATGTGAAAGAGAATAATGTGAAGGAGAAACTAAAAATTTAGAAACTAAAAGAAAAGTGTTATATTGTTTTTATGACAGATATGAGAATGAGAATATGGGTTGAAGAAGGTACATACATATATATATATATATATATATATATATATATGTAGGACTCATTGAGTTTTTCATTGTGATGAATGAATTCCAACCAATACTATGCCAAATTGAACGGTCACCATTATTCAACCGCTATTAATAACTACATCCGTACCAAAATATATACGTTTTGACCATATCACACAAATTAAGAAATGTAAGTAATGTTGCCTTGAAAAGAAAAATTATGAGTTAGTTTATAAAATTATCCTTCATCAATGGTATGAGAAAGATAAATTGTATAATTGAAAGAAGAAAAAGAAATAAATAGTTAAGGTTATATTAGGAAAAAGAACATTAAATGCTTCATTGGAAATGTAACGTGACATATATTTTGGTACAGAAGGAGTATTGATTAACAAGTTAATTCGAATATGATTAATCACATTGCTTGGAATTACTATAAGTCCCTACTTGACTATTTTTGTTAGTAATGCAGATGAGTGCATTTTGTTATGGCAAGAAACACAGTGCCATTTGGGTTTGAGGTTATTTTATGTTTAATGCTTGTATAAAAAAATCTTACAATTAATTCACATTTGAAACTAGAGTTTGTGGTTTCACTCAACAAGAAAAAGTAATCTATGATTCATACACTAAATTTAAAATGCGATTTGCTGATGAAAACGGAAATGATATACATCAATATTAGATATAGATGATTGCCCACTAACTTACACCAATCATTCACCAAATAACAAATACAAACACAAACTATTATCAAATACAATTTGTCAAATTATTACATAAACATCAATAAATTTACTGAACATTAAATAAACTATAAAAAAACTTCAACTCGTAGTCCCACCTACAATCTTCACACAAACCAAGGTCATCGTCTTCATCATCCACTAACAACCATGCTCCTTGCTTCAATCTCCATCTAGAGCATGTTGTTTTTGATTTGCATACGGGAGATTGATTACGGACCAACATACCATTATTTTTCCACAAACATTGTGTTGCAGATTGCATTTTATGTCTGGCCTGCATAATACATCCAGACATGCGCAATGACCGCATATGTCCAATGCCTTCTTGTATGGATTTATTATTATCGGAAGACAACAATATCATGCCATATGCATATTTTGATGGTATGTGGCCACCCTCTGCAGCCATCTTTATGTTCTCAAGACCGTTGCTATTTTCGTTTGGAAATTTGAAGTATTCACGTATACCTTCACTAAACAATGCTTCCAAATTTCCACTTTCCACACAATTTTTCAAAAATTTCAATGCATTTGCATTAGGATACCATTGCATATTTGGAAAATTGTCGAAAGAAACTTTTTGTAATACATACCTTTCGTTCGTTATTTGAAGAAATTCTTTTGAGCAACATTTTAAGTTGTGAAGATCAGGAATAGAAGAAGAGGCAATATTTGCGACGACTTCAACCCAAATTTCATTCGGGAGTGACCGAGGCAAAACTTCTGGCCCATTCGTGCCTTCATTGATTTTATTTCTTTCATTGATGTCATGACTTGTTTCAGGCAACATCTCGTTTGTTATTCTTGAAGCCATGATAATGTGAAAGAGAATAATGTGAAGGAGAAACTAAAAATTTAGAAACTAAAAGAAAAGTGTTATATTGTTTTTATGACAGATATGAGAATGAGAATATGGGTTGAAGAAGGTACATACATATATATATATATATATATATATATATATGTAGGACTCATTGAGTTTTTCATTGTGATGAATGAATTCCAACCAATACTATGCCAAATTGAACGGTCACCATTATTCAACCGCTATTAATAACTACATCCGTACCAAAATATATACGTTTTGACCATATCACACAAATTAAGAAATGTAAGTAATGTTGCCTTGAAAAGAAAAATTATGAGTTAGTTTATAAAATTATCCTTCATCAATGGTATGAGAAAGATAAATTGTATAATTGAAAGAAGAAAAAGAAATAAATAGTTAAGGTTATATTAGGAAAAAGAACATTAAATGCTTCATTGGAAATGTAACGTGACATATATTTTGGTACAGAAGGAGTATTGATTAACAAGTTAATTCGAATATGATTAATCACATTGCTTGGAATTACTATAAGTCCCTACTTGACTATTTTTGTTAGTAATGCAGATGAGTGCATTTTGTTATGGCAAGAAACACAGTGCCATTTGGGTTTGAGGTTATTTTATGTTTAATGCTTGTATAAAAAAATCTTACAATTAATTCACATTTGAAACTAGAGTTTGTGGTTTCACTCAACAAGAAAAAGTAATCTATGATTCATACACTAAATTTAAAATGCGATTTGCTGATGAAAACGGAAATGATATACATCAATATTAGATATAGATGATTGCCCACTAACTTACACCAATCATTCACCAAATAACAAATACAAACACAAACTATTATCAAATACAATTTGTCAAATTATTACATAAACATCAATAAATTTACTGAACATTAAATAAACTATAAAAAAACTTCAACTCGTAGTCCCACCTACAATCTTCACACAAACCAAGGTCATCGTCTTCATCATCCACTAACAACCATGCTCCTTGCTTCAATCTCCATCTAGAGCATGTTGTTTTTGATTTGCATACGGGAGATTGATTACGGACCAACATACCATTATTTTTCCACAAACATTGTGTTGCAGATTGCATTTTATGTCTGGCCTGCATAATACATCCAGACATGCGCAATGACCGCATATGTCCAATGCCTTCTTGTATGGATTTATTATTATCGGAAGACAACAATATCATGCCATATGCATATTTTGATGGTATGTGGCCACCCTCTGCAGCCATCTTTATGTTCTCAAGACCGTTGCTATTTTCGTTTGGAAATTTGAAGTATTCACGTATACCTTCACTAAACAATGCTTCCAAATTTCCACTTTCCACACAATTTTTCAAAAATTTCAATGCATTTGCATTAGGATACCATTGCATATTTGGAAAATTGTCGAAAGAAACTTTTTGTAATACATACCTTTCGTTCGTTATTTGAAGAAATTCTTTTGAGCAACATTTTAAGTTGTGAAGATCAGGAATAGAAGAAGAGGCAATATTTGCGACGACTTCAACCCAAATTTCATTCGGGAGTGACCGAGGCAAAACTTCTGGCCCATTCGTGCCTTCATTGATTTTATTTCTTTCATTGATGTCATGACTTGTTTCAGGCAACATCTCGTTTGTTATTCTTGAAGCCATGATAATGTGAAAGAGAATAATGTGAAGGAGAAACTAAAAATTTAGAAACTAAAAGAAAAGTGTTATATTGTTTTTATGACAGATATGAGAATGAGAATATGGGTTGAAGAAGGTACATACATATATATATATATATATATATATATATATATATATATATATGTAGGACTCATTGAGTTTTTCATTGTGATGAATGAATTCCAACCAATACTATGCCAAATTGAACGGTCACCATTATTCAACCGCTATTAATAACTACATCCGTACCAAAATATATACGTTTTGACCATATCACACAAATTAAGAAATGTAAGTAATGTTGCCTTGAAAAGAAAAATTATGAGTTAGTTTATAAAATTATCCTTCATCAATGGTATGAGAAAGATAAATTGTATAATTGAAAGAAGAAAAAGAAATAAATAGTTAAGGTTATATTAGGAAAAAGAACATTAAATGCTTCATTGGAAATGTAACGTGACATATATTTTGGTACAGAAGGAGTATTGATTAACAAGTTAATTCGAATATGATTAATCACATTGCTTGGAATTACTATAAGTCCCTACTTGACTATTTTTGTTAGTAATGCAGATGAGTGCATTTTGTTATGGCAAGAAACACAGTGCCATTTGGGTTTGAGGTTATTTTATGTTTAATGCTTGTATAAAAAAATCTTACAATTAATTCACATTTGAAACTAGAGTTTGTGGTTTCACTCAACAAGAAAAAGTAATCTATGATTCATACACTAAATTTAAAATGCGATTTGCTGATGAAAACGGAAATGATATACATCAATATTAGATATAGATGATTGCCCACTAACTTACACCAATCATTCACCAAATAACAAATACAAACACAAACTATTATCAAATACAATTTGTCAAATTATTACATAAACATCAATAAATTTACTGAACATTTAATAAACTATAAAAAAACTTCAACTCGTAGTCCCACCTACAATCTTCACACAAACCAAGGTCATCGTCTTCATCATCCACTAACAACCATGCTCCTTGCTTCAATCTCCATCTAGAGCATGTTGTTTTTGATTTGCATACGGGAGATTGATTACGGACCAACATACCATTATTTTTCCACAAACATTGTGTTGCAGATTGCATTTTATGTCTGGCCTGCATAATACATCCAGACATGCGCAATGACCGCATATGTCCAATGCCTTCTTGTATGGATTTATTATTATCGGAAGACAACAATATCATGCCATATGCATATTTTGATGGTATGTGGCCACCCTCTGCAGCCATCTTTATGTTCTCAAGACCGTTGCTATTTTCGTTTGGAAATTTGAAGTATTCACGTATACCTTCACTAAACAATGCTTCCAAATTTCCACTTTCCACACAATTTTTCAAAAATTTCAATGCATTTGCATTAGGATACCATTGCATATTTGGAAAATTGTCGAAAGAAACTTTTTGTAATACATACCTTTCGTTCGTTATTTGAAGAAATTCTTTTGAGCAACATTTTAAGTTGTGAAGATCAGGAATAGAAGAAGAGGCAATATTTGCGACGACTTCAACCCAAATTTCATTCGGGAGTGACCGAGGCAAAACTTCTGGCCCATTCGTGCCTTCATTGATTTTATTTCTTTCATTGATGTCATGACTTGTTTCAGGCAACATCTCGTTTGTTATTCTTGAAGCCATGATAATGTGAAAGAGAATAATGTGAAGGAGAAACTAAAAATTTAGAAACTAAAAGAAAAGTGTTATATTGTTTTTATGACAGATATGAGAATGAGAATATGGATTGAAGAAGGTACATACATATATATATATATATATATATGTAGGACTCATTGAGTTTTTCATTGTGATGAATGAATTCCAACCAATACTATGCCAAATTGAACGGTCACCATTATTCAACCGCTATTAATAACTACATCCGTACCAAAATATATACGTTTTGACCATATCACACAAATTAAGAAATGTAAGTAATGTTGCCTTGAAAAGAAAAATTATGAGTTAGTTTATAAAATTATCCTTCATCAATGGTATGAGAAAGATAAATTGTATAATTGAAAGAAGAAAAAGAAATAAATAGTTAAGGTTATATTAGGAAAAAGAACATTAAATGCTTCATTGGAAATGTAACGTGACATATATTTTGGTACAGAAGGAGTATTGATTAACAAGTTAATTCAAATATGATTAATCACATTGCTTGGAATTACTATAAGTCCCTACTTGACTATTTTTGTTAGTAATGCAGATGAGTGCATTTTGTTATGGCAAGAAACACAGTGCCATTTGGGTTTGAGGTTATTTTATGTTTAATGCTTGTATAAAAAAATCTTACAATTAATTCACATTTGAAACTAGAGTTTGTGGTTTCACTCAACAAGAAAAAGTAATCTATGATTCATACACTAAATTTAAAATGCGATTTGCTGATGAAAACGGAAATGATATACATCAATGTTAGATATAGATGATTGCCCACTAACTTACACCAATCATTCACCAAATAACAAATACAAACACAAACTATTATCAAATACAATTTGTCAAATTATTACATAAACATCAATAAATTTACTGAACATTAAATAAACTATAAAAAAACTTCAACTCGTAGTCCCACCTACAATCTTCACACAAACCAAGGTCATCGTCTTCATCATCCACTAACAACCATGCTCCTTGCTTCAATCTCCATCTAGAGCATGTTGTTTTTGATTTGCATACGGGAGATTGATTACGGACCAACATACCATTATTTTTCCACAAACATTGTGTTGCAGATTGCATTTTATGTCTGGCCTACATAATACATCCAGACATGCGCAATGACCGCATATGTCCAGTGCCTTCTTGTATCGATTTATTATTATCGGAAGACAACAATATCATGCCATATGCATATTTTGATGGTATGTGGCCACCCTCTGCAGCCATCTTTATGTTCTCAAGACCGTTGCTATTTTCGTTTGGAAATTTGAAGTATTCACGTATACCTTCACTAAACAATGCTTCCAAATTTCCACTTTCCACACAATTTTTCAAAAATTTTAATGCATTTGCATTAGGATACCATTGCATATTTGGAAAATTGTCGAAAGAAACTTTTTGTAATACATACCTTTCGTTCGTTATTTGAAGAAATTCTTTTGAGCAACATTTTAAGTTGTGAAGATCAGGAATAGAAGAAGAGGCAATATTTGCGACGACTTCAACCCAAATTTCATTCGGGAGTGACCGAGGCAAAACTTCTGGCCCATTCGTGCCTTCATTGATTTTATTTCTTTCATTGATGTCATGACTTGTTTCAGGCAACATCTTGTTTGTTATTCTTGAAGCCATGATAATGTGAAAGAGAATAATGTGAAGGAGAAACTAAAAATTTAGAAACTAAAAGAAGGGTGTTATATTGTTTTTATGACAGATATGAGAATGAGAATATGGGTTGAAGAAGGTACATACATATATATATATATATATATATATATATGTAGGACTTATTGAGTTTTTCATTGTGATGAATGAATTCCAACCAATACTATGCCAAATTGAACGGTCACCATTATTCATCCGCTATTAATAACTACATCCGTACCAAAATATATACGTTTTGACCATATCACACAAATTAAGAAATGTAAGTAATGTTGCCTTGAAAAGAAAAATTATGAGTTAGTTTATAAAATTATCCTTCATCAATGGTATGAGAAAGATAAATTGTATAATTGAAAGAAGAAAAAGAAATAAATAGTTAAGGTTATATTAGGAAAAAGAACATTAAATGCTTCATTGGAAATGTAACGTGACATATATTTTGGTACAGAAGGAGTATTGATTAACAAGTTAATTCGAATATGATTAATCACATTGCTTGGAATTACTATAAGTCCCTACTTGACTATTTTTGTTAGTAATGCAGATGAGTGCATTTTGTTATGGCAAGAAACACAGTGCCATTTGGGTTTGAGGTTATTTTATGTTTAATGCTTGTATAAAAAAATCTTACAATTAATTCACATTTGAAACTAGAGTTTGTGGTTTCACTCAACAAGAAAAAGTAATCTATGATTCATACACTAAATTTAAAATGCGATTTGCTGATGAAAACGGAAATGATATACATCAATGTTAGATATAGATGATTGCCCACTAACTTACACCAATCATTCACCAAATAACAAATACAAACACAAACTATTATCAAATACAATTTGTCAAATTATTACATAAACATCAATAAATTTACTGAACATTAAATAAACTATAAAAAAACTTCAACTCGTAGTCCCACCTACAATCTTCACACAAACCAAGGTCATCGTCTTCATCATCCACTAACAACCATGCTCCTTGCTTCAATCTCCATCTAGAGCATGTTGTTTTTGATTTGCATACGGGAGATTGATTACGGACCAACATACCATTATTTTTCCACAAACATTGTGTTGCAGATTGCATTTTATGTCTGGCCTACATAATACATCCAGACATGCGCAATGACCGCATATGTCCAGTGCCTTCTTGTATCGATTTATTATTATCGGAAGACAACAATATCATGCCATATGCATATTTTGATGGTATGTGGCCACCCTCTGCAGCCATCTTTATGTTCTCAAGACCGTTGCTATTTTCGTTTGGAAATTTGAAGTATTCACGTATACCTTCACTAAACAATGCTTCCAAATTTCCACTTTCCACACAATTTTTCAAAAATTTTAATGCATTTGCATTAGGATACCATTGCATATTTGGAAAATTGTCGAAAGAAACTTTTTGTAATACATACCTTTCGTTCGTTATTTGAAGAAATTCTTTTGAGCAACATTTTAAGTTGTGAAGATCAGGAATAGAACAAGAGGCAATATTTGCGACGACTTCAACCCAAATTTCATTTGGGAATGACCGAGGCAAAACTTCTGGCCCATTCGTGCCTTCATTGATTTTATTTCTTTCATTGATGTCATGACTTGTTTCAGGCAACATCTCATTTGTTATTCTTGAAGCCATGATAATGTGAAAGAGAATAATGTGAAGGAGAAACTAAAAATTTAGAAACTAAAAGAAAAGTGTTATATTGTTTTTATGTCAGATATGAGAATGAGAATATGGGTTGAAGAAGGTACATATATATATATATATATATATATATATATATATATGTAGGACTCATTGAGTTTTTCATTGTGAAGAGTTATTAATGAATTCCAACCAATACTATGCCAAATTGAACGGTCACCATTATTCAACCGCTATTAATTACTACATCCGTACCAAAATATATACGTTTTGACCATATCACACAAATTAAGAAATGTAAGTAATGTTGCCTTGAAAAGAAAAATTATGAGTTAGTTTATAAAATTATCCTTCATCAATGGTATGAGAAAGATAAATTGTATAATTGAAAGAAGTAAAAGAAATAAATAGTTAAGGTTATATTAGGAAAAAGAACATTAATTGCTTCATTGGAAATGTAACGTGACATATATTTTGGTACAGAAGGAGTATTGATTAACAAGTTAATTCGAATATGATTAATCACATTGCTTGGAATTACTATAAGTCCCTACTTAACTAATTTTGTTAGTAATGCAGATGAGTGCATTTTGCTATGGCAAGAAACACAGTGCCATTTGGGTTTGACGTTATTTTATGTTTAATGCTTGTATAAAAAAATCTTACAATTAATTCACATTTGAAACTAGAGTTTGTGGTTTCACTCAACAAGAAAAAGTAATCTATGATTCATACACTAAATTTAAAATGCGATTTGCTGATGAAAACGGAAATGATATACATCAATGTTAGATATAGATGATTGCCCACTAACTTACACCAATCATTCACCAAATAACAAAGACAAACACAAACTATTATCAAATACAATTTGTCAAATTATTACATAAACATCAATAAATTTACTGAACATTAAATAAACTATAAAAAAACTTCAACTCGTAGTCCCACCTACAATCTTCACACAAACCAAGGTCATCGTCTTCATCATCCACTAACAACCATGCTCCTTGCTTCAATCTCCATCTAGAGCATGTTGTTTTTGATTTGCATACGGGAGATTGATTACGGACCAACATACCATTATTTTTCCACAAACATTGTGTTGCAGATTGCATTTTATGTCTGGCCTGCATAATACATCCAGACATGCGCAATGACCGCATATGTCCAATGCCTTCTTGTATGGATTTATTATTATCGGAAGACAACAATATCATGCCATATGCATATTTTGATGGTATGTGGCCACCCTCTGCAGCCATCTTTATGTTCTCAAGACCGTTGCTATTTTCGTTTGGAAATTTGAAGTATTCACGTATACCTTCACTAAACAATGCTTCCAAATTTCCACTTTCCACACAATTTTTCAAAAATTTCAATGCATTTGCATTAGGATACCATTGCATATTTGGAAAATTGTCGAAAGAAACTTTTTGTAATACATACCTTTCGTTCGTTATTTGAAGAAATTCTTTTGAGCAACATTTTAAGTTGTGAAGATCAGGAATAGAAGAAGAGGCAATATTTGCGACGACTTCAACCCAAATTTCATTCGGGAGTGACCGAGGCAAAACTTCTGGCCCATTCGTGCCTTCATTGATTTTATTTCTTTCATTGATGTCATGACTTGTTTCAGGCAACATCTCATTTGTTATTCTTGAAGCCATGATAATGTGAAAGAGAATAATGTGAAGGAGAAACTAAAAATTTAGAAACTAAAAGAAGGGTGTTATATTGTTTTTATGACAGATATGAGAATGAGAATATGGGTTGAAGAAGGTACATACATATATATATATATATATATATGTAGGACTCATTGAGTTTTTCATTGTGATGAATGAATTCCAACCAATACTATGCCAAATTGAACGGTCACCATTATTCAACCGCTATTAACAACTACATCCGTACCAAAATATATACGTTTTGACCATATCACACAAATTAAGAAATGTAAGTAATGTTGCCTTGAATAGAAAAATTATGAGTTAGTTTATAAAATTATCCTTCATCAATGGTATGAGAAAGATAAATTGTATAATTGAAAGAAGAAAAAGAAATAAATAGTTAAGGTTATATTAGAAAAAAGAACATTAAATGCTTCATTGGAAATGTAACGTGACATATATTTTGGTACAGAAGGAGTATTGATTAACAAGTTAATTCGAATATGATTAATCACATTGCTTGGAATTACTATAAGTCCCTACTTGACTATTTTTGTTAGTAATGCAGATGAGTGCATTTTGCTATGGCAAGAAACACAGTGCCATTTGGGTTTGAGGTTATTTTATGTTTAATGCTTGTATAAAAAAATCTTACAATTAATTCACATTTGAAACTAGAGTTTGTGGTTTCACTCAACAAGAAAAAGTAATCTATGATTCATACACTAAATTTAAAATGCGATTTGCTGATGAAAACGGAAATGATATACATCAATGTTAGATATAGATGATTGCCCACTAACTTACACCAATCATTCACCAAATAACAAAGACAAACACAAACTATTATCAAATACAATTTGTCAAATTATTACATAAACATCAATAAATTTACTGAACATTAAATAAACTATAAAAAAACTTCAACTCGTAGTCCCACCTACAATCTTCACACAAACCAAGGTCATCGTCTTCATCATCCACTAACAACCATGCTCCTTGCTTCAATCTCCATCTAGAGCATGTTGTTTTTGATTTGCATACGGGAGATTGATTACGGACCAACATACCATTATTTTTCCACAAACATTGTGTTGCAGATTGCATTTTATGTCTGGCCTGCATAATACATCCAGACATGCGCAATGACCGCATATGTCCAATGCCTTCTTGTATGGATTTATTATTATCGGAAGACAACAATATCATGCCATATGCATATTTTGATGGTATGTGGCCACCCTCTGCAGCCATCTTTATGTTCTCAAGACCGTTGCTATTTTCGTTTGGAAATTTGAAGTATTCACGTATACCTTCACTAAACAATGCTTCCAAATTTCCACTTTCCACACAATTTTTCAAAAATTTCAATGCATTTGCATTAGGATACCATTGCATATTTGGAAAATTGTCGAAAGAAACTTTTTGTATTACATACCTTTCGTTCGTTATTTGAAGAAATTATTTTGAGCAACATTTTAAGTTGTGAAGATCAGGAATAGAAGAAGAGGCAATATTTGCGACGACTTCAACCCAAATTTCACACAGGAGTGACCGAGGAAAAACTTCTGGCCCAGTCGTGCCTTCATTGATTTCATTTCTTTCATTGATGTCATGACTTGTTTCAGGCAACATCTCATTTGTTATTCTTGAAGCCATGATAATGTGAAAGAGAATAATGTGAAGGAGAAACTAAAAATTTAGAAACTAAAAGAAGGGTGTTAGGTTGTTTTTATGACAGATATGAAAATGAGAATATGGGTTGAAGAGGGTACATACATATATATATATATATATGTAGGACTCATTGAGTTTTTCATTGTGAAGAGTTATGAATGAATTCCAACCAATACTATGCCAAATTGAACGGTCACCATTATTCAACCGCTATTAATTACTACATCCGTACCAAAATATATACGTTTTGACCATATCACACAAATTAAGAAATGTAAGTAATGTTGCCTTGAAAAGAAAAATTATGAGTTAGTTTATAAAATTATCCTTAATCAATGGTATGAGAAAGATAAATTGTATAATTGAAAGAAGAAAAAGAAATAAATAGTTAAGGTTATATTAGGAAAAAGAACATTAAATGCTTCATTGGAAATGTAACGTGACATATATTTTGGTACAGAAGGAGTATTGATTAACAAGTTAATTCGAATATGATTAATCACATTGCTTGGAATTACTATAAGTCCCTACTTAACTATTTTTGTTAGTAATGCAGATGAGTGCATTTTGCTATGGCAAGAAACACAGTGCCATTTGGGTTTGACGTTATTTTATGTTTAATGCTTGTATAAAAAAATCTTACAATTAATTCACATTTGAAACTAGAGTTTGTGGTTTCACTCAACAAGAAAAAGTAATCTATGATTCATACACTAAATTTAAAATGCGATTTGCTGATGAAAACGGAAATGATATACATCAATGTTAGATATAGATGATTGCCCACTAACTTACACCAATCATTCACCAAATAACAAAGACAAACACAAACTATTATCAAATACAATTTGTCAAATTATTACATAAACATCAATAAATTTACTGAACATTAAATAAACTATAAAAAAACTTCAACTCGTAGTCCCACCTACAATCTTCACACAAACCAAGGTCATCGTCTTCATCATCCACTAACAACCATGCTCCTTGCTTCAATCTCCATCCAGAGCATGTTGTTTTTGATTTGCATACGGGAGATTGATTACGGACCAACATACCATTATTTTTCCACAAACATTGTGTTGCAGATTGCATTTTATGTCTGGCCTGCATAATACATCCAGACATGCGCAATGACCGCATATGTCCAATGCCTTCTTGTATGGATTTATTATTATCGGAAGACAACAATATCATGCCATATGCATATTTTGATGGTATGTGGCCACCCTCTGCAGCCATCTTTATGTTCTCAAGACCGTTGCTATTTTCGTTTGGAAATTTGAAGTATTCACGTATACCTTCACTAAACAATGCTTCCAAATTTCCACTTTCCACACAATTTTTCAAAAATTTCAATGCATTTGCATTAGGATACCATTGCATATTTGGAAAATTGTCGAAAGAAACTTTTTGTAATACATACCTTTCGTTCGTTATTTGAAGAAATTCTTTTGAGCAACATTTTAAGTTGTGAAGATCAGGAATAGAAGAAGAGGCAATATTTGCGACGACTTCAACCCAAATTTCATTCGGGAGTGACCGAGGCAAAACTTCTGGCCCATTCGTGCCTTCATTGATTTTATTTCTTTCATTGATGTCATGACTTGTTTCAGGCAACATCTCATTTGTTATTCTTGAAGCCATGATAATGTGAAAGAGAATAATGTGAAGGAGAAACTAAAAATTTAGAAACTAAAAGAAGGGTGTTATATTGTTTTTATGACAGATATGAGAATGAGAATATGGGTTGAAGAAGGTACATACATATATATATATATATATATATGTAGGACTCATTGAGTTTTTCATTGTGATGAATGAATTCCAACCAATACTATGCCAAATTGAACGGTCACCATTATTCAACCGCTATTAACAACTACATCCGTACCAAAATATATACGTTTTGACCATATCACACAAATTAAGAAATGTAAGTAATGTTGCCTTGAATAGAAAAATTATGAGTTAGTTTATAAAATTATCCTTCATCAATGGTATGAGAAAGATAAATTGTATAATTGAAAGAAGAAAAAGAAATAAATAGTTAAGGTTATATTAGAAAAAAGAACATTAAATGCTTCATTGGAAATGTAACGTGACATATATTTTGGTACAGAAGGAGTATTGATTAACAAGTTAATTCGAATATGATTAATCACATTGCTTGGAATTACTATAAGTCCCTACTTGACTATTTTTGTTAGTAATGCAGATGAGTGCATTTTGCTATGGCAAGAAACACAGTGCCATTTGGGTTTGAGGTTATTTTATGTTTAATGCTTGTATAAAAAAATCTTACAATTAATTCACATTTGAAACTAGAGTTTGTGGTTTCACTCAACAAGAAAAAGTAATCTATGATTCATACACTAAATTTAAAATGCGATTTGCTGATGAAAACGGAAATGATATACATCAATGTTAGATATAGATGATTGCCCACTAACTTACACCAATCATTCACCAAATAACAAAGACAAACACAAACTATTATCAAATACAATTTGTCAAATTATTACATAAACATCAATAAATTTACTGAACATTAAATAAACTATAAAAAAACTTCAACTCGTAGTCCCACCTACAATCTTCACACAAACCAAGGTCATCGTCTTCATCATCCACTAACAACCATGCTCCTTGCTTCAATCTCCATCCAGAGCATGTTGTTTTTGATTTGCATACGGGAGATTGATTACGGACCAACATACCATTATTTTTCCACAAACATTGTGTTGCAGATTGCATTTTATGTCTGGCCTGCATAATACATCCAGACATGCGCAATGACCGCATATGTCCAATGCCTTCTTGTATGGATTTATTATTATCGGAAGACAACAATATCATGCCATATGCATATTTTGATGGTATGTGGCCACCCTCTGCAGCCATCTTTATGTTCTCAAGACCGTTGCTATTTTCGTTTGGAAATTTGAAGTATTCACGTATACCTTCACTAAACAATGCTTCCAAATTTCCACTTTCCACACAATTTTTCAAAAATTTCAATGCATTTGCATTAGGATACCATTGCATATTTGGAAAATTGTCGAAAGAAACTTTTTGTATTACATACCTTTCGTTCGTTATTTGAAGAAATTATTTTGAGCAACATTTTAAGTTGTGAAGATCAGGAATAGAAGAAGAGGCAATATTTGCGACGACTTCAACCCAAATTTCACACAGGAGTGACCGAGGAAAAACTTCTGGCCCAGTCGTGCCTTCATTGATTTCATTTCTTTCATTGATGTCATGACTTGTTTCAGGCAACATCTCATTTGTTATTCTTGAAGCCATGATAATGTGAAAGAGAATAATGTGAAGGAGAAACTAAAAATTTAGAAACTAAAAGAAGGGTGTTAGGTTGTTTTTATGACAGATATGAAAATGAGAATATGGGTTGAAGAGGGTACATACATATATATATATATATATATGTAGGACTCATTGAGTTTTTCATTGTGAAGAGTTATGAATGAATTCCAACCAATACTATGCCAAATTGAACGGTCACCATTATTCAACCGCTATTAATTACTACATCCGTACCAAAATATATACGTTTTGACCATATCACACAAATTAAGAAATGTAAGTAATGTTGCCTTGAAAAGAAAAATTATGAGTTAGTTTATAAAATTATCCTTAATCAATGGTATGAGAAAGATAAATTGTATAATTGAAAGAAGAAAAAGAAATAAATAGTTAAGGTTATATTAGGAAAAAGAACATTAAATGCTTCATTGGAAATGTAACGTGACATATATTTTGGTACAGAAGGAGTATTGATTAACAAGTTAATTCGAATATGATTAATCACATTGCTTGGAATTACTATAAGTCCCTACTTAACTATTTTTGTTAGTAATGCAGATGAGTGCATTTTGCTATGGCAAGAAACACAGTGCCATTTGGGTTTGACGTTATTTTATGTTTAATGCTTGTATAAAAAAATCTTACAATTAATTCACATTTGAAACTAGAGTTTGTGGTTTCACTCAACAAGAAAAAGTAATCTATGATTCATACACTAAATTTAAAATGCGATTTGCTGATGAAAACGGAAATGATATACATCAATGTTAGATATAGATGATTGCCCACTAACTTACACCAATCATTCACCAAATAACAAAGACAAACACAAACTATTATCAAATACAATTTGTCAAATTATTACATAAACATCAATAAATTTACTGAACATTAAATAAACTATAAAAAAACTTCAACTCGTAGTCCCACCTACAATCTTCACACAAACCAAGGTCATCGTCTTCATCATCCACTAACAACCATGCTCCTTGCTTCAATCTCCATCCAGAGCATGTTGTTTTTGATTTGCATACGGGAGATTGATTACGGACCAACATACCATTATTTTTCCACAAACATTGTGTTGCAGATTGCATTTTATGTCTGGCCTGCATAATACATCCAGACATGCGCAATGACCGCATATGTCCAATGCCTTCTTGTATGGATTTATTATTATCGGAAGACAACAATATCATGCCATATGCATATTTTGATGGTATGTGGCCACCCTCTTCAGCCATCTTTATGTTCTCAAGACCGTTGCTATTTTCGTTTGGAAATTTGAAGTATTCACGTATACCTTCACTAAACAATGCTTCCAAATTTCCACTTTCCACACAATTTTTCAAAAATTTCAATGCATTTGCATTAGGATACCATTGCATATTTGGAAAATTGTCGAAAGAAACTTTTTGTATTACATACCTTTCGTTCGTTATTTGAAGAAATTATTTTGAGCAACATTTTAAGTTGTGAAGATCAGGAATAGAAGAAGAGGCAATATTTGCGACGACTTCAACCCATATTTCACACAGGAGTGACCGAGGAAAAACTTCTGGCCCATTCGTGCCTTCATTGATTTTATTTCTTTCATTGATGTCATGACTTGTTTCAGGCAACATCTCATTTGTTATTCTTGAAGCCATGATAATGTGAAAGAGAATAATGTGAAGGAGAAACTAAAAATTTAGAAACTAAAAGAAGGGTGTTATGTTGTTTTTATGACAGATATGAAAATGAGAATATAGGTTGAAGAGGGTACATACATATATATATATATATATATATATATATGTATATATGTAGGAATCATTGATCTTTTCATTGTGAAGAGTTATGAATGAACTCCAACCAATACTATGCCAAATTGAACGGTCACCATTATTCAACCGTTATTCATTACTACATCCGTACCAAAATATATACGTTTTGACCATATCACACAAATTAAGAAATGTAAGTAATGTTGCCTTGAAAAGAAAAATTATGAGTTAGTTTATAAAATTATCCTTCATCAATGGTATGAGAAAGATAAATTGTATAATTGAAAGAAGAAAAAGAAATAAATAGTTAAGGTTATATTAGGAAAAAGAACATTAAATGCTTCATTGGAAATGTAACGTGACATATATTTTGGTACAGAAGGAGTATTGATTAACAAGTTAATTCGAATATGATTAATCACATTGCTTGGAATTACTATAAGTCCCTACTTAACTATTTTTGTTAGTAATGCAGATGAGTGCATTTTGCTATGGCAAGAAACACAGTGCCATTTGGGTTTGACGTTATTTTATGTTTAATGCTTGTATAAAAAAATCTTACAATTAATTCACATTTGAAACTAGAGTTTGTGGTTTCACTCAACAAGAAAAAGTAATCTATGATTCATACACTAAATTTAAAATGCGATTTGCTGATGAAAACGGAAATGATATACATCAATGTTAGATATAGATGATTGCCCACTAACTTACACCAATCATTCACCAAATAACAAAGACAAACACAAACTATTATCAAATACAATTTGTCAAATTATTACATAAACATCAATAAATTTACTGAACATTAAATAAACTATAAAAAAACTTCAACTCGTAGTCCCACCTACAATCTTCACACAAACCAAGGTCATCGTCTTCATCATCCACTAACAACCATGCTCCTTGCTTCAATCTCCATCTAGAGCATGTTGTTTTTGATTTGCATACGGGAGATTGATTACGGACCAACATACCATTATTTTTCCACAAACTTGTGTTGCAGATTGCATTTTATGTCTGGCCTGCATAATACATCCAGACATGCGCAATGACCGCATATGTCCAATGCCTTCTTGTATGGATTTATTATTATCGGAAGACAACAATATCATGCCATATGCATATTTTGATGGTATGTGGCCACCCTCTTCAGCCATCTTTATGTTCTCAAGACCGTTGCTATTTTCGTTTGGAAATTTGAAGTATTCACGTATACCTTCACTAAACAATGCTTCCAAATTTCCACTTTCCACACAATTTTTCAAAAATTTCAATGCATTTGCATTAGGATACCATTGCATATTTGGAAAATTGTCGAAAGAAACTTTTTGTAATACATACCTTTCGTTCGTTATTTGAAGAAATTCTTTTGAGCAACATTTTAAGTTGTGAAGATCAGGAATAGAAGAAGAGGCAATATTTGCGACGACTTCAACCCAAATTTCATTCGGGAGTGACCGAGGCAAAACTTCTGGCCCATTCGTGCCTTCATTGATTTTATTTCTTTCATTGATGTCATGACTTGTTTCAGGCAACATCTCATTTGTTATTCTTGAAGCCATGATAATGTGAAAGAGAATAATGTGAAGGAGAAACTAAAAATTTAGAAACTAAAAGAAGGGTGTTATCTTGTTTTTATGACAGATATGAGAATGAGAATATGGGTTGAAGAAGGTACATACATATATATATATATATATATATATGTAGGACTCATTGAGTTTTTCATTGTGATGAATGAATTCCAACCAATACTATGCCAAATTGAACGGTCACCATTATTCAACCGCTATTAATAACTACATCCGTACCAAAATATATACGTTTTGACCATATCACACAAATTAAGAAATGTAAGTAATGTTGCCTTGAAAAGAAAAATTATGAGTTAGTTTATAAAATTATCCTTCATCAATGGTATGAGAAAGATAAATTGTATAATTGAAAGAAGAAAAAGAAATAAATAGTTAAGGTTATATTAGAAAAAAGAACATTAAATGCTTCATTGGAAATGTAACGTGACATATATTTTGGTACAGAAGGAGTATTGATTAACAAGTTAATTCGAATATGATTAATCACATTGCTTGGAATTACTATAAGTCCCTACTTGACTATTTTTGTTAGTAATGCAGATGAGTGCATTTTGTTATGGCAAGAAACACAGTGCCATTTGGGTTTGAGGTTATTTTATGTTTAATGCTTGTATAAAAAAATCTTACAATTAATTCACATTTGAAACTAGAGTTTGTGGTTTCACTCAACAAGAAAAAGTAATCTATGATTCATACACTAAATTTAAAATGCGATTTGCTGATGAAAACGGAAATGATATACATCAATGTTAGATATAGATGATTGCCCAGTAACTTACACCAATCATTAACTTACACCAATCATTCACCAAATAACAAATACAAACACAAACTATTATCAAATACAATTTGTCAAATTATTACATAAACATCAATAAATTTACTGAACATTAAATAAACTATAAAAAAACTTCAACTCGTAGTCCCACCTACAATCTTCACACAAACCAAGGTCATCGTCTTCATCATCCACTAACAACCATGCTCCTTGCTTCAATCTCCATCCAGAGCATGTTGTTTTTTATTTGCATACGGGAGATTGATTACGGACCAACATACCATTATTTTTCCACAAACATTGTGTTGCAGATTGCATTTTATGTCTGGCCTGCATAATACATCCAGACATTTGCAATGACCGCATATGTCCAATGCCTTCTTGTATGGATTTATTATTATCGGAAGACAACAATATCATGCCATATGCATATTTTGATGGTATGTGGCCACCCTCTGCAGCCATCTTTATGTTCTCAAGACCGTTGCTATTTTCGTTTGGAAATTTGAAGTATTCACGTATACCTTCACTAAACAATGCTTCCAAATTTCCACTTTCCACACAATTTTTCAAAAATTTCAATGCATTTGCATTAGGATACCATTGCATATTTGGAAAATTGTCGAAAGAAACTTTTTGTAATACATACCTTTCGTTCGTTATTTGAAGAAATTCTTTTGAGCAACATTTTAAGTTGTGAAGATCAGGAATAGAAGAAGAGGCAATATTTGCGACGACTTCAACCCAAATTTCATTCGGGAGTGACCGAGGCAAAACTTCTGGCCCATTCGTGCCTTCATTGATTTTATTTCTTTCATTGATGTCATGACTTGTTTCAGGCAACATCTCATTTGTTATTCTTGAAGCCATGATAATGTGAAGGAGAATTTAAAAATTTAGAAACTAAAAGAAGGGTGTTATATTGTTTTTATGACAGATATGAGAATGAGAATATGGGTTGAAGAAGGTACATACATACATACATATATATATATATATATATATATATATATATATATGTAGGACTCATTGAGTTTTTCATTGTGATGAATGAATTCCAACCAATACTATGCCAAATTGAACGGTCACCATTATTCAACCGCTATTAATAACTACATCTGTACCAAAATATATACGTTTTGACCATATCACACAAATTAAGAAATGTAAGTAATGTTGCCTTGAAAAGAAAAATTATGAGTTAGTTTATAAAATTATCCTTCATCAATGGTATGAGAAAGATAAATTGTATAATTGAAAGAAGAAAAAGAAATAAATAGTTAAGGTTATATTAGGAAAAAGAACATTAAATGCTTCATTGGAAATGTAACGTGACCTATATTTTGGTACAAAAGGAGTATTGATTAACAAGTTAATTCGAATATGTTTAATCAAATTGGTTGGAATTACTATAAGTCCCTACTTGACTATTTTTGTTAGTAATGCAGATGAGTGCATTTTGCTATGGCAAGAAACACAGTGCCATTAGGGTTTGACGTTATTTTATGTTTAATGCTTGTTTAAAAAAATCTTACAATTAATTCACATTTGAAACTAGAGTTTGTGGTTTCACTCAACAAGAAAAAGTAATCTATGATTCATACACTAAATTTAAAATGCGATTTGCTGATGAAAACGGAAATGATATACATCAATGTTAGATATAGATGATTGCCCAGTAACTTACACCAATCATTCACCAAATAACAAATACAAACACAAACTATTATCAAATACAATTTGTCAAATTATTACATAAACATCAATAAATTTACTGAACATTAAATAAACTATAAAAAAACTTCAACTCGTAGTCCCACCTACAATCTTCACACAAACCAAGGTCATCGTCTTCATCATCCACTAACAACCATGCTCCTTGCTTCAATCTCCATCCAGAGCATGTTGTTTTTGATTTGCATACGGGAGATTGATTACGGACCAACATACCATTATTTTTCCACAAACATTGTGTTGCAGATTGCATTTTATGTCTGGCCTGCATAATACATCCAGACATGCGCAATGACCGCATATGTCCAATGCCTTCTTGTATGGATTTATTATTATCGGAAGACAACAATATCATGCCATATGCATATTTTGATGGTATGTGGCCACCCTCTGCAGCCATCTTTATGTTCTCAAGACCGTTGCTATTTTCGTTTGGAAATTTGAAGTATTCACGTATACCTTCACTAAACAATGCTTCCAAATTTCCACTTTCCACACAATTTTTCAAAAATTTCAATGCATTTGCATTAGGATACCATTGCATATTTGGAAAATTGTCGAAAGAAACTTTTTGTATTACATACCTTTCGTTCGTTATTTGAAGAAATTCTTTTGAGCAACATTTTAAGTTGTGAAGATCAGGAATAGAAGAAGAGGCAATATTTGCGACGACTTCAACCCAAATTTCACACAGGAGTGACCGAGGAAAAACTTCTGGCCCATTCGTGCCTTCATTGATTTCATTTCTTTCATTGATGTCATGACTTGTTTCAGGCAACATCTCATTTGTTATTCTTGAAGCCATGATAATGTGAAAGAGAATAATGTGAAGGAGAAACTAAAAATTTAGAAACTAAAAGAAGGGTGTTATGTTGTTTTTATGACAGATATGAAAATGAGAATATGGGTTTAAGAGGGTACATACATATATATATATATATATATATGTATATATGTAGGAATCATTGATCTTTTCATTGTGAAGAGTTATGAATGAACTCCAACCAATACTATGCCAAATTGAACGGTCACCATTATTCAACCGTTTTTCATTACTACATCCGTACCAAAATATATACGTTTTGACCATATTACACAAATTAAGAAATGTAAGTAATGTTGCATTGAAAAGTAAAATTATGAGTTAGTTTATAAAATTATCCTTCATCAATGGTATGAGAAAGATAAATTGTATAATTGAAAGAAGAAAAAGAAATAAATAGTTAAGGTTATATTAGGAAAAAGAACATTAAATGCTTCATTGGAAATGTAACGTGACATATATTTTGGTACAGAAGGAGTATTGATTAACAAGTTAATTCGAATATGATTAATCACATTGCTTGGAATTACTATAAGTCCCTACTTGACTATTTTTGTTAGTAATGCAGATGAGTGCATTTTGTTATGGCAAGAAACACAGTGCCATTTGGGTTTGAGGTTATTTTATGTTTAATGCTTGTATAAAAAAATCTTACAATTAATTCACATTTGAAACTAGAGTTTGTGGTTTCACTCAACAAGAAAAAGTAATCTATGATTCATACACTAAATTTAAAATGCGATTTGCTGATGAAAACGGAAATGATATACATCAATGTTAGATATAGATGATTGCCCAGTAACTTACACCAATCATTCACCAAATAACAAATACAAACACAAACTATTATCAAATACAATTTGTCAAATTATTACATAAACATCAATAAATTTACTGAACATTAAATAAACTATAAAAAAACTTCAACTCGTAGTCCCACCTACAATCTTCACACAAACCAAGGTCATCGTCTTCATCATCCACTAACAACCATGCTCCTTGCTTCAATCTCCATCTAGAGCATGTTGTTTTTGATTTGCATACGGGAGATTGATTACGGACCAACATACCATTATTTTTCCACAAACATTGTGTTGCAGATTGCATTTTATGTCTGGCCTGCATAATACATCCAGACATGCGCAATGACCGCATATGTCCAATGCCTTCTTGTATGGATTTATTATTATCGGAAGACAACAATATCATGCCATATGCATATTTTGATGGTATGTGGCCACCCTCTGCAGCCATCTTTATGTTCTCAAGACCGTTGCTATTTTCGTTTGGAAATTTGAAGTATTCACGTATACCTTCACTAAACAATGCTTCCAAATTTCCACTTTCCACACAATTTTTCAAAAATTTCAATGCATTTGCATTAGGATACCATTGCATATTTGGAAAATTGTCGAAAGAAACTTTTTGTAATACATACCTTTCGTTCGTTATTTGAAGAAATTCTTTTAAGCAAATTTTAAGTTGTGAAGATCAGGAATAGAAGAAGAGGCAATATTTGCGACGACTTCAACCCAAATTTCACTCGGGAGTGACCGAGGCAAAACTTCTGGCCCTTTCGTGCCTTCATTGATTTCATTTCTTATATTTGATGTCATGACTTGTTTCAGGCAACATCTTATTTGTTATTCTTGAAGTCATGATAATGTGAAAGAGAATAATGTGAAGGAGAAACTAAAAATTTAGAAACTAAAAGAAGGGTGTTATGTTGTTTTTATGACAGATATGAAAATGAGAATATGGGTCGAAGAGGTTACATATATATATATATATATGTAGGACTCATTGAGTTTTTCATTGTGAAGAGTTATGAATGAATTCCAACCAATACTATGCCAAATTAATGGTCACCATTATTCAACCGCTATTAATTACTACATCCGTACCAAAATATATACGTTTTGACCATATCACACAAATTAAGAAATGTAAGTAATGTTGCCTTGAAAAGAAAAATTATGAGTTAGTTTATAAAATTATCCTTCATCAATGGTATGAGAAAGATAAATTGTATAATTGAAAGAAGAAAAAGAAATAAATAGTTAAGGTTATATTAGGAAAAAGAACATTAAATGCTTCATTGGAAATGTAACGTGACATATATTTTGGTACAGAAGGAGTATTGATTAACAAGTTAATTCGAATATGATTAATCACATTGCTTGGAATTACTATAAGTCCCTACTTGACTATTTTTGTTAGTAATGCAGATGAGTGCATTTTGTTATGGCAAGAAACACAGTGCCATTTGGGTTTGACATTATTTTGTGTTTAATGCTTGTATAAAAAAATCTTATAATTAATTCACATTTGAAACTAGAGTTTGTGGTTTCACTCAACCAGAAAAAGTAATCTATGATTCATACACTAAATTTAAAATGCGATTTGTTGATGAAAACGGAAATGACATACATCAATGTTAGATATAGATGATTGCCCACTAACTTACACCAATCATTCACCGAATAACAAACACAAACTATTATCAAATACAATTTGTCAAATTATTACATAAACATCAATAAATTTACTGAACATTAAATAAACTATAAAAAAAACTTCAACTCGTAGTCCCACCTACAATCTTCACACAAACCAAGGTCATCGTCTTCATCATCCACTAACAACCATGCTCCTTGCTTCAATCTCCATCTAGAGCATGTTGTTTTTGATTTGCATACGGGAGATTGATTACGGACCAACATACCATTATTTTTCCACAAACATTGTGTTGCAGATTGCATTTTATGTCTGGCCTGCATAATACATCCAGACATGCGCAATGACCGCATATGTCCAATGCCTTCTTGTATGGATTTATTATTATCGGAAGACAACAATATCATGCCATATGCATATTTTGATGGTATGTGGCCACCCTCTGCAGCCATCTTTATGTTCTCAAGACCGTTGCTATTTTCGTTTGGAAATTTGAAGTATTCACGTATACCTTCACTAAACAATGCTTCCAAATTTCCACTTTCCACACAATTTTTCAAAAATTTCAATGCATTTGCATTAGGATACCATTGCATATTTGGAAAATTGTCGAAAGAAACTTTTTGTAATACATACCTTTCGTTCGTTATTTGAAGAAATTCTTTTAAGCAAATTTTAAGTTGTGAAGATCAGGAATAGAAGAAGAGGCAATATTTGCGACGACTTCAACCCAAATTTCACTCGGGAGTGACCGAGGCAAAACTTCTGGCCCTTTCGTGCCTTCATTGATTTCATTTCTTATATTTGATGTCATGACTTGTTTCAGGCAACATCTTATTTGTTATTCTTGAAGTCATGATAATGTGAAAGAGAATAATGTGAAGGAGAAACTAAAAATTTAGAAACTAAAAGAAGGGTGTTATGTTGTTTTTATGACAGATATGAAAATGAGAATATGGGTCGAAGAGGTTACATATATATATATATATATGTAGGACTCATTGAGTTTTTCATTGTGAAGAGTTATGAATGAATTCCAACCAATACTATGCCAAATTAATGGTCACCATTATTCAACCGCTATTAATTACTACATCCGTACCAAAATATATACGTTTTGACCATATCACACAAATTAAGAAATGTAAGTAATGTTGCCTTGAAAAGAAAAATTATGAGTTAGTTTATAAAATTATCCTTCATCAATGGTATGAGAAAGATAAATTGTATAATTGAAAGAAGAAAAAGAAATAAATAGTTAAGGTTATATTAGGAAAAAGAACATTAAATGCTTCATTGGAAATGTAACGTGACATATATTTTGGTACAGAAGGAGTATTGATTAACAAGTTAATTCGAATATGTTTAATCAAATTGGTTGGAATTACTATAAGTCCCTACTTGACTATTTTTGTTAGTAATGCAGATGAGTGCATTTTGCTATGGCAAGAAACACAGTGCCATTAGGGTTTGACGTTATTTTATGTTTAATGCTTGTTTAAAAAAATCTTACAATTAATTCACATTTGAAACTAGAGTTTGTGGTTTCACTCAACAAGAAAAAGTAATCTATGATTCATACACTAAATTTAAAATGCGATTTGCTGATGAAAACGGAAATGATATACATCAATGTTAGATATAGATGATTGCCCAGTAACTTACACCAATCATTCACCAAATAACAAATACAAACACAAACTATTATCAAATACAATTTGTCAAATTATTACATAAACATCAATAAATTTACTGAACATTAAATAAACTATAAAAAAACTTCAACTCGTAGTCCCACCTACAATCTTCACACAAACCAAGGTCATCGTCTTCATCATCCACTAACAACCATGCTCCTTGCTTCAATCTCCATCCAGAGCATGTTGTTTTTGATTTGCATACGGGAGATTGATTACGGACCAACATACCATTATTTTTCCACAAACATTGTGTTGCAGATTGCATTTTATGTCTGGCCTGCATAATACATCCAGACATGCGCAATGACCGCATATGTCCAATGCCTTCTTGTATGGATTTATTATTATCGGAAGACAACAATATCATGCCATATGCATATTTTGATGGTATGTGGCCACCCTCTGCAGCCATCTTTATGTTCTCAAGACCGTTGCTATTTTCGTTTGGAAATTTGAAGTATTCACGTATACCTTCACTAAACAATGCTTCCAAATTTCCACTTTCCACACAATTTTTCAAAAATTTCAATGCATTTGCATTAGGATACCATTGCATATTTGGAAAATTGTCGAAAGAAACTTTTTGTATTACATACCTTTCGTTCGTTATTTGAAGAAATTCTTTTGAGCAACATTTTAAGTTGTGAAGATCAGGAATAGAAGAAGAGGCAATATTTGCGACGACTTCAACCCAAATTTCACACAGGAGTGACCGAGGAAAAACTTCTGGCCCATTCGTGCCTTCATTGATTTCATTTCTTTCATTGATGTCATGACTTGTTTCAGGCAACATCTCATTTGTTATTCTTGAAGCCATGATAATGTGAAAGAGAATAATGTGAAGGAGAAACTAAAAATTTAGAAACTAAAAGAAGGGTGTTATGTTGTTTTTATGACAGATATGAAAATGAGAATATGGGTTTAAGAGGGTACATACATATATATATATATATATATATGTATATATGTAGGAATCATTGATCTTTTCATTGTGAAGAGTTATGAATGAACTCCAACCAATACTATGCCAAATTGAACGGTCACCATTATTCAACCGTTTTTCATTACTACATCCGTACCAAAATATATACGTTTTGACCATATTACACAAATTAAGAAATGTAAGTAATGTTGCATTGAAAAGTAAAATTATGAGTTAGTTTATAAAATTATCCTTCATCAATGGTATGAGAAAGATAAATTGTATAATTGAAAGAAGAAAAAGAAATAAATAGTTAAGGTTATATTAGGAAAAAGAACATTAAATGCTTCATTGGAAATGTAACGTGACATATATTTTGGTACAGAAGGAGTATTGATTAACAAGTTAATTCGAATATGATTAATCACATTGCTTGGAATTACTATAAGTCCCTACTTGACTATTTTTGTTAGTAATGCAGATGAGTGCATTTTGTTATGGCAAGAAACACAGTGCCATTTGGGTTTGAGGTTATTTTATGTTTAATGCTTGTATAAAAAAATCTTACAATTAATTCACATTTGAAACTAGAGTTTGTGGTTTCACTCAACAAGAAAAAGTAATCTATGATTCATACACTAAATTTAAAATGCGATTTGCTGATGAAAACGGAAATGATATACATCAATGTTAGATATAGATGATTGCCCAGTAACTTACACCAATCATTCACCAAATAACAAATACAAACACAAACTATTATCAAATACAATTTGTCAAATTATTACATAAACATCAATAAATTTACTGAACATTAAATAAACTATAAAAAAACTTCAACTCGTAGTCCCACCTACAATCTTCACACAAACCAAGGTCATCGTCTTCATCATCCACTAACAACCATGCTCCTTGCTTCAATCTCCATCTAGAGCATGTTGTTTTTGATTTGCATACGGGAGATTGATTACGGACCAACATACCATTATTTTTCCACAAACATTGTGTTGCAGATTGCATTTTATGTCTGGCCTGCATAATACATCCAGACATGCGCAATGACCGCATATGTCCAATGCCTTCTTGTATGGATTTATTATTATCGGAAGACAACAATATCATGCCATATGCATATTTTGATGGTATGTGGCCACCCTCTGCAGCCATCTTTATGTTCTCAAGACCGTTGCTATTTTCGTTTGGAAATTTGAAGTATTCACGTATACCTTCACTAAACAATGCTTCCAAATTTCCACTTTCCACACAATTTTTCAAAAATTTCAATGCATTTGCATTAGGATACCATTGCATATTTGGAAAATTGTCGAAAGAAACTTTTTGTAATACATACCTTTCGTTCGTTATTTGAAGAAATTCTTTTAAGCAAATTTTAAGTTGTGAAGATCAGGAATAGAAGAAGAGGCAATATTTGCGACGACTTCAACCCAAATTTCACTCGGGAGTGACCGAGGCAAAACTTCTGGCCCTTTCGTGCCTTCATTGATTTCATTTCTTATATTTGATGTCATGACTTGTTTCAGGCAACATCTTATTTGTTATTCTTGAAGTCATGATAATGTGAAAGAGAATAATGTGAAGGAGAAACTAAAAATTTAGAAACTAAAAGAAGGGTGTTATGTTGTTTTTATGACAGATATGAAAATGAGAATATGGGTCGAAGAGGTTACATATATATATATATATATGTAGGACTCATTGAGTTTTTCATTGTGAAGAGTTATGAATGAATTCCAACCAATACTATGCCAAATTAATGGTCACCATTATTCAACCGCTATTAATTACTACATCCGTACCAAAATATATACGTTTTGACCATATCACACAAATTAAGAAATGTAAGTAATGTTGCCTTGAAAAGAAAAATTATGAGTTAGTTTATAAAATTATCCTTCATCAATGGTATGAGAAAGATAAATTGTATAATTGAAAGAAGAAAAAGAAATAAATAGTTAAGGTTATATTAGGAAAAAGAACATTAAATGCTTCATTGGAAATGTAACGTGACATATATTTTGGTACAGAAGGAGTATTGATTAACAAGTTAATTCGAATATGATTAATCACATTGCTTGGAATTACTATAAGTCCCTACTTGACTATTTTTGTTAGTAATGCAGATGAGTGCATTTTGTTATGGCAAGAAACACAGTGCCATTTGGGTTTGACATTATTTTGTGTTTAATGCTTGTATAAAAAAATCTTATAATTAATTCACATTTGAAACTAGAGTTTGTGGTTTCACTCAACCAGAAAAAGTAATCTATGATTCATACACTAAATTTAAAATGCGATTTGTTGATGAAAACGGAAATGACATACATCAATGTTAGATATAGATGATTGCCCACTAACTTACACCAATCATTCACCGAATAACAAACACAAACTATTATCAAATACAATTTGTCAAATTATTACATAAACATCAATAAATTTACTGAACATTAAATAAACTATAAAAAAAACTTCAACTCGTAGTCCCACCTACAATCTTCACACAAACCAAGGTCATCGTCTTCATCATCCACTAACAACCATGCTCCTTGCTTCAATCTCCATCCAGAGCATGTTGTTTTTGATTTGCATACGGGAGATTGATTACGGACCAACATACCATTATTTTTCAACAAACATTGTGTTGCAGATTGCATTTTATGTCTGGCCTGCATAATACATCCAAACATGCGCAATGAACGCATATGTCCAATGCCTTCTTGTATGGATTTATTGTTATCAAAAGACAACAATATCATGCCATATGCATATTTTGATGGTATGTGGCCACCCTCTGCAGCCATCTTTTAGTTCTCAAGACCGTTGCTATTTCCGTTTGGAAATTTGAAGTATTCACGTATACCTTCACTAAACAATGCTTCCAAATTTCCACTTTCCACACAATTTTTCAAAAATTTCAATGCATTTGCATTAGGATACCATTGCATATTTGGAAAATTGTCGAAAGAAACTTTTTGTAATACATACCTTTCGTTCGTTATTTAAAGAAAATTTTTTGAGCAACATTTTAAGTTGTGAAGGTTAGGAAAAGAAGAAGAGGTAATATTTGCGACGACTTCAACCCAAATTTCACTCGGGAGTGACCGAGGCAAAACTTCTGGCCCTTTCGTGCCTTCATTGATTTCATTTCTTATATTTGATGTCATGACTTGTTTCAGGCAACATCTTATTTGTTATTCTTGAAGTCATGATAATGTGAAAGAGAATAATGTGAAGGAGAAACTAAAAATTTAGAAACTAAAAGAAGGGTGTTATGTTGTTTTTATGACAGATATGAAAATGAGAATATGGGTCGAAGAGGTTACATATATATATATATATATGTAGGACTCATTGAGTTTTTCATTGTGAAGAGTTATGAATGAATTCCTACCAATACTATGCCAAACTGAACGGTCACCATTATTAAACCGCTATTAATTACTACATCCGTACCAAAATATATACGTTTTGACCATATCACACAAATTAAGAAATGTAAGTAATGTTGCCTTGAAAAGAAAAATTATGAGTTAGTTTATAAAATTATCCTTCATCAATAGTATGCGAGAAAGTTAAATTGTATAATTGAAATAAGAAAAAAGAAATAAATAGTTGAGGTTATATTAGGAAAAAGAACATTAAATGCTTCATTGGAAATGTAACGTGACATATACATTGGTACAGAAGGAGTATTGATTAACAAGTTAATTCGAATATGAATAATCACATTGCTTGGAATTACTATAAGTCCCTACTTGACTATTTTTGTTAGTAATGCAGATGAGTGCATTTTGTTATGGCAAGAAACACAGTGCCATTTGGGTTTGACATTATTTTGTGTTTAATGCTTGTATAAAAAAATCTTATAATTAATTCACATTTGAAACTAGAGTTTGTGGTTTCACTCAACCAGAAAAAGTAATCTATGATTCATACACTAAATTTAAAATGCGATTTGTTGATGAAAACGGAAATGACATACATCAATGTTAGATATAGATGATTGCCCACTAACTTACACCAATCATTCACCGAATAACAAACACAAACTATTATCAAATACAATTTGTCAAATTATTACATAAACATCAATAAATTTACTGAACATTAAATAAACTATAAAAAAAACTTCAACTCGTAGTCCCACCTACAATCTTCACACAAACCAAGGTCATCGTCTTCATCATCCACTAACAACCATGCTCCTTGCTTCAATCTCCATCCAGAGCATGTTGTTTTTGATTTGCATACGGGAGATTGATTACGGACCAACATACCATTATTTTTCAACAAACATTGTGTTGCAGATTGCATTTTATGTCTGGCCTGCATAATACATCCAAACATGCGCAATGAACGCATATGTCCAATGCCTTCTTGTATGGATTTATTGTTATCAAAAGACAACAATATCATGCCATATGCATATTTTGATGGTATGTGGCCACCCTCTGCAGCCATCTTTTAGTTCTCAAGACCGTTGCTATTTCCGTTTGGAAATTTGAAGTATTCACGTATACCTTCACTAAACAATGCTTCCAAATTTCCACTTTCCACACAATTTTTCAAAAATTTCAATGCATTTGCATTAGGATACCATTGCATATTTGGAAAATTGTCGAAAGAAACTTTTTGTAATACATACCTTTCGTTCGTTATTTAAAGAAAATTTTTTGAGCAACATTTTAAGTTGTGAAGGTTAGGAAAAGAAGAAGAGGTAATATTTGCGACGACTTCAACCCAAATTTCACTCGGGAGTGACCGAGGCAAAACTTCTGGCCCTTTCGTGCCTTCATTGATTTCATTTCTTATATTTGATGTCATGACTTGTTTCAGGCAACATCTTATTTGTTATTCTTGAAGTCATGATAATGTGAAAGAGAATAATGTGAAGGAGAAACTAAAAATTTAGAAACTAAAAGAAGGGTGTTATGTTGTTTTTATGACAGATATGAAAATGAGAATATGGGTCGAAGAGGTTACATATATATATATATATATGTAGGACTCATTGAGTTTTTCATTGTGAAGAGTTATGAATGAATTCCTACCAATACTATGCCAAACTGAACGGTCACCATTATTAAACCGCTATTAATTACTACATCCGTACCAAAATATATACGTTTTGACCATATCACACAAATTAAGAAATGTAAGTAATGTTGCCTTGAAAAGAAAAATTATGAGTTAGTTTATAAAATTATCCTTCATCAATAGTATGCGAGAAAGTTAAATTGTATAATTGAAATAAGAAAAAAGAAATAAATAGTTGAGGTTATATTAGGAAAAAGAACATTAAATGCTTCATTGGAAATGTAACGTGACATATACATTGGTACAGAAGGAGTATTGATTAACAAGTTAATTCGAATATGAATAATCACATTGCTTGGAATTACTATAAGTCCCTACTTGACTATTTTTGTAAGTAATACAGATGAGTGCATTTTGCCATGGCAAGAAACACAGTGCCATTTGGGTTTGACGTTATTTTATGTTTAATGCTTGTATAAAAAAATCTTACAATTAATTCACATTTGAAACTAAAGTTTGTGGTTTCACTCAACAAGAAAAAGTAATCTATGATTCATACACTAAATTTAAAATGCGATTTGTTGATGAAAACGGAAATGACATACATCAATGTTAGATATAGATGATTGCCCACTAACTTACACCAATCATTCACCGAATAACAAACACAAACTATTATCAAATACAATTTGTCAAATTATTACATAAACATCAATAAATTTACTGAACATTAAATAAACTATAAAAAAAACTTCAACTCGTAGTCCCACCTACAATCTTCACACAAACCAAGGTCATCGTCTTCATCATCCACTAACAACCATGCTCCTTGCTTCAATCTCCATCCAGAGCATGTTGTTTTTGATTTGCATACGGGAGATTGATTACGGACCAACATACCATTATTTTTCAACAAACATTGTGTTGCAGATTGCATTTTATGTCTGGCCTGCATAATACATCCAGACATGCGCAATGACCGCATATGTCGAATGCCTTCTTGTATGGATTTATTGTTATTAGAAGACAACAATATCATGCCATATGCATATTTTGATGGTATGTGACCACCCTCTGCAGCCATCTTTAAGTTCTCAAGACCGTTGCTATTTCCGTTTGGAAATTTGAAGTATTCACGTATACCTTCACTAAACAATGCTTCCAAATTTCCATTTTCCACACAATTTTTCAAAAATTTCAATGCATTTGCATTAGGATACCATTGCATATTTGGAAAATTGTCGAAAGAAACTTTTTGTAATACATACCTTTCGTTCGTTATTTGAAGAAAATCTTTTGAGCAACATTTTAAGTTGTGAAGATCAGGAATAGAAGAAGAGGCAATATTTGCGACGACTTCAACCTAATTTTCATTCGGGAGTGACCGAGGAAAAACTTCTGGCCCATTTGTGCCTTCATTGATTTTTTTTCTTTCATTGATGTCATGACTTGTTTCAGGCAACATCTCATTTGTTATTCTTGAAGCCATGATAATGTGAAAGAGAATAATGTGAAGGAGAAACTAAAAATTTAGAAACTAAAAGAAGGGTGTTATATTGTTTTTATGACAAATATAAGAATGAGAATATGGGTTGAAGAAGGTACATACATATATATACATATATATATATATATATATATATATATGTAGGACTCATTGAGTTTTTCATTGTGAAGAGTTATGAATGAATTGCAACCAATACTATGCCAAATTAATGGTCACCATTATTCACACGCTATTAATTACTACATCCGTACCAAAATATATACGTTTTGACCATATCACACAAATTAAGAAATGTAAGTAATGTTGCCTTGAAAAGAAAAATTATGAGTTAGTTTATAAAATTATCCTTCATCAATGGTATGAGAAAGATAAATTGTATAATTGAAAGAAGAAAAAGAAATAAATAGTTAAGGTTATATTAGGAAAAAGAACATTAAATGCTTCATTGGAAATGTAACGTGACATATATTTTGGTACAGAAGGAGTATTGATTAACAAGTTAATTCGAATATGATTAATCACATTGCTTGGAATTACTATAAGTCCCTACTTGACTATTTTTGTTAGTAATGCAGATGAGTGCATTTTGCTATGGCAAGAAACACAGTGCCATTTGGGTTTGACATTATTTTATGTTTAATGCTTGTATAAAAAAATCTTATAATTAATTCACATTTGAAACTAGAGTTTGTGGTTTCACTCAACCAGAAAAAGTAATCTATGATTCATACACTAAATTTAAAATGCGATTTGCTGATGAAAACGGAAATGACATACATCAATGTTAGATATAGATGATTGCCCACTAACTTACACCAATCATTCACCGAATAACAAACACAAACTATTATCAAATACAATTTGTCAAATTATTACATAAACATCAATAAATTTACTGAACATTAAATAAACTATAAAAAAACTTCAACTCGTAGTCCCACCTACAATCTTCACACAAACCAAGGTCATCGTCTTCATCATCCACTAACAACCATGCTCCTTGCTTCAATCTCCATCCAGAGCATGTTGTTTTTGATTTGCATACGGGAGATTGATTACGGACCAACATACCATTATTTTTCCACAAACATTGTGTTGCAGATTGCATTTTATGTCTGGCCTGCATAATACATCCAAACATGCGCAATGACCGCATATGTCCAATGCCTTCTTGTATGGATTTATTGTTATCAAAAGACAACAATATCATGCCATATGCATATTTTGATGGTATGTGGCCATCCTCTGCAGCCATCTTTAAGTTCTCAAGACCGTTGCTATTTCCGTTTGGAAATTTGAAGTATTCACGTATACCTTTACTAAACAATGCTTCCAAATTTCCACTTTCCACACAATTTTTCAAAAATTTCAATGCATTTGCATTAGGATACCTGAAATTCCTGGCAATCAGTAGTAAGATGCTTTAGCAATTGCTACAGCATCTACGCACAGAACAGATAACATAAAACTTTTAAAGGACATAAACATAAATAACACAAGTGTTTGTTAACCCAGTTCGGCGCAACTGCCCTAGTCTGGGGGATACCAATCCAGGAAGGAAATCCACTAAGTAAAACGAATTCAAAGTCAAACTCCTCGTTTGCACTTCTCACTTCCTAACTACCCATTTAGACTTCTACCTAGGAACTCCTAGAACTGAGAACCTCTGCTCACTTCCTCTCAGTTTGAAGACTTCCACGCAAACAACCTCTGGTTCACTGATCTTCGCACTGACATTAAGTTCAATACATAAACACTTAGATGAGAACACTCTCAAACAAAGAAACAAACTCCGTACCTAAAGGCTTAAGAGCAATCTCACAATCAACAATACAAACACCCTACGTCCTTAACATGTATCAACGTGATACAAGAAAGGCTCACAAGTTCACTACTTAACATATAAAACAATGCACGCTTTAGTGAACACCAAAACAACCAACTCCGTACTTCATAGCTTAAGAGTGGTACACAAGAACAACTGACTCCGTACTTCACAGTTTAGGAGTGGTACACAAACAACTCCATACTTAAAAGCTTAGGAGTGCACACGTTAAAGCACAAGGCTTTAACCACGAAACCCTAAAACCCTAAAGACTACATCTTGTAAATATTGGCTTCGGTGCTGACTTTATGTTTTACACATGTATATATAGAGTCTTCAGCGCAGCTTTACTTGTTCCTTAAGAAAAGGAGTCTTCAAAAATATATCCAATAAAAATAAACCAAATCCTAAAATATAGAAATTATATTTTAAAATTAAATCTTCACATAAGAGATAACTTCTGACCCAAGGCACGTTTTGTTATGCCAGCTATGCATGATAAAATATATTTTTAAAACAAATCTTTCCAAGATATATTTCAAAAATAAAAACCCGCGCGCGCTTAGGCTTCAGGGCTCAACATACTCAGATGCTTCAGCATGTCCTAGAGCATTTGGTCCAACATCTGGCTAGTTAGTGTTTTAGCAAAAATGATGTCAATACAAAAACACCAACAATCTCCCCCTTTGGCAAATTTTTGGCTAAAACAATCTTGAGCCATATGTGAAAGCCAGAGAGATATACATAGCACACTCCTTCTAATCAATCAAAACATAGCAACTTTGAAGGAGAACAAGCAACATCTTCACATAGTAGATTTCCAATAATATTGCATAAAGATAAGCTTGAACACACAAACATCAGAGGCATACAGCAGCGGATGACAGAAAATAGCCTCACACAGAAAAACATCCGAGAAGATATACTTCATCACAGACAGTGCTTCACACAAAACTGAATGCTTCAACATCTGATATAACATTATCATGCAAGCATAAGCGTAACACTTTCCTTCAACATCAGCACTCCCCCTGAGAACAATACCTCATGCATATCATAAAGAAACAACTCTCCTCCTAAATGCATGGCAGAGCAACATACACTACTCCATAGCACCATATAGAAAGATAGGTCAGCATCAAGTAGAACCTCAGGCATATCAGCCATATCTGCCAGTATCAGCTAACTTCTCCCCCTTTTTAGCCACAAATATTGCCAAACTTCATATGAGAATTTGAAATAGAGTTATACCAGTGCTCCAGAAATTAGTCGTCCATCATGCAATCATTCACATACTATTGTAGAGTTAACAACAATTTAAATGACAAGACTAATGAAGATTCTGGAAGAATCATACATATCAATATTATCTAGAAGAAATTTCAACACCAGAATCTTAGACAAAAGTCAATTTTGACCAACATGCATAATAGAATAATCTTCAAATCAACATCAATACACAACTAAGAAGATAGGACATTACTTGAATGCTTTGGCCAACAATATATCAGAGGCATGCACAGCGGATATAAGAACAATTAGCCTCATAGAGTATGAATAAAGAGAATTAACCTCTCACAGTGGATTCCTAGATCAAAATAGAAGCTTCAAGACAAATCAAGCTTAAGGACTAGGAAAAATAAATTCCTCCCCCTTAACTCATGCAATCAGCAAAATGTAGTAGAAACTAATTCTACTTAGTCATCATCACACAACATGCATCATCACAAAAGATGTATATACTCCCCCTCAAAATAAGCACAATCACTCAACTCATAGATAGATAGGCAAGAGACATATACTACACATAATATTCCCCTTCAGATAATCAACAGGTAGATAGGAGTTAAACAGATAAGGAATAAAACAAAGCATACTTCATTCCCCCTGTCTTCATGGCAGATAACTATAGCAGAAAGCGTAGCAATCACAGAAATTATAGCAGGCATACATGCAATACACTTCAAAGGAATAATCTTCAACCTTCAAGAAACCAGACTACTAACTACTGATATTGTATCAGAATAATAAACTTCAAACTTCAACTTCAGTAGCACAACTAATAATACTCCCCTTCACTTCATGAACATATAAGCAGGAGACATGGTTAGAGGAACATAACCACATGGTGCATATTACAACCAAGTGCATAAGCAGATGCATAGAAAATCCAGAGCTTAACCCATAAAAGCAACATAACATCAGATGCAAGATGTCATAATTAACACATAAGATGAAGAGTCAACAGTATCCTTCGAGTCTTCCACCACCAAATCATCACCCCTGTCATCATGACCAATCAACTCTTCAGTTTCTAGAGTTTGAATAACACTATCCACCAAGAAATTCTTGTCATCCAGAACTTTACTCATAATCTTAAGATCATAAATCATCTGCTGTCTGTTGAGCCTAGCAGATTTGCCTTTTGCAAATGCTAGAGCAATAGCTGCAGCATGTGACTTGTCCAGAAACCTTGGATCTAAGGAATTGTATGACCCTCGTTGACTAGACTCATCAGATTGATTACATATCTCAGGATATTGATGCAGAATGATATCACAGATCAAGGTAAATAGGAATCTTTGTAGCATTAGATTTCCTATGAGTTGTAGTCTGATAAAAGATATATTCACCAACATTAAATACAGACTTTGTACCTACATCATAGATGAACTTACTCAACCCCCTTGAGACATCATTAGAATGGGTAGTTGGGACCCAATTAATAGCTGCAATCTTGTTCAGTATAGCATACTTGGTAGAGAGCTTAACAGCAGACAAGTTATTCTTCATAGGCCACTCCTTAACCAGATCACCTGTAAGGGTTTTGCAGATCTGATTCTGAGTCACCTCCAACTCAGCAACATCTTCAACACTCCTGCCTAGATATTCATTGATTATAGCAGGTGAAAATTTGACACATTTGCGACGCACATAAACCCGCCTATATTCAGGACTCATAGGGTCATCACCGTCAATTCTTATGTTCACAATGAATTCTCTGACCAGCTTCACATAGCACTTACCCAGCCCTTTAACAGTCTTCATTAACCCAGCAGCTTCAACAACAATCATGAGCTCTTGAATATTCAACAAATCAAGGTGTAGATTCCTCTCAACAGCTACCCTTCTTTCACGGATAAACTTCTTCATGGTGAAAAGACACATTGTCTAGAGGAACAAATGGTACACTCTTAGCTCTTTTCTTCCCTGTATCAACTGGCTTGTCAGATGTGCCAGCATCCTCTACAGCATCTTCTTCAACAACAAAGTCACTGTCATCAAATGACTCATGCTTTCTCTTCAGAACCTTCTTCTTAGGCTCAGCATTTGGAATGTGTTTGCTCTTTGTTCTGCCAGGGCCATACCTCACTGGCTTCAATCCATCAGCAGCTTTGGATTTCTTTGTTGACATTGGTGGTGGTGTAGGTTCTCTTTTAGATCTACTCCTTAACCTCCCAGCAATGCTAGGTCCAAGAGCCTTCTCCACCATTTTGTCCACAGCTGACAAAATCTCAACATCAGGTTCCTTGTTCTGTGAACTTGTTTGGTGATCAGACAGAGTGTGATCATCCACTTCTACTTCAGCACTCTTCATGCTCTCATCATTCTGAGAGACTTCAACAATATCACCAGACACAACATCATATGCATTATTTGCAGTGTCTGAGACATCAAATGCTCTAGCATCTGTTACAGCATCCACATTCTCAGGAAGGTTAGTACCTTCATGATACTCAGCCTTTTCAGAGGCAGCAGTAGTTATATCATCTTCCTGAGTTGTCTCCAGCACAACATTCTCCATGGCCTTAGTGTTAGCACCACCATCAACAACAACATCATCAGAATCATCTAATCCTAGGGTTTGAGATTCTTGTACTATCTCAATAGGAGAATCAATACCCTTTTATCCAAATCTTCTACATATAAGGATTCTATCATAGCATTGATTATGGAATTAAGGACTTTGTAAGCTATGCTATAAGTAGAGTAACTGAGAGTAAATATTTCAGAGGAGCAAATAATTAGAGAACTTGACATCTTCAAATTTCTTCCCACAGTCACTTATGATCCTTACAAACACATTTTCATTCTTTCTCTTTCCAAGACTTCCAACTTTCAAAGGACCCATCACATAAGCAATTACCTCTTTTATGATCATGATATAAGACGTTTTCTGGTCAGATGTTGCAGCATTATCTGAGACATGTGTCCCTTCATATATTCTACAGTGCAACTTGAGAGGAGATTCCCTCTTACTGGCAACATCAAAGCCGATCAAAATATCAAGATGCTGATCAGGAATAATACCACAGAGCAGCGTGGGAAATTCTATTAGCATCTTCACATTCAAACACTTAACATACTTTATGGTTTGATCAAGAACATAAGTGTAAAAGTCATAGAAGGTCTTAGTACCAACAATATAAAGAGACTTGTCCAGACCTGTAGCTATGTCAAAACTGTGAGAAGTGAACATCAAGTTGATAGCTCCATTCCTGTTCAAAATTGCATATTTCACCGTGAGCTTATTAGATGACAACTCGCCCTTCTTTGGCCAAACTTTGACCTGATTACCAGTGATGGTCTTGCATATGGCATTGTCATTAACCTCAATCTCAGCCTGAGGTGCTAATAATGCCTTGATAGATGAGAAGTTAACCTGTTTACTCTTTACATGGACTTTTATGTACCCCTTGCTAGAAAGATTATCACAATACTCAGGGATATTTATCAAGAATTCATTCATTCGGTCCTCATAACAGCTACCCAGCCATATTATAGTTCTCTTCAAAACAGCAAAATCAATGAGACCCATGATCTCCTTGTTCTTTAGCCCATCCTTGACTAGTTCTCTTTCCATGGTTGATCTCTTGGTGCTCACAAACTTCCATATCTGTATATTTTTAATGGCGTGGAGGAATACTTTGTCTATGCAAATATCAGGGACATTGAGGGGAATTTTCTTGTTGGTTGTCTTCTTATGTGCAGAAAACATAGATGTTGGAGCATCTTCTGCCACATCATGATTTGAGTCACTTGTAGGTGGACTCTTTCTCTTAAAACTTTTATTCCCAATTGACATGATAACATGAAGAATAATCTTGCTCCATCCTTTCTTATAATCCACACTAGCAGATTGCCTCATTACCATAGTAGGGGTTTTGGTAGATTGGCTTGTTGAGACAATAGCTTTACCACTTGGGTTCCTCAGCCTTTTAGTAATATCACTAGTAATCTTTGAAGTAGGCTGCTCAGGAGCCTCATGATTCTTCATATCAAAAGTATCTTGGTCTTCAATATCAAATTTATCCGTGTTAGGCTTACCAAGAAAGATAGACTTCTCATTATTAGAAGAATCACTAAATTTACCCACATCAAACTTGCATAGTCCAATTTCTTCTTCTTTAGAGTCATACTTATCAGACCAGGAAACATTTATACCTTTCTTTTGCTTCTTAAGATAGATAGCACATTCTAATTTGATGTCTCCATAACATTCACATTCATGACATTGTACACCTTTTTCTTGATTAGATTTTTCATCAAATGAAATGTCTTGAACATTAGGTCTTCTAATCAGCTTCTTCATAATTATATTCAACTCTCTTCCAAGAAGTACCTCATCATTTGATATACCTTGGACAATTTCAACATTTTGTCCAGATTGATCCAAGAATGTGTCAACATCTCGTGCAGCATCACACTCATGATTTGTTTTCTTGAGTGAATTGAGCTGAGTTTTAACAGATGCTTCAACATTCAACATAGCAGAGTGCTTGACATATGACCTTTGATTCCTTTCAATTCTCATTGACATGTTCTTGAATTCTCTTCCAAGAATTGAATAAGAAATACTTTCCTCAGTGTCCACAAAATATGTCCTATTAACCAATCCTCCTTCCTTGTCCATATTGCCAGAAAATACTTTCCCCTTGATCTCACTCTTTTAAAACCAGAACAGGTAGAGTGACCTGCTTTGATACCAATTGAAATTCCTGGCAATCAGTAGTAAGATGCTTTAGCAATTGCTACAGCATCTACGCACAAAACAGATAACATAAAATTTTTAAAGGACATAAACATAAATAACACAAGTGTTTGTTAACCCAGTTCGGCGCAACTGCCCTAGTCTGTGGGATACCAATCCAGGAAGGAAATCCACTAAGTAAAACGAATTCAAAGTCAAACTCCTCGTTTGCATTTCTCACTTCCTAACTACCCGTTTAAACTTCTACCTAGGAACTCCTAGATATGAGAACCTCTGCTCACTTCCTCTCAGTTTGAACACTTCCACGCAAACAACCTCTGGTTCACTGATCTTCGCACTGACATTAAGTTCAATACATAAACACTTAGATGAGAACACTCTCAAACAAAGAAACAAACTCCATACGTAAAGGCTTAAGAGCAATCGCACAATCAACAATACAAACACCCTACGTCCTTAACATGTATCAACGTGACACAAGAAAGGCTCACAAGTTCACTACTTAACATATAAAACAATGCACGCTTTAGTGAACACCAAAACAACCAACTCCGTACTTCATAGCTTAAGAGTGGTACACAAGAACAACCGACTCCGTACTTCACAGTTTAGGAGTGGTACACAAACAACTCCATACTTAAAAGCTTAGGAGTGCACACGTTAAAGCACAAGGCTTTAACCACGAAACCCTAAAACCCTAAAGACTACATCTTGTAAATATTGGCTTCGCTGCTGACTTTATGTTTTACACATGTATATATAGAGTCTTCAGCGCAGCTTTACTTGTTCCTTAAGAAAAGGAGTCTTCAAAAATATATCCAATAAAAATAAACCAAATCCTAAAATATAGGAATTATATTTTAAAATTAAATCTTCACATAAGAGATAACTTCTGACCCAAGGCGCGTTCTGTTATGCCAGCTATGCATGATAAAATATATTTTTAAAACAAATCTTTCCAAGATATATTTCAAAAATAAAAATGCGCGCGCGCCTAAGTTTCAGGGCTCAACATACTCAGATGCTTCAGCATGGTGTTTTAGAAAAAATGATGCCAATACAAAAACACCAACAATACCATTGCATATTTGGAAAATTGTCGAAAGAAACTTTTTGTAATACATACCTATCGTTCGTTATTTGAAGAAAATCTTTTGAGCAACATTTTAAGTTGTGAAGATCAAGAATAGAAGAAGAGGCAATATTTGCGACGACTTCAACCCAAATTTCATTCGGGAGTGATCGAGGCAAAACTTCTGGCCCATTCGTGCCTTCATTGATTTTATTTCTTTCATTGATGTCATGACTTGTTTCAGGCAACATCTCATTTGTTATTCTTGAAGCCATGATAATGTGAAAGAGAATAATGTGAAGGAGAAACTAAAAATTTAGAAACTAAAAGAAGGGTGTTATATGGTTTTTATGACAGATATGAGAATGAGAATATGGGTTGAAGAAGGTACATACATATATATATATATATATATATATATATATATATGTAGGACTCATTGAGTTTTTCATTGTGAAGAGTTATGAATGAATTCCAACCAATACTATGCCAAGTTGAATGGTCACCTTTATTCAACCGCTATTAATTACTACATCTGTACCAAAATATATACGTTTTGACCATATCACACAAATTAAGAAATGTAAGTAATGTTGCCTTGAAAAGAAAAATTATGAGTTAGTTTATAAAATTATCATTCATCAATGGTATGAGAAAGATAAATTGTATAATTGAAAGAAGAAAAAGAAATAAATAGTTAAGGTTATATTAGGAAAAAGAACATTAAATGCTTCATTGAAAATGTAACGTGACATATATTTTGGTACAGAAGGAGTATTGATTAACAAGTTAATTCGAATATGATTAATCACATTGCTTGGAATTACTATAAGTCCCTACTTGACTATTTTTGTTAGTAATGCAGATGAGTGCATTTTGCTATGGCAAGAAACACAGTGCCATTTGGGTTTGATGTTATTTTATGTTTAATGCTTGTATAAAAAAATCTTACAATTAATTCACATTTGAAACTAGAGTTTGTGGTTTCACTCAACCAGAAAAAGTAATCTATGATTCATACACTAAATTTAAAATGCGATTTGTTGATGAAAACGGAAATGACATACATCAATGTTAGATATAGATGATTTCCCACTAACTTACACCAATCATTCACCGAATAACAAACACAAACACAAACACAAACTATTATCAAATACAATTTGTCAAATTATTACATAAACATCAATAAATTTACTGAACATTAAATAAACTATAAAAAAACTTCAACTCGTAGTCCTACCTACAATCTTCACACAAACCAAGGTCATCGTCTTCATCATCCACTAACAACCATGCTCCTCTCTTCAATCTCCATCCAGAGCATGTTGTTTTTGATTTGCATACGGGAGATTGATTACGGACCAACATACCATTATTTTTCCACAAACATTGTGTTGCAGATTGCATTTTATGTCTGGCCTGCATAATACATCCAGACATGCGCAATGACTGCATATGTCCAATGCCTTCTTGTATGGATTTATTGTTATCAAAAGACAACAATATCATGCCATATGCATGTTTTGATGGTATGTGGCCACCCTCTGCAGCCATCTTTAAGTTCTCAAGACCGTTGCTATTTCCGTTTGGAAATTTGAAGTATTCACGTATACCTTCACTAAACAATGCTTCCAAATTTCCACTTTCCACACAATTTTTCAAAAATTTCAATGCATTTGCATTAGGATACCATTGCATATTTGGAAAATTGTCGAAAGAAACATTTTGTAATACATACCTTTCGTTCGTTATTTGAAGAAATTCTTTTGAGCAACATTTTAAGTTGTGAAGATCAAGAATAGAAGAAGAGGCAATATTTGCAATGAATTCAATCCAAATTTCATTCGGGAGTGACCGAGGAAAAATTTCTTGCCCATTCGTGCCTTCATTGATTTTATTTCTTTCATTGATGTCATGACTTGTTTCAGGCAACATCTCATTTGTTATTCTTGAAGCCATGATAATGTGAAAGAGAATAATGTGAAGGAGAAACTAAACGAAGGGTGTTATATTGTTTTTATGACAAATATGAGAATGAGAATATGGGTTGAAGAAGGTACATACATATATATATATATATATATATATATATATATATATATATATGTAGGACTCATTGAGTTTTTCATTGTGAAGAGTTATGAATGAATTCCAACCAATACTATGCCAAGTTGAATGGTCACCTTTATTCAACCGCTATTAATTACTACATCTGTACCAAAATATATACGTTTTGACCATATCACACAAATTAAGAAATGTAAGTAATGTTGCCTTGAAAAGAAAAATTATGAGTTAGTTTATAAAATTATCATTCATCAATGGTATGAGAAAGATAAATTGTATAATTGAAAGAAGAAAAAGAAATAAATAGTTAAGGTTATATTAGGAAAAAGAACATTAAATGCTTCATTGAAAATGTAACGTGACATATATTTTGGTACAGAAGGAGTATTGATTAACAAGTTAATTCGAATATGATTAATCACATTGCTTGGAATTACTATAAGTCCCTACTTGACTATTTTTGTTAGTAATGCAGATGAGTGCATTTTGCTATGGCAAGAAACACAGTGCCATTTGGGTTTGATGTTATTTTATGTTTAATGCTTGTATAAAAAAATCTTACAATTAATTCACATTTGAAACTAGAGTTTGTGGTTTCACTCAACCAGAAAAAGTAATCTATGATTCATACACTAAATTTAAAATGCGATTTGTTGATGAAAACGGAAATGACATACATCAATGTTAGATATAGATGATTTCCCACTAACTTACACCAATCATTCACCGAATAACAAACACAAACACAAACACAAACTATTATCAAATACAATTTGTCAAATTATTACATAAACATCAATAAATTTACTGAACATTAAATAAACTATAAAAAAACTTCAACTCGTAGTCCTACCTACAATCTTCACACAAACCAAGGTCATCGTCTTCATCATCCACTAACAACCATGCTCCTTGCTTCAATCTCCATCCAGAGCATGTTGTTTTTGATTTGCATACGGGAGATTGATTACGGACCAACATACCATTATTTTTCCACAAACATTGTGTTGCAGATTGCATTTTATGTCTGGCCTGCATAATACATCCAGACATGCGCAATGACTGCATATGTCCAATGCCTTCTTGTATGGATTTATTGTTATCAGAAGACAACAATATCATGCCATATGCATGTTTTGATGGTATGTGGCCACCCTCTGCAGCCATCTTTAAGTTCTCAAGACCGTTGCTATTTCCGTTTGGAAATTTGAAGTATTCACGTATACCTTCACTAAACAATGCTTCCAAATTTCCACTTTCCACACAATTTTTCAAAAATTTCAATGCATTTGCATTAGGATACCATTGCATATTTGGAAAATTGTCGAAAGAAACATTTTGTAATACATACATTTCGTTCGTTATTTGAAGAAATTCTTTTGAGCAACATTTTAAGTTGTGAAGATCAAGAATAGAAGAAGAGGCAATATTTGCAATGAATTCAATCCAAATTTCATTCGGGAGTGACCGAGGAAAAATTTCTTGCCCATTTGTGCCTTCATTGATTTTATTTCTTTCATTGATGTCATGACTTGTTTCAGGCAACATCTCATTTGTTATTCTTGAAGCCATGATAATGTGAAAGAGAATAATGTGAAGGAGAAACTAAAAATTTAGAAACTAAAAAAAGGGTGTTATATTGTTTTTATGACAGATATGAGAATGAGAATATGGGTTGAAGAAGGTACATACATACATATATATATATATATATATATATATATATATATATGTAGGACTCATTGAGTTTTTCATTGTGATGAATGAATTCCAACCAATACTATGCCAAATTGAACGGTCACCCATAATTCAACCGCTATTAATAACTACATCCGTACCAAAATATATACGTTTTGACCATATCACACAAATTAAGAAATGTAAGTAATGTTGCCTTGAAAAGAAAAATTATGAGTTAGTTTATAAAATTATCCTTCATCAATGGTATGAGAAAGATAAATTGTATAATTGAAAGAAGAAAAAGAAATAAATAGTTAAGGTTATATTAGGAAAAAGAACATTAAATGCTTCATTGGAAATGTAACGTGACCTATATTTTGGTACAGAAGGAGTATTGATTAACAAGTTAATTCGAATATGTTTAATCAAATTGGTTGGAATTACTATAAGTCCCTACTTGACTATTTTTGTTAGTAATGCAGATGAGTGCATTTTGCTATGGCAAGAAACACAGTGCCATTAGGGTTTGACGTTATTTTATGTTTAATGCTTGTTTAAAAAAATCTTACAATTAATTCACATTTGAAACTAGAGTTTGTAGTTTCACTCAACAAGAAAAAGTAATCTATGATTCATACACTAAATTTAAAATGCGATTTGCTGATGAAAACGGAAATGATATACATCAATGTTAGATATAGATGATTGCCCAGTAACTTACACCAATCATTCACCAAATAACAAGTACAAACACAAACTATTATCAAATACAATTTGTCAAATTATTACATAAACATCAATAAATTTACTGAACATTAAATAAACTATAAAAAAACTTCAACTCGTAGTCCCACCTACAATTTTCACACAAACCAAGGTCATCGTCTTCATCATCCACTAACAACCATGCTCCTTGCTTCAATCTCCATCTAGAGCATGTTGTTTTTGATTTGCATACGGGAGATTGATTACGGACCAACATACCATTATTTTTCCACAAACATTGTGTTGCAGATTGCATTTTATGTCTGGCCTGCATAATACATCCAGACATGCGCAATGACCGCATATGTCCAATGCCTTCTTGTATGGATTTATTATTATCGGAAGACAACAATATCATGCCATATGCATATTTTGATGGTATGTGGCCACCCTCTGCAGCCATCTTTATGTTCTCAAGACCGTTGCTATTTTCGTTTGGAAATTTGAAGTATTCACGTATACCTTCACTAAACAATGCTTCCAAATTTCCACTTTCCACACAATTTTTCAAAAATTTCAATGCATTTGCATTAGGATACCATTGCATATTTGGAAAATTGTCGAAAGAAACTTTTTGTAATACATACCTTTCGTTCGTTATTTGAAGAAATTCTTTTGAGCAACATTTTAAGTTGTGAAGATCAGGAATAGAAGAAGAGGCAATATTTGCGACGACTTCAACCCAAATTTCATTCGGGAGTGACCGAGGCAAAACTTCTGGCCCATTCGTGCCTTCATTGATTTTATTTCTTTCATTGATGTCATGACTTGTTTCAGGCAACATCTCATTTGTTATTCTTGAAGCCATGATAATGTGAAAGAGAATAATGTGAAGGAGAAACTAAAAATTTAGAAACTAAAAGAAGGGTGTTATATTGTTTTTATGACAGATATGAGAATGAGAATATGGGTTGAAGAAGGTACATACATACATATATATATATATATATATATATATATATGTAGGACTCATTGAGTTTTTCATTGTGATGAATGAATTCCAACCAATACTATGCCAAATTGAACGGTCACCATTATTCAACCGCTATTAATAACTACATCCGTACCAAAATATATACGTTTTGACCATATCACACAAATTAAGAAATGTAAGTAATGTTGCCTTGAAAAGAAAAATTATGAGTTAGTTTATAAAATTATCCTTCATCAATGGTATGAGAAAGATAAATTGTATAATTGAAAGAAGAAAAAGAAATAAATAGTTAAGGTTATATTAGGAAAAAGAACATTAAATGCTTCATTGGAAATGTAACGTGACCTATATTTTGGTACAGAAGGAGTATTGATTAACAAGTTAATTCGAATATGTTTAATCAAATTGGTTGGAATTACTATAAGTCCCTACTTGACTATTTTTGTTAGTAATGCAGATGAGTGCATTTTGCTATGGCAAGAAACACAGTGCCATTAGGGTTTGACGTTATTTTATGTTTAATGCTTGTTTAAAAAAATCTTACAATTAATTCACATTTGAAACTAGAGTTTGTGGTTTCACTCACCAAGAAAAAGTAATCTATGATTCATACACTAAATTTAAAATGCGATTTGCTGATGAAAACGGAAATGATATACATCAATGTTAGATATAGATGATTGCCCAGTAACTTACACCAATCATTAACTTACACCAATCATTCACCAAATAACAAATACAAACACAAACTATTATCAAATACAATTTGTCAAATTATTACATAAACATCAATAAATTTACTGAACATTAAATAAACTATAAAAAAACTTCAACTCGTAGTCCCACCTACAATCTTCACACAAACCAAGGTCATCGTCTTCATCATCCACTAACAACCATGCTCCTTGCTTCAATCTCCATCCAGAGCATGTTGTTTTTGATTTGCATACGGGAGATTGATTACGGACCAACATACCATTATTTTTCCACAAACATTGTGTTGCAGATTGCATTTTATGTCTGGCCTGCATAATACATCCAGACATTTGCAATGACCGCATATGTCCAATGCCTTCTTGTATGGATTTATTATTATCGGAAGACAACAATATCATGCCATATGCATATTTTGATGGTATGTGGCCACCCTCTGCAGCCATCTTTATGTTCTCAAGACCGTTGCTATTTTCGTTTGGAAATTTGAAGTATTCACGTATACCTTCACTAAACAATGCTTCCAAATTTCCACTTTCCACACAATTTTTCAAAAATTTCAATGCATTTGCATTAGGATACCATTGCATATTTGGAAAATTGTCGAAAGAAACTTTTTGTAATACATACCTTTCGTTCGTTATTTGAAGAAATTCTTTTGAGCAACATTTTAAGTTGTGAAGATCAGGAATAGAAGAAGAGGCAATATTTGCGACGACTTCAACCCAAATTTCATTCGGGAGTGACCGAGGCAAAACTTCTGGCCCATTCGTGCCTTCATTGATTTTATTTCTTTCATTGATGTCATGACTTGTTTCAGGCAACATCTCATTTGTTATTCTTGAAGCCATGATAATGTGAAGGAGAATTTAAAAATTTAGAAACTAAAAGAAGGGTGTTATATTGTTTTTATGACAGATATGAGAATGAGAATATGGGTTGAAGAAGGTACATACATACATACATATATATATATGTAGGACTCATTGAGTTTTTCATTGTGATGAATGAATTCCAACCAATACTATGCCAAATTGAACGGTCACCATTATTCAACCGCTATTAATAACTACATCTGTACCAAAATATATACGTTTTGACCATATCACACAAATTAAGAAATGTAAGTAATGTTGCCTTGAAAAGAAAAATTATGAGTTAGTTTATAAAATTATCCTTCATCAATGGTATGAGAAAGATAAATTGTATAATTGAAAGAAGAAAAAGAAATAAATAGTTAAGGTTATATTAGGAAAAAGAACATTAAATGCTTCATTGGAAATGTAACGTGACCTATATTTTGGTACAAAAGGAGTATTGATTAACAAGTTAATTCGAATATGTTTAATCAAATTGGTTGGAATTACTATAAGTCCCTACTTGACTATTTTTGTTAGTAATGCAGATGAGTGCATTTTGCTATGGCAAGAAACACAGTGCCATTAGGGTTTGACGTTATTTTATGTTTAATGCTTGTTTAAAAAAATCTTACAATTAATTCACATTTGAAACTAGAGTTTGTGGTTTCACTCAACAAGAAAAAGTAATCTATGATTCATACACTAAATTTAAAATGCGATTTGCTGATGAAAACGGAAATGATATACATCAATGTTAGATATAGATGATTGCCCAGTAACTTACACCAATCATTCACCAAATAACAAATACAAACACAAACTATTATCAAATACAATTTGTCAAATTATTACATAAACATCAATAAATTTACTGAACATTAAATAAACTATAAAAAAACTTCAACTCGTAGTCCCACCTACAATCTTCACACAAACCAAGGTCATCGTCTTCATCATCCACTAACAACCATGCTCCTTGCTTCAATCTCCATCCAGAGCATGTTGTTTTTGATTTGCATACGGGAGATTGATTACGGACCAACATACCATTATTTTTCCACAAACATTGTGTTGCAGATTGCATTTTATGTCTGGCCTGCATAATACATCCAGACATGCGCAATGACCGCATATGTCCAATGCCTTCTTGTATGGATTTATTATTATCGGAAGACAACAATATCATGCCATATGCATATTTTGATGGTATGTGGCCACCCTCTGCAGCCATCTTTATGTTCTCAAGACCGTTGCTATTTTCGTTTGGAAATTTGAAGTATTCACGTATACCTTCACTAAACAATGCTTCCAAATTTCCACTTTCCACACAATTTTTCAAAAATTTCAATGCATTTGCATTAGGATACCATTGCATATTTGGAAAATTGTCGAAAGAAACTTTTTGTATTACATACCTTTCGTTCGTTATTTGAAGAAATTCTTTTGAGCAACATTTTAAGTTGTGAAGATCAGGAATAGAAGAAGAGGCAATATTTGCGACGACTTCAACCCAAATTTCACACAGGAGTGACCGAGGAAAAACTTCTGGCCCATTCGTGCCTTCATTGATTTCATTTCTTTCATTGATGTCATGACTTGTTTCAGGCAACATCTCATTTGTTATTCTTGAAGCCATGATAATGTGAAAGAGAATAATGTGAAGGAGAAACTAAAAATTTAGAAACTAAAAGAAGGGTGTTATGTTGTTTTTATGACAGATATGAAAATGAGAATATGGGTTTAAGAGGGTACATACATATATATATATATATATATGTATATATGTAGGAATCATTGATCTTTTCATTGTGAAGAGTTATGAATGAACTCCAACCAATACTATGCCAAATTGAACGGTCACCATTATTCAACCGTTTTTCATTACTACATCCGTACCAAAATATATACGTTTTGACCATATTACACAAATTAAGAAATGTAAGTAATGTTGCATTGAAAAGTAAAATTATGAGTTAGTTTATAAAATTATCCTTCATCAATGGTATGAGAAAGATAAATTGTATAATTGAAAGAAGAAAAAGAAATAAATAGTTAAGGTTATATTAGGAAAAAGAACATTAAATGCTTCATTGGAAATGTAACGTGACATATATTTTGGTACAGAAGGAGTATTGATTAACAAGTTAATTCGAATATGATTAATCACATTGCTTGGAATTACTATAAGTCCCTACTTGACTATTTTTGTTAGTAATGCAGATGAGTGCATTTTGTTATGGCAAGAAACACAGTGCCATTTGGGTTTGAGGTTATTTTATGTTTAATGCTTGTATAAAAAAATCTTACAATTAATTCACATTTGAAACTAGAGTTTGTGGTTTCACTCAACAAGAAAAAGTAATCTATGATTCATACACTAAATTTAAAATGCGATTTGCTGATGAAAACGGAAATGATATACATCAATGTTAGATATAGATGATTGCCCAGTAACTTACACCAATCATTCACCAAATAACAAATACAAACACAAACTATTATCAAATACAATTTGTCAAATTATTACATAAACATCAATAAATTTACTGAACATTAAATAAACTATAAAAAAACTTCAACTCGTAGTCCCACCTACAATCTTCACACAAACCAAGGTCATCGTCTTCATCATCCACTAACAACCATGCTCCTTGCTTCAATCTCCATCTAGAGCATGTTGTTTTTGATTTGCATACGGGAGATTGATTACGGACCAACATACCATTATTTTTCCACAAACATTGTGTTGCAGATTGCATTTTATGTCTGGCCTGCATAATACATCCAGACATGCGCAATGACCGCATATGTCCAATGCCTTCTTGTATGGATTTATTATTATCGGAAGACAACAATATCATGCCATATGCATATTTTGATGGTATGTGGCCACCCTCTGCAGCCATCTTTATGTTCTCAAGACCGTTGCTATTTTCGTTTGGAAATTTGAAGTATTCACGTATACCTTCACTAAACAATGCTTCCAAATTTCCACTTTCCACACAATTTTTCAAAAATTTCAATGCATTTGCATTAGGATACCATTGCATATTTGGAAAATTGTCGAAAGAAACTTTTTGTAATACATACCTTTCGTTCGTTATTTGAAGAAATTCTTTTAAGCAAATTTTAAGTTGTGAAGATCAGGAATAGAAGAAGAGGCAATATTTGCGACGACTTCAACCCAAATTTCACTCGGGAGTGACCGAGGCAAAACTTCTGGCCCTTTCGTGCCTTCATTGATTTCATTTCTTATATTTGATGTCATGACTTGTTTCAGGCAACATCTTATTTGTTATTCTTGAAGTCATGATAATGTGAAAGAGAATAATGTGAAGGAGAAACTAAAAATTTAGAAACTAAAAGAAGGGTGTTATGTTGTTTTTATGACAGATATGAAAATGAGAATATGGGTCGAAGAGGTTACATATATATATATATATATGTAGGACTCATTGAGTTTTTCATTGTGAAGAGTTATGAATGAATTCCAACCAATACTATGCCAAATTAATGGTCACCATTATTCAACCGCTATTAATTACTACATCCGTACCAAAATATATACGTTTTGACCATATCACACAAATTAAGAAATGTAAGTAATGTTGCCTTGAAAAGAAAAATTATGAGTTAGTTTATAAAATTATCCTTCATCAATGGTATGAGAAAGATAAATTGTATAATTGAAAGAAGAAAAAGAAATAAATAGTTAAGGTTATATTAGGAAAAAGAACATTAAATGCTTCATTGGAAATGTAACGTGACATATATTTTGGTATAGAAGGAGTATTGATTAACAAGTTAATTCGAATATGATTAATCACATTGCTTGGAATTACTATAAGTCCCTACTTGACTATTTTTGTTAGTAATGCAGATGAGTGCATTTTGTTATGGCAAGAAACACAGTGCCATTTGGGTTTGACATTATTTTGTGTTTAATGCTTGTATAAAAAAATCTTATAATTAATTCACATTTGAAACTAGAGTTTGTGGTTTCACTCAACCAGAAAAAGTAATCTATGATTCATACACTAAATTTAAAATGCGATTTGTTGATGAAAACGGAAATGACATACATCAATGTTAGATATAGATGATTGCCCACTAACTTACACCAATCATTCACCGAATAACAAACACAAACTATTATCAAATACAATTTGTCAAATTATTACATAAACATCAATAAATTTACTGAACATTAAATAAACTATAAAAAAAACTTCAACTCGTAGTCCCACCTACAATCTTCACACAAACCAAGGTCATCGTCTTCATCATCCACTAACAACCATGCTCCTTGCTTCAATCTCCATCCAGAGCATGTTGTTTTTGATTTGCATACGGGAGATTGATTACGGACCAACATACCATTATTTTTCAACAAACATTGTGTTGCAGATTGCATTTTATGTCTGGCCTGCATAATACATCCAAACATGCGCAATGAACGCATATGTCCAATGCCTTCTTGTATGGATTTATTGTTATCAAAAGACAACAATATCATGCCATATGCATATTTTGATGGTATGTGGCCACCCTCTGCAGCCATCTTTTAGTTCTCAAGACCGTTGCTATTTCCGTTTGGAAATTTGAAGTATTCACGTATACCTTCACTAAACAATGCTTCCAAATTTCCACTTTCCACACAATTTTTCAAAAATTTCAATGCATTTGCATTAGGATACCATTGCATATTTGGAAAATTGTCGAAAGAAACTTTTTGTAATACATACCTTTCGTTCGTTATTTGAAGAAATTCTTTTGAGCAACATTTTAAGTTGTGAAGATCAGGAATAGAAGAAGAGGCAATATTTGCGACGACTTCAACCCAAATTTCATTCGGGAGTGACCGAGGCAAAACTTCTGGCCCATTCGTGCCTTCATTGATTTTATTTCTTTCATTGATGTCATGACTTGTTTCAGGCAACATCTCATTTGTTATTCTTGAAGCCATGATAATGTGAAAGAGAATAATGTGAAGGAGAAACTAAAAATTTAGAAACTAAAAAAAGGGTGTTATATTGTTTTTATGACAGATATGAGAATGAGAATATGGGTTGAAGAAGGTACATACATACATATATATATATATATATATATATATGTAGGACTCATTGAGTTTTTCATTGTGATGAATGAATTCCAACCAATACTATGCCAAATTGAACGGTCACCCATAATTCAACCGCTATTAATAACTACATCCGTACCAAAATATATACGTTTTGACCATATCACACAAATTAAGAAATGTAAGTAATGTTGCCTTGAAAAGAAAAATTATGAGTTAGTTTATAAAATTATCCTTCATCAATGGTATGAGAAAGATAAATTGTATAATTGAAAGAAGAAAAAGAAATAAATAGTTAAGGTTATATTAGGAAAAAGAACATTAAATGCTTCATTGGAAATGTAACGTGACCTATATTTTGGTACAGAAGGAGTATTGATTAACAAGTTAATTCGAATATGTTTAATCAAATTGGTTGGAATTACTATAAGTCCCTACTTGACTATTTTTGTTAGTAATGCAGATGAGTGCATTTTGCTATGGCAAGAAACACAGTGCCATTAGGGTTTGACGTTATTTTATGTTTAATGCTTGTTTAAAAAAATCTTACAATTAATTCACATTTGAAACTAGAGTTTGTAGTTTCACTCAACAAGAAAAAGTAATCTATGATTCATACACTAAATTTAAAATGCGATTTGCTGATGAAAACGGAAATGATATACATCAATGTTAGATATAGATGATTGCCCAGTAACTTACACCAATCATTCACCAAATAACAAGTACAAACACAAACTATTATCAAATACAATTTGTCAAATTATTACATAAACATCAATAAATTTACTGAACATTAAATAAACTATAAAAAAACTTCAACTCGTAGTCCCACCTACAATTTTCACACAAACCAAGGTCATCGTCTTCATCATCCACTAACAACCATGCTCCTTGCTTCAATCTCCATCTAGAGCATGTTGTTTTTGATTTGCATACGGGAGATTGATTACGGACCAACATACCATTATTTTTCCACAAACATTGTGTTGCAGATTGCATTTTATGTCTGGCCTGCATAATACATCCAGACATGCGCAATGACCGCATATGTCCAATGCCTTCTTGTATGGATTTATTATTATCGGAAGACAACAATATCATGCCATATGCATATTTTGATGGTATGTGGCCACCCTCTGCAGCCATCTTTATGTTCTCAAGACCGTTGCTATTTTCGTTTGGAAATTTGAAGTATTCACGTATACCTTCACTAAACAATGCTTCCAAATTTCCACTTTCCACACAATTTTTCAAAAATTTCAATGCATTTGCATTAGGATACCATTGCATATTTGGAAAATTGTCGAAAGAAACTTTTTGTAATACATACCTTTCGTTCGTTATTTGAAGAAATTCTTTTGAGCAACATTTTAAGTTGTGAAGATCAGGAATAGAAGAAGAGGCAATATTTGCGACGACTTCAACCCAAATTTCATTCGGGAGTGACCGAGGCAAAACTTCTGGCCCATTCGTGCCTTCATTGATTTTATTTCTTTCATTGATGTCATGACTTGTTTCAGGCAACATCTCATTTGTTATTCTTGAAGCCATGATAATGTGAAAGAGAATAATGTGAAGGAGAAACTAAAAATTTAGAAACTAAAAGAAGGGTGTTATATTGTTTTTATGACAGATATGAGAATGAGAATATGGGTTGAAGAAGGTACATACATACATATATATATATATATATATATATATGTAGGACTCATTGAGTTTTTCATTGTGATGAATGAATTCCAACCAATACTATGCCAAATTGAACGGTCACCATTATTCAACCGCTATTAATAACTACATCCGTACCAAAATATATACGTTTTGACCATATCACACAAATTAAGAAATGTAAGTAATGTTGCCTTGAAAAGAAAAATTATGAGTTAGTTTATAAAATTATCCTTCATCAATGGTATGAGAAAGATAAATTGTATAATTGAAAGAAGAAAAAGAAATAAATAGTTAAGGTTATATTAGGAAAAAGAACATTAAATGCTTCATTGGAAATGTAACGTGACCTATATTTTGGTACAGAAGGAGTATTGATTAACAAGTTAATTCGAATATGTTTAATCAAATTGGTTGGAATTACTATAAGTCCCTACTTGACTATTTTTGTTAGTAATGCAGATGAGTGCATTTTGCTATGGCAAGAAACACAGTGCCATTAGGGTTTGACGTTATTTTATGTTTAATGCTTGTTTAAAAAAATCTTACAATTAATTCACATTTGAAACTAGAGTTTGTGGTTTCACTCACCAAGAAAAAGTAATCTATGATTCATACACTAAATTTAAAATGCGATTTGCTGATGAAAACGGAAATGATATACATCAATGTTAGATATAGATGATTGCCCAGTAACTTACACCAATCATTAACTTACACCAATCATTCACCAAATAACAAATACAAACACAAACTATTATCAAATACAATTTGTCAAATTATTACATAAACATCAATAAATTTACTGAACATTAAATAAACTATAAAAAAACTTCAACTCGTAGTCCCACCTACAATCTTCACACAAACCAAGGTCATCGTCTTCATCATCCACTAACAACCATGCTCCTTGCTTCAATCTCCATCCAGAGCATGTTGTTTTTGATTTGCATACGGGAGATTGATTACGGACCAACATACCATTATTTTTCCACAAACATTGTGTTGCAGATTGCATTTTATGTCTGGCCTGCATAATACATCCAGACATTTGCAATGACCGCATATGTCCAATGCCTTCTTGTATGGATTTATTATTATCGGAAGACAACAATATCATGCCATATGCATATTTTGATGGTATGTGGCCACCCTCTGCAGCCATCTTTATGTTCTCAAGACCGTTGCTATTTTCGTTTGGAAATTTGAAGTATTCACGTATACCTTCACTAAACAATGCTTCCAAATTTCCACTTTCCACACAATTTTTCAAAAATTTCAATGCATTTGCATTAGGATACCATTGCATATTTGGAAAATTGTCGAAAGAAACTTTTTGTAATACATACCTTTCGTTCGTTATTTGAAGAAATTCTTTTGAGCAACATTTTAAGTTGTGAAGATCAGGAATAGAAGAAGAGGCAATATTTGCGACGACTTCAACCCAAATTTCATTCGGGAGTGACCGAGGCAAAACTTCTGGCCCATTCGTGCCTTCATTGATTTTATTTCTTTCATTGATGTCATGACTTGTTTCAGGCAACATCTCATTTGTTATTCTTGAAGCCATGATAATGTGAAGGAGAATTTAAAAATTTAGAAACTAAAAGAAGGGTGTTATATTGTTTTTATGACAGATATGAGAATGAGAATATGGGTTGAAGAAGGTACATACATACATACATATATATATATATATATATATATATATATGTAGGACTCATTGAGTTTTTCATTGTGATGAATGAATTCCAACCAATACTATGCCAAATTGAACGGTCACCATTATTCAACCGCTATTAATAACTACATCTGTACCAAAATATATACGTTTTGACCATATCACACAAATTAAGAAATGTAAGTAATGTTGCCTTGAAAAGAAAAATTATGAGTTAGTTTATAAAATTATCCTTCATCAATGGTATGAGAAAGATAAATTGTATAATTGAAAGAAGAAAAAGAAATAAATAGTTAAGGTTATATTAGGAAAAAGAACATTAAATGCTTCATTGGAAATGTAACGTGACCTATATTTTGGTACAAAAGGAGTATTGATTAACAAGTTAATTCGAATATGTTTAATCAAATTGGTTGGAATTACTATAAGTCCCTACTTGACTATTTTTGTTAGTAATGCAGATGAGTGCATTTTGCTATGGCAAGAAACACAGTGCCATTAGGGTTTGACGTTATTTTATGTTTAATGCTTGTATAAAAAAATCTTACAATTAATTCACATTTGAAACTAGAGTTTGTGGTTTCACTCAACAAGAAAAAGTAATCTATGATTCATACACTAAATTTAAAATGCGATTTGCTGATGAAAACGGAAATGATATACATCAATGTTAGATATAGATGATTGCCCAGTAACTTACACCAATCATTCACCAAATAACAAATACAAACACAAACTATTATCAAATACAATTTGTCAAATTATTACATAAACATCAATAAATTTACTGAACATTAAATAAACTATAAAAAAACTTCAACTCGTAGTCCCACCTACAATCTTCACACAAACCAAGGTCATCGTCTTCATCATCCACTAACAACCATGCTCCTTGCTTCAATCTCCATCCAGAGCATGTTGTTTTTGATTTGCATACGGGAGATTGATTACGGACCAACATACCATTATTTTTCCACAAACATTGTGTTGCAGATTGCATTTTATGTCTGGCCTGCATAATACATCCAGACATGCGCAATGACCGCATATGTCCAATGCCTTCTTGTATGGATTTATTATTATCGGAAGACAACAATATCATGCCATATGCATATTTTGATGGTATGTGGCCACCCTCTGCAGCCATCTTTATGTTCTCAAGACCGTTGCTATTTTCGTTTGGAAATTTGAAGTATTCACGTATACCTTCACTAAACAATGCTTCCAAATTTCCACTTTCCACACAATTTTTCAAAAATTTCAATGCATTTGCATTAGGATACCATTGCATATTTGGAAAATTGTCGAAAGAAACTTTTTGTATTACATACCTTTCGTTCGTTATTTGAAGAAATTCTTTTGAGCAACATTTTAAGTTGTGAAGATCAGGAATAGAAGAAGAGGCAATATTTGCGACGACTTCAACCCAAATTTCACACAGGAGTGACCGAGGAAAAACTTCTGGCCCATTCGTGCCTTCATTGATTTCATTTCTTTCATTGATGTCATGACTTGTTTCAGGCAACATCTCATTTGTTATTCTTGAAGCCATGATAATGTGAAAGAGAATAATGTGAAGGAGAAACTAAAAATTTAGAAACTAAAAGAAGGGTGTTATGTTGTTTTTATGACAGATATGAAAATGAGAATATGGGTTTAAGAGGGTACATACATATATATATATATATATATGTATATATGTAGGAATCATTGATCTTTTCATTGTGAAGAGTTATGAATGAACTCCAACCAATACTATGCCAAATTGAACGGTCACCATTATTCAACCGTTTTTCATTACTACATCCGTACCAAAATATATACGTTTTGACCATATTACACAAATTAAGAAATGTAAGTAATGTTGCATTGAAAAGTAAAATTATGAGTTAGTTTATAAAATTATCCTTCATCAATGGTATGAGAAAGATAAATTGTATAATTGAAAGAAGAAAAAGAAATAAATAGTTAAGGTTATATTAGGAAAAAGAACATTAAATGCTTCATTGGAAATGTAACGTGACATATATTTTGGTACAGAAGGAGTATTGATTAACAAGTTAATTCGAATATGATTAATCACATTGCTTGGAATTACTATAAGTCCCTACTTGACTATTTTTGTTAGTAATGCAGATGAGTGCATTTTGTTATGGCAAGAAACACAGTGCCATTTGGGTTTGAGGTTATTTTATGTTTAATGCTTGTATAAAAAAATCTTACAATTAATTCACATTTGAAACTAGAGTTTGTGGTTTCACTCAACAAGAAAAAGTAATCTATGATTCATACACTAAATTTAAAATGCGATTTGCTGATGAAAACGGAAATGATATACATCAATGTTAGATATAGATGATTGCCCAGTAACTTACACCAATCATTCACCAAATAACAAATACAAACACAAACTATTATCAAATACAATTTGTCAAATTATTACATAAACATCAATAAATTTACTGAACATTAAATAAACTATAAAAAAACTTCAACTCGTAGTCCCACCTACAATCTTCACACAAACCAAGGTCATCGTCTTCATCATCCACTAACAACCATGCTCCTTGCTTCAATCTCCATCTAGAGCATGTTGTTTTTGATTTGCATACGGGAGATTGATTACGGACCAACATACCATTATTTTTCCACAAACATTGTGTTGCAGATTGCATTTTATGTCTGGCCTGCATAATACATCCAGACATGCGCAATGACCGCATATGTCCAATGCCTTCTTGTATGGATTTATTATTATCGGAAGACAACAATATCATGCCATATGCATATTTTGATGGTATGTGGCCACCCTCTGCAGCCATCTTTATGTTCTCAAGACCGTTGCTATTTTCGTTTGGAAATTTGAAGTATTCACGTATACCTTCACTAAACAATGCTTCCAAATTTCCACTTTCCACACAATTTTTCAAAAATTTCAATGCATTTGCATTAGGATACCATTGCATATTTGGAAAATTGTCGAAAGAAACTTTTTGTAATACATACCTTTCGTTCGTTATTTGAAGAAATTCTTTTAAGCAAATTTTAAGTTGTGAAGATCAGGAATAGAAGAAGAGGCAATATTTGCGACGACTTCAACCCAAATTTCACTCGGGAGTGACCGAGGCAAAACTTCTGGCCCTTTCGTGCCTTCATTGATTTCATTTCTTATATTTGATGTCATGACTTGTTTCAGGCAACATCTTATTTGTTATTCTTGAAGTCATGATAATGTGAAAGAGAATAATGTGAAGGAGAAACTAAAAATTTAGAAACTAAAAGAAGGGTGTTATGTTGTTTTTATGACAGATATGAAAATGAGAATATGGGTCGAAGAGGTTACATATATATATATATATATGTAGGACTCATTGAGTTTTTCATTGTGAAGAGTTATGAATGAATTCCAACCAATACTATGCCAAATTAATGGTCACCATTATTCAACCGCTATTAATTACTACATCCGTACCAAAATATATACGTTTTGACCATATCACACAAATTAAGAAATGTAAGTAATGTTGCCTTGAAAAGAAAAATTATGAGTTAGTTTATAAAATTATCCTTCATCAATGGTATGAGAAAGATAAATTGTATAATTGAAAGAAGAAAAAGAAATAAATAGTTAAGGTTATATTAGGAAAAAGAACATTAAATGCTTCATTGGAAATGTAACGTGACATATATTTTGGTATAGAAGGAGTATTGATTAACAAGTTAATTCGAATATGATTAATCACATTGCTTGGAATTACTATAAGTCCCTACTTGACTATTTTTGTTAGTAATGCAGATGAGTGCATTTTGTTATGGCAAGAAACACAGTGCCATTTGGGTTTGACATTATTTTGTGTTTAATGCTTGTATAAAAAAATCTTATAATTAATTCACATTTGAAACTAGAGTTTGTGGTTTCACTCAACCAGAAAAAGTAATCTATGATTCATACACTAAATTTAAAATGCGATTTGTTGATGAAAACGGAAATGACATACATCAATGTTAGATATAGATGATTGCCCACTAACTTACACCAATCATTCACCGAATAACAAACACAAACTATTATCAAATACAATTTGTCAAATTATTACATAAACATCAATAAATTTACTGAACATTAAATAAACTATAAAAAAAACTTCAACTCGTAGTCCCACCTACAATCTTCACACAAACCAAGGTCATCGTCTTCATCATCCACTAACAACCATGCTCCTTGCTTCAATCTCCATCCAGAGCATGTTGTTTTTGATTTGCATACGGGAGATTGATTACGGACCAACATACCATTATTTTTCAACAAACATTGTGTTGCAGATTGCATTTTATGTCTGGCCTGCATAATACATCCAAACATGCGCAATGAACGCATATGTCCAATGCCTTCTTGTATGGATTTATTGTTATCAAAAGACAACAATATCATGCCATATGCATATTTTGATGGTATGTGGCCACCCTCTGCAGCCATCTTTTAGTTCTCAAGACCGTTGCTATTTCCGTTTGGAAATTTGAAGTATTCACGTATACCTTCACTAAACAATGCTTCCAAATTTCCACTTTCCACACAATTTTTCAAAAATTTCAATGCATTTGCATTAGGATACCATTGCATATTTGGAAAATTGTCGAAAGAAACTTTTTGTAATACATACCTTTCGTTCGTTATTTAAAGAAAATTTTTTGAGCAACATTTTAAGTTGTGAAGGTTAGGAAAAGAAGAAGAGGTAATATTTGCGACGACTTCAACCCAAATTTCACTCGGGAGTGACCGAGGCAAAACTTCTGGCCCTTTCGTGCCTTCATTGATTTCATTTCTTATATTTGATGTCATGACTTGTTTCAGGCAACATCTTATTTGTTATTCTTGAAGTCATGATAATGTGAAAGAGAATAATGTGAAGGAGAAACTAAAAATTTAGAAACTAAAAGAAGGGTGTTATGTTGTTTTTATGACAGATATGAAAATGAGAATATGGGTCAAAGAGGTTACATATATATATATATATATGTAGGACTCATTGAGTTTTTCATTGTGAAGAGTTATGAATGAATTCCAACCAATACTATGCCAAACTGAACGGTCACCATTATTAAACCGCTATTAATTACTACATCCGTACCAAAATATATACGTTTTGACCATATCACACAAATTAAGAAATGTAAGTAATGTTGCCTTGAAAAGAAAAATTATGAGTTAGTTTATAAAATTATCCTTCATCAATAGTATGCGAGAAAGTTAAATTGTATAATTGAAATAAGAAAAAAGAAATAAATAGTTGAGGTTATATTAGGAAAAAGAACATTAAATGCTTCATTGGAAATGTAACGTGACATATACATTGGTACAGAAGGAGTATTGATTAACAAGTTAATTCGAATATGAATAATCACATTGCTTGGAATTACTATAAGTCCCTACTTGACTATTTTTGTAAGTAATACAGATGAGTGCATTTTGCCATGGCAAGAAACACAGTGCCATTTGGGTTTGACGTTATTTTATGTTTAATGCTTGTATAAAAAAATCTTACAATTAATTCACATTTGAAACTAAAGTTTGTGGTTTCACTCAACAAGAAAAAGTAATCTATGATTCATACACTAAATTTAAAATGCGATTTGTTGATGAAAACGGAAATGACATACATCAATGTTAGATATAGATGATTGCCCACTAACTTACACCAATCATTCACCGAATAACAAACACAAACTATTATCAAATACAATTTGTCAAATTATTACATAAACATCAATAAATTTACTGAACATTAAATAAACTATAAAAAAAACTTCAACTCGTAGTCCCACCTACAATCTTCACACAAACCAAGGTCATCGTCTTCATCATCCACTAACAACCATGCTCCTTGCTTCAATCTCCATCCAGAGCATGTTGTTTTTGATTTGCATACGGGAGATTGATTACGGACCAACATACCATTATTTTTCAACAAACATTGTGTTGCAGATTGCATTTTATGTCTGGCCTGCATAATACATCCAGACATGCGCAATGACCGCATATGTCGAATGCCTTCTTGTATGGATTTATTGTTATTAGAAGACAACAATATCATGCCATATGCATATTTTGATGGTATGTGACCACCCTCTGCAGCCATCTTTAAGTTCTCAAGACCGTTGCTATTTCCGTTTGGAAATTTGAAGTATTCACGTATACCTTCACTAAACAATGCTTCCAAATTTCCATTTTCCACACAATTTTTCAAAAATTTCAATGCATTTGCATTAGGATACCATTGCATATTTGGAAAATTGTCGAAAGAAACTTTTTGTAATACATACCTTTCGTTCGTTATTTGAAGAAAATCTTTTGAGCAACATTTTAAGTTGTGAAGATCAGGAATAGAAGAAGAGGCAATATTTGCGACGACTTCAACCTAATTTTCATTCGGGAGTGACCGAGGAAAAACTTCTGGCCCATTTGTGCCTTCATTGATTTTTTTTCTTTCATTGATGTCATGACTTGTTTCAGGCAACATCTCATTTGTTATTCTTGAAGCCATGATAATGTGAAAGAGAATAATGTGAAGGAGAAACTAAAAATTTAGAAACTAAAAGAAGGGTGTTATATTGTTTTTATGACAAATATAAGAATGAGAATATGGGTTGAAGAAGGTACATACATATATATACATATATATATATATATATATATATATATGTAGGACTCATTGAGTTTTTCATTGTGAAGAGTTATGAATGAATTGCAACCAATACTATGCCAAATTAATGGTCACCATTATTCACACGCTATTAATTACTACATCCGTACCAAAATATATACGTTTTGACCATATCACACAAATTAAGAAATGTAAGTAATGTTGCCTTGAAAAGAAAAATTATGAGTTAGTTTATAAAATTATCCTTCATCAATGGTATGAGAAAGATAAATTGTATAATTGAAAGAAGAAAAAGAAATAAATAGTTAAGGTTATATTAGGAAAAAGAACATTAAATGCTTCATTGGAAATGTAACGTGACATATATTTTGGTATAGAAGGAGTATTGATTAACAAGTTAATTCGAATATGATTAATCACATTGCTTGGAATTACTATAAGTCCCTACTTGACTATTTTTGTTAGTAATGCAGATGAGTGCATTTTGCTATGGCAAGAAACACAGTGCCATTTGGGTTTGACATTATTTTATGTTTAATGCTTGTATAAAAAAATCTTATAATTAATTCACATTTGAAACTAGAGTTTGTGGTTTCACTCAACCAGAAAAAGTAATCTATGATTCATACACTAAATTTAAAATGCGATTTGTTGATGAAAACGGAAATGACATACATCAATGTTAGATATAGATGATTGCCCACTAACTTACACCAATCATTCACCGAATAACAAACACAAACTATTATCAAATACAATTTGTCAAATTATTACATAAACATCAATAAATTTACTGAACATTAAATAAACTATAAAAAAACTTCAACTCGTAGTCCCACCTACAATCTTCACACAAACCAAGGTCATCGTCTTCATCATCCACTAACAACCATGCTCCTTGCTTCAATCTCCATCCAGAGCATGTTGTTTTTGATTTGCATACGGGAGATTGATTACGGACCAACATACCATTATTTTTCCACAAACATTGTGTTGCAGATTGCATTTTATGTCTGGCCTGCATAATACATCCAAACATGCGCAATGACCGCATATGTCCAATGCCTTCTTGTATGGATTTATTGTTATCAAAAGACAACAATATCATGCCATATGCATATTTTGATGGTATGTGGCCATCCTCTGCAGCCATCTTTAAGTTCTCAAGACCGTTGCTATTTCCGTTTGGAAATTTGAAGTATTCACGTATACCTTTACTAAACAATGCTTCCAAATTTCCACTTTCCACACAATTTTTCAAAAATTTCAATGCATTTGCATTAGGATACCTGAAATTCCTGGCAATCAGTAGTAAGATGCTTTAGCAATTGCTACAGCATCTACGCACAGAACAGATAACATAAAACTTTTAAAGGACATAAACATAAATAACACAAGTGTTTGTTAACCCAGTTCGGCGCAACTGCCCTAGTCTGGGGCATACCAATCCAGGAAGGAAATCCACTAAGTAAAACGAATTCAAAGTCAAACTCCTCGTTTGCACTTCTCACTTCCTAACTACCCATTTAGACTTCTACCTAGGAACTCCTAGAACTGAGAACCTCTGCTCACTTCCTCTCAGTTTGAAGACTTCCACGCAAACAACCTCTGGTTCACTGATCTTCGCACTGACATTAAGTTCAATACATAAACACTTAGATGAGAACACTCTCAAACAAAGAAACAAACTCCGTACCTAAAGGCTTAAGAGCAATCTCACAATCAACAATACAAACACCCTACGTCCTTAACATGTATCAACGTGATACAAGAAAGGCTCACAAGTTCACTACTTAACATATAAAACAATGCACGCTTTAGTGAACACCAAAACAACCAACTCCGTACTTCATAGCTTAAGAGTGGTACACAAGAACAACTGACTCCGTACTTCACAGTTTAGGAGTGGTACACAAACAACTCCATACTTAAAAGCTTAGGAGTGCACACGTTAAAGCACAAGGCTTTAACCACGAAACCCTAAAACCCTAAAGACTACATCTTGTAAATATTGGCTTCGGTGCTGACTTTATGTTTTACACATGTATATATAGAGTCTTCAGCGCAGCTTTACTTGTTCCTTAAGAAAAGGAGTCTTCAAAAATATATCCAATAAAAATAAACCAAATCCTAAAATATAGAAATTATATTTTAAAATTAAATCTTCACATAAGAGATAACTTCTGACCCAAGGCACGTTTTGTTATGCCAGCTATGCATGATAAAATATATTTTTAAAACAAATCTTTCCAAGATATATTTCAAAAATAAAAACCCGCGCGCGCCTAGGCTTCAGGGCTCAACATACTCAGATGCTTCAGCATGTCCTAGAGCATTTGGTCCAACATCTGGCTAGTTAGTGTTTTAGCAAAAATGATGTCAATACAAAAACACCAACAATCTCCCCCTTTGGCAAATTTTTGGCTAAAACAATCTTGAGCCATATGTGAAAGCCAGAGAGATATACATAGCACACTCCTTCTAATCAATCAAAACATAGCAACTTTGAAGGAGAACAAGCAACATCTTCACATAGTAGATTTCCAATAATATTGCATAAAGATAAGCTTGAACACACAAACATCAGAGGCATACAGCAGCGGATGACAGAAAATAGCCTCACACAGAAAAACATCCGAGAAGATATACTTCATCACAGACAGTGCTTCACACAAAACTGAATGCTTCAACATCTGATATAACATTATCATGCAAGCATAAGCGTAACACTTTCCTTCAACATCAGCACTCCCCCTGAGAACAATACCTCATGCATATCATAAAGAAACAACTCTCCTCCTAAATGCATGGCAGAGCAACATACACTACTCCATAGCACCATATAGAAAGATAGGTCAGCATCAAGTAGAACCTCAGGCATATCAGCCATATCTGCCAGTATCAGCTAACTTCTCCCCCTTTTTAGCCACAAATATTGCCAAACTTCATATGAGAATTTGAAATAGAGTTATACCAGTGCTCCAGAAATTAGTCGTCCATCATGCAATCATTCACATACTATTGTAGAGTTAACAACAGTTTAAATGACAAGACTAATGAAGATTCTGGAAGAATCATACATATCAATATTATCTAGAAGAAATTTCAACACCAGAATCTTAGACAAAAGTCAATTTTGACCAACATGCATAATAGAATAATCTTCAAATCAACATCAATACACAACTAAGAAGATAGGACATTACTTGAATGCTTTGGCCAACAATATATCAGAGGCATGCACAGCGGATATAAGAACAATTAGCCTCATAGAGTATGAATAAAGAGAATTAACCTCTCACAGTGGATTCCTAGATCAAAATAGAAGCTTCAAGACAAATCAAGCTTAAGGACTAGGAAAAATAAATTCCTCCCCCTTAACTCATGCAATCAGCAAAATGTAGTAGAAACTAATTCTACTTAGTCATCATCACACAACATGCATCATCACAAAAGATGTATATACTCCCCCTCAAAATAAGCACAATCACTCAACTCATAGATAGATAGGCAAGAGACATATACTACACATAATATTCCCCTTCAGATAATCAACAGGTAGATAGGAGTTAAACAGATAAGGAATAAAACAAAGCATACTTCATTCCCCCTGTCTTCATGGCAGATAACTATAGCAGAAAGCGTAGCAATCACAGAAATTATAGCAGGCATACATGCAATACACTTCAAAGGAATAATCTTCAACCTTCAAGAAACCAGACTACTAACTACTGATATTGTATCAGAATAATAAACTTCAAACTTCAACTTCAGTAGCACAACTAATAATACTCCCCTTCACTTCATGAACATATAAGCAGGAGACATGGTTAGAGGAACATAACCACATGGTGCATATTACAACCAAGTGCATAAGCAGATGCATAGAAAATCCAGAGCTTAACCCATAAAAGCAACATAACATCAGATGCAAGATGTCATAATTAACACATAAGATGAAGAGTCAACAGTATCCTTCGAGTCTTCCACCACCAAATCATCACCCCTGTCATCATGACCAATCAACTCTTCAGTTTCTAGAGTTTGAATAACACTATCCACCAAGAAATTCTTGTCATCCATAACTTTACTCATAATCTTAAGATCATAAATCATCTGCTGTCTGTTGAGCCTAGCAGATTTGCCTTTTGCAAATGCTAGAGCAATAGCTGCAGCATGTGACTTGTCCAGAAACCTTGGATCTAAGGAATTGTATGACCCTCGTTGACTAGACTCATCAGATTGATTACATATCTCAGGATATTGATGCAGAATGATATCACAGATCAAGGTAAATAGGAATCTTTGTAGCATTAGATTTCCTATGAGTTGTAGTCTGATAAAAGATATATTCACCAACATTAAATACAGACTTTGTACCTACATCATAGATGAACTTACTCAACCCCCTTGAGACATCATTAGAATGGGTAGTTGGGACCCAATTAATAGCTGCAATCTTGTTCAGTATAGCATACTTGGTAGAGAGCTTAACAGCAGACAAGTTATTCTTCATAGGCCACTCCTTAACCAGATCACCTGTAAGGGTTTTGCAGATCTGATTCTGAGTCACCTCCAACTCAGCAACATCTTCAACACTCCTGCCTAGATATTCATTGATTATAGCAGGTGAAAATTTGACACATTTGCGACGCACATAAACCCGCCTATATTCAGGACTCATAGGGTCATCACCGTCAGTTCTTATGTTCACAATGAATTCTCTGACCAGCTTCACATAGCACTTACCCAGCCCTTTAACAGTCTTCATTAACCCGGCAGCTTCAACAACAATCATGAGCTCTTGAATATTCAACAAATCAAGGTGTAGATTCCTCTCAACAGCTACCCTTCTTTCACGGATAAACTTCTTCATGGTGAAAAGACACATTGTCTAGAGGAACAAATGGTACACTCTTAGCTCTTTTCTTCCCTGTATCAACTGGCTTGTCAGATGTGCCAGCATCCTCTACAGCATCTTCTTCAACAACAAAGTCACTGTCATCAAATGACTCATGCTTTCTCTTCAGAACCTTCTTCTTAGGCTCAGCATTTGGAATGTGTTTGCTCTTTGTTCTGCCAGGGCCATACCTCACTGGCTTCAATCCATCAGCAGCTTTGGATTTCTTTGTTGACATTGGTGGTGGTGTAGGTTCTCTTTTAGATCTACTCCTTAACCTCCCAGCAATGCTGGGTCCAAGAGCCTTCTCCACCATTTTGTCCACAGCTGACAAAATCTCAACATCAGGTTCCTTGTTCTGTGAACTTGTTTGGTGATCAGACAGAGTGTGATCATCCACTTCTACTTCAGCACTCTTCATGCTCTCATCATTCTGAGAGACTTCAACAATATCACCAGACACAACATCATATGCATTATTTGCAGTGTTTGAGACATCAAATGCTCTAGCATCTGTTACAGCATCCACATTCTCAGGAAGGTTAGTACCTTCATGATACTCAGCCTTTTCAGAGGCAGCAGTAGTTATATCATCTTCCTGAGTTGTCTCCAGCACAACATTCTCCATGGCCTTAGTGTTAGCACCACCATCAACAACAACATCATCAAAATCATCTAATCCTAGGGTTTGAGATTCTTGTACTATCTCAATAGGAGAATCAATACCCTTTTATCCAAATCTTCTACATATAAGGATTCTATCATAGCATTGATTATGGAATTAAGGACTTTGTAAGCTATGCTATAAGTAGAGTAACTGAGAGTAAATATTTCAGAGGAGCAAATAATTAGAGAACTTGACATCTTCAAATTTCTTCCCACAGTCACTTATGATCCTTACAAACACATTTTCATTCTTTCTCTTTCCAAGACTTCCAACTTTCAAAGGACCCATCACATAAGCAATTACCTCTTTTATGATCATGATATAAGACGTTTTCTGGTCAGATGTTGCAGCATTATCTGAGACATGTGTCCCTTCATATATTCTACAGTGCAACTTGAGAGGAGATTCCCTCTTACTGGCAACATCAAAGCCGATCAAAATATCAAGATGCTGATCAGGAATAATACCACAGAGCAGCGTGGGAAATTCTATTAGCATCTTCACATTCAAACACTTAACATACTTTATGGTTTGATCAAGAACATAAGTGTCAAAGTCATAGAAGGTCTTAGTACCAACAATATAAAGAGACTTGTCCAGACCTGTAGCTATGTCAAAACTGTGAGAAGTGAACATCAAGTTGATAGCTCCATTCCTGTTCAAAATTGCATATTTCACCGTGAGCTTATTAGATGACAACTCGCCCTTCTTTGGCCAAACTTTGACCTGATTACCAGTGATGGTCTTGCATATGGCATTGTCATTAACCTCAATCTCAGCCTGAGGTGCTAATAATGCCTTGATAGATGAGAAGTTAACCTGTTTACTCTTTACATGGACTTTTATGTACCCCTTGCTAGAAAGATTATCACAATACTCAGGGATATTTATCAAGAATTCATTCATTCGGTCCTCATAACAGCTACCCAGCCATATTATAGTTCTCTTCAAAACAGCAAAATCAATGAGACCCATGATCTCCTTGTTCTTTAGCCCATCCTTGACTAGTTCTCTTTCCATGGTTGATCTCTTGGTGCTCACAAACTTCCATATCTGTATATTTTTAATGGCGTGGAGGAATACTTTGTCTATGCAAATATCAGGGACATTGAGGGGAATTTTCTTGTTGGTTGTCTTCTTATGTGCAGAAAACATAGATGTTGGAGCATCTTCTGCCACATCATGATTTGAGTCACTTGTAGGTGGACTCTTTCTCTTAAAACTTTTATTCCCAATTGACATGATAACATGAAGAATAATCTTGCTCCATCCTTTCTTATAATCCACACTAGCAGATTGCCTCATTACCATAGTAGGGGTTTTGGTAGATTGGCTTGTTGAGACAATAGCTTTACCACTTGGGTTCCTCAGCCTTTTAGTAATATCACTAGTAATCTTTGAAGTAGGCTGCTCAGGAGCCTCATGATTCTTCATATCAAAAGTATCTTGGTCTTCAATATCAAATTTATCCGTGTTAGGCTTACCAAGAAAGATAGACTTCTCATTATTAGAAGAATCACTAAATTTACCCACATCAAACTTGCATAGTCCAATTTCTTCTTCTTTAGAGTCATACTTATCAGACCAGGAAACATTTATACCTTTCTTTTGCTTCTTAAGATAGATAGCACATTCTAATTTGATGTCTCCATAACATTCACATTCATGACATTGTACACCTTTTTCTTGATTAGATTTTTCATCAAATGAAATGTCTTGAACATTAGGTCTTCTAATCAGCTTCTTCATAATTATATTCAACTCTCTTCCAAGAAGTACCTCATCATTTGATATACCTTGGACAATTTCAACATTTTGTCCAGATTGATCCAAGAATGTGTCAACATCTCGTGCAGCATCACACTCATGATTTGTTTTCTTGAGTGAATTGAGCTGAGTTTTAACAGATGCTTCAACATTCAACATAGCAGAGTGCTTGACATATGACCTTTGATTCCTTTCAATTCTCATTGACATGTTCTTGAATTCTCTTCCAAGAATTGAATAAGAAATACTTTCCTCAGTGTCCACAAAATATGTCCTATTAACCAATCCTCCTTCCTTGTCCATATTGCCAGAAAATACTTTCCCCTTGATCTCACTCTTTTAAAACCAGAACAGGTAGAGTGACCTGCATTGATACCAATTGAAATTCCTGGCAATCAGTAGTAAGATGCTTTAGCAATTGCTACAGCATCTACGCACAAAACAGATAACATAAAATTTTTAAAGGACATAAACATAAATAACACAAGTGTTTGTTAACCCAGTTCGGCGCAACTGCCCTAGTCTGTGGGATACCAATCCAGGAAGGAAATCCACTAAGTAAAACGAATTCAAAGTCAAACTCCTCGTTTGCATTTCTCACTTCCTAACTACCCGTTTAAACTTCTACCTAGGAACTCCTAGATATGAGAACCTCTGCTCACTTCCTCTCAGTTTGAACACTTCCACGCAAACAACCTCTGGTTCACTGATCTTCGCACTGACATTAAGTTCAATACATAAACACTTAGATGAGAACACTCTCAAACAAAGAAACAAACTCCATACCTAAAGGCTTAAGAGCAATCGCACAATCAACAATACAAACACCCTACGTCCTTAACATGTATCAACGTGACACAAGAAAGGCTCACAAGTTCACTACTTAACATATAAAACAATGCACGCTTTAGTGAACACCAAAACAACCAACTCCGTACTTCATAGCTTAAGAGTGGTACACAAGAACAACCGACTCCGTACTTCACAGTTTAGGAGTGGTACACAAACAACTCCATACTTAAAAGCTTAGGAGTGCACACGTTAAAGCACAAGGCTTTAACCACGAAACCCTAAAACCCTAAAGACTACATCTTGTAAATATTGGCTTCGCTGCTGACTTTATGTTTTACACATGTATATATAGAGTCTTCAGCGCAGCTTTACTTGTTCCTTAAGAAAAGGAGTCTTCAAAAATATATCCAATAAAAATAAACCAAATCCTAAAATATAGGAATTATATTTTAAAATTAAATCTTCACATAAGAGATAACTTCTGACCCAAGGCGCGTTCTGTTATGCCAGCTATGCATGATAAAATATATTTTTAAAACAAATCTTTCCAAGATATATTTCAAAAATAAAAATGCGCGCGCGCCTAAGTTTCAGGGCTCAACATACTCAGATGCTTCAGCATGGTGTTTTAGAAAAAATGATGCCAATACAAAAACACCAACAATACCATTGCATATTTGGAAAATTGTCGAAAGAAACTTTTTGTAATACATACCTATCGTTCGTTATTTGAAGAAAATCTTTTGAGCAACATTTTAAGTTGTGAAGATCAAGAATAGAAGAAGAGGCAATATTTGCGACGACTTCAACCCAAATTTCATTCGGGAGTGATCGAGGCAAAACTTCTGGCCCATTCGTGCCTTCATTGATTTTATTTCTTTCATTGATGTCATGACTTGTTTCAGGCAACATCTCATTTGTTATTCTTGAAGCCATGATAATGTGAAAGAGAATAATGTGAAGGAGAAACTAAAAATTTAGAAACTAAAAGAAGGGTGTTATATGGTTTTTATGACAAATATGAGAATGAGAATATGGGTTGAAGAAGGTACATACATATATATATATATATATATATATATATATATGTAGGACTCATTGAGTTTTTCATTGTGAAGAGTTATGAATGAATTCCAACCAATACTATGCCAAGTTGAATGGTCACCTTTATTCAACCGCTATTAATTACTACATCTGTACCAAAATATATACGTTTTGACCATATCACACAAATTAAGAAATGTAAGTAATGTTGCCTTGAAAAGAAAAATTATGAGTTAGTTTATAAAATTATCATTCATCAATGGTATGAGAAAGATAAATTGTATAATTGAAAGAAGAAAAAGAAATAAATAGTTAAGGTTATATTAGGAAAAAGAACATTAAATGCTTCATTGAAAATGTAACGTGACATATATTTTGGTACAGAAGGAGTATTGATTAACAAGTTAATTCGAATATGATTAATCACATTGCTTGGAATTACTATAAGTCCCTACTTGACTATTTTTGTTAGTAATGCAGATGAGTGCATTTTGCTATGGCAAGAAACACAGTGCCATTTGGGTTTGATGTTATTTTATGTTTAATGCTTGTATAAAAAAATCTTACAATTAATTCACATTTGAAACTAGAGTTTGTGGTTTCACTCAACCAGAAAAAGTAATCTATGATTCATACACTAAATTTAAAATGCGATTTGTTGATGAAAACGGAAATGACATACATCAATGTTAGATATAGATGATTTCCCACTAACTTACACCAATCATTCACCGAATAACAAACACAAACACAAACACAAACTATTATCAAATACAATTTGTCAAATTATTACATAAACATCAATAAATTTACTGAACATTAAATAAACTATAAAAAAACTTCAACTCGTAGTCCTACCTACAATCTTCACACAAACCAAGGTCATCGTCTTCATCATCCACTAACAACCATGCTCCTCTCTTCAATCTCCATCCAGAGCATGTTGTTTTTGATTTGCATACGGGAGATTGATTACGGACCAACATACCATTATTTTTCCACAAACATTGTGTTGCAGATTGCATTTTATGTCTGGCCTGCATAATACATCCAGACATGCGCAATGACTGCATATGTCCAATGCCTTCTTGTATGGATTTATTGTTATCAAAAGACAACAATATCATGCCATATGCATGTTTTGATGGTATGTGGCCACCCTCTGCAGCCATCTTTAAGTTCTCAAGACCGTTGCTATTTCCGTTTGGAAATTTGAAGTATTCACGTATACCTTCACTAAACAATGCTTCCAAATTTCCACTTTCCACACAATTTTTCAAAAATTTCAATGCATTTGCATTAGGATACCATTGCATATTTGGAAAATTGTCGAAAGAAACATTTTGTAATACATACCTTTCGTTCGTTATTTGAAGAAATTCTTTTGAGCAACATTTTAAGTTGTGAAGATCAAGAATAGAAGAAGAGGCAATATTTGCAATGAATTCAATCCAAATTTCATTCGGGAGTGACCGAGGAAAAATTTCTTGCCCATTCGTGCCTTCATTGATTTTATTTCTTTCATTGATGTCATGACTTGTTTCAGGCAACATCTCATTTGTTATTCTTGAAGCCATGATAATGTGAAAGAGAATAATGTGAAGGAGAAACTAAACGAAGGGTGTTATATTGTTTTTATGACAAATATGAGAATGAGAATATGGGTTGAAGAAGGTACATACATATATATATATATATATATATATATATATATGTAGGACTCATTGAGTTTTTCATTGTGAAGAGTTATGAATGAATTCCAACCAATACTATGCCAAGTTGAATGGTCACCTTTATTCAACCGCTATTAATTACTACATCTGTACCAAAATATATACGTTTTGACCATATCACACAAATTAAGAAATGTAAGTAATGTTGCCTTGAAAAGAAAAATTATGAGTTAGTTTATAAAATTATCATTCATCAATGGTATGAGAAAGATAAATTGTATAATTGAAAGAAGAAAAAGAAATAAATAGTTAAGGTTATATTAGGAAAAAGAACATTAAATGCTTCATTGAAAATGTAACGTGACATATATTTTGGTACAGAAGGAGTATTGATTAACAAGTTAATTCGAATATGATTAATCACATTGCTTGGAATTACTATAAGTCCCTACTTGACTATTTTTGTTAGTAATGCAGATGAGTGCATTTTGCTATGGCAAGAAACACAGTGCCATTTGGGTTTGATGTTATTTTATGTTTAATGCTTGTATAAAAAAATCTTACAATTAATTCACATTTGAAACTAGAGTTTGTGGTTTCACTCAACCAGAAAAAGTAATCTATGATTCATACACTAAATTTAAAATGCGATTTGTTGATGAAAACGGAAATGACATACATCAATGTTAGATATAGATGATTTCCCACTAACTTACACCAATCATTCACCGAATAACAAACACAAACACAAACACAAACTATTATCAAATACAATTTGTCAAATTATTACATAAACATCAATAAATTTACTGAACATTAAATAAACTATAAAAAAACTTCAACTCGTAGTCCTACCTACAATCTTCACACAAACCAAGGTCATCGTCTTCATCATCCACTAACAACCATGCTCCTTGCTTCAATCTCCATCCAGAGCATGTTGTTTTTGATTTGCATACGGGAGATTGATTACGGACCAACATACCATTATTTTTCCACAAACATTGTGTTGCAGATTGCATTTTATGTCTGGCCTGCATAATACATCCAGACATGCGCAATGACTGCATATGTCCAATGCCTTCTTGTATGGATTTATTGTTATCAGAAGACAACAATATCATGCCATATGCATGTTTTGATGGTATGTGGCCACCCTCTGCAGCCATCTTTAAGTTCTCAAGACCGTTGCTATTTCCGTTTGGAAATTTGAAGTATTCACGTATACCTTCACTAAACAATGCTTCCAAATTTCCACTTTCCACACAATTTTTCAAAAATTTCAATGCATTTGCATTAGGATACCATTGCATATTTGGAAAATTGTCGAAAGAAACATTTTGTAATACATACATTTCGTTCGTTATTTGAAGAAATTCTTTTGAGCAACATTTTAAGTTGTGAAGATCAAGAATAGAAGAAGAGGCAATATTTGCAATGAATTCAATCCAAATTTCATTCGGGAGTGACCGAGGAAAAATTTCTTGCCCATTTGTGCCTTCATTGATTTTATTTCTTTCATTGATGTCATGACTTGTTTCAGGCAACATCTCATTTGTTATTCTTGAAGCCATGATAATGTGAAAGAGAATAATGTGAAGGAGAAACTAAAAGAAGGGTGTTATATTGTTTTTATGACAAATATGAGAATGAGAATATGGGTTGAAGAAGGTACATACATATATATACATATATATATATATATATATATATGTAGGACTCATTGAGTTTTTCATTGTGAAGAGTTATGAATGAATTCAAACCAATACTATGCCAAATTGAATGGTCACCTTTATTCAACTGCTATTAATTACTACATCCGTACCAAAATATATACATTTTGACCATATCACCCAAATTAAGAAATGTAAGTAATGTTGCCTTGAAAAGAAAAATTATGAGTTAGTTTATAAAATCATCCTTCATCAATGGTATGAGAAAGATAAATTGTATAATTGAAAGAAGAAAAAGAAATAAATAGTTAAGGTTATATTAGGAAAAAGAACATTAAATGCTTCATTGAAAATGTAACGTGACATATATTTTGGTACAGAAGGAGTATTGATTAACAAGTTAATTCGAATATGATTAATCACATTGCTTGGAATTACTATAAGTCCCTACTTGACTATTTTTGTTAGTAATGCAGATGAGTGCATTTTGCTATGGCAAGAAACACAGTGCCATTTGGGTTTGATGTTATTTTATGTTTAATGCTTGTATAAAAAAATCTTACAATTAATTCACATTTGAAACTAGAGTTTGTGGTTTCACTCAACCAGAAAAAGTAATCTATGATTCATACACTAAATTTAAAATGCGATTTGTTGATGAAAACGGAAATGACATACATCAATGTTAGATATAGATGATTTCCCACTAACTTACACCAATCATTCACCGAATAACAAACACAAACACAAACACAAACTATTATCAAATACAATTTGTCAAATTATTACATAAACATCAATAAATTTACTGAACATTAAATAAACTATAAAAAAACTTCAACTCGTAGTCCTACCTACAATCTTCACACAAACCAAGGTCATCGTCTTCATCATCCACTAACAACCATGCTCCTTGCTTCAATCTCCATCCAGAGCATGTTGTTTTTGATTTGCATACGGGAGATTGATTACGGACCAACATACCATTATTTTTCCACAAACATTGTGTTGCAGATTGCATTTTATGTCTGGCCTGCATAATACATCCAGACATGCGCAATGACTGCATATGTCCAATGCCTTATTGTATGGATTTATTGTTATCAGAAGACAACAATATCATGCCATATGCATGTTTTGATGGTATGTGGCCACCCTCTGCAGCCATCTTTAAGTTCTCAAGACCGTTGCTATTTCCGTTTGGAAATTTGAAGTATTCACGTATACCTTCACTAAACAATTTCTTCCAAATTTCCACTTTCCACACAATTTTTCAAAAATTTCAATGCATTTGCATTAGGATACCATTGCATATTTGGAAAATTGTCGAAAGAAACATTTTGTAATACATACCTTTCGTTCGTTATTTGAAGAAAATCTTTTGAGCAACATTTTAAGTTGTGAAGATCAGGAATAGAAGAAGAGGCAATATTTGCAATGAATTCAATCCAAATTTCAATCGGGAGTGACCGAGGAAAAATTTCTTGCCCATTCGTGCCTTCATTGATTTTATTTCTTTCATTGATGTCATGACTTGTTTCAGGCAACATCTCATTTGTTATTCTTGAAGCCATGATAATGTGAAAGAGAATAATGTGAAGGAGAAACTAAAAGAAGGGTGTTATATTGTTTTTATGACAAATATGAGAATGAGAATATGGGTTGAAGAAGGTACATACATATATATACATATATATATATATATATATATATATATATATGTAGGACTCATTGAGTTTTTCATTGTGAAGAGTTATGAATGAATTCCAACCAGTACTATGCCAAATTGAATGGTCACCTTTATTCAACCGCTATTAATTACTACATCCGTACCAAAATATATACGTTTTGACCATATCACACAAATTAAGAAATGTAAGTAATGTTGCCTTGAAAAGAAAAATTATGAGTTAGTTTATAAAATCATCCTTCATCAATGGTATGAGAAAGATAAATTGTATAATTGAAAGAAGAAAAAGAAATAAATAGTTAAGGTTATATTAGGAAAAAGAACATTAAATGCTTCATTGAAAATGTAACGTGACATATATTTTGGTACAGAAGCAGTATTGATTAACAAGTTAATTCGAATATGATTAATCACATTGCTTGGAATTACTATAAGTCCCTACTTGACTATTTTTGTTAGTAATGCAGATGAGTGCATTTTGCTATGGCAAGAAACACAGTGCCATTTGGGTTTGATGTTATTTTATGTTTAATGCTTGTATAAAAAAATCTTACAATTAATTCACATTTGAAACTAGAGTTTGTGGTTTCACTCAACCAGAAAAAGTAATCTATGATTCATACACTAAATTTAAAATGCGATTTGTTGATGAAAACGGAAATGACATACATCAATGTTAGATATAGATGATTTCCCACTAACTTACACCAATCATTCACCGAATAACAAACACAAACACAAACACAAACTATTATCAAATACAATTTGTCAAATTATTACATAAACATCAATAAATTTACTGAACATTAAATAAACTATAAAAAAACTTCAACTCGTAGTCCCACCTACAATCTTCACACAAACCAAGGTCATCGTCTTCATCATCCACTAACAACCATGCTCCTTGCTTCAATCTCCATCCAGAGCATGTTGTTTTTGATTTGCGTACGGGAGATTGATTACGGACCAACATACCATTATTTTTCCACAAACATTGTGTTGCAGATTGCATTTTATGTCTGGCCTGCATAATACATCCAGACATGCGCAATGACTGCATATGTCCAATGCCTTCTTGTATGGATTTATTATTATCAGAAGACAACAATATCATGCCATATGCATGTTTTGATGGTATGTGGCCACCCTCTGCAGCCATCTTTAAGTTCTCAAGACCGTTGCTATTTCCGTTTGGAAATTTGAAGTATTCACGTATACCTTCACTAAACAATGCTTCCAAATTTCCACTTTCCACACAATTTTTCAAAAATTTCAATGCATTTGCATTAGGATACCATTGCATATTTGAAAAATTGTCGAAAGAAACATTTTGTAATACATACCTTTCGTTCGTTATTTGAAGAAAATCTTTTGAGCAACATTTTAAGTTGTGAAGATCAGGAATAGAAGAAGAGGCAATATTTGCAATGAATTCAACCCAAATTTCATTCGGGAGTGACCGAGGAAAAATTTCTTGCCCATTCGTGCCTTCATTGATTTTATTTCTTTCATTGATGTCATGACTTGTTTCAGGCAACATCTCATTTGTTATTCTTGAAGCCATGATAATGTGAAAGAGAATAATGTGAAGGAGAAACTAAAAGAAGGGTGTTATATTGTTTTTATGACAAATATGAGAATGAGAATATGGGTTGAAGAAGGTACATACATATATATACATATATATATATATATATATATATATATGTAGGACTCATTGAGTTTTTCATTGTGAAGAGTTATGAATGAATTCCAACCAATACTATGCCAAATTGAATGGTCACCTTTATTCAACCGCTATTAATTACTACATCCGTACCAAAATATATACGTTTTGACCATATCACACAAATTAAGAAATGTAAGTAATGTTGCCTTGAAAAGAAAAATTATGAGTTAGTTTATAAAATCATCCTTCATCAATGGTATGAGAAAGATAAATTGTATAATTGAAAGAAGAAAAAGAAATAAATAGTTAAGGTTATATTAGGAAAAAGAACATTAAATGCTTCATTGAAAATGTAACGTGACATATATTTTGGTACAGAAGGAGTATTGATTAACAAGTTAATTCGAATATGATTAATCACATTGCTTGGAATTACTATAAGTCCCTACTTGACTATTTTTGTTAGTAATGCAGATGAGTGCATTTTGCTATGGCAAGAAACACAGTGCCATTTGGGTTTGATGTTATTTTATGTTTAATGCTTGTATAAAAAAATCTTACAATTAATTCACATTTGAAACTAGAGTTTGTGGTTTCACTCAACCAGAAAAAGTAATCTATGAATCATACACTAAATTTAAAATGCGATTTGTTGATGAAAACGGAAATGACATACATCAATGTTAGATATAGATGATTTCCCACTAACTTACACCAATCATTCACCGAATAACAAACACAAACACAAACACAAACTATTATCAAATACAATTTGTCAAATTATTACATAAACATCAATAAATTTACTGAACATTAAATAAACTATAAAAAAACTTCAACTCGTAGTCCCACCTACAATCTTCACACAAACCAAGGTCATCGTCTTCATCATCCACTAACAACCATGCTCCTTGCTTCAATCTCCATCCAGAGCATGTTGTTTTTGATTTGCATACGGGAGATTGATTACGGACCAACATACCATTATTTTTCCACAAACATTGTGTTGCAGATTGCATTTTATGTCTGGCCTGCATAATACATCCAGACATGCGCAATGACCGCATATGTCCAATGCCTTCTTGTATGGATTTATTGTTATCAGAAGACAACAATATCATGCCATATGCATGTTTTGATGGTATGTGGCCACCCTCTGCAGCCATCTTTAAGTTCTCAAGACCGTTGCTATTTCCGTTTGGAAATTTGAAGTATTCACGTATACCTTCACTAAACAATGCTTCCAAATTTCCACTTTCCACACAATTTTTCAAAAATTTCAATGCATTTGCATTAGGATACCATTGCATATTTGGAAAATTGTCGAAAGAAACATTTTGTAATACATACCTTTCGTTCGTTATTTGAAGAAAATCTTTTGAGCAACATTTTAAGTTGTGAAGATCAGGAATAGAAGAAGAGGCAATATTTGCAATGAATTCAACCCAAATTTCATTCGGGAGTGACCGAGGAAAAATTTCTTGCCCATTCGTGTCTTCATTGATTTTATTTCTTTCATTGATGTCATGACTTGTTTCAGGCAACATCTCATTTGTTATTCTTGAAGCCTTGATAATGTGAAAGAGAATAATGTGAAGGAGAAACTAAAAGAAGGGTGTTATATTGTTTTTATGACAAATATGAGAATGAGAATATGGGTTGAAGAAGGTACATACATATATATACATATATATATATATATATATATATATATATATATATATGTAGGACTCATTGAGTTTTTCATTGTGAAGAGTTATGAATGAATTCCAACCAATACTATGCCAAATTGAATGGTCACCTTTATTCAACCGCTATTAATTACTACATCCGTACCAAAATATATACGTTTTGACCATATCACACAAATTAAGAAATGTAAGTAATGTTGCCTTGAAAAGAAAAATTATGAGTTAGTTTATAAAATCATCCTTCATCAATGGTATGAGAAAGATAAATTGTATAATTGAAAGAAGAAAAAGAAATAAATAGTTAAGGTTATATTAGGAAAAAGAACATTAAATGCTTCATTGAAAATGTAACGTGACATATATTTTGGTATAGAAGGAGTATTGATTAACAAGTTAATTCGAATATGATTAATCACATTGCTTGGAATTACTATAAGTCCCTACTTGACTATTTTTGTTTGTAATGCAGATGAGTGCATTTTGCTATGGCAAGAAACACAGTGCCATTTGGGTTTGATGTTATTTTATGTTTAATGCTTGTATAAAAAAATCTTACAATTAATTCACATTTGAAACTAGAGTTTGTGGTTTCACTCAACCAGAAAAAGTAATCTATGATTCATACACTAAATTTAAAATGCGATTTGTTGATGAAAACGGAAATGACATACATCAATGTTAGATATAGATGATTTCCCACTAACTTACACCAATCATTCACCGAATAACAAACACAAACACAAACACAAACTATTATCAAATACAATTTGTCAAATTATTACATAAACATCAATAAATTTACTGAACATTAAATAAACTATAAAAAAACTTCAACTCGTAGTCCCACCTACAATCTTCACACAAACCAAGGTCATCGTCTTCATCATCCACTAACAACCATGCTCCTTGCTTCAATCTCCATCCAGAGCATGTTGTTTTTGATTTGCATACGGGAGATTGATTACGGACCAACATACCATTATTTTTCCACAAACATTGTGTTGCAGATTGCATTTTATGTCTGGCCTGCATAATACATCTAGACATGCGCAATGACCGCATATGTCCAATGCCTTCTTGTATGGATTTATTGTTATCAGAAGACAACAATATCATGCCATATGCATGTTTTGATGGTATGTGGCCACCCTCTGCAGCCATCTTTAAGTTCTCAAGACCGTTGCTATTTCCGTTTGGAAATTTGAAGTATTCACGTATACCTTCACTAAACAATGCTTCCAAATTTCCACTTTCCACACAATTTTTCAAAAATTTCAATGCATTTGCATTAGGATACCATTGCATATTTGGAAAATTGTCGAAAGAAACATTTTGTAATACATACCTTTCGTTCGTTATTTGAAGAAAATCTTTTGAGCAACATTTTAAGTTGTGAAGATCAGGAATAGAAGAAGAGGCAATATTTGCAATGAATTCAACCCAAATTTCATTCGGGAGTGACCGAGGAAAAATTTCTTGCCCATTCGTGTCTTCATTGATTTTATTTCTTTCATTGATGTCATGACTTGTTTCAGGCAACATCTCATTTGTTATTCTTGAAGCCATGATAATGTGAAAGAGAATAATGTGAAGGAGAAACTAAAAGAAGGGTGTTATATTGTTTTTATGACAAATATGAGAATGAGAATATGGGTTGAAGAAGGTACATACATATATATACATATATATATATATATATATATATATATATGTAGGACTCATTGAGTTTTTCATTGTGAAGAGTTATGAATGAATTCCAACCAATACTATGCCAAATTGAATGGTCACCTTTATTCAACCGCTATTAATTACTACATCCGTACCAAAATATATACGTTTTGACCATATCACACAAATTAAGAAATGTAAGTAATGTTGCCTTGAAAAGAAAAATTATGAGTTAGTTTATAAAATCATCCTTCATCAATGGTATGAGAAAGATAAATTGTATAATTGAAAGAAGAAAAAGAAATAAATAGTTAAGGTTATATTAGGAAAAAGAACATTAAATGCTTCATTGAAAATGTAACGTGACATATATTTTGGTACAGAAGGAGTATTGATTAACAAGTTAATTCGAATATGATTAATCACATTGCTTGGAATTACTATAAGTCCCTACTTGACTATTTTTGTTAGTAATGCAGATGAGTGCATTTTGCTATGGCAAGAAACACAGTGCCGTTTGGGTTTGATGTTATTTTATGTTTAATGCTTGTATAAAAAAATCTTACAATTAATTCACATTTGAAACTAGAGTTTGTGGTTTCACTCAACCAGAAAAAGTAATCTATGATTCATACACTAAATTTAAAATGCGATTTGTTGATGAAAACGGAAATGACATACATCAATGTTAGATATAGATGATTTCCCACTAACTTACACCAATCATTCACCGAATAACAAACACAAACACAAACACAAACTATTATCAAATACAATTTGTCAAATTATTACATAAACATCAATAAATTTACTGAACATTAAATAAACTATAAAAAAACTTCAACTCGTAGTCCCACCTACAATCTTCACACAAACCAAGGTCATCGTCTTCATCATCCACTAACAACCATGCTCCTTGCTTCAATCTCCATCCAGAGCATGTTGTTTTTGATTTGCATACGGGAGATTGATTACGGACCAACATACCATTATTTTTCCACAAACATTGTGTTGCAGATTGCATTTTATGTCTGGCCTGCATAATACATCCAGACATGCGCAATGACCGCATATGTCCAATGCCTTCTTGTATGGATTTATTGTTATCAGAAGACAACAATATCATGCCATATGCATGTTTTGATGGTATGTGGCCACCCTCTGCAGCCATCTTTAAGTTCTCAAGACCGTTGCTATTTCCGTTTGGAAATTTGAAGTATTCACGTATACCTTCACTAAACAATGCTTCCAAATTTCCACTTTCCACACAATTTTTCAAAAATTTCAATGCATTTGCATTAGGATACCATTGCATATTTGGAAAATTGTCGAAAGAAACATTTTGTAATACATACCTTTCGTTCGTTATTTGAAGAAAATCTTTTGAGCAACATTTTAAGTTGTGAAGATCAGGAATAGAAGAAGAGGCAATATTTGCAATGAATTCAACCCAAATTTCATTCGGGAGTGACCGAGGAAAAATTTCTTGCCCATTCGTGTCTTCATTGATTTTATTTCTTTCATTGATGTCATGACTTGTTTCAGGCAACATCTCATTTGTTATTCTTGAAGCCATGATAATGTGAAAGAGAATAATGTGAAGGAGAAACTAAAAGAAGGGTGTTATATTGTTTTTATGACAAATATGAGAATGAGAATATGGGTTGAAGAAGGTACATACATATATATACATATATATATATATATATATATATATATGTAGGACTCATTGAGTTTTTCATTGTGAAGAGTTATGAATGAATTCCAACCAATACTATGCCAAATTGAATGGTCACCTTTATTCAACCGCTATTAATTACTACATCCGTACCAAAATATATACGTTTTGACCATATCACACAAATTAAGAAATGTAAGTAATGTTGCCTTGAAAAGAAAAATTATGAGTTAGTTTATAAAATCATCCTTCATCAATGGTATGAGAAAGATAAATTGTATAATTGAAAGAAGAAAAAGAAATAAATAGTTAAGGTTATATTAGGAAAAAGAACATTAAATGCTTCATTGAAAATGTAACGTGACATATATTTTGGTACAGAAGGAGTATTGATTAACAAGTTAATTCGAATATGATTAATCACATTGCTTGGAATTACTATAAGTCCCTACTTGACTATTTTTGTTAGTAATGCAGATGAGTGCATTTTGCTATGGCAAGAAACACAGTGCCATTTGGGTTTGATGTTATTTTATGTTTAATGCTTGTATAAAAAAATCTTACAATTAATTCACATTTGAAACTAGAGTTTGTGGTTTCACTCAACCAGAAAAAGTAATCTATGATTCATACACTAAATTTAAAATGCGATTTGTTGATGAAAACGGAAATGACATACATCAATGTTAGATATAGATGATTTCCCACTAACTTACACCAATCATTCACCGAATAACAAACACAAACACAAACACAAACTATTATCAAATACAATTTGTCAAATTATTACATAAACATCAATAAATTTACTGAACATTAAATAAACTATAAAAAAACTTCAACTCGTAGTCCCACCTACAATCTTCACACAAACCAAGGTCATCGTCTTCATCATCCACTAACAACCATGCTCCTTGCTTCAATCTCCATCCAGAGCATGTTGTTTTTGATTTGCATACGGGAGATTGATTACGGACCAACATACCATTATTTTTCCACAAACATTGTGTTGCAGATTGCATTTTATGTCTGGCCTGCATAATACATCCAGACATGCGCAATGACCGCATATGTCCAATGCCTTCTTGTATGGATTTATTGTTATCAGAAGACAACAATATCATGCCATATGCATGTTTTGATGGTATGTGGCCACCCTCTGCAGCCATCTTTAAGTTCTCAAGACCGTTGCTATTTCCGTTTGGAAATTTGAAGTATTCACGTATACCTTCACTAAACAATGCTTCCAAATTTCCACTTTCCACACAATTTTTCAAAAATTTCAATGCATTTGCATTAGGATACCATTGCATATTTGGAAAATTGTCGAAAGAAACATTTTGTAATACATACCTTTCGTTCGTTATTTGAAGAAAATCTTTTGAGCAACATTTTAAGTTGTGAAGATCAGGAATAGAAGAAGAGGCAATATTTGCAATGAATTCAACCCAAATTTCATTCGGGAGTGACCGAGGAAAAATTTCTTGCCCATTCGTGTCTTCATTGATTTTATTTCTTTCATTGATGTCATGACTTGTTTCAGGCAACATCTCATTTGTTATTCTTGAAGCCATGATAATGTGAAAGAGAATAATGTGAAGGAGAAACTAAAAGAAGGGTGTTATATTGTTTTTATGACAAATATGAGAATGAGAATATGGGTTGAAGAAGGTACATACATATATATACATATATATATATATATATATATATATATGTAGGACTCATTGAGTTTTTCATTGTGAAGAGTTATGAATGAATTCCAACCAATACTATGCCAAATTGAATGGTCACCTTTATTCAACCGCTATTAATTACTACATCCGTACCAAAATATATACGTTTTGACCATATCACACAAATTAAGAAATGTAAGTAATGTTGCCTTGAAAAGAAAAATTATGAGTTAGTTTATAAAATCATCCTTCATCAATGGTATGAGAAAGATAAATTGTATAATTGAAAGAAGAAAAAGAAATAAATAGTTAAGGTTATATTAGGAAAAAGAACATTAAATGCTTCATTGAAAATGTAACGTGACATATATTTTGGTACAGAAGGAGTATTGATTAACAAGTTAATTCGAATATGATTAATCACATTGCTTGGAATTACTATAAGTCCCTACTTGACTATTTTTGTTAGTAATGCAGATGAGTGCATTTTGCTATGGCAAGAAACACAGTGCCATTTGGGTTTGATGTTATTTTATGTTTAATGCTTGTATAAAAAAATCTTACAATTAATTCACATTTGAAACTAGAGTTTGTGGTTTCACTCAACCAGAAAAAGTAATCTATGATTCATACACTAAATTTAAAATGCGATTTGTTGATGAAAACGGAAATGACATACATCAATGTTAGATATAGATGATTTCCCACTAACTTACACCAATCATTCACCGAATAACAAACACAAACACAAACACAAACTATTATCAAATACAATTTGTCAAATTATTACATAAACATCAATAAATTTACTGAACATTAAATAAACTATAAAAAAACTTCAACTCGTAGTCCCACCTACAATCTTCACACAAACCAAGGTCATCGTCTTCATCATCCACTAACAACCATGCTCCTTGCTTCAATCTCCATCCAGAGCATGTTGTTTTTGATTTGCATACGGGAGATTGATTACGGACCAACATACCATTATTTTTCCACAAACATTGTGTTGCAGATTGCATTTTATGTCTGGCCTGCATAATACATCCAGACATGCGCAATGACCGCATATGTCCAATGCCTTCTTGTATGGATTTATTGTTATCAGAAGACAACAATATCATGCCATATGCATGTTTTGATGGTATGTGGCCACCCTCTGCAGCCATCTTTAAGTTCTCAAGACCGTTGCTATTTCCGTTTGGAAATTTGAAGTATTCACGTATACCTTCACTAAACAATGCTTCCAAATTTCCACTTTCCACACAATTTTTCAAAAATTTCAATGCATTTGCATTAGGATACCATTGCATATTTGGAAAATTGTCGAAAGAAACATTTTGTAATACATACCTTTCGTTCGTTATTTGAAGAAAATCTTTTGAGCAACATTTTAAGTTGTGAAGATCAGGAATAGAAGAAGAGGCAATATTTGCAATGAATTCAACCCAAATTTCATTCGGGAGTGACCGAGGAAAAATTTCTTGCCCATTCGTGTCTTCATTGATTTTATTTCTTTCATTGATGTCATGACTTGTTTCAGGCAACATCTCATTTGTTATTCTTGAAGCCATGATAATGTGAAAGAGAATAATGTGAAGGAGAAACTAAAAGAAGGGTGTTATATTGTTTTTATGACAAATATGAGAATGAGAATATGGGTTGAAGAAGGTACATACATATATATACATATATATATATATATATATATATATATATGTAGGACTCATTGAGTTTTTCATTGTGAAGAGTTATGAATGAATTCCAACCAATACTATGCCAAATTGAATGGTCACCTTTATTCAACCGCTATTAATTACTACATCCGTACCAAAATATATACGTTTTGACCATATCACACAAATTAAGAAATGTAAGTAATGTTGCCTTGAAAAGAAAAATTATGAGTTAGTTTATAAAATCATCCTTCATCAATGGTATGAGAAAGATAAATTGTATAATTGAAAGAAGAAAAAGAAATAAATAGTTAAGGTTATATTAGGAAAAAGAACATTAAATGCTTCATTGAAAATGTAACGTGACATATATTTTGGTACAGAAGGAGTATTGATTAACAAGTTAATTCGAATATGATTAATCACATTGCTTGGAATTACTATAAGTCCCTACTTGACTATTTTTGTTAGTAATGCAGATGAGTGCATTTTGCTATGGCAAGAAACACAGTGCCATTTGGGTTTGATGTTATTTTATGTTTAATGCTTGTATAAAAAAATCTTACAATTAATTCACATTTGAAACTAGAGTTTGTGGTTTCACTCAACCAGAAAAAGTAATCTATGATTCATACACTAAATTTAAAATGCGATTTGTTGATGAAAACGGAAATGACATACATCAATGTTAGATATAGATGATTTCCCACTAACTTACACCAATCATTCACCGAATAACAAACACAAACACAAACACAAACTATTATCAAATACAATTTGTCAAATTATTACATAAACATCAATAAATTTACTGAACATTAAATAAACTATAAAAAAACTTCAACTCGTAGTCCCACCTACAATCTTCACACAAACCAAGGTCATCGTCTTCATCATCCACTAACAACCATGCTCCTTGCTTCAATCTCCATCCAGAGCATGTTGTTTTTGATTTGCATACGGGAGATTGATTACGGACCAACATACCATTATTTTTCCACAAACATTGTGTTGCAGATTGCATTTTATGTCTGGCCTGCATAATACATCCAGACATGCGCAATGACCGCATATGTCCAATGCCTTCTTGTATGGATTTATTGTTATCAGAAGACAACAATATCATGCCATATGCATGTTTTGATGGTATGTGGCCACCCTCTGCAGCCATCTTTAAGTTCTCAAGACCGTTGCTATTTCCGTTTGGAAATTTGAAGTATTCACGTATACCTTCACTAAACAATGCTTCCAAATTTCCACTTTCCACACAATTTTTCAAAAATTTCAATGCATTTGCATTAGGATACCATTGCATATTTGGAAAATTGTCGAAAGAAACATTTTGTAATACATACCTTTCGTTCGTTATTTGAAGAAAATCTTTTGAGCAACATTTTAAGTTGTGAAGATCAGGAATAGAAGAAGAGGCAATATTTGCAATGAATTCAACCCAAATTTCATTCGGGAGTGACCGAGGAAAAATTTCTTGCCCATTCGTGTCTTCATTGATTTTATTTCTTTCATTGATGTCATGACTTGTTTCAGGCAACATCTCATTTGTTATTCTTGAAGCCATGATAATGTGAAAGAGAATAATGTGAAGGAGAAACTAAAAGAAGGGTGTTATATTGTTTTTATGACAAATATGAGAATGAGAATATGGGTTGAAGAAGGTACATACATATATATACATATATATATATATATATATATATATATATATGTAGGACTCATTGAGTTTTTCATTGTGAAGAGTTATGAATGAATTCCAACCAATACTATGCCAAATTGAATGGTCACCTTTATTCAACCGCTATTAATTACTACATCCGTACCAAAATATATACGTTTTGACCATATCACACAAATTAAGAAATGTAAGTAATGTTGCCTTGAAAAGAAAAATTATGAGTTAGTTTATAAAATCATCCTTCATCAATGGTATGAGAAAGATAAATTGTATAATTGAAAGAAGAAAAAGAAATAAATAGTTAAGGTTATATTAGGAAAAAGAACATTAAATGCTTCATTGAAAATGTAACGTGACATATATTTTGGTACAGAAGGAGTATTGATTAACAAGTTAATTCGAATATGATTAATCACATTGCTTGGAATTACTATAAGTCCCTACTTGACTATTTTTGTTAGTAATGCAGATGAGTGCATTTTGCTATGGCAAGAAACACAGTGCCATTTGGGTTTGATGTTATTTTATGTTTAATGCTTGTATAAAAAAATCTTACAATTAATTCACATTTGAAACTAGAGTTTGTGGTTTCACTCAACCAGAAAAAGTAATCTATGATTCATACACTAAATTTAAAATGCGATTTGTTGATGAAAACGGAAATGACATACATCAATGTTAGATATAGATGATTGCCCACTAACTTACACCAATCATTCACCGAATAACAAACACAAACACAAACTATTATCAAATACAATTTGTCAAATTATTACATAAACATCAATAAATTTTCTGAACATTAAATAAACTACAAAAAAACTTCAACTCGTACTCCCACCTACAATCTTCACACAAACCAAGGTCATCGTCTTCATCATCCACTAACAACCATGCTCCTTGCTTCAATCTCCATCCAGAGCATGTTGTTTTTGATTTGCATACGGGAGATGATTACGGACCAACATACCATTATTTTTCCACAAACATTGTGTTGCAGATTGCATTTTATGTCTGGCCTGCATAATACATCCAGACATGCGCAATGACTGCATATATCCAATGCCTTCTTGTATGAATTTATTGTTATCAGAAGACAACAATATCATGCCATATGCATATTTTGATGGTATGTGGCCACCCTCTGCAGCCATCTTTATGTTCTCAAGACCGTTGCTATTTCTGTTTGGGAATTTGAAGTATTCACGTATACCTTCACTAAACAATGCTTCCAAATTTCCACACAATTTTTCAAAAATTTCAATGCATTTGCATTAGGATACCATTGCATATTTGGAAAATTGTCGAAAGAAACTTTTTGTAATACATACCTTTCGTTCGTTATTTGAAGAAAATCTTTTGAGCAACATTTTAAGTTGTGAAGATCAGGAATAGAAGAAGAGGCAATATTTGCGACGACTTCAACCCAAATTTCATTCGGGAGTGACCGAGACAAAACTTCTGGCCCATTCGTGCCTTCATTGACTTTATTTCTTTCATTGATGTCATGACTTGTTTCAGGCAACATCTCATTTGTTATTCTTGAAGCCATGATATCGTCAAAGAGAAAAATGTGAAGGAGAAACATAAAATTTAGAAACTAAAAGAAGGGTGTTATATTGTTTTTATGACAGATATGAGAATGAGAATATGTGTTGAAGAAGGTACATACATACATATATATATATATATATATATGTAGGACTCATTGAGTTTTTCATTGTGAAGAGTTATGAATGAATTCCAACCAATACTATGCCAAATTGAACGGTCACCATTATTCAACCGCTATTAATTACTACATCCGTACCAAAATATATACGTTTTGACCATATCACACAAATTAAGAAATGTAAGTAATGTTGCCTTGAAAAGAAAAATTATGAGTTAGTTTATAAAAAAATTATCCTTCATCAATGGTATGAGAAAGATAAATTGTATAATTGAAAGAAGAAAAAGAAATAAATAGTTAAGGTTATATTAGGAAAAAGTACATTAAATGCTTCATTGGAAATGTAACGTGACATATATTTTGGTACAGAAGGAGTATTGATTAACAAGTTAATTCGAATATGATTAATCACATTGCTTGGAATTACTATAAGTCCCTACTTGACTATTTTTGTTAGTAATGCAGATGAGTGCATTTTGCTATGGCAAGAAACACAGTGCCATTTGGGTTTGACGTTATTTTATGTTTAATGCTTGTATAAAAAAATCTTACAATTAATTCACATTTGAAACTAGAGTTTGTGGTTTCACTCAACAAGAAAAAGTAATCTATGATTCATACACTAAATTTAAAATGCGATTTGCTGATGAAAACGGAAATGATATACATCAATGTTAGATATAGATGATTGCCCACTAACTTACACCAATCATTCACCAAATAACAAATACAAAAACAAACTATTATCAAATACAATTTGTCAAATTATTACATAAACATCAATAAATTTACTGAACATTAAATAAACTATAAAAAAACTTCAACTCGTAGTCCCACCTACAATCTTCACACAAACCAAGGTCATCGTCTTCATCATCCACTAACAACCATGCTCCTTGCTTCAATCTCCATCCAGAGCATGTTGTTTTTGATTTGCATACGGGAGATTGATTACGGACCAACATACCATTATTTTTCCACAAACATTGTGTTGCAGATTGCATTTTATGTCTGGCCTGCATAATACATCCAAACATGCGCAATGACCGCATATGTCCAATGCCTTCTTGTATGGATTTATTATTATCGGAAGACAACAATATCATGCCATATGCATATTTTGATGGTATGAGGCCACCCTCTGCAGCCATCTTTATGTTCTCAAGACCGTTGCTATTTTCGTTTGGAAATTTGAAGTATTCACGTATACCTTCACTAAACAATGCTTCCAAATTTCCACTTTCCACACAATTTTTCAAAAATTTCAATGCATTTGCATTAGGATACCATTGCATATTTGGAAAATTGTCGAAAGAAACTTTTTGTAATACATACCTTTCGTTCGTTATTTGAAGAAATTCTTTTGAGCAACATTTTAAGTTGTGAAGATCAGGAATAGAAGAAGAGGCAATATTTGCGACGACTTCAACCCAAATTTCATTCGGGAGTGACCGAGGCAAAACTTCTGGCCCATTCGTGCCTTCATTGATTTTATTTCTTTCATTGATGTCATGACTTGTTTCAGGCAACATCTCATTTGTTATTCTTGAAGCCATGATAATGTGAAAGAGAATAATGTGAAGGAGAAACTAAAAATTTAGAAACTAAAAGAAAAGTGTTATATTGTTTTTATGTCAGATATGAGAATGAGAATATGTGTTGAAGAAGGTACGTATATATATATATATATATATATATATATATATATATATATGTAGGACTCATTGAGTTTTTCATTGTGAAGAGTTATTAATGAATTCCAACCAATACTATGCCAAATTGAACGGTCACCATTATTCAACCGCTATTAATTACTACATCCGTACCAAAATATATACGTTTTGACCATATCACACAAATTAAGAAATGTAAGTAATGTTGCCTTGAAAAGAAAATTTATGAGTTAGTTTATAAAATTATCCTTCATCAATGGTATGAGAAAGATAAATTGTATAATTGAAAGAAGAAAAAGAAATAAATAGTTAAGGTTATATTAGGAAAAAGAACATTAAATGCTTCATTGGAAATGTAACGTGACATATATTTTGGTACAGAAGGAGTATTGATTAACAAGTTAATTCGAATATGATTAATCACATTGCTTGGAATTACTATAAGTCCCTACTTGACTATTTTTGTTAGTAATGCAGATGAGTGCATTTTGCTATGGCAAGAAACACAGTGCCATTTGGGTTTGAGGTTATTTTATGTTTAATGCTTGTATAAAAAAATCTTACAATTAATTCACATTTGAAACTAGAGTTTGTGGTTTCACTCAACAAGAAAAAGTAATCTATGATTCATACACTAAATTTAAAATGCGATTTGCTGATGAAAACGGAAATGATATACATCAATGTTAGATATAGATGATTGCCCACTAACTTACACCAATCATTCACCAAATAACAAATACAAACACAAACTATTATCAAATACAATTTGTCAAATTATTACATAAACATCAATAAATTTACTGAACATTAAATAAACTATAAAAAAACTTCAACTCGTAGTCCCACCTACAATCATCACACAAACCAAGGTCATCCTCTTCATCATCCACTAACAACCATGCTCCTTGCTTCAATCTCCATCCAGAGCATGTTGTTTTTGATTTGCATACGGGAGATTGATTACGGACCAACATACCATTATTTTTCCACAAACATTGTGTTGCAGATTGCATTTTATGTGTGGCCTGCATAATACATCCAGGAATGCGCAATGACCGCATATGTCCAATGCCTTCTTGTATGGATTTATTGTTATGAGAAGACAACAATATCATGCTATATGCATATTTTGATGGTATGTGGCCACCCTCTGCAGCCATCTTTAAATTATCAAGACCGTTGCTATTTCCGTTTGGAAATTTGAAGTATTCACGTATACCTTCACTAAACAATGCTTCCAAATTTCCACTTTCCACACAATTTTTCAAAAATTTCAATGCATTTGCATTAGGATACCATTGCATATTTGGAAAATTGTCGAAAGAAACTTTTTGTAATACATACCTTTCGTTCGTTATTTGAAGAAATTCTTTTGAGCAACATTTTAAGTTGTGAAGATCAGGAATAGAAGAAGAGGCAATATTTGCGACGACTTCAACCCAAATTTCATTCGGGAGTGACCGAGGCAAAACTTCTGGCCCATTCGTGCCTTCATTGATTTTATTTCTTTCATTGATGTCATGACTTGTTTCAGGCAACATCTCATTTGTTATTCTTGAAGCCATGATAATGTGAAAGAGAATAATGTGAAGGAGAAACTAAAAATTTAGAAACTAAAAGAAAAGTGTTATATTGTTTTTATGTAAGATATGAGAATGAGAATATGGGTTGAAGAAGGTACGTATATATATATATATATATATATATATATATATATATGTAGGACTCATTGAGTTTTTCATTGTGAAGAGTTATTAATGAATTCCAACCAATGCTATGCCAAATTGAACGGTCACCATTATTCAACCGCTATTAATTACTACATCCGTACCAAAATATATACGTTTTGACCATATCACACAAATTAAGAAATGTAAGTAATGTTGCCTTGAAAAGAAAAATTATGAGTTAGTTTATAAAATTATCCTTCATCAATGGTATGAGAAAGATAAATTGTATAATTGAAAGAAGAAAAAGAAATAAATAGTTAAGGTTATATTAGGAAAAAGAACATTAAATGCTTCATTGGAAATGTAACGTGACATATATTTTGGTACAGAAGGAGTATTGATTAACAAGTTAATTCGAATATGATTAATCACATTGCTTGGAATTACTATAAGTCCCTACTTGACTATTTTTGTTAGTAATGCAGATGAGTGCATTTTGCTATGGCAAGAAACACAGTGCCATTTGGGTTTGAGGTTATTTTATGTTTAATGCTTGTATAAAAAAATCTTACAATTAATTCACATTTTAAACTAGAGTTTGTGGTTTCACTCAACAAGAAAAAGTAATCTATGATTCATACACTAAATTTAAAATGCGATTTGCTGATGAAAACGGAAATGATATACATCAATGTTAGATATAGATGATTGCCCACTAACTTACACCAATCATTCACCAAATAACAAATACAAACACAAACTATTATCAAATACAATTTGTCAAATTATTACATAAACATCAATAAATTTACTGAACATTAAATAAACTATAAAAAAACTTCAACTCGTAGTCCCACCTACAATCTTCACACAAACCAAGGTCATCGTCTTCATCATCCACTAACAACCATGCTCCTTGCTTCAATCTCCATCCAGAGCATGTTGTTTTTGATTTGCATACGGGAGATTGATTACGGACCAACATACCATTATTTTTCCACAAACATTGTGTTGCAGATTGCATTTTATGTGTGGCCTGCATAATACATCCAGGAATGCGCAATGACCGCATATGTCCAATGCCTTCTTGTATGGATTTATTGTTATGAGAAGACAACAATATCATGCTATATGCATGTTTTGATGGTATGTGGCCACCCTCTGCAGCCATCTTTAAATTATCAAGACCGTTGCTATTTCCGTTTGGAAATTTGAAGTATTCACGTATACCTTCACTAAACAAAGCTTCCAAATTTCCACTTTCCACACAATTTTTCAAAAATTTCAATGCATTTGCATTAGGATATTATTGCATATTTGGAAAATTGTCGAAAGAAACTTTTTGTAATACATACCTTTCGTTCATTATTTGAAGAAATTCTTTTGAGCAACATTTTAAGTTGTGAAGATCAGGAATAGAAGAAGAGGCAATATTTGCGACGACTTCAACCCAAATTTCATTCGGGAGTGACCGAGGCAAAACTTCTGGCCCATTCGTGCCTTCATTGATTTTATTTCTTTCATTGATGTCATGACTTGTTTCAGGCAACATCTCATTTGTTATTCTTGAAGCCATGATAATGTGAAAGAGAATAATGTGAAGGAGAAACTAAAAATTTAGAAACTAAAAGAAGGGTGTTATATTGTTTTTATGTCAGATATGAGAATGAGAATATGGGTTGAAGAAGGTACATACATACATATATATATATATATATATATATATATATATATATATGTAGGACTCATTGAGTTTTTCATTGTGATGAATGAATTCCAACCAATACTATGCCAAATTGAACGGTCACCCATTATTCAACCGCTATTAATAACTACATCCGTACCAAAATATATACGTTTTGACCATATCACACAAATTAAGAAATGTAAGTAATGTTGCCTTGAAAAGAAAAATTATGAGTTAGTTTATAAAATTATCCTTCATCAATGGTATGAGAAAGATAAATTGTATAATTGAAAGAAGAAAAAGAAATAAATAGTTAAGGTTATATTAGGAAAAAGAACATTAAATGCTTCATTGGAAATGTAACGTGACATATATTTTGGTAGAGAAGGAGTATTGATTAACAAGTTAATTCGAATATGATTAATCACATTGCTTGGAATTACTATAAGTCCCTACTTGACTATTTTTGTTAGTAATGCAGATGAGTGCATTTTGTTATGGCAAGAAACACAGTGCCATTTGGGTTTGAGGTTATTTTATGTTCAATGCTTGTATAAAAAAATCTTACAATTAATTCACATTTGAAACTAGAGTTTGTGGTTTCACTCAACAAGAAAAAGTAATCTATGATTCATACACTAAATTTAAAATGCGATTTGCTGATGAAAACGGAAATGATATACATCAATGTTAGATATAGATGATTGCCCACTAACTTACACCAATCATTCACCAAATAACAAATACAAACACAAACAATTATCAAATACAATTTGTCAAATTATTACATAAACATCAATAAATTTACTGAACATTAAATAAACTATAAAAAAACTTCAACTCGTAGTCCCACCTACAATCTTCACACAAACCAAGGTCATCGTCTTCATCATCCACTAACAACCATGCTCCTTGCTTCAATCTCCATCCAGAGCATGTTGTTTTTGATTTGCATACGGGATTTTGATTACGGACCAACATACCATTATTTTTCCACAAACATTGTGTTGCAGATTGCATTTTATGTCTGGCCTGCATAATACATCCAGACATGCGCAATGACCGCATATGTCCAATGCCTTCTTGTATGGATTTATTATTATCGGAAGACAACAATATCATGCCATATGCATATTTTGATGGTATGTGGCCACCCTCTGCAGCCATCTTTATGTTCTCAAGACCGTTGCTATTTTCGTTTGGAAATTTGAAGTATTCACGTATACCTTCACTAAACAATGCTTCCAAATTTCCACTTTCCACATAATTTTTCAAAAATTTCAATGCATTTGCATTAGGATACCATTGCATATTTGGAAAATTGTCGAAAGAAACTTTTTGTAATACATACCTTTCGTTCGTTATTTGAAGAAATTCTTTTGAGCAACATTTTAAGTTGTGAAGATCAGGAATAGAAGAAGAGGCAATATTTGCGACGACTTCAACCCAAATTTCATTCGGGAGTGACCGAGGCAAAACTTCTGGCCCATTCGTGCCTTCATTGATTTTATTTCTTTCATTGATGTCATGACTTGTTTCAGGCAACATCTCGTTTGTTATTCTTGAAATCATGATAATGTGAAAGAGAATAATGTGAAGGAGAAACTAAAAATTTAGAAACTAAAAGAAGGGTGTTATATTGTTTTTATGTCAGATATGAGAATGAGAATATGGGTTGAAGAAGGTACATACATATATATATATATATATATATATATATATATATATATATGTAGGACTCATTGAGTTTTTCATTGTGATGAATGAATTCCAACCAATACTATGCCAAATTGAACGGTCACCATTATTCAACAGCTATTAATAACTACATCCGTACCAAAATATATACGTTTTGACCATATCACACAAATTAAGAAATGTAAGTAATGTTGCCTTGAAAAGAAAAATTATGAGTTAGTTTATAAAATTATCCTTCATCAATGGTATGAGAAAGATAAATTGTATAATTGAAAGAAGAAAAAGAAATAAATAGTTAAGGTTATATTAGGAAAAAGAACATTAAATGCTTCATTGGAAATGTAACGTGACATATATTTTGGTAGAGAAGGAGTATTGATTAACAAGTTAATTCGAATATGATTAATCACATTGCTTGGAATTACTATAAGTCCCTACTTGACTATTTTTGTTAGTAATGCAGATGAGTGCATTTTGTTATGGCAAGAAACACAGTGCCATTTGGGTTTGAGGTTATTTTATGTTCAATGCTTGTATAAAAAAATCTTACAATTAATTCACATTTGAAACTAGAGTTTGTGGTTTCACTCAACAAGAAAAAGTAATCTATGATTCATACACTAAATTTAAAATGCGATTTGCTGATGAAAACGGAAATGATATACATCAATGTTAGATATAGATGATTGCCCACTAACTTACACCAATCATTCACCAAATAACAAATACAAACACAAACAATTATCAAATACAATTTGTCAAATTATTACATAAACATCAATAAATTTACTGAACATTAAATAAACTATAAAAAAACTTCAACTCGTAGTCCCACCTACAATCTTCACACAAACCAAGGTCATCGTCTTCATCATCCACTAACAACCATGCTCCTTGCTTCAATCTCCATCCAGAGCATGTTGTTTTTGATTTGCATACGGGATTTTGATTACGGACCAACATACCATTATTTTTCCACAAACATTGTGTTGCAGATTGCATTTTATGTCTGGCCTGCATAATACATCCAGACATGCGCAATGACCGCATATGTCCAATGCCTTCTTGTATGGATTTATTATTATCGGAAGACAACAATATCATGCCATATGCATATTTTGATGGTATGTGGCCACCCTCTGCAGCCATCTTTATGTTCTCAAGACCGTTGCTATTTTCGTTTGGAAATTTGAAGTATTCACGTATACCTTCACTAAACAATGCTTCCAAATTTCCACTTTCCACATAATTTTTCAAAAATTTCAATGCATTTGCATTAGGATACCATTGCATATTTGGAAAATTGTCGAAAGAAACTTTTTGTAATACATACCTTTCGTTCGTTATTTGAAGAAATTCTTTTGAGCAACATTTTAAGTTGTGAAGATCAGGAATAGAAGAAGAGGCAATATTTGCGACGACTTCAACCCAAATTTCATTCGGGAGTGACCGAGGCAAAACTTCTGGCCCATTCGTGCCTTCATTGATTTTATTTCTTTCATTGATGTCATGACTTGTTTCAGGCAACATCTCGTTTGTTATTCTTGAAATCATGATAATGTGAAAGAGAATAATGTGAAGGAGAAACTAAAAATTTAGAAACTAAAAGAAGGGTGTTATATTGTTTTTATGTCAGATATGAGAATGAGAATATGGGTTGAAGAAGGTACATACATATATATATATATATATATATATATATATATATATGTAGGACTCATTGAGTTTTTCATTGTGATGAATGAATTCCAACCAATGCTATGCCAAATTGTACGGTCACCATTATTCAACCGCTATTAATAACTACATCCGTACCAAAATATATACGTTTTGACCATATCACACAAATTAAGAAATGTAAGTAATGTTGCCTTGAAAAGAAAAATTATGAGTTAGTTTATAAAATTATCCTTCATCAATGGTATGAGAAAGATAAATTGTATAATTGAAAGAAGAAAAAGAAATAAATAGTTAAGGTTATATTAGGAAAAAGAACATTAAATGCTTCATTGGAAATGTAACGTGACATATATTTTGGTACAGAAGGAGTATTGATTAACAAGTTAATTCGAATATGATTAATCACATTGCTTGGAATTACTATAAGTCCCTACTTGACTATTTTTGTTAGTAATGCAGATGAGTGCATTTTGTTATGGCAAGAAACACAGTGCCATTTGGGTTTGAGGTTATTTTATGTTCAATGCTTGTATAAAAAAATCTTACAATTAATTCACATTTGAAACTAGAGTTTGTGGTTTCACTCAACAAGAAAAAGTAATCTATGATTCATACACTAAATTTAAAATGCGATTTGCTGATGAAAACGGAAATGATATACATCAATGTTAGATATAGATGATTGCCCACTAACTTACACCAATCATTCACCAAATAACAAATACAAACACAAACTATTATCAAATACAATTTGTCAAATTATTACATAAACATCAATAAATTTACTGAACATTAAATAAACTATAAAAAAACTTCAACTCGTAGTCCCACCTACAATCTTCACACAAACCAAGGTCATCCTCTTCATCATCCACTAACAACCATGCTCCTTGCTTCAATCTCCATCCAGAGCATGTTGTTTTTGTTTTGCATACGGGAGATTGATTACGGACCAACATACCATTATTTTTCCACAAACATTGTGTTGCAGATTGCATTTTATGTCTGGCCTGCATAATACATCCAGACATGCGCAATGACTGCATATGTCCAATGCCTTCTTGTATGGATTTATTATTATCAGAAGACAACAATATCATGCCATATGCATGTTTTGATGGTATGTGGCCACCCTCTGCAGCCATCTTTAAGTTCTCAAGACCGTTGCTATTTCCGTTTGGAAATTTGAAGTATTCACGTATACCTTCACTAAACAATGCTTCCAAATTTCCACTTTCCACACAATTTTTCAAAAATTTCAATGCATTTGCATTAGGATACCATTGCATATTTGGAAAATTGTCGAAAGAAACATTTTGTAATACATACCTTTCGTTCGTTATTTGAAGAAAATCTTTTGAGCAACATTTTAAGTTGTGAAGATCAGGAATAGAAGAAGAGGCAATATTTGCAATGAATTCAACCCAAATTTCATTCGGGAGTGACCGAGGAAAAATTTCTTGCCCATTCGTGCCTTCATTGATTTTATTTCTTTCATTGATGTCATGACTTGTTTCAGGCAACATCTCATTTGTTATTCTTGAAGCCATGATAATGTGAAAGAGAATAATGTGAAGGAGAAACTAAAAATTTAGAAACTAAAAGAAGGGTGTTATATTGTTTTTATGTCAGATATGAGAATGAGAATATGGGTTGAAGAAGGTACATACATATATATATATATATATATATATATGTAGGACTCATTGAGTTTTTCATTGTGATGAATGAATTCCAACCAATGCTATGCCAAATTGAACGGTCACCATTATTCAACCGCTATTAATAACTACATCCGTACCAAAATATATACGTTTTGACCATATCACACAAATTAAGAAATGTAAGTAATGTTGCCTTGAAAAGAAAAATTATGAGTTAGTTTATAAAATTATCCTTCATCAATGGTATGAGAAAGATAAATTGTATAATTGAAAGAAGAAAAAGAAATAAATAGTTATGGTTATATTAGGAAAAAGAACATTAAATGCTTCATTGGAAATGTAACGTGACATATATTTTGGTACAGAAGGAGTATTGATTAACAAGTTAATTCGAATATGATTAATCACATTGCTTGGAATTACTATAAGTCCCTACTTGACTATTTTTGTTAGTAATGCAGATGAGTGCATTTTGTTATGGCAAGAAACACAGTGCCATTTGGGTTTGAGGTTATTTTATGTTCAATGCTTGTATAAAAAAATCTTACAATTAATTCACATTTGAAACTAGAGTTTGTGGTTTCACTCAACAAGAAAAAGTAATCTATGATTCATACACTAAATTTAAAATGCGATTTGCTGATGAAAACGGAAATGATATACATCAATGTTAGATATAGATGATTGCCCACTAACTTACACCAATCATTCACCAAATAACAAATACAAACACAAACTATTATCAAATACAATTTGTCAAATTATTACATAAACATCAATAAATTTACTGAACATTAAATAAACTATAAAAAAACTTCAACTCGTAGTCCCACCTACAATCTTCACACAAACCAAGGTCATCGTCTTCATCATCCACTAACAACCATGCTCCTTGCTTCAATCTCCATCCAGAGCATGTTCTTTTTTATTTGCATACAGGAGATTGATTACGGACCAACATACCATTATTTTTCCACAAACATTGTGTTGCAGATTGCATTTTATGTCTGGCCTGCATAATACATCCAAACATGCGCAATGACCGCATATGTCCAATGCCTTCTTGTATGGATTTATTATTATCGGAAGACAACAATATCATGCCATATGCATATTTTGATGGTATGTGGCCACCCTCTGCAGCCATCTTTATGTTCTCAAGACCGTTGTTATTTTCGTTTGGAAATTTGAAGTATTCACGTATACCTTCACTAAACAATGCTTCCAAATTTCCACTTTCCACATAATTTTTCAAAAATTTCAATGCATTTGCATTAGGATACCATTGCATATATCGAAAATTGTCGAAAGAAACTTTTTGTAATACATACCTTTCGTTCGTTATTTGAAGAAATTCTTTTGAGCAACATTTTAAGTTGTGAAGATCAGGAATAGAAGAAGAGGCAATATTTGCGACGACTTCAACCCAAATTTCATTCGGGAGTGACCGAGGCAAAACTTCTGGCCCATTCGTGCCTTCATTGATTTTATTTCTTTCATTGATGTCATAACTTGTTTCAGGCAACATCTCATTTGTTATTCTTGAAGCCATGATAATGTGAAAGAGAATAATGTGAAGGAGAAACTAAAAATTTAGAAACTAAAAGAAGGGTGTTATATTGTTTTTATGTCACATATGAGAATGAGAATATGGGTTGAAGAAGGTACATACATATATATATATATATATATATATATGTAGGACTCATTGAGTTTTTCATTGTGATGAATGAATTCCAACCAATACTATGCCAAATTGAACGGTCACCATTATTCAACCGCTATTAATAACTACATCCGTACCAAAATATATACGTTTTGACCATATCACACAAATTAAGAAATGTAAGTAATGTTGCCTTGAAAAGAAAAATTATGAGTTAGTTTATAAAATTATCCTTCATCAATGGTATGAGAAAGATAAATTGTATAATTGAAAGAAGAAAAAGAAATAAATAGTTAAGGTTATATTAGAAAAAAGAACATTAAATGCTTCATTGGAAATGTAACGTGACATATATTTTGGTACAGAAGGAGTATTGATTAACAAGTTAATTCGAATATGATTAATCACATTGCTTGGAATTACTATAAGTCCCTACTTGACTATTTTTGTTAGTAATGCAGATGAGTGCATTTTGTTATGGCAAGAAACACAGTGCCATTTGGGTTTGAGGTTATTTTATGTTTAATGCTTGTATAAAAAAATCTTACAATTAATTCACATTTGAAACTAGAGTTTGTGGTTTCACTCAACAAGAAAAAGTAATCTATGATTCATACACTAAATTTAAAATGCGATTTGCTGATGAAAACGGAAATGATATACATCAATGTTAGATATAGATGATTGCCCACTAACTTACACCAATCATTCACCAAATAACAAATACAAACACAAACTATTATCAAATACAATTTGTCAAATTATTACATAAACATCAATAAATTTACTGAACATTAAATAAACTATAAAAAAACTTCAACTCGTAGTCCCACCTACAATCTTCACACAAACCAAGGTCATCGTCTTCATCATCCACTAACAACCATGCTCCTTGCTTCAATCTCCATCCAGAGCATGTTCTTTTTTATTTGCATACGGGAGATTGATTACGGACCAACATACCATTATTTTTCCACAAACATTGTGTTGCAGATTGCATTTTATGTCTGGCCTGCATAATACATCCAGACATGCGCAATGACCGCATATGTCCAATGCCTTCTTGTATGGATTTATTATTATCGGAAGACAACAATATCATGCCATATGCATATTTTGATGGTATGTGGCCACCCTCTGCAGCCATCTTTATGTTCTCAAGACCGTTGTTATTTTCGTTTGGAAATTTGAAGTATTCACGTATACCTTCACTAAACAATGCTTCCAAATTTCCACTTTCCACATAATTTTTCAAAAATTTCAATGCATTTGCATTAGGATACCATTGCATATTTGGAAAATTGTCGAAAGAAACTTTTTGTAATACATACCTTTCGTTCGTTATTTGAAGAAATTCTTTTGAGCAACATTTTAAGTTGTGAAGATCAGGAATAGAAGAAGAGGCAATATTTGCGACGACTTCAACCCAAATTTCATTCGGGAGTGACCGAGGCAAAACTTCTGGCCCATTCGTGCCTTCATTGATTTTATTTCTTTCATTGATGTCATGACTTGTTTCAGGCAACATCTCATTTGTTATTCTTGAAGCCATGATAATGTGAAAGAGAATAATGTGAAGGAGAAACTAAAAATTTAGAAACTAAAAGAAGGGTGTTATATTGTTTTTATGTCAGATATGAGAATGAGAATATGGGTTGAAGAAGGTACATATATATATATATATATATATATATATATATATATATATGTAGGACTCATTGAGTTTTTCATTGTGATGAATGAATTCCAACCAATACTATGCCAAATTGAACGGTCACCATTATTCAACCGCTATTAATAACTACATCCGTACCAAAATATATACGTTTTGACCATATCACACAAATTAAGAAATGTAAGTAATGTTGCCTTGAAAAGAAAAATTATGAGTTAGTTTATAAAATTATCCTTCATCAATGGTATGAGAAAGATAAATTGTATAATTGAAAGAAGAAAAAGAAATAAATAGTTAAGGTTATATTAGAAAAAAGAACATTAAATGCTTCATTGGAAATGTAACGTGACATATATTTTGGTACAGAAGGAGTATTGATTAACAAGTTAATTCGAATATGATTAATCACATTGCTTGGAATTACTATAAGTCCCTACTTGACTATTTTTGTTAGTAATGCAGATGAGTGCATTTTGTTATGGCAAGAAACACAGTGCCATTTGGGTTTGAGGTTATTTTATGTTTAATGCTTGTATAAAAAAATCTTACAATTAATTCACATTTGAAACTAGAGTTTGTGGTTTCACTCAACAAGAAAAAGTAATCTATGATTCATACACTAAATTTAAAATGCGATTTGCTGATGAAAACGGAAATGATATACATCAATGTTAGATATAGATGATTGCCCACTAACTTACACCAATCATTCACCAAATAACAAATACAAACACAAACTATTATCAAATACAATTTGTCAAATTATTACATAAACATCAATAAATTTACTGAACATTAAATAAACTATAAAAAAACTTCAACTCGTAGTCCCACCTACAATCTTCACACAAACCAAGGTCATCGTCTTCATCATCCACTAACAACCATGCTCCTTGCTTCAATCTCCATCTAGAGCATGTTGTTTTTGATTTGTATACGGGAGATTGATTACGGACCAACATACCATTATTTTTCCACAAACATTGTGTTGCAGATTGCATTTTATGTCTGGCCTGCATAATACATCCAGACATGCGCAATGACCGCATATGTCCAATGCCTTCTTGTATGGATTTATTATTATCGGAAGACAACAATATCACGCCATATGCATATTTTGATGGTATGTGGCCACCCTCTGCAGCCATCTTTATGTTCTCAAGACCGTTGCTATTTTCGTTTGGAAATTTGAAGTATTCACGTATACCTTCACTAAACAATGCTTCCAAATTTCCACTTTCCACACAATTTTTCAAAAATTTCAATGCATTTGCATTAGGATACCATTGCATATTTGGAAAATTGTCGAAAGAAACTTTTTGTAATACATACCTTTCGTTCGTTATTTGAAGAAATTCTTTTGAGCAACATTTTAAGTTGTGAAGATCAGGAATAGAAGAAGAGGCAATATTTGCGACGACTTCAACCCAAATTTCATTCGGGAGTGACCGAGGCAAAACTTCTGGCCCATTCGTGCCTTCATTGATTTTATTTCTTTCATTGATGTCATGACTTGTTTCAGGCAACATCTCATTTGTTATTCTTGAAGCCATGATAATGTGAAAGAGAATAATGTGAAGGAGAAACTAAAAATTTAGAAACTAAAAGAAGGGTGTTATATTGTTTTTATGACAGATATGAGAATGAGAATATGGGTTGAAGAAGGTACATACATATATATATATATATATATATATATGTAGGACTCATTGAGTTTTTCATTGTGATGAATGAATTCCAACCAATACTATGCCAAATTGAACGATCACCATTATTCAACCGTTATTAATAACTACATCCGTACCAAAATATATACGTTTTGACCATATCACACAAATTAAGAAATGTAAGTAATGTTGCCTTGAAAAGAAAAATTATGAGTTAGTTTATAAAATTATCCTTCATCAATGGTATGAGAAAGATAAATTGTATAATTGAAAGAAGAAAAAGAAATAAATAGTTAAGGTTATATTAGAAAAAAGAACATTAAATGCTTCATTGGAAATGTAACGTGACATATATTTTGGTACAGAAGGAGTATTGATTAACAAGTTAATTCGAATATGATTAATCACATTGCTTGGAATTACTATAAGTCCCTACTTGACTATTTTTGTTAGTAATGCAGATGAGTGCATTTTGTTATGGCAAGAAACACAGTGCCATTTGGGTTTGAGGTTATTTTATGTTCAATGCTTGTATAAAAAAATCTTACAATTAATTCACATTTGAAACTAGAGTTTGTGGTTTCACTCAACAAGAAAAAGTAATCTATGATTCATACACTAAATTTAAAATGCGATTTGCTGATGAAAACGGAAATGATATACATCAATGTTAGATATAGATGATTGCCCACTAACTTACACCAATCATTCACCAAATAACAAATACAAACACAAACTATTATCAAATACAATTTGTCAAATTATTACATAAACATCAATAAATTTACTGAACATTAAATAAACTATAAAAAAACTTCAACTCGTAGTCCCACCTACAATCTTCACACAAACCAAGGTCATCGTCTTCATCATCCAATAACAACCATGCTCCTTGCTTCAATCTCCATCCAGAGCATGTTCTTTTTTATTTGCATACGGGAGATTGATTACGGACCAACATACCATTATTTTTCCACAAACATTGTGTTGCAGATTGCATTTTATGTCTGGCCTGCATAATACATCCAGACATGCGCAATGACCGCATATGTCCAATGCCTTCTTGTATGGATTTATTATTATCGGAAGACAACAATATCATGCCATATGCATATTTTGATGGTATGTGGCCACCCTCTGCAGCCATCTTTATGTTCTCAAGACCGTTGTTATTTTCGTTTGGAAATTTGAAGTATTCACGTATACCTTCACTAAACAATGCTTCCAAATTTCCACTTTCCACATAATTTTTCAAAAATTTCAATGCATTTGCATTAGGATACCATTGCATATTTGGAAAATTGTCGAAAGAAACTTTTTGTAATACATACCTTTCGTTCGTTATTTGAAGAAATTCTTTTGAGCAACATTTTAAGTTGTGAAGATCAGGAATAGAAGAAGAGGCAATATTTGCGACGACTTCAACCCAAATTTCATTCGGGAGTGACCGAGGCAAAACTTCTGGCCCATTCGTGCCTTCATTGATTTTATTTCTTTCATTGATGTCATGACTTGTTTCAGGCAACATCTCATTTGTTATTCTTGAAGCCATGATAATGTGAAAGAGAATAATGTGAAGGAGAAACTAAAAATTTAGAAACTAAAAGAAGGGTGTTATATTGTTTTTATGTCAGATATGAGAATGAGAATATGGGTTGAAGAAGGTACATACATATATATATATATATATATATATATATATATATATGTAGGACTCATTGAGTTTTTCATTGTGATGAATGAATTCCAACCAATACTATGCCAAATTGAACGGTCACCATTATTCAACCGCTATTAATAACTACATCCGTACCAAAATATATACGTTTTGACCATATCACACAAATTAAGAAATGTAAGTAATGTTGCCTTGAAAAGAAAAATTATGAGTTAGTTTATAAAATTATCCTTCATCAATGGTATGAGAAAGATAAATTGTATAATTGAAAGAAGAAAAAGAAATAAATAGTTAAGGTTATATTAGAAAAAAGAACATTAAATGCTTCATTGGAAATGTAACGTGACATATATTTTGGTACAGAAGGAGTATTGATTAACAAGTTAATTCGAATATGATTAATCACATTGCTTGGAATTACTATAAGTCCCTACTTGACTATTTTTGTTAGTAATGCAGATGAGTGCATTTTGTTATGGCAAGAAACACAGTGCCATTTGGGTTTGAGGTTATTTTATGTTTAATGCTTGTATAAAAAAATCTTACAATTAATTCACATTTGAAACTAGAGTTTGTGGTTTCACTCAACAAGAAAAAGTAATCTATGATTCATACACTAAATTTAAAATGCGATTTGCTGATGAAAACGGAAATGATATACATCAATGTTAGATATAGATGATTGCCCACTAACTTACACCAATCATTCACCAAATAACAAATACAAACACAAACTATTATCAAATACAATTTGTCAAATTATTACATAAACATCAATAAATTTACTGAACATTAAATAAACTATAAAAAAACTTCAACTCGTAGTCCCACCTACAATCTTCACACAAACCAAGGTCATCGTCTTCATCATCCACTAACAACCATGCTCCTTGCTTCAATCTCCATCTAGAGCATGTTGTTTTTGATTTGCATACGGGAGATTGATTACGGACCAACATACCATTATGTTTCCACAAACATTGTGTTGCAGATTGCATTTTATGTCTGGCCTGCATAATACATCCAGACATGCGCAATGACCGCATATGTCCAATGCCTTCTTGTATGGATTTATTATTATCGGAAGACAACAATATCATGCCATATGCATATTTTGATGGTATGTGGCCACCCTCTGCAGCCATCTTTATGTTCTCAAGACCGTTGCTATTTTCGTTTGGAAATTTGAAGTATTCACGTATACCTTCACTAAACAATGCTTCCAAATTTCCACTTTCCACACAATTTTTCAAAAATTTCAATGCATTTGCATTAGGATACCATTGCATATTTGGAAAATTGTCGAAAGAAACTTTTTGTAATACATACCTTTCGTTCGTTATTTGAAGAAATTCTTTTGAGCAACATTTTAAGTTGTGAAGATCAGGAATAGAAGAAGAGGCAATATTTGCGACGACTTCAACCCAAATTTCATTCGGGAGTGACCGAGGCAAAACTTCTGGCCCATTCGTGCCTTCATTGATTTTATTTCTTTCATTGATGTCATGACTTGTTTCAGGCAACATCTCATTTGTTATTCTTGAAGCCATGATAATGTGAAAGAGAATAATGTGAAGGAGAAACTAAAAATTTAGAAACTAAAAGAAGGGTGTTATATTGTTTTTATGACAGATATGAGAATGAGAATATGGGTTGAAGAAGGTACATACATATATATATATATATATATATATATGTAGGACTCATTGAGTTTTTCATTGTGATGAATGAATTCCAACCAATACTATGCCAAATTGAACGATCACCATTATTCAACCGTTATTAATAACTACATCCGTACCAAAATATATACGTTTTGACCATATCACACAAATTAAGAAATGTAAGTAATGTTGCCTTGAAAAGAAAAATTATGAGTTAGTTTATAAAATTATCCTTCATCAATGGTATGAGAAAGATAAATTGTATAATTGAAAGAAGAAAAAGAAATAAATAGTTAAGGTTATATTAGAAAAAAGAACATTAAATGCTTCATTGGAAATGTAACGTGACATATATTTTGGTACAGAAGGAGTATTGATTAACAAGTTAATTCGAATATGATTAATCACATTGCTTGGAATTACTATAAGTCCCTACTTGACTATTTTTGTTAGTAATGCAGATGAGTGCATTTTGTTATGGCAAGAAACACAGTGCCATTTGGGTTTGAGGTTATTTTATGTTCAATGCTTGTATAAAAAAATCTTACAATTAATTCACATTTGAAACTAGAGTTTGTGGTTTCACTCAACAAGAAAAAGTAATCTATGATTCATACACTAAATTTAAAATGCGATTTGCTGATGAAAACGGAAATGATATACATCAATGTTAGATATAGATGATTGCCCACTAACTTACACCAATCATTCACCAAATAACAAATACAAACACAAACTATTATCAAATACAATTTGTCAAATTATTACATAAACATCAATAAATTTACTGAACATTAAATAAACTATAAAAAAACTTCAACTCGTAGTCCCACCTACAATCTTCACACAAACCAAGGTCATCGTCTTCATCATCCACTAACAACCATGCTCCTTGCTTCAATCTCCATCCAGAGCATGTTCTTTTTTATTTGCATACGGGAGATTGATTACGGACCAACATACCATTATTTTTCCACAAACATTGTGTTGCAGATTGCATTTTATGTCTGGCCTGCATAATACATCCAGACATGCGCAATGACCGCATATGTCCAATGCCTTCTTGTATGGATTTATTATTATCGGAAGACAACAATATCATGCCATATGCATATTTTGATGGTATGTGGCCACCCTCTGCAGCCATCTTTATGTTCTCAAGACCGTTGTTATTTTCGTTTGGAAATTTGAAGTATTCACGTATACCTTCACTAAACAATGCTTCCAAATTTCCACTTTCCACATAATTTTTCAAAAATTTCAATGCATTTGCATTAGGATACCATTGCATATTTGAAAAATTGTCGAAAGAAACTTTTTGTAATACATAACTTTCGTTCGTTATTTGAAGAAATTCTTTTGAGCAACATTTTAAGTTGTGAAGATCAGGAATAGAAGAAGAGGCAATATTTGCGACGACTTCAACCCAAATTTCATTCGGGAGTGACCGAGGCAAAACTTCTGGCCCATTCGTGCCTTCATTGATTTTATTTCTTTCATTGATGTCATGACTTGTTTCAGGCAACATCTCATTTGTTATTCTTGAAGCCATGATAATGTGAAAGAGAATAATGTGAAGGAGAAACTAAAAATTTAGAAACTAAAAGAAGGGTGTTATATTGTTTTTATGTCAGATATGAGAATGAGAATATGGGTTGAAGAAGGTACATACATATATATATATATATATATATATATATATATATGTAGGACTCATTGAGTTTTTCATTGTGATGAATGAATTCCAACCAATACTATGCCAAATTGAACGGTCACCATTATTCAACCGCTATTAATAACTACATCCGTACCAAAATATATACGTTTTGACCATATCACACAAATTAAGAAATGTAAGTAATGTTGCCTTGAAAAGAAAAATTATGAGTTAGTTTATAAAATTATCCTTCATCAATGGTATGAGAAAGATAAATTGTATAATTGAAAGAAGAAAAAGAAATAAATAGTTAAGGTTATATTAGAAAAAAGAACATTAAATGCTTCATTGGAAATGTAACGTGACATATATTTTGGTACAGAAGGAGTATTGATTAACAAGTTAATTCGAATATGATTAATCACATTGCTTGGAATTACTATAAGTCCCTACTTGACTATTTTTGTTAGTAATGCAGATGAGTGCATTTTGTTATGGCAAGAAACACAGTGCCATTTGGGTTTGAGGTTATTTTATGTTTAATGCTTGTATAAAAAAATCTTACAATTAATTCACATTTGAAACTAGAGTTTGTGGTTTCACTCAACAAGAAAAAGTAATCTATGATTCATACACTAAATTTAAAATGCGATTTGCTGATGAAAACGGAAATGATATACATCAATGTTAGATATAGATGATTGCCCACTAACTTACACCAATCATTCACCAAATAACAAATACAAACACAAACTATTATCAAATACAATTTGTCAAATTATTACATAAACATCAATAAATTTACTGAACATTAAATAAACTATAAAAAAACTTCAACTCGTAGTCCCACCTACAATCTTCACACAAACCAAGGTCATCGTCTTCATCATCCACTAACAACCATGCTCCTTGCTTCAATCTCCATCCAGAGCATGTTCTTTTTTATTTGCATACGGGAGATTGATTACGGACCAACATACCATTATTTTTCCACAAACATTGTGTTGCAGATTGCATTTTATGTCTGGCCTGCATAATACATCCAGACATGCGCAATGACCGCATATGTCCAATGCCTTCTTGTATGGATTTATTATTATCGGAAGACAACAATATCATGCCATATGCATATTTTGATGGTATGTGGCCACCCTCTGCAGCCATCTTTATGTTCTCAAGACCGTTGTTATTTTCGTTTGGAAATTTGAAGTATTCACGTATACCTTCACTAAACAATGCTTCCAAATTTCCACTTTCCACATAATTTTTCAAAAATTTCAATGCATTTGCATTAGGATACCATTGCATATTTGAAAAATTGTCGAAAGAAACTTTTTGTAATACATAACTTTCGTTCGTTATTTGAAGAAATTCTTTTGAGCAACATTTTAAGTTGTGAAGATCAGGAATAGAAGAAGAGGCAATATTTGCGACGACTTCAACCCAAATTTCATTCGGGAGTGACCGAGGCAAAACTTCTGGCCCATTCGTGCCTTCATTGATTTTATTTCTTTCATTGATGTCATGACTTGTTTCAGGCAACATCTCATTTGTTATTCTTGAAGCCATGATAATGTGAAAGAGAATAATGTGAAGGAGAAACTAAAAATTTAGAAACTAAAAGAAGGGTGTTATATTGTTTTTATGTCAGATATGAGAATGAGAATATGGGTTGAAGAAGGTACATACATATATATATATATATATATATATATATATATGTAGGACTCATTGAGTTTTTCATTGTGATGAATGAATTCCAACCAATACTATGCCAAATTGAACGGTCACCATTATTCAACCGCTATTAATAACTACATCCGTACCAAAATATATACGTTTTGACCATATCACACAAATTAAGAAATGTAAGTAATGTTGCCTTGAAAAGAAAAATTATGAGTTAGTTTATAAAATTATCCTTCATCAATGGTATGAGAAAGATAAATTGTATAATTGAAAGAAGAAAAAGAAATAAATAGTTAAGGTTATATTAGAAAAAAGAACATTAAATGCTTCATTGGAAATGTAACGTGACATATATTTTGGTACAGAAGGAGTATTGATTAACAAGTTAATTCGAATATGATTAATCACATTGCTTGGAATTACTATAAGTCCCTACTTGACTATTTTTGTTAGTAATGCAGATGAGTGCATTTTGTTATGGCAAGAAACACAGTGCCATTTGGGTTTGAGGTTATTTTATGTTTAATGCTTGTATAAAAAAATCTTACAATTAATTCACATTTGAAACTAGAGTTTGTGGTTTCACTCAACAAGAAAAAGTAATCTATGATTCATACACTAAATTTAAAATGCGATTTGCTGATGAAAACGGAAATGATATACATCAATGTTAGATATAGATGATTGCCCACTAACTTACACCAATCATTCACCAAATAACAAATACAAACACAAACTATTATCAAATACAATTTGTCAAATTATTACATAAACATCAATAAATTTACTGAACATTAAATAAACTATAAAAAAACTTCAACTCGTAGTCCCACCTACAATCTTCACACAAACCAAGGTCATCGTCTTCATCATCCACTAACAACCATGCTCCTTGCTTCAATCTCCATCTAGAGCATGTTGTTTTTGATTTGCATACGGGAGATTGATTACGGACCAACATACCATTATGTTTCCACAAACATTGTGTTGCAGATTGCATTTTATGTCTGGCCTGCATAATACATCCAGACATGCGCAATGACCGCATATGTCCAATGCCTTCTTGTATGGATTTATTATTATCGGAAGACAACAATATCATGCCATATGCATATTTTGATGGTATGTGGCCACCCTCTGCAGCCATCTTTATGTTCTCAAGACCGTTGCTATTTTCGTTTGGAAATTTGAAGTATTCACGTATACCTTCACTAAACAATGCTTCCAAATTTCCACTTTCCACACAATTTTTCAAAAATTTCAATGCATTTGCATTAGGATACCATTGCATATTTGGAAAATTGTCGAAAGAAACTTTTTGTAATACATACCTTTCGTTCGTTATTTGAAGAAATTCTTTTGAGCAACATTTTAAGTTGTGAAGATCAGGAATAGAAGAAGAGGCAATATTTGCGACGACTTCAACCCAAATTTCATTCGGGAGTGACCGAGGCAAAACTTCTGGCCCATTCGTGCCTTCATTGATTTTATTTCTTTCATTGATGTCATGACTTGTTTCAGGCAACATCTCATTTGTTATTCTTGAAGCCATGATAATGTGAAAGAGAATAATGTGAAGGAGAAACTAAAAATTTAGAAACTAAAAGAAGGGTGTTATATTGTTTTTATGTCAGATATGAGAATGAGAATATGGGTTGAAGAAGGTACATACATATATATATATATATATATATATATATATATGTAGGACTCATTGAGTTTTTCATTGTGATGAATGAATTCCAACCAATACTATGCCAAATTGAACGGTCACCATTATTCAACCGCTATTAATAACTACATCCGTACCAAAATATATACGTTTTGACCATATCACACAAATTAAGAAATGTAAGTAATGTTGCCTTGAAAAGAAAAATTATGAGTTAGTTTATAAAATTATCCTTCATCAATGGTATGAGAAAGATAAATTGTATAATTGAAAGAAGAAAAAGAAATAAATAGTTAAGGTTATATTAGAAAAAAGAACATTAAATGCTTCATTGGAAATGTAACGTGACATATATTTTGGTACAGAAGGAGTATTGATTAACAAGTTAATTCGAATATGATTAATCACATTGCTTGGAATTACTATAAGTCCCTACTTGACTATTTTTGTTAGTAATGCAGATGAGTGCATTTTGTTATGGCAAGAAACACAGTGCCATTTGGGTTTGAGGTTATTTTATGTTTAATGCTTGTATAAAAAAATCTTACAATTAATTCACATTTGAAACTAGAGTTTGTGGTTTCACTCAACAAGAAAAAGTAATCTATGATTCATACACTAAATTTAAAATGCGATTTGCTGATGAAAACGGAAATGATATACATCAATGTTAGATATAGATGATTGCCCACTAACTTACACCAATCATTCACCAAATAACAAATACAAACACAAACTATTATCAAATACAATTTGTCAAATTATTACATAAACATCAATAAATTTACTGAACATTAAATAAACTATAAAAAAACTTCAACTCGTAGTCCCACCTACAATCTTCACACAAACCAAGGTCATCGTCTTCATCATCCACTAACAACCATGCTCCTTGCTTCAATCTCCATCTAGAGCATGTTGTTTTTGATTTGCATACGGGAGATTGATTACGGACCAACATACCATTATGTTTCCACAAACATTGTGTTGCAGATTGCATTTTATGTCTGGCCTGCATAATACATCCAGACATGCGCAATGACCGCATATGTCCAATGCCTTCTTGTATGGATTTATTATTATCGGAAGACAACAATATCATGCCATATGCATATTTTGATGGTATGTGGCCACCCTCTGCAGCCATCTTTATGTTCTCAAGACCGTTGCTATTTTCGTTTGGAAATTTGAAGTATTCACGTATACCTTCACTAAACAATGCTTCCAAATTTCCACTTTCCACACAATTTTTCAAAAATTTCAATGCATTTGCATTAGGATACCATTGCATATTTGGAAAATTGTCGAAAGAAACTTTTTGTAATACATACCTTTCGTTCGTTATTTGAAGAAATTCTTTTGAGCAACATTTTAAGTTGTGAAGATCAGGAATAGAAGAAGAGGCAATATTTGCGACGACTTCAACCCAAATTTCATTCGGGAGTGACCGAGGCAAAACTTCTGGCCCATTCGTGCCTTCATTGATTTTATTTCTTTCATTGATGTCATGACTTGTTTCAGGCAACATCTCATTTGTTATTCTTGAAGCCATGATAATGTGAAAGAGAATAATGTGAAGGAGAAACTAAAAATTTAGAAACTAAAAGAAGGGTGTTATATTGTTTTTATGACAGATATGAGAATGAGAATATGGGTTGAAGAAGGTACATACATATATATATATATATATATATATGTTGGACTCATTGAGTTTTTCATTGTGATGAATGAATTCCAACCAATACTATGCCAAATTGAACGGTCACCATTATTCAACCGCTATTAATAACTACATCCGTACCAAAATATATACGTTTTGACCATATCACACAAATTAAGAAATGTAAGTAATGTTGCCTTGAAAAGAAAAATTATGAGTTAGTTTATAAAATTATCCTTCATCAATGGTATGAGAAAGATAAATTGTATAATTGAAAGAAGAAAAAGAAATAAATAGTTAAGGTTATATTAGAAAAAAGAACATTAAATGCTTCATTGGAAATGTAACGTGACATATATTTTGGTACAGAAGGAGTATTGATTAACAAGTTAATTCGAATATGATTAATCACATTGCTTGGAATTACTATAAGTCCCTACTTGACTATTTTTGTTAGTAATGCAGATGAGTGCATTTTGTTATGGCAAGAAACACAGTGCCATTTGGGTTTGAGGTTATTTTATGTTTAATGCTTGTATAAAAAAATCTTACAATTAATTCACATTTGAAACTAGAGTTTGTGGTTTCACTCAACAAGAAAAAGTAATCTATGATTCATACACTAAATTTAAAATGCGATTTGCTGATGAAAACGGAAATGATATACATCAATGTTAGATATAGATGATTGCCCACTAACTTACACCAATCATTCACCAAATAACAAATACAAACACAAACTATTATCAAATACAATTTGTCAAATTATTACATAAACATCAATAAATTTACTGAACATTAAATAAACTATAAAAAAACTTCAACTCGTAGTCCCACCTACAATCTTCACACAAACCAAGGTCATCGTCTTCATCATCCACTAACAACCATGCTCCTTGCTTCAATCTCCATCTAGAGCATGTTGTTTTTGATTTGCATACGGGAGATTGATTACGGACCAACATACCATTATGTTTCCACAAACATTGTGTTGCAGATTGCATTTTATGTCTGGCCTGCATAATACATCCAGACATGCGCAATGACCGCATATGTCCAATGCCTTCTTGTATGGATTTATTATTATCGGAAGACAACAATATCATGCCATATGCATATTTTGATGGTATGTGGCCACCCTCTGCAGCCATCTTTATGTTCTCAAGACCGTTGCTATTTTCGTTTGGAAATTTGAAGTATTCACGTATACCTTCACTAAACAATGCTTCCAAATTTCCACTTTCCACACAATTTTTCAAAAATTTCAATGCATTTGCATTAGGATACCATTGCATATTTGGAAAATTGTCGAAAGAAACTTTTTGTAATACATACCTTTCGTTCGTTATTTGAAGAAATTCTTTTGAGCAACATTTTAAGTTGTGAAGATCAGGAATAGAAGAAGAGGCAATATTTGCGACGACTTCAACCCAAATTTCATTCGGGAGTGACCGAGGCAAAACTTCTGGCCCATTCGTGCCTTCATTGATTTTATTTCTTTCATTGATGTCATGACTTGTTTCAGGCAACATCTCATTTGTTATTCTTGAAGCCATGATAATGTGAAAGAGAATAATGTGAAGGAGAAACTAAAAATTTAGAAACTAAAAGAAGGGTGTTATATTGTTTTTATGTCAGATATGAGAATGAGAATATGGGTTGAAGAAGGTACATACATATATATATATATATATATATATATATATATATGTAGGACTCATTGAGTTTTTCATTGTGATGAATGAATTCCAACCAATACTATGCCAAATTGAACGGTCACCATTATTCAACCGCTATTAATAACTACATCCGTACCAAAATATATACGTTTTGACCATATCACACAAATTAAGAAATGTAAGTAATGTTGCCTTGAAAAGAAAAATTATGAGTTAGTTTATAAAATTATCCTTCATCAATGGTATGAGAAAGATAAATTGTATAATTGAAAGAAGAAAAAGAAATAAATAGTTAAGGTTATATTAGAAAAAAGAACATTAAATGCTTCATTGGAAATGTAACGTGACATATATTTTGGTACAGAAGGAGTATTGATTAACAAGTTAATTCGAATATGATTAATCACATTGCTTGGAATTACTATAAGTCCCTACTTGACTATTTTTGTTAGTAATGCAGATGAGTGCATTTTGTTATGGCAAGAAACACAGTGCCATTTGGGTTTGAGGTTATTTTATGTTTAATGCTTGTATAAAAAAATCTTACAATTAATTCACATTTGAAACTAGAGTTTGTGGTTTCACTCAACAAGAAAAAGTAATCTATGATTCATACACTAAATTTAAAATGCGATTTGCTGATGAAAACGGAAATGATATACATCAATGTTAGATATAGATGATTGCCCACTAACTTACACCAATCATTCACCAAATAACAAATACAAACACAAACTATTATCAAATACAATTTGTCAAATTATTACATAAACATCAATAAATTTACTGAACATTAAATAAACTATAAAAAAACTTCAACTCGTAGTCCCACCTACAATCTTCACACAAACCAAGGTCATCGTCTTCATCATCCACTAACAACCATGCTCCTTGCTTCAATCTCCATCTAGAGCATGTTGTTTTTGATTTGCATACGGGAGATTGATTACGGACCAACATACCATTATGTTTCCACAAACATTGTGTTGCAGATTGCATTTTATGTCTGGCCTGCATAATACATCCAGACATGCGCAATGACCGCATATGTCCAATGCCTTCTTGTATGGATTTATTATTATCGGAAGACAACAATATCATGCCATATGCATATTTTGATGGTATGTGGCCACCCTCTGCAGCCATCTTTATGTTCTCAAGACCGTTGCTATTTTCGTTTGGAAATTTGAAGTATTCACGTATACCTTCACTAAACAATGCTTCCAAATTTCCACTTTCCACACAATTTTTCAAAAATTTCAATGCATTTGCATTAGGATACCATTGCATATTTGGAAAATTGTCGAAAGAAACTTTTTGTAATACATACCTTTCGTTCGTTATTTGAAGAAATTCTTTTGAGCAACATTTTAAGTTGTGAAGATCAGGAATAGAAGAAGAGGCAATATTTGCGACGACTTCAACCCAAATTTCATTCGGGAGTGACCGAGGCAAAACTTCTGGCCCATTCGTGCCTTCATTGATTTTATTTCTTTCATTGATGTCATGACTTGTTTCAGGCAACATCTCATTTGTTATTCTTGAAGCCATGATAATGTGAAAGAGAATAATGTGAAGGAGAAACTAAAAATTTAGAAACTAAAAGAAGGGTGTTATATTGTTTTTATGACAGATATGAGAATGAGAATATGGGTTGAAGAAGGTACATACATATATATATATATATATATATATGTTGGACTCATTGAGTTTTTCATTGTGATGAATGAATTCCAACCAATACTATGCCAAATTGAACGGTCACCATTATTCAACCGCTATTAATAACTACATCCGTACCAAAATATATACGTTTTGACCATATCACACAAATTAAGAAATGTAAGTAATGTTGCCTTGAAAAGAAAAATTATGAGTTAGTTTATAAAATTATCCTTCATCAATGGTATGAGAAAGATAAATTGTATAATTGAAAGAAGAAAAAGAAATAAATAGTTAAGGTTATATTAGAAAAAAGAACATTAAATGCTTCATTGGAAATGTAACGTGACATATATTTTGGTACAGAAGGAGTATTGATTAACAAGTTAATTCGAATATGATTAATCACATTGCTTGGAATTACTATAAGTCCCTACTTGACTATTTTTGTTAGTAATGCAGATGAGTGCATTTTGTTATGGCAAGAAACACAGTGCCATTTGGGTTTGAGGTTATTTTATGTTTAATGCTTGTATAAAAAAATCTTACAATTAATTCACATTTGAAACTAGAGTTTGTGGTTTCACTCAACAAGAAAAAGTAATCTATGATTCATACACTAAATTTAAAATGCGATTTGCTGATGAAAACGGAAATGATATACATCAATGTTAGATATAGATGATTGCCCACTAACTTACACCAATCATTCACCAAATAACAAATACAAACACAAACTATTATCAAATACAATTTGTCAAATTATTACATAAACATCAATAAATTTACTGAACATTAAATAAACTATAAAAAAACTTCAACTCGTAGTCCCACCTACAATCTTCACACAAACCAAGGTCATCGTCTTCATCATCCACTAACAACCATGCTCCTTGCTTCAATCTCCATCTAGAGCATGTTGTTTTTGATTTGCATACGGGAGATTGATTACGGACCAACATACCATTATGTTTCCACAAACATTGTGTTGCAGATTGCATTTTATGTCTGGCCTGCATAATACATCCAGACATGCGCAATGACCGCATATGTCCAATGCCTTCTTGTATGGATTTATTATTATCGGAAGACAACAATATCATGCCATATGCATATTTTGATGGTATGTGGCCACCCTCTGCAGCCATCTTTATGTTCTCAAGACCGTTGCTATTTTCGTTTGGAAATTTGAAGTATTCACGTATACCTTCACTAAACAATGCTTCCAAATTTCCACTTTCCACACAATTTTTCAAAAATTTCAATGCATTTGCATTAGGATACCATTGCATATTTGGAAAATTGTCGAAAGAAACTTTTTGTAATACATACCTTTCGTTCGTTATTTGAAGAAATTCTTTTGAGCAACATTTTAAGTTGTGAAGATCAGGAATAGAAGAAGAGGCAATATTTGCGACGACTTCAACCCAAATTTCATTCGGGAGTGACCGAGGCAAAACTTCTGGCCCATTCGTGCCTTCATTGATTTTATTTCTTTCATTGATGTCATGACTTGTTTCAGGCAACATCTCATTTGTTATTCTTGAAGCCATGATAATGTGAAAGAGAATAATGTGAAGGAGAAACTAAAAATTTAGAAACTAAAAGAAGGGTGTTATATTGTTTTTATGACAGATATGAGAATGAGAATATGGGTTGAAGAAGGTACATACATATATATATATATATATATATATATATATATATGTTGGACTCATTGAGTTTTTCATTGTGATGAATGAATTCCAACCAATACTATGCCAAATTGAACGGTCACCATTATTCAACCGCTATTAATAACTACATCCGTACCAAAATATATACGTTTTGACCATATCACACAAATTAAGAAATGTAAGTAATGTTGCCTTGAAAAGAAAAATTATGAGTTAGTTTATAAAATTATCCTTCATCAATGGTATGAGAAAGATAAATTGTATAATTGAAAGAAGAAAAAGAAATAAATAGTTAAGGTTATATTAGAAAAAAGAACATTAAATGCTTCATTGGAAATGTAACGTGACATATATTTTGGTACAGAAGGAGTATTGATTAACAAGTTAATTCGAATATGATTAATCACATTGCTTGGAATTACTATAAGTCCCTACTTGACTATTTTTGTTAGTAATGCAGATGAGTGCATTTTGTTATGGCAAGAAACACAGTGCCATTTGGGTTTGAGGTTATTTTATGTTTAATGCTTGTATAAAAAAATCTTACAATTAATTCACATTTGAAACTAGAGTTTGTGGTTTCACTCAACAAGAAAAAGTAATCTATGATTCATACACTAAATTTAAAATGCGATTTGCTGATGAAAACGGAAATGATATACATCAATGTTAGATATAGATGATTGCCCACTAACTTACACCAATCATTCACCAAATAACAAATACAAACACAAACTATTATCAAATACAATTTGTCAAATTATTACATAAACATCAATAAATTTACTGAACATTAAATAAACTATAAAAAAACTTCAACTCGTAGTCCCACCTACAATCTTCACACAAACCAAGGTCATCGTCTTCATCATCCACTAACAACCATGCTCCTTGCTTCAATCTCCATCTAGAGCATGTTGTTTTTGATTTGCATACGGGAGATTGATTACGGACCAACATACCATTATGTTTCCACAAACATTGTGTTGCAGATTGCATTTTATGTCTGGCCTGCATAATACATCCAGACATGCGCAATGACCGCATATGTCCAATGCCTTCTTGTATGGATTTATTATTATCGGAAGACAACAATATCATGCCATATGCATATTTTGATGGTATGTGGCCACCCTCTGCAGCCATCTTTATGTTCTCAAGACCGTTGCTATTTTCGTTTGGAAATTTGAAGTATTCACGTATACCTTCACTAAACAATGCTTCCAAATTTCCACTTTCCACACAATTTTTCAAAAATTTCAATGCATTTGCATTAGGATACCATTGCATATTTGGAAAATTGTCGAAAGAAACTTTTTGTAATACATACCTTTCGTTCGTTATTTGAAGAAATTCTTTTGAGCAACATTTTAAGTTGTGAAGATCAGGAATAGAAGAAGAGGCAATATTTGCGACGACTTCAACCCAAATTTCATTCGGGAGTGACCGAGGCAAAACTTCTGGCCCATTCGTGCCTTCATTGATTTTATTTCTTTCATTGATGTCATGACTTGTTTCAGGCAACATCTCATTTGTTATTCTTGAAGCCATGATAATGTGAAAGAGAATAATGTGAAGGAGAAACTAAAAATTTAGAAACTAAAAGAAGGGTGTTATATTGTTTTTATGACAGATATGAGAATGAGAATATGGGTTGAAGAAGGTACATACATATATATATATATATATATATATGTTGGACTCATTGAGTTTTTCATTGTGATGAATGAATTCCAACCAATACTATGCCAAATTGAACGGTCACCATTATTCAACCGCTATTAATAACTACATCCGTACCAAAATATATACGTTTTGACCATATCACACAAATTAAGAAATGTAAGTAATGTTGCCTTGAAAAGAAAAATTATGAGTTAGTTTATAAAATTATCCTTCATCAATGGTATGAGAAAGATAAATTGTATAATTGAAAGAAGAAAAAGAAATAAATAGTTAAGGTTATATTAGAAAAAAGAACATTAAATGCTTCATTGGAAATGTAACGTGACATATATTTTGGTACAGAAGGAGTATTGATTAACAAGTTAATTCGAATATGATTAATCACATTGCTTGGAATTACTATAAGTCCCTACTTGACTATTTTTGTTAGTAATGCAGATGAGTGCATTTTGTTATGGCAAGAAACACAGTGCCATTTGGGTTTGAGGTTATTTTATGTTTAATGCTTGTATAAAAAAATCTTACAATTAATTCACATTTGAAACTAGAGTTTGTGGTTTCACTCAACAAGAAAAAGTAATCTATGATTCATACACTAAATTTAAAATGCGATTTGCTGATGAAAACGGAAATGATATACATCAATGTTAGATATAGATGATTGCCCACTAACTTACACCAATCATTCACCAAATAACAAATACAAACACAAACTATTATCAAATACAATTTGTCAAATTATTACATAAACATCAATAAATTTACTGAACATTAAATAAACTATAAAAAAACTTCAACTCGTAGTCCCACCTACAATCTTCACACAAACCAAGGTCATCGTCTTCATCATCCACTAACAACCATGCTCCTTGCTTCAATCTCCATCTAGAGCATGTTGTTTTTGATTTGCATACGGGAGATTGATTACGGACCAACATACCATTATGTTTCCACAAACATTGTGTTGCAGATTGCATTTTATGTCTGGCCTGCATAATACATCCAGACATGCGCAATGACCGCATATGTCCAATGCCTTCTTGTATGGATTTATTATTATCGGAAGACAACAATATCATGCCATATGCATATTTTGATGGTATGTGGCCACCCTCTGCAGCCATCTTTATGTTCTCAAGACCGTTGCTATTTTCGTTTGGAAATTTGAAGTATTCACGTATACCTTCACTAAACAATGCTTCCAAATTTCCACTTTCCACACAATTTTTCAAAAATTTCAATGCATTTGCATTAGGATACCATTGCATATTTGGAAAATTGTCGAAAGAAACTTTTTGTAATACATACCTTTCGTTCGTTATTTGAAGAAATTCTTTTGAGCAACATTTTAAGTTGTGAAGATCAGGAATAGAAGAAGAGGCAATATTTGCGACGACTTCAACCCAAATTTCATTCGGGAGTGACCGAGGCAAAACTTCTGGCCCATTCGTGCCTTCATTGATTTTATTTCTTTCATTGATGTCATGACTTGTTTCAGGCAACATCTCATTTGTTATTCTTGAAGCCATGATAATGTGAAAGAGAATAATGTGAAGGAGAAACTAAAAATTTAGAAACTAAAAGAAGGGTGTTATATTGTTTTTATGACAGATATGAGAATGAGAATATGGGTTGAAGAAGGTACATACATATATATATATATATATATATGTAGGACTCATTGAGTTTTTCATTGTGATGAATGAATTCCAACCAATACTATGCCAAATTGAACGGTCACCATTATTCAACCGCTATTAATAACTACATCCGTACCAAAATATATACGTTTTGACCATATCACACAAATTAAGAAATGTAAGTAATGTTGCCTTGAAAAGAAAAATTATGAGTTAGTTTATAAAATTATCCTTCATCAATGGTATGAGAAAGATAAATTGTATAATTGAAAGAAGAAAAAGAAATAAATAGTTAAGGTTATATTAGAAAAAAGAACATTAAATGCTTCATTGGAAATGTAACGTGACATATATTTTGGTACAGAAGGAGTATTGATTAACAAGTTAATTCGAATATGATTAATCACATTGCTTGGAATTACTATAAGTCCCTACTTGACTATTTTTGTTAGTAATGCAGATGAGTGCATTTTGTTATGGCAAGAAACACAGTGCCATTTGGGTTTGAGGTTATTTTATGTTCAATGCTTGTATAAAAAAATCTTACAATTAATTCACATTTGAAACTAGAGTTTGTGGTTTCACTCAACAAGAAAAAGTAATCTATGATTCATACACTAAATTTAAAATGCGATTTGCTGATGAAAACGGAAATGATATACATCAATGTTAGATATAGATGATTGCCCACTAACTTACACCAATCATTCACCAAATAACAAATACAAACACAAACTATTATCAAATACAATTTGTCAAATTATTACATAAACATCAATAAATTTACTGAACATTAAATAAACTATAAAAAAACTTCAACTCGTAGTCCCACCTACAATCTTCACACAAACCAAGGTCATCGTCTTCATCATCCACTAACAACCATGCTCCTTGCTTCAATCTCCATCCAGAGCATGTTCTTTTTTATTTGCATACGGGAGATTGATTACGGACCAACATACCATTATTTTTCCACAAACATTGTGTTGCAGATTGCATTTTATGTCTGGCCTGCATAATACATCCAGACATGCGCAATGACCGCATATTTCCAATGCCTTCTTGTATGGATTTATTATTATCGGAAGACAACAATATCATGCCATATGCATATTTTGATGGTATGTGGCCACCCTCTGCAGCCATCTTTATGTTCTCAAGACCGTTGTTATTTTCGTTTGGAAATTTGAAGTATTCACGTATACCTTCACTAAACAATGCTTCCAAATTTCCACTTTCCACATAATTTTTCAAAAATTTCAATGCATTTGCATTAGGATACCATTGCATATTTGGAAAATTGTCGAAAGAAACTTTTTGTAATACATAACTTTCGTTCGTTATTTGAAGAAATTCTTTTGAGCAACATTTTAAGTTGTGAAGATCAGGAATAGAAGAAGAGGCAATATTTGCGACGACTTCAACCCAAATTTCATTCGGGAGTGACCGAGGCAAAACTTCTGGCCCATTCGTGCCTTCATTGATTTTATTTCTTTCATTGATGTCATGACTTGTTTCAGGCAACATCTCATTTGTTATTCTTGAAGCCATGATAATGTGAAAGAGAATAATGTGAAGGAGAAACTAAAAATTTAGAAACTAAAAGAAGGGTGTTATATTGTTTTTATGACAGATATGAGAATGAGAATATGGGTTGAAGAAGGTACATACATATATATATATATATATATATATATGTTGGACTCATTGAGTTTTTCATTGTGATGAATGAATTCCAACCAATACTATGCCAAATTGAACGGTCACCATTATTCAACCGCTATTAATAACTACATCCGTACCAAAATATATACGTTTTGACCATATCACACAAATTAAGAAATGTAAGTAATGTTGCCTTGAAAAGAAAAATTATGAGTTAGTTTATAAAATTATCCTTCATCAATGGTATGAGAAAGATAAATTGTATAATTGAAAGAAGAAAAAGAAATAAATAGTTAAGGTTATATTAGAAAAAAGAACATTAAATGCTTCATTGGAAATGTAACGTGACATATATTTTGGTACAGAAGGAGTATTGATTAACAAGTTAATTCGAATATGATTAATCACATTGCTTGGAATTACTATAAGTCCCTACTTGACTATTTTTGTTAGTAATGCAGATGAGTGCATTTTGTTATGGCAAGAAACACAGTGCCATTTGGGTTTGAGGTTATTTTATGTTCAATGCTTGTATAAAAAAATCTTACAATTAATTCACATTTGAAACTAGAGTTTGTGGTTTCACTCAACAAGAAAAAGTAATCTATGATTCATACACTAAATTTAAAATGCGATTTGCTGATGAAAACGGAAATGATATACATCAATGTTAGATATAGATGATTGCCCACTAACTTACACCAATCATTCACCAAATAACAAATACAAACACAAACTATTATCAAATACAATTTGTCAAATTATTACATAAACATCAATAAATTTACTGAACATTAAATAAACTATAAAAAAACTTCAACTCGTAGTCCCACCTACAATCTTCACACAAACCAAGGTCATCGTCTTCATCATCCACTAACAACCATGCTCCTTGCTTCAATCTCCATCCAGAGCATGTTCTTTTTTAATTGCATACGGGAGATTGATTACGGACCAACATACCATTATTTTTCCACAAACATTGTGTTGCAGATTGCATTTTATGTCTGGCCTGCATAATACATCCAGACATGCGCAATGACCGCATATTTCCAATGCCTTCTTGTATGGATTTATTATTATCGGAAGACAACAATATCATGCCATATGCATATTTTGATGGTATGTGGCCACCCTCTGCAGCCATCTTTATGTTCTCAAGACCGTTGTTATTTTCGTTTGGAAATTTGAAGTATTCACGTATACCTTCACTAAACAATGCTTCCAAATTTCCACTTTCCACATAATTTTTCAAAAATTTCAATGCATTTGCATTAGGATACCATTGCATATTTGGAAAATTGTCGAAAGAAACTTTTTGTAATACATAACTTTCGTTCGTTATTTGAAGAAATTCTTTTGAGCAACATTTTAAGTTGTGAAGATCAGGAATAGAAGAAGAGGCAATATTTGCGACGACTTCAACCCAAATTTCATTCGGGAGTGACCGAGGCAAAACTTCTGGCCCATTCGTGCCTTCATTGATTTTATTTCTTTCATTGATGTCATGACTTGTTTCAGGCAACATCTCATTTGTTATTCTTGAAGCCATGATAATGTGAAAGAGAATAATGTGAAGGAGAAACTAAAAATTTAGAAACTAAAAGAAGGGTGTTATATTGTTTTTATGTCAGATATGAGAATGAGAATATGGGTTGAAGAAGGTACATACATATATATATATATATATATATATATATATATGTAGGACTCATTGAGTTTTTCATTGTGATGAATGAATTCCAACCAATACTATGCCAAATTGAACGGTCACCATTATTCAACCGCTATTAATAACTACATCCGTACCAAAATATATACGTTTTGACCATATCACACAAATTAAGAAATGTAAGTAATGTTGCCTTGAAAAGAAAAATTATGAGTTAGTTTATAAAATTATCCTTCATCAATGGTATGAGAAAGATAAATTGTATAATTGAAAGAAGAAAAAGAAATAAATAGTTAAGGTTATATTAGAAAAAAGAACATTAAATGCTTCATTGGAAATGTAACGTGACATATATTTTGGTACAGAAGGAGTATTGATTAACAAGTTAATTCGAATATGATTAATCACATTGCTTGGAATTACTATAAGTCCCTACTTGACTATTTTTGTTAGTAATGCAGATGAGTGCATTTTGTTATGGCAAGAAACACAGTGCCATTTGGGTTTGAGGTTATTTTATGTTTAATGCTTGTATAAAAAAATCTTACAATTAATTCACATTTGAAACTAGAGTTTGTGGTTTCACTCAACAAGAAAAAGTAATCTATGATTCATACACTAAATTTAAAATGCGATTTGCTGATGAAAACGGAAATGATATACATCAATGTTAGATATAGATGATTGCCCACTAACTTACACCAATCATTCACCAAATAACAAATACAAACACAAACTATTATCAAATACAATTTGTCAAATTATTACATAAACATCAATAAATTTACTGAACATTAAATAAACTATAAAAAAACTTCAACTCGTAGTCCCACCTACAATCTTCACACAAACCAAGGTCATCGTCTTCATCATCCACTAACAACCATGCTCCTTGCTTCAATCTCCATCTAGAGCATGTTGTTTTTGATTTGCATACGGGAGATTGATTACGGACCAACATACCATTATGTTTCCACAAACATTGTGTTGCAGATTGCATTTTATGTCTGGCCTGCATAATACATCCAGACATGCGCAATGACCGCATATGTCCAATGCCTTCTTGTATGGATTTATTATTATCGGAAGACAACAATATCATGCCATATGCATATTTTGATGGTATGTGGCCACCCTCTGCAGCCATCTTTATGTTCTCAAGACCGTTGCTATTTTCGTTTGGAAATTTGAAGTATTCACGTATACCTTCACTAAACAATGCTTCCAAATTTCCACTTTCCACACAATTTTTCAAAAATTTCAATGCATTTGCATTAGGATACCATTGCATATTTGGAAAATTGTCGAAAGAAACTTTTTGTAATACATACCTTTCGTTCGTTATTTGAAGAAATTCTTTTGAGCAACATTTTAAGTTGTGAAGATCAGGAATAGAAGAAGAGGCAATATTTGCGACGACTTCAACCCAAATTTCATTCGGGAGTGACCGAGGCAAAACTTCTGGCCCATTCGTGCCTTCATTGATTTTATTTCTTTCATTGATGTCATGACTTGTTTCAGGCAACATCTCATTTGTTATTCTTGAAGCCATGATAATGTGAAAGAGAATAATGTGAAGGAGAAACTAAAAATTTAGAAACTAAAAGAAGGGTGTTATATTGTTTTTATGACAGATATGAGAATGAGAATATGGGTTGAAGAAGGTACATACATATATATATATATATATATATATGTTGGACTCATTGAGTTTTTCATTGTGATGAATGAATTCCAACCAATACTATGCCAAATTGAACGGTCACCATTATTCAACCGCTATTAATAACTACATCCGTACCAAAATATATACGTTTTGACCATATCACACAAATTAAGAAATGTAAGTAATGTTGCCTTGAAAAGAAAAATTATGAGTTAGTTTATAAAATTATCCTTCATCAATGGTATGAGAAAGATAAATTGTATAATTGAAAGAAGAAAAAGAAATAAATAGTTAAGGTTATATTAGAAAAAAGAACATTAAATGCTTCATTGGAAATGTAACGTGACATATATTTTGGTACAGAAGGAGTATTGATTAACAAGTTAATTCGAATATGATTAATCACATTGCTTGGAATTACTATAAGTCCCTACTTGACTATTTTTGTTAGTAATGCAGATGAGTGCATTTTGTTATGGCAAGAAACACAGTGCCATTTGGGTTTGAGGTTATTTTATGTTTAATGCTTGTATAAAAAAATCTTACAATTAATTCACATTTGAAACTAGAGTTTGTGGTTTCACTCAACAAGAAAAAGTAATCTATGATTCATACACTAAATTTAAAATGCGATTTGCTGATGAAAACGGAAATGATATACATCAATGTTAGATATAGATGATTGCCCACTAACTTACACCAATCATTCACCAAATAACAAATACAAACACAAACTATTATCAAATACAATTTGTCAAATTATTACATAAACATCAATAAATTTACTGAACATTAAATAAACTATAAAAAAACTTCAACTCGTAGTCCCACCTACAATCTTCACACAAACCAAGGTCATCGTCTTCATCATCCACTAACAACCATGCTCCTTGCTTCAATCTCCATCTAGAGCATGTTGTTTTTGATTTGCATACGGGAGATTGATTACGGACCAACATACCATTATGTTTCCACAAACATTGTGTTGCAGATTGCATTTTATGTCTGGCCTGCATAATACATCCAGACATGCGCAATGACCGCATATGTCCAATGCCTTCTTGTATGGATTTATTATTATCGGAAGACAACAATATCATGCCATATGCATATTTTGATGGTATGTGGCCACCCTCTGCAGCCATCTTTATGTTCTCAAGACCGTTGCTATTTTCGTTTGGAAATTTGAAGTATTCACGTATACCTTCACTAAACAATGCTTCCAAATTTCCACTTTCCACACAATTTTTCAAAAATTTCAATGCATTTGCATTAGGATACCATTGCATATTTGGAAAATTGTCGAAAGAAACTTTTTGTAATACATACCTTTCGTTCGTTATTTGAAGAAATTCTTTTGAGCAACATTTTAAGTTGTGAAGATCAGGAATAGAAGAAGAGGCAATATTTGCGACGACTTCAACCCAAATTTCATTCGGGAGTGACCGAGGCAAAACTTCTGGCCCATTCGTGCCTTCATTGATTTTATTTCTTTCATTGATGTCATGACTTGTTTCAGGCAACATCTCATTTGTTATTCTTGAAGCCATGATAATGTGAAAGAGAATAATGTGAAGGAGAAACTAAAAATTTAGAAACTAAAAGAAGGGTGTTATATTGTTTTTATGTCAGATATGAGAATGAGAATATGGGTTGAAGAAGGTACATACATATATATATATATATATATATATATATATATGTAGGACTCATTGAGTTTTTCATTGTGATGAATGAATTCCAACCAATACTATGCCAAATTGAACGGTCACCATTATTCAACCGCTATTAATAACTACATCCGTACCAAAATATATACGTTTTGACCATATCACACAAATTAAGAAATGTAAGTAATGTTGCCTTGAAAAGAAAAATTATGAGTTAGTTTATAAAATTATCCTTCATCAATGGTATGAGAAAGATAAATTGTATAATTGAAAGAAGAAAAAGAAATAAATAGTTAAGGTTATATTAGAAAAAAGAACATTAAATGCTTCATTGGAAATGTAACGTGACATATATTTTGGTACAGAAGGAGTATTGATTAACAAGTTAATTCGAATATGATTAATCACATTGCTTGGAATTACTATAAGTCCCTACTTGACTATTTTTGTTAGTAATGCAGATGAGTGCATTTTGTTATGGCAAGAAACACAGTGCCATTTGGGTTTGAGGTTATTTTATGTTTAATGCTTGTATAAAAAAATCTTACAATTAATTCACATTTGAAACTAGAGTTTGTGGTTTCACTCAACAAGAAAAAGTAATCTATGATTCATACACTAAATTTAAAATGCGATTTGCTGATGAAAACGGAAATGATATACATCAATGTTAGATATAGATGATTGCCCACTAACTTACACCAATCATTCACCAAATAACAAATACAAACACAAACTATTATCAAATACAATTTGTCAAATTATTACATAAACATCAATAAATTTACTGAACATTAAATAAACTATAAAAAAACTTCAACTCGTAGTCCCACCTACAATCTTCACACAAACCAAGGTCATCGTCTTCATCATCCACTAACAACCATGCTCCTTGCTTCAATCTCCATCTAGAGCATGTTGTTTTTGATTTGCATACGGGAGATTGATTACGGACCAACATACCATTATTTTTCCACAAACATTGTGTTGCAGATTGCATTTTATGTCTGGCCTGCATAATACATCCAGACATGCGCAATGACCGCATATGTCCAATGCCTTCTTGTATGGATTTATTATTATCGGAAGACAACAATATCATGCCATATGCATATTTTGATGGTATGTGGCCACCCTCTGCAGCCATCTTTATGTTCTCAAGACCGTTGCTATTTTCGTTTGGAAATTTGAAGTATTCACGTATACCTTCACTAAACAATGCTTCCAAATTTCCACTTTCCACACAATTTTTCAAAAATTTCAATGCATTTGCATTAGGATACCATTGCATATTTGGAAAATTGTCGAAAGAAACTTTTTGTAATACATACCTTTCGTTCGTTATTTGAAGAAATTCTTTTGAGCAACATTTTAAGTTGTGAAGATCAGGAATAGAAGAAGAGGCAATATTTGCGACGACTTCAACCCAAATTTCATTCGGGAGTGACCGAGGCAAAACTTCTGGCCCATTCGTGCCTTCATTGATTTTATTTCTTTCATTGATGTCATGACTTGTTTCAGGCAACATCTCATTTGTTATTCTTGAAGCCATGATAATGTGAAAGAGAATAATGTGAAGGAGAAACTAAAAATTTAGAAACTAAAAGAAGGGTGTTATATTGTTTTTATGACAGATATGAGAATGAGAATATGGGTTGAAGAAGGTACATACATATATATATATATATATATATGTAGGACTCATTGAGTTTTTCATTGTGATGAATGAATTCCAACCAATACTATGCCAAATTGAACGGTCACCATTATTCAACCGCTATTAATAACTACATCCGTACCAAAATATATACGTTTTGACCATATCACACAAATTAAGAAATGTAAGTAATGTTGCCTTGAAAAGAAAAATTATGAGTTAGTTTATAAAATTATCCTTCATCAATGGTATGAGAAAGATAAATTGTATAATTGAAAGAAGAAAAAGAACATTAAATGCTTCATTGGAAATGTAACGTGACATATATGTTGGTACAGAAGGAGTATTGATTAACAAGTTAATTTGAATATGTTTAATCACATTGGTTGGAATTACTATAAGTCCCTACTTGACTATTTTTGTTAGTAATGCAGATGAGTGCATTTTGCTATGGCAAGAAACACAGTGCCATTTGGGTTTGACGTTATTTTATGTTTAATGCTTGTATAAAAAAATCTTACAATTAATTCACATTTGAAACTAGAGTTTGTGGTTTCACTCAACAAGAAAAAGTAATCTATGATTCATACACTAAATTTAAAATGCGATTTGCTGATGAAAACGGAAATGATATACATCAATGTTAGATATAGATGATTGCCCACTAACTTACACCAATCATTCACCAAATAACAAAGACAAACACAAACTATTATCAAATACAATTTGTCAAAGTATTACATAAACATCAATAAATTTACTGAACATTAAATAAACTATAAAAAAACTTCAACTCGTAGTCCCACCTACAATCTTCACACAAACCAAGGTCATCGTCTTCATCATCCACTAACAACCATGCTCCTTGCTTCAATCTCCATCTAGAGCATGTTGTTTTTGATTTGCATACGGGAGATTGATTACGGAACAACATACCATTATTTTTCCACAAACATTGTGTTGCAGATTGCATTTTATGTCTGGCCTGCATAATACATCCAGACATGCGCAATGACCGCATATGTCCAATGCCTTCTTGTATGGATTTATTATTATCGGAAGACAACAATATCATGCCATATGCATATTTTGATGGTATGTGGCCACCCTCTGCAGCCATCTTTATGTTCTCAAGACCGTTGCTATTTTCGTTTGGAAATTTGAAGTATTCACGTATACCTTCACTAAACAATGCTTCCAAATTTCCACTTTCCACACAATTTTTCAAAAATTTCAATGCATTTGCATTAGGATACCATTGCATATTTGGAAAATTGTCGAAAGAAACTTTTTGTAATACATACCTTTCTTTCGTTATTTGAAGAAATTCTTTTGAGCAACATTTTAAGTTGTGAAGATCAGGAATAGAAACAAGAGGCAATATTTGCGACGACTTCAACCCAAATTTCATTTGGGAATGACCGAGGCAAAACTTCTGGCCCATTCGTGCCTTCATTGATTTTATTTCTTTCATTGATGTCATGACTTGTTTCAGGCAACATCTCATTTGTTATTCTTGAAGCCATGATAATGTGAAAGAGAATAATGTGAAGGAGAAACTAAAAATTTAGAAACTAAAAGAAGGGTGTTATATTGTTTTTATGACAGATATGAGAATGAGAATATGGGTTGAAGAAGGTACATATATATATATATATATATATATATATATGTAGGACTCATTGAGTTTTTCATTGTGAAGAGTTATGAATGAATTCCAACCAATACTATGCCAAATTGAACGGTCACCATTATTCAACCGCTATTAATTACTACATCCGTACCAAAATATATACGTTTTGACCATATCACACAAATTAAGAAATGTAAGTAATGTTGCCTTGAAAAGAAAAATTATGAGTTAGTTTATAAAATTATCCTTCATCAATGGTATGAGAAAGATAAATTGTATAATTGAAAGAAGAAAAAGAAATAAATAGTTAAGGTTATATTAGGAAAAAGAACATTAAATGCTTCATTGGAAATGTAACGTGACATATATTTTGGTACAGAAGGAGTGTTGATTAACAAGTTAATTCGAATATGATTAATCACATTGCTTGGAATTACTATAAGTCCCTACTTCACTATTTTTGTTAGTAATGCAGATTAGTGCATTTTGCTATGGCAAGAAACACAGTGCCATTTGGGTTTGACGTTATTTTATGTTTAATGCTTGTATAAAAAAATCTTACAATTAATTCACATTTGAAACTAGAGTTTGTGGTTTCACTCAACAAGAAAAAGTAATCTATGATTCATACACTAAATTTAAAATGCGATTTGCTGATGAAAACGGAAATGATATACATCAATGTTAGATATAGATGATTGCCCACTAACTTACACCAATCATTCACCAAATAACAAAGACAAACACAAACTATTATCAAATACAATTTGTCAAATTATTACATAAACATCAATAAATTTACTGAACATTAAATAAACTATAAAAAAACTTCAACTCGTAGTCCCACCTACAATCTTCACACAAACCAAGGTCATCGTCTTCATCATCCACTAACAACCATGCTCCTTGCTTCAATCTCCATCCAGAGCATGTTCTTTTTTATTTGCATACGGGAGATTGATTACGGACCAACATACCATTATTTTTCCACAAACATTGTGTTGCAGATTGCATTTTATGTCTGGCCTGCATAATACATCCAGACATGCGCAATGACCGCATATGTCCAATGCCTTCTTGTATGGATTTATTATTATCGGAAGACAACAATATCATGCCATATGCATATTTTGATGGTATGTGGCCACCCTCTGCAGCCATCTTTATGTTCTCAAGACCGTTGCTATTTTCGTTTGGAAATTTGAAGTATTCACGTATACCTTCACTAAACAATGCTTCCAAATTTCCACTTTCCACACAATTTTTCAAAAATTTCAATGCATTTGCATTAGGATACCATTTCATATTTGGAAAATTGTCGAAAGAAACTTTTTGTAATACATACCTTTCGTTCGTTATTTGAAGAAATTCTTTTGAGCAACATTTTAAGTTGTGAAGATCAGGAATAGAAGAAGAGGCAATATTTGCGACGACTTCAACCCAAATTTCATTCGGGAGTGACCGAGGCAAAACTTCTGGCCCATTCGTGCCTTCATTGATTTTATTTCTTTCATTGATGTCATGACTTGTTTCAGGCAACATCTCATTTGTTATTCTTGAAGCCATGATAATGTGAAAGAGAATAATGTGAAGGAGAAACTAAAAATTTAGAAACTAAAAGAAGGGTGTTATATTGTTTTTATGACAGATATGAGAATGAGAATATGGGTTGAAGAAGGTACATACATATATATATATATATATATATATGTAGGACTCATTGAGTTTTTCATTGTGATGAATGAATTCCAACCAATACTATGCCAAATTGAACGGTCACCATTATTCAACCGCTATTAATAACTACATCCGTACCAAAATATATACGTTTTGACCATATCACACAAATTAAGAAATGTAAGTAATGTTGCCTTGAAAAGAAAAATTATGAGTTAGTTTATAAAATTATCCTTCATCAATGGTATGAGAAAGATAAATTGTATAATTGAAAGAAGAAAAAGAAATAAATAGTTAAGGTTATATTAGAAAAAAGAACATTAAATGCTTCATTGGAAATGTAACGTGACATATATTTTGGTACAGAAGGAGTATTGATTAACAAGTTAATTCGAATATGATTAATCACATTGCTTGGAATTACTATAAGTCCCTACTTGACTATTTTTGTTAGTAATGCAGATGAGTGCATTTTGTTATGGCAAGAAACACAGTGCCATTTGGGTTTGAGGTTATTTTATGTTTAATGCTTGTATAAAAAAATCTTACAATTAATTCACATTTGAAACTAGAGTTTGTGGTTTCACTCAACAAGAAAAAGTAATCTATGATTCATACACTAAATTTAAAATGCGATTTGCTGATGAAAATGGAAATGATATACATCAATGTTAGATATAGATGATTGCCCACTAACTTACACCAATCATTCACCAAATAACAAATACAAACACAAACTATTATCAAATACAATTTGTCAAATTATTACATAAACATCAATAAATTTACTGAACATTAAATAAACTATAAAAAAACTTCAACTCGTAGTCCCACCTACAATCTTCACACAAACCAAGGTCATCGTCTTCATCATCCACTAACAACCATGCTCCTTGCTTCAATCTCCATCTAGAGCATGTTGTTTTTGATTTGCATACGGGAGATTGATTACGGACCAACATACCATTATTTTTCCACAAACATTGTGTTGCAGATTGCATTTTATGTCTGGCCTGCATAATACATCCAGACATGCGCAATGACCGCATATGTCCAATGCCTTCTTGTATGGATTTATTATTATCGGAAGACAACAATATCATGCCATATGCATATTTTGATGGTATGTGGCCACCCTCTGCAGCCATCTTTATGTTCTCAAGACCGTTGCTATTTTCGTTTGGAAATTTGAAGTATTCACGTATACCTTCACTAAACAATGCTTCCAAATTTCCACTTTCCACACAATTTTTCAAAAATTTCAATGCATTTGCATTAGGATACCATTTCATATTTGGAAAATTGTCGAAAGAAACTTTTTGTAATACATACCTTTCGTTCGTTATTTGAAGAAATTCTTTTGAGCAACATTTTAAGTTGTGAAGATCAGGAATAGAAGAAGAGGCAATATTTGCGACGACTTCAACCCAAATTTCATTCGGGAGTGACCGAGGCAAAACTTCTGGCCCATTCGTGCCTTCATTGATTTTATTTCTTTCATTGATGTCATGACTTGTTTCAGGCAACATCTCATTTGTTATTCTTGAAGCCATGATAATGTGAAAGAGAATAATGTGAAGGAGAAACTAAAAATTTAGAAACTAAAAGAAGGGTGTTATATTGTTTTTATGTCAGATATGAGAATGAGAATATGGGTTGAAGAAGGTACATACATATATATATATATATATATATATATATGTAGGACTCATTGAGTTTTTCATTGTGATGAATGAATTCCAACCAATACTATGCCAAATTGAACGGTCACCATTATTCAACCGCTATTAATAACTACATCCGTACCAAAATATATACGTTTTGACCATATCACACAAATTAAGAAATGTAAGTAATGTTGCCTTGAAAAGAAAAATTATGAGTTAGTTTATAAAATTATCCTTCATCAATGGTATGAGAAAGATAAATTGTATAATTGAAAGAAGAAAAAGAAATAAATAGTTAAGGTTATATTAGAAAAAAGAACATTAAATGCTTCATTGGAAATGTAACGTGACATATATTTTGGTACAGAAGGAGTATTGATTAACAAGTTAATTCGAATATGATTAATCACATTGCTTGGAATTACTATAAGTCCCTACTTGACTATTTTTGTTAGTAATGCAGATGAGTGCATTTTGTTATGGCAAGAAACACAGTGCCATTTGGGTTTGAGGTTATTTTATGTTTAATGCTTGTATAAAAAAATCTTACAATTAATTCACATTTGAAACTAGAGTTTGTGGTTTCACTCAACAAGAAAAAGTAATCTATGATTCATACACTAAATTTAAAATGCGATTTGCTGATGAAAACGGAAATGATATACATCAATGTTAGATATAGATGATTGCCCACTAACTTACACCAATCATTCACCAAATAACAAATACAAACACAAACTATTATCAAATACAATTTGTCAAATTATTACATAAACATCAATAAATTTACTGAACATTAAATAAACTATAAAAAAACTTCAACTCGTAGTCCCACCTACAATCTTCACACAAACCAAGGTCATCGTCTTCATCATCCACTAACAACCATGCTCCTTGCTTCAATCTCCATCTAGAGCATGTTGTTTTTGATTTGCATACAGGAGATTGATTACGGACCAACATACCATTATTTTTCCACAAACATTGTGTTGCAGATTGCATTTTATGTCTGGCCTGCATAATACATCCAGACATGCGCAATGACCGCATATGTCCAATGCCTTCTTGTATGGATTTATTATTATCGGAAGACAACAATAGCATACCATATGCATATTTTGATGGTATGTGGCCACCCTCTGCAGCCATCTTTATGTTCTCAAGACCGTTGCTATTTTCGTTTGGAAATTTGAAGTATTCACGTATACCTTCACTAAACAATGCTTCCAAATTTCCACTTTCCACACAATTTTTCAAAAATTTCAATGCATTTGCATTAGGATACCATTGCATATTTGGAAAATTGTCGAAAGAAACTTTTTGTAATACATACCTTTCGTTCGTTATTTGAAGAAATTCTTTTGAGCAACATTTTAAGTTGTGAAGATCAGGAATAGAAGAAGAGGCAATATTTGCGACGACTTCAACCCAAATTTCATTCGGGAGTGACCGAGGCAAAACTTCTGGCCCATTCGTGCCTTCATTGATTTTATTTCTTTCATTGATGTCATGACTTGTTTCAGACAACATCTCATTTGTTATTCTTGAAGCCATGAAAATGTGAAAGAGAATAATGTGAAGGAGAAACTAAAAATTTAGAAACTAAAAGAAGGGTGTTATATTGTTTTTATGACAGATATGAGAATGAGAATATGGGTTGAAGAAGGTACATACATATATATATATATATATATATATATATATATATATGTAGGAGTCATTGAGTTTTTCATTGTGATGAATGAATTCCAACCAATACTATGCCAAATTGAACGGTCACCATTATTCAACCGCTATTAATAACTACATCCGTACCAAAATATATACGTTTTGACCATATCACACAAATTAAGAAATGTAAGTAATGTTGCCTTGAAAAGAAAAATTATGAGTTAGTTTATAAAATTATCCTTCATCAATGGTATGAGAAAGATAAATTGTATAATTGAAAGAAGAAAAAGAAATAAATAGTTAAGGTTATATTAGGAAAAAGAACATTAAATGCTTCATTGGAAATGTAACGTGACATATATTTTGGTACAGAAGGAGTATTGATTAACAAGTTAATTCGAATATGATTAATCACATTGCTTGGAATTACTATAAGTCCCTACTTGACTATTTTTGTTAGTAATGCAGATGAGTGCATTTTGTTATGGCAAGAAACACAGTGCCATTAGGGTTTGAGGTTATTTTATGTTTAATGCTTGTATAAAAAAATCTTACAATTAATTCACATTTGAAACTAGAGTTTGTGGTTTCACTCAACAAGAAAAAGTAATCTATGATTCATACACTAAATTTAAAATGCGATTTGCTGATGAAAACGGAAATGATATACATCAATGTTAGATATAGATGATTGCCCAGTAACTTACACCAATCATTCACCAAATAACAAATACAAAAACAAACTATTATCAAATACAATTTGTCAAATTATTACATAACCATCAATAAATTTACTGAACATTAAATAAACTATAAAAAAAACTTCAACTCGTAGTCCCACCTACAATCTTCACACAAACCAAGGTCATCGTCTTCATCATCCACTAACAACCATGCTCCTTGCTTCAATCTCCATCCAGAGCATGTTGTTTTTTATTTGCTTACGGGAGATTGATTACGGACCAACATACCATTATTTTTCCACAAACATTGTGTTGCAGATTGCATTTTATGTCTGGCCTGCATAATACATCCAGACATGCGCAATGACCGCATATGTCCAATGCCTTCTTGTATGGATTTATTATTATCGGAAGACAACAATATCATGCCATATGCATATTTTGATGGTATGTGGCCACCCTCTGCAGCCATCTTTATGTTCTCAAGACCGTTGCTATTTTCGTTTGGAAATTTGAAGTATTCACGTATACCTTCACTAAACAATGCTTCCAAATTTCCACTTTCCACACAATTTTTCAAAAATTTCAATGCATTTGCATTAGGATACCATTGCATATTTGGAAAATTGTCGAAAGAAACTTTTTGTAATACATACCTTTCGTTCGTTATTTGAAGAAATTCTTTTGAGCAACATTTTAAGTTGTGAAGATCAGGAATAGAACAAGAGGCAATATTTGCGACGACTTCAACCCAAATTTCATTTGGGAGTGACCGAGGCAAAACTTCTGGCCCATTCGTGCCTTCATTGATTTTATTTCTTTCATTGATGTCATGACTTGTTTCAGGCAACATCTCATTTGTTATTCTTGAAGCCATGATAATGTGAAAGAGAATAATGTGAAGGAGAAACTAAAAATTTAGAAACTAAAAGAAAAGTGTTATATTGTTTTTATGACAGATATGAGAATGAGAATATGGGTTGAAGAAGGTACATATATATATATATATATATGTAGGACTCATTGAGTTTTTCATTGTGAAGAGTTATGAATGAATTCCAACCAATACTATGCCAAATTGAACGGTCACCATTATTCAACCGCTATTAATTACTACATCCGTACCAAAATATATACGTTTTGACCATATCACACAAATTAAGAAATGTAAGTAATGTTGCCTTGAAAAGAAAAATTATGAGTTAGTTTATAAAATTATCCTTCATCAATGGTATGAGAAAGATAAATTGTATAATTGAAAGAAGAAAAAGCAATAAATAGTTAAGGTTATATTAGGAAAAAGAACATTAAATGCTTCATTGGAAATGTAACGTGACATATATTTTGGTACAGAAGGAGTATTGATTAACAAGTTAATTCGAATATGATTAATCACATTGCTTGGAATTACTATAAGTCCCTACTTGACTATTTTTGTTAGTAATGCAGATGAGTGCATTTTGTTATGGCAAGAAACACAGTGCCATTAGGGTTTGAGGTTATTTTATGTTTAATGCTTGTATAAAAAAATCTTACAATTAATTCACATTTGAAACTAGAGTTTGTGGTTTCACTCAACAAGAAAAAGTAATCTATGATTCATACACTAAATTTAAAATGCGATTTGCTGATGAAAACGGAAATGATATACATCAATGTTAGATATAGATGATTGCCCAGTAACTTACACCAATCATTCACCAAATAACAAATACAAAAACAAACTATTATCAAATACAATTTGTCAAATTATTACATAACCATCAATAAATTTACTGAAAATTTAAATAAACTATAAAAAAACTTCAACTCGTAGTTCACCTACAATCTTCACACAAACCAAGGTCATCGTCTTCATCATCCACTAACAACCATGCTCCTTGCTTCAATCTCCATCCAGAGCATGTTTTTTTTTATTTGCTTACGGGAGATTGATTACGGACCAACATACCATTATTTTTCCACAAACATTGTGTTGCAGATTGCTTTTTATGTCTGGCCTGCATAATACATCCAGACATGCGCAATGACCGCATATGTCCAATGCCTTCTTGTATGGATTTATTATTATCGGAAGACAACAATATCATGCCATATGCATATTTTGATGGTATGTGGCCACCCTCTGCAGCCATCTTTATGTTCTCAAGACCGTTGCTATTTTCGTTTGGAAATTTGAAGTATTCACGTATACCTTCACTAAACAATGCTTCCAAATTTCCACTTTCCACACAATTTTTCAAAAATTTCAATGCATTTGCATTAGGATACCATTGCATATTTGGAAAATTGTCGAAAGAAACTTTTTGTAATACATACCTTTCGTTCGTTATTTGAAGAAATTCTTTTGAGCAACATTTTAAGTTGTGAAGATCAGGAATAGAAGAAGAGGTAATATTTGCGACGACTTCAACCCAAATTTCATTCGGGAGTGACCGAGGCAAAACTTCTGGCCCATTCGTGCCTTCATTGATTTTATTTCTTTCATTGATGTCATGACTTGTTTCAGGCAACATCTCATTTGTTATTCTTGAAGCCATGATAATGTGAAAGAGAATAATGTGAAGGAGAAACTAAAAATTTAGAAACTAAAAGAAGGGTGTTATATTGTTTTTATGACAAATATGAGAATGAGAATATGGGTTGAAGAAGGTACATACATATATATATATATATATATATATATATATATGTAGGACTCATTGAGTTTTTCATTGTGATGAATGAATTCCAACCAATACTATGCCAAATTGAACGGTCACCATTATTCAACCGCTATTAATAACTACATCCGTACCAAAATATATACGTTTTGACCATATCACATAAATTAAGAAATGTAAGTAATGTTGCCTTGAAAAGAAAAATTATGAGTTAGTTTATAAAATTATCCTTCATTAATGGTATGAGAAAGATAAATTGTATAATTGAAAGAAGAAAAAGAAATAAATAGTTAAGGTTATATTAGGAAAAAGAACATTAAATGCTTCATTGGAAATGTAACGTGACCTATATTTTGGTACAGAAAGAGTATTGATTAACAAGTTAATTCGAATATGTTTAATCAAATTGGTTGGAATTACTATAAGTCCCTACTTGACTATTTTTGTTAGTAATGCAGATGAGTGCATTTTGCTATGGCAAGAAACACAGTGCCATTAGGGTTTGACGTTATTTTATGTTTAATGCTTGTTTAAAAAAATCTTACAATTAATTCACATTTGAAACTAGAGTTTGTGGTTTCACTCAACAAGAAAAAGTAATCTATGATTCATACACTAAATTTAAAATGCGATTTGCTGATGAAAACGGAAATGATATACATCAATGTTAGATATAGATGATTGCCCAGTAACTTACACCAATCATTCACCAAATAACAAATACAAACACAAACTATTATCAAATACAATTTGTCAAATTATTACATAAACATCAATAAATTTACTGAACATTAAATAAACTATAAAAAAACTTCAACTCGTAGTCCCACCTACAATCTTCACACAAACCAAGGTCATCGTCTTCATCATCCACTAACAACCATGCTCCTTGCTTCAATCCCCATCCAGAGCATGTTGTTTTTGATTTGCATACGGGAGATTGATTACGGACCAACATACCATTATTTTTCCACTAACATTGTGTTGCAGATTGCATTTTATGTCTGGCTTGCATAATACATCCAAACATGCGCAATGACCGCATATGTCCAATGCCTTCTTGTATGGATTTATTGTTATCAAAAGACAACAATATCATGCCATATGCATATTTTGATGGTATGTGGCCACCCTCTGCAGCCATCTTTAAGTTCTCAAGACCGTTGCTATTTCCGTTTGGAAATTTGAAGTATTCACGTATACCTTTACTAAACAATGCTTCCAAATTTCCACTTTCCACACAATTTTTCAAAAATTTCAATGCATTTGCATTAGGATACCTGAAATTCCTGGCAATCAGTAGTATGATGCTTTAGCAATTGCTACAGCATCTACGCACAGAACAGATAACATAAAACTTTTAAAGGACATAAACATAAATAACACAAGTGTTTGTTAACCCAGTTCGGCGCAACTGCCCTAGTCTGGGGGATACCAATCCAGGAAGGAAATCCACTAAGTAAAACGAATTCAAAGTCAAACTCCTCGTTTGCACTTCTCACTTCCTAACTACCCGTTTAGACTTCTACCTAGGAACTCCTAGAACTGAGAACCTCTGCTCACTTCCTCTCAGTTTGAAGACTTCCACGCAAACAACCTCTGGTTCACTGATCTTCGCACTGACATTAAGTTCAATACATAAACACTTAGATGAGAACACTCTCAAACAAAGAAACAAACTCCGTACCTAAAGGCTTAAGAGCAATCTCACAATCAACAATACAAACACCCTACGTCCTTAACATGTATCAACGTGATACAAGAAAGGCTCACAAGTTCACTACTTAACATATAAAACAATGCACGCTTTAGTGAACACCAAAACAACCAACTCCGTACTTCATAGCTTAAGAGTGGTACACAAGAACAACTGACTCCGTACTTCACAGTTTAGGAGTGGTACACAAACAACTCCATACTTAAAAGCTTAGGAGTGCACACGTTAAAGCACAAGGCTTTAACCACGAAACCCTAAAACCCTAAAGACTACATCTTGTAAATATTGGCTTCGGTGCTGACTTTATGTTTTACACATGTATATATAGAGTCTTCAGCGCAGCTTTACTTGTTCCTTAAGAAAAGGAGTCTTCAAAAATATATCCAATAAAAATAAACCAAATCCTAAAATATAGAAATTATATTTTAAAATTAAATCTTCACATAAGAGATAACTTCTGACCCAAGGCACGTTTTGTTATGCCAGCTATGCATGATAAAATATATTTTTAAAACAAATCTTTCCAAGATATATTTCAAAAATAAAAACCCGCGCGCGCCTAAGCTTCAGGGCTCAACATACTCAGATGCTTCAGCATGTCCTAGAGCATTTGGTCCAACATCTGGCTAGTTAGTGTTTTAGCAAAAATGATGTCAATACAAAAACACCAACAATCTCCCCCTTTGGCAAATTTTTGGCTAAAACAATCTTGAGCCATATGTGAAAGCCAGAGAGATATACATAGCACACTCCTTCTAATCAATCAAAACATAGCAACTTTGAAGGAGAACAAGCAACATCTTCACATAGTAGATTTCCAATAATATTGCATAAAGATAAGCTTGAACACACAAACATCAGAGGCATACAGCAGCGGATGACAGAAAATAGCCTCACACAGAAAAACATCCGAGAAGATATACTTCATCACAGACAGTGCTTCACACAAAACTGAATGCTTCAACATTTGATATAACATTATCATGCAAGCATAAGCGTAACACTTTCCTTCAACATCAGCACTCCCCCTGAGAACAATACCTCATGCATATCATAAAGAAACAACTCTCCCCCTAAATGCATGGCAGAGCAACATACACTACTCCATAGCACCATATAGAAAGATAGGTCAGCATCAAGTAGAACCTCAGGCATATCAGCCATATCTGCCAGTATCAGCTAACTTCTCCCCCTTTTTAGCCACAAATATTGCCAAACTTCATATGAGAATTTGAAATAGAGTTATACCAGTGCTCCAGAAATTAGTCGTCCATCATGCAATCATTCACATACTATTGTAGAGTTAACAACAGTTTAAATGACAAGACTAATGAAGATTCTGGAAGAATCATACATATCAATATTATCTAGAAGAAATTTCAACACCAGAATCTTAGACAAAAGTCAATTTTGACCAACATGCATAATAGAATAATCTTCAAATCAACATCAATACACAACTAAGAAGATAGGACATTACTTGAATGCTTTGGCCAACAATATATCAGAGGCATGCACAGCGGATATAAGAACAATTAGCCTCATAGAGTATGAATAAAGAGAATTAACCTCTCACAGTGGATTCCTAGATCAAAATAGAAGCTTCAAGACAAATCAAGCTTAAGGACTAGGAAAAATAAATTCCTCCCCCTTAACTCATGCAATCAGCAAAATGTAGTAGAAACTAATTCTACTTAGTCATCATCACACAACATGCATCATCACAAAAGATGTATATACTCCCCCTCAAAATAAGCACAATCACTCAACTCATAGATAGATAGGCAAGAGACATATACTACACATAATATTCCCCTTCAGATAATCAACAGGTAGATAGGAGTTAAACAGATAAGGAATAAAACAAAGCATACTTCATTCCCCCTGTCTTCATGGCAGATAACTATAGCAGAAAGCATAGCAATCACAGAAATTATAGCAGGCATACATGCAATACACTTCAAAGGAATAATCTTCAACCTTCAAGAAACCAGACTACTAACTACTGATATGGTATCAGAATAATAAACTTCAAACTTCAACTTCAGTAGCACAACTAATAATACTCCCCTTCACTTCATGAACATATAAGCAGGAGACATGGTTAGAGGAACATAACCACATGGTGCATATTACAACCAAGTGCATAAGCAGATGCATAGAAAATCCAGAGCTTAACCCATAAAAGCAACATAACATCAGATGCAAGATGTCATAATTAACACATAAGATGAAGAGTCAACAGTATCCTTCGAGTCTTCCACCACCAAATCATCACCCCTGTCATCATGACCAATCAACTCTTCAGTTTCTAGAGTTTGAATAACACTATCCACCAAGAAATTCTTGTCATCCAGAACTTTACTCATAATCTTAAGATCATAAATCATCTGCTGTCTGTTGAGCCTAGCAGATTTGCCTTTTGCAAATGCTAGAGCAATAGCTGCAGCATGTGACTTGTCCAGAAACCTTGGATCTAAGGAATTGTATGACCCTCGTTGACTAGACTCATCAGATTGATTACATATCTCAGGATATTGATGCAGAATGATATCACAGATCAAGGTAAATAGGAATCTTTGTAGCATTAGATTTCCTATGAGTTGTAGTCTGATAAAAGATATATTCACCAACATTAAATACAGACTTTGTACCTACATCATAGATGAACTTACTCAACCCCCTTGAGACATCATTAGAATGGGTAGTTGGGACCCAATTAATAGCTGCAATCTTGTTCAGTATAGCATACTTGGTAGAGAGCTTAACAGCAGACAAGTTATTCTTCATAGGCCACTCCTTAACCAGATCACCTGTAAGGGTTTTGCAGATCTGATTCTGAGTCACCTCCAACTCAGCAACATCTTCAACACTCCTACCTAGATATTCATTGATTATAGCAAGTGAAAATTTGACACATTTGCGACGCACATAAACCCGCCTATATTCAGGACTCATAGGGTCATCACCGTCAGTTCTTATGTTCACAATGAATTCTCTGACCAGCTTCACATAGCACTTACCCAGCCCTTTAACAGTCTTCATTAACCCGGGAGCTTCAACAACAATCATGAGCTCTTGAATATTCAACAAATCAAGGTGTAGATTCCTCTCAACAGCTACCCTTCTTTCACGGATAAACTTCTTCATGGTGAAAAGACACATTGTCTAGAGGAACAAATGGTACACTCTTAGCTCTTTTCTTCCCTGTATCAACTGGCTTGTCAGATGTGCCAGCATCCTCTACAGCATCTTCTTCAACAACAAAGTCACTGTCATCAAATGACTCATGCTTTCTCTTCAGAACCTTCTTCTTAGGCTCAGCATTTGGAATGTGTTTGCTCTTTGTTCTGCCAGGGCCATACCTCACTGGCTTCAATCCATCAGCAGCTTTGGATTTCTTTGTTGACATTGGTGGTGGTGTAGGTTCTCTTTTAGATCTACTCCTTAACCTCCCAGCAATGCTGGGTCCAAGAGCCTTCTCCACCATTTTGTCCACAGCTGACAAAATCTCAACATCAGGTTCCTTGTTCTGTGAACCTATTTGGTGATCAGACAGAGTGTGATCATCCACTTCTACTTCAGCACTCTTCATGCTCTCATCATTCTGAGAGACTTCAACAATATCACCAGACACAACATCATATGCATTATTTGCAGTGTCTGAGACATCAAATGCTCTAGCATCTGTTACAGCATCCACATTCTCAGGAAGGTTAGTACCTTCATGATACTCAGCCTTTTCAGAGGCAGCAGTAGTTATATCATCTTCCTGAGTTGTCTCCAGCACAACATTCTCCGTGGCCTTAGTGTTAGCACCACCATCAACAACAACATCATCAGATCATCTAATCCTAGGGTTTGAGATTCTTGTACTATCTCAATAGGAGAATCAATACCCTTTTATCCAAATCTTCTACATATAAGGATTCTATCATAGCATTGATTATGGAATTAAGGACTTTGTAAGCTATGCTATAAGTAGAGTAACTGAGAGTAAATATTTCAGAGGAGCAAATAATTAGAGAACTTGACATCTTCAAATTTCTTCCCACAGTCACTTATGATCCTTACAAACACATTTTCATTCTTTCTCTTTCCAAGACTTCCAACTTTCAAAGGACCCATCACATAAGCAATTACCTCTTTTATGATCATGATATAAGACGTTTTCTGGTCAGATGTTGCAGCATTATCTGAGACATGTGTCCCTTCATATATTCTACAGTGCAACTTGAGAGGAGATTCCCTCTTACTGGCAACATCAGAGCCGATCAAAATATCAAGATGCTGATCAGGAATAATACCACAGAGCAGCGTGGGAAATTCTATTAGCATCTTCACATTCAAACACTTAACATACTTTATGGTTTGATCAAGAACATAAGTGTCAAAGTCATAGAAGGTCTTAGTACCAACAATATAAAGAGACTTGTCCAGACCTGTAGCTATGTCAAAACTGTGAGAAGTGAACATCAAGTTGATAGCTCCATTCCTGTTCAAAATTGCATATTTCACCGTGAGCTTATTAGATGACAACTCGCCCTTCTTTGGCCAAACTTTGACCTGATTACCAGTGATGGTCTTGCATATGGCATTGTCATTAACCTCAATCTCAGCCTGAGGTGCTAATAATGCCTTGATAGATGAGAAGTTAACCTGTTTACTCTTTACATGGACTTTTATGTACCCCTTGCTAGAAAGATTATCACAATACTCAGGGATATTTATCAAGAATTCATTCATCCGGTCCTCATAACAGCTACCCAGCCATATTATAGTTCTCTTCAAAACAGCAAAATCAATGAGACCCATGATCTCCTTGTTCTTTAGCCCATCCTTGACTAGTTCTCTTTCCATGGTTGATCTCTTGGTGCTCACAAACTTCCATATCTGTATATTTTTAATGGCGTGGAGGAATACTTTGTCTATGCAAATATCAGGGACATTGAGGGGAATTTTCTTGTTGGTTGTCTTCTTATGTGCAGAAAACATAGATGTTGGAGCATCTTCTGCCACATCATGATTTGAGTCACTTGTAGGTGGACTCTTTCTCTTCAAACTTTTATTCCCAATTGACATGATAACATGAAGAATAATCTTGCTCCATCCTTTCTTATAATCCACACTAGCAGATTGCCTCATTACCATAGTAGGGGTTTTGGTAGATTGGCTTGTTGAGACAATAGCTTTACCACTTGGGTTCCTCAGCCTTTTAGTAATATCACTAGTAATCTTTGAAGTAGGCTGCTCAGGAGCCTCATGATTCTTCATATCAAAAGTATCTTGGTCTTCAATATCAAAATTATCCGTGTTAGGCTTACCAAGAAAGATAGACTTCTCATTATTAGAAGAATCACTAAATTTACCCACATCAAACTTGCATAGTCCAATTTCTTCTTCTTTAGAGTCATACTTATCAGACCAGGAAACATTTATACCTTTCTTTTGCTTCTTAAGATAGATAGCACATTCTAATTTGATGTCTCCATAACATTCACATTCATGACATTGTACACCTTTTTCTTGATTAGATTTTTCATCAGATGAGATATCTTGAACATTAGGTCTTCTAATCAGCTTCTTCATAATTATATTCAACTCTCTTCCAAGAAGTACCTCATCATTTGATATACCTTGGACAATTTCAACATTTTGTCCAGATTGATCCAAGAATGTGTCAACATCTCGTGCAGCATCACACTCATGATTTGTTTTCTTGAGTGAATTAAGCTGAGTTTTAACAGATGCTTCAACATTCAACATAGCAGAGTGCTTGACATTGGACCTTTGATTCCTTTCAATTCTCATTGACATGTTCTTGAATTCTCTTCCAAGAATTGAATAAGAAATACTTTCCTCAGTGTCCACAAAATATGTCCTATTAACCAATCCTCCTTCCTTGTCCATATTGCCAGAAAATACTTTCCCTTTGATCTCACTCTTTTAAAACCAGAACAGGTAGAGTGACCTGCTCTGATACCAATTGAAATTCCTGGCAATCAGTAGTAAGATGCTTTAGCAATTGCTACAGCATCTATGCACAAAACAGATAACATAAAATTTTTAAAGGACATAAACATAAATAACACAAGTGTTTGTTAACCCAGTTCGGCGCAACTGCCCTAGTCTGTGGGATACCAATCCAGGAAGGAAATCCACTAAGTAAAACGAATTCAAAGTCAAACTCCTCGTTTGCATTTCTCACTTCCTAACTACCCGTTTAAACTTCTACCTAGGAACTCCTAGATATGAGAACCTCTGCTCACTTCCTCTCAGTTTTAACACTTCCACGCAAACAACCTCTGGTTCACTGATCTTCGCACTAACATTAAGTTCAATACATAAACACTTAGATGAGAACACTCTCAAACAAAGAAACAAACTCCATACCTAAAGGCTTAAGAGCAATCCCACAATCAACAATACAAACACCCTACGTCCTTAACATGTATCAACGTGACACAAGAAAGGCTCACAAGTTCACTACTTAACATATAAAACAATGCACGCTTTAGTGAACACCAAAACAACCAACTCCGTACTTCATAGCTTAAGAGTGGTACACAAGAACAACCGACTCCGTACTTCACAGTTTAGGAGTGGTACACAAACAACTCCATACTTAAAAGCTTAGGAGTGCACACGTTAAAGCACAAGGCTTTAACCACGAAACCCTAAAACCCTAAAGACTACATCTTGTAAATATTGGCTTCGCTGCTGACTTTATGTTTTACACATGTATATATAGAGTCTTCAGCGCAGCTTTACTTGTTCCTTAAGAAAAGGAGTCTTCAAAAATATATCCAATAAAAATAAACCAAATCCTAAAATATAGGAATTATATTTTAAAATTAAATCTTCACATAAGAGATAACTTCTGACCCAAGGCGCGTTCTGTTATGCCAGCTATGCATGATAAAATATATTTTTAAAACAAATCTTTCCAAGATATATTTCAAAAATAAAAACGCGCGCGCGCCTAAGTTTCAGGGCTCAACATACTCAGATGCTTCAGCATGGTGTTTTAGAAAAAATGATGCCAATACAAAAACACCAACAATACCATTGCATATTTGGAAAATTGTCGAAAGAAACTTTTTGTAATACATACCTTTCGTTCGTTATTTGAAGAAAATCTTTTGAGCAACATTTTAAGTTGTGAAGATCAAGAATAGAAGAAGAGGCAATATTTGCGACGACTTCAACCCAAATTTCATTCGGGAGTGATCGAGGCAAAACTTCTGGCCCATTCGTGCCTTCATTGATTTTATTTTTTTCATTGATGTCATGACTTGTTTCAGGCAACATCCCATTTGTTATTCTTGAAGCCATGATAATGTGAAATAGAATAATGTGAAGGAGAAACTAAAAATTTAGAAACTAAAAGAAGGGTGTTATATGGTTTTTATGACAAATATGAGAATGAGAATATGGGTTGAAGAAGGTACATACATATATATATACATACATATATATATATATATATATGTAGGACTCATTGAGTTTTTCATTGTGAAGAGTTATGAATGAATTCCAACCAATACTATGCCAAGTTGAATGGTCACCTTTATTCAACCGCTATTAATTACTACATCCATACCAAAATATATACGTTTTGACCATATCACACAAATTAAGAAATGTAAGTAATGTTGCCTTGAAAAGAAAAATTATGAGTTAGTTTATAAAATTATCATTCATCAATGGTATGAGAAAGATAAATTGTATAATTGAAAGAAGAAAAAGAAATAAATAGTTAAGGTTATATTAGGAAAAAGAACATTAAATGCTTCATTGAAAATGTAACGTGACATATATTTTGGTACAGAAGGAGTATTAATTAACAAGTTAATTCGAATATGATTAATCACATTGCTTGGAATTACTATAAGTCCCTACTTGACTATTTTTGTTAGTAATGCAGATGAGTGCATTTTGCTATTGCAAGAAACACAGTGCCATTTGGGTTTGATGTTATTTTATGTTTAATGCTTGTATAAAAAAATCTTACAATTAATTCACATTTGAAACTAGAGTTTGTGGTTTCACTCAACCAGAAAAAGTAATCTATGATTCATACACTAAATTTAAAATGCGATTTGTTGATGAAAACGGAAATGACATACATCAATGTTAGATATAGATGATTGCCCACTAACTTACACCAATCATTCACCGAATAACAAACACAAACACAAACTATTATCAAATACAATTTGTCAAATTATTACATAAACATCAATAAATTTTCTGAACATTAAATAAACTATAAAAAAACTTCAACTCGTACTCCCACCTACAATCTTCACACAAACCAAGGTCATCGTCTTCATCATCCACTAACAACCATGCTCCTTGCTTCAATCTCCATCCAGAGCATGTTGTTTTTGATTTGCATACGGGAGATTGATTACGGACCAACATATCATTATTTTTCCACAAACATTGTGTTGCAGATTGCATTTTATGTCTGGCCTGCATAATACATCCAGACATGCGCAATGACCGCATATATCCAATGCCTTCTTGTATGAATTTATTGTTATTAGAAGACAACAATATCATGCCATATGCATATTTTGATGGTATGTGGCCACCCTCTACAGCCATCTTTATGTTCTCAAGACTGTTGCTATTTTTGTTTGGGAATTTGAAGTATTCACGTATACCTTCACTAAACAATGCTTCCAAATTTCCACACAATTTTTCAAAAATTTCAATGCATTTGCATTAGGATACCATTGCATATTTGGAAAATTGTCGAAAGAAACTTTTTGTAATACATACCTTTCGTTCGTTATTTGAAGAAAATCTTTTGAGCAACATTTTAAGTTGTGAAGATCAGGATTAGAAGAAGAGGCAATATTTGCGACGACTTCAACCCAAATTTCATTCGGGAGTGACCGAGGCAAAACTTCTGGCCCATTTGTGCCTTTATTGATTTTATTTCTTTCATTAATGTCATGACTTATTTCAGGCAACATCTCATTTGTTATTCTTGAAGCCATGATAATGTGAAAGAGAATAATGTGAAGGAGAAACTAAAAATTTAGAACCTAAAAGAAGGGTGTTATATTGTTTTTATGACAAATATGAGAATGAGAATATGGGTTGAAGAAGGTACATACATATATATATATATATATATATATATGTAGGACTCATTGAGTTTTTCATTGTGAAGAGTTATGAATGAATTCCAACCAATACTATGCCAAGTTGAATGGTCACCTTTATTCAACCGCTATTAATTACTACATCCGTACCAAAATATATACGTTTTGACCATATCACACAAATTAAGAAATGTAAGTATTGTTGCCTTGAAAAGAAAAATTATGAGTTAGTTTATAAAATTATCCTTCATCAATGGTATGAGAAAGATATATTGTATAATTGAAAGAAGAAAAAGAAATAAATAGTTAAGGTTATATTAGGAAAAAGAACATTAAATGCTTCATTGAAAATGTAACGTGACATATATTTTGGTACAGAAGGAGTATTGATTAACAAGTTAATTCGAATATGATTAATCACATTGCTTGGAATTACTATAAGTCCCTACTTGACTATTTTTGTTAGTAATGCAGATGAGTGCATTTTGCTATGGCAAGAAACACAGTGCCATTTGGGTTTGACGTTATTTTATGTTTAATGCTTGTATAAAAAAATCTTACAATTAATTCACATTTGAAACTAGAGTTTGTGGTTTCACTCAACAAGAAAAAGTAATCTATGATTCATACACTAAATTTAAAGTGCGATTTGGTGATGAAAACGGAAATGACATACATCAATGTTAGATATTGATGATTTCCCACTAACTTACACCAATCATTCACCAAATAACAAACACAAACACAAACTATTATCAAATACAATTTGTCAAATTATTACTTAAACATCAATAACTTTACTGAACATTAAATAAACTATAAAAAAACTTCAACTCGTAGTCCCACCTACAATCTTCACACAAACCAAGGTCATCGTCTTTATCATCCACTAACAACCATGCTCCTTGCTTCAATCTCCATCCAGAGCATGTTGTTTTTGATTTGCATACGGGAGATTGATTACGGACCAACATACCATTATTTTTCCACAAACATTGTGTTTCAGATTGCATTTTATGTCTGGCCTGCATAATACATCCAGACATGCGCAATGACCGCATATGTCCAATGCCTTCTTGTACGGATTTATTATTATCGGAAGACAACAATATCATGCCATATGCATATTTTGATGGTATGTGGCCACCCTTTGCAGCCATCTTTATGTTCTCAAGACCGTTGCTATTTTCGTTTTGAAATTTGAAGTATTCACGTATACCTTCACTAAACAATGCTTCTAAATTTCCACTTTCCACACAATTTTTCAAAAATTTCAATGCATTTGCATTAGGATACCATTGCATATTTGGAAAATTGTCGAAAGAAACTTTTTGTAATACATACCTTTCTTTCGTTATTTGAAGAAATTCTTTTGAGCAACATTTTAAGTTGTGAAGATCAGGAATAGAACAAGAGGCAATATTTGCGTCGACTTCAACCCAAATTTCATTTGGGAGTGACCGAGGCAAAACTTCTGGCCCATTCGTGCCTTCATTGATTTTATTTCTTTCATTGATGTCATGACTTGTTTCAGGCAACATCTCATTTGTTATTCTTGAAGCCATGATAATGTGAAAGAGAATAATGTGAAGGAGAAACTAAAAATTTAGAAACTAAAAGAAAAGTGTTATATTGTTTTTATGTCAGATATGAGAATGAGAATATGGGTTGAAGAAGGTACATATATATATATATATATATATATATATATATATATATATATATATATATGTAAGACTCATTGAGTTTTTCATTGTGAAGAGTTATGAATGAATTCCAACCAATACTATGCCAAATTGAACGGTCACCATTATTCAACCGCTATTAATTACTACATCCGTACCAAAATATATACGTTTTGACCATATCACACAAATTAAAAAATGTAAGTAATGTTGCCTTGAAAAGAAAAATTATGAGTTAGTTTATAAAATTATCCTTCATCAATGGTATGAGAAAGATAAATTGTATAATTGAAAGAAGAAAAAGAAATAAATAGTTAAGGTTATATTAGGAAAAAGAACATTAAATGCTTCATTGGAAATGTAACGTGACATATATTTTGGTACAGAAGGAGTATTGATTAACAAGTTAATTCGAATATGATTAATCACATTGCTTGGAATTACTATAAGTCCCTACTTGACTATTTTTGTTAGTAATGCAGATGAGTGCATTTTGCTATGGCAAGAAACACAGTGCCATTTGGGTTTGACGTTATTTTATGTTTAATGCTTGTATAAAAAAATCTTACAATTAATTCACATTTGAAACTAGAGTTTGTGGTTTCACTCAACAAGAAAAAGTAATCTATGATTCATACACTAAATTTAAAATGCGATTTGCTGATGAAAACGGAAATGATATACATCAATGTTAGATATAGATGATTGCCCACTAACTTACACCAATCATTCACCAAATAACAAATACAAAAACAAACTATTATCAAATACAATTTGTCAAATTATTACATAAACATCAATAAATTTACTAAACATTAAATAAACTATAAAAAAACTTCAACTCGTAGTCCCACCTACAATCTTCACACAAACCAAGGTCATCGTCTTCATCATCCACTAACAACCATGCTCCTTGCTTCAATCTCCATCCAGAGCATGTTGTTTTTGATTTGCATACGGGAGATTGATTACGGACCAACATACCATTATTTTTCCACAAACATTGTGTTGCAGATTGCATTTTATGTCTGACCTGCATAATACATCCAGACATGCGCAATGACCGCAAATGTCCAATGCCTTCTTGTATGGATTTATTATTATCGGAAGACAACAATATCATGCCATATGCATATTTTGATGGTATGTGGCCACCCTCTGCAGCCATCTTTATGTTCTCAAGACCGTTGCTATTTTCGTTTGGAAATTTGAAGTATTCACGTATACCTTCACTAAACAATGCTTCCAAATTTCCACTTTCCACACAATTTTTCAAAAATTTCAATGCATTTGCATTAGGATACCATTGCATATTTGGAAAATTGTCGAAAGAAACTTTTTGTAATACATACCTTTCGTTCGTTATTTGAAGAAATTCTTTTGAGCAACATTTTAAGTTGTGAAGATCAGGAATAGAACAAGAGGCAATATTTGCGTCGACTTCAACCCAAATTTCATTTGGGAGTGACCGAGGCAAAACTTCTGGCCCATTCGTGCCTTCATTGATTTTATTTCTTTCATTGATGTCATGACTTGTTTCAGGCAACATCTCATTTGTTATTCTTGAAGCCATGATAATGTGAAAGAGAATAATGTGAAGGAGAAACTAAAAATTTAGAAACTAAAAGAAAAGTGTTATATTGTTTTTATGTCAGATATGAGAATGAGAATATGGGTTGAAGAAGGTACATATATATATATATATATATATATATATATATATATATATGTAGGACTCATTGAGTTTTTCATTGTGAAGAGTTATGAATGAATTCCAACCAATACTATGCCAAATTGAACGGTCACCATTATTCAACCGCTATTAATTACTACATCCGTACCAAAATATATACGTTTTGACCATATCACACAAATTAAAAAATGTAAGTAATGTTGCCTTGAAAAGAAAAATTATGAGTTAGTTTATAAAATTATCCTTCATCAATGGTATGAGAAAGATAAATTGTAAAGTTGAAAGAAGAAAAAGAAATAAATAGTTAAGGTTATATTAGGAAAAAGAACATTAAATGCTTCATTGGAAATGTAACGTGACATATATTTTGGTACGGAAGGAGTATTGATTAACAAGTTAATTCGAATATGATTAATCACATTGCTTGGAATTACTATAAGTCCCTACTTGACTATTTTTGTTAGTAATGCAGATGAGTGCATTTTGCTATGGCAAGAAACACAGTGCCATTTGGGTTTGACGTTATTTTATGTTTAATGCTTGTATAAAAAAATCTTACAATTAATTCACATTTGAAACTAGAGTTTGTGGTTTCACTCAACAAGAAAAAGTAATCTATGATTCATACACTAAATTTAAAATGCGATTTGCTGATGAAAACGGAAATGATATACATCAATGTTAGATATAGATGATTGCCCACTAACTTATACCAATCATTCACCAAATAACAAATACAAAAACAAACTATTATCAAATACAATTTGTCAAATTATTACATAAACATCAATAAATTTACTGAACATTAAATAAACTATAAAAAAACTTCAACTCGTAGTCCCACCTACAATCTTCACACAAACCAAGGTCATCGTCTTCATCATCCACTAACAACCATGCTCCTTGCTTCAATCTCCATCCAGAGCATGTTGTTTTTGATTTGCATACGGGAGATTGATTACGGACCAACATACCATTATTTTTCCACAAACATTGTGTTGCAGATTGCATTTTATGTCTGGCCTGCATAATACATCTAGACATGCGCAATGACCGCATATGTCCAATGCCTTCTTGTATGGATTTATTATTATCGGAAGACAACAATATCATGCCATATGCATATTTTGATGGTATGTGGCCACCCTCTGCAGCCATCTTTATGTTCTCAAGACCGTTGCTATTTTCGTTTGGAAATTTGAAGTATTCACGTATACCTTCACTAAACAATGCTTCCAAATTTCCACTTTCCACACAATTTTTCAAAAATCTCAATGCATTTGCATTAGGATACCATTGCATATTTGGAAAATTGTCGAAAGAAACTTTTTGTAATACATACCTTTCGTTCGTTATTTGAAGAAATTCTTTTGAGCAACATTTTAAGTTGTGAAGATCAGGAATAGAAGAAGAGGAAATATTTGCGACGACTTCAACCCAAATTTCATTCGGGAGTGACCGAGGCAAAACTTCTGGCCCATTCGTGCCTTCATTGATTTTATTTCTTTCATTGATGTCATGACTTGTTTCAGGCAACATCTCATTTGTTATTCTTGAAGCCATGATAATGTGAAAGAGAATAATGTGAAGGAGAAACTAAAAATTTAGAAACTAAAAGAAGGGTGTTATATTGTTTTTATGACAGATATGAGTATGAGAATATGGGTTGAAGAAGGTACATACATATATATATATATATATATATATGTAGGACTCATTGAGTTTTTCATTGTGATGAATGAATTCCAACCAATACTATGCCAAATTGAACGGTCACCATTATTCAACCGCTATTAATAACTACATCCGTACCAAAATATATACGTTTTGACCATATCACACAAATTAAGAAATGTAAGTAATGTTGCCTTGAAAAGAAAAATTATGAGTTAGTTTATAAAATTATCCTTCATCAATGGTATGAGAAAGATAAATTGTATAATTGAAAGAAGAAAAAGAAATAAATAGTTAAGGTTATATTAGGAAAAAGAACATTAAATGCTTCATTGGAAATGTAACGTGACATATATTTTGGTACAGAAGGAGTATTGATTAACAAGTTAATTCGAATATGTTTAATCAAATTGGTTGGAATTACTATAAGTCCCTACTTGACTATTTTTGTTAGTAATGCAGATGAGTGCATTTTGCTATGGCAAGAAACACAGTGCCATTAGGGTTTGACGTTATTTTATGTTTAATGCTTGTATAAAAAAATCTTACAATTAATTCACATTTGAAACTAGAGTTTGTGGTTTCACTCAACAAGAAAAAGTAATCTATGATTCATACACTAAATTTAAAATGCGATTTGCTGATGAAAACGGAAATGATATACATCAATGTTAGATATAGATGATTGCCCAGTAACTTACACCAATCATTCACCAAATAACAAATACAAACACAAACTATTATCAAATACAATTTGTCAAATTATTACATAAACATCAATAAATTTACTGAACATTAAATAAACTATAAAAAAACTTCAACTCGTAGTCCCACCTACAATCTTCACACAAACCAAGGCCATCGTCTTCATCATCCACTAACAACCATGCTCCTTGCTTCAATCTCCATCCAGAGCATGTTGTTTTTGATTTGCATACGGGAGATTGATTACGGACCAACATACCATTATTTTTCCACAAACATTGTGTTGCAGATTGCATTTTATGTCTGGCCTGCATAATACATCCAGACATGCGCAATGACCGCATATGTCCAATGCCTTCTTGTATGGATTTATTATTATCGGAAGACAACAATATCATGCCATATGCATATTTTGATGGTATGTGGCCACCCTCTGCAGCCATCTTTATGTTCTCAAGACCGTTGCTATTTTCGTTTGGAAATTTGAAGTATTCACGTATACCTTCACTAAACAATGCTTCCAAATTTCCACTTTCCACACAATTTTTCAAAAATTTCAATGCATTTGCATTAGGATACCATTGCATATTTGGAAAATTGTCGAAAGAAACTTTTTGTAATACATACCTTTGGTTCGTTATTTGAAGAAATTCTTTTGAGCAACATTTTAAGTTGTGAAGATCAGGAATAGAAGAAGAGGCAATATTTGCGACGACTTCAACCCAAATTTCATTCGGGAGTGACCGAGGCAAAACTTCTGGCCCATTCGTGCCTTCATTGATTTTATTTCTTTCATTGATGTCATGACTTGTTTCAGGCAACATCTCATTTGTTATTCTTGAAGCCATGATAATGTGAAAGAGAATAATGTGAAGGAGAAACTAAAAATTTAGAAACTAAAAGAAGGGTGTTATATTGTTTTTATGACAGATATGAGTATGAGAATATGGGTTGAAGAAGGTACATACATATATATATATGTAGGACTCATTGAGTTTTTCATTGTGATGAATGAATTCCAACCAATACTATGCCAAAATGAACGGTCACCATTATTCAACCGCTATTAATAACTACATCCGTACCAAAATATATACGTTTTGACCATATCACACAAATTAAGAAATGTAAGTAATGTTGCCTTGAAAAGAAAAATTATGAGTTAGTTTATAAAATTATCCTTCATCAATGGTATGAGAAAGATAAATTGTATAATTGAAAGAAGAAAAAGAAATAAATAGTTAAGGTTATATTAGGAAAAAGAACATTAAATGCTTCATTGGAAATGTAACGTGACATATATTTTGGTACAGAAGGAGTATTGATTAACAAGTTAATTCGAATATGTTTAATCAAATTGGTTGGAATTACTATAAGTCCCTACTTGACTATTTTTGTTAGTAATGCAGATGAGTGCATTTTGCTATGGCAAGAAACACAGTGCCATTAGGGTTTGACGTTATTTTATGTTTAATGCTTGTATAAAAAAATCTTACAATTAATTCACATTTGAAACTAGAGTTTGTGGTTTCACTCAACAAGAAAAAGTAATCTATGATTCATACACTAAATTTAAAATGCGATTTGTTGATGAAAACGGAAATGATATACATCAATGTTAGATATAGATGATTGCCCAGTAACTTACACCAATCATTCACCAAATAACAAATACAAACACAAACTATTATCAAATACAATTTGTCAAATTATTACATAAACATCAATAAATTTACTGAACATTAAATAAACTATAAAAAAACTTCAACTCGTAGTCCCACCTACAATCTTCACACAAACCAAGGCCATCGTCTTCATCATCCACTAACAACCATGCTCCTTGCTTCAATCTCCATCCAGAGCATGTTGTTTTTGATTTGCATACGGGAGATTGATTACGGACCAACATACCATTATTTTTCCACAAACATTGTGTTGCAGTTTGCATTTTATGTCTGCCCTGCATAATACATCCAGACATGCGCAATGACCGCATATGTCCAATGCCATCTTGAATGGATTTATTATTATCGGAAGACAACAATATGATGCCATATGCATATTTTGATGGTATGTGGCCACCCTCTGCAGCCATCTTTATGTTCTCAAGACCGTTGCTATTTTCGTTTGGAAATTTGAAGTATTCACGTATACCTTCACTAAACAATGCTTCCAAATTTCCACTTTCCACACAATTTTTCAAAAATTTCAATGCATTTGCATTAGGATACCATTGCATATTTGGAAAATTGTCGAAAGAAACTTTTTGTAATACATACCTTTCGTTCGTTATTTGAAGAAATTCTTTTGAGCAACATTTTAAGTTGTGAAGATCAGGAATAGAAGAAGAGGCAATATTTGCGACGACTTCAACCCAAATTTCATTCGGGAGTGACCGAGGCAAAACTTCTGGCCCATTCGTGCCTTCATTGATTTTATTTCTTTCATTGATGTCATGACTTGTTTCAGGCAACATCTCATTTGTTATTCTTGAAGCCATGATAATGTGAAAGAGAATAATGTGAAGGAGAAACTAAAAATTTAGAAACTAAAAGAAGGGTGTTATATTGTTTTTATGACAGATATGAGTATGAGAATATGGGTTGAAGAAGGTACATACATATATATATATATATATATATATGTAGGATCATTGAATTTTTCATTGTGAAGAGTTATGAATGAATTCCAACCAATACTATGCCAAATTGAACGGTCACCATTATTCAACCGCTATTAATAACTACATCCGTACCAAAATATATACGTTTTGACCATATCACACAAATTAAGAAATGTAAGTAATGTTGCCTTGAAAAGAAAAATTATGAGTTAGTTTATAAAATTATCCTTCATCAATGGTATGAGAAAGATAAATTGTATAATTGAAAGAAGAAAAAGAAATAAATAGTTAAGGTTATATTAGGAAAAAGAACATTAAATGCTTCATTGGAAATGTAACGTGACATATATTTTGGTACAGAAGGAGTATTGATTAACAAGTTAATTCGAATATGTTTAATCAAATTGGTTGGAATTACTATAAGTCCCTACTTGACTATTTTTGTTAGTAATGCAGATGAGTGCATTTTGCTATGGCAAGAAACACAGTGCCATTAGGGTTTGACGTTATTTTATGTTTAATGCTTGTATAAAAAAATCTTACAATTAATTCACATTTGAAACTAGAGTTTGTGGTTTCACTCAACAAGAAAAAGTAATCTATGATTCATACACTAAATTTAAAATGCGATTTGCTGATGAAAACGGAAATGATATACATCAATGTTAGATATAGATGATTGCCCACTAACTTACACCAATCATTCACCAAATAACAAAGACAAACACAAACTATTATCAAATACAATTTGTCAAATTATTACATAAACATCAATAAATTTACTGAACATTAAATAAACTATAAAAAAACTTCAACTCGTAGTCCCACCTACAATCTTCACACAAACCAAGGTCATCGTCTTCATCATCCACTAACAACCATGCTCCTTGCTTCAATCTTCATCCAGAGCATGTTGTTTTTGATTTGCATACGGGAGATTGATTACGGACCAACATACCATTATTTTTCCACAAACATTGTGTTGCAGATTGCATTTTATGTCTGGCCTGCATAATACATCCAGACATGCGCAATGACCGCAAATGTCCAATGCCTTCTTGTATGGATTTATTATTATCGGAAGACAACAATATCATGCCATATGCATATTTTGATGGTATGTGGCCACCCTCTGCAGCCATCTTTATGTTCTCAAGACCGTTGCTATTTTCGTTTGGAAATTTGAAGTATTCACGTATACCTTCACTAAACAATGCTTCCAAATTTCCACTTTCCACACAATTTTTCAAAAATTTCAATGCATTTGCATTAGGATACCATTGCATATTTGGAAAATTGTCGAAAGAAACTTTTTGTAATACATACCTTTCGTTCGTTATTTGAAGAAATTCTTTTGAGCAACATTTTAAGTTGTGAAGATCAGGAATAGAACAAGAGGCAATATTTGCGACGACTTCAACCCAAATTTCATTTGAGAGTGACCGAGGCAAAACTTCTGGCCCATTCGTGCCTTCATTGATTTTATTTCTTTCATTGATGTCATGACTTGTTTCAGGCAACATCTCATTTGTTATTCTTGAAGCCATGATAATGTGAAAGAGAATAATGTGAAGGAGAAACTAAAAATTTAGAAACTAAAAGAAACGTGTTATATTGTTTTTATGTCAGATATGAGAATGAGAATATGGGTTGAAGAAGGTACATATATATATATATATATATGTAGGACTCATTGAGTTTTTCATTGTGAAGAGTTATTAATGAATTCCAACCAATACTATGCCAAATTGAACGGTCACCATTATTCAACCGCTATTAATTACTACATCCGTACCAAAATATATACGTTTTGACCATATCACACAAATTAAGAAATGTAAGTAATGTTGCCTTGAAAAGAAAAATTATGAGTTAGTTTATAAAATTATCCTTCATCAATGGTATGAGAAAGATAAATTGTATAATTGAAAGAAGAAAAAGAAATAAATAGTTAAGGTTATATTAGGAAAAAGAACATTAAATGCTTCATTGGAAATGTAACGTGACATATATTTTGGTACAAAAGGAGTATTGATTAACAAGTTAATTCGAATATGATTAATCACATTGCTTGGAATTACTATAAGTCCCTACTTGACTATTTTTGTTAGTAATGCAGATGAGTGCATTTTGCTATGGCAAGAAACACAGTGCCATTTGGGTTTGACGTTATTTTATGTTTAATGCTTGTATAAAAAAATCTTACAATTAATTCACATTTGAAACTAGAGTTTGTGGTTTCACTCAACAAGAAAAAGTAATCTATGATTCATACACTAAATTTAAAATGCGATTTGCTGATGAAAACGGAAATGATATACATTAATGTTAGATATAGATGATTGCCCACTAACTTACACCAATCATTCACCAAATAACAAATACAAAAACAAACTATTATCAAATACAATTTGTCAAATTATTACATAAACATCAATAAATTTACTGAACATTAAATAAACTATAAAAAAACTTCAACTCGTAGTCCCACCTACAATCTTCACACAAACCAAGGTCATCGTCTTCATCATCCAATAACAACCATGCTCCTTGTTTCAATCTCCATCCAGAGCATGTTGTTTTTGATTTGCATACGGGAGATTGATTACGGACCAACATACCATTATTTTTCCACAAACATTGTGTTGCAGATTGCATTTTATGTCTGGCCTGCATAATACATCTAGACATGCGCAATGACCGCATATGTCCAATGCCTTCTTGTATGGATTTATTATTATCGGAAGACAACAATATCATGCCATATGCATATTTTGATGGTATGTGGCCACCCTCTGCAGCCATCTTCATGTTCTCAAGACCGTTGCTATTTTCGTTTGGAAATTTGAAGTATTCACGTATACCTTCACTAAACAATGCTTCCAAATTTCCACTTTCCACACAATTTTTCAAAAATTTCAATGCATTTGCATTAGGATACCATTGCATATTTGGAAAATTGTCGAAAGAAACTTTTTGTAATACATACCTTTCGTTCGTTATTTGAAGAAATTCTTTTGAGCAACATTTTAAATTGTGAAGATCAGGAATAGAAGAAGAGGCAATATTTGCGACGAGTTCAACCCAAATTTCATTCGGGAGTGACCGAGGCAAAACTTCTGGCCCATTCGTGCCTTCATTGATTTTATTTCTTTCATTGATGTCATGACTTGTTTCAGGCAACATCTCATTTGTTATTCTTGAAGCCATGATAATGTGAAAGAGAATAATGTGAAGGAGAAACTAAAAATTTAGAAACTAAAAGAAAAGTGTTATATTGTTTTTATGTCAGATATGAGAATGAGAATATGGGTTGAAGAAGGTACATACATATATATATATATATATATATATATATATATATATATATATATATATGTAGGACTCATTGAGTTTTTCATTGTGATGAATGAATTCCAACCAATACTATGCCAAATTGAACGGTCACCATTATTCAACCGCTATTAATAACTACATCCGTACCAAAATATATACGTTTTGACCATATCACACAAATTAAGAAATGTAAGTAATGTTGCCTTGAAAAGAAAAATTATGAGTTAGTTTATAAAATTATCCTTCATCAATGGTATGAGAAAGATAAATTGTATAATTGAAAGAAGAAAAAGAAATAAATAGTTAAGGTTATATTAGGAAAAAGAACATTAAATGCTTCATTGGAAATGTAACGTGACATATATTTTGGTACAGAAGGAGTATTGATTAACAAGTTAATTCGAATATGATTAATCACATTGCTTGGAATTACTATAAGTCCCTATTTGACTATTTTTGTTAGTAATGCAGATGAGTGCATTTTGCTATGGCAAGAAACACAGTGCCATTTGGGTTTGACATTATTTTATGTTTAATGCTTGTATAAAAAAATCTTACAATTAATTCACATTTGAAACTAGAGTTTGTGGTTTCACTCAACAAGAAAAAGTAATCTATGATTCATACACTAAATTTAAAATGCGATTTGCTGATGAAAACGGAAATGATATACATCAATGTTAGATATAGATGATTGCCCACTAACTTACACCAATCATTCACCAAATAACAAACACAAACACAAACTATTATCAAATACAATTTGTCAAATTATTACATAAACATCAATAAATTTACTGAACATTAAATAAACTATAAAAAAACTTCAACTCGTAGTCCCACCTACAATCTTCACACAAACCAAGGTCATCGTCTTCATCATCCACTAACAACCATGCTCCTTGCTTCAATCTCCATCCAGAGCATGTTGTTTTTGATTTGCATACGGGAGACTGATTACGGACCAACATACCATTATTTTTCCACAAACATTGTGTTGCAGATTGCATTTTATGTCTGGCCTGCATAATACATCTAGACATGCGCAATGACCGCATATGTCCAATGCCTTCTTGTATGGATTTATTATTATCGGAAGACAACAATATCATGCCATATGCATATTTTGATGGTATGTGGCCACCCTCTGCAGCCATCTTCATGTTCTCAAGACCGTTGCTATTTTCGTTTGGAAATTTGAAGTATTCACGTATACCTTCACTAAACAATGCTTCCAAATTTCCACTTTCCACACAATTTTTCAAAAATTTCAATGCATTTGCATTAGGATACCATTGCATATTTGGAAAATTGTCGAAAGAAACTTTTTGTAATACATACCTTTCGTTCGTTATTTGAAGAAATTCTTTTGAGCAACATTTTAAGTTGTGAAGATCAGGAATAGAACAAGAGGCAATATTTGCGACGACTTCAACCCAAATTTCATTTGGGAGTGACCGAGGCAAAACTTCTGGCCCATTCGTGCCTTCATTGATTTTATTTCTTTCATTGATGTCATGACTTGTTTCAGGCAACATCTCATTTGTTATTCTTGAAGCAATGATAATGTGAAAGAGAATAATGTGAAGGAGAAACTAAAAATTTAGAAACTAAAAGAAAAGTGTTATATTGTTTTTATGTCAGATATGAGAATGAGAATATGGGTTGAAGAAGGTACATATATATATATATATATATATATATATATATATATATGTAGGACTCATTGAGTTTTTCATTGTGAAGAGTTATTAATGAATTCCAACCAATACTATGCCAAATTGAACGGTCACCATTATTCAACCGCTATTAATTACTACATCCGTACCAAAATATATACGTTTTGACCATATCACACAAATTAAGAAATGTAAGTAATGTTGCCTTGAAAAGAAAAATTATGAGTTAGTTTATAAAATTATCCTTCATCAATGGTATGAGAAAGATAAATTGTATAATTGAAAGAAGAAAAAGAAATAAATAGTTAAGGTTATATTAGGAAAAAGAACATTAAATGCTTCATTGGAAATGTAACTTGACATATATTTTGGTACAGAAGGAGTATTGATTAACAAGTTAATTCGAATATGATTAATCACATTGCTTGGAATTACTATAAGTCCCTACTTGACTATTTTTGTTAGTAATGCAGATGAGTGCATTTTGCTATGGCAAGAAACACAGTGCCATTTGGGTTTGACGTTATTTTATGTTTAATGCTTGTATAAAAAAATCTTACAATTAATTCACATTTGAAACTAGAGTTTGTGGTTTCACTCAACAAGAAAAAGTAATCTATGATTCATACACTAAATTTAAAATGCGATTTGCTGATGAAAACGGAAATGATATACATCAATGTTAGATATAGATGATTGCCCACTAACTTACACCAATCATTCACCAAATAACAAAGACAAACACAAACTATTATCAAATACAATTTGTCAAATTATTACATAAACATCAATAAATTTACTGAACATTAAATAAACTATAAAAAAACTTCAACTCGTAGTCCCACCTACAATCTTCACACAAACCAAGGTCATCGTCTTCATCATCCACTAACAACCATGCTCCTTGCTTCAATCTCCATCCAGAGCATGTTGTTTTTGATTTGCATACGGGAGACTGATTACGGACCAACATACCATTATTTTTCCACAAACATTGTGTTGCAGATTGCATTTTATGTCTGGCCTGCATAATACATCTAGACATGCGCAATGACCGCATATGTCCAATGCCTTCTTGTATGGATTTATTATTATCGGAAGACAACAATATCATGCCATATGCATATTTTGATGGTATGTGGCCACCCTCTGCAGCCATCTTCATGTTCTCAAGACCGTTGCTATTTTCGTTTGGAAATTTGAAGTATTCACGTATACCTTCACTAAACAATGCTTCCAAATTTCCACTTTCCACACAATTTTTCAAAAATTTCAATGCATTTGCATTAGGATACCATTGCATATTTGGAAAATTGTCGAAAGAAACTTTTTGTAATACATACCTTTCGTTCGTTATTTGAAGAAATTCTTTTGAGCAACATTTTAAGTTGTGAAGATCAGGAATAGAACAAGAGGCAATATTTGCGACGACTTCAACCCAAATTTCATTTGGGAGTGACCGAGGCAAAACTTCTGGCCCATTCGTGCCTTCATTGATTTTATTTCTTTCATTGATGTCATGACTTGTTTCAGGCAACATCTCATTTGTTATTCTTGAAGCAATGATAATGTGAAAGAGAATAATGTGAAGGAGAAACTAAAAATTTAGAAACTAAAAGAAAAGTGTTATATTGTTTTTATGTCAGATATGAGAATGAGAATATGGGTTGAAGAAGGTACATATATATATATATATATATATATATATATATATATATGTAGGACTCATTGAGTTTTTCATTGTGAAGAGTTATTAATGAATTCCAACCAATACTATGCCAAATTGAACGGTCACCATTATTCAACCGCTATTAATTACTACATCCGTACCAAAATATATACGTTTTGACCATATCACACAAATTAAGAAATGTAAGTAATGTTGCCTTGAAAAGAAAAATTATGAGTTAGTTTATAAAATTATCCTTCATCAATGGTATGAGAAAGATAAATTGTATAATTGAAAGAAGAAAAAGAAATAAATAGTTAAGGTTATATTAGGAAAAAGAACATTAAATGCTTCATTGGAAATGTAACGTGACATATATTTTGGTACAGAAGGAGTATTGATTAACAAGTTAATTCGAATATGATTAATCACATTGCTTGGAATTACTATAAGTCCCTACTTGACTATTTTTGTTAGTAATGCAGATGAGAGCATTTTGCTATGGCAAGAAACACAGTGCCATTTGGGTTTGACGTTATTTTATGTTTAATGCTTGTATAAAAAAATCTTACAATTAATTCACATTTGAAACTAGAGTTTGTGGTTTCACTCAACAAGAAAAAGTAATCTATGATTCATACACTAAATTTAAAATGCGATTTGCTGATGAAAACGGAAATGATATACATCAATGTTAGATATAGATGATTGCCCACTAACTTACACCAATCATTCACCAAATAACAAAGACAAACACAAACATTTATCAAATACAATTTGTCAAATTATTACATAAACATCAATAAATTTACTGAACATTAAATAAACTATAAAAAAACTTCAACTCGTAGTCCCACCTACAATCTTCACACAAACCAAGGTCATCGTCTTCATCATCCACTAACAACCATGCTCCTTGCTTCAATCTCCATCCAGAGCATGTTGTTTTTGATTTGCATACGGGAGACTGATTACGGACCAACATACCATTATTTTTCCACAAACATTGTGTTGCAGATTGCATTTTATGTCTGGCCTGCATAATACATCTAGACATGCGCAATGACCGCATATGTCCAATGCCTTCTTGTATGGATTTATTATTATCGGAAGACAACAATATCATGCCATATGCATATTTTGATGGTATGTGGCCACCCTTTGCAGCCATCTTCATGTTCTCAAGACCGTTGCTATTTTCGTTTGGAAATTTGAAGTATTCACGTATACCTTCACTAAACAATGCTTCCAAATTTCCACTTTCCACACAATTTTTCAAAAATTTCAATGCATTTGCATTAGGATACCATTGCATATTTGGAAAATTGTCGAAAGAAACTTTTTGTAATACATACCTTTCGTTCGTTATTTGAAGAAATTCTTTTGAGCAACATTTTAAGTTGTGAAGATCAGGAATAGAAGAAGAGGCAATATTTGCGACGAGTTCAACCCAAATTTCATTCGGGAGTGACCGAGGCAAAACTTCTGGCCCATTCGTGCCTTCATTGATTTTATTTCTTTCATTGATGTCATGACTTGTTTCAGGCAACATCTCATTTGTTATTCTTGAAGCCATGATAATGTGAAAGAGAATAATGTGAAGGAGAAACTAAAAATTTAGAAACTAAAAGAAAAGTGTTATATTGTTTTTATGTCAGATATGAGAATGAGAATATGGGTTGAAGAAGGTACATACATATATATATATATATATATATATATATATATATATATATGTAGGACTCATTGAGTTTTTCATTGTGATGAATGAATTCCAACCAATACTATGCCAAATTGAACGGTCACCATTATTCAACCGCTATTAATAACTATATCCGTACCAAAATATATACGTTTTGACCATATCACACAAATTAAGAAATGTAAGTAATGTTGCCTTGAAAAGAAAAATTATGAGTTAGTTTATAAAATTATCCTTCATCAATGGTATGAGAAAGATAAATTGTATAATTGAAAGAAGAAAAAGAAATAAATAGTTAAGGTTATATTAGGAAAAAGAACATTAAATGCTTCATTGGAAATGTAACGTGACATATATTTTGGTACAGAAGGAGTATTGATTAACAAGTTAATTCGAATATGATTAATCACATTGCTTGGAATTACTATAAGTCCCTACTTGACTATTTTTGTTAGTAATGCAGATGAGAGCATTTTGCTATGGCAAGAAACACAGTGCCATTTGGGTTTGACGTTATTTTATGTTTAATGCTTGTATAAAAAAATCTTACAATTAATTCACATTTGAAACTAGAGTTTGTGGTTTCACTCAACAAGAAAAAGTAATCTATGATTCATACACTAAATTTAAAATGCGATTTGCTGATGAAAACGGAAATGATATACATCAATGTTAGATATAGATGATTGCCCACTAACTTACACCAATCATTCACCAAATAACAAAGACAAACACAAACTATTATCAAATACAATTTGTCAAATTATTACATAAACATCAATAAATTTACTGAACATTAAATAAACTATAAAAAAACTTCAACTCGTAGTCCCACCTACAATCTTCACACAAACCAAGGTCATCGTCTTCATCATCCACTAACAACCATGCTCCTTGCTTCAATCTCCATCCAGAGCATGTTGTTTTTGATTTGCATACGGGAGACTGATTACGGACCAACATACCATTATTTTTCCACAAACATTGTGTTGCAGATTGCATTTTATGTCTGGCCTGCATAATACATCTAGACATGCGCAATGACCGCATATGTCCAATGCCTTCTTGTATGGATTTATTATTATCGGAAGACAACAATATCATGCCATATGCATATTTTGATGGTATGTGGCCACCCTTTGCAGCCATCTTCATGTTCTCAAGACCGTTGCTATTTTCGTTTGGAAATTTGAAGTATTCACGTATACCTTCACTAAACAATGCTTCCAAATTTCCACTTTCCACACAATTTTTCAAAAATTTCAATGCATTTGCATTAGGATACCATTGCATATTTGGAAAATTGTCGAAAGAAACTTTTTGTAATACATACCTTTCGTTCGTTATTTGAAGAAATTCTTTTGAGCAACATTTTAAGTTGTGAAGATCAGGAATAGAAGAAGAGGCAATATTTGCGACGAGTTCAACCCAAATTTCATTCGGGAGTGACCGAGGCAAAACTTCTGGCCCATTCGTGCCTTCATTGATTTTATTTCTTTCATTGATGTCATGACTTGTTTCAGGCAACATCTCATTTGTTATTCTTGAAGCCATGATAATGTGAAAGAGAATAATGTGAAGGAGAAACTAAAAATTTAGAAACTAAAAGAAAAGTGTTATATTGTTTTTATGTCAGATATGAGAATGAGAATATGGGTTGAAGAAGGTACATACATATATATATATATATATATATATATATATATATATATATATATGTAGGACTCATTGAGTTTTTCATTGTGATGAATGAATTCCAACCAATACTATGCCAAATTGAACGGTCACCATTATTCAACCGCTATTAATAACTACATCCGTACCAAAATATATACGTTTTGACCATATCACACAAATTAAGAAATGTAAGTAATGTTGCCTTGAAAAGAAAAATTATGAGTTAGTTTATAAAATTATCCTTCATCAATGGTATGAGAAAGATAAATTGTATAATTGAAAGAAGAAAAAGAAATAAATAGTTAAGGTTATATTAGGAAAAAGAACATTAAATGCTTCATTGGAAATGTAACGTGACATATATTTTGGTACAGAAGGAGTATTGATTAACAAGTTAATTCGAATATGATTAATCACATTGCTTGGAATTACTATAAGTCCCTATTTGACTATTTTTGTTAGTAATGCAGATGAGTGCATTTTGCTATGGCAAGAAACACAGTGCCATTTGGGTTTGACGTTATTTTATGTTTAATGCTTGTATAAAAAAATCTTACAATTAATTCACCTTTGAAACTAGAGTTTGTGGTTTCACTCAACAAGAAAAAGTAATCTATGATTCATACACTAAATTTAAAATGCGATTTGCTGATGAAAACGGAAATGATATACATCAATGTTAGATATAGATGATTGCCCACTAACTTACACCAATCATTCACCAAATAACAAAGACAAACACAAACTATTATCAAATACAATTTGTCAAATTATTACATAAACATCAATAAATTTACTGAACATTAAATAAACTATAAAAAAACTTCAACTCGTAGTCCCACCTACAATCTTCACACAAACCAAGGTCATCGTCTTCATCATCCACTAACAACCATGCTCCTTGCTTCAATCTCCATCCAGAGCATGTTGTTTTTGATTTGCATACGGGAGATTGATTACGGACCAACATACCATTATTTTTCCACAAACATTGTGTTGCAGATTGCATTTTATGTCTGGCCTGCATAATACATCTAGACATGCGCAATGACCGCATATGTCCAATGCCTTCTTGTATGGATTTATTATTATCGGAAGACAACAATATCATGCCATATGCATATTTTGATGGTATGTGGCCACCCTCTGCAGCCATCTTCATGTTCTCAAGACCGTTGCTATTTTCGTTTGGAAATTTGAAGTATTCACGTATACCTTCACTAAACAATGCTTCCAAATTTCCACTTTCCACACAATTTTTCAAAAATTTCAATGCATTTGCATTAGGATACCATTGCATATTTGGAAAATTGTCGAAAGAAACTTTTTGTAATACATACCTTTCGTTCGTTATTTGAAGAAATTCTTTTGAGCAACATTTTAAGTTGTGAAGATCAGGAATAGAAGAAGAGGCAATATTTGCGACGAGTTCAACCCAAATTTCATTCGGGAGTGACCGAGGCAAAACTTCTGGCCCATTCGTGCCTTCATTGATTTTATTTCTTTCATTGATGTCATGACTTGTTTCAGGCAACATCTCATTTGTTATTCTTGAAGCCATGATAATGTGAAAGAGAATAATGTGAAGGAGAAACTAAAAATTTAGAAACTAAAAGAAAAGTGTTATATTGTTTTTATGTCAGATATGAGAATGAGAATATGGGTTGAAGAAGGTACATACATATATATATATATATATATATATATATATATATATATATGTAGGACTCATTGAGTTTTTCATTGTGATGAATGAATTCCCACCAATACTATGCCAAATTGAACGGTCAACATTATTCAACCGCTATTAATAACTACATCCGTACCAAAATATATACGTTTTGACCATATCACACAAATTAAGAAATGTAAGTAATGTTGCCTTGAAAAGAAAAATTATGAGTTAGTTTATAAAATTATCCTTCATCAATGGTATGAGAAAGATAAATTGTATAATTGAAAGAAGAAAAAGAAATAAATAGTTAAGGTTATATTAGGAAAAAGAACATTAAATGCTTCATTGGAAATGTAACGTGACATATATTTTGGTACAGAAGGAGTATTGATTAACAAGTTAATTCGAATATGATTAATCACATTGCTTGGAATTACTATAAGTCCCTATTTGACTATTTTTGTTAGTAATGCAGATGAGTGCATTTTGTTATGGCAAGAAACACAGTGCCATTTGGGTTTGAGGTTATTTTATGTTTAATGCTTGTATAAAAAAATCTTACAATTAATTCACATTTGAAACTAGAGTTTGTGGTTTCACTCAACAAGAAAAAGTAATCTATGATTCATACACTAAATTTAAAATGCGATTTGCTGATGAAAACGGAAATGATATACATCAATGTTAGATATAGATGATTGCCCACTAACTTACACCAATCATTCACCAAATAACAAACACAAACACAAACTATTATCAAATACAATTTGTCAAATTATTACATAAACATCAATAAATTTACTGAACATTAAATAAACTATAAAAAAACTTCAACTCGTAGTCCCACCTACAATCTTCACACAAACCAAGGTCATCGTCTTCATCATCCACTAACAACCATGCTCCTTGCTTCAATCCCCATCCAGAGCATGTTGTTTTTGATTTGCATACGGGAGATTGATTACGGACCAACATACCATTATTTTTCCACTAACATTGTGTTGCAGATTGCATTTTATGTCTGGCCTGCATAATACATCCAAACATGCGCAATGACCGCATATGTCCAATGCCTTCTTGTATGGATTTATTGTTATCAAAAGACAACAATATCATGCCATATGCATATTTTGATGGTATGTGGCCACCCTCTGCAGCCATCTTTAAGTTCTCAAGACCGTTGCTATTTCCGTTTGGAAATTTGAAGTATTCACGTATACCTTTACTAAACAATGCTTCCAAATTTCCACTTTCCACACAATTTTTCAAAAATTTCAATGCATTTGCATTAGGATACCTGAAATTCCTGGCAATCAGTAGTAAGATGCTTTAGCAATTGCTACAGCATCTACGCACAGAACAGATAACATAAAACTTTTAAAGGACATAAACATAAATAACACAAGTGTTTGTTAACCCAGTTCGGCGCAACTGCCCTAGTCTGGGGGATACCAATCCAGGAAGGAAATCCACTAAGTAAAACGAATTCAAAGTCAAACTCCTCGTTTGCACTTCTCACTTCCTAACTACCCGTTTAGACTTCTACCTAGGAACTCCTAGAACTGAGAACCTCTGCTCACTTCCTCTCAGTTTGAAGACTTCCACGCAAACAACCTCTGGTTCACTGATCTTCGCACTGACATTAAGTTCAATACATAAACACTTAGATGAGAACACTCTCAAACAAAGAAACAAACTCCGTACCTAAAGGCTTAAGAGCAATCTCACAATCAACAATACAAACACCCTACGTCCTTAACATGTATCAACGTGATACAAGAAAGGCTCACAAGTTCACTACTTAACATATAAAACAATGCACGCTTTAGTGAACACCAAAACAACCAACTCCGTACTTCATAGCTTAAGAGTGGTACACAAGAACAACTGACTCCGTACTTCACAGTTTAGGAGTGGTACACAAACAACTCCATACTTAAAAGCTTAGGAGTGCACACGTTAAAGCACAAGGCTTTAACCACGAAACCCTAAAACCCTAAAGACTACATCTTGTAAATATTGGCTTCGGTGCTGACTTTATGTTTTACACATGTATATATAGAGTCTTCAGCGCAGCTTTACTTGTTCCTTAAGAAAAGGAGTCTTCAAAAATATATCCAATAAAAATAAACCAAATCCTAAAATATAGAAATTATATTTTAAAATTAAATCTTCACATAAGAGATAACTTCTGACCCAAGGCACGTTTTGTTATGCCAGCTATGCATGATAAAATATATTTTTAAAACAAATCTTTCCAAGATATATTTCAAAAATAAAAACCCGCGCGCGCCTAAGCTTCAGGGCTCAACATACTCAGATGCTTCAGCATGTCCTAGAGCATTTGGTCCAACATCTGGCTAGTTAGTGTTTTAGCAAAAATGATGTCAATACAAAAACACCAACAATCTCCCCCTTTGGCAAATTTTTGGCTAAAACAATCTTGAGCCATATGTGAAAGCCAGAGAGATATACATAGCACACTCCTTCTAATCAATCAAAACATAGCAACTTTGAAGGAGAACAAGCAACATCTTCACATAGTAGATTTCCAATAATATTGCATAAAGATAAGCTTGAACACACAAACATCAGAGGCATACAGCAGCGGATGACAGAAAATAGCCTCACACAGAAAAACATCCGAGAAGATATACTTCATCACAGACAGTGCTTCACACAAAACTGAATGCTTCAACATTTGATATAACATTATCATGCAAGCATAAGCGTAACACTTTCCTTCAACATCAGCACTCCCCCTGAGAACAATACCTCATGCATATCATAAAGAAACAACTCTCCCCCTAAATGCATGGCAGAGCAACATACACTACTCCATAGCACCATATAGAAAGATAGGTCAGCATCAAGTAGAACCTCAGGCATATCAGCCATATCTGCCAGTATCAGCTAACTTCTCCCCCTTTTTAGCCACAAATATTGCCAAACTTCATATGAGAATTTGAAATAGAGTTATACCAGTGCTCCAGAAATTAGTCGTCCATCATGCAATCATTCACATACTATTGTAGAGTTAACAACAGTTTAAATGACAAGACTAATGAAGATTCTGGAAGAATCATACATATCAATATTATCTAGAAGAAATTTCAACACCAGAATCTTAGACAAAAGTCAATTTTGACCAACATGCATAATAGAATAATCTTCAAATCAACATCAATACACAACTAAGAAGATAGGACATTACTTGAATGCTTTGGCCAACAATATATCAGAGGCATGCACAGCGGATATAAGAACAATTAGCCTCATAGAGTATGAATAAAGAGAATTAACCTCTCACAGTGGATTCCTAGATCAAAATAGAAGCTTCAAGACAAATCAAGCTTAAGGACTAGGAAAAATAAATTCCTCCCCCTTAACTCATGCAATCAGCAAAATGTAGTAGAAACTAATTCTACTTAGTCATCATCACACAACATGCATCATCACAAAAGATGTATATACTCCCCCTCAAAATAAGCACAATCACTCAACTCATAGATAGATAGGCAAGAGACATATACTACACATAATATTCCCCTTCAGATAATCAACAGGTAGATAGGAGTTAAACAGATAAGGAATAAAACAAAGCATACTTCATTCCCCCTGTCTTCATGGCAGATAACTATAGCAGAAAGCATAGCAATCACAGAAATTATAGCAGGCATACATGCAATACACTTCAAAGGAATAATCTTCAACCTTCAAGAAACCAGACTACTAACTACTGATATGGTATCAGAATAATAAACTTCAAACTTCAACTTCAGTAGCACAACTAATAATACTCCCCTTCACTTCATGAACATATAAGCAGGAGACATGGTTAGAGGAACATAACCACATGGTGCATATTACAACCAAGTGCATAAGCAGATGCATAGAAAATCCAGAGCTTAACCCATAAAAGCAACATAACATCAGATGCAAGATGTCATAATTAACACATAAGATGAAGAGTCAACAGTATCCTTCGAGTCTTCCACCACCAAATCATCACCCCTGTCATCATGACCAATCAACTCTTCAGTTTCTAGAGTTTGAATAACACTATCCACCAAGAAATTCTTGTCATCTAGAACTTTACTCATAATCTTAAGATCATAAATCATCTGCTGTCTGTTGAGCCTAGCAGATTTGCCTTTTGCAAATGCTAGAGCAATAGCTGCAGCATGTGACTTGTCCAGAAACCTTGGATCTAAGGAATTGTATGACCCTCGTTGACTAGACTCATCAGATTGATTACATATCTCAGGATATTGATGCAGAATGATATCACAGATCAAGGTAAATAGGAATCTTTGTAGCATTAGATTTCCTATGAGTTGTAGTCTGATAAAAGATATATTCACCAACATTAAATACAGACTTTGTACCTACATCATAGATGAACTTACTCAACCCCCTTGAGACATCATTAGAATGGGTAGTTGGGACCCAATTAATAGCTGCAATCTTGTTCAGTATAGCATACTTGGTAGAGAGCTTAACAGCAGACAAGTTATTCTTCATAGGCCACTCCTTAACCAGATCACCTGTAAGGGTTTTGCAGATCTGATTCTGAGTCACCTCCAACTCAGCAACATCTTCAACACTCCTGCCTAGATATTCATTGATTATAGCAGGTGAAAATTTGACACATTTGCGACGCACATAAACCCGCCTATATTCAGGACTCATAGGGTCATCACTGTCAGTTCTTATGTTCACAATGAATTCTCTGACCAGCTTCACATAGCACTTACCCAGCCCTTTAACAGTCTTCATTAACCCGGCAGCTTCAACAACAATCATGAGCTCTTGAATATTCAACAAATCAAGGTGTAGATTCCTCTCAACAGCTACCCTTCTTTCACGGATAAACTTCTTCATGGTGAAAAGACACATTGTCTAGAGGAACAAATGGTACACTCTTAGCTCTTTTCTTCCCTGTATCAACTGGCTTGTCAGATGTGCCAGCATCCTCTACAGCATCTTCTTCAACAACAAAGTCACTGTCATCAAATGACTCATGCTTTCTCTTCAGAACCTTCTTCTTAGGCTCAGCATTTGGAATGTGTTTGCTCTTTGTTCTGCCAGGGCCATACCTCACTGGCTTCAATCCATCAGCAGCTTTGGATTTCTTTGTTGACATTGGTGGTGGTGTAGGTTCTCTTTTAGATCTACTCCTTAACCTCCCAGCAATGCTAGGTCCAAGAGCCTTCTCCACCATTTTGTCCACAGCTGACAAAATCTCAACATCAGGTTCCTTGTTCTGTGAACCTGTTTGGTGATCAGACAGAGTGTGATCATCCACTTCTACTTCAGCACTCTTCATGCTCTCATCATTCTGAGAGACTTCAACAATATTACCAGACACAACATCATATGCATTATTTGCAGTGTCTGAGACATCAAATGCTCTAGCATCTGTTACAGCATCCACATTCTCAGGAAGGTTAGTACCTTCATGATACTCAGCCTTTTCAGAGGCAGCAGTAGTTATATCATCTTCTTGAGTTGTCTCCAGCACAACATTCTCCGTGGCCTTAGTGTTAGCACCACCATCAACAACAACATCATCAGATCATCTAATCCTAGGGTTTGAGATTCTTGTACTATCTCAATAGGAGAATCAATACCCTTTTATCCAAATCTTCTACATATAAGGATTCTATCATAGCATTGATTATGGAATTAAGGACTTTGTAAGCTATGCTATAAGTAGAGTAACTGAGAGTAAATATTTCAGAGGAGCAAATAATTAGAGAACTTGACATCTTCAAATTTCTTCCCACAGTCACTTATGATCCTTACAAACACATTTTCATTCTTTCTCTTTCCAAGACTTCCAACTTTCAAAGGACCCATCACATAAGCAATTACCTCTTTTATGATCATGATATAAGACGTTTTCTGGTCAGATGTTGCAGCATTATCTGAGACATGTGTCCCTTCATATATTCTACAGTGCAACTTGAGAGGAGATTCCCTCTTACTGGCAACATCAGAGCCGATCAAAATATCAAGATGCTGATCAGGAATAATACCACAGAGCAGCGTGGGAAATTCTATTAGCATCTTCACATTCAAACACTTAACATACTTTATGGTTTGATCAAGAACATAAGTGTCAAAGTCATAGAAGGTCTTAGTACCAACAATATAAAGAGACTTGTCCAGACCTGTAGCTATGTCAAAACTGTGAGAAGTGAACATCAAGTTGATAGCTCCATTCCTGTTCAAAATTGCATATTTCACCGTGAGCTTATTAGATGACAACTCGCCCTTCTTTGGCCAAACTTTGACCTGATTACCAGTGATGGTCTTGCATATGGCATTGTCATTAACCTCAATCTCAGCCTGAGGTGCTAATAATGCCTTGATAGATGAGAAGTTAACCTGTTTACTCTTTACATGGACTTTTATGTACCCCTTGCTAGAAAGATTATCACAATACTCAGGGATATTTATCAAGAATTCATTCATCCGGTCCTCATAACAGCTACCCAGCCATATTATAGTTCTCTTCAAAACAGCAAAATCAATGAGACCCATGATCTCCTTGTTCTTTAGCCCATCCTTGACTAGTTCTCTTTCCATGGTTGATCTCTTGGTGCTCACAAACTTCCATATCTGTATATTTTTAATGGCGTGGAGGAATACTTTGTCTATGCAAATATCAGGGACATTGAGGGGAATTTTCTTGTTGGTTGTCTTCTTATGTGCAGAAAACATAGATGTTGGAGCATCTTCTGCCACATCATGATTTGAGTCACTTGTAGGTGGACTCTTTCTCTTCAAACTTTTATTCCCAATTGACATGATAACATGAAGAATAATCTTGCTCCATCCTTTCTTATAATCCACACTAGCAGATTGCCTCATTACCATAGTAGGGGTTTTGGTAGATTGGCTTGTTGAGACAATAGCTTTACCACTTGGGTTCCTCAGCCTTTTAGTAATATCACTAGTAATCTTTGAAGTAGGCTGCTCAGGAGCCTCATGATTCTTCATATCAAAAGTATCTTGGTCTTCAATATCAAAATTATCCGTGTTAGGCTTACCAAGAAAGATAGACTTCTCATTATTAGAAGAATCACTAAATTTACCCACATCAAACTTGCATAGTCCAATTTCTTCTTCTTTAGAGTCATACTTATCAGACCAGGAAACATTTATACCTTTCTTTTGCTTCTTAAGATAGATAGCACATTCTAATTTGATGTCTCCATAACATTCACATTCATGACATTGTACACCTTTTTCTTGATTAGATTTTTCATCAGATGAGATGTCTTGAACATTAGGTCTTCTAATCAGCTTCTTCATAATTATATTCAACTCTCTTCCAAGAAGTACCTCATCATTTGATATACCTTGGACAATTTCAACATTTTGTCCAGATTGATCCAAGAATGTGTCAACATCTCGTGCAGCATCACACTCATGATTTGTTTTCTTGAGTGAATTAAGCTGAGTTTTAACAGATGCTTCAACATTCAACATAGCAGAGTGCTTGACATTGGACCTTTGATTCCTTTCAATTCTCATTGACATGTTCTTGAATTCTCTTCCAAGAATTGAATAAGAAATACTTTCCTCAGTGTCCACAAAATATGTCCTATTAACCAATCCTCCTTCCTTGTCCATATTGCCAGAAAATACTTTCCCTTTGATCTCACTCTTTTAAAACCAGAACAGGTAGAGTGACCTGCTCTGATACCAATTGAAATTCCTGGCAATCAGTAGTAAGATGCTTTAGCAATTGCTACAGCATCTATGCACAAAACAGATAACATAAAATTTTTAAAGGACATAAACATAAATAACACAAGTGTTTGTTAACCCAGTTCGGCGCAACTGCCCTAGTCTGTGGGATACCAATCCAGGAAGGAAATCCACTAAGTAAAACGAATTCAAAGTCAAACTCCTCGTTTGCATTTCTCACTTCCTAACTACCCGTTTAAACTTCTACCTAGGAACTCCTAGATATGAGAACCTCTGCTCACTTCCTCTCAGTTTGAACACTTCCACGCAAACAACCTCTGGTTCACTGATCTTCGCACTAACATTAAGTTCAATACATAAACACTTAGATGAGAACACTCTCAAACAAAGAAACAAACTCCATACCTAAAGGCTTAAGAGCAATCGCACAATCAACAATACAAACACCCTACGTCCTTAACATGTATCAACGTGCACAAGAAAGGCTCACAAGTTCACTACTTAACATATAAAACAATGCACGCTTTAGTGAACACCAAAACAACCAACTCCGTACTTCATAGCTTAAGAGTGGTACACAAGAACAACCGACTCCGTACTTCACAGTTTAGGAGTGGTACACAAACAACTCCATACTTAAAAGCTTAGGAGTGCACACGTTAAAGCACAAGGCTTTAACCACGAAACCCTAAAACCCTAAAGACTACATCTTGTAAATATTGGCTTCGCTGCTGACTTTATGTTTTACACATGTATATATAGAGTCTTCAGCGCAGCTTTACTTGTTCCTTAAGAAAAGGAGTCTTCAAAAATATATCCAATAAAAATAAACCAAATCCTAAAATATAGGAATTATATTTTAAAATTAAATCTTCACATAAGAGATAACTTCTGACCCAAGGCGCGTTCTGTTATGCCAGCTATGCATGATAAAATATATTTTTAAAACAAATCTTTCCAAGATATATTTCAAAAATAAAAACGCGCGCGCGCCTAAGTTTCAGGGCTCAACATACTCAGATGCTTCAGCATGGTGTTTTAGAAAAAATGATGCCAATACAAAAACACCAACAATACCATTGCATATTTGGAAAATTGTCGAAAGAAACTTTTTGTAATACATACCTTTCGTTCGTTATTTGAAGAAAATCTTTTGAGCAACATTTTAAGTTGTGAAGATCAAGAATAGAAGAAGAGGCAATATTTGCGACGACTTCAACCCAAATTTCATTCGGGAGTGATCGAGGCAAAACTTCTGGCCCATTCGTGCCTTCATTGATTTTATTTTTTTCATTGATGTCATGACTTGTTTCAGGCAACATCTCATTTGTTATTCTTGAAGCCATGATAATGTGAAAGAGAATAATGTGAAGGAGAAACTAAAAATTTAGAAACTAAAAGAAGGGTGTTATATGGTTTTTATGACAAATATGAGAATGAGAATATGGGTTGAAGAAGGTACATACATATATATATACATACATATATATATATATATATATGTAGGACTCATTGAGTTTTTCATTGTGAAGAGTTATGAATGAATTCCAACCAATACTATGCCAAGTTGAATGGTCACCTTTATTCAACCGCTATTAATTACTACATCCATACCAAAATATATACGTTTTGACCATATCACACAAATTAAGAAATGTAAGTAATGTTGCCTTGAAAAGAAAAATTATGAGTTAGTTTATAAAATTATCATTCATCAATGGTATGAGAAAGATAAATTGTATAATTGAAAGAAGAAAAAGAAATAAATAGTTAAGGTTATATTAGGAAAAAGAACATTAAATGCTTCATTGAAAATGTAACGTGACATATATTTTGGTACAGAAGGAGTATTGATTAACAAGTTAATTCGAATATGATTAATCACATTGCTTGGAATTACTATAAGTCCCTACTTGACTATTTTTGTTAGTAATGCAGATGAGTGCATTTTGCTATGGCAAGAAACACAGTGCCATTTGGGTTTGATGTTATTTTATGTTTAATGCTTGTATAAAAAAATCTTACAATTAATTCACATTTGAAACTAGAGTTTGTGGTTTCACTCAACAAGAAAAAGTAATCTATGATTCATACACTAAATTTAAAATGCGATTTGTTGATGAAAACGGAAATGACATACATCAATGTTAGATATAGATGATTGCCCACTAACTTACACCAATCATTCACCGAATAACAAACACAAACACAAACTATTATCAAATACAATTTGTCAAATTATTACATAAACATCAATAAATTTTCTGAACATTAAATAAACTATAAAAAAACTTCAACTCGTACTCCCACCTACAATCTTCACACAAACCAAGGTCATCGTCTTCATCATCCACTAACAACCATGCTCCTTGCTTCAATCTCCATCCAGAGCATGTTGTTTTTGATTTGCATACGGGAGATTGATTACGAACCAACATATCATTATTTTTCCACAAACATTGTGTTGCAGATTGCATTTTATGTCTGGCCTGCATAATACATCCAGACATGCGCAATGACCGCATATATCCAATGCCTTCTTGTATGAATTTATTGTTATTAGAAGACAACAATATCATGCCATATGCATATTTTGATGGTATGTGGCCACCCTCTGCAGCCATCTTTATGTTCTCAAGACTGTTGCTATTTTTGTTTGGGAATTTGAAGTATTCACGTATACCTTCACTAAACAATGCTTCCAAATTTCCACACAATTTTTCAAAAATTTCAATGCATTTGCATTAGGATACCATTGCATATTTGGAAAATTGTCGAAAGAAACTTTTTGTAATACATACCTTTCGTTCGTTATTTGAAGAAAATCTTTTGAGCAACATTTTAAGTTGTGAAGATCAGGATTAGAAGAAGAGGCAATATTTGCGACGACTTCAACCCAAATTTCATTCGGGAGTGACCGAGGAAAAACTTCTGGCCCATTTGTGCCTTTATTGATTTTATTTCTTTCATTAATGTCATGACTTATTTCAGGCAACATCTCATTTGTTATTCTTGAAGCCATGATAATGTGAAAGAGAATAATGTGAAGGAGAAACTAAAAATTTAGAACCTAAAAGAAGGGTGTTATATTGTTTTTATGACAAATATGAGAATGAGAATATGGGTTGAAGAAGGTACATACATATATATATATATATATATATATATATATATATATATATATGTTTGACTCATTGAGTTTATCATTGTGAAGAGTTATGAATGAATTCCAACCAATACTATGCCAAATTGAACGGTCACCATTATTCAACCGCTATTAATTACTACATCCGTACCAAAATATATACGTTTTGACCATATCACACAAATTAAGAAATGTAAGTATTGTTGCCTTGAAAAGAAAAATTATGAGTTAGTTTATAAAATTATCCTTCATCATTGGTATGAGAAAGATATATTGTATAATTGAAAGAAGAAAAAGAAATAAATAGTTAAGGTTATATTAGGAAAAAGAACATTAAATGCTTCATTGAAAATGTAACGTGACATATATTTTGGTACAGAAGGAGTATTGATTAACAAGTTAATTCGAATATGATTAATCACATTGCTTGGAATTACTATAAGTCCCTACTTGACTATTTTTGTTAGTAATGCAGATGAGTGCATTTTGCTATGGCAAGAAACACAGTGCCATTTGGGTTTGACGTTATTTTATGTTTAATGCTTGTATAAAAAAATCTTACAATTAATTCACATTTGAAACTAGAGTTTGTGGTTTCACTCAACAAGAAAAAGTAATCTATGATTCATACACTAAATTTAAAGTGCGATTTGGTGATGAAAACGGAAATGACATACATCAATGTTAGATATTGATGATTTCCCACTAACTTACACCAATCATTCACCAAATAACAAACACAAACACAAACTATTATCAAATACAATTTGTCAAATTATTACTTAAACATCAATAACTTTACTGAACATTAAATAAACTATAAAAAAACTTCAACTCGTACTCCCACCTACAATCTTCACACAAACCAAGGTCATCGTCTTCATCATCCACTAACAACCATGCTCCTTGCTTCAATCTCCATCCAGAGCATGTTGTTTTTGATTTGCATACGGGAGATTGATTACGGACCAACATATCATTATTTTTCCACAAACATTGTGTTGCAGATTGCATTTTATGTCTGGCCTGCATAATACATCCAGACATGCGCAATGACCGCATATATCCAATGCCTTCTTGTATGAATTTATTGTTATTAGAAGACAACAATATCATGCCATATGCATATTTTGATGGTATGTGGCCACCCTCTGCAGCCATCTTTATGTTCTCAAGACTGTTGCTATTTTTGTTTGGGAATTTGAAGTATTCACGTATACCTTCACTAAACAATGCTTCCAAATTTCCACACAATTTTTCAAAAATTTCAATGCATTTGCATTAGGATACCATTGCATATTTGGAAAATTGTCGAAAGAAACTTTTTGTAATACATACCTTTCGTTCGTTATTTGAAGAAAATCTTTTGAGCAACATTTTAAGTTGTGAAGATCAGGATTAGAAGAAGAGGCAATATTTGCGACGACTTCAACCCAAATTTCATTCGGGAGTGACCGAGGCAAAACTTCTGGCCCATTTGTGCCTTTATTGATTTTATTTCTTTCATTAATGTCATGACTTATTTCAGGCAACATCTCATTTGTTATTCTTGAAGCCATGATAATGTGAAAGAGAATAATGTGAAGGAGAAACTAAAAATTTAGAACCTAAAAGAAGGGTGTTATATTGTTTTTATGACAAATATGAGAATGAGAATATGGGTTGAAGAAGGTACATACATATATATATATACATATATATATATATATATATATATATATATATATGTTTGACTCATTGAGTTTTTCATTGTGAAGAGTTATGAATGAATTCCAACCAATACTATGCCAAATTGAACGGTCACCATTATTCAACCGCTATTAATAACTACATCCGTACCAAAATATATACGTTTTGACCATATCACACAAATTAAGAAATGTAAGTATTGTTGCCTTGAAAAGAAAAATTATGAGTTAGTTTATAAAATTATCCTTCATCAATGGTATGAGAAAGATATATTGTATAATTGAAAGAAGAAAAAGAAATAAATAGTTAAGGTTATATTAGGAAAAAGAACATTAAATGCTTCATTGAAAATGTAACGTGACATATATTTTGGTACAGAAGGAGTATTGATTAACAAGTTAATTCGAATATGATTAATCACATTGCTTGGAATTACTATAAGTCCCTACTTGACTATTTTTGTTAGTAATGCAGATGAGTGCATTTTGCTATGGCAAGAAACACAGTGCCATTTGGGTTTGACGTTATTTTATGTTTAATGCTTGTATAAAAAAATCTTACAATTAATTCACATTTGAAACTAGAGTTTGTGGTTTCACTCAACAAGAAAAAGTAATCTATGATTCATACACTAAATTTAAAGTGCGATTTGGTGATGAAAACGGAAATGACATACATCAATGTTAGATATTGATGATTTCCCACTAACTTACACCAATCATTCACCAAATAACAAACACAAACACAAACTATTATCAAATACAATTTGTCAAATTATTACTTAAACATCAATAACTTTACTGAACATTAAATAAACTATAAAAAAACTTCAACTCGTAGTCCCACCTACAATCTTCACACAAACCAAGGTCATCGTCTTCATCATCCACTAACAACCATGCTCCTTGCTTCAATCTCCATCCAGAGCATGTTGTTTTTGATTTGCATACGGGAGATTGATTACGGACCAACATACCATTATTTTTCCACAAACATTGTGTTTCAGATTGCATTTTATGTCTGGCCTGCATAATACATCCAGACATGCGCAATGACCGCATATGTCCAATGCCTTCTTGTACGGATTTATTATTATCGGAAGACAACAATATCATGCCATATGCATATTTTGATGGTATGTGGCCACCCTCTGCAGCCATATTTATGTTCTCAAGACCGTTGCTATTTTCGTTTTGAAATTTGAAGTATTCACGTATACCTTCACTAAACAATGCTTCTAAATTTCCACTTTCCACACAATTTTTCAAAAATTTCAATGCATTTGCATTAGGATACCATTGCATATTTGGAAAATTGTCGAAAGAAACTTTTTGTAATACATACCTTTCTTTCGTTATTTGAAGAAATTCTTTTGAGCAACATTTTAAGTTGTGAAGATCAGGAATAGAAGAAGAGGCAATATTTGCGACGACTTCAACCCAAATTTCATTTGGGAGTGACCGAGGCAAAACTTCTGGCCCATTTGTGCCTTCATTGATTTTATTTCTTTCATTGATGTCATGACTTGTTTCAGGCAACATCTCATTTGTTATTCTTGAAGCCATGATAATGTGAAAGAGAATAATGTGAAGGAGAAACTAAAAATTTAGAAACTAAAAGAAAAGTGTTATATTGTTTTTATGTCAGATATGAGAATGAGAATATGGGTTGAAGAAGGTACATATATATATATATATATATATATATATATATATGTAGGACTCATTGAGTTTTTCATTGTGAAGAGTTATGAATGAATTCCAACCAATACTATGCCAAATTGAACGGTCACCATTATTCAACCGCTATTAATTACTACATCCGTACCAAAATATATACGTTTTGACCATATCACACAAATTAAAAAATGTAAGTAATGTTGCCTTGAAAAGAAAAATTATGAGTTAGTTTATAAAATTATCCTTCATCAATGGTATGAGAAAGATAAATTGTATAATTGAAAGAAGAAAAAGAAATAAATAGTTAAGGTTATATTAGGTAAAAGAACATTAAATGCTTCATTGGAAATGTAACGTGACATATATTTTGGTACGGAAGGAGTATTGATTAACAAGTTAATTCGAATATGATTAATCACATTGCTTGGAATTACTATAAGTCCCTACTTGACTATTTTTGTTAGTAATGTAGATGAGTGCATTTTGCTATGGCAAGAAACACAGTGCCATTTGGGTTTGACGTTATTTTATGTTTAATGCTTGTATAAAAAAATCTTACAATTAATTCACATTTGAAACTAGAGTTTGTGGTTTCACTCAACAAGAAAAAGTAATCTATGATTCATACACTAAATTTAAAATGCGATTTGCTGATGAAAACGGAAATGATATACATCAATGTTAGATATAGATGATTGCCCACTAACTTACACCAATCATTCACCAAATAACAAATACAAAAACAAACTATTATCAAATACAATTTGTCAAATTATTACATAAACATCAATAAATTTACTGAACATTAAATAAACTATAAAAAAACTTCAACTCGTAGTCCCACCTACAATCTTCACACAAACCAAGGTCATCGTCTTCATCATCCACTAACAACCATGCTCCTTGCTTCAATCTCCATCCAGAGCATGTTGTTTTTGATTTGCATACGGGAGATTGATTACGGACCAACATACCATTATTTTTCCACAAACATTGTGTTGCAGATTGCATTTTATGTCTGGCCTGCATAATACATCCAGACATGCGCAATGACCGCATATGTCCAATGCCTTCTTGTATGGATTTATTATTATCGGAAGACAACAATATCATGCCATATGCATATTTTGATGGTATGTGGCCACCCTCTGCAGCCATCTTTATGTTCTCAAGACCGTTGCTATTTTCGTTTGGAAATTTGAAGTATTCACGTATACCTTCACTAAACAATGCTTCCAAATTTCCACTTTCCACACAATTTTTCAAAAATTTCAATGCATTTGCATTAGGATACCATTGCATATTTGGAAAATTGTCGAAAGAAACTTTTTGTAATACATACCTTTCGTTCGTTATTTGAAGAAATTCTTTTGAGCAACATTTTAAGTTGTGAAGATCAGGAATAGAAGAAGAGGCAATATTTGCGACGACTTCAACCCAAATTTCATTCGGGAGTGACCGAGGCAAAACTTCTGGCCCATTCGTGCCTTCATTGATTTTATTTCTTTCATTGATGTCATGACTTGTTTCAGGCAACATCTCATTTGTTATTCTTGAAGCCATGATAATGTGAAAGAGAATAATGTGAAGGAGAAACTAAAAATTTAGAAACTAAAAGAAGGGTGTTATATTGTTTTTATGACAGATATGAGTATGAGAATATGGGTTGAAGAAGGTACATACATATATATATATGTAGGACTCATTGAGTTTTTCATTGTGATGAATGAATTCCAACCAATACTATGCCAAATTGAACGGTCACCATTATTCAACCGCTATTAATAACTACATCCGTACCAAAATATATACGTTTTGACCATATCACACAAATTAAGAAATGTAAGTAATGTTGCCTTGAAAAGAAAAATTATGAGTTAGTTTATAAAATTATCCTTCATCAATGGTATGAGAAAGATAAATTGTATAATTGAAAGAAGAAAAAGAAATAAATAGTTAAGGTTATATTAGGAAAAAGAACATTAAATGCTTCATTGGAAATGTAACGTGACATATATTTTGGTACAGAAGGAGTATTGATTAACAAGTTAATTCGAATATGTTTAATCAAATTGGTTGGAATTACTATAAGTCCCTACTTGACTATTTTTGTTAGTAATGCAGATGAGTGCATTTTGCTATGGCAAGAAACACAGTGCCATTAGGGTTTGACGTTATTTTATGTTTAATGCTTGTATAAAAAAATCTTACAATTAATTCACATTTGAAACTAGAGTTTGTGGTTTCACTCAACAAGAAAAAGTAATCTATGATTCATACACTAAATTTAAAATGCGATTTGCTGATGAAAACGGAAATGATATACATCAATGTTAGATATAGATGATTGCCCAGTAACTTACACCAATCATTCACCAAATAACAAATACAAACACAAACTATTATCAAATACAATTTGTCAAATTATTACATAAACATCAATAAATTTACTGAACATTAAATAAACTATAAAAAAACTTCAACTCGTAGTCCCACCTACAATCTTCACACAAACCAAGGGCATCGTCTTCATCATCCACTAACAACCATGCTCCTTGCTTCAATCTCCATCCAGAGCATGTTGTTTTTGATTTGCATACGGGAGATTGATTACGGACCAACATACCATTATTTTTCCACAAACATTGTGTTGCAGATTGCATTTTATGTCTGGCCTGCATAATACATCCAGACATGCGCAATGACCGCATATGTCCAATGCCTTCTTGTATGGATTTATTATTATCGGAAGACAACAATATCATGCCATATGCATATTTTGATGGTATGTGGCCACCCTCTGCAGCCATCTTTATGTTCTCAAGACCGTTGCTATTTTCGTTTGGAAATTTGAAGTATTCACGTATACCTTCACTAAACAATGCTTCCAAATTTCCACTTTCCACACAATTTTTCAAAAATTTCAATGCATTTGCATTAGGATACCATTGCATATTTGGAAAATTATCGAAAGAAACTTTTTGTAATACATACCTTTCGTTCGTTATTTGAAGAAATTCTTTTGAGCAACATTTTAAGTTGTGAAGATCAGGAATAGAACAAGAGGCAATATTTGCGACGACTTCAACCCAAATTTCATTCGGGAGTGACCGAGGCAAAACTTCTGGCCCATTCGTGCCTTCATTGATTTTATTTCTTTCATTGATGTCATGACTTGTTTCAGGCAACATCTCATTTGTTATTCTTGAAGCCATGATAATGTGAAAGAGAATAATGTGAAGGAGAAACTAAAAATTTAGAAACTAAAAGAAGGGTGTTATATTGTTTTTATGACAGATATGAGTATGAGAATATGGGTTGAAGAAGGTACATACATATATATATATATGTAGGACTCATTGAGTTTTTCATTGTGATGAATGAATTCCAACCAATACTATGCCAAATTGAACGGTCACCATTATTCAACCGCTATTAATAACTACATCCGTACCAAAATATATACGTTTTGACCATATCACACAAATTAAGAAATGTAAGTAATGTTGCCTTGAAAAGAAAAATTATGAGTTAGTTTATAAAATTATCCTTCATCAATGGTATGAGAAAGATAAATTGTATAATTGAAAGAAGAAAAAGAAATAAATAGTTAAGGTTATATTAGGAAAAAGAACATTAAATGCTTCATTGGAAATGTAACGTGACATATATTTTGGTACAGAAGGAGTATTGATTAACAAGTTAATTCGAATATGTTTAATCAAATTGGTTGGAATTACTATAAGTCCCTACTTGACTATTTTTTGTTAGTAATGCAGATGAGTGCATTTTGCTATGGCAAGAAACACAGTGCCATTAGGGTTTGACGTTATTTTATGTTTAATGCTTGTATAAAAAAATCTTACAATTAATTCACATTTGAAACTAGAGTTTGTGGTTTCACTCAACAAGAAAAAGTAATCTATGATTCATACACTAAATTTAAAATGCGATTTGTTGATGAAAACGGAAATGATATACATCAATGTTAGATATAGATGATTGCCCAGTAACTTACACCAATCATTCACCAAATAACAAATACAAACACAAACTATTATCCAATTCAATTTGTCAAATTATTACATAAACATCAATAAATTTACTGAACATTAAATAAACTATAAAAAAACTTCAACTCGTAGTCCCACCTACAATCTTCACACAAACCAAGGCCATCGTCTTCATCATCCACTAACAACCATGCTCCTTGCTTCAATCTCCATCCAGAGCATGTTGTTTTTGATTTGCATACGGGAGATTGATTGCGGACCAACATACCATTATTTTTCGACAAACATTGTGTTGCAGATTGCATTTTATGTCTGCCCTGCATAATACATCCAGACATGCGCAATGACCGCATATGTCCAATGCCATCTTGTATGGATTTATTATTATCGGAAGACAACAATATCATGCCATATGCATATTTTGATGGTATGTGGCCACCCTCTGCAGCCATCTTTATGTTCTCAAGACCGTTGCTATTTTCGTTTGGAAATTTGAAGTATTCACGTATACCTTCACTAAACAATGCTTCCAAATTTCCACTTTCCACACAATTTTTCAAAAATTTCAATGCATTTGCATTAGGATACCATTGCATATTTGGAAAATTGTCGAAAGAAACTTTTTGTAATACATACCTTTCGTTCGTTATTTGAAGAAATTCTTTTGAGCAACATTTTAAGTTGTGAAGATCAGGAATAGAAGAAGAGGCAATATTTGCGACGACTTCAACCCAAATTTCATTCGGGAGTGACCGAGGCAAAACTTCTGGCCCATTCGTGCCTTCATTGATTTTATTTCTTTCATTGATGTCATGACTTGTTTCAGGCAACATCTCATTTGTTATTCTTGAAGCCATGATAATGTGAAAGAGAATAATGTGAAGGAGAAACTAAAAATTTAGAAACTAAAAGAAGGGTGTTATATTGTTTTTATGACAGATATGAGTATGAGAATATGGGTTGAAGAAGGTACATACATATATATATATGTAGGACTCATTGAGTTTTTCATTGTGATGAATGAATTCCAACCAATACTATGCCAAATTGAACGGTCACCATTATTCAACCGCTATTAATTACTACATCCGTACCAAAATATATACGTTTTGACCATATCACACAAATTAAGAAATGTAAGTAATGTTGCCTTGAAAAGAAAAATTATGAGTTAGTTTATAAAATTATCCTTCATCAATGGTATGAGAAAGATAAATTGTATAATTGAAAGAAGAAAAAGAAATAAATAGTTAAGGTTATATTAGGAAAAAGAACATTAAATGCTTCATTGGAAATGTAACGTGACATATATTTTGGTACAGAAGGAGTATTGATTAACAAGTTAATTCGAATATGATTAATCACATTGCTTGGAATTACTATAAGTCCCTACTTGACTATTTTTGTTAGTAATGCAGATGAGTGCATTTTGCAATGGCAAGAAACACAGTGCCATTTGGGTTTGACGTTATTTTATGTTTAATGCTTGTATAAAAAAATCTTACAATTAATTCACATTTGAAACTAGAGTTTGTGGTTTCACTCAACAAGAAAAAGTAATCTATGATTCATACACTAAATTTAAAATGCGATTTGTTGATGAAAACGGAAATGATATACATCAATGTTAGATATAGATGATTGCCCAGTAACTTACACCAATCATTCACCAAATAACAAATACAAACACAAACTATTATCCAATTCAATTTGTCAAATTATTACATAAACATCAATAAATTTACTGAACATTAAATAAACTATAAAAAAACTTCAACTCGTAGTCCCACCTACAATCTTCACACAAACCAAGGCCATCGTCTTCATCATCCACTAACAACCATGCTCCTTGCTTCAATCTCCATCCAGAGCATGTTGTTTTTGATTTGCATACGGGAGATTGATTGCGGACCAACATACCATTATTTTTCGACAAACATTGTGTTGCAGATTGCATTTTATGTCTGCCCTGCATAATACATCCAGACATGCGCAATGACCGCATATGTCCAATGCCATCTTGTATGGATTTATTATTATCGGAAGACAACAACATCATGCCATATGCATATTTTGATGGTATGTGGCCACCCTCTGCAGCCATCTTTATGTTCTCAAGACCGTTGCTATTTTCGTTTGGAAATTTGAAGTATTCACGTATACCTTCACTAAACAATGCTTCCAAATTTCCACTTTCCACACAATTTTTCAAAAATTTCAATGCATTTGCATTAGGATACCATTGCATATTTGGAAAATTGTCGAAAGAAACTTTTTGTAATACATACCTTTCGTTCGTTATTTGAAGAAATTCTTTTGAGCAACATTTTAAGTTGTGAAGATCAGGAATAGAAGAAGAGGCAATATTTGCGACGACTTCAACCCAAATTTCATTCGGGAGTGACCGAGGCAAAACTTCTGGCCCATTCGTGCCTTCATTGATTTTATTTCTTTCATTGATGTCATGACTTGTTTCAGGCAACATCTCATTTGTTATTCTTGAAGCCATGATAATGTGAAAGAGAATAATGTGAAGGAGAAACTAAAAATTTAGAAACTAAAAGAAGGGTGTTATATTGTTTTTATGACAGATATGAGTATGAGAATATGGGTTGAAGAAGGTACATACATATATATATATGTAGGACTCATTGAGTTTTTCATTGTGATGAATGAATTCCAACCAATACTATGCCAAATTGAACGGTCACCATTATTCAACCGCTATTAATTACTACATCCGTACCAAAATATATACGTTTTGACCATATCACACAAATTAAGAAATGTAAGTAATGTTGCCTTGAAAAGAAAAATTATGAGTTAGTTTATAAAATTATCCTTCATCAATGGTATGAGAAAGATAAATTGTATAATTGAAAGAAGAAAAAGAAATAAATAGTTAAGGTTATATTAGGAAAAAGAACATTAAATGCTTCATTGGAAATGTAACGTGACATATATTTTGGTACAGAAGGAGTATTGATTAACAAGTTAATTCGAATATGATTAATCACATTGCTTGGAATTACTATAAGTCCCTACTTGACTATTTTTGTTAGTAATGCAGATGAGTGCATTTTGCTATGGCAAGAAACACAGTGCCATTTGGGTTTGACGTTATTTTATGTTTAATGCTTGTATAAAAAAATCTTACAATTAATTCACATTTGAAACTAGAGTTTGTGGTTTCACTCAACAAGAAAAAGTAATCTATGATTCATACACTAAATTTAAAATGCGATTTGCTGATGAAAACGGAAATGATATACATCAATGTTAGATATAGATGATTGCCCACTAACTTACACCAATCATTCACCAAATAACAAAGACAAACACAAACTATTATCAAATACAATTTGTCAAATTATTACATAAACATCAATAAATTTACTGAACATTAAATAAACTATAAAAAAACTTCAACTCGTAGTCCCACCTACCATCTTCACACAAACCAAGGTCATCGTCTTCATCATCCACTAACAACCATGCTCCTTGCTTCAATCTCCATTCAGAGCATGTTGTTTTTGATTTGCATACGGGAGATTGATTACGGACCAACATACCATTATTTTTCCACAAACATTGTGTTGCAGATTGCATTTTATGTCTGGCCTGCATAATACATCCAGACATGCGCAATGACCGCAAATGTCCAATGCCTTCTTGTATGGATTTATTATTATCGGAAGACAACAATATCATGCCATATGCATATTTTGATGGTATGTGGCCACCCTCTGCAGCCATCTTTATGTTCTCAAGACCGTTGCTATTTTCGTTTGGAAATTTGAAGTATTCACGTATACCTTCACTAAACAATGCTTCCAAATTTCCACTTTCCACACAATTTTTCAAAAATTTCAATGCATTTGCATTAGGATACCATTGCATATTTGGAAAATTGTCGAAAGAAACTTTTTGTAATACATACCTTTCGTTCGTTATTTGAAGAAATTCTTTTGAGCAACATTTTAAGTTGTGAAGATCAGGAATAGAACAAGAGGCAATATTTGCGACGACTTCAACCCAAATTTCATTTGGGAGTGACCGAGGCAAAACTTCTGGCCCATTCGTGCCTTCATTGATTTTATTTCTTTCATTGATGTCATGACTTGTTTCAGGCAACATCTCATTTGTTATTCTTGAAGCCATGATAATGTGAAAGAGAATAATGTGAAGGAGAAACTAAAAATTTAGAAACTAAAAGAAAAGTGTTATATTGTTTTTATGTCAGATATGAGAATGAGAATATGGGTTGAAGAAGGTACATATATATATATATATATATATATATGTAGGACTCATTGAGTTTTTCATTGTGAAGAGTTTTTAATGAATTCCAACCAATACTATGCCAAATTGAACGGTCACCATTATTCAACCGCTATTAATTACTACATCCGTACCAAAATATATACGTTTTGACCATATCACACAAATTAAGAAATGTAAGTAATGTTGCCTTGAAAAGAAAAATTATGAGTTAGTTTATAAAATTATCCTTCATCAATGGTATGAGAAAGATAAATTGTATAATTGAAAGAAGAAAAAGAAATAAATAGTTAAGGTTATATTAGGAAAAAGAACATTAAATGCTTCATTGGAAATGTAACGTGACATATATTTTGGTACAGAAGGAGTATTGATTAACAAGTTAATTCGAATATGATTAATCACATTGCTTGGAATTACTATAAGTCCCTACTTGACTATTTTTGTTAGTAATGCAGATGAGTGCATTTTGCTATGGCAAGAAACACAGTGCCATTAGGGTTTGACGTTATTTTATGTTTAATGCTTGTATAAAAAAATCTTACAATTAATTCACATTTGAAACTAGAGTTTGTGGTTTCACTCAACAAGAAAAAGTAATCTATGATTCATACACTAAATTTAAAATGCGATTTGCTGATGAAAACGGAAATGATATACATCAATGTTAGATATAGATGATTGCCCAGTAACTTACACTAATCATTCACCAAATAACAAATACAAACACAAACTATTATCAAATACAATTTGTCAAATTATTACATAAACATCAATAAATTTACTGAACATTAAATAAACTATAAAAAGACTTCAACTCGTAGTCCCACCTACAATCTTCACACAAACCAAGGGCATCGTCTTCATCATCCACTAACAACCATGCTCCTTGCTTCAATCTCCATCCAGAGCATGTTGTTTTTGATTTGCATACGGGAGATTGATTACGGACCAACATACCATTATTTTTCCACAAACATTGTGTTGCAGATTGCATTTTATGTCTGGCCTGCATAATACATCCAGACATGCGCAATGACCGCATATGTCCAATGCCTTCTTGTATGGATTTATTATTATCGGAAGACAACAATATCATGCCATATGCATATTTTGATGGTATGTGGCCACCCTCTGCAGCCATCTTTATGTTCTCAAGACCGTTGCTATTTTCGTTTGGAAATTTGAAGTATTCACGTATACCTTCACTAAACAATGCTTCCAAATTTCCACTTTCCACACAATTTTTCAAAAATTTCAATGCATTTGCATTAGGATACCATTGCATATTTGGAAAATTGTCGAAAGAAACTTTTTGTAATACATACCTTTCGTTCGTTATTTGAAGAAATTCTTTTGAGCAACATTTTAAGTTGTGAAGATCAGGAATAGAAGAAGAGGCAATATTTGCGACGACTTCAACCCAAATTTCATTCGGGAGTGACCGAGGCAAAACTTCTGGCCCATTCGTGCCTTCATTGATTTTATTTCTTTCATTGATGTCATGACTTGTTTCAGGCAACATCTCATTTGTTATTCTTGAAGCCATGATAATGTGAAAGAGAATAATGTGAAGGAGAAACTAAAAATTTAGAAACTAAAAGAAGGGTGTTATATTGTTTTTATGACAGATATGAGTATGAGAATATGGGTTGAAGAAGGTACATACATATATATATATGTAGGACTCATTGAGTTTTTCATTGTGATGAATGAATTCCAACCAATACTATGCCAAATTGAACGGTCACCATTATTCAACCGCTATTAATTACTACATCCGTACCAAAATATATACGTTTTGACCATATCACACAAATTAAGAAATGTAAGTAATGTTGCCTTGAAAAGAAAAATTATGAGTTAGTTTATAAAATTATCCTTCATCAATGGTATGAGAAAGATAAATTGTATAATTGAAAGAAGAAAAAGAAATAAATAGTTAAGGTTATATTAGGAAAAAGAACATTAAATGCTTCATTGGAAATGTAACGTGACATATATTTTGGTACAGAAGGAGTATTGATTAACAAGTTAATTCGAATATGATTAATCACATTGCTTGGAATTACTATAAGTCCCTATTTGACTATTTTTGTTAGTAATGCAGATGAGTGCATTTTGTTATGGCAAGAAACACAGTGCCATTTGGGTTTGAGGTTATTTTATGTTTAATGCTTGTATAAAAAAATCTTACAATTAATTCACATTTGAAACTAGAGTTTGTGGTTTCACTCAACAAGAAAAAGTAATCTATGATTCATACACTAAATTTAAAATGCGATTTGCTGATGAAAACGGAAATGATATACATCAATGTTAGATATAGATGATTGCCCACTAACTTACACCAATCATTCACCAAATAACAAACACAAACACAAACTATTATCAAATACAATTTGTCAAATTATTACATAAACATCAATAAATTTACTGAACATTAAATAAACTATAAAAAAACTTCAACTCGTAGTCCCACCTACAATCTTCACAGAAACCAAGGTCATCGTCTTCATCATTCACTAACAACCATGCTCCTTGCTTCAATCTCCATCTAGAGCATGTTGTTTTTGATTTGCATACGGGAGATTGATTACGGACCAACATACCATTATTTTTCCACAAACATTGTGTTGCAGATTGCATTTTATGTCTGCCCTGCATAATACATCCAGACATGCGCAATGACCGCATATGTCCAATGCCATCTTGTATGGATTTATTATTATCGGAAGACAACAATATCATGCCATATGCATATTTTGATGGTATGTGGCCACCCTCTGCAGCCATCTTCATGTTCTCAAGACCGTTGCTATTTTCGTTTGGAAATTTGAAGTATTCACGTATACCTTTACTAAACAATGCTTCCAAATTTCCACTTTCCACACAATTTTTCAAAAATTTCAATGCATTTGCATTAGGATACCATTGCATATTTGGAAAATTGTCGAAAGAAACTTTTTGTAATACATACCTTTCGTTCGTTATTTGAAGAAATTCTTTTGAGCAACATTTTAAGTTGTGAAGATCAGGAATAGAAGAAGAGGCAATATTTGCGACGAGTTCAACCCAAATTTCATTCGGGAGTGACCGAGGCAAAACTTCTGGCCCATTCGTGCCTTCATTGATTTTATTTCTTTCATTGATGTCATGACTTGTTTCAGGCAACATCTCATTTATTATTCTTGAAGCCATGATAATGTGAAAGAGAATAATGTGAAGGAGAAACTAAAAATTTAGAAACTAAAAGAAAAGTGTTATATTGTTTTTATGTCAGATATGAGAATGAGAATATGGGTTGAAGAAGGTACATACATATATATATATATATATATATATATATGTAGGACTCATTGAGTTTTTCATTGTGATGAATGAATTCCAACCAATACTATGCCAAATTGAACGGTCACCATTATTCAACCGCTATTAATAACTACATCCGTACCAAAATATATACGTTTTGACCATATCACACAAATTAAGAAATGTAAGTAATGTTGCCTTGAAAAGAAAAATTATGAGTTAGTTTATAAAATTATCCTTCATCAATGGTATGAGAAAGATAAATTGTATAATTGAAAGAAGAAAAAGAAATAAATAGTTAAGGTTATATTAGGAAAAAGAACATTAAATGCTTCATTGGAAATGTAACGTGACATATATTTTGGTACAGAAGGAGTATTGATTAACAAGTTAATTCGAATATGATTAATCACATTGCTTGGAATTACTATAAGTCCCTATTTGACTATTTTTGTTAGTAATGCAGATGAGTGCATTTTGTTATGGCAAGAAACACAGTGCCATTTGGGTTTGAGGTTATTTTATGTTTAATGCTTGTATAAAAAAATCTTACAATTAATTCACATTTGAAACTAGAGTTTGTGGTTTCACTCAACAAGAAAAAGTAATCTATGATTCATACACTAAATTTAAAATGCGATTTGCTGATGAAAACGGAAATGATATACATCAATGTTAGATATAGATGATTGCCCACTAACTTACACCAATCATTCACCAAATAACAAACACAAACACAAACTATTATCAAATACAATTTGTCAAATTATTACATAAACATCAATAAATTTACTGAACATTAAATAAACTATAAAAAAACTTCAACTCGTAGTCCCACCTACAATCTTCACAGAAACCAAGGTCATCGTCTTCATCATCCACTAACAACCATGCTCCTTGCTTCAATCCCCATCCAGAGCATGTTGTTTTTGATTTGCATACGGGAGATTGATTACGGACCAACATACCATTATTTTTCCACTAACATTGTGTTGCAGATTGCATTTTATGTCTGGCCTGCATAATACATCCAAACATGCGCAATGACCGCATATGTCCAATGCCTTCTTGTATGGATTTATTGTTATCAAAAGACAACAATATCATGCCATATGCATATTTTGATGGTATGTGGCCACCCTCTGCAGCCATCTTTAAGTTCTCAAGACCGTTGCTATTTCCGTTTGGAAATTTGAAGTATTCACGTATACCTTTACTAAACAATGCTTCCAAATTTCCACTTTCCACACAATTTTTCAAAAATTTCAATGCATTTGCATTAGGATACCTGAAATTCCTGGCAATCAGTAGTAAGATGCTTTAGCAATTGCTACAGCATCTACGCACAGAACAGATAACATAAAACTTTTAAAGGACATAAACATAAATAACACAAGTGTTTGTTAACCCAGTTCGGCGCAACTGCCCTAGTCTGGGGGATACCAATCCAGGAAGGAAATCCACTAAGTAAAACGAATTCAAAGTCAAACTCCTCGTTTGCACTTCTCACTTCCTAACTACCCGTTTAGACTTCTACCTAGGAACTCCTAGAACTGAGAACCTCTGCTCACTTCCTCTCAGTTTGAAGACTTCCACGCAAACAACCTCTGGTTCATTGATCTTCGCACTGACATTAAGTTCAATACATAAACACTTAGATGAGAACACTCTCAAACAAAGAAACAAACTCCGTACCTAAAGGCTTAAGAGCAATCGCACAATCAACAATACAAACACCCTACGTCCTTAACATGTATCAACGTGATACAAGAAAGGCTCACAAGTTCACTACTTAACATATAAAACAATGCACGCTTTAGTGAACACCAAAACAACCAACTCCGTACTTCATAGCTTAAGAGTGGTACACAAGAACAACTGACTCCGTACTTCACAGTTTAGGAGTGGTACACAAACAACTCCATACTTAAAAGCTTAGGAGTGCACACGTTAAAGCACAAGGCTTTAACCACAAAACCCTAAAACCCTAAAGACTACATCTTGTAAATATTGGCTTCGGTGCTGACTTTATGTTTTACACATGTATATATAGAGTCTTCAGCGCAGCTTTACTTGTTCCTTAAGAAAAGGAGTCTTCAAAAATATATCCAATAAAAATAAACCAAATCCTAAAATATAGAAATTATATTTTAAAATTAAATCTTCACATAAGAGATAACTTCTGACCCAAGGCACGTTTTGTTATGCCAGCTATGCATGATAAAATATATTTTTAAAACAAATCTTTCCAAGATATATTTCAAAAATAAAAACCCGCGCGCGCCTAAGCTTCAGGGCTCAACATACTCAGATGCTTCAGCATGTCCTAGAGCATTTGGTCCAACATCTGGCTAGTTAGTGTTTTAGCAAAAATGATGTCAATACAAAAACACCAACAATCTCCCCCTTTGGCAAATTTTTGGCTAAAACAATCTTGAGCCATATGTGAAAGCCAGAGAGATATACATAGCACACTCCTTCTAATCAATCAAAACATAGCAACTTTGAAGGAGAACAAGCAACATCTTCACATAGTAGATTTCCAATAATATTGCATAAAGATAAGCTTGAACACACAAACATCAGAGGCATACAGCAGCGGATGACAGAAAATAGCCTCACACAGAAAAACATCCGAGAAGATATACTTCATCACAGACAGTGCTTCACACAAAACTGAATGCTTCAACATTTGATATAACATTATCATGCAAGCATAAGCGTAACACTTTCCTTCAACATCAGCACTCCCCCTGAGAACAATACCTCATGCATATCATAAAGAAACAACTCTCCCCCTAAATGCATGGCAGAGCAACATACACTACTCCATAGCACCATATAGAAAGATAGGTCAGCATCAAGTAGAACCTCAGGCATATCAGCCATATCTGCCAGTATCAGCTAACTTCTCCCCCTTTTTAGCCACAAATATTGCCAAACTTCATATGAGAATTTGAAATAGAGTTATACCAGTGCTCCAGAAATTAGTCGTCCATCATGCAATCATTCACATACTATTGTAGAGTTAACAACAGTTTAAATGACAAGACTAATGAAGATTCTGGAAGAATCATACATATCAATATTATCTAGAAGAAATTTCAACACCAGAATCTTAGACAAAAGTCAATTTTGACCAACATGCATAATAGAATAATCTTCAAATCAACATCAATACACAACTAAGAAGATAGGACATTACTTGAATGCTTTGGCCAACAATATATCAGAGGCATGCACAGCGGATATAAGAACAATTAGCCTCATAGAGTATGAATAAAGAGAATTAACCTCTCACAGTGGATTCCTAGATCAAAATAGAAGCTTCAAGACAAATCAAGCTTAAGGACTAGGAAAAATAAATTCCTCCCCCTTAACTCATGCAATCAGCAAAATGTAGTAGAAACTAATTCTACTTAGTCATCATCACACAACATGCATCATCACAAAAGATGTATATACTCCCCCTCAAAATAAGCACAATCACTCAACTCATAGATAGATAGGCAAGAGACATATACTACACATAATATTCCCCTTCAGATAATCAACAGGTAGATAGGAGTTAAACAGATAAGGAATAAAACAAAGCATACTTCATTCCCCCTGTCTTCATGGCAGATAACTATAGCAGAAAGCATAGCAATCACAGAAATTATAGCAGGCATACATGCAATACACTTCAAAGGAATAATCTTCAACCTTCAAGAAACCAGACTACTAACTACTGATATGGTATCAGAATAATAAACTTCAAACTTCAACTTCAGTAGCACAACTAATAATACTCCCCTTCACTTCATGAACATATAAGCAGGAGACATGGTTAGAGGAACATAACCACATGGTGCATATTACAACCAAGTGCATAAGCAGATGCATAGAAAATCCAGAGCTTAACCCATAAAAGCAACATAACATCAGATGCAAGATGTCATAATTAACACATAAGATGAAGAGTCAACAGTATCCTTCGAGTCTTCCACCACCAAATCATCACCCCTGTCATCATGACCAATCAACTCTTCAGTTTCTAGAGTTTGAATAACACTATCCACCAAGAAATTCTTGTCATCTAGAACTTTACTCATAATCTTAAGATCATAAATCATCTGCTGTCTGTTGAGCCTAGCAGATTTGCCTTTTGCAAATGCTAGAGCAATAGCTGCAGCATGTGACTTGTCCAGAAACCTTGGATCTAAGGAATTGTATGACCCACGTTGACTAGACTCATCAGATTGATTACATATCTCAGGATATTGATGCAGAATGATATCACAGATCAAGGTAAATAGGAATCTTTGTAGCATTAGATTTCCTATGAGTTGTAGTCTGATAAAAGATATATTCACCAACATTAAATACAGACTTTGTACCTACATCATAGATGAACTTACTCAACCCCCTTGAGACATCATTAGAATGGGTAGTTGGGACCCAATTAATAGCTGCAATCTTGTTCAGTATAGCATACTTGGTAGAGAGCTTAACAGCAGACAAGTTATTCTTCATAGGCCACTCCTTAACCAGATCACCTGTAAGGGTTTTGCAGATCTGATTCTGAGTCACCTCCAACTCAGCAACATCTTCAACACTCCTGCCTAGATATTCATTGATTATAGCAGGTGAAAATTTGACACATTTGCGATGCACATAAACCCGCCTATATTCAGGACTCATAGGGTCATCACTGTCAGTTCTTATGTTCACAATGAATTCTCTGACCAGCTTCACATAGCACTTACCCAGCCCTTTAACAGTCTTCATTAACCCGGCAGCTTCAACAACAATCATGAGCTCTTGAATATTCAACAAATCAAGGTGTAGATTCCTCTCAACAGCTACCCTTCTTTCACGGATAAACTTCTTCATGGTGAAAAGACACATTGTCTAGAGGAACAAATGGTACACTCTTAGCTCTTTTCTTCCCTGTATCAACTGGCTTGTCAGATGTGCCAGCATCCTCTACAGCATCTTCTTCAACAACAAAGTCACTGTCATCAAATGACTCATGCTTTCTCTTCAGAACCTTCTTCTTAGGCTCAGCATTTGGAATGTGTTTGCTCTTTGTTCTGCCAGGGCCATACCTCACTGGCTTCAATCCATCAGCAGCTTTGGATTTCTTTGTTGACATTGGTGGTGGTGTAGGTTCTCTTTTAGATCTACTCCTTAACCTCCCAGCAATGCTAGGTCCAAGAGCCTTCTCCACCATTTTGTCCACAGCTGACAAAATCTCAACATCAGGTTCCTTGTTCTGTGAACCTGTTTGGTGATCAGACAGAGTGTGATCATCCACTTCTACTTCAGCACTCTTCATGCTCTCATCATTCTGAGAGACTTCAACAATATCACCAGACACAACATCATATGCATTATTTGCAGTGTCTGAGACATCAAATGCTCTAGCATCTGTTACAGCATCCACATTCTCAGGAAGGTTAGTACCTTCATGATACTCAGCCTTTTCAGAGGCAGCAGTAGTTATATCATCTTCCTGAGTTGTCTCCAGCACAACATTCTCCGTGGCCTTAGTGTTAGCACCACCATCAACAACAACATCATCAGATCATCTAATCCTAGGGTTTGAGATTCTTGTACTATCTCAATAGGAGAATCAATACCCTTTTATCCAAATCTTCTACATATAAGGATTCTATCATAGCATTGATTATGGAATTAAGGACTTTGTAAGCTATGCTATAAGTAGAGTAACTGAGAGTAAATATTTCAGAGGAGCAAATAATTAGAGAACTTGACATCTTCAAATTTCTTCCCACAGTCACTTATGATCCTTACAAACACATTTTCATTCTTTCTCTTTCCAAGACTTCCAACTTTCAAAGGACCCATCACATAAGCAATTACCTCTTTTATGATCATGATATAAGACGTTTTCTGGTCAGATGTTGCAGCATTATCTGAGACATGTGTCCCTTCATATATTCTACAGTGCAACTTGAGAGGAGATTCCCTCTTACTGGCAACATCAGAGCCGATCAAAATATCAAGATGCTGATCAGGAATAATACCACAGAGCAGCGTGGGAAATTCTATTAGCATCTTCACATTCAAACACTTAACATACTTTATGGTTTGATCAAGAACATAAGTGTCAAAGTCATAGAAGGTCTTAGTACCAACAATATAAAGAGACTTGTCCAGACCTGTAGCTATGTCAAAACTGTGAGAAGTGAACATCAAGTTGATAGCTCCATTCCTGTTCAAAATTGCATATTTCACCGTGAGCTTATTAGATGACAACTCGCCCTTCTTTGGCCAAACTTTGACCTGATTACCAGTGATGGTCTTGCATATGGCATTGTCATTAACCTCAATCTCAGCCTGAGGTGCTAATAATGCCTTGATAGATGAGAAGTTAACCTGTTTACTCTTTACATGGACTTTTATGTACCCCTTGCTAGAAAGATTATCAGAATACTCAGGGATATTTATCAAGAATTCATTCATCCGGTCCTCATAACAGCTACCCAGCCATATTATAGTTCTCTTCAAAACAGCAAAATCAATGAGACCCATGATCTCCTTGTTCTTTAGCCCATCCTTGACTAGTTCTCTTTCCATGGTTGATCTCTTGGTGCTCACAAACTTCCATATCTGTATATTTTTAATGGCGTGGAGGAATACTTTGTCTATGCAAATATCAGGGACATTGAGGGGAATTTTCTTGTTGGTTGTCTTCTTATGTGCAGAAAACATAGATGTTGGAGCATCTTCTGCCACATCATGATTTGAGTCACTTGTAGGTGGACTCTTTCTCTTCAAACTTTTATTCCCAATTGACATGATAACATGAAGAATAATCTTGCTCCATCCTTTCTTATAATCCACACTAGCAGATTGCCTCATTACCATAGTAGGGGTTTTGGTAGATTGGCTTGTTGAGACAATAGCTTTACCACTTGGGTTCCTCAGCCTTTTAGTAATATCACTAGTAATCTTTGAAGTAGGCTGCTCAGGAGCCTCATGATTCTTCATATCAAAAGTATCTTGGTCTTCAATATCAAATTTATCCGTGTTAGGCTTACCAAGAAAGATAGACTTCTCATTATTAGAAGAATCACTAAATTTACCCACATCAAACTTGCATAGTCCAATTTCTTCTTCTTTAGAGTCATACTTATCAGACCAGGAAACATTTATACCTTTCTTTTGCTTCTTAAGATAGATAGCACATTCTAATTTGATGTCTCCATAACATTCACATTCATGACATTGTACACCTTTTTCTTGATTAGATTTTTCATCAGATGAGATGTCTTGAACATTAGGTCTTCTAATCAGCTTCTTCATAATTATATTCAACTCTCTTCCAAGAAGTACCTCATCATTTGATATACCTTGGACAATTTCAACATTTTGTCCAGATTGATCCAAGAATGTGTCAACATCTCGTGCAGCATCACACTCATGATTTGTTTTCTTGAGTGAATTAAGCTGAGTTTTAACAGATGCTTCAACATTCAACATAGCAGAGTGCTTGACATTGGACCTTTGATTCCTTTCAATTCTCATTGACATGTTCTTGAATTCTCTTCCAAGAATTGAATAAGAAATACTTTCCTCAGTGTCCACAAAATATGTCCTATTAACCAATCCTCCTTCCTTGTCCATATTGCCAGAAAATACTTTCCCTTTGATCTCACTCTTTTAAAACCAGAACAGGTAGAGTGACCTGCTCTGATACCAATTGAAATTCCTGGCAATCAGTAGTAAGATGCTTTAGCAATTGCTACAGCATCTATGCACAAAACAGATAACATAAAATTTTTAAAGGACATAAACATAAATAACACAAGTGTTTGTAAACCCAGTTCGGCGCAACTGCCCTAGTCTGTGGGATACCAATCCAGGAAGGAAATCCACTAAGTAAAACGAATTCAAAGTCAAACTCCTCGTTTGCATTTCTCACTTCCTAACTACCCGTTTAAACTTCTACCTAGGAACTCCTAGATATGAGAACCTCTGCTCACTTCCTCTCAGTTTGAACACTTCCACGCAAACAACCTCTGGTTCACTGATCTTCGCACTAACATTAAGTTCAATACATAAACACTTAGATGAGAACACTCTCAAACAAAGAAACAAACTCCATACCTAAAGGCTTAAGAGCAATCGCACAATCAACAATACAAACACCCTACGTCCTTAACATGTATCAACGTGACACAAGAAAGGCTCACAAGTTCACTACTTAACATATAAAACAATGCACGCTTTAGTGAACACCAAAACAACCAACTCCGTACTTCATAGCTTAAGAGTGGTACACAAGAACAACCGACTCCGTACTTCACAGTTTAGGAGTGGTACACAAACAACTCCATACTTAAAAGCTTAGGAGTGCACACGTTAAAGCACAAGGCTTTAACCACGAAACCCTAAAACCCTAAAGACTACATCTTGTAAATATTGGCTTCGCTGCTGACTTTATGTTTTACACATGTATATATAGAGTCTTCAGCGCAGCTTTACTTGTTCCTTAAGAAAAGGAGTCTTCAAAAATATATCCAATAAAAATAAACCAAATCCTAAAATATAGGAATTATATTTTAAAATTAAATCTTCACATAAGAGATAACTTCTGACCCAAGGCGCGTTCTGTTATGCCAGCTATGCATGATAAAATATATTTTTAAAACAAATCTTTCCAAGATATATTTCAAAAATAAAAACGCGCGCGCGCCTAAGTTTCAGGGCTCAACATACTCAGATGCTTCAGCATGGTCTTTTAGAAAAAATGATGCCAATACAAAAACACCAACAATACCATTGAATATTTGGAAAATTGTCGAAAGAAACTTTTTGTAATACATACCTTTCGTTCGTTATTTGAAGAAAATCTTTTGAGCAACATTTTAAGTTGTGAAGATCAAGAATAGAAGAAGAGGCAATATTTGCGACGACTTCAACCCAAATTTCATTCGGGAGTGATCGAGGCAAAACTTCTGGCCCATTCGTGCCTTCATTGATTTTATTTTTTTCATTGATGTCATGACTTGTTTCAGGCAACATCTCATTTGTTATTCTTGAAGCCATGATAATGTGAAAGAGAATAATGTGAAGGAGAAACTAAAAATTTAGAAACTAAAAGAAGGGTGTTATATGGTTTTTATGACAAATATGAGAATGAGAATATGGGTTGAAGAAGGTACATACATATATATATACATACATATATATATATATATATATATGTAGGACTCATTGAGTTTTTCATTGTGAAGAGTTATGAATGAATTCCAACCAATACTATGCCAAGTTGAATGGTCACCTTTATTCAACCGCTATTAATTACTACATCCATACCAAAATATATACGTTTTGACCATATCACACAAATTAAGAAATGTAAGTAATGTTGCCTTGAAAAGAAAAATTATGAGTTAGTTTATAAAATTATCATTCATCAATGGTATGAGAAAGATAAATTGTATAATTGAAAGAAGAAAAAGAAATAAATAGTTAAGGTTATATTAGGAAAAAGAACATTAAATGCTTCATTGAAAATGTAACGTGACATATATTTTGGTACAGAAGGAGTATTGATTAACAAGTTAATTCGAATATGATTAATCACATTGCTTGGAATTACTATAAGTCCCTACTTGACTATTTTTGTTAGTAATGCAGATGAGTGCATTTTGCTATGGCAAGAAACACAGTGCCATTTGGGTTTGATGTTATTTTATGTTTAATGCTTGTATAAAAAAATCTTACAATTAATTCACATTTGAAACTAGAGTTTGTGGTTTCACTCAACCAGAAAAAGTAATCTATGATTCATACACTAAATTTAAAATGCGATTTGTTGATGAAAACGGAAATGACATACATCAATGTTAGATATAGATGATTGCCCACTAACTTACACCAATCATTCACCGAATAACAAACACAAACACAAACTATTATCACATACAATTTGTCAAATTATTACATAAACATCAATAAATTTTCTGAACATTAAATAAACTATAAAAAAACTTCAACTCGTACTCCCACCTACAATCTTCACACAAACCAAGGTCATCGTCTTCATCATCCACTAACAACCATGCTCCTTGCTTCAATCTCCATCCAGAGCATGTTGTTTTTGATTTGCATACGGGAGATTGATTACGGACCAACATATCATTATTTTTCCACAAACATTGTGTTGCAGATTGCATTTTATGTCTGGCCTGCATAATACATCCAGACATGCGCAATGACCGCATATATCCAATGCCTTCTTGTATGAATTTATTGTTATCAGAAGACAACAATATCATGCCATATGCATATTTTGATGGTATGTGGCCACCCTCTGCAGCCATCTTTATGTTCTCAAGACCGTTGCTATTTCTGTTTGGGAATTTGAAGTATTCACGTATACCTTCACTAAACAATGCTTCCAAATTTCCACTTTCCACACAATTTTTCAAAAATTTCAATGCATTTGCATTAGGATACCATTGCATATTTGGAAAATTGTCGAAAGAAACTTTTTGTAATACATACCTTTCGTTCGTTATTTGAAGAAAATCTTTTGAGCAACATTTTAAGTTGTGAAGATCAGGAATAGAAGAAGAGGCAATATTTGCGACGACTTCAACCCAAATTTCATTCGGGAGTGACCGAGGCAAAACTTCTGGCCCATTTGTGCCTTTATTGATTTTATTTCTTTCATTAATGTCATGACTTCTTTCAGGCAACATCTCATTTGTTATTCTTGAAGCCATGATAATGTGAAAGAGAATAATGTGAAGGAGAAACTAAAAATTTAGAACCTAAAAGAAGGGTGTTATATTGTTTTTATGACAAATATGAGAATGAGAATATGGGTTGAAGAAGGTACATACATATATATATATATATATATATATATATATATATATATATATATGTTTGACTCATTGAGTTTTTCATTGTGAAGAGTTATGAATGAATTCCAACCAATACTATGCCAAATTGAACGGTCACCATTATTCAACCGCTATTAATTACTACATCCGTACCAAAATATATACGTTTTGACCATATCACACAAATTAAGAAATGTAAGTATTGTTGCCTTGAAAAGAAAAATTATGAGTTAGTTTATAAAATTATCCTTCATCAATGGTATGAGAAAGATAAATTGTATAATTGAAAGAAGAAAAAGAAATAAATAGTTAAGGTTATATTAGGAAAAAGAACATTAAATGCTTCATTGAAAATGTAACGTGACATATATTTTGGTACAGAAGGAGTATTGATTAACAAGTTAATTCGAATATGATTAATCACATTGCTTGGAATTACTATAAGTCCCTACTTGACTATTTTTGTTAGTAATGCAGATGAGTGCATTTTGCTATGGCAAGAAACACAGTGCCATTTGGGTTTGATGTTATTTTATGTTTAATGCTTGTATAAAAAAATCTTACAATTAATTCACATTTGAAACTAGAGTTTGTGGTTTCACTCAACCAGAAAAAGTAATCTATGATTCATACACTAAATTTAAAATGCGATTTGTTGATGAAAACGGAAATGACATACATCAATGTTAGATATAGATGATTGCCCACTAACTTACACCAATCATTCACCGAATAACAAACACAAACACAAACTATTATCAAATACAATTTGTCAAATTATTACATAAACATCAATAAATTTTCTGAACATTAAATAAACTATAAAAAAACTTCAACTCGTACTCCCACCTACAATCTTCACACAAACCAAGGTCACCGTCTTCATCATCCACTAACAACCATGCTCCTTGCTTCAATCTCCATCCAGAGCATGTTGTTTTTGATTTGCATACGGGAGATTGATTACGGACCAACATATCATTATTTTTCCACAAACATTGTGTTGCAGATTGCATTTTATGTCTGGCCTGCATAATACATCCAGACATGCGCAATGACCGCATATATCCAATGCCTTCTTGTATGAATTTATTGTTATCAGAAGACAACAATATCATGCCATATGCATATTTTGATGGTATGTGGCCACCCTCTGCAGCCATCTTTATGTTCTCAAGACCGTTGCTATTTCTGTTTGGGAATTTGAAGTATTCACGTATACCTTCACTAAACAATGCTTCCAAATTTCCACTTTCCACACAATTTTTCAAAAATTTCAATGCATTTGCATTAGGATACCATTGCATATTTGGAAAATTGTCGAAAGAAACTTTTTGTAATACATACCTTTCGTTCGTTATTTGAAGAAAATCGTTTGAGCAACATTTTAAGTTGTGAAGATCAGGATTAGAAGAAGAGGCAGTATTTGCGACGACTTCAACCCAAATTTCATTCGGGAGTGACCGAGGCAAAACTTCTGGCCCATTTGTGCCTTTATTGATTTTATTTCTTTCATTAATGTCATGACTTATTTCAGGCAACATCTCATTTGTTATTCTTGAAGCCATGATAATGTGAAAGAGAATAATGTGAAGGAGAAACTAAAAATTTAGAACCTAAAAGAAGGGTGTTATATTGTTTTTATGACAAATATGAGAATGAGAATATGGGTTGAAGAAGGTACATACATATATATATATATATATATATATATATATATATATATATATGTTTGACTCATTGAGTTTTTCATTGTGAAGAGTTATGAATGAATTCCAACCAATACTATGCCAAATTGAACGGTCACCATTATTCAACCGCTATTAATTACTACATCCGTACCAAAATATATACGTTTTGACCATATCACACAAATTAAGAAATGTAAGTATTGTTGCCTTGAAAAGAAAAATTATGAGTTAGTTTATAAAATTATCCTTCATCAATGGTATGAGAAAGATATATTCTATAATTGAAAGAAGAAAAAGAAATAAATAGTTAAGGTTATATTAGGAAAAAGAACATTAAATGCTTCATTGAAAATGTAACGTGACATATATTTTGGTACAGAAGGAGTATTGATTAACAAGTTAATTCGAATATGATTAATCACATTGCTTGGAATTACTATAAGTCCCTACTTGACTATTTTTGTTAGTAATGCAGATGAGTGCATTTTGCTATGGCAAGAAACACAGTGCCATTTGGGTTTGACGTTATTTTATGTTTAATGCTTGTATAAAAAAATCTTACAATTAATTCACATTTGAAACTAGAGTTTGTGGTTTCACTCAACAAGAAAAAGTAATCTATGATTCATACACTAAATTTAAAGTGCGATTTGGTGATGAAAACGGAAATGACATACATCAATGTTAGATATTGATGATTTCCCACTAACTTACACCAATCATTCACCAAATAACAAACACAAACACAAACTATTATCAAATACAATTTGTCAAATTATTACTTAAACATCAATAACTTTACTGAACATTAAATAAACTATAAAAAAACTTCAACTCGTAGTCCCACCTACAATCTTCACACAAACCAAGGTCATCGTCTTCATCATCCACTAACAACCATGCTCCTTGCTTCAATCTCCATCCAGAGCATGTTGTTTTTGATTTGCATACGGGAGATTGATTACGGACCAACATACCATTATTTTTCCACAAACATTGTGTTTCAGATTGCATTTTATGTCTGGCCTGCATAATACATCCAGACATGCGCAATGACCGCATATGTCCAATGCCTTCTTGTACGGATTTATTATTATCGGAAGACAACAATATCATGCCATATGCATATTTTGATGGTATGTGGCCACCCTCTGCAGCCATATTTATGTTCTCAAGACCGTTGCTATTTTCGTTTTGAAATTTGAAGTATTCACGTATACCTTCACTAAACAATGCTTCTAAATTTCCACTTTCCACACAATTTTTCAAAAATTTCAATGCATTTGCATTAGGATACCATTGCATATTTGGAAAATTGTCGAAAGAAACTTTTTGTAATACATACCTTTCTTTCGTTATTTGAAGAAATTCTTTTGAGCAACATTTTAAGTTGTGAAGATCAGGAATAGAAGAAGAGGCAATATTTGCGACGACTTCAACCCAAATTTCATTTGGGAGTGACCGAGGCAAAACTTCTGGCCCATTCGTGCCTTCATTGATTTAATTTCTTTCATTGATGTCATGACTTGTTTCAGGCAACATCTCATTTGTTATTCTTGAAGCCATGATAATGTGAAAGAGAATAATGTGAAGGAGAAACTAAAAATTTAGAAACTAAAAGAAAAGTGTTATATTGTTTTTATGTCAGATATGAGAATGAGAATATGGGTTGAAGAAGGTACATATATATATATATATATATATATATATATATATATATATATATATATATATATATATATATGAAGGACTCATTGAGTTTTTCATTGTGATGAATGAATTCCAACCAATACTATGCCAAATTGAACGGTCACCATTATTCAACCGCTATTAATTACTACATCCGTACCAAAATATATACGTTTTGACCATATCACACAAATTAAGAAATGTAAGTAATGTTGCCTTGAAAAGAAAAATTATGAGTTAGTTTATAAAATTATCATTCATCAATGGTATGAGAAAGATAAATTGTATAATTGAAAGAAGAAAAAGAAATAAATAGTTAAGGTTATATTAGGAAAAAGAACATTAAATGCTTCATTGAAAATGTAACGTGACATATATTTTGGTACAGAAGGAGTATTGATTAACAAGTTAATTCGAATATGATTAATCACATTGCTTGGAATTACTATAAGTCCCTACTTGACTATTTTTGTTAGTAATGCAGATGAGTGCATTTTGCTATGGCAAGAAACACAGTGCCATTTGGGTTTGATGTTATTTTATGTTTAATGCTTGTATAAAAAAATCTTACAATTAATTCACATTTGAAACTAGAGTTTGTGGTTTCACTCAACCAGAAAAAGTAATCTATGATTCATACACTAAATTTAAAATGCGATTTGTTGATGAAAACGGAAATGACATACATCAATGTTAGATATAGATGATTGCCCACTAACTTACACCAATCATTCACCGAATAACAAACACAAACACAAACTATTATCACATACAATTTGTCAAATTATTACATAAACATCAATAAATTTTCTGAACATTAAATAAACTATAAAAAAACTTCAACTCGTACTCCCACCTACAATCTTCACACAAACCAAGGTCATCGTCTTCATCATCCACTAACAACCATGCTCCTTGCTTCAATCTCCATCCAGAGCATGTTGTTTTTGATTTGCATACGGGAGATTGATTACGGACCAACATATCATTATTTTTCCACAAACATTGTGTTGCAGATTGCATTTTATGTCTGGCCTGCATAATACATCCAGACATGCGCAATGACCGCATATGTCCAATGCCTTCTTGTATGAATTTATTGTTATCAGAAGACAACAATATCATGCCATATGCATATTTTGATGGTATGTGGCCACCCTCTGCAGCCATCTTTATGTTCTCAAGACCGTTGCTATTTCTGTTTGGGAATTTGAAGTATTCACGTATACCTTCACTAAACAATGCTTCCAAATTTCCACTTTCCACACAATTTTTCAAAAATTTCAATGCATTTGCATTAGGATACCATTGCATATTTGGAAAATTGTCGAAAGAAACTTTTTGTAATACATACCTTTCGTTCGTTATTTGAAGAAAATCTTTTGAGCAACATTTTAAGTTGTGAAGATCAGGATTAGAAGAAGAGGCAATATTTGCGACGACTTCAACCCAAATTTCATTCGGGAGTGACCGAGGCAAAACTTCTGGCCCATTTGTGCCTTTATTGATTTTATTTCTTTCATTAATGTCATGACTTCTTTCAGGCAACATCTCATTTGTTATTCTTGAAGCCATGATAATGTGAAAGAGAATAATGTGAAGGAGAAACTAAAAATTTAGAACCTAAAAGAAGGGTGTTATATTGTTTTTATGACAAATATGAGAATGAGAATATGGGTTGAAGAAGGTACATACATATATATATATATATATATATATATATATATATATATGTTTGACTCATTGAGTTTTTCATTGTGAAGAGTTATGAATGAATTCCAACCAATACTATGCCAAATTGAACGGTCACCATTATTCAACCGCTATTAATTACTACATCCGTACCAAAATATATACGTTTTGACCATATCACACAAATTAAGAAATGTAAGTATTGTTGCCTTGAAAAGAAAAATTATGAGTTAGTTTATAAAATTATCCTTCATCAATGGTATGAGAAAGATAAATTGTATAATTGAAAGAAGAAAAAGAAATAAATAGTTAAGGTTATATTAGGAAAAAGAACATTAAATGCTTCATTGAAAATGTAACGTGACATATATTTTGGTACAGAAGGAGTATTGATTAACAAGTTAATTCGAATATGATTAATCACATTGCTTGGAATTACTATAAGTCCCTACTTGACTATTTTTGTTAGTAATGCAGATGAGTGCATTTTGCTATGGCAAGAAACACAGTGCCATTTGGGTTTGATGTTATTTTATGTTTAATGCTTGTATAAAAAAATCTTACAATTAATTCACATTTGAAACTAGAGTTTGTGGTTTCACTCAACCAGAAAAAGTAATCTATGATTCATACACTAAATTTAAAATGCGATTTGTTGATGAAAACGGAAATGACATACATCAATGTTAGATATAGATGATTGCCCACTAACTTACACCAATCATTCACCGAATAACAAACACAAACACAAACTATTATCAAATACAATTTGTCAAATTATTACATAAACATCAATAAATTTTCTGAACATTAAATAAACTATAAAAAAACTTCAACTCGTACTCCCACCTACAATCTTCACACAAACCAAGGTCACCGTCTTCATCATCCACTAACAACCATGCTCCTTGCTTCAATCTCCATCCAGAGCATGTTGTTTTTGATTTGCATACGGGAGATTGATTACGGACCAACATATCATTATTTTTCCACAAACATTGTGTTGCAGATTGCATTTTATGTCTGGCCTGCATAATACATCCAGACATGCGCAATGACCGCATATATCCAATGCCTTCTTGTATGAATTTATTGTTATCAGAAGACAACAATATCATGCCATATGCATATTTTGATGGTATGTGGCCACCCTCTGCAGCCATCTTTATGTTCTCAAGACCGTTGCTATTTCTGTTTGGGAATTTGAAGTATTCACGTATACCTTCACTAAACAATGCTTCCAAATTTCCACTTTCCACACAATTTTTCAAAAATTTCAATGCATTTGCATTAGGATACCATTGCATATTTGGAAAATTGTCGAAAGAAACTTTTTGTAATACATACCTTTCGTTCGTTATTTGAAGAAAATCGTTTGAGCAACATTTTAAGTTGTGAAGATCAGGATTAGAAGAAGAGGCAGTATTTGCGACGACTTCAACCCAAATTTCATTCGGGAGTGACCGAGGCAAAACTTCTGGCCCATTTGTGCCTTTATTGATTTTATTTCTTTCATTAATGTCATGACTTATTTCAGGCAACATCTCATTTGTTATTCTTGAAGCCATGATAATGTGAAAGAGAATAATGTGAAGGAGAAACTAAAAATTTAGAACCTAAAAGAAGGGTGTTATATTGTTTTTATGACAAATATGAGAATGAGAATATGGGTTGAAGAAGGTACATACATATATATATATATATATATATATATATATATATATATGTTTGACTCATTGAGTTTTTCATTGTGAAGAGTTATGAATGAATTCCAACCAATACTATGCCAAATTGAACGGTCACCATTATTCAACCGCTATTAATTACTACATCCGTACCAAAATATATACGTTTTGACCATATCACACAAATTAAGAAATGTAAGTATTGTTGCCTTGAAAAGAAAAATTATGAGTTAGTTTATAAAATTATCCTTCATCAATGGTATGAGAAAGATATATTCTATAATTGAAAGAAGAAAAAGAAATAAATAGTTAAGGTTATATTAGGAAAAAGAACATTAAATGCTTCATTGAAAATGTAACGTGACATATATTTTGGTACAGAAGGAGTATTGATTAACAAGTTAATTCGAATATGATTAATCACATTGCTTGGAATTACTATAAGTCCCTACTTGACTATTTTTGTTAGTAATGCAGATGAGTGCATTTTGCTATGGCAAGAAACACAGTGCCATTTGGGTTTGACGTTATTTTATGTTTAATGCTTGTATAAAAAAATCTTACAATTAATTCACATTTGAAACTAGAGTTTGTGGTTTCACTCAACAAGAAAAAGTAATCTATGATTCATACACTAAATTTAAAGTGCGATTTGGTGATGAAAACGGAAATGACATACATCAATGTTAGATATTGATGATTTCCCACTAACTTACACCAATCATTCACCAAATAACAAACACAAACACAAACTATTATCAAATACAATTTGTCAAATTATTACTTAAACATCAATAACTTTACTGAACATTAAATAAACTATAAAAAAACTTCAACTCGTAGTCCCACCTACAATCTTCACACAAACCAAGGTCATCGTCTTCATCATCCACTAACAACCATGCTCCTTGCTTCAATCTCCATCCAGAGCATGTTGTTTTTGATTTGCATACGGGAGATTGATTACGGACCAACATACCATTATTTTTCCACAAACATTGTGTTTCAGATTGCATTTTATGTCTGGCCTGCATAATACATCCAGACATGCGCAATGACCGCATATGTCCAATGCCTTCTTGTACGGATTTATTATTATCGGAAGACAACAATATCATGCCATATGCATATTTTGATGGTATGTGGCCACCCTCTGCAGCCATATTTATGTTCTCAAGACCGTTGCTATTTTCGTTTTGAAATTTGAAGTATTCACGTATACCTTCACTAAACAATGCTTCTAAATTTCCACTTTCCACACAATTTTTCAAAAATTTCAATGCATTTGCATTAGGATACCATTGCATATTTGGAAAATTGTCGAAAGAAACTTTTTGTAATACATACCTTTCTTTCGTTATTTGAAGAAATTCTTTTGAGCAACATTTTAAGTTGTGAAGATCAGGAATAGAAGAAGAGGCAATATTTGCGACGACTTCAACCCAAATTTCATTTGGGAGTGACCGAGGCAAAACTTCTGGCCCATTCGTGCCTTCATTGATTTAATTTCTTTCATTGATGTCATGACTTGTTTCAGGCAACATCTCATTTGTTATTCTTGAAGCCATGATAATGTGAAAGAGAATAATGTGAAGGAGAAACTAAAAATTTAGAAACTAAAAGAAAAGTGTTATATTGTTTTTATGTCAGATATGAGAATGAGAATATGGGTTGAAGAAGGTACATATATATATATATATATATATATATATATATATATATATATATATATGTAGGACTCATTGAGTTTTTCATTGTGATGAATGAATTCCAACCAATACTATGCCAAATTGAACGGTCACCATTATTCAACCGCTATTAATTACTACATCCGTACCAAAATATATACGTTTTGACCATATCACACAAATTAAGAAATGTAAGTAATGTTGCCTTGAAAAGAAAAATTATGAGTTAGTTTATAAAATTATCCTTCATCAATGGTATGAGAAAGATAAATTGTATAATTGAAAGAAGAAAAAGAAATAAATAGTTAAGGTTATATTAGGAAAAAGAACATTAAATGCTTCATTGGAAATTTAACGTGACATATATTTTGGTACAGAAGGAGTATTGATTAACAAGTTAATTCGAATATGATTAATCACATTGCTTGGAATTACTATAAGTCCCTACTTGACTATTTTTGTTAGTAATGCAGATGAGTGCATTTTGCTATGGCAAGAAACACAGTGCCATTTGGTTTTGACGTTATTTTATGTTTAATGCTTGAATAAAAAAATCTTACAATTAATTCACATTTGAAACTAGAGTTTGTGGTTTCACTCAACAAGAAAAAGTAATCTATGATTCATACACTAAATTTAAAATGCGATTTGTTGATGAAAACGGAAATGATATACATCAATGTTAGATATAGATGATTGCCCAGTAACTTACACCAATCATTCACCAAATAACAAATACAAACACAAACTATTATCAAATACAATTTGTCAAATTATTACATAAACATCAATAAATTTACTGAACATTAAATAAACTATAAAAAAACTTCAACTCGTAGTCCCACCTACAATCTTCACACAAACCAAGGCCATCGTCTTCATCATCCACTAACAACCATGCTCCTTGCTTCAATCTCCATCCAGAGCATGTTGTTTTTGATTTGCATACGGGAGATTGATTACGGACCAACATACCATTATTTTTCCACAAACATTGTGTTGCAGATTGCATTTTATGTCTGCCCTGCATAATACATCCAGACATGCGCAATGACCGCATATGTCCAATGCCATCTTGTATGGATTTATTATTATCGGAAGACAACAATATCATGCCATATGCATATTTTGATGGTATGTGGCCACCCTCTGCAGCCATCTTTATGTTCTCAAGACCGTTGCTATTTTCGTTTGGAAATTTGAAGTATTCACGTATACCTTCACTAAACAATGCTTCCAAATTTCCACTTTCCACACAATTTTTCAAAAATTTCAATGCATATGCATTAGGATACCATTGCATATTTGGAAAATTGTCGAAAGAAACTTTTTGTAATACATACCTTTCGTTCGTTATTTGAAGAAATTCTTTTGAGCAACATTTTAAGTTGTGAAGATCAGGAATAGAAGAAGAGGCAATATTTGCGACGACTTCAACCCAAATTTCATTCGGGAGTGACCGAGGCAAAACTTCTGGCCCATTCGTGCCTTCATTGATTTTATTTCTTTCATTGATGTCATGACTTGTTTCAGGCAACATCTCATTTGTTATTCTTGAAGCCATGATAATGTGAAAGAGAATAATGTGAAGGAGAAACCAAAAATTTAGAATCTAAAAGAAGGGTGTTATATTGTTTTTATGACAGATATGAGTATGAGAATATGGGTTGAAGAAGGTACATACATATATATATATATATATATATATATATGTAGGACTCATTGAATTTTTCATTGTGAAGAGTTATGAATGAATTCCAACCAATACTATGCCAAATTGAACGGTCACCATTATTCAACCGCTATTAATAACTACATCCGTACCAAAATATATACGTTTTGACCATATCACACAAATTAAGAAATGTAAGTAATGTTGCCTTGAAAAGAAAAATTATGAGTTAGTTTATAAAATTATCCTTCATCAATGGTATGAGAAAGATAAATTGTATAATTGAAAGAAGAAAAAGAAATAAATAGTTAAGGTTATATTAGGAAAAAGAACATTAAATGCTTCATTGGAAATGTAACGTGACATATATTTTGGTACAGAAGGAGTATTGATTAACATGTTAATTCGAATATGTTTAATCAAATTGGTTGGAATTACTATAAGTCCCTACTTGACTATTTTTGTTAGTAATGCAGATGAGTGCATTTTGCTATGGCAAGAAACACAGTGCCATTAGGGTTTGACGTTATTTTATGTTTAATGCTTGTATAAAAAAATCTTACAATTAATTCACATTTGAAACTAGAGTTTGTGGTTTCACTCAACAAGAAAAAGTAATCTATGATTCATACACTAAATTTAAAATGCGATTTGCTGATGAAAACGGAAATGATATACATCAATGTTAGATATAGATGATTGCCCAGTAACTTACACCAATCATTCACCAAATAACAAATACAAACACAAACTATTATCAAATACAATTTGTCACATTATTACATAAACATCAATAAATTTACTGAACATTAAATAAACTATAAAAAAACTTCAACTCGTAGTCCCACCTACAATCTTCACACAAACCAAGGCCATCGTCTTCATCATCCACTAACAACCATGCTCCTTGCTTCAATCTCCATCCAGAGCATGTTGTTTTTGATTTGCATACGGGAGATTGATTACGGACCAACATACCATTATTTTTCCACAAACATTGTGTTGCAGATTGCATTTTATGTCTGCCCTGCATAATACATCCAGACATGCGCAATGACCGCATATGTCCAATGCCATCTTGTATGGATTTATTATTATCGGAAGACAACAATATCATGCCATATGCATATTTTGATGGTATGTGGCCACCCTCTGCAGCCATCTTTATGTTCTCAAGACCGTTGCTATTTTCGTTTGGAAATTTGAAGTATTCACGTATACCTTCACTAAACAATGCTTCCAAATTTCCACTTTCCACACAATTTTTCAAAAATTTCAATGCATTTGCATTAGGATACCATTGCATATTTGGAAAATTGTCGAAAGAAACTTTTTGTAATACATACCTTTCTTTCGTTATTTGAAGAAATTCTTTAGAGCAACATTTTAAGTTGTGAAGATCAGGAATAGAACAAGAGGCAATATTTGCGACGACTTCAACCCAAATTTCATTCGGGAGTGACCGAGGCAAAACTTCTGGCCCATTCGTGCCTTCATTGATTTTATTTCTTTCATTGATGTCATGACTTGTTTCAAGCAACATCTCATTTGTTATTCTTGAAGCCATGATAATGTGAAAGAGAATAATGTGAAGGAGAAACTAAAAATTTAGAAACTAAAAGAAAGGTGTTATATTGTTTTTATGTCAGATATGAGAATGAGAATATGGGTTGAAGAAGGTACATATATATATATATGTAGGACTCATTGAGTTTTTCATTGTGAAGAGTTATGAATGAATTCCAACCAATACTATGTCAAATTGAACGGTCACCATTATTCAACCGCTATTAATTACTACATCCGTACCAAAATATATACGTTTTGACCATATCACACAAATTAAGAAATGTAAGTAATGTTGCCTTGAAAAGAAAAATTATGAGTTAGTTTATAAAATTATCCTTCATCAATGGTATGAGAAAGATAAATTGTATAATTGAAAGAAGAAAAAGAAATAAATAGTTAAGGTTATATTAGGAAAAAGAACATTAAATGCTTCATTGGAAATGTAACGTGACATATATTTTGGTACAGAAGGAGTATTGATTAACAAGTTAATTCGAATATGATTAATCACATTGCTTGGAATTACTATAAGTCCCTACTTGACTATTTTTGTTAGTAATGCAGATGAGTGCATTTTGTTATGGCAAGAAACACAGTGTCATTTGGGTTTGAGGTTATTTTATGTTTAATGCTTGTATAAAAAAATCTTACAATTAATTCACATTTGAAACTAGAGTTTGTGGTTTCACTCAACAAGAAAAAGTAATCTATGATTCATACACTAAATTTAAAATGCGATTTGCTGATGAAAACGGAAATGATATACATCAATGTTAGATATAGATGATTGCCCACTAACTTACACCAATCATTCACCAAATAACAAATACAAACACAAACTATTATCAAATACAATTTGTCAAATTATTACATAAACATCAATAAATTTACTGAACATTAAATAAACTATAAAAAAACTTCAACTCGTAGTCCCACCTACAATCTTCACACAAACCAAGGTCATCGTCTTCATCATCCACTAACAACCATGCTCCTTGCTTCAATCTCCATCCAGAGCATGTTGTTTTTGATTTGCATACGGGAGATTGATTACGGACCAACATACCATTATTTTTCCACAAACATTGTGTTGCAGATTGCATTTTATGTCTGGCCTGCATAATACATCCAGACATGCGCAATGACCGCATATGTCCAATGCCTTCTTGTATGGATTTATTATTATCGGAAGACAACAATATCATGCCATATGCATATTTTGATGGTATGTGGCCACCCTCTGCAGCCATCTTTATGTTCTCAAGACCGTTGCTATTTTCGTTTGGAAATTTGAAGTATTCACGTATACCTTCACTAAACAATGCTTCCAAATTTCCACTTTCCACACAATTTTTCAAAAATTTCAATGCATTTGCATTAGGATACCATTGCATATTTGGAAAATTGTCGAAAGAAACTTTTTGTAATACATACCTTTCGTTCGTTATTTGAAGAAATTCTTTTGAGCAACATTTTAAGTTGTGAAGATCAGGAATAGAAGAAGAGGCAATATTTGCGACGACTTCAACCCAAATTTCATTCGGGAGTGACCGAGGCAAAACTTCTGGCCCATTCGTGCCTTCATTGATTTTATTTCTTTCATTGATGTCATGACTTGTTTCAGGCAACATCTCATTTGTTATTCTTGAAGCCATGATAATGTGAAAGAGAATAATGTGAAGGAGAAACTAAAAATTTAGAAACTAAAAGAAAAGTGTTATATTGTTTTTATGTCAGATATGAGAATGAGAATATGGGTTGAAGAAGGTACATATATATATATATATATATATGCAGGACTCATTGAGTTTTTCATTGTGAAGAGTTATTAATGAATTCCAACCAATACTATGCCAAATTGAACGGTCACCATTATTCAACCGCTATTAATTACTACATCCGTACCAAAATATATACGTTTTGACCATATCACACAAATTAAGAAATGTAAGTAATGTTGCCTTGAAAAGAAAAATTATGAGTTAGTTTATAAAATTATCCTTCATCAATGGTATGAGAAAGATAAATTGTATAATTGAAAGAAGAAAAAGAAATAAATAGTTAAGGTTATATTAGGAAAAAGAACATTAAATGCTTCATTGGAAATGTAACGTGACATATATTTTGGTACAGAAGGAGTATTGATTAACAAGTTAATTCGAATATGATTAATCACATTGCTTGGAATTACTATAAGTCCCTACTTGACTATTTTTGTTAGTAATGCAGATGAGTGCATTTTGCTATGGCAAGAAACACAGTGCCATTTGGGTTTGACGTTATTTTATGTTTAATGCTTGTATAAAAAAATCTTACAATTAATTCACATTTGAAACTAGAGTTTGTGGTTTCACTCAACAAGAAAAAGTAATCTATGATTCATACACTAAATTTAAAATGCGATTTGCTGATGAAAACGGAAATGATATACATCAATGTTAGATATAGATGATTGCCCACTAACTTACACCAATCATTCACCAAATAACAAAGACAAACACAAACTATTATCAAATACAATTTGTCAAATTATTACATAAACATCAATAAATTTACTGAACATTAAATAAACTATAAAAAAACTTCAACTCGTAGTCCCACCTACAATCTTCACACAAACCAAGGTCATCGTCTTCATCAACCACTAACAACCATGCTCCTTGCTTCAATCTCCATCCAGAGCATGTTGTTTTTGATTTGCATACGGGAGATTGATTACGGACCAACATACCATTATTTTTCCACAAACATTGTGTTGCAGATTGCATTTTATGTCTGGCCTGCATAATACATCCAGACATGCGCAATGACCGCATATGTCCAATGCCTTCTTGTATGGATTTATTATTATCGGAAGACAACAATATCATGCCATATGCATATTTTGATGGTATGTGGCCACCCTCTGCAGCCATCTTTATGTTCTCAAGACCGTTGCTATTTTCGTTTGGAAATTTGAAGTATTCACGTATACCTTCACTAAACAATGCTTCCAAATTTCCACTTTCCACACAATTTTTCAAAAATTTCAATGCATTTGCATTAGGATACCATTGCATATTTGGAAAATTGTCGAAAGAAACTTTTTGTAATACATACCTTTCGTTCGTTATTTGAAGAAATTCTTTTGAGCAACATTTTAAGTTGTGAAGATCAGGAATAGAAGAAGAGGCAATATTTGCGACGTCTTCAACCCAAATTTCATTCGGGAGTGACCGAGGCAAAACTTCTGGCCCATTCGTGCCTTCATTGATTTTATTTCTTTCATTGATGTCATGACTTGTTTCAGGCAACATCTCATTTGTTATTCTTGAAGCCATGATAATGTGAAAGAGAATAATGTGAAGGAGAAACTAAAAATTTAGAAACTAAAAGAAGGGTGTTATATTGTTTTTATGACAGATATGAGTATGAGAATATGGGTTGAAGAAGGTACATACATATATATATATATATATATATATATATATGTAGGACTCATTGAGTTTTTCATTGTGAAGAGTTATGAATGAATTCCAACCAATACTATGCCAAATTGAACGGTCACCATTATTCAACCGCTATTAATAACTACATCCGTACCAAAATATATACGTTTTGACCATATCACACAAATTAAGAAATGTAAGTAATGTTGCCTTGAAAAGAAAAATTATGAGTTAGTTTATAAAATTATCCTTCATCAATGGTATGAGAAAGATAAATTGTATAATTGAAAGAAGAAAAAGAAATAAATAGTTAAGGTTATATTAGGAAAAAGAACATTAAATGCTTCATTGAAAATGTAACGTGACATATATTTTGGTACAGAAGGAGTATTGATTAACAAGTTAATTCGAATATGTTTAATCAAATTGGTTGGAATTACTATAAGTCCCTACTTGACTATTTTTGTTAGTAATGCAGATGAGTGCATTTTGCTATGGCAAGAAACACAGTGTCATTTGGGTTTGACGTTATTTTATGTTTAATGCTTGTATAAAAAAATCTTACAATTAATTCACATTTGAAACTAGAGTTTGTGGTTTCACTCAACAAGAAAAAGTAATCTATGATTCATACACTAAATTTAAAATGCGATTTGCTGATGAAAACGGAAATGATATACATCAATGTTAGATATAGATGATTGCCCACTAACTTACACCAATCATTCACCAAATAACAAAGACAAACACAAACTATTATCAAATACAATTTGTCAAATTATTACATAAACATCAATAAATTTACTGAACATTAAATAAACTATAAAAAAACTTCAACTCGTAGTCCCACCTACAATCTTCACACAAACCAAGGTCATCGTCTTCATCAACCACTAACAACCATGCTCCTTGCTTCAATCTCCATCCAGAGCATGTTGTTTTTGATTTGCATACGGGAGATTGATTACGGACCAACATACCATTATTTTTCCACAAACATTGTGTTGCAGATTGCATTTTATGTCTGGCCTGCATAATACATCCAGACATGCGCAATGACCGCATATGTCCAATGCCTTCTTGTATGGATTTATTATTATCGGAAGACAACAATATCATGCCATATGCATATTTTGATGGTATGTGGCCACCCTCTGCAGCCATCTTTATGTTCTCAAGACCGTTGCTATTTTCGTTTGGAAATTTGAAGTATTCACGTATACCTTCACTAAACAATGCTTCCAAATTTCCACTTTCCACACAATTTTTCAAAAATTTCAATGCATTTGCATTAGGATACCATTGCATATTTGGAAAATTGTCGAAAGAAACTTTTTGTAATACATACCTTTCGTTCGTTATTTGAAGAAATTCTTTTGAGCAACATTTTAAGTTGTGAAGATCAGGAATAGAACAAGAGGCAATATTTGCGACGACTTCAACCCAAATTTCATTTGGGAGTGACCGAGGCAAAACTTCTGGCCCATTCGTGCCTTCATTGATTTTATTTCTTTCATTGATGTCATGACTTGTTTCAGGCAACATCTCATTTGTTATTCTTGAAGCCATGATAATGTGAAAGAGAATAATGTGAAGGAGAAACTAAAAATTTAGAAACTAAAAGAAAGGTGTTATATTGTTTTTATGTCAGATATGAGAATGAGAATATGGGTTGAAGAAGGTACATATATATATATATGTAGGACTCATTGAGTTTTTCATTGTGAAGAGTTATGAATGAATTCCAACCAATACTATGTCAAATTGAACGGTCACCATTATTCAACCGCTATTAATTACTACATCCGTACCAAAATATATACGTTTTGACCATATCACACAAATTAAGAAATGTAAGTAATGTTGCCTTGAAAAGAAAAATTATGAGTTAGTTTATAAAATTATCCTTCATCAATGGTATGAGAAAGATAAATTGTATAATTGAAAGAAGAAAAAGAAATAAATAGTTAAGGTTATATTAGGAAAAAGAACATTAAATGCTTCATTGGAAATGTAACGTGACATATATTTTGGTACAGAAGGAGTATTGATTAACAAGTTAATTCGAATATGATTAATCACATTGCTTGGAATTACTATAAGTCCCTACTTGACTATTTTTGTTAGTAATGCAGATGAGTGCATTTTGCTATGGCAAGAAACACAGTGCCATTTGGGTTTGACGTTATTTTATGTTTAATGCTTGTATAAAAAAATCTTACAATTAATTCACATTTGAAACTAGAGTTTGTGGTTTCACTCAACAAGAAAAAGTAATCTATGATTCATACACTAAATTTAAAATGCGATTTGCTGATGAAAACGGAAATGATATACATCAATGTTAGATATAGATGATTGCCCACTAACTTACACCAATCATTCACCAAATAACAAAGACAAACACAAACTATTATCAAATACAATTTGTCAAATTATTACATAAACATCAATAAATTTACTGAACATTAAATAAACTATAAAAAAACTTCAACTCGTAGTCCCACCTACAATCTTCACACAAACCAAGGTCATGTACTTCATCAACCACTAACAACCATGCTCCTTGCTTCAATCTCCATCCAGAGCATGTTGTTTTTGATTTGCATACGGGAGATTGATTACGGACCAACATACCATTATTTTTCCACAAACATTGTGTTGCAGATTGCATTTTATGTCTGGCCTGCATAATACATCCAGACATGCGCAATGACCGCAAATGTCCAATGCCTTCTTGTATGGATTTATTATTATCAGAAGACAACAATATCATGCCATATGCATATTTTGATGGTATGTGGCCACCCTCTACAGCCATCTTTATGTTCTTAAGACCGTTGCTATTTTCGTTTGGAAATTTGAAGTATTCACGTATACCTTCACTAAACAATGCTTCCAAATTTCCACTTTCCACACAATTTTTCAAAAATTTCAATGCATTTGCATTAGAATACCATTGCATATTTGGAAAATTGTCGAAAGAAACTTTTTGTAATACATACCTTTCTTTCGTTATTTGAAGAAATTCTTTAGAGCAACATTTTAAGTTGTGAAGATCAGGAATAGAACAAGAGGCAATATTTGCGACGACTTCAACCCAAATTTCATTTGGGAGTGACCGAGGCAAAACTTCTGGCCCATTCGTGCCTTCATTGATTTTATTTCTTTCATTGATGTCATGACTTGTTTCAGGCAACATCTCATTTGTTATTCTTGAAGCCATGATAATGTGAAAGAGAATAATGTGAAGGAGAAACTAAAAATTTAGAAACTAAAAGAAAGGTGTTATATTGTTTTTATGTCAGATATGAGAATGAGAATATGGGTTGAAGAAGGTACATATATATATATATGTAGGACTCATTGAGTTTTTCATTGTGAAGAGTTATGAATGAATTCCAACCAATACTATGTCAAATTGAACGGTCACCATTATTCAACCGCTATTAATTACTACATCCGTACCAAAATATATACGTTTTGACCATATCACACAAATTAAGAAATGTAAGTAATGTTGCCTTGAAAAGAAAAATTATGAGTTAGTTTATAAAATTATCCTTCATCAATGGTATGAGAAAGATAAATTGTATAATTGAAAGAAGAAAAAGAAATAAATAGTTAAGGTTATATTAGGAAAAAGAACATTAAATGCTTCATTGGAAATGTAACGTGACATATATTTTGGTACAGAAGGAGTATTGATTAACAAGTTAATTCGAATATGATTAATCACATTGCTTGGAATTACTATAAGTCCCTACTTGACTATTTTTGTTAGTAATGCAGATGAGTGCATTTTGTTATGGCAAGAAACACAGTGTCATTTGGGTTTGAGGTTATTTTATGTTTAATGCTTGTATAAAAAAATCTTACAATTAATTCACATTTGAAACTAGAGTTTGTGGTTTCACTCAACAAGAAAAAGTAATCTATGATTCATACACTAAATTTAAAATGCGATTTGCTGATGAAAACGGAAATGATATACATCAATGTTAGATATAGATGATTGCCCACTAACTTACACCAATCATTCACCAAATAACAAATACAAACACAAACTATTATCAAATACAATTTGTCAAATTATTACATAAACATCAATAAATTTACTGAACATTAAATAAACTATAAAAAAACTTCAACTCGTAGTCCCACCTACAATCTTCACACAAACCAAGGTCATCGTCTTCATCATCCACTAACAACCATGCTCCTTGCTTCAATCTCCATCCAGAGCATGTTGTTTTTGATTTGCATACGGGAGATTGATTACGGACCAACATACCATTATTTTTCCACAAACATTGTGTTGCAGATTGCATTTTATGTCTGGCCTGCATAATACATCCAGACATGCGCAATGACCGCATATGTCCAATGCCTTCTTGTATGGATTTATTATTATCGGAAGACAACAATATCATGCCATATGCATATTTTGATGGTATGTGGCCACCCTCTGCAGCCATCTTTATGTTCTCAAGACCGTTGCTATTTTCGTTTGGAAATTTGAAGTATTCACGTATACCTTCACTAAACAATGCTTCCAAATTTCCACTTTCCACACAATTTTTCAAAAATTTCAATGCATTTGCATTAGGATACCATTGCATATTTGGAAAATTGTCGAAAGAAACTTTTTGTAATACATACCTTTCGTTCGTTATTTGAAGAAATTCTTTTGAGCAACATTTTAAGTTGTGAAGATCAGAAATAGAACAAGAGGCAATATTTGCGACGACTTCAACCCAAATTTCATTTGGGAGTGACCGAGGCAAAACTTCTGGCCCATTCGTGCCTTCATTGATTTTATTTCTTTCATTGATGTCATGACTTGTTTCAGGCAACATCTCATTTGTTATTCTTGAAGCCATGATAATGTGAAAGAGAATAATGTGAAGGAGAAACTAAAAATTTAGAAACTAAAAGAAAAGTGTTATATTGTTTTTATGTCAGATATGAGAATGAGAATATGGGTTGAAGAAGGTACATATATATATATATATATATATGCAGGACTCATTGAGTTTTTCATTGTGAAGAGTTATTAATGAATTCCAACCAATACTATGCCAAATTGAACGGTCACCATTATTCAACCGCTATTAATTACTACATCCGTACCAAAATATATACGTTTTGACCATATCACACAAATTAAGAAATGTAAGTAATGTTGCCTTGAAAAGAAAAATTATGAGTTAGTTTATAAAATTATCCTTCATCAATGGTATGAGAAAGATAAATTGTATAATTGAAAGAAGAAAAAGAAATAAATAGTTAAGGTTATATTAGGAAAAAGAACATTAAATGCTTCATTGGAAATGTAACGTGACATATATTTTGGTACAGAAGGAGTATTGATTAACAAGTTAATTCGAATATGATTAATCACATTGCTTGGAATTACTATAAGTCCCTACTTGACTATTTTTGTTAGTAATGCAGATGAGTGCATTTTGCTATGGCAAGAAACACAGTGCCATTTGGGTTTGACGTTATTTTATGTTTAATGCTTGTATAAAAAAATCTTACAATTAATTCACATTTGAAACTAGAGTTTGTGGTTTCACTCAACAAGAAAAAGTAATCTATGATTCATACACTAAATTTAAAATGCGATTTGCTGATGAAAACGGAAATGATATACATCAATGTTAGATATAGATGATTGCCCACTAACTTACACCAATCATTCACCAAATAACAAAGACAAACACAAACTATTATCAAATACAATTTGTCAAATTATTACATAAACATCAATAAATTTACTGAACATTAAATAAACTATAAAAAAACTTCAACTCGTAGTCCCACCTACAATCTTCACACAAACCAAGGTCATCGTCTTCATCAACCACTAACAACCATGCTCCTTGCTTCAATCTCCATCCAGAGCATGTTGTTTTTGATTTGCATACGGGAGATTGATTACGGACCAACATACCATTATTTTTCCACAAACATTGTGTTGCAGATTGCATTTTATGTCTGGCCTGCATAATACATCCAGACATGCGCAATGACCGCAAATGTCCAATGCCTTCTTGTATGGATTTATTATTATCAGAAGACAACAATATCATGCCATATGCATATTTTGATGGTATGTGGCCACCCTCTACAGCCATCTTTATGTTCTTAAGACCGTTGCTATTTTCGTTTGGAAATTTGAAGTATTCACGTATACCTTCACTAAACAATGCTTCCAAATTTCCACTTTCCACACAATTTTTCAAAAATTTCAATGCATTTGCATTAGGATACCATTGCATATTTGGAAAATTGTCGAAAGAAACTTTTTGTAATACATACCTTTCTTTCGTTATTTGAAGAAATTCTTTAGAGCAACATTTTAAGTTGTGAAGATCAGGAATAGAACAAGAGGCAATATTTGCGACGACTTCAACCCAAATTTCATTTGGGAGTGACCGAGGCAAAACTTCTGGCCCATTCGTGCCTTCATTGATTTTATTTCTTTCATTGATGTCATGACTTGTTTCAGGCAACATCTCATTTGTTATTCTTGAAGCCATGATAATGTGAAAGAGAATAATGTGAAGGAGAAACTAAAAATTTAGAAACTAAAAGAAAGGTGTTATATTGTTTTTATGTCAGATATGAGAATGAGAATATGGGTTGAAGAAGGTACATATATATATATATGTAGGACTCATTGAGTTTTTCATTGTGAAGAGTTATGAATGAATTCCAACCAATACTATGTCAAATTGAACGGTCACCATTATTCAACCGCTATTAATTACTACATCCGTACCAAAATATATACGTTTTGACCATATCACACAAATTAAGAAATGTAAGTAATGTTGCCTTGAAAAGAAAAATTATGAGTTAGTTTATAAAATTATCCTTCATCAATGGTATGAGAAAGATAAATTGTATAATTGAAAGAAGAAAAAGAAATAAATAGTTAAGGTTATATTAGGAAAAAGAACATTAAATGCTTCATTGGAAATGTAACGTGACATATATTTTGGTACAGAAGGAGTATTGATTAACAAGTTAATTCGAATATGATTAATCACATTGCTTGGAATTACTATAAGTCCCTACTTGACTATTTTTGTTAGTAATGCAGATGAGTGCATTTTGCTATGGCAAGAAACACAGTGTCATTTGGGTTTGAGGTTATTTTATGTTTAATGCTTGTATAAAAAAATCTTACAATTAATTCACATTTGAAACTAGAGTTTGTGGTTTCACTCAACAAGAAAAAGTAATCTATGATTCATACACTAAATTTAAAATGCGATTTGCTGATGAAAACGGAAATGATATACATCAATGTTAGATATAGATGATTGCCCACTAAGTTACACCAATCATTCACCAAATAACAAAGACAAACACAAACTATTATCAAATACAATTTGTCAAATTATTACATAAACATCAATAAATTTACTGAACATTAAATAAACTATAAAAAAACTTCAACTCGTAGTCCCACCTACAATCTTCACACAAACCAAGGTCATCGTCTTCATCATCCACTAACAACCATGCTCCTTGCTTCAATCTCCATCCAGAGCATGTTGTTTTTGATTTGCATACGGGAGATTGATTACGGACCAACATACCATTATTTTTCCACAAACATTGTGTTGCAGATTGCATTTTATGTCTGGCCTGCATAATACATCCAGACATGCGCAATGACCGCAAATGTCCAATGCCTTCTTGTATGGATTTATTATTATCAGAAGACAACAATATCATGCCATATGCATATTTTGATGGTATGTGGCCACCCTCTGCAGCCATCTTTATGTTCTCAAGACCGTTGCTATTTTCGTTTGGAAATTTGAAGTATTCACGTATACCTTCACTAAACAATGCTTCCAAATTTCCACTTTCCACACAATTTTTCAAAAATTTCAATGCATTTGCATTAGGATACCATTGCATATTTGGAAAATTGTCGAAAGAAACTTTTTGTAATACATACCTTTCTTTCGTTATTTGAAGAAATTCTTTAGAGCAACATTTTAAGTTGTGAAGATCAGGAATAGAAGAAGAGGCAATATTTGCGACGACTTCAACCCAAATTTCATTCGGGAGTGACCGAGGCAAAACTTCTGGCCCATTCGTGCCTTCATTGATTTTATTTCTTTCATTGATGTCATGACTTGTTTCAGGCAACATCTCATTTGTTATTCTTGAAGCCATGATAATGTGAAAGAGAATAATGTGAAGGAGAAACTAAAAATTTAGAAACTAAAAGAAAGGTGTTATATTGTTTTTATGTCAGATATGAGAATGAGAATATGGGTTGAAGAAGGTACATATATATATATATGTAGGACTCATTGAGTTTTTCATTGTGAAGAGTTATGAATGAATTCCAACCAATACTATGTCAAATTGAACGGTCACCATTATTCAACCGCTATTAATTACTACATCCGTACCAAAATATATACGTTTTGACCATATCACACAAATTAAGAAATGTAAGTAATGTTGCCTTGAAAAGAAAAATTATGAGTTAGTTTATAAAATTATCCTTCATCAATGGTATGAGAAAGATAAATTGTATAATTGAAAGAAGAAAAAGAAATAAATAGTTAAGGTTATATTAGGAAAAAGAACATTAAATGCTTCATTGGAAATGTAACGTGACATATATTTTGGTACAGAAGGAGTATTGATTAACAAGTTAATTCGAATATGATTAATCACATTGCTTGGAATTACTATAAGTCCCTATTTGACTATTTTTGTTAGTAATGCAGATGAGTGCATTTTGTTATGGCAAGAAACACAGTGCCATTTGGGTTTGAGGTTATTTTATGTTTAATGCTTGTATAAAAAAATCTTACAATTAATTCACATTTGAAACTAGAGTTTGTGGTTTCACTCAACAAGAAAAAGTAATCTATGATTCATACACTAAATTTAAAATGCGATTTGCTGATGAAAACGGAAATGATATACATCAATGTTAGATATAGATGATTGCCCACTAACTTACACCAATCATTCACCAAATAACAAACACAAACACAAACTATTATCAAATACAATTTGTCAAATTATTACATAAACATCAATAAATTTACTGAACATTAAATAAACTATAAAAAAACTTCAACTCGTAGTCCCACCTACAATCTTCACAGAAACCAAGGTCATCGTCTTCATCATCCACTAACAACCATGCTCCTTGCTTCAATCTCCATCCAGAGCATGTTGTTTTTGATTTGCATACGGGAGATTGATTACGGACCAACATACCATTATTTTTCCACAAACATTGTGTTGCAGATTGCATTTTATGTCTGCCCTGCATAATACATCCAGACATGCGCAATGACCGCATATGTCCAATGCCATCTTGTATGGATTTATTATTATCGGAAGACAACAATATCATGCCATATGCATATTTTGATGGTATGTGGCCACCCTCTGCAGCCATCTTCATGTTCTCAAGACCGTTGTTATTTTCGTTTGGAAATTTGAAGTATTCACGTATACCTTCACTAAACAATGCTTCCAAATTTCCACTTTCCACACAATTTTTCAAAAATTTCAATGCATTTGCATTAGGATACCATTGCATATTTGGAAAATTGTCGAAAGAAACTTTTTGTAATACATACCTTTCGTTCGTTATTTGAAGAAATTCTTTTGAGCAACATTTTAAGTTGTGAAGATCAGGAATAGAAGAAGAGGCAATATTTGCGACGAGTTCAACCCAAATTTCATTCGGGAGTGACCGAGGCAAAACTTCTGGCCCATTCGTGCCTTCATTGATTTTATTTCTTTCATTGATGTCATGACTTGTTTCAGGCAACATCTCATTTGTTATTCTTGAAGCCATGATAATGTGAAAGAGAATAATGTGAAGGAGAAACTAAAAATTTAGAAACTAAAAGAAAAGTGTTATATTGTTTTTATGTCAGATATGAGAATGAGAATATGGGTTGAAGAAGGTACATACATATATATATATATATATATATATATATATATATATATATATATATATGTAGGACTCATTGAGTTTTTCATTGTGATGAATGAATTCCAACCAATACTATGCCAAATTGAACGGTCACCATTATTCAACCGCTATTAATAACTACATCCGTACCAAAATATATACGTTTTGACCATATCACAAAAATTAAGAAATGTAAGTAATGTTGCCTTGAAAAGAAAAATTATGAGTTAGTTTATAAAATTATCCTTCATCAATGGTATGAGAAAGATAAATTGTATAATTGAAAGAAGAAAAAGAAATAAATAGTTAAGGTTATATTAGGAAAAAGAACATTAAATGCTTCATTGGAAATGTAACGTGACATATATTTTGGTACAGAAGGAGTATTGATTAACAAGTTAATTCGAATATGATTAATCACATTGCTTGGAATTACTATAAGTCCCTATTTGACTATTTTTGTTAGTAATGCAGATGAGTGCATTTTGTTATGGCAAGAAACACAGTGCCATTTGGGTTTGAGGTTATTTTATGTTTAATGCTTGTATAAAAAAATCTTACAATTAATTCACATTTGAAACTAGAGTTTGTGGTTTCACTCAACAAGAAAAAGTAATCTATGATTCATACACTAAATTTAAAATGCGATTTGCTGATGAAAACGGAAATGATATACATCAATGTTAGATATAGATGATTGCCCACTAACTTACACCAATCATTCACCAAATAACAAAGACAAACACAAACTATTATCAAATACAATTTGTCAAATTATTACATAAACATCAATAAATTTACTGAACATAAATAAACTATAAAAAAACTTCAACTCGTAGTCCCACCTACAATCTTCACACAAACCAAGGTCATCGTCTTCATCATCCACTAACAACCATGCTCCTTGCTTCAATCTCCATCCAGAGCATGTTGTTTTTGATTTGCATACGGGAGATTGATTACGGACCAACATACCATTATTTTTCCACAAACATTGTGTTGCAGATTGCATTTTATGTCTGGCCTGCATAATACATCTAGACATGCGCAATGACCGCATATGTCCAATGCCTTCTTGTATGGATTTATTATTACCGGAAGACAACAATATCATGCCATATGCATATTTTGATGGTATGTGGCCACCCTCTGCAGCCATCTTCATGTTCTCAAGACCGTTGCTATTTTCGTTTGGAAATTTGAAGTATTCACGTATACCTTCACTAAACAATGCTTCCAAATTTCCACTTTCCACACAATTTTTCAAAAATTTCAATGCATTTGCATTAGGATACCATTGCATATTTGGAAAATTGTCGAAAGAAACTTTTTGTAATACATACCTTTCGTTCGTTATTTGAAGAAATTCTTTTGAGCAACATTTTAAGTTGTGAAGATCAGGAATAGAAGAAGAGGCAATATTTGCGACGACTTCAACCCAAATTTCATTCGGGAGTGGCCGAGGCAAAACTTCTGGCCCATTCGTGCCTTCATTGATTTTATTTCTTTCATTGATGTCATGACTTGTCTCAGGCAACATCTCATTTGTTATTCTTGAAGCCATGATAATGTGAAAGAGAATAATGTGAAGGAGAAACTAAAAATTTAGAAACTAAAAGAAGGGTGTTATATTGTTTTTATGACAGATATGAGAATGAGAATATGGGTTGACGAAGGTACATACATATATATATATATATATATATATGTAGGACTCATTGAGTTTTTCATTGTGATGAATGAATTCCAACCAATACTATGCCAAATTGAACGGTCACCATTATTCAACCGCTATTAATAACTACATCCGTACCAAAATATATACGTTTTGACCATATCACACAAATTAAGAAATGTAAGTAATGTTGCCTTGAAAAGAAAATTTATGAGTTAGTTTATAAAATTATCCTTCATCAATGGTATGAGAAAGATAAATTGTATAATTGAAAGGAGAAAAAGAAATAAATAGTTAAGGTTTTACTAAGAAAAAGAACATTAAATGCTTCATTGGAAATGTAACGTGACATATATTTTGGTACAGAAGGAGTATTGATTAACAAGTTAATTCGAATATGTTTAATCAAATTGGTTGGAATTACTATAAGTCCCTACTTGACTATTTTTGTTAGTAATGCAGATGAGTGCATTTTGCTATGGCAAGAAACACAGTGCCATTAGGGTTTGACGTTATTTTATGTTTAATGTTTGTATAAAAAAATCTTACAATTAATTCACATTTGAAACTAGAGTTTGTGGTTTCACTCAACAAGAAAAAGTAATCTATGATTCATACACTAAATTTAAAATGCGATTTGCTGATGAAAACGGAAATGATATACATCAATGTTAGATATAGATGATTGCCCAGTAACTTACACCAATCATTCACCAAATAACAAATACAAACACAAACTATTATCAAATACAATTTGTCAAATTATTACATAAACATCAATAAATTTACTGAACATTAAATAAACTATAAAAAAACTTCAACTCGTAGTCCCACCTACAATCTTCACACAAACCAAGGTCATCGTCTTCATCATCCACTAACAACCATGCTCCTTGCTTCAATCTCCATCCAGAGCATGTTGTTTTTGATTTGCATACGGGAGATTGATTACGGACCAACATACCATTATTTTTCCACAAACATTGTGTTGCAGATTGCATTTTATGTCTGGCCTGCATAATACATCTAGACATGCGCAATGACCGCATATGTCCAATGCCTTCTTGTATGGATTTATTATTATCGGAAGACAACAATATCATGCCATATGCATATTTTGATGGTATGTGGCCACCCTCTGCAGCCATCTTTATGTTCTCAAGACCGTTGCTATTTTCGTTTGGAAATTTGAAGTATTCACGTATACCTTCACTAAACAATGCATCCAAAGTTCCACTTTCCACACAATTTTTCAAAAATTTCAATGCATTTGCATTAGGATACCATTGCATATTTGGAAAATTGTCGAAAGAAACTTTTTGTAATACATACCTTTCGTTCGTTATTTGAAGAAATTCTTTTGAGCAACATTTTAAATTGTGAAGATCAGGAATAGAAGAAGAGGCAATATTTGCGACGACTTCAACCCAAATTTCATTCGGGAGTGACCGAGGCAAAACTTCTGGCCCATTCGTGCCTTCATTGATTTTATTTCTTTCATTGATGTCATGACTTGTTTCAGGCAACATCTCATTTGTTATTCTTGAAGCCATGATAATGTGAAAGAGAATTATGTGAAGGAGAAACTAAAAATTTAGAAACTAAAAGAAGGGTGTTATATTGTTTTTATGACAGATATGAGAATGAGAATATGGGTTGAAGAAGGTACATACATATATATATATATATATATATATATATATGTAGGATTCATTGAGTTTTTCATTGTGATGAATGAATTCCAACCAATACTATGCCAAATTGAACGGTCACCATTATTCAACCGCTATTAATAACTACATCCGTACCAAAATATATACGTTTTGACCATATCACACAAATTAAGAAATGTAAGTAATGTTGCCTTGAAAAGAAAAATTATGAGTTAGTTTATAAAATTATCCTTCATCAATGGTATGAGAAAGATAAATTGTATAATTGAAAGAAGAAAAAGAAATAAATAGTTAAGGTTATATTAGGAAAAAGAACATTAAATGCTTCATTGGAAATGTAACGTGACATATATTTTGGTACAGAAGGAGTATTGATTAACAAGTTAATTCGAATATGATTAATCACATTGCTTGGAATTACTATAAGTCCCTACTTGACTATTTTTGTTAGTAATGCAGATGAGTGCATTTTGCTATGGCAAGAAACACAGTGCCATTTGGGTTTGAGGTTATTTTATGTTTAATGCTTGTATAAAAAAATCTTACAATTAATTCACATTTGAAACTAGAGTTTGTGGTTTCACTCAACAAGAAAAAGTAATCTATGATTCATACACTAAATTTAAAATGCGATTTGCTGATGAAAACAGAAATGATATACATCAATGTTAGATATAGATGATTGCCCAGTAACTTACACCAATCATTCACCAAATAACAAATACAAACACAAACTATTATCAAATACAATTTGTCAAATTATTACATAAACATCAATAAATTTACTGAACATTAAATAAACTATAAAAAAACTTCAACTCGTAGTCCCACCTACAATCTTCACACAAACCAAGGTCATCGTCTTCATCATCCACTAACAACCATGCTCCTTGCTTCAATTTCCATCCAGAGCATGTTGTTTTTGATTTGCATACGGGAGATTCATTACGGACCAACATACCATTATTTTTCCACAAACATTGTGTTGCAGATTGCATTTTATGTCTGGCCTGCATAATACATCCAGACATGTGCAATGACCGCATATGTCCAATGCCTTCTTGTATGGATTTATTATTATCGGAAGACAACAATATCATGCCATATGCATATTTTGATGGTATGTGGCCACCCTCTGCAGCCATCTTTATGTTCTCAAGACCGTTGCTATTTTCGTTTGGAAATTTGAAGTATTCACGTATACCTTCACTAAACAATGCTTCCAAATTTCAACTTTCCACACAATTTTTCAAAAATTTCAATGCATTTGCATTAGGATACCATTGCATATTTGGAAAATTGTCGAAAGAAACTTTTTGTAATACATACCTTTCGTTCGTTATTTGAAGAAATTCTTTTGAGCAACATTTTAAGTTGTGAAGATCAGGAATAGAAGAAGAGGCAATATTTGCGACGACTTCAACCCAAATTTCATTCGGGAGTGACCGAGGCAAAACTTCTGGCCCATTCGTGCCTTCATTGATTTTATTTCTTTCATTGATGTCATGACTTGTTTCAGGCAACATCTCATTTGTTATTCTTGAAGCCATGATAATGTGAAAGAGAATAATGTGAAGGAGAAACTAAAAATTTAGAAACTAAAAGAAGGGTGTTATATTGTTTTTATGACAGATATGAGAATGAGAATATTGGTTGAAGAAGGTACATACATATATATATATATATGTAGGACTCATTGAGTTTTTCATTGTGATGAATGAATTCCAACCAATACTATGCCAAATTGAACGGTCACCATTATTCAACCGCTATTAATAACTACATCCGTACCAAAATATATACGTTTTGACCATATCACACAAATTAAGAAATGTAAGTAATGTTGCCTTGAAAAGAAAAATTATGAGTTAGTTTATAAAATTATCCTTCATCAATGGTATGAGAAAGATAAATTGTATAATTGAAAGAAGAAAAAGAAATAAATAGTTAAGGTTATATTAGGAAAAAGAACATTAAATGCTTCATTGGAAATGTAACGTGACATATATTTTGGTACAGAAGGAGTATTGATTAACAAGTTAATTCGAATACGATTAATCACATTGCTTGGAATTACTATAAGTCCCTACTTGACTATTTTTGTTAGTAATGCAGATGAGTGCATTTTGCTATGGCAAGAAACACAGTGCCATTAGGGTTTGACGTTATTTTATGTTTAATGCTTGTATAAAAAAATCTTACAATTAATTCACATTTGAAACTAGAGTTTGTGGTTTCACTCAACAAGAAAAAGTAATCTATGATTCATACACTAAATTTAAAATGCGATTTGCTGATGAAAACGGAAATGATATACATCAATGTTAGATATAGATGATTGCCCAGTAACTTACACCAATCATTCACCAAATAACAAATACAAACACAAACTATTATCAAATACAATTTGTCAAATTATTACATAAACATCAATAAATTTACTGAACATTAAATAAACTATAAAAAAACTTCAACTCGTAGTCCCACCTACAATCTTCACACAAACCAAGGTCATCGTCTTCATCATCCACTAACAACCATGCTCCTTGCTTCAATTTCCATCCAGAGCATGTTGTTTTTGATTTTCATACGGGAGATTCATTACGGACCAACATACCATTATTTTTCCACAAACATTGTGTTGCAGATTGCATTTTATGTCTGGCCTGCATAATACATCCAGACATGCGCAATGACCGCATATGTCCAATGCCTTCTTGTATGGATTTATTATTATCGGAAGACAACAATATCATGCCATATGCATATTTTGATGGTATGTGGCCACCCTCTGCAGCCATCTTTATGTTCTCAAGACCGTTGCTATTTTCGTTTGGAAATTTGAAGTATTCACGTATACCTTCACTAAACAATGCATCCAAAGTTCCACTTTCCACACAATTTTTCAAAAATTTCAATGCATTTGCATTAGGATACCATTGCATATTTGGAAAATTATCGAAAGAAACTTTTTGTAATACATACCTTTCGTTCGTTATTTGAAGAAATTCTTTTGAGCAACATTTTAAGTTGTGAAGATCAGGAATAGAAGAAGAGGCAATATTTGCGACGACTTCAACCCAAATTTCATTCGGGAGTGACCGAGGCAAAACTTCTGGCCCATTCGTGCCTTCATTGATTTTATTTCTTTCATTGATGTCATGACTTGTTTCAGGCAACATCTCATTTGTTATTCTTGAAGCCATGATAATGTGAAAGAGAATAATGTGAAGGAGAAACTAAAAATTTAGAAACTAAAAGAAGGGTGTTATATTGTTTTTATGACAGATATGAGAATGAGAATATGGGTTGAAGAAGGTACATACATATATATATATATATGTAGGACTCATTGAGTTTTTCATTGTGATGAATGAATTCCAACCAATACTATGCCAAATTGAACGGTCACCATTATTCAACCGCTATTAATTACTACATCCGTACCAAAATATATACGTTTTGACCATATCACACAAATTAAGAAATGTAAATAATGTTGCCTTGAAAAGAAAAATTATGAGTTAGTTTATAAAATTATCCTTCATCAATGGTATGAGAAAGATAAATTGTATAATTGAAAGAAGAAAACGAAATAAATAGTTAAGGTTATATTAGGAAAAAGAACATTAAATGCTTCATTGGAAATGTAACGTGACATATATTTTGGTACAGAAGGAGTATTGATTAACAAGTTAATTCGAATACGATTAATCACATTGCTTGGAATTACTATAAGTCCCTACTTGACTATTTTTGTTAGTAATGCAGATGAGTGCATTTTGCTATGGCAAGAAACACAGTGCCATTTGGGTTTGACGTTATTTTATGTTTAATGCTTGTATAAAAAAATCTTACAATTAATTCACATTTGAAACTAGAGTTTGTGGTTTCACTCAACAAGAAAAAGTAATCTATGATTCATACACTAAATTTAAAATGCGATTTGCTGATGAAAACAGAAATGATATACATCAATGTTAGATATAGATGATTGCCCAGTAACTTACACCAATCATTCACCAAATAACAAATACAAACACAAACTATTATCAAATACAATTTGTCAAATTATTACATAAACATCAATAAATTTACTGAACATTAAATAAACTATAAAAAAACTTCAACTCGTAGTCCCACCTACAATCTTCACACAAACCAAGGTCATCGTCTTCATCATCCACTAACAACCATGCTCCTTGCTTCAATTTCCATCCAGAGCATGTTGTTTTTGATTTTCATACGGGAGATTCATTACGGACCAACATACCATTATTTTTCCACAAACATTGTGTTGCAGATTGCATTTTATGTCTGGCCTGCATAATACATCCAGACATGCGCAATGACCGCATATGTCCAATGCCTTCTTGTATGGATTTATTATTATCGGAAGACAACAATATCATGCCATATGCATATTTTGATGGTATGTGGCCACCCTCTGCAGCCATCTTTATGTTCTCAAGACCGTTGCTATTTTCGTTTGGAAATTTGAAGTATTCACGTATACCTTCACTAAACAATGCTTCCAAATTTCAACTTTCCACACAATTTTTCAAAAATTTCAATGCATTTGCATTAGGATACCATTGCATATTTGGAAAATTGTCGAAAGAAACTTTTTGTAATACATACCTTTCGTTCGTTATTTGAAGAAATTCTTTTGAGCAACATTTTAAGTTGTGAAGATCAGGAATAGAAGAAGAGGCAATATTTGCGACGACTTCAACCCAAATTTCATTCGGGAGTGACCGAGGCAAAACTTCTGGCCCATTCGTGCCTTCATTGATTTTATTTCTTTCATTGATGTCATGACTTGTTTCAGGCAACATCTCATTTGTTATTCTTGAAGCCATGATAATGTGAAAGAGAATAATGTGAAGGAGAAACTAAAAATTTAGAAACTAAAAGAAGGGTGTTATATTGTTTTTATGACAGATATGAGAATGAGAATATGGGTTGAAGAAGGTACATACATATATATATATATATGTAGGACTCATTGAGTTTTTCATTGTGATGAATGAATTCCAACCAATACTATGCCAAATTGAACGGTCACCATTATTCAACCGCTATTAATTACTACATCCGTACCAAAATATATACGTTTTGACCATATCACACAAATTAAGAAATGTAAATAATGTTGCCTTGAAAAGAAAAATTATGAGTTAGTTTATAAAATTATCCTTCATCAATGGTATGAGAAAGATAAATTGTATAATTGAAAGAAGAAAACGAAATAAATAGTTAAGGTTATATTAGGAAAAAGAACATTAAATGCTTCATTGGAAATGTAACGTGACATATATTTTGGTACAGAAGGAGTATTGATTAACAAGTTAATTCGAATACGATTAATCACATTGCTTGGAATTACTATAAGTCCCTACTTGACTATTTTTGTTAGTAATGCAGATGAGTGCATTTTGCTATGGCAAGAAACACAGTGCCATTTGGGTTTGACGTTATTTTATGTTTAATGCTTGTATAAAAAAATCTTACAATTAATTCACATTTGAAACTAGAGTTTGTGGTTTCACTCAACCAGAAAAAAGTAATCTATGATTCATACACTAAATTTAAAATGTGATTTGTTGATGAAAACGGAAATGACATACATCAATGTTAGATATAGATGATTGCCCACTAACTTACACCAATCATTCACCAAATAACAAACACAAACACAAATTATTATCAAATACAATTTGTCAAATTATTACATAAACATCAATAAATTTACTGAACATTAAATAAACTATAAAAAAACTTCAACTCGTAGTCCCACCTACAATCTTCACACAAACCAAGGTCATCGTCTTCATCATCCACTAACAACCATGCTCCTTGCTTCAATCTCCATCCAGAGCATGTTGTTTTTGATTTGCATACGGGAGATTGATTACGGACCAACATACCATTATTTTTCCGCAAACATTGTGTTGAAGATTGCATTTTATGTCTGGCCTGCATAATACATCCAGACATGCGCAATGACCGCATATGTCCAATGCCTTCTTGTATGAATTTATTGTTATCAGAAGACAACAATATCATGCCATATGCATATTTTGATGGTATGTGGCCACCCTCTGCAGCCATCTTTAAGTTCTCAAGACCGTTGTTATTTCCGTTTGGAAATTTGAAGTATTCACGTATACCTTCACTAAACAATGCTTCCAAATTTCAACTTTCCACACAATTTTTCAAAAATTTCAATGCATTTGCATTAGGATACCATTGCATATTTGGAAAATTGTCGAAAGAAACTTTTTGTAATACATACCTTTCGTTCGTTATTTGAAGAAATTCTTTTGAGCAACATTTTAAGTTGTGAAGATCAGGAATAGAAGAAGAGGCAATATTTGCGACGACTTCAACCCAAATTTCATTCGGGAGTGACCGAGGCAAAACTTCTGGCCCATTCGTGCCTTCATTGATTTTATTTCTTTCATTGATGTCATGACTTGTTTCAGGCAACATCTCATTTGTTATTCTTGAAGCCATGATAATGTGAAAGAGAATAATGTGAAGGAGAAACTAAAAATTTAGAAACTAAAAGAAGGGTGTTATATTGTTTTTATGACAGATATGAGAATGAGAATATGGGTTGAAGAAGGTACATACATATATATATATATATGTAGGACTCATTGAGTTTTTCATTGTGATGAATGAATTCCAACCAATACTATGCCAAATTGAACGGTCACCATTATTCAACCGCTATTAATTACTACATCCGTACCAAAATATATACGTTTTGACCATATCACACAAATTAAGAAATGTAAGTAATGTTGCCTTGAAAAGAAAAATTATGAGTTAGTTTATAAAATTATCCTTCATCAATGGTATGAGAAAGATAAATTGTATAATTGAAAGAAGAAAACGAAATAAATAGTTAAGGTTATATTAGGAAAAAGAACATTAAATGCTTCATTGGAAATGTAACGTGACATATATTTTGGTACAGAAGGAGTATTGATTAACAAGTTAATTCGAATACGATTAATCACATTGCTTGGAATTACTATAAGTCCCTACTTGACTATTTTTGTTAGTAATGCAGATGAGTGCATTTTGCTATGGCAAGAAACACAGTGCCATTTGGGTTTGACGTTATTTTATGTTTAATGCTTGTATAAAAAAATCTTACAATTAATTCACATTTGAAACTAGAGTTTGTGGTTTCACTCAACCAGAAAAAAGTAATCTATGATTCATACACTAAATTTAAAATGTGATTTGTTGATGAAAACGGAAATGACATACATCAATGTTAGATATAGATGATTGCCCACTAACTTACACCAATCATTCACCAAATAACAAACACAAACACAAATTATTATCAAATACAATTTGTCAAATTATTACATAAACATCAATAAATTTACTGAACATTAAATAAACTATAAAAAAACTTCAACTCGTAGTCCCACCTACAATCTTCACACAAACCAAGGTCATCGTCTTCATCATCCACTAACAACCATGCTCCTTGCTTCAATCTCCATCCAGAGCATGTTGTTTTTGATTTGCATACGGGAGATTGATTACGGACCAACATACCATTATTTTTCCGCAAACATTGTGTTGCAGATTGCATTTTATGTCTGGCCTGCATAATACATCCAGACATGCGCAATGACCGCATATGTCCAATGCCTTCTTGTATGAATTTATTGTTATCAGAAGACAACAATATCATGCCATATGCATATTTTGATGGTATGTGGCCACCCTCTGCAGCCATCTTTAAGTTCTCAAGACCGTTGTTATTTCCGTTTGGAAATTTGAAGTATTCACGTATACCTTCACTAAACAATGCTTCCAAATTTCAACTTTCCACACAATTTTTCAAAAATTTCAATGCATTTGCATTAGGATACCATTGCATATTTGGAAAATTGTCGAAAGAAACTTTTTGTAATACATACCTTTCGTTCGTTATTTGAAGAAAATCTTTTGAGCAACATTTTAAGTTGTGAAGATCAGGAATAGAAGAAGAGGCAATATTTGCGACGACTTCAACCCAAATTTTATTCAGGAGTGACCGAGGCAAAACTTCTGGCCCATTCGTGCCTTCATTGATTTTATTTCTTTCATTGATGTCATGACTTGTTTCAGGCAACATCTCATTTGTTATTCTTGAAGCCATGATAACGTGAAAGAGAAAAATGTGAAGTAGAAACTAAAAATTTAGAAACTAAAAGAAGGGTGTTATATTGTTTTTATGACAGATATGAGAATGAGAATATGGGTTGAAGAAGGTACATACATATATATATATATATATATATATATATATATATATATATGTAGGACTCATTGAGTTTTTCATTGTTAAGAGTTATGAATGAATTCCAACCAATACTATGCCAAATTGAACGGTCACCATTATTCAACCGCTATTAATTACTACATCCGTATCAAAATATATACGTTTTGACCATATCACACAAATTAAGAAATGTAAATAATGTTGCCTTGAAAAGAAAAATTATGAGTTAGTTTATAAAATTATCCTTCATCAATGGTATGAGAAAGATAAATTGTATAATTGAAAGAAGAAAAAGAAATAAATAGTTAAGGTTATATTAGGAAAAAGAACATTAAATGCTTCATTGGAAATGTAACGTGACATATATTTTGGTACAGAAGGAGTATTGATTAACAAGTTAATTCGAATACGATTAATCACATTGCTTGGAATTACTATAAGTCCCTACTTGACTATTTTTGTTAGTAATGCAGATGAGTGCATTTTGCTATGGCAAGAAACACAGTGCCATTTGGGTTTGACGTTATTTTATGTTTAATGCTTGTATAAAAAAATCTTACAATTAATTCACATTTGAAACTAGAGTTTGTGGTTTCACTCAACAAGAAAAAGTAATCTATGATTCATACACTAAATTTAAAATGCGATTTGCTGATGAAAACGGAAATGACATACATCAATGTTAGATATAGATGATTGCCCACTAACTTACACCAATCATTCACCAAATAACAAACACAAACACAAACTATTATCAAATACAATTTGTCAAATTATTACATAAACATCAATAAATTTACTGAACATTAAATAATTTATAAAAAAACTTCAACTCGTAGTCCCACCTACAATCTTCACACAAACCAAGGTCATCGTCTTCATCATCCACTAACAACCATGCTCCTTGCTTCAATCTCCATCCAGAGCATGTTGTTTTTGATTTGCATACGGGAGATTGATTACGGACCAACATACCATTATTTTTCCAGAAACATTGTGTTGCAGATTGCATTTTATGTTTGGCCTGCATAATACATCCAAACATGCGCAATGACCGCATATGTCCAATGCCTTCTTGTATGGTTTTATTATTATCGGAAGACAACAATATCATGCCATATGCATATTTTGATGGTATGTGGCCACCCTCTGCAGCCATCTTTATGTTCTCAAGACCGTTGCTATTTTCGTTTGGAAATTTGAAGTATTCACGTATACCTTCACTAAACAATGCTTCCAAATTTCCACTTTCCACACAATTTTTCAAAAATTTCAATGCATTTGCATTAGGATACCATTGCATATTTGGAAAATTGTCGAAAGAAAATTTTTGTAATACATACCTTTCGTTCGTTATTTGAAGAAATTCTTTTGAGCAACATTTTAAGTTGTGAAGATCAGGAATAGAAGAAGAGGCAATATTTGCGACGACTTCAACCCAAATTTCATTCGGGAGTGACCGAGGCAAAACTTCTGGCCCATTTGGGCCTTCATTGATTTTATTTCTTTCATTGATGTCATGACTTGTTTCAGGCAACATCTCATTTGTTATTCTTGAAGCCATGATAATGTGAAAGAGAATAATGTGAAGGAGAAACTAAAAATTTAGAAACTAAAAGAAGGGTGTTATATTGTTTTTATGACAGATATGAGAATGAGAATATGGGTTGAAGAAGGTACATGCATATATATACATATATATATATGTAGAACTCATTGAGTTTTTCATTCTGAAGAGTTATGAATGAATTCCAACCAATACTATGCCAAATTGAACAGTCACCATTATTCAACCGCTATTAATTACTACATCCAAACCAAAATATATACGTTTTGACCATATCACACAAATTAAGAAATGTAAATAATGTTGCCTTGAAAAGAAAAATTATGAGTTAGTTTATAAAATTATCCTTCATCAATGGTATGAGAAAGATAAATTGTATAATTGAAAGAAGAAAAAGAAATAAATAGTTAAGGTTATATTAGGAAAAAGAACATTAAATGCTTCAATGGAAATGTAACGTGACTTATATTTTGGTACAGAAGGAGTATTGATTAACAAGTTAATTCGAATATGATTAATCACATTGCTTGGAATTACTATAAGTCCCTACTTGACTATTTTCGTTAGTAATGCAGATGAGTGCATTTTGTTATGGCAAGAAACACAGTGCCATTTGGGTTTGACGTTATTTTATGTTTAATGCTTGTATAAAAAAATCTTACAATTAATTCACATTTGAAACTAGAGTTTGTGGTTTCACTCAACCAGAAAAAGTAATCTATGATTCATACACTAAATTTAAAATGCGATTTGTTGATGAAAACGGAAATGACATACATCATACTTTTCAAACTTGGGCACTTTGAAATTAGGCGGAATCTTGACATTCGACACTAAACACAGTTCATGAGCACTCTTCCCAAACAAGTATTTCCCACATAGAGTTTTGATGCCAAGCACTTTATCAAAGTGATCCTTGAAGTCATCCACATGATATGCCCTAACACTTTGAGCTTGTCCAACATTATAAACAGGTCCATTATCTTGCGGTGTAGTGTGAACCGCTGGAGCTGTAACAGTTAAAAATGGTGATGTGACAGGCACAGTAACTTGAGGAACTGTCAAAGTAGGAATCCGAATACCAGAAACATGGGGATGAAAGCTGTCATTGAAGTTATAAGTCTCTAACACAGTACTTGTCAAAGCCTGAGAAGGAAGAGGTGGCTGAGGTGCCTGGTTTTGTGCATTCAACAAAGTATCCATCATAGTAATCAACCCATCCACAGTTGACTAGAAATGAAAGATTCGTGTTTAGTTAGTTTTTAGCGTTTGACGGAAAGCGATAAAAATAAAATGCATGCAATGCAAGTTTCTACATCCACTTTGGGGTTACATTTTGCCTAATTACATTCTAAGGTATTTGGTGGAAATTTAAACATGAATGAATGCAACATTTGAATGCAATGCAAGAAATAAACTAAATTAAATTACAAGTCCGACGGAATTAATTAAAAAAAAAGAACTAAAGAAACTATACTAACTAACCTAACTATCTAAACTATTATTTTTAGGTTCTAATTCTTGGTCCGTCTTTTTAAGGCTTAGGTTTAATTTTAGGTCCCAAAGTCACAATCAAAGAGAACCAACAAAATACAATAATAATAATAATAATAATAATAATAATAATAATAAATTGCAAGAAAATTAAATGACATAAAATAATATGCATAATATAAATGACATGAAGTAAATAAAGAAGATAAATAAAATAAGCTAATAAATGCAAGATAAAACAAATAAAACTAACATGAAGATAAATAAATAAATAAAGCAGAGGGGGTGTGAAAGTAATAAAGGGAATGCAGAAATGAAATAAAAAAAAATAAAAAAAACGAAACAGTAAGCAAAAACAAACAGAGGCCCAAACAAAACCCAGCCCAACGCACTGAACCGGACCGGTTCGATGGGTTCAACCCCAAGGTTGAACCGAACCAGTCAATGGATCTAGTGTGGCTCGCGTGCGTGAGCTCGCAACAAACAAGCATCATCGCCGTCTGATCAAATCATGATCATATCAGACGGCTTTGATCTAAAAACAATGAACGTTCCAGATCTGAAGAGTTGATCAAACAGACAGAAATTAAAGTTGAAAAAAAAAGCGTATAATATAGTCCATCGTCTCAATTCGGACGAGTCACAGACCAAGTGACTCAGTCCGACTCGTCCGCCATGGATGAGAGCTTGGAAGCTTCAAAAATTAACCAAAAATTACGTATGAATACTCTATCTTGTTCGTTTTCTCACATAGATACCAAATCTGAGGTTGGTTTTCAAAATATATCTTTAGATTTTCAAAAACGAACAAGAGAAGTTTAGATCTAAGATTTTGAAAACGTATTGTGCGCAGAATTGGTGGAAACTGATACATACATCAGTTTCCTTACATGTTTGCGAGTTCACTAAGCCAAACGAATAACAAAAACAACGCTGTAAATCGTTCGGAATCGTCACCTTTAGGTTATGGTGAAAACGAGTTCGGTTATGGTATATGAACGCGTTTTGCTTGCGATTTGAAGTTGATACTTATGTTCTGAGTTGGTTTGAAGCTTATGAATCAGAGAGGTTGAGATTTGGGAGATTTGGTGAAGGATTTGGCTTGATGAATGAAGAAGAAATGGTACGGTTTTGTTTTTTTCTTTACTGGAAGATGAAGAAAACAATAGTATTCTTCATTTCTGCATTTTTTATATTTTTTTGGATATTTTGGTTGTGTGAGATGAGGAGAGAATAAGAGAGTAATTTCTGATTGTTGAATGAATGGATTTTTTGGGAATTGTGTAAATGAATGTGTGTGTCTAGGTATGAGTGTGATGTGATGTTTCTTTTATAGAGGGAAAATTAGGGTTAGTGGTAGGAATGTAATAATGATAAAAGGTGAGATAATTGGGTAAAAATGATAGAAAAGGGTAATTTGATTAAAAAGAAAAAGTAAAAAAAGAATAATGATGATAAAAGGGTGAGGTGGAACAATTTGATTGGTTAAGGTAGAAAATGGTTTTTTTGATTTTTTTAGGAAAAAGATAAAGGGATAAGAATGAGATGAAATGGTGAGTCATAGATATAGAGCAACTTGTGCTCTACTCTTTTCTCCTCTTGGCATATTTTTAAAATAAAATATAAATGGTAATAAAATAAAATAAAATGTGTAAAAGTAAATTTTCCATATTTTTGAAATATACGGAAATGAAATATAAAAAGAACGTAAAATAGAAAACGCTAATTTTTCATATTTTTAAACTTTTTCGCTATTTAAAAGAAAATTAACATCATGAGCTGAAAAAAAACTATTTTTTTGACATTTTTAGAATAGAGCGTAAAATAAAACCAAAAACTATTTTTTTATATTATTTTGACTTTTTTCGAGAATATGAGAAAAATAAGAAAATATGCAAAGAAAATGAAATTAAAACATGTATAATAAAGGAAGTAAATATTTTTTTATAAATGTAATGCGAATTGGATTTGTTGGTCCAAAATTGGGGTACAACAGCTGCCCCTATTTAAGTTTCTTCAACAGGAGAGATGAAAAGTGTAATTTTCTGTCTATACGGGGTTGAAGAGACTTAAATATAAGACGTGCACCATTTTTGGACCTAAAAATCCTCTAGCAATGCTCATTATGCAGATGTATGCAAAATGCTGACTTTCCTTTTTTAATTTTGTATGAATGTTATAGAGGGCAGATAAAGAAAGAGACAGTTGAGACTCCACAGGGGAAGATCAGAACATGGCCCGATTGGGAAAACAACAAGATATACCCTGAGTTCAATTGAGGATGAACTCTACTAGGGAACTTAGTCAAACACTGGGAAAAAGTGTTATTGATTATCATCTGACCGACAGCAAGAATGTTGTATACTGACACACAACATTTTCAAAATATCAACTATCGACTGACCGACAGCAAAAATGGCGTATACCGACATACAACCATTTATATATTAGCAACTATCGACTGACCGACAGCAGGAATATTGTACACTGACATACAACATTTGAAAATCAAAACTATCGACTGACCGACAGCAAGAATGTTATGCACTGACACACAACATTAAAATACATTTACTATTGACTGACCAATAGTAAAGAATGTTGGCATTGACACTCAACATTTATAAGATCAACTATCGACTGACCGACAGTAAGATCGTTGGCACTGACACTCAACATTTATAAGATAAACTATCGAATGACCGATAGTAAGAATGTTGGCACTGACACTCAACATTTATAAGATCAACTATCGACTGACCGACAGTAAGAATGTTGGCACTGACACTCAACATTTATAAGATAAACTATCGACTGACCGATAGTAAGAATGTTGGCACTGACACTCAACATTTATAAGATCAACTATCGACTGATCGAGAGGAAGGATGTTATGCACTGACACACAACATTTAAATCAACAGACTATCGACTGACCGAAAGCTGGAATGTTGTACACTGACATATAATATTTGAAAATCAACAGACTATCGACTGACCGACAACTGGAATGTTGTACACTGACATACAACATTTGAAAATCAATAAACTTATCGACTGACCGATAAGAAGGATGTTATGCACTGACACACAACATTTAAATCAACAGACTATCGACTGACCGATAGCTAGAGTGTTGTACACTAACATACAACATTTTGGTTATCAAAAGACTTATCGACTGACCGATAAGAAGGATGTTATGCACTGACACATAATACTTATATGATCAACTATCGACTGACCTACAGCTGGAATGTTGGCACTGACACTCAACATTTAAATCAACAGACTATCGACTGACCGACAGCTGGAATGTTGTACACTGGCATACAACACTTTGATATCAATAAACTATCGACTGACCGATAGGAAAGATGTTATGCACTGACACACAACACTTATATCAACAGACTATCGACTGACCGACAGCTGGAATGTTGTACACTAACATACAACACTTTGATATCAATAAACTATCGACTGACCGATAGGAAAGATGTTATGCACTGACACACAACACTTATATCAACAGACTATCGACTGACCGACAGCTGGAATGGCGTACACTGACATACGACCATTTGAAAATCAACTATCATCCGATTGACAGTGATGTGAAAAAGGTAATATCAACCACTTGGGGAGAAAACAACTTTACAGAGTACTTCAGGAAGTAAAACAGGTAGGTTGAACTGTATGAGACTTGTATGTCTTTTGTGTAAAGAGAAAAGATTTGTATGAACTTTTGTATTTATATCTATAAAAAGAAAAGACTTGTGTAATCTTTTGTGGTATGTATCTTGATATGATTCACTAGGGATGAAACCACTTGAGGAAATGTAAAGTGTATCTGGTAAAATACAAGCTTCTTGTGTGGATAGCTAGTCACTTGTTGTTTTGAATGATGTCCAATCCGGGGACAAACCGGAGGGGAACTGTAAAGCAAGACTCTGTATCCAATTGAAGAATAAATTCAACTTGGAATTTCCTTTTGTTGTAGGAAAAACTGAAACAACCATCTTCCACAAGAGAGGAGTCTAGTGGGGAATTTTTTTGAAACAAGAGATGTACACTTATCTGCCTAAGCTAACACTCTAATTGCAAAGAACAACATGTCCATCCCGACTCTATTTTGTAGACACATACAAGACAAAAGAGACAAAAATTTGTATGTGATGTAACAATGTATGAATGATGTAAATGTTTATGGCACATGTAAATGTCATGTTTGAATGTATGTATGTATGTATGTATGTATGTATGTATGTATGTATATTGTGAATATTTGCTGACAAAACAGACAGAACGAACGAAACTGGAAGCAAGCCAACACCGTATTGTAACTCAAAGTATTTCAACAAGGTGTATATGTTGTTGTAGATGAAGCAAGAGAACTCCTTGGGGAAGGAACAATTTCTCTGGGGAAAAGACCGTTTAAATCGAACGATCTGTATTGGAACTTGATGGTATTCAAAACAAAATTGTCAACCTTCATTGGGGATGTACCCTTTTCTTGGAATATCTTGAGAAAATGGGGACTACTTGCCCCTTGCTTTTGACTCTTTGCTTCAGTCTGATAAGACTTTGAAAATAATTGCTCGGAGAGCGTGACTGATTGACCTTGTTCATTAAACAATGTATCTATTGACTACAGCAGCATGCACTGAGAGTAGAAACTCTTTTCTGTTCATGATAATAACGATCACAATCTTGTCATTATTTTCACAACATGTAATCATTCAAGAAGATGTGATCTTGGCATAGTATGCCTCAAGCGTTGAAACCTTGAAGGGTATGCCCCTGACCAACTGATGTGTGTAGTGTAACCAAATCTTGAACATTTTCAACCTTGATAAGCAGGATATTCAACTTGTTTGCCCCTGATTGGCAGAATCCAGATGTAACTTGCCCTTGGTTAGGAGCGTCTCAAATCAGTTTTTCCCTTGATCAGACCATAGGTCAAATTTCTTTGATGTCAAACATTGGTTTGTAAGTAAAATTATTTCTTTTTGAAAAGTATTTTTGATATAATGCACATGTAAGTTTTGAAATTGAATATATATATTTTTTGAATGGAAACATATATGATGTGTACAAAAGATAATTTGTGATTACTCAACAAACAGGAGGAGTCAGTTTAACATCAAACTTGCTGAATATGCTTTCATAGTGAACCGAGCTTCAATTAGGTGTTTTGAAGATCTAGCTAAAATTCATGTAGGTAAATCAAGCCAAAAACAATGTAAATTTGTGTTATCAAATTCCCACATATTTGAAACTTTGTTTGTCCTTAGGCATAAAAAGTAACTTTTTTTAGCACAAGTTTGAAACAAGACATGACAACTCTAATCATACGTGGTTGCCGGCTAGGTATGAAAATCAAGTAATTGACATCAAAACCACACATTGCAGTCGAAGACTCCTACCATATGAAAGCAAATCTGAAGTATTTTCTTGTGACTCTAACTTTTGTTTAAGTTTTATCCACCATTTTTCATTCAAGTGCAATCACATTAAGCCCGTTATCTTGAACACGCTCATGGTAGAAAATCTGTTAGTGATTATGACCATGTATCGAGGGATGCTGATAACAAAAGTTTGGTAAACCCCCTTTTTTCTCTTCCAAAAGCGGTTGTGGGGAATCAGATCGTAACCCGCCCTACCAAGTTCAGAATCAGACTCCTCTAAACCAACCACTAATGGGTGTATTTACAATGGTTTTTCTTTGTATATTCAGCAACTGTTGGATTAGACAACCGAGTGAGAGTCATCTAACTTAATAAGTGTATTTCCATTTTTGAAATCAACCAAAGTATACAAACTTTCATTTTTGGACCATTCACTTATGTTCATCGATTTTCCACTTAGTTTGTGTTCAAGATGGTGCCGACTGCTAAGATAAACTACTAAGAGTTACTTTGAAACTTAAATTCAAGACTTTGTCAAAATTAGTGCTCAAATTAATCTTGCATACTTCTGAGAGTCTAAGGTGTTAAGACAGTACCGATTTTATTGAATCATTACTGAACCTTCATAATGCAGCCTAAAGTGCAAAAGCAACCTTCATACTCTTAAAGTGTCATATCAAGTGTCAAACCAAAATTGTTTATTTTTCTTCTTAAAAAGATATATTTCGAGAAACTGGAAAAATCAGATAACAGTGAAAACATATGCAAGTGTGGCTCAACTTAGCATGAACTCTTTTTTTGTTTTTTTTTTGTATGAAAAAGTGAAAGGGAGTGAAACAATGCCTTACATTATCAGCAAGGTTTTTTCACCAGTGAAAGCATATATCAGCAAAATTCAGTTATAATTTCGTCATCCTCACTCCAAGTTTGTAAATGATGAAACAAGAAAAAGAATGAACACAAATGGATGGATTTAAAAAACATGCGTGTTTATTATATTAAAAGTACTTGATGAAAGACCTAATTTTAAAAACAAACGAATGCTTGATAGGAAAAAGATAAAAGTCTAGTGATTATAGGGATAAGTTCCTAGCATCACTGATTTCAACATTAACTCAGTGCAATCAAATCAATCCATGTGTCACAAAACTGGATGAACCCTCTTCAAAATAATCTTCAATCACAACATTAGTTTTTGGTGGGGTAAATTGAACCAATTCAGCATTGTAGAAGGTATCTCTGATGGATTTGATCACATCACCTGGCTTAACAGTTCTTGCAAATGCAGAGAAGCCCATATTTTCAAAATACTTGTTTTTTGGCAGAGCCGCAACATGCCCCCAACCTGTAGGCAACCTATTCTATATCACTTTTTTCGCATCCTTCAAGGAAGACATGGGTGCTTCCCCCTTTTTGGTGCTCTTGTCATGAGATGATGTTTCATAATTTGGTAATGAATTGGCTTTCACATTTGGATTGGCATTTTTGAATTTCAAGACACCGGTCTTCATCAATCTTTTAATCTCATTCCTCAAACCATAGCAATGTTCAACATCATGGCCTGGTGATCCCGAGTGGTAGGTGCAAGAAAGATCAGACCTATACCATGAAGGTAATTTGTCAGGTACTGACAAAGGTGGTTTAAGCTGAACATACTTCATTTTAATCAAAGCTGGTAGCAAATCTGCATACAACATAGGAATCAGATCATACTGAGGTGCCCTCTTCTGAGCAGCACGAGTTACATCAGCAACACGATGTTGTTGTGGCTGGTTCCTCTTTGGCCTCCCATGAGGCGCTATACTTATTTTTTGTTCTTTCTTCATATCACAGTTCAACCCAAGCTTACTTGTATCTTTGGACAAAGCAGTCTTTCTTTTCAAACGTCCTTCTCGGAGGCCTTCCTCAATGCACATACCTATGTCTACCATGTCGGCAAAATCACGAGGTGTACAAACAACCATTTTGTCAAAGTAGAAAGCATCAAGAGTTTGCAAGAAGATTTTGATCATTTCTTTTTCTTCTAGAGGTGGGCTAATCTGAATTGCAACCCCCTTCCATCTCTGAGCATACTCCTCGAATGTTTCCTTGTCTTTCTGAGCCATGGCTCGAAGCTGATCTCTATTTGGTGCCATATCAACATTATACTTGTACTGGCGAACGAAAGCCGCACCTAAGTCATCGAACGTTTTAATATTGGTACTATCCAAACCCATGTACCATTTCAAAGCAGCACCAGTCAGGCTATCTTGGAATAAATGAATTAGCAGTTGATCATCTTTTGTTAGAGCATACATTTTTCTAGCATACATCGCAAGATGCAATTGAGGATAAGAATTCCCATTAAACTTTTCAAACTTGGGCACTTTGAAATTAGGCGGAATCTTGACATTCGACACTAAACACAGTTCATGAGCACTCTTCCCAAACAAGTCTTTCCCACATAGAGTTTTGATGCCAAGCACTTTATCAAAGTGATCCTTGAAGTCATCCACATGATATGCCCTAACACTTTAAGCTTGTCCAACATTATAAACAGGTCCATTATCTTGCGGTGTAGTGTGAACCGCAGGAGCTGTAACAGTTAAAAATGGTGATGTGACAGGCACAGTAACTTGAGGAACTGTCAAAGTAGGAATCCGAATACCAGAAACATGGGGATGAAAGTTGTCATTGAAGTTATAAGTCTCTAACACAGTACTTGTCAAAGCCTGAGAAGGAAGAGGTGGCTGAGGTGCCTGGTTTTGTGCATTCAACAAAGTATCCATCATAGTAATCAACCCATCCACAGTTGACTGGAGTGTAGCAACTTCTTCACGGAGACGATGGTTCTCTTGTTCAATTGTTTCCATTCTTTTCACTCTATTAACATGAGCGTTGCACTTCCAAGTTGACTTCAACAAGAACGTCGAACCACTGAGAGACAGACGTGAAGTTTAGATTTTTGGGGAAGACCATGAATGCAAAAAAAAAAAAATGATGCATGATAAAGAAAGTTTTGTTTTTCTTTGATTTTCAAAGGACTTTAGGATATCAATCATAAAAGACCTTATTTATTGTTTGTGTATGATCAAAAGAATTTTTTTTCTTTTCAAAACAATCTTCCTCTTTTTTTTCAAGGTCCATCATGATTGTGAAGTTTGTAAAGAGATTCCTCTAAGTCCTATGAAAATCAATTGAAAGAGTTTTTTTTCATGGATGAATGAATGAAATGTAATGATGCAACAAGCACAAACATAAGCAAACATGGTTGGTTTGGATATAACAATGTTGGAGTCAAAGGTGAACCACCCACAAGGTATGAACTAATGTTTATTTCCATTTTGTAACACGGGTTCTACGGAATTCTCAAAGTCTACAACTTTCCTTCTTGAATACCAATGTCCGCGAATACACTCACGGCCGATATGAAATATCCAAGGGAAAGTCTCATTTGAGCGTGGTATCGCGGAGTCAACTATTCCAAGATCTCACTCCTGGCTTTAGCTATCGCACCACATCCCTAAAAAGGCCAAGTTTGGGTTAAAGGTAACTAAGTCCACAATATTAACAGATACATATCATGGAACATACTACGCGAATCATCACGTCGAAATGAATACCACAACATAATCCTATATTGTGCGTGGTTTATCATGTGGGTAAGTGCAGAGTTTTAACTTCCGCCCGATCACAATGATCCTACCACTCCTATCTTATGGTTCACTTAAGCTCGGGTTAAGTTTATCTCAACTCATACCCCCCATAACATGTAAAGTAAACAAGTAGGCAATTAGGAAAGCAATAAACTAGGTGGGCTTAACCCTCTTAAGGAGAACTCCCAGTGAAGTCGCCATTTTTCTGTTGCGGGGAATTTGGGATTTCCACCACTACATTGATCTTTCATTTCCAAAGAGGGGAAAGTATCAAAAACCGTTTAAAAAGAAATTCTAAGTTCGGGGGTTGATTACACCTAGGGAAGGTTTTAGCATCCTAAGCGCCTATAGTATCCTATAGTAACCTCTAGTTTATTGTTTTTTTACTTATTTTTAATGTGAAGAAATGGGAGAGAAATAGTAAGAATTAGGAGGGAGAAATAGTATAGAGAGAGTTTTGTATGTGCAAGTGGAGATTGGATTGAGAAGAGAAGGTTAAAGCAAAATTTAAAGTGTTTTGAAAAAGTAAACTTAAATCTAATCGTGCGACTAATTTTGGTTTATTGGACTAAAGAAGTTTTATTTGAGAGAGAGAAGATGTTTGTTTGTTTTCTATTATTTTTCTAAGGAAATTACTACTCGTACCCCTTTGGAAATGAAAGATTCGCGTTTAGTTAGTTTTTAGCGTTTGACGGAAAGCGATAAAAATAAAATGCATGCAATGCAAGTTTCTACATCCACTTTGGGGTTATATTTTGCCTAATTACATTCTAAGGTATTTTGTGGAAATTTAAACATGAATGAATGCAACATTTGAATGCAATGCAAGAAATAAACTAAATTAAATTACAAGTCCAACGGAATTAATTAAAAAAAAAGAACTAAAGAAACTATACTAACTAACCTAACTATCTAAACTATTATTTTTAGGTTCTAATTCTTGGTCCGTCTCTTTAAGGCTTAGGTTTAATTTTAGGTCCCAAAGTCACAATCAAAGAGAACCAACAAAATACAATAATAATAATAATAATAATAATAATAAATTGCAAGAAAATTAAATGACATAAAATAATATGCATAATATAAATGACATGAAGTAAATAAAGAAGATAAATAAAATAAGCTAATAAATGCAAGATAAAACAAATAAAACTAACATGAAGATAAATAAATAAATAAAGCAGAGGGGGTTTGAAAGTAATAAAGGGAATGCAGAAATGAAATAAAAAAAAATAAAAAAAACGAAACAGTAAGCAAAAACAAACAGAGGCCCAAACAGAACCCAGCCCAACGCACTGAACCGGACCGGTTCGATGGGTTCAACCCCAAGGTTGAACCGAACCAGTCAATGGATCCAGTGTGGCTCGCGTGCGTGAGCTCGCAACAAACAAGCATCATCGTCGTCTGATCAAATCATGATCATATCAGACGGCTCTGATCTAAAAACAATGAACGTTCCAGATCTGAAGAGTTGATCAAACAGACAGAAATTAAAGTTGAAAAAAAAAGCGTATAATATTGTCCATCGTCTCAATTCGGACGAGTCACAGACCGAGTGACTCAGTCCGACTCGTCCGCCATGGATGAGAGCTTGGAAGATTCAAAAATTAACCAAAAATTACGTATGAATACTCTATCTTGTTCGTTTTCTCACATAGATACCAAATCCGAGGTTGGTTTTCAAAATATATCTTTAGATTTTCAAAAACGAACAAGAGAAGTTTAGATCTAAGATTTTGAAAACGTATTGTGCGAAAAATTGGTGGAAACTGATACATACATCAGTTTCCTTACATGTTTGCGAGTTCACTGAGCCAAAACAATAACAAAAACAACACTGTAAATTGTTCGGAATCGTCACCTTTAGGTTATGGTGAAAATGAGTTCGGTTATGGTATATGAACGCGTTTTGCTTGCGATTTGAAGTTGATACTTATGTTTTGAGTTGGTTTGAAGCTTATGAATCAGAGAGGTTGAGATTTGGGAGATTTGATGAAGGATTTGGCTTGATGAATGAAGAAGAAATGGTACGGTTTTGTTTTTTTCTTTACTGGAAGATGAAGAAAACAATAGTATTCTTCATTTCTGTATTTTTTATATTTTTTTGGATATTTTGGTTGTGTGAGATGAGGAGAGAATAAGAGAGTAATTTCTGATTGTTGAATGAATGGATTTTTTGGGAATTGTGTAAATGAATGTGTGTGTCTAGGTATGAGTGTGATGTGAGGTTTCTTTTATAGAGGGAAAATTAGGGTTAGTGGTAGGAATGTAATAATGATAAAAGGTGAGATAATTGGGTAAAAATGATAGAAAAGGGTAATTTGATTAAAAAGAAAAAGTAAAAAAAGAATAATGATGATAAAAGGGTGAGGTGGAACAATTTGATTGGTTAAGGTAGAAAATGGTTTTTTTGATTTTTTTAGGAAAAAGATAAAGGGATAAGAATGAGATGAAATGGTGAGTCATAGAGATAGATCAACTTGTGCTCTACTCTTTTCTCCTCTTGGCATATTTTTAAAATAAAATATAAATGGTAATAAAATAAAATAAAATGTGTAAAAGTAAATTTTCCATATTTTTGAAATATACGGAAATGAAATATAAAAAGAACGTAAAATAGAAAACGCTAATTTTTCATATTTTTAAACTTTTTCGCTATTTAAAAGAAAATTAACATCATGAGCTGAAAAAAAACTATATTTTTAACATTTTTACAATAGAGCGTAAAATAAAACCAAAAACTATTTTTTTATATTATTTTGACTTTTTTCGAGAATATGAGAAAACTAAGAAAATATGCAAAGAAAATGAAATTAAAACATGTATAATAAAGGAAGTAAATATTTTTTTATAAATGTAATGCGAATTGGATTTGTTGGTCCAAAATTGGGGTAAAACACTCTGCAGCCATCTTTAAGTTCTCAAGACCGTTGCTATTTCCGTTTGGAAATTTGAAGTATTCACGTATACCTTCACTAAACAATGCTTCCAAATTTCCACTTTCCACACAATTTTTCAAAAATTTCAATGCATTTGCATTTGGATACCATTGCATATTTGGAAAATTGTCGAAAGAAACTTTTTGTAATACATACCTTTCGTTCGTTATTTGTAGAAAATCATTTGAGCAACATTTTAAGTTGTGAAGATCAGGAATAGAAGAAGAGGCAATATTTGCGACGACTTCAACCCAAATTTCATTCGGGAGTAACCGAGGCAAAACTTCTGGCCCATTCGTGCCTTCATTGATTTTATTTCTTTCATTGATGTCATGACTTGTTTCAGGCAACATCTCATTTGTTATTCTTGAAGCCATGATAATGTGAAAGAGAATAATGTGAAGGAGAAACTAAAAATGTAGAAACTAAAAATGTAGAAACTAAAAGAAGGGTGTTATATTGTTTTTATGACAGATATGAGAATGAGAATATGGGTTGAAGAAGGTACATACATATATATACATATATATATATGTAGGACTCATTGAGTTTTTCATAGTGAAGAGTTATGAATGAATTCCAACAAATACTATGCCAAATTGAACGGTCACCATTATTCAACCGCTATTAATTACTACATCCGTACCAAAATATATACGTTTTGACCATATCACACAAATTAAGAAATGTAAGTAATGTTGCCTTGAAAAGAAAAATTATGAGTTAGTTTATAAAATTATCCTTCATCAATGGTATGAGAAAGATAAATTGTATAATTGAAAGAAGAAAAAGAAATAAATAGTTAAGGTTATATTAGGAAAAAGAACATTAAATGCTTCATTGGAAATGTAACGTGACATATATTTTGGTACAGAAGGAGTATTGATTAACAAGTTAATTCGAATATGATTAATCACATTGCTTGGAATTACTATAAGTCCCTACTTGACTATTTTTGTTAGTAATGCAGATGAGTGCATTTTGCTATGGCAAGAAACACAGTGCCATTTGGGTTTGACGTTATTTTATGTTTAATGCTTGTATAAAAAAATCTTACAATTAATTCACATTTGAAACTAGAGTTTGTGGTTTCACTCAACAAGAAAAAGTAATCTATGATTCATACACTAAATTTAAAATGCGATTTGTTGATGAAAACGGAAATGACATACATCAATGTTAGATATAGATGATTGCCCACTAACTTAAACCAATCATTCACCGAATAACAAACACAAACACAAACTATTATCAGATACAATTTGTCAAATTATTACATAAACATCAATAAATTTACTGCACATTAAATAAACTATAAAAAAACTTCAACTCCTAGTCTTACCTACAATCTTCACACAAACCAAGGTCATCGTCTTCATCATCCACTAACAACCATGCTCCTTGCTTCAATCTCCATCCAAAGCATGTTGTTTTTGATTTGCATACGGGAGATTGATTACGGACCAACATACCATTATTTTTCCACAAACATTGTGTTGCAGATTTCATTTTATGTCTGGCCTGCATAATACATCCAGACATGCGCAGTGACCGCATATGTCCAATGCCTTCTTGTATGAATTTATTGTTATCAGAAGACAACAATATCATGCCATATGCATATTTTGATGGTATGTGGCCACCCTCTGCAGCCATCTTTAAGTTCTCAAGACCGTTGCTATTTCCGTTTGGAAATTTGAAGTATTCACGTATACCTTCACTAAACAATGCTTCCAAATTTCCACTTTCCACACAATTTTTCAAAAATTTCAATGCATTTGCATTAGGATACCATTGCATATTTGGAAAATTTTCGAAAGAAACTTTTTGTAATACATACCTTTCGTTCGTTTTTTGAAGAAAATATTTTGAGCAACATTTTAAGTTGTGAAGATCAAGAATAGAAGAAGAGGCAATATTTGCGACGACTTCAACCCAAATTTCATTCGGGAGTGACCGAGGCAAAACTTCTGGCCCATTCGTGCCTTCATTGATTTTATTTCTTTCATTGATGTCATGACTTGTTTCAGGCAACATCTCATTTGTTATTCTTGAAGCCATGATAATGTGAAAGAGAATAATGTGAAGGAGTAACTAAAAATTTAGAAACTAAAAATTTAGAAACTAAAAGAAGGGTGTTATATTGTTTTTATGACAGATATGAGAATGAGAATATGAGTTGAAGAAGGTACATACATATATATACATTTATATATATGTAGGACTCATTGAGTTTTTCATTGTGAAGAGTTATGAATGAATTCCAACCAATACTATGCCAAATTGAACGGTCACCATTATTCAACCGCTATTAATTACTACATCCGTACCAAAATATATACGTTTTGACCATATCACACAAATTAAGAAATGTAAGTAATGTTGCCTTGAAAAGAAAAATTATGAGTTAGTTTATAAAATTATCCTTCATCAATGGTATGAGAAACATAAATTGTATAATTGAAAGAAGAAAAATAAATAAATAGTTAAGGTTATATTAGGAAAAAGAACATTAAATGCTTCATTGTAAATGTAACGTAACATATATTTTGGTACAGAAAGAGTATTGATTAACAAGTTAATTCGAATATGATTAATCACATTGCTTGGAATTACTATAAGTCCCTACTTGACTATTTTTGTTAGTAATGCAGATGAGTGCATTTTGCTTTGGCAAGAAACACAGTGCCATTTGGGTTTGACGTTATTTTATGTTTAATGCTTGTATAAAAAAATTTTACAATTAATTCACATTTGAAACTAGAGTTTGTGGTTTCACTCAACAAGAAAAAGTAATCTATGATTCATACACTAAATTTAAAATGCGATTTGCTGATGAAAACGGAAATGATATACATCAATGTTAGATATAGATGATTGCCCACTAACTTACACCAATCATTCACCGAATAACAAACACAAACACAAACTATTATCAAATACAATTTGTCAAATTATTACATAAACATCAATAAATTTACTGAACATTAAATAAACTATAAAAAAACTTCAACTCGTAGTCCCACTTACAATCTTCACACAAACCAAGGTCATCGTCTTCATCATCCACTAACAACCATGCTCCTTGCTTCAATCCCCATCCAGAGCATGTTGTTTTTGATTTGCATACGGGAGATTGATTACGGACCAACATACCATTATTTTGCCATAAACATTGTGTTGCAGATTGCATTTTATGTCTGGCCTGCATAATACATCCAAACATGCGCAATGACCGCATATGTCCAATGCCTTCTTGTATGAATTTATTGTTATCGGAAGACAACAATATCATGCCATATGCATATTTTGATGGTATGTGGCCACCCTCTGCAGCCATCTTTAAGTTCTCAAGACCGTTGCTATTTCCGTTTGGAAATTTGAAGTATTCACGTATACCTTCACTAAACAATGCTTCCAAATTTCCACTTTCCACACAATTTTTTCAAAAATTTCAATGCATTTGCATTAGGATACCATTGCATATTTGGAAAATTGTCGAAAGAAACTTTTTGTAATACATACCTTTCATTCGTTATTTGAAGAAAATCTTTTGAGCAACATTTTAAGTTGTGAAGATCAGGAATAGAAGAAGAGACAATATTTGCGACAACTTCAACCCAAATTTCATTCGGGAGTGACCGAGGCAAAACTTCTGGCCCATTCGTGCCTTCATTGATTTTATTTCTTTCATTGATGTCATGACTTGTTTCAGGCAACATCTCATTTGTTATTCTTGAAGCCATGATAATGTAAAAGAGAATAATGTGAAGGAGAAACTAAAAATTTAGAAACTAAAAGAAGGGTGTTATATTGTTTTTATGACAGATATGAGAATGAGAATATGGGTTGAAGAAGGTACATACATATATATATATATATATATGTAGGACTCATTGAGCTTTTCATTGTGAAGAGTTATGAATGAATTCCAACCAATACTATGCCAAATTGAACGGTCACTATTATTCAACCGCTATTAATTACTACATCCGTACCAAAATATATACGTTTTGACCATATCACACAAATTAAGAAATGTAAGTAATGTTGCCTTGAAAAGAAAAATTATGAGTTAGTTTATAAAATTATCCTTCATCAATGGTATGAGAAACATAAATTGTATAATTGAAAGAAGAAAAATAAATAAATAGTTAAGGTTATATTAGGAAAAAGAACATTAAATGCTTCATTGGAAATGTAACGTGACATATATTTTGGTACAGAAGGAGTATCGATTAACAAGTTAATTCGAATATGTTTAATCACATTGCTTTGAATTACTATAAGTCCCTACTTGACTATTTTTGTTAGTAATGCAGATGAGTGCATTTTGCTTTGGCAAGAAACACAGTGCCATTTGGGTTTGACGTTATTTTATGTTTAATGCTTGTATAAAAAAATCTTACAATTAATTCACATTTGAAACTAGAGTTTGTGGTTTCACTCAACCAGAAAAAGTAATCTATGATTCATACACTAAATTTAAAATGCGATTTGTTGATGAAAACGAAAATGACATACATCAATGTTAGATATAGATGATTGCCCACTAACTTACACCAATCATTCACCGAATAACAAACACAAACACAAACTATTATCAAATACAATTTGTCAAATTATTACATAAACATCAATAAATTTACTGAACATTAAATAAACTATAAAAAAACTTCAACTCGTAGTCCCACCTACAATCTTCACCAAAACCAAGGTCATCGTCTTCATCATCCACTAACAACCATGCTCCTTGCTTCAATCCCCATCCAGAGCATGTTGTTTTTGATTTGCATACGGGAGATTGATTACGGACCAACATACCATTATTTTGCCATAAACATTGTGTTGCAGATTGCATTTTATGTCTGGCCTGCATAATACATCCAAACATGCGCAATGACCGCATATGTCCAATGCCTTCTTGTATGGATTTATTGTTATCGGAAGACAACAATATCATGCCATATGCATATTTTGATGGTATGTGGCCACCCTCTGCAGCCATCTTTAAGTTCTCAAGACCGTTGCTATTTCCGTTTGGAAATTTGAAGTATTCACGTATACCTTCACTAAACAATGCTTCCAAATTTCCACTTTCCACACAATTTTTTCAAAAATTTCAATGCATTTGCATTAGGATACCATTGCATATTTGGAAAATTGTCGAAAGAAACTTTTTGTAATACATACCTTTCATTCGTTATTTGAAGAAAATCTTTTGAGCAACATTTTAAGTTGTGAAGATCAGGAATAGAAGAAGAGACAATATTTGCGACGACTTCAACCCAAATTTCATTCGGGAGTGACCGAGGCAAAACTTCTGGCCCATTCGTGCCTTCATTGATTTTATTTCTTTCATTGATGTCATGACTTGTTTCAGGCAACTTCTCATTTGTTATTCTTGAAGCCATGATAATGTAAAAGAGAATAATGTGAAGGAGAAACTAAAAGAAGGGTGTTATATTGTTTTTATGACAGATATGAGAATGAGAATATGGGTTGAAGAAGGTACATACATATATATATATGTATGTAGGACTCATTGAGCTTTTCATTGTGAAAAGTTATGAATGAATTCCAACCAATACTATGCCAAATTGAACGGTCACCATTATTCAACCGCTATGAATTACTACATCCGTACCAAAATATATATGTTTTGACCATATCACACAAATTAAGAAATGTAAGTAATGTTGCCTTGAAAAGAAAAATTATGAGTTAGTTTATAAAATTATCCTTCATCAATGGTATGAGAAAGATAAATTGTATAATTGAAAGAAGAAAAAGAAATAAATAGTTAAGGTTATATTAGGAAAAAGAACATTAAATGCTTCATTGGAAATGTAACGTGACATATATTTTGGTACAGAAGGAGTATTGATTAACAAGTTAATTCGAATATGATTAATCACATTGCTTGGAATTACTATAAGTCCCTACTTGACTATTTTTGTTAGTAATGCAGATGAGTGCATTTTGCTTTGGCAAGAAACACAGTGCCATTTGGGTTTGACGTTATTTTATGTTTAATGCTTGTATAAAAAAATCTTACAATTAATTCACATTTGAAACTAGAGTTTGTGGTTTCACTCAACAAGAAAAAGTAATCTATGATTCATACACTAAATTTAAAATGCGATTTGCTGATGAAAACGGAAATGATATACATCAATGTTAGATATAGATGATTGCCCACTAACTTACACCAATCATTCACCGAATAACAAACACAAACACAAACTATTATCAAATACAATTTGTCAAATTATTACATAAACATCAATAAATTTACTGAACATTAAATAAACTATAAAAAAACTTCAACTCGTAGTCCCACCTACAATCTTCACACAAACCAAGGTCATCGTCTTCATCATCCACTAACAACCATGCTCCTTGCTTCAATCTCCATCCAGAGCATGTTGTTTTTGATTTGCATACGGGAGATTGATTACGGACCAACATACCATTATTTTGCCATAAACATTGTGTTGCAGATTGCATTTTATGTCTGGCCTGCATAATACATCCAAACATGCGCAATGACCGCATATGTCCAATGCCTTCTTGTATGGATTTATTGTTATCAGAAGACAACAATATCATGCCATATGCATATTTTGATGGTATGTGGCCACCCTCTGCAGCCATCTTTAAGTTCTCAAGACCGTTGCTATTTCCGTTTGGAAATTTGAAGTATTCACGTATACCTTCACTAAACAATGCTTCCAAATTCCACTTTCCACACAATTTTTTCAAAAATTTCAATGCATTTGCATTAGGATACCATTGCATATTTGGAAAATTGTCGAAAGAAACTTTTCGTAATACATACCTTTCATTCGTTATTTGAAGAAAATCTTTTGAGTAACATTTTAAGTTGTGAAGATCAGGAATAGAAGAAGAGACAATATTTGCGACGACTTCAACCCAAATTTCATTCGGGAGTGACCGAGGCAAAACTTCTGGCCCATTCGTGCCTTCATTGATTTTATTTCTTTCATTGATGTCATGACTTGTTTCAGGCAACATCTCATTTGTTATTCTTGAAGCCATGATAATGTAAAAGAGAATAATGTGAAGGAGAAACTAAAAATTTAGAAACTAAAAGAAGGGTGTTATATTGTTTTTATGACAGATATGAGAATGAGAATATGGGTTGAAGAAGGTACATACATATATATATATGTATGTAGGACTCATTGAGCTTTTCATTGTGAAGAGTTATGAATGAATTCCAACCAATACTATGCCAAATTGAACGGTCACCATTATTCAACCGCTATTAATTACTACATCCGTACCAAAATATATATGTTTTGACCATATCACACAAATTAAGAAATGTAAGTAATATTGCCTTGAAAAGAAAAATTATGATTTAGTTTATAAAATTATCCTTCATCAATGGTATGAGAAAGATAAATTGTATAATTGAAAGAAGAAAAAGAAATAAATAGTTAAGGTTATATTAGGAAAAAGAACATTAAATGCTTCATTGGAAATGTAACGTAACATATATTTTGGTACAAAAGGAGTATTGATTAACAAGTTAATTCGAATATGTTAATCACATTGCTTTGAATTACTATAAGTCCCTACTTGACTATTTTTGTTAGTAATGCAGATGAGTGCATTTTGCTTTGGCAAGAAACACAGTGCCATTTGGGTTTGACGTTATTTTATGTTTAATGCTTGTATAAAAAAATCTTACAATTAATTCACATTTGAAACTAGAGTTTGTGGTTTCACTCAACCAGAAAAAGTAATCTATGATTCATACACTAAATTTAAAATGCGATTTGTTGATGAAAACGAAAATGACATACATCAATGTTAGATATAGATGATTGCCCACTAACTTACACCAATCATTCACCGAATAACAAACACAAACACAAACTATTATCAAATACAATTTGTCAAATTATTACATAAACATCAATAAATTTACTGAACATTAAATAAACTATAAAAAAACTTCAACTCGTAGTCCCACCTACAATCTTCACACAAACCAAGGTCATCGTCTTCATCATCCACTAACAACCATGCTCCTTGCTTCAATCCCCATCCAGAGCATGTTGTTTTTGATTTGCATACGGGAGATTGATTACGGACCAACATACCATTATTTTGCCATAAACATTGTGTTGCAGATTGCATTTTATGTCTGGCCTGCATAATACATCCAAACATGCGCAATGACCGCATATGTCCAATGCCTTCTTGTATGGATTTATTGTTATCAGAAGACAACAATATCATGCCATATGCATATTTTGATGGTATGTGGCCACCCTCTGCAGCCATCTTTAAGTTCTCAAGACCGTTGCTATTTCCGTTTGGAAATTTGAAGTATTCACGTATACCTTCACTAAACAATGCTTCCAAATTCCACTTTCCACACTATTTTTTCAAAAATTTCAATGCATTTGCATTAGGATACCATTGCATATTTGGAAAATTGTCGAAAGAAACTTTTTGTAATACATACCTTTCATTCGTTATTTGAAGAAAATCTTTTGAGTAACATTTTAAGTTGTGAAGATCAGGAATAGAAGAAGAGACAATATTTGCGACGACTTCAACCCAAATTTCATTCGGGAGTGACCGAGGCAAAACTTCTGGCCCATTCGTGCCTTCATTGATTTTATTTCTTTCATTGATGTCATGACTTGTTTCAGGCAACATCTCATTTGTTATTCTTGAAGCCATGATAATGTAAAAGAGAATAATGTGAAGGAGAAACTAAAAATTTAGAAACTAAAAGAAGGGTGTTATATTGTTTTTATGACAGATATGAGAATGAGAATATGGGTTGAAGAAGGTACATACATATATATATATATGTATGTAGGACTCATTGAGCTTTTCATTGTGAAGAGTTATGAATGAATTCCAACCAATACTATGCCAAATTGAACGGTCACCATTATTCAACCGCTATTAATTACTACATCCGTACCAAAATATATATGTTTTGACCATATCACACAAATTAAGAAATCTAAGTAATATTGCCTTGAAAAGAAAAATTATGATTTAGTTTATAAAATTATCCTTCATCAATGGTATGAGAAAGATAAATTGTATAATTGAAAGAAGAAAAAGAAATAAATAGTTAAGGTTATATTAGGAAAAAGAACATTAAATGCTTCATTGGAAATGTAACGTAACATATATTTTGGTACACAAGGAGTATTGATTAACAAGTTAATTCGAATATGTTAATCACATTGCTTTGAATTACTATAAGTCCCTACTTGACTATTTTTGTTAGTAATGCAGATGAGTGCATTTTGCTTTGGCAAGAAACACAGTGCCATTTGGGTTTGACGTTATTTTATGTTTAATGCTTGTATAAAAAAATCTTACAATTAATTCACATTTGAAACTAGAGTTTGTGGTTTCACTCAACCAGAAAAAGTAATCTATGATTCATACACTAAATTTAAAATGCGATTTGTTGATGAAAACGAAAATGACATACATCAATGTTAGATATAGATGATTGCCCTCTAACTTACACCAATCATTCACCGAATAACAAACACAAACACAAACTATTATCAAATACAATTTGTCAAATTATTACATAAACATCAATAAATTTACTGAATATTAAATAAACTATAAAAAACTTCAACTCGTAGTCCCACCTACAATCTTCACACAAACCAAGGTCATCGTCTTCATCATCCACTAACAACCATGCTCCTTGCTTCAATCTCCATCCAGAGCATGTTGTTTTTGATTTGCATACGGGAGATTGATTACGGACCAACATACCATTATTTTGCCATAAACATTGTGTTGCAGATTGCATTTTATGTCTGGCCTGCATAATACATCCAAACATGCGCAATGACCGCATATGTCCAATGCCTTCTTGTATGGATTTATTGTTATCGGAAGACAACAATATCATGCCATATGCATATTTTGATGGTATGTGGCCACCCTCTGCAGCCATCTTTAAGTTCTCAAGACCGTTGCTATTTCCGTTTGGAAATTTGAAGTATTCACGTATACCTTCACTAAACAATGCTTCCAAATTCCACTTTCCACACAATTTTTTCAAAAATTTCAATGCATTTGCATTAGGATACCATTGCATATTTGGAAAATTGTCGAAAGAAACTTTTTGTAATACATACCTTTCATTCGTTATTTGAAGAAAATCTTTTGAGTAACATTTTAAGTTGTGAAGATCAGGAATAGAAGAAGAGACAATATTTGCGACGACTTCAACCCAAATTTCATTCGGGAGTGACCGAGGCAAAACTTCTGGCCCATTCGTGCCTTCATTGATTTTATTTCTTTCATTGATGTCATGACTTGTTTCAGGCAACATCTCATTTGTTATTCTTGAAGCCATGATAATGTAAAAGAGAATAATGTGAAGGAGAAACTAAAAATTTAGAAACTAAAAGAAGGGTGTTATATTGTTTTTATGACAGATATGAGAATGAGAATATGGGTTGAAGAAGGTACATACATATATATATATATGTATGTAGGACTCATTGAGCTTTTCATTGTGAAGAGTTATGAATGAATTCCAACCAATACTATGCCAAATTGAACGGTCACCATTATTCAACCGCTATTAATTACTACATCCGTACCAAAATATATATGTTTTGACCATATCACACAAATTAAGAAATCTAAGTAATATTGCCTTGAAAAGAAAAATTATGATTTAGTTTATAAAATTATCCTTCATCAATGGTATGAGAAAGATAAATTGTATAATTGAAAGAAGAAAAAGAAATAAATAGTTAAGGTTATATTAGGAAAAAGAACATTAAATGCTTCATTGGAAATGTAACGTAACATATATTTTGGTACACAAGGAGTATTGATTAACAAGTTAATTCGAATATGTTAATCACATTGCTTTGAATTACTATAAGTCCCTACTTGACTATTTTTGTTAGTAATGCAGATGAGTGCATTTTGCTTTGGCAAGAAACACAGTGCCATTTGGGTTTGACGTTATTTTATGTTTAATGCTTGTATAAAAAAATCTTACAATTAATTCACATTTGAAACTAGAGTTTGTGGTTTCACTCAACCAGAAAAAGTAATCTATGATTCATACACTAAATTTAAAATGCGATTTGTTGATGAAAACGAAAATGACATACATCAATGTTAGATATAGATGATTGCCCTCTAACTTACACCAATCATTCACCGAATAACAAACACAAACACAAACTATTATCAAATACAATTTGTCAAATTATTACATAAACATCAATAAATTTACTGAATATTAAATAAACTATAAAAAACTTCAACTCGTAGTCCCACCTACAATCTTCACACAAACCAAGGTCATCGTCTTCATCATCCACTAACAACCATGCTCCTTGCTTCAATCTCCATCCAGAGCATGTTGTTTTTGATTTGCATACGGGAGATTGATTACGGACCAACATACCATTATTTTGCCATAAACATTGTGTTGCAGATTGCATTTTATGTCTGGCCTGCATAATACATCCAAACATGCGCAATGACCGCATATGTCCAATGCCTTCTTGTATGGATTTATTGTTATCGGAAGACAACAATATCATGCCATATGCATATTTTGATGGTATGTGGCCACCCTCTGCAGCCATCTTTAAGTTCTCAAGACCGTTGCTATTTCCGTTTGGAAATTTGAAGTATTCACGTATACCTTCACTAAACAATGCTTCCAAATTCCACTTTCCACACAATTTTTTCAAAAATTTCAATGCATTTGCATTAGGATACCATTGCATATTTGGAAAATTGTCGAAAGAAACTTTTTGTAATACATACCTTTCATTCGTTATTTGAAGAAAATCTTTTGAGTAACATTTTAAGTTGTGAAGATCAGGAATAGAAGAAGAGACAATATTTGCGACGACTTCAACCCAAATTTCATTCGGGAGTGACCGAGGCAAAACTTCTGGCCCATTCGTGCCTTCATTGATTTTATTTCTTTCATTGATGTCATGACTTGTTTCAGGCAACATCTCATTTGTTATTCTTGAAGCCATGATAATGTAAAAGAGAATAATGTGAAGGAGAAACTAAAAATTTAGAAACTAAAAGAAGGGTGTTATATTGTTTTTATGACAGATATGAGAATGAGAATATGGGTTGAAGAAGGTACATACATATATATATATATGTATGTAGGACTCATTGAGCTTTTCATTGTGAAGAGTTATGAATGAATTCCAACCAATACTATGCCAAATTGAACGGTCACCATTATTCAACCGCTATTAATTACTACATCCGTACCAAAATATATATGTTTTGACCATATCACACAAATTAAGAAATGTAAGTAATTTTGCCTTGAAAAGAAAAATTATGAGTTAGTTTATAAAATTATCCTTCATCAATGGTATGAGAAAGATAAATTGTATAATTGAAAGAAGAAAAAGAAATAAATAGTTAAGGTTATATTAGGAAAAAGAACATTAAATGCTTCATTGGAAATGTAACGTGACATATATTTTGGTACAGAAGTAGTATTGATTAACAAGTTAATTCGAATATGTTTAATCACATTGCTTTGAATTACTATAAGTCCCTACTTGACTATTTTTGTTAGTAATGCAGATGAGTGCATTTTGCTATGGCAAGAAACACAGTGCCATTTGGGTTTGACGTTATTTTATGTTTAATGCTTGTATAAAAAAATCTTACAATTAATTCACATTTGAAACTAGAGTTTGTGGTTTCACTCAACCAGAAAAAGTAATCTATGATTCATACACTAAATTTAAAATGCGATTTGTTGATGAAAACGTTAATGACATACATCAATGTTAGATATAGATGATTGCCCACTAACTTAAACCAATCATTCACGGAATAACAAACACAAACACAAACACAAACTATTATCAAATACAATTTGTCAAATTATTACATAAACATCAATAAATTTACTGAACAATAAATAAACTATAAAAAAACTTCAACTCGTAGTCCCACCTACAATCTTCACACAAACCAAGGTCATCGTCTTCATCATCCACTAACAACCATGCTCCTTGCTTCAATCTCCATCCAGAGCATGTTGTTTTTGATTTGCATACGGGAGATTGATTACGGAGCAACATACCATTATTTTTCCACAAACATTGTGTTGCAGATTCCATTTTATGTCTGGCCTGCATAATACATCCAGACATGCGCAATGACCGCATATGTCCAATGCCTTCTTGTATGGATTTATTGTTATCGGAAGACAACAATATCATGCCATATGCAAATTTTGATGGTATGTGGCCACCCTCTGCAGCCATCTTTAAGTTCTCAAGACCATTGCTATTTTCGTTTGGATATTTGAAGTATTCACGTATACCTTCACTACACACTGCTTCCAAATTTCCACTTTCCACACAATTTTTCAAAAATTTCAATGCATTTGCATTAGGATACCATTGCATATTTGGAAAATTGTCGAAAGAAACTTTTTGTAATATATACCTTTTGTTCGTTATTTGAAGAAAATCTTTTGAGCAACATTTTAAGTTGTGAAGATCAGGAATAGAAGAAGAGGCAATATTTGCGACGACTTCAACGCAAATTTCATTTGGGAGTGACTGAGGCAAAACTTCTGGCCCATTCGTGCCTTCATTGATTTTATTTCTTTCATTGATGTCATGATTTGTTTCAGGCAACATCTCATTTGTTATTCTTGAAGCCATGATAATGTGAAAGAGAATAATGTGAAGGAGAAACTAAAAATTTAGAAACTAAAAGAAGGGTGTTATATTGTTTTTATGACAGATATGAGAATGAGAATATGGGTTGAAGAAGGTACATACATATATATATATATATATATATGTAGGACTCATTGAGCTTTTCATTGTGAAGAGTTATGCATGAATTCCAACCAATACTATGCCAAATTGAACGGTCACCATTATTCAACCGCTATTAATTACTACATCCGTACCAAAATATATATGTTTTGACCATATCACACAAATTAAGAAATGTAAGTAATGTTGCCTTGAAAAGAAAAATTATGAGTTAGTTTATAAAATTATCCTTCATCAATGGTATGAGAAAGATAAATTGTATAATTGAAAGAAGAAAAAGAAATAAATAGTTAAGGTTATATTAGGAAAAAGAACATTAAATGCTTCATTGGAAATGTAACGTAACATATATTTTGGTACAGAAGGAGTATTGATTAACAAGTTAATTCGAATATGTTAATCACATTGCTTTGAATTACTATAAGTCCCTACTTGACTATTTTTGTTAGTAATGCAGATGAGTGCATTTTGCTTTGGCAAGAAACACAGTGCCATTTGGGTTTGACGTTATTTTATGTTTAATGCTTGTATAAAAAAATCTTACAATTAATTCACATTTGAAACTAGAGTTTGTGGTTTCACTCAACCAGAAAAAGTAATCTATGATTCATACACTAAATTTAAAATGCGATTTGTTGATGAAAACGAAAATGACATACATCAATGTTAGATATAGATGATTGCCCTCTAACTTACACCAATCATTCACCGAATAACAAACACAAACACAAACTATTATCAAATACAATTTGTCAAATTATTACATAAACATCAATAAATTTACTGAATATTAAATAAACTATAAAAAACTTCAACTCGTAGTCCCACCTACAATCTTCACACAAACCAAGGTCATCGTCTTCATCATCCACTAACAACCATGCTCCTTGCTTCAATCTCCATCCAGAGCATGTTGTTTTTGATTTGCATACGGGAGATTGATTACGGACCAACATACCATTATTTTGCCACAAACATTGTGTTGCAGATTACATTTTATGTCTGGCCTGCATAATACATCCAAACATGCGCAATGACCGCATATGTCCAATGCCTTCTTGTATGGATTTATTGTTATCGGAAGACAACAATATCATGCCATATGCATATTTTGATGGTATGTGGCCACCCTCTGCAGCCATCTTTAAGTTCTCAAGACCGTTGCTATTTCCGTTTGGAAATTTGAAGTATTCACGTATACCTTCACTAAACAATGCTTCCAAATTCCACTTTCCACACAATTTTTTCAAAAATTTCAATGCATTTGCATTAGGATACCATTGCATATTTGGAAAATTGTCGAAAGAAACTTTTTGTAATACATACCTTTCATTCGTTATTTGAAGAAAATCTTTTGAGTAACATTTTAAGTTGTGAAGATCAGGAATAGAAGAAGAGACAATATTTGCGACGACTTCAACCCAAATTTCATTCGGGAGTGACCGAGGCAAAACTTCTGGCCCATTCGTGCCTTCATTGATTTTATTTCTTTCATTGATGTCATGACTTGTTTCAGGCAACATCTCATTTGTTATTCTTGAAGCCATGATAATGTAAAAGAGAATAATGTGAAGGAGAAACTAAAAATTTAGAAACTAAAAGAAGGGTGTTATATTGTTTTTATGACAGATATGAGAATGAGAATATGGGTTGAAGAAGGTACATACATATATATATATATGTATGTAGGACTCATTGAGCTTTTCATTGTGAAGAGTTATGAATGAATTCCAACCAATACTATGCCAAATTGAACGGTCACCATTATTCAACCGCTATTAATTACTACATCCGTACCAAAATATATATGTTTTGACCATATCACACAAATTAAGAAATGTAAGTAATTTTGCCTTGAAAAGAAAAATTATGAGTTAGTTTATAAAATTATCCTTCATCAATGGTATGAGAAAGATAAATTGTATAATTGAAAGAAGAAAAAGAAATAAATAGTTAAGGTTATATTAGGAAAAAGAACATTAAATGCTTCATTGGAAATGTAACGTGACATATATTTTGGTACAGAAGTAGTATTGATTAACAAGTTAATTCGAATATGTTTAATCACATTGCTTTGAATTACTATAAGTCCCTACTTGACTATTTTTGTTAGTAATGCAGATGAGTGCATTTTGCTATGGCAAGAAACACAGTGCCATTTGGGTTTGACGTTATTTTATGTTTAATGCTTGTATAAAAAAATCTTACAATTAATTCACATTTGAAACTAGAGTTTGTGGTTTCACTCAACCAGAAAAAGTAATCTATGATTCATACACTAAATTTAAAATGCGATTTGTTGATGAAAACGTTAATGACATACATCAATGTTAGATATAGATGATTGCCCACTAACTTAAACCAATCATTCACGGAATAACAAACACAAACACAAACACAAACTATTATCAAATACAATTTGTCAAATTATTACATAAACATCAATAAATTTACTGAACAATAAATAAACTATAAAAAAACTTCAACTCGTAGTCCCACCTACAATCTTCACACAAACCAAGGTCATCGTCTTCATCATCCACTAACAACCATGCTCCTTGCTTCAATCTCCATCCAGAGCATGTTGTTTTTGATTTGCATACGGGAGATTGATTACGGAGCAACATACCATTATTTTTCCACAAACATTGTGTTGCAGATTCCATTTTATGTCTGGCCTGCATAATACATCCAGACATGCGCAATGACCGCATATGTCCAATGCCTTCTTGTATGGATTTATTGTTATCGGAAGACAACAATATCATGCCATATGCAAATTTTGATGGTATGTGGCCACCCTCTGCAGCCATCTTTAAGTTCTCAAGACCATTGCTATTTTCGTTTGGATATTTGAAGTATTCACGTATACCTTCACTACACACTGCTTCCAAATTTCCACTTTCCACACAATTTTTCAAAAATTTCAATGCATTTGCATTAGGATACCATTGCATATTTGGAAAATTGTCGAAAGAAACTTTTTGTAATATATACCTTTTGTTCGTTATTTGAAGAAAATCTTTTGAGCAACATTTTAAGTTGTGAAGATCAGGAATAGAAGAAGAGGCAATATTTGCGACGACTTCAACGCAAATTTCATTTGGGAGTGACTGAGGCAAAACTTCTGGCCCATTCGTGCCTTCATTGATTTTATTTCTTTCATTGATGTCATGATTTGTTTCAGGCAACATCTCATTTGTTATTCTTGAAGCCATGATAATGTGAAAGAGAATAATGTGAAGGAGAAACTAAAAATTTAGAAACTAAAAGAAGGGTGTTATATTGTTTTTATGACAGATATGAGAATGAGAATATGGGTTGAAGAAGGTACATACATATATATATATATATATATATGTAGGACTCATTGAGCTTTTCATTGTGAAGAGTTATGCATGAATTCCAACCAATACTATGCCAAATTGAACGGTCACCATTATTCAACCGCTATTAATTACTACATCCGTACCAAAATATATATGTTTTGACCATATCACACAAATTAAGAAATGTAAGTAATGTTGCCTTGAAAAGAAAAATTATGAGTTAGTTTATAAAATTATCCTTCATCAATGGTATGAGAAAGATAAATTGTATAATTGAAAGAAGAAAAAGAAATAAATAGTTAAGGTTATATTAGGAAAAAGAACATTAAATGCTTCATTGGAAATGTAACGTAACATATATTTTGGTACAGAAGGAGTATTGATTAACAAGTTAATTCGAATATGTTAATCACATTGCTTTGAATTACTATAAGTCCCTACTTGACTATTTTTGTTAGTAATGCAGATGAGTGCATTTTGCTTTGGCAAGAAACACAGTGCCATTTGGGTTTGACGTTATTTTATGTTTAATGCTTGTATAAAAAAATCTTACAATTAATTCACATTTGAAACTAGAGTTTGTGGTTTCACTCAACCAGAAAAAGTAATCTATGATTCATACACTAAATTTAAAATGCGATTTGTTGATGAAAACGAAAATGACATACATCAATGTTAGATATAGATGATTGCCCTCTAACTTACACCAATCATTCACCGAATAACAAACACAAACACAAACTATTATCAAATACAATTTGTCAAATTATTACATAAACATCAATAAATTTACTGAATATTAAATAAACTATAAAAAACTTCAACTCGTAGTCCCACCTACAATCTTCACACAAACCAAGGTCATCGTCTTCATCATCCACTAACAACCATGCTCCTTGCTTCAATCTCCATCCAGAGCATGTTGTTTTTGATTTGCATACGGGAGATTGATTACGGACCAACATACCATTATTTTGCCACAAACATTGTGTTGCAGATTACATTTTATGTCTGGCCTGCATAATACATCCAAACATGCGCAATGACCGCATATGTCCAATGCCTTCTTGTATGGATTTATTGTTATCGGAAGACAACAATATCATGCCATATGCATATTTTGATGGTATGTGGCCACCCTCTGCAGCCATCTTTAAGTTCTCAAGACCGTTGCTATTTCCGTTTGGAAATTTGAAGTATTCACGTATACCTTCACTAAACAATGCTTCCAAATTCCACTTTCCACACAATTTTTTCAAAAATTTCAATGCATTTGCATTAGGATACCATTGCATATTTGGAAAATTGTCGAAAGAAACTTTTTGTAATACATACCTTTCATTCGTTATTTGAAGAAAATCTTTTGAGTAACATTTTAAGTTGTGAAGATCAGGAATAGAAGAAGAGACAATATTTGCGACGACTTCAACCCAAATTTCATTCGGGAGTGACCGAGGCAAAACTTCTGGCCCATTCGTGCCTTCATTGATTTTATTTCTTTCATTGATGTCATGACTTGTTTCAGGCAACATCTCATTTGTTATTCTTGAAGCCATGATAATGTAAAAGAGAATAATGTGAAGGAGAAACTAAAAATTTAGAAACTAAAAGAAGGGTGTTATATTGTTTTTATGACAGATATGAGAATGAGAATATGGGTTGAAGAAGGTACATACATATATATATATATGTATGTAGGACTCATTGAGCTTTTCATTGTGAAGAGTTATGAATGAATTCCAACCAATACTATGCCAAATTGAACGGTCACCATTATTCAACCGCTATTAATTACTACATCCGTACCAAAATATATATGTTTTGACCATATCACACAAATTAAGAAATGTAAGTAATTTTGCCTTGAAAAGAAAAATTATGAGTTAGTTTATAAAATTATCCTTCATCAATGGTATGAGAAAGATAAATTGTATAATTGAAAGAAGAAAAAGAAATAAATAGTTAAGGTTATATTAGGAAAAAGAACATTAAATGCTTCATTGGAAATGTAACGTGACATATATTTTGGTACAGAAGTAGTATTGATTAACAAGTTAATTCGAATATGTTTAATCACATTGCTTTGAATTACTATAAGTCCCTACTTGACTATTTTTGTTAGTAATGCAGATGAGTGCATTTTGCTATGGCAAGAAACACAGTGCCATTTGGGTTTGACGTTATTTTATGTTTAATGCTTGTATAAAAAAATCTTACAATTAATTCACATTTGAAACTAGAGTTTGTGGTTTCACTCAACCAGAAAAAGTAATCTATGATTCATACACTAAATTTAAAATGCGATTTGTTGATGAAAACGTTAATGACATACATCAATGTTAGATATAGATGATTGCCCACTAACTTAAACCAATCATTCACGGAATAACAAACACAAACACAAACACAAACTATTATCAAATACAATTTGTCAAATTATTACATAAACATCAATAAATTTACTGAACAATAAATAAACTATAAAAAAACTTCAACTCGTAGTCCCACCTACAATCTTCACACAAACCAAGGTCATCGTCTTCATCATCCACTAACAACCATGCTCCTTGCTTCAATCTCCATCCAGAGCATGTTGTTTTTGATTTGCATACGGGAGATTGATTACGGAGCAACATACCATTATTTTTCCACAAACATTGTGTTGCAGATTCCATTTTATGTCTGGCCTGCATAATACATCCAGACATGCGCAATGACCGCATATGTCCAATGCCTTCTTGTATGGATTTATTGTTATCGGAAGACAACAATATCATGCCATATGCAAATTTTGATGGTATGTGGCCACCCTCTGCAGCCATCTTTAAGTTCTCAAGACCATTGCTATTTTCGTTTGGATATTTGAAGTATTCACGTATACCTTCACTACACAATGCTTCCAAATTTCCACTTTCCACACAATTTTTCAAAAATTTCAATGCATTTGCATTAGGATACCATTGCATATTTGGAAAATTGTCGAAAGAAACTTTTTGTAATATATACCTTTTGTTCGTTATTTGAAGAAAATCTTTTGAGCAACATTTTAAGTTGTGAAGATCAGGAATAGAAGAAGAGGCAATATTTGCGACGACTTCAACGCAAATTTCATTTGGGAGTGACTGAGGCAAAACTTCTGGCCCATTCGTGCCTTCATTGATTTTATTTCTTTCATTGATGTCATGATTTGTTTCAGGCAACATCTCATTTGTTATTCTTGAAGCCATGATAATGTGAAAGAGAATAATGTGAAGGAGAAACTAAAAATTTAGAAACTAAAAGAAGGGTGTTATATTGTTTTTATGACAGATATGAGAATGAGAATATGGGTTGAAGAAGGTACATACATATATATATATATATATATATGTAGGACTCATTGAGCTTTTCATTGTGAAGAGTTATGCATGAATTCCAACCAATACTATGCCAAATTGAACGGTCACCATTATTCAACCGCTATTAATTACTACATCCGTACCAAAATATATATGTTTTGACCATATCACACAAATTAAGAAATGTAAGTAATGTTGCCTTGAAAAGAAAAATTATGAGTTAGTTTATAAAATTATCCTTCATCAATGGTATGAGAAAGATAAATTGTATAATTGAAAGAAGAAAAAGAAATAAATAGTTAAGGTTATATTAGGAAAAAGAACATTAAATGCTTCATTGGAAATGTAACGTAACATATATTTTGGTACAGAAGGAGTATTGATTAACAAGTTAATTCGAATATGTTAATCACATTGCTTTGAATTACTATAAGTCCCTACTTGACTATTTTTGTTAGTAATGCAGATGAGTGCATTTTGCTTTGGCAAGAAACACAGTGCCATTTGGGTTTGACGTTATTTTATGTTTAATGCTTGTATAAAAAAATCTTACAATTAATTCACATTTGAAACTAGAGTTTGTGGTTTCACTCAACCAGAAAAAGTAATCTATGATTCATACACTAAATTTAAAATGCGATTTGTTGATGAAAACGGAATTGACATACATCAATGTTAGATATAGATGATTGCCCACTAACTTACACCAATCATTCACCGAATAACAAACACAAACACAAACACAAACTATTATCAAATACAATTTGTCAAATTATTACATAAACATCAATAAATTTACTGAACATTAAATAAACTATAAAAAAACTTCAACTCGTAGTCCCACCTACAATCTTCACACAAACCAAGGTCATCGTCTTCATCATCCACTAACAACCATGCTCCTTGCTTCAATCTCCATCCAGAGCATGTTGTTTTTGATTTGCATACGGGAGATTGATTACGGAGCAACATACCATTATTTTTCCACAAACATTGTGTTGCAGATTCCATTTTATGTCTGGCCTGCATAATACATCCAAACATGCGCAATGACCGCATATGTCCAATGCCTTCTTGTATGGATTTATTGTTATCAGAAGACAACAATATCATGCCATATGCATATTTTGATGGTATGTGGCCACCCTCTGCAGCCATCTTTAAGTTCTCAAGACCGTTGCTATTTTCGTTTGGATATTTGAAGTATTCACGTATACCTTCACTACACAATGCTTCCAAATTTCCACTTTCCACACAATTTTTCAAAAATTTCAATGCATTTGCATTAGGATACCATTGCATATTTGGAAAATTGTCGAAAGAAACTTTTTGTAATATATACCTTTTGTTCGTTATTTGAAGAAAATCTTTTGAGCAACATTTTAAGTTGTGAAGATCAGGAATAGAAGAAGAGGCAATATTTGCGACGACTTCAACGCAAATTTCATTTGGGAGTGACCGAGGCAAAACTTCTGGCCCATTCGTGCCTTCATTGATTTTATTTCTTTCATTGATGTCATGACTTGTTTCAGGCAACATCTCATTTGTTATTCTTGAAGCCATGATAATGTGAAAGAGAATAATGTGAAGGAGAAACTAAAAATTTAGAAACTAAAAGAAGGGTGTTATATTGTTTTTATGACAGATATGAGAATGAGAATATGGGTTGAAGAAGGTACATACATATATATATATATATATATATATATATATATATATGTAGGACTCATTGAGCTTTTCATTGTGAAGAGTTATGCATGAATTCCAACCAATACTATGCCAAATTGAACGGTCACCATTATTCAACCGCTATTAATTACTACATCCGTACCAAAATATATATGTTTTGACCATATCACACAAATTAAGAAATGTAAGTAATGTTGCCTTGAAAAGAAAAATTATGAGTTAGTTTATAAAATTATCCTTCATCAATGGTATGAGAAAGATAAATTGTATAATTGAAAGAAGAAAAAGAAATAAATAGTTAAGGTTATATTAGGAAAAAGAACATTAAATGTTTCATTGGAAATGTAACGTGACATATATTTTGGTACAGAAGGAGTATTGATTAACAAGTTAATTCAAATATGTTTAATCACATTGCTTTGAATTACTATAAGTCCCTACTTGACTATTTTTGTTAGTAATGCAGATGAGTGCATTTTGCTATGGCAAGAAACACAGTGCCATTTGGGTTTGACGTTATTTTATGTTTAATGCTTGTATAAAAAAATCTTACAATTAATTCACATTTGAAACTAGAGTTTGTGGTTTCACTCAACCAAAAAAAGTAATCTATGATTCATACACTAAATTTAAAATGCGATTTGTTGATGAAAACAGAAATGACATACATCCATGTTAGATATAGATGATTGCCCACTAACTTACACCAATTATTCACCGAATAACAAACACAAACACAAACTATTATCAAATACAATTTGTCAAATTATTACATAAACATCAATAAATTTACTGAACATTAAATAAATTATAAAAAAACTTCAACTCGTAGTCCCACCTACAATCTTCACACAAACCAAGGTCATCGTCTTCATCATCCACTAACAACCATGCTCCTTGCTTCAATCTCCATCCAGAGCATGTTGTTTTTGATTTGCATACGGGAGATTGATTACGGAGAAACATACCATTATTTTTCCACAAACATTGTGTTGCAGATTGCATTTTATGTCTGGCCTGCATAATACATACAGACATGCGCAATGACCGCATATGTCCAATGCCTTCTTGTATGGATTTATTGTTATCAGAAGACAACAATATCATGCCATATGCATATTTTGATGGTATGTGGCCACCCTCTGCAGCCATCTTTATGTTCTCAAGACCGTTGCTATTTTCGTTTGGAAATTTGAAGTATTCACGTATACCTTCACTAAACAATGCTTCCAAATTTTCACTTTCCACACAATTTTTCAAAAATTTCAATGCATTTGCATTAGGATACCATTGCATATTTGGAAAATTGTCGAAAGAAACTTTTTGTAATACATACCTTTCATTCGTTATTTGTAGAAAATCCTTTGAGCAACATTTTAAGTTGTGAAGATCAGGAATAGAAGAAGAGGCAATATTTGCGACGACTTCAACCCAAATTTCATTCGGGAGTGACCGAGGCAAAACTTCTGGCCCATTCGTGCCTTCATTGATTTTATTTCTTTCATTGATGTCATGATTTGTTTCAGGCAACATCTCATTTGTTATTCTTGAAGCCATGATAATGTGAAAGAGAATAATGTGAAGGAGAAACTAAAAACTTAGAAACTAAAAGAAGGGTGTTATATTGTTTTTATGACAGATATGAGAATGAGAATATGGGTTGAAGAAGGTACATACATATATATATATATATATATATGTAGGACTCATTGAGCTTTTCATTGTGAAGAGTTATGCATGAATTCCAACCAATACTATGCCAAATTGAACGGTCACCATTATTCAACCGCTATTAATTACTACATCCGTACCAAAATATATATGTTTTGACCATATCACACAAATTAAGAAATGTAAGTAATGTTGCCTTGAAAAGAAAAATTATGAGTTAGTTTATAAAATTATCCTTCATCAATGGTATGAGAAAGATAAATTGTATAATTGAAAGAAGAAAAAGAAATAAATAGTTAAGGTTATATTAGGAAAAAGAACATTAAATGCTTCATTGGAAATGTAACGTGACATATATTTTGGTACAGAAGGAGTATTGATTAACAAGTTAATTCGAATATATTTAATCACATTGCTTTGAATTACTATAAGTTCCTACTTGACTATTTTTGTTAGTAATGCAGATGAGTGCATTTTGCTATGGCAAGAAACACAGTGCCATTTGGGTTTGACATTATTTTATGTTTAATGCTTGTATAAAAAAATCTTACAATTAATTCACATTTGAAACTAGAGTTTGTGGTTTCACTCAACCAAAAAAAGTAATCTATGATTCATACACTAAATTTAAAATGCGATTTGTTGATGAAAACAGAAATGACATACATCCATGTTAGATATAGATGATTGCCCACTAACTTACACCAATTATTCACCGAATAACAAACACAAACACAAACTATTATCAAATACAATTTGTCAAATTATTACATAAAGATCAATAAATTTACTGAACATTAAATAAACTATAAAAAAACTTCAACTCGTAGTCCCACCTACAATCTTCACACAAACCAAGGTCATCGTCTTCATCATCCACTAACAACCATGCTCCTTGCTTCAATCCCCATCCAGAGCATGTTGTTTTTGATTTGCATACGGGAGATTGATTACGGAGCAACATACCATTATTTTTCCACAAACATTGTGTTGCAGATTGCATTTTATGTCTGGCCTGCATAATACATCCAGACATGCGCAATGACCGCATATGTCCAATGCCTTCTTGTATGGATTTATTGTTATCAGAAGACAACAATATCATGCCATATGCATATTTTGATGGTATGTGGCCACCCTCTGCAGCCATCTTTAAGTTCTCAAGACCGTTGTTATTTTCGTTTGGAAATTTGAAGTATTCACGTATACCTTCACTAAACAATGCTTCCAAATTTCCACTTTCCACACAATTTTTCAAAAATTTCAATGCATTTGCATTAGGATACCATTGCATATTTGGAAAATTGTCGAAACAAACTTTTTGTAATACATACCTTTCATTCGTTATTTGAAGAAAATCTTTTGAGCAACATTTTAAGTTGTGAAGATCAGGAATAGAAGAAGAGGCAATATTTGCGACGACTTCAACCCAAATTTCATTCGGGAGTGACCGAGGCAAAACTTCTGGCCCATTCGTGCCTTCATTGATTTTATTTCTTTCATTGATGTCATGATTTGTTTCAGGCAACATCTCATTTGTTATTCTTGAAGCCATGATAATGTGAAAGAGAATAATGTGAAGGAGAAACTAAAAACTTAGAAACTAAAAGAAGGGTGTTATATTGTTTTTATGACAGATATGAGAATGAGAATATGGGTTGAAGAAGGTACATACATATATATATATATATATATATATATATATATATATGTAGGACTCATTGAGCTTTTCATTGTGAAGAGTTATGCATGAATTCCAACCAATACGATGCCAAATTGAACGGTCACCATTATTCAACCGCTATTAATTACTACATCCGTACCAAAATATATATGTTTTGACCATATCACACAAATTAAGAAATGTAAGTAATGTTGCTTTGAAAAGAAAAATTATGAGTTAGTTTATAAAATTATCCTTCATCAATGGTATGAGAAAGATAAATTGTATAATTGAAAGAAGAAAAAGAAATAAATAGTTAAGGTTATATTAGGAAAAAGAACATTAAATGCTTCGTTGGAAATGTAACGTGACATATATTTTGGTACAGAAGGAGTATTGATTAACAAGTTAATTCGAATATGTTTAATCACATTGGTTGGAATTACTATAAGTCCCTACTTGACTATTTTTGTTAGTAATGCAGATGAGTGCATTTTGCTATGGCAAGAAACACAGTGCCATTTGGGTTTGACGTTATTTTATGTTTAATGCTTGTATAAAAAAATCTTACAATTAATTCACATTTGAAACTAGAGTTTGTGGTTTCACTCAACCAAAAAAAGTAATCTATGATTCATACACTAAATTTAAAATGCGATTTGTTGATGAAAACAGAAATGACATACATCCATGTTAGATATAGATGATTGCCCACTAACTTACACCAATTATTCACCGAATAACAAACACAAACACAAACTATTATCAAATACAATTTGTCAAATTATTACATAAACATCAATAAATTTACTGAACATTAAATAAACTATAAAAAAACTTCAACTCGTAGTCCCACCTACAATCTTCACACAAACCAAGGTCATCGTCTTCATCATCCACTAACAACCATGCTCCTTGCTTCAATCTCCATCCAGAGCATGTTGTTTTTGATTTGCATACGGGAGATTGATTACGGAGCAACATACCATTATTTTTCCACAAACATTGTGTTGCAGATTGCATTTTATGTCTGGCCTGCATAATACATCTAGACATGCGCAATGACTGCATATGTCCAATGCCTTCTTGTATGGATTTATTGTTATCAGAAGACAACAATATCATGCCATATGCATATTTTGATGGTATGTGGCCACCCTCTGCAGCCATCTTTAAGTTCTCAAGACCGTTGTTATTTTCGTTTGGAAATTTGAAGTATTCACGTATACCTTCACTAAACAATGCTTCCAAATTTCCACTTTCCACACAATTTTTCAAAAATTTCAATGCATTTGCATTAGGATACCATTGCATATTTGGAAAATTGTCAAAACAAACTTTTTGTAATATATACCTTTCATTCGTTATTTGAAGAAAATCTTTTGAGCAACATTTTAAGTTGTGAAGATCAGGAATAGAAGAAGAGGCAATATTTGCGACGACTTCAACCCAAATTTCATTTAGGAGTGACCGAGGCAAAACTTCTGGCCCATTCGTGCCTTCATTGATTTTATTTCTTTCAATGATGTCATGACTTGTTTCAGGCAACTTCTCATTTGTTATTCTTGAAGCCATGATAATGTGAAAGAGAATAATGTGAAGGAGAAACTAAAAATTTAGAAACTAAAAGAAGGGTGTTATATTGTTTTTATGACAGATATGAGAATGAGAATATGGGTTGAAGAAGGTACATACACACACACACATATATATATATATATATATATATATATATATATATGTGTAGGACTCATTGAGCTTTTCATTGTGAAGAGTTATGAATGAATTCCAACCAATACTATGCCAAGTTGAACGGTCACCATTATTCAACCGCTATTAATTACTACATCCGTACCAAAATATATATGTTTTGACCATATCACACAAATTAAGAAATGTAAGTAATGTTGCCTTGGAAAGAAAAATTATGAGTTAGTTTATAAAATTATCCTTCATCAATGGTATGAGAAAGATAAATTGTATAATTGAAAGAAGAAAAAGAAATAAATAGTTAAGGTTATATTAGGAAAAAGAACATTAAATGCATCATTGGAAATGTGGAATTACTATAAGGAGTATTGATTAACAAGTTAATTCGAATATGTTTAATCACATTGGTTGGAATTACTATAAGTCCCTACTTGACTATTTTTGTTAGTAATGCAGATGAGTGCATTTTGCTATGCCAAGAAACACAGTGCCATTTGGGTTTGACGTTATTTTATGTTTAATGCTTGTATAAAAAAATCTTACAATTAATTCACATTTGAAACTAGAGTTTGTGGTTTCACTTAACCAAAAAAAGTAATCTATGATTCATACACTAAATTTAAAATGCGATTTGTTGATGAAAACAGAAATGACATACATCAATGTTAGATATAGATGATTGCCCACTAACTTACACCAATCATTCACCGAATAACAAACACAAACACAAACTATTATCAAATACTATTTGTCAAATTATTACATAAACATAAATAAATTTACTGAACATTAAATAAACTATAAAAAAACTTCAACTCGTAGTCCCACCTACAATCTTCACACAAACCAAGGTCATCGTCTTCATCATCCACTAACAACCATGCTCCTTGCTTCAATCCCCATCCAGAGCATGTTGTTTTTTATTTGCATACGGGAGATTGATTACGGAGCAACATACCATTATTTTTCCACAAACATTGTGTTGCAGATTGCATTTTAAGTCTGGCCTGCATAATACATCCAGACATGCGCAATGACCGCATATGTCCAATGCCTTCTTGTATGGATTTATTGTTATCAGAAGACAACAATATCATGCCATATGCATATTTTGATGGTATGTGGCCACCCTCTGCAGCCATCTTTAAGTTCTCAAGACCGTTGTTATTTTCGTTTGGAAATTTGAAGTATTCACGTATACCTTCACTACACAATGCTTCCAAATTTCCACTTTCCACACAATTTTTCAAAAATTTCAATGCATTTGCATTAGGATACCATTGCATATTTGGAAAGTTGTCGAAAGAAACTTTTTGTAATACATACCTTTCGTTCGTTATTTGAAGAAAATCTTTTGAGCAACATTTTAAGTTGTAAAGATCAGGAATAGAAGAAGAGGCAATATCTGCGACGACTTCAACCCAAATTTCATTCAGGAGTGACCGAGGCAAAACTTCTGGCCCATTCGTGCCTTCATTGATTTTATTTCTTTCATTGATGTCATGACTTGTTTCAGGCAACTTCTCATTTGTTATTCTTAAAGCCATGGTAATGTGAAAGAGAATAATGTGAAGGAGAAACTAAAAATTTAGAAACTAAAAGAAGGGTGTTATATTGTTTTTATGACAAATATGAGAATGAGAATATGGGTTGAAGAAGGTACATACACACATATATATATATATATATATATATGTAGGACTCATTGAGCTTTTCATTGTGAAGAGTTATGAATGAATTCCAACCAATACTATGCCAAATTGAACGCTCACCATTATTCAACCGCTATTAATTACTACATCCGTACCAAAATATATAAGTTTTGACCATATCACACAAATTAAGAAATGTAAGTAATGTTGCCTTGAAAAGAAAAATTATGAGTTAGTTTATAAAATTATCCTTCATCAATGGTATGAGAAAGATAAATTGTATAATTGAAAGAAGAAAAAGAAAAAAATAGTTAAGGTTATATTAGGAAAAAGAACATTAAATGCTTCATTGGAAATGTAACGTGACATATATTTTGGTACAGAAGGAGTATTGATTAACAAGTTAATTCGAATATGTTTAATCAAATTGGTTGGAATTACTATAAGTCCCTACTTGACTATTTTTGTTAGTAATGCAGATGAGTGAATTTTGCTATGGCAAGAAACACAGTGCCATTTGGGTTTCACTCAACCAGAAAAAGTAATCTATGATTCATACACTAAATTTAAAATGCGATTTGTTGATGAAAACGGAAATGACATACATCAATGTTAGATATAGATGATTGCCCACTAACTTACACCAATCATTCACCGAATAACAGACACAAACACAAACTATTATCAAATACTATTTGTCAAATTATTACATAAACATAAATAAATTTACTGAACATTAAATAAACTATAAAAAAACTTCAACTCGTAGTCCCACCTACAATCTTCACACAAACCAAGGTCATCGTCTTCATCATCCACTAACAACCATGCTCCTTGCTTCAATCCCCATCCAGAGCATGTTGTTTTTTATTTGCATACGGGAGATTGATTACGGAGCAACATACCATTATTTTTCCACAAACATTGTGTTGAAGATTGCATTTTAAGTCTGGCCTGCATAATACATCCAGACATGCGCAATGACCGCATATGTCCAATGCCTTCTTGTATGGATTTATTGTTATCAGAAGACAACAATATCATGCCATATGCATATTTTGATGGTATGTGGCCACCCTCTGCAGCCATCTTTAAGTTCTCAAGACCGTTGTTATTTTCGTTTGGAAATTTGAAGTATTCACGTATACCTTCACTACACAATGCTTCCAAATTTCCACTTTCCACACAATTTTTCAAAAATTTCAATGCATTTGCATTAGGATACCATTGCATATTTGGAAAGTTGTCGAAAGAAACTTTTTGTAATACATACCTTTCGTTCGTTATTTGAAGAAAATCTTTTGAGCAACATTTTAAGTTGTAAAGATCAGGAATAGAAGAAGAGGCAATATCTGCGACGACTTCAACCCAAATTTCATTCAGGAGTGACCGAGGCAAAACTTCTGGCCCATTCGTGCCTTCATTGATTTTATTTCTTTCATTGATGTCATGACTTGTTTCAGGCAACTTCTCATTTGTTATTCTTAAAGCCATGGTAATGTGAAAGAGAATAATGTGAAGGAGAAACTAAAAATTTAGAAACTAAAAGAAGGGTGTTATATTGTTTTTATGACAAATATGAGAATGAGAATATGGGTTGAAGAAGGTACATACACACATATATATATATATATATATATATATGTAGGACTCATTGAGCTTTTCATTGTGAAGAGTTATGAATGAATTCCAACCAATACTATGCCAAATTGAACGCTCACCATTATTCAACCGCTATTAATTACTACATCCGTACCAAAATATATATGTTTTGACCATATCACACAAATTAAGAAATGTAAGTAATGTTGCCTTGAAAAGAAAAATTATGAGTTAGTTTATAAAATTATCCTTCATCAATGGTATGAGAAAGATAAATTGTATAATTGAAAGAAGAAAAAGAAAAAAATAGTTAAGGTTATATTAGGAAAAAGAACATTAAATGCTTCATTGGAAATGTAACGTGACATATATTTTGGTACAGAAGGAGTATTGATTAACAAGTTAATTCGAATATGTTTAATCAAATTGGTTGGAATTACTATAAGTCCCTACTTGACTATTTTTGTTAGTAATGCAGATGAGTGAATTTTGCTATGGCAAGAAACACAGTGCCATTTGGGTTTCACTCAACCAGAAAAAGTAATCTATGATTCATACACTAAATTTAAAATGCGATTTGTTGATGAAAACGGAAATGACATACATCAATGTTAGATATAGATGATTGCCCACTAACTTACACCAATCATTCACCGAATAACAGACACAAACACAAACTATTATCAAATACTATTTGTCAAATTATTACATAAACATAAATAAATTTACTGAACATTAAATAAACTATAAAAAAACTTCAACTCGTAGTCCCACCTACAATCTTCACACAAACCAAGGTCATCGTCTTCATCATCCACTAACAACCATGCTCCTTGCTTCAATCCCCATCCAGAGCATGTTGTTTTTTATTTGCATACGGGAGATTGATTACGGAGCAACATACCATTATTTTTCCACAAACATTGTGTTGAAGATTGCATTTTAAGTCTGGCTTGCATAATACATCCAGACATGCGCAATGACCGCATATGTCCAATGCCTTCTTGTATGGATTTATTGTTATCAGAAGACAACAATATCATGCCATATGCATATTTTGATGGTATGTGGCCACCCTCTGCAGCCATCTTTAAGTTCTCAAGACCGTTGCTATTTCCGTTTGGAAATTTGAAGTATTCACGTATACCTTCACTAAACAATGCTTCCAAATTTCCACTTTCCACACAATTTTTCAAAAATTTCAATGCATTTGCATTAGGATACCATTGCATATTTGGAAAATTGTCGAAACAAACTTTTTGTAATATATACCTTTCATTCGTTATTTGAAGAAAATCTTTTGAGCAACATTTTAAGTTGTGAAGATCAGGAATAGAAGAAGAGGCAATATTTGCGACGACTTCTACCCAAATTTCATTTAGGAGTGACCGAGGCAAAACTTCTGGCCCATTCGTGCCTTCATTGATTTTATTTCTTTCAATGATGTCATGACTTGTTTCAGGCAACTTCTCATTTGTTATTCTTGAAGCCATGATAATGTGAAAGAGAATAATGTGAAGGAGAAACTAAAAATTTAGAAACTAAAAGAAGGGTGTTATATTGTTTTTATGACAGATATGAGAATGAGAATATGGGTTGAAGAAGGTACATACACACACACATATATATATATATATATATATATGTAGGACTCATTGAGCTTTTCATTGTGAAGAGTTATGAATGAATTCCAACCAATACTATGCCAAGTTGAACGGTCACCATTATTCAACCGCTATTAATTACTACATCCGTACCCAAATATATATGTTTTGACCATATCACACAAATTAAGAAATGTAAGTAATGTTGCCTTGGAAAGAAAAATTATGAGTTAGTTTATAAAATTATCCTTCATCAATGGTATGAGAAAGATAAATTGTATAATTGAAAGAAGAAAAAGAAATAAATAGTTAAGGTTATATTAGGAAAAAGAACATTAAATGCTTCATTGGAAATGTAACGTGACATATATTTTGGTACAGAAGGAGTATTGATTAACAAGTTAATTCGAATATGTTTAATCACATTGGTTGGAATTACTATAAGTCCCTACTTGACTATTTTTGTTAGTAATGCAGATGAGTGCATTTTGCTATGCCAAGAAACACAGTGCCATTTGGGTTTGACGTTATTTTATGTTTAATGCTTGTATAAAAAAATCTTACAATTAATTCACATTTGAAACTAGAGTTTGTGGTTTCACTCAACCAAAAAAAGTAATCTATGATTCATACACTAAATTTAAAATGCGATTTGTTGATGAAAACAGAAATGACATACATCCATGTTAGATACAAATGATTGCCCACTAACTTACACCAATTATTCACCGAATAACAAACACAAACACAAACTATTATCAAATACAATTTGTCAAATTATTACATAAACATAAATAAATTTACTGAACATTAAATAAACTATAAAAAAACTTCAACTCGTAGTCCCACCTACAATCTTCACACAAACCAAGGTCATCGTCTTCATCATCCACTAACAACCATGCTCCTTGCTTCAATCCCCATCCAGAGCATGTTGTTTTTTATTTGCATACGGGAGATTGATTACGGAGCAACATACCATTATTTTTCCACAAACATTGTGTTGCAGATTGCATTTTAAGTCTGGCCTGCATAATACATCCAGACATGCGCAATGACCGCATATGTCCAATGCCTTCTTGTATGGATTTATTGTTATCAGAAGACAACAATATCATGCCATATGCATATTTTGATGGTATGTGGCCACCCTCTGCAGCCATCTTTAAGTTCTCAAGACCGTTGTTATTTTCGTTTGGAAATTTGAAGTATTCACGTATACCTTCACTAAACAATGCTTCCAAATTTCCACTTTCCACACAATTTTTCAAAAATTTCAATGCATTTGCATTAGGATACCATTGCATATTTGGAAAGTTGTCGAAAGAAACTTTTTGTAATACATACCTTTCGTTCGTTATTTGAAGAAAATCTTTTGAGCAACATTTTAAGTTGTAAAGATCAGGAATAGAAGAAGAGGCAATATTTGCGACGACTTCAACCCAAATTTCATTCAGGAGTGACCGAGGCAAAACTTCTGGCCCATTCGTGCCTTCATTGATTTTATTTCTTTCATTGATGTCATGACTTGTTTCAGGCAACTTCTCATTTGTTATTCTTAAAGCCATGGTAATGTGAAAGAGAATAATGTGAAGGAGAAACTAAAAATTTAGAAACTAAAAGAAGGGTGTTATATTGTTTTTATGACAAATATGAGAATGAGAATATGGGTTGAAGAAGGTAGATACACATATATATATATATATATATATGTAGGACTCATTGAGCTTTTCATTGTGAAGAGTTATGAATGAATTCCAACCAATACTATGCCAAATTGAACGCTCACCATTATTCAACCGCTATTAATTACTACATCCGTACCAAAATATATATGTTTTGACCATATCACACAAATTAAGAAATGTAAGTAATGTTGCCTTGAAAAGAAAAATTATGAGTTAGTTTATAAAATTATCCTTCATCAATGGTATGAGAAAGATAAATTGTATAATTGAAAGAAGAAAAAGAAAAAAATAGTTAAGGTTATATTAGGAAAAAGAACATTAAATGCTTCATTGGAAATGTAACGTGACATATATTTTGGTACAGAAGGAGTATTGATTAACAAGTTAATTCGAATATGTTTAATCAAATTGGTTGGAATTACTATAAGTCCCTACTTGACTATTTTTGTTAGTAATGCAGATGAGTGAATTTTGCTATGGCAAGAAACACAGTGCCATTTGGGTTTCACTCAACCAGAAAAAGTAATCTATGATTCATACACTAAATTTAAAATGCGATTTGTTGATGAAAACGGAAATGACATACATCAATGTTAGATATAGATGATTGCCCACTAACTTACACCAATCATTCACCGAATAACAAACACAAACACAAACACAAACTATTATCAAATACAATTTGTCAAATTATTACATAAACATCAATAAATTTACTGAACATTAAATAAACTATAAAAAAACTTCAACTCGTAGTCCCACCTACAATCTTCACACAAACCAAGGTCATCGTCTTCATCATCCACTAACAACCATGCTCCTTGCTTCAATCTCCATCCAGAGCATGTTGTTTTTTATTTGCATACGGGAGATTGATTACGGAGCAACATACCATTATTTTTCCACAAACATTGTGTTGCAGATTGCATTTTATGTCTGGCCTGCATAATACATCCAGACATGCGCAATGACCGCATATGTCCAATGCCTTCTTGTATGGATTTATTGTTATCAGAAGACACCAATATCATGCCATATGCATATTTTGATGGTATGTGGCCACCCTCTGCAGCCATCTTTAAGTTCTCAAGACCGTTGCTATTTTCGTTTGGAAATTTGAAGTATTCACGTATACCTTCACTAAACAATGCTTCCAAATTTCCACTTTCCACACAATTTTTCAAAAATTTCAATGCATTTGCATTAGGATACCATTGCATATATGGAATATTGTCGAAAGAAACTTTTTGTAATACACACCTTTCGTTCGTTATTTGAAGAAAATCTTTTGAGCAACTTTTAAGTTGTGAAGATCAGGAATAGAAGAAGAGGCAATATTTGCGACGACTTCTACCCAAATTTCATTTAGGAGTGACCGAGGCAAAACTTCTGGCCCATTCGTGCCTTCATTGATTTTATTTCTTTCAATGATGTCATGACTTGTTTCAGGCAACTTCTCATTTGTTATTCTTGAAGCCATGATAATGTGAAAGAGAATAATGTGAAGGAGAAACTAAAAATTTAGAAACTAAAAGAAGGGTGTTATATTGTTTTTATGACAGATATGAGAATGAGAATATGGGTTGAAGAAGGTACATACACACACACACATATATATATATATATATATATGTAGGACTCATTGAGCTTTTCATTGTGAAGAGTTATGAATGAATTCCAACCAATACTATGCCAAGTTGAACGGTCACCATTATTCAACCGCTATTAATTACTACATCCGTACCAAAATATATATGTTTTGACCATATCACACAAATTAAGAAATGTAAGTAATGTTGCCTTGGAAAGAAAAATTATGAGTTAGTTTATAAAATTATCCTTCATCAATGGTATGAGAAAGATAAATTGTATAATTGAAAGAAGAAAAAGAAATAAATAGTTAAGGTTATATTAGGAAAAAGAACATTAAATGCTTCATTGGAAATGTAACGTGACATATATTTTGGTACAGAAGGAGTATTGATTAACAAGTTAATTCGAATATGTTTAATCACATTGGTTGGAATTACTATAAGTCCCTACTTGACTATTTTTGTTAGTAATGCAGATGAGTGCATTTTGCTATGCCAAGAAACACAGTGCCATTTGGGTTTGACGTTATTTTATGTTTAATGCTTGTATAAAAAAATCTTACAATTAATTCACATTTGAAACTAGAGTTTGTGGTTTCACTCAACCAAAAAAAGTAATCTATGATTCATACACTAAATTTAAAATGCGATTTGTTGATGAAAACAGAAATGACATACATCCATGTTAGATACAAATGATTGCCCACTAACTTACACCAATTATTCACCGAATAACAAACACAAACACAAACTATTATCAAATACAATTTGTCAAATTATTACATAAACATAAATAAATTTACTGAACATTAAATAAACTATAAAAAAACTTCAACTCGTAGTCCCACCTACAATCTTCACACAAACCAAGGTCATCGTCTTCATCATCCACTAACAACCATGCTCCTTGCTTCAATCCCCATCCAGAGCATGTTGTTTTTTATTTGCATACGGGAGATTGATTACGGAGCAACATACCATTATTTTTCCACAAACATTGTGTTGCAGATTGCATTTTAAGTCTGGCCTGCATAATACATCCAGACATGCGCAATGACCGCATATGTCCAATGCCTTCTTGTATGGATTTATTGTTATCAGAAGACAACAATATCATGCCATATGCATATTTTGATGGTATGTGGCCACCCTCTGCAGCCATCTTTAAGTTCTCAAGACCGTTGTTATTTTCGTTTGGAAATTTGAAGTATTCACGTATACCTTCACTAAACAATGCTTCCAAATTTCCACTTTCCACACAATTTTTCAAAAATTTCAATGCATTTGCATTAGGATACCATTGCATATTTGGAAAGTTGTCGAAAGAAACTTTTTGTAATACATACCTTTCGTTCGTTATTTGAAGAAAATCTTTTGAGCAACATTTTAAGTTGTAAAGATCAGGAATAGAAGAAGAGGCAATATTTGCGACGACTTCAACCCAAATTTCATTCAGGAGTGACCGAGGCAAAACTTCTGGCCCATTCGTGCCTTCATTGATTTTATTTCTTTCATTGATGTCATGACTTGTTTCAGGCAACTTCTCATTTGTTATTCTTAAAGCCATGGTAATGTGAAAGAGAATAATGTGAAGGAGAAACTAAAAATTTAGAAACTAAAAGAAGGGTGTTATATTGTTTTTATGACAAATATGAGAATGAGAATATGGGTTGAAGAAGGTAGATACACACATATATATATATATATATATGTAGGACTCATTGAGCTTTTCATTGTGAAGAGTTATGAATGAATTCCAACCAATACTATGCCAAATTGAACGCTCACCATTATTCAACCGCTATTAATTACTACATCCGTACCAAAATATATATGTTTTGACCATATCACACAAATTAAGAAATGTAAGTAATGTTGCCTTGAAAAGAAAAATTATGAGTTAGTTTATAAAATTATCCTTCATCAATGGTATGAGAAAGATAAATTGTATAATTGAAAGAAGAAAAAGAAAAAAATAGTTAAGGTTATATTAGGAAAAAGAACATTAAATGCTTCATTGGAAATGTAACGTGACATATATTTTGGTACAGAAGGAGTATTGATTAACAAGTTAATTCGAATATGTTTAATCAAATTGGTTGGAATTACTATAAGTCCCTACTTGACTATTTTTGTTAGTAATGCAGATGAGTGAATTTTGCTATGGCAAGAAACACAGTGCCATTTGGGTTTCACTCAACCAGAAAAAGTAATCTATGATTCATACACTAAATTTAAAATGCGATTTGTTGATGAAAACGGAAATGACATACATCAATGTTAGATATAGATGATTGCCCACTAACTTACACCAATCATTCACCGAATAACAAACACAAACACAAACACAAACTATTATCAAATACAATTTGTCAAATTATTACATAAACATCAATAAATTTACTGAACATTAAATAAACTATAAAAAAACTTCAACTCGTAGTCCCACCTACAATCTTCACACAAACCAAGGTCATCGTCTTCATCATCCACTAACAACCATGCTCCTTGCTTCAATCTCCATCCAGAGCATGTTGTTTTTTATTTGCATACGGGAGATTGATTACGGAGCAACATACCATTATTTTTCCACAAACATTGTGTTGCAGATTGCATTTTATGTCTGGCCTGCATAATACATCCAGACATGCGCAATGACCGCATATGTCCAATGCCTTCTTGTATGGATTTATTGTTATCAGAAGACACCAATATCATGCCATATGCATATTTTGATGGTATGTGGCCACCCTCTGCAGCCATCTTTAAGTTCTCAAGACCGTTGCTATTTTCGTTTGGAAATTTGAAGTATTCACGTATACCTTCACTAAACAATGCTTCCAAATTTCCACTTTCCACACAATTTTTCAAAAATTTCAATGCATTTGCATTAGGATACCATTGCATATATGGAATATTGTCGAAAGAAACTTTTTGTAATACACACCTTTCGTTCGTTATTTGAAGAAAATCTTTTGAGCAACTTTTAAGTTGTGAAGATCAGGAATAGAAGAAGAGGCAATATTTGCGACGACTTCAACCCAAATTTCATTCAGGAGTGACCGAGGCAAAACTTCTGGCCCATTCGTGCCTTCATTGATTTTATTTCTTTCAATGATGTCATGACTTGTTTCAGGCAACTTCTCATTTGTTATTCTTGAAGCCATGATAATGTGAAAGGTAATAATGTGAAGGAGAAACTAAAAATTTAGAAACTAAAAGAAGGGTGTTATATTGTTTTTATGACAAATATGAGAATGAGAATATGGGTTGAAGAAGGTACATACACACACACACATATATATATATATATATATATATATATATATATATATATATATATATATATGTAGGACTCATTGAGCTTTTCATTGTGAAGAGTTATGAATGAATTCCAACCAATACTATGCCAAGTTGAACGGTCACCATTATTCAACCGCAATTAATTACTACATCCGTACCAAAATATATATGTTTTGACCATATCACACAAATTAAGAAATGTAAGTAATGTTGCCTTGAAAAGAAAAATTATGAGTTAGTTTATAAAATTATCCTTCATCAATGGTATGAGAAAGATAAATTGTATAATTGAAAGAAGAAAAAGAAATAAATAGTTAAGGTTATATTAGGAAAAAGAACATTAAATGATTCATTGGAAATGTAATGTGACATATATGTTGGTACAGAAGGAGTATTGATTAACAAGTTAATTCGAATATGTTTAATCACATTGGTTGGAATTACTATAAGTCCCTACTTGACTATTTTTGTTAGTAATGCAGATGAGTGCATTTTGCTATGCCAAGAAACACAGTGCCATTTGGGTTTGACGTTATTTTATGTTTAATGCTTGTATAAAAAAATCTTACAATTAATTCACATTTGAAACTAGAGTTTGTGGTTTCACTCAACCAAAAAAAGTAATCTATGATTCATACACTAAATTTAAAATGCGATTTGTTGATGAAAACATAAATGACATACATCCATGTTAGAAATAGATGATTGCCCACTAACTTACACCAATTATTCACCGAATAACAAACACAAACACAAACTATTATCAAATACAATTTGTCAAATTATTACATAAACATCAATAAATTTACTGAACATTAAATAAATTATAAAAAAACTTCAACTCGTAGTCCCACCTACAATCTTCACACAAACCAAGGTCATCGTCTTCATCATCCACTAACAACCATGCTCCTTGCTTCAATCCCCATCCAGAGCATGTTGTTTTTGATTTGCATACGGGAGATTGATTACGGAGCAACATACCATTATTTTTCCACAAACATTGTGTTGCAGATTGCATTTTATGTCTGGCCTGCATAATACATCCAGACATGCGCAATGACCGCATATGTCCAATGCCTTCTTGTATGGATTTATTGTTATCAGAAGACAACAATATCATGCCATATGCATATTTTGATGGTATGTGGCCACCCTCTGCAGCCATCTTTAAGTTCTCAAGACCGTTGTTATTTTCGTTTGGAAATTTGAAGTATTCACGTATACCTTCACTAAACAATGCTTCCAAATTTCCACTTTCCACACAATTTTTCCAAAATTTCAATGCATTTGCATTAGGATACCATTGCATATTTGGAAAGTTGTCGAAAGAAACTTTTTGTAATACATACCTTTCGTTCGTTATTTGAAGAAAATCTTTTGAGCAACATTCTAAGTTGTAAAGATCAGGAATAGAAGAAGAGGCAATATTTGCGACGACTTCAACCCAAATTTCATTCAGGAGTGACCGAGGCAAAACTTCTGGCCCATTCGTGCCTTCATTGATTTTATTTCTTTCATTGATGTCATGACTTGTTTCAGGCAACTTCTCATTTGTTATTCTTGAAGCCATGATAATGTGAAAGAGAATAATGTGAAGGAGAAACTAAAAATTTAGAAACTAAAAGAAGGGCGTTATATTGTTTTTATGACAAATATGAGAATGAGAATATGGGTTGAAGAAGGTACATACACACACACACATATATATATATATATATGTAGGACTCATTGAGCTTTTCATTGTGAAGAGTTATGAATGAATTCCAACCAATACTATGCCAAATTGAACGGTCACCATTATTCAACCGCTATTAATTACTACATCCGTACCAAAATATATATGTTTTGACCATATCACACAAATTAAGAAATGTAAGTAATGTTGCCTTGAAAAGAAAAATTATGAGTTAGTTTATAAAATTATCCTTCATCAATGGTATGAGAAAGATAAATTGTATAATTGAAAGAAGAAAAAGAAATAAATAGTTAAGGTTATATTAGGAAAAAGAACATTAAATGCTTCATTGGAAATGTAAGGTGACATATATTTTGGTACAGAAGGAGTATTGATTAACAAGTTAATTCAAATATGCTTAATCAAATTGGTTGGAATTACTATAAGTCCCTACTTGACTATTTTTGTTAGTAATGCAGATGAGTGCATTTTGCTATGGCAAGAAACACAGTGCCATTTGGGTTTGACGTTATTTTATGTTTAATGCTTGTATAAAAAAATCTAACAATTAATTCACATTTGAAACTAGAGTTTGTGGTTTCACTCAACCAGAAAAAGTAATCTATGATTCATACACTAAATTTAAAATGCGATTTGTTGATGAAAACGGAAATGACATACATCAATGTTAGATATAGATGATTGCCCACTAACTTACACCAATCATTCACCGAATAACAAACACAAACACAAACACAAACTATTATCAAATACAATTTGTCAAATTATTACATAAACATAAATAAATTTACTGAACATTAAATAAAATATAAAAAATCTTCAACTCGTAGTACTACCTACAATCTTCACACAAACCAAGGTCATCGTCTTCATCACCCACTAACAACCATGCTCCTTGCTTCAATCTCCATCCAGAGCATGTTGTTTTTGATTTGCATACGGGAGATTGATTACGGACCAACATACCATTATTTTTCCACAAACATTGTGTTGCAGATTGCATTTTATGTCTGGCCTGCATAATACATCCAGACATGCGCAATGACCGCATATGTCCAATGCCTTCTTGTATGGATTTATTGTTATCAGAAGACAACAATATCATGCCATATGCAAATTTTGATGGTATGTGGCCACCCTCTGCAGCCATCTTTAAGTTCTCAAGACCGTTGCTATTTCCGTTTGGAAATTTGAAGTATTCACGTATACCTTCACTAAACAATGCTTCCAAATTTCCACTTTCCACACAATTTTTCAAAAATTTCAATGCATTTGCATTAGGATACCATTGCATATTTGGAAAATTGTCGAAAGAAACTTTTTGTAATACACACCTTTCGTTCGTTATTTGAAGAAAATCTTTTGAGCAACATTTTAAGTTGTGAAGATCAGGAATAGAAGAAGAGGCAATATTTGCGACGACTTCAACCCAAATTTCATTCAGGAGTGACCGAGGCAAACCTTCTGGCCCATTCGTGCCTTCATTGATTTTATTTCTTTCAATGATGTCATGACTTGTTTCAGGCAACTTCTCATTTGTTATTCTTGAAGCCATGATAATGTGAAAGGTAATAATGTGAAGGAGAAACTAAAAATTTAGAAACTAAAAGAAGGGTGTTATATTGTTTTTATGACAGATATGAGAATGAGAATATGGGTTGAAGAAGGTACATACACACACACACACACACATATATATATATATATATATATGTAGGACTCATTGAGCTTTTCATTGTGAAGAGTTATGAATGAATTCCAACCAATACTATGCCAAGTTGAACGGTCACCATTATTCAACCGCAATTAATTACTACATCCGTACCAAAATATATATGTTTTGACCATATCACACAAATTAAGAAATGTAAGTAATGTTGCCTTGAAAAGAAAAATTATGAGTTAGTTTATAAAATTATCCTTCATCAATGGTATGAGAAAGATAAATTGTATAATTGAAAGAAGAAAAAGAAATAAATAGTTAAGGTTATATTAGGAAAAAGAACATTAAATGCTTCATTGGAAATGTAACGTGACATATATGTTGGTACAGAAGGAGTATTGATTAACAAGTTAATTCGAATATGTTTAATCACATTGGTTGGAATTACTATAAGTCCCTACTTGACTATTTTTGTTAGTAATGCAGATGAGTGCATTTTGCTATGGCAAGAAACACAGTGCCATTTGGGTTTGACGTTATTTTATGTTTAATGCTTGTATAAAAAAATCTTACAATTAATTCACATTTGAAACTAGAGTTTGTGGTTTCACTCAACCAAAAAAAGTAATCTATGATTCATACACTAAATTTAAAATGCGATTTGTTGATGAAAACAGAAATGACATACATCCATGTTAGAAATAGATGATTGCCCACTAACTTACACCAATTATTCACCAAATAACAAACACAAACACAAACTATTATCAAATACAATTTGTCAAATTATTACATAAACATCAATAAATTTACTGAACATTAAATAAATTATAAAAAAACTTCAACTCGTAGTCCCACCTACAATCTTCACACAAACCAAGGTCATCGTCTTCATCATCCACTAACAACCATGCTCCTTGCTTCAATCCCCATCCAGAGCATGTTGTTTTTGATTTGCATACGGGAGATTGATTACGGAGCAACATACCATAATTTTTCCACAAACATTGTGTTGCAGATTGCATTTTATGTCTGGCCTGCATAATACATCCAGACATGCGCAATGACCGCATATGTCCAATGCCTTCTTGTATGGATTTATTGTTATCAGAAGACAACAATATCATGCCATATGCATATTTTGATGGTATGTGGCCACCCTCTGCAGCCATCTTTAAGTTCTCAAGACCGTTGTTATTTTCGTTTGGAAATTTGAAGTATTCACGTATACCTTCACTAAACAATGCTTCCAAATTTCCACTTTCCACACAATTTTTCCAAAATTTCAATGCATTTGCATTAGGATACCATTGCATATTTGGAAAATTGTCGAAAGAAACTTTTTGTAATACATACCTTTCATTCGTTATTTGTAGAAAATCTTTTGAGCAACATTTTAAGTTGTGAAGATCAGGAATAGAAGAAGAGGCAATATTTGCGACGACTTCTACCCAAATTTCATTCGGGAGTGACCGATGCAAAACTTCTGGCCCATTCGTGCCTTCATTGATTTTATTTCTTTCATTGATGTCATGACTTGTTTCAGGCAACTTCTCATTTGTTATTCTTGAAGCCATGATAATGTGAAAGAGAATAATGTGAAGGAGAAACTAAAAATTTAGAAACTAAAAGAAGGGCGTTATATTGTTTTTATGACAAATATGAGAATGAGAATATGGGTTGAAGAAGGTACATACACACACACATATATATATATATATATATGTAGGACTCATTGAGCTTTTCATTGTGAAGAGTTATGAATGAATTCCAACCAATACTATGCCAAATTGAACGGTCACCATTATTCAACCGCTATTAATTACTACATCCGTACCAAAATATATATGTTTTGACCATATCACACAAATTAAGAAATGTAAGTAATGTTGCCTTGAAAAGAAAAATTATGAGTTAGTTTATAAAATTATCCTTCATCAATGGTATGAGAAAGATAAATTGTATAATTGAAAGAAGAAAAAGAAATAAATAGTTAAGGTTATATTAGGTAAAAGAACATTAAATGCTTCATTGGAAATGTAATGTGACATATATTTTGGTACAGAAGGAGTATTGATTAACAAGTTAATTCAAATATGCTTAATCAAATTGGTTGGAATTACTATAAGTCCCTACTTGACTATTTTTGTTAGTAATGCAGATGAGTGCATTTTGCTATGGCAAGAAACACAGTGCCATTTGGGTTTGACGTTATTTTATGTTTAATGCTTGTATAAAAAAATCTTACAATTAATTCACATTTGAAACTAGAGTTTGTGGTTTCACTCAACCAGAAAAAGTAATCTATGATTCATACACTAAATTTAAAATGCGATTTGTTGATGAAAACGGAAATGACATACATCAATGTTAGATATAGATGATTGCCCACTAACTTACACCAATCATTCACCGAATAACAAACACAAACACAAACTATTATCAAATACAATTTGTCAAATTATTACATAAACATCAATAAATTTATTGAACATTAAATAAACTATAAAAAAACTTCAACTCGTAGTCCCACCTACAATCTTCACACAAACCAAGGTCATCGTCTTCATCATCCACTAACAACCATGCTCCTTGCTTCAATCCCCATCCAGAGCATGTTGTTTTTGATTTGCATACGGGAGATTGATTACGGAGCAACATACCATAATTTTTCCACAAACATTGTGTTGCAGATTGCATTTTATGTCTGGCCTGCATAATACATCCAGACATGCGCAATGACCGCATATGTCCAATGCCTTCTTGTATGGATTTATTGTTATCAGAAGACAACAATATCATGCCATATGCATATTTTGATGGTATGTGGCCACCCTCTGCAGCCATCTTTAAGTTCTCAAGACCGTTGTTATTTTCGTTTGGAAATTTGAAGTATTCACGTATACCTTCACTAAACAATGCTTCCAAATTTCCACTTTCCACACAATTTTTCCAAAATTTCAATGCATTTGCATTAGGATACCATTGCATATTTGGAAAGTTGTCGAAAGAAACTTTTTGTAATACATACCTTTCGTTCGTTATTTGAAGAAAATCTTTTAAGCAACATTTTAAGTTGTAAAGATCAGGAATAGAAGAAGAGGCAATATTTGCGACGACTTCAACCCAAATTTCATTCAGGAGTGACCGAGGCAAAACTTCTGGCCCATTCGTGCCTTCATTGATTTTATTTCTTTGATTGATGTCATGACTTGTTTCAGGCAACTTCTCATTTGTTATTCTTGAAGCCATGATAATGTGAAAGGTAATAATGTGAAGGAGAAACTAAAAATTTAGAAACTAAAAGAAGGGTGTTATATTGTTTTTATGGCAAATATGAGAATGAGAATATGGGTTGAAGAAGGTACATACACATATATATATATATATATATATATATATATGTAGGACTCATTGAGCTTTTCATTGTGAAGAGTTATGAATGAATTCCAACCAATACTATGCAAAATTGAACGGTCACCATTATTCAACCGCTATTAATTACTACATCCGTACAAAAATATATATGTTTTGACCATATCACACAAATTAAGAAATGTAAGTAATGTTGCCTTGAAAAGAAAAATTATGAGTTAGTTTATAAAATTATCCTTCATCAATGGTATGAGAAAGATAAATTGTATAATTGAAAGAAGAAAAAGAAATAAATAGTTAAGGTTATATTAGGTAAAAGAACATTAAATGCTTCATTGGAAATGTAATGTGACATATATTTTGGTACAGAAGGAGTATTGATTAACAAGTTAATTCAAATATGCTTAATCAAATTGGTTGGAATTACTATAAGTCCCTACTTGACTATTTTTGTTAGTAATGCAGATGAGTGCATTTTGCTATGGCAAGAAACACAGTGCCATTTGGGTTTGACGTTATTTTATGTTTAATGCTTGTATAAAAAAATCTTACAATTAATTCACATTTGAAACTAGAGTTTGTGGTTTCACTCAACCAGAAAAAGTAATCTATGATTCATACACTAAATTTAAAATGCGATTTGTTGATGAAAACGGAAATGACATACATCAATGTTAGATATAGATGATTGCCCACTAACTTACACCAATCATTCACCGAATAACAAACACAAACACAAACTATTATCAAATACAATTTGTCAAATTATTACATAAACATCAATAAATTTATTGAACATTAAATAAACTATAAAAAAACTTCAACTCGTAGTCCCACCTACAATCTTCACACAAACCAAGGTCATCGTCTTCATCATCCACTAACAACCATGCTCCTTGCTTCAATCTCCATCCAGAGCATGTTGTTTTTTATTTGCATACGGGAGATTGATTACGGACCAACATACCATTATTTTTCCACAAACATTGTGTTGCAGATTGCATTTTATGTCTGGCCTGCATAATACATCCAGACATGCGCAATGACCGCATATGTCCAATGCCTTCTTGTATGGATTTATTGTTATCAGAAGACAACAATATCATGCCATATGCATATTTTGATGGTATGTGGCCACCCTCTGCAGCCATCTTTAAGTTCTCAAGACCGTTGTTATTTTCGTTTGGAAATTTGAAGTATTCACGTATACCTTCACTAAACAATGCTTCCAAATTTCCACTTTCCACACAATTTTTCCAAAATTTCAATGCATTTGCATTAGGATACCATTGCATATTTGGAAAATTGTCGAAAGAAACTTTTTGTAATACATACCTTTCATTCGTTATTTGTAGAAAATCTTTTGAGCAACATTTTAAGTTGTGAAGATCAGGAATAGAAGAAGAGGCAATATTTGCGACGACTTCTACCCAAATTTCATTCGGGAGTGACCGATGCAAAACTTCTGGCCCATTCGTGCCTTCATTGATTTTATTTCTTTCATTGATGTCATGACTTGTTTCAGGCAACTTCTCATTTGTTATTCTTGAAGCCATGATAATGTGAAAGAGAATAATGTGAAGGAGAAACTAAAAATTTAGAAACTAAAAGAAGGGCGTTATATTGTTTTTATGACAAATATGAGAATGAGAATATGGGTTGAAGAAGGTACATACACACACATATATATATATATATATATATATGTAGGACTCATTGAGCTTTTCATTGTGAAGAGTTATGAATGAATTCCAACCAATACTATGCCAAATTGAACGGTCACCATTATTCAACCGCTATTAATTACTACATCCGTACCAAAATATATATGTTTTGACCATATCACACAAATTAAGAAATGTAAGTAATGTTGCCTTGAAAAGAAAAATTATGAGTTAGTTTATAAAATTATCCTTCATCAATGGTATGAGAAAGATAAATTGTATAATTGAAAGAAGAAAAAGAAATAAATAGTTAAGGTTATATTAGGTAAAAGAACATTAAATGCTTCATTGGAAATGTAATGTGACATATATTTTGGTACAGAAGGAGTATTGATTAACAAGTTAATTCAAATATGCTTAATCAAATTGGTTGGAATTACTATAAGTCCCTACTTGACTATTTTTGTTAGTAATGCAGATGAGTGCATTTTGCTATGGCAAGAAACACAGTGCCATTTGGGTTTGACGTTATTTTATGTTTAATGCTTGTATAAAAAAATCTTACAATTAATTCACATTTGAAACTAGAGTTTGTGGTTTCACTCAACCAGAAAAAGTAATCTATGATTCATACACTAAATTTAAAATGCGATTTGTTGATGAAAACGGAAATGACATACATCAATGTTAGATATAGATGATTGCCCACTAACTTACACCAATCATTCACCGAATAACAAACACAAACACAAACTATTATCAAATACAATTTGTCAAATTATTACATAAACATCAATAAATTTATTGAACATTAAATAAACTATAAAAAAACTTCAACTCGTAGTCCCACCTACAATCTTCACACAAACCAAGGTCATCGTCTTCATCATCCACTAACAACCATGCTCCTTGCTTCAATCCCCATCCAGAGCATGTTGTTTTTGATTTGCATACGGGAGATTGATTACGGAGCAACATACCATAATTTTTCCACAAACATTGTGTTGCAGATTGCATTTTATGTCTGGCCTGCATAATACATCCAGACATGCGCAATGACCGCATATGTCCAATGCCTTCTTGTATGGATTTATTGTTATCAGAAGACAACAATATCATGCCATATGCATATTTTGATGGTATGTGGCCACCCTCTGCAGCCATCTTTAAGTTCTCAAGACCGTTGTTATTTTCGTTTGGAAATTTGAAGTATTCACGTATACCTTCACTAAACAATGCTTCCAAATTTCCACTTTCCACACAATTTTTCCAAAATTTCAATGCATTTGCATTAGGATACCATTGCATATTTGGAAAGTTGTCGAAAGAAACTTTTTGTAATACATACCTTTCATTCGTTATTTGTAGAAAATCTTTTGAGCAACATTTTAAGTTGTGAAGATCAGGAATAGAAGAAGAGGCAATATTTGCGACGACTTCTACCCAAATTTCATTCGGGAGTGACCGAGGCAAAACTTCTGGCCCATTCGTGCCTTCATTGATTTTATTTCTTTCATTGATGTCATGACTTGTTTCAGGCAACTTCTCATTTGTTATTCTTGAAGCCATGATAATGTGAAAGAGAATAATGTGAAGGAGAAACTAAAAATTTAGAAACTAAAAGAAGGGCGTTATATTGTTTTTATGACAAATATGAGAATGAGAATATGGGTTGAAGAAGGTACATACACACACATATATATATATATATATATGTAGGACTCATTGAGCTTTTCATTGTGGAGAGTTATGAATGAATTCCAACCAATACTATGCCAAATTGAACGGTCACCATTATTCAACTGCTATTAATTACTACATCCGTACCAAAATATATATGTTTTGACCATATCACACAAATTAAGAAATGTAAGTAATGTTGCCTTGAAAAGAAAAATTATGAGTTAGTTTATAAAATTATCCTTCATCAATGGTATGAGAAAGATAAATTGTATAATTGAAAGAAGAAAAAGAAATAAATAGTTAAGGTTATATTAGGTAAAAGAACATTAAATGCTTCATTGGAAATGTAATGTGACATATATTTTGGTACAGAAGGAGTATTGATTAACAAGTTAATTCAAATATGCTTAATCACATTGCTTTGAATTACTATAAGTCCCTACTTGACTATTTTTGTTAGTAATGCAGATGAGTGCATTTTGCTATGGCAAGAAACACAGTGCCATTTGGGTTTGACGTTATTTTATGTTTAATGCTTGTATAAAAAAATCTTACAATTAATTCACATTTGAAACTAGAGTTTGTGGTTTCACTCAACCAGAAAAAGTAATCTATGATTCATACACTAAATTTAAAATGCGATTTGTTGATGAAAACGGAAATGACATACATCAATGTTAGATATAGATGATTGCCCACTAACTTACACCAATCATTCACCGAATAACAAACACAAACACAAACTATTATCAAATACAATTTGTCAAATTATTACATAAACATCAATAAATTTATTGAACATTAAATAAACTATAAAAAAACTTCAACTCGTAGTCCCACCTACAATCTTCACACAAACCAAGGTCATCGTCTTCATCATCCACTAACAACCATGCTCCTTGCTTCAATCTCCATCCAGAGCATGTTGTTTTTTATTTGCATACGGGAGATTGATTACGGACCAACATACCATTATTTTTCCACAAACATTGTGTTGCAGATTGCATTTTATGTCTGGCCTGCATAATACATCCAGACATGCGCAATGACCGCATATGTCCAATGCCTTCTTGTATGGATTTATTGTTATCAGAAGACAACAATATCATACCATATGCAAATTTTGATGGTATGTGGCCACCCTCTGCAGCCATCTTTAAGTTCTCAAGACCGTTGCTATTTCCGTTTGGAAATTTGAAGTATTCACGTATACCTTCACTAAATAATGCTTCCAAATTTCCACTTTCCACACAATTTTTCAAAAATTTCAATGCATTTGCATTAGGATACCATTGCATATTTGGAAAATTGTCGAAAGAAACTTTTTGTAATACATACCTTTCATTCGTTATTTGTAGAAAATCTTTTGAGCAACATTTTAAGTTGTGAAGATCAGGAATAGAAGAAGAGGCAATATTTGCGACGACTTCAACCCAAATTTCATTCGGGAGTGACTGAGGCAAAACTTCTGGCCCATTCGTGCCTTCATTGATTTTATTTCTTTCATTGATGTCATGACTTGTTTCAGGCAACATCTCATTTGTTATTCTTGAAGCCATGATAATGTAAAAGAGAATAATGCGAAGGAGAAACTAAAAGAAGGGTGTTATATTGTTTTTATGACAGATATGAGAATGAGAATATGGGTTGAAGAAGGTACATACATATATATACATATATATATATATGTAGGACTCATTGAGTTTTTCATTGTGAAGAGTTATGAATGAATTTCAACCAATACTATGCCAAATTGAACGGTCACCATTATTCAACCGCTATTAATTACTACATCCATACCAAAATATATATGTTTTGACCATATCACACAAATTAAGAAATGTAAGTAAGTTTGCCTTGAAAAGAAAAATTATGAGTTAGTTTATAAAATTATCCTTCATCAATGGTATGAGAAAGATAAATTGTATAATTGAAAGAAGAAAAAGAAATAAATAGTTAAGGTTATATTAGGAAAAAGAACATTAAATGCTTCATTGGAAATGTAACGTGACATATATTTTGGTACACAAAATTTTCCTACACGTCATATATTTTTGTACGGAAGGAGTATTGATTAACAAGTTAATTGGAATATGAATAATCACATTGCTTGAAAGTACTATAAGTCCCTACTTGACTATTTTTGTTAATAATGCAGATGAGTGCATTTTGCTATGGCAAGAAACACAGTGCCATTTGGGTTTGACGTTATTTTATGTTTAATGCTTGTATAAAAAAATCTTACAATTAATTCACATTTGAAACTAGAGTTTGTGGTTTCACTCAACCAAAAAAAGTAATCTATGATTCATACACTAAATTTAAAATGCGATTTGTTGATGAAAACAGAAATGACATACATCCATGTTAGATATAGATGATTGCCCACTAACTTACACCAATTATTCACCGAATAACAAACGCAAACACAAACTATTATCCAATACAATTTGTCAAATTATTACATAAACATCAATAAATTTACTGAACATTAAATAAACTATAAAAAAACTTCAACTCGTAGTCCCACCTACAATCTTCACACAAACCAAGGTCATCGTCTTCATCATCCACTAACAACCATGCTCCTTGCTTCAATCCCCATCCAGAGCATGTTGTTTTTGATTTGCATACGGGAGATTGATTACGGAGCAACATACCATTATTTTTCCACAAACATTGTGTTGCAGATTGCATTTTATGTCTGGCCTGCATAATACATCCAGACATGCGCAATGACCGCATATGTCCAATGCCTTCTTGTATGGATTTATTGTTATCAGAAGACAACAATATCATGCCATATGCATATTTTGATGGTATGTGGCCACCCTCTGCAGCCATCTTTAAGTTCTCAAGACCGTTGTTATTTTCGTTTGGAAATTTGAAGTATTCACGTATACCTTCACTAAACAATGCTTCCAAATTTCCACTTTCCACACAATTTTTCCAAAATTTCAATGCATTTGCATTAGGATACCATTGCATATTTGGAAAGTTGTCGAAAGAAACTTTTTGTAATACATACCTTTCGTTCGTTATTTGAAGAAAATCTTTTGAGCAACATTTTAAGTTGTAAAGATCAGGAATAGAAGAAGAGGCAATATTTGCTACGACTTCAACCCAAATTTCATTCAGGAGTGACCGAGGCAAAACTTCTGGCCCATTCGTGCCTTCATTGATTTTATTTCTTTCATTGATGTCATGACTTGTTTCAGGAAACATCTCATTTATTATTCTTGAAGTCATGATAATGTGAAAGAGAATAATGTAAAGGAGAAATTAAAAATTTAGAAACTAAAAGAAGGGTGTTATATTGTTTTTATGACAGATATGAGAATGAGAATATGGGTTGAAGAAGGTACATACATATATATACATATATATATATATGTAGGACTCATTGAGTTTTTCATTGTGAAGAGTTATGAATGAATTTCAACCAATACTATGCCAAATTGAACGGTCACCATTATTCAACCGCTATTAATTACTACATCCATACCAAAATATATATGTTTTGACCATATCACACAAATTAAGAAATGTAAGTAAGTTTGCCTTGAAAAGAAAAATTATGAGTTAGTTTATAAAATTATCCTTCATCAATGGTATGAGAAAGATAAATTGTATAATTGAAAGAAGAAAAAGAAATAAATAGTTAAGGTTATATTAGGAAAAAGAACATTAAATGCTTCATTGGAAATGTAACGTGACATATATTTTGGTACAGAAGGAGTATTGATTAACAAGTTAATTCGAATATGTTTAATCACATTGCTTTGAATTACTATAAGTCCCTACTTGACTATTTTTGTTAGTAATGCAGATGAGTGCATTTTGCTATGGCAAGAAACACAGTGCCATTTGGGTTTGACGTTATTTTATGTTTAATGCTTGTATAAAAAAATCTTACAATTAATTCACATTTGAAACTAGAGTTTGTGGTTTCACTCAACCAAAAAAAGTAATCTATGATTCATACACTAAATTTAAAATGCGATTTGTTGATGAAAACAGAAATGACATACATCCATGTTAGATATAGATGATTGCCCACTAACTTACACCAATTATTCACCGAATAACAAACACAAACACAAACTATTATCAAATACAATTTGTCAAATTATTACATAAACATCAATAAATTTACTGAACATTAAATAAACTATAAAAAAACTTCAACTCGTAGTCCCACCTACAATCTTCACACAAACCAAGGTCATCGTCTTCATCATCCACTAACAACCATGCTCCTTGCTTCAATCCCCATCCAGAGCATGTTGTTTTTGATTTGCATACGGGAGATTGATTACGGAGCAACATACCATTATTTTTCCACAAACATTGTGTTGCAGATTGCATTTTATGTCTGGCCTGCATAATACATCCAGACATGCGCAATGACCGCATATGTCCAATGCCTTCTTGTATGGATTTATTGTTATCAGAAGACAACAATATCATGCCATATGCATATTTTGATGGTATGTGGCCACCCTCTGCAGCCATCTTTAAGTTCTCAAGACCGTTGCTATTTCCGTTTGGAAATTTGAAGTATTCACGTATACCTTCACTAAACAATGCTTCCAAATTTCCACTTTCCACACAATTTTTCAAAAATTTCAATGCATTTGCATTAGGATACCATTGCATATTTGGAAAATTGTCGAAAGAAACTTTTTGTAATACATACCTTTCGTTCGTTATTTGAAGAAAATCTTTTGAGCAACATTTTAAGTTGTGAAGATCAGGAATAGAAGAAGAGGCAATATTTGCGACGACTTCAACCCAAATTTCATTCGGGAGTGACCGAGGCAAAACTTCTGGCCCATTCGTTCCTTCATTGATTTTATTTCTTTCATTGATGTCATGACTTGTTTCAGGAAACATCTCATTTATTATTCTTGAAGTCATGATAATGTGAAAGAGAATAATGTAAAGGAGAAATTAAAAATTTAGAAACTAAAAGAAGGGTGTTATATTGTTTTTATGACAGATATGAGAATGAGAATATGGGTTGAAGAAGGTACATACATATATATACATATATATATATATGTAGGACTCATTGAGTTTTTCATTGTGAAGAGTTATGAATGAATTTCAACCAATACTATGCCAAATTGAACGGTCACCATTATTCAACCGCTATTAATTACTACATCCGTACCAAAATATATACGTTTTGACCATATCACACAAATTAAGAAATGTAAGTAATGTTGCCTTGAAAAGAAAAATTATGAGTTAGTTTATAAAATTATCTTTCATCAATGGTATGAGAAAGATAAATTGTATAATTGAAAGAAGAAAAAGAAATAAATAGTTAAGGTTATATTAGGAAAAAGAACATTAAATGCTTCATTGGTAATGTAACGTGACATATATTTTGGTACCGAAGGAGTCTTGATTAACAAGTTAATTTTCATTCGAGAGTGACCGAGGCAAAACTTCTGGCCCATTCGTGCCTTCATTGATTACATTTCTTTCATTGATGTCATGACTTGCTTTAGGCAGCATCTCATTTGTTATTCTTGAAGCCATGATAATGTGAAAGAGAATAATGTGAAGGAGAAAGTAAAAATTTAGAAACTAAAAGAAGGGTGTTATGTTGTTTTTATGACAGATATGAGAATGAGAATATGGGTTGAAGAGGTTACATACATATATCTATATATATATATATATATATATATATATATATGTAGAACTCATTGAGGTTTTCATTGTGAAGAGTTATGAATGAATTCCATCCAATACTATGCCAAATTAAATAGTCACCATTATTCAACCGCTATTTATTACTACCTCCGTTCTAAAATATATACGTTTTGACCATATCACACAAATTAAGAAATGTAAGTAATGTTGCCTTGTAAAGAAAAATTATGAGTTAGTTTATAAAATTATCCTTCATCAATGGTATGAGAAAGATAAATTGTATAATTGAAAGAAGAAAAAGAAATAAATAGTTAAGGTTATATTAGGAAAAAGAACATTAAATGCTTCATTGGAAATGTAACGTGACATATATTTTGGTACACAAAATTTTCCTACACGTCATATATTTTTGTACGGAAGGAGTATTGATTAACAAGTTAATTGGAATATGAATAATCACATTGCTTGAAAGTACTATAAGTCCCTACTTGACTATTTTTGTTAATAATGCAGATGAGTGCATTTTGCTATGGCAAGAAACACAGTGCCATTTGGGTTTGACGTTATTTTATGTTTAATGCTTGTATAAAAAAATCTTACAATTAATTCACATTTGAAACTAGAGTTTGTGGTTTCACTCAACCAAAAAAAGTAATCTATGATTCATACACTAAATTTAAAATGCGATTTGTTGATGAAAACAGAAATGACATACATCCATGTTAGATATAGATGATTGCCCACTAACTTACACCAATTATTCACCGAATAACAAACGCAAACACAAACTATTATCCAATACAATTTGTCAAATTATTACATAAACATCAATAAATTTACTGAACATTAAATAAACTATAAAAAAACTTCAACTCGTAGTCCCACCTACAATCTTCACACAAACCAAGGTCATCGTCTTCATCATCCACTAACAACCATGCTCCTTGCTTCAATCCCCATCCAGAGCATGTTGTTTTTGATTTGCATACGGGAGATTGATTACGGAGCAACATACCATTATTTTTCCACAAACATTGTGTTGCAGATTGCATTTTATGTCTGGCCTGCATAATACATCCAGACATGCGCAATGACCGCATATGTCCAATGCCTTCTTGTATGGATTTATTGTTATCAGAAGACAACAATATCATGCCATATGCATATTTTGATGGTATGTGGCCACCCTCTGCAGCCATCTTTAAGTTCTCAAGACCGTTGTTATTTTCGTTTGGAAATTTGAAGTATTCACGTATACCTTCACTAAACAATGCTTCCAAATTTCCACTTTCCACACAATTTTTCCAAAATTTCAATGCATTTGCATTAGGATACCATTGCATATTTGGAAAGTTGTCGAAAGAAACTTTTTGTAATACATACCTTTCGTTCGTTATTTGAAGAAAATCTTTTGAGCAACATTTTAAGTTGTAAAGATCAGGAATAGAAGAAGAGGCAATATTTGCTACGACTTCAACCCAAATTTCATTCAGGAGTGACCGAGGCAAAACTTCTGGCCCATTCGTGCCTTCATTGATTTTATTTCTTTCATTGATGTCATGACTTGTTTCAGGCAACTTCTCATTTGTTATTCTTGAAGCCATGATAATGTGAAAGAGAATAATGTGAAGGAGAAACTAAAAATTTAGAAACTAAAAGAAGGGTGTTATATTGTTTTTATGACAAATATGAGAATGAGAATATGGGTTGAAGAAGGTACATACACACACACACACACATATATATATATATATGTAGGACTCATTGAGCTTTTCATTGTGAAGAGTTATGAATGAATTCCATCCAATACTATGCCAAATTGAACGGTCACCATTATTCAACCGCTATTAATTACTACATCCGTACCAAAATATATATGTTTTGACCATATCACACAAATTAAGAAATGTAAGTAATGTTGCCTTGTAAAGAAAAATTATGAGTTAGTTTATAAAATTATCCTTCATCAATGGTATGAGAAAGATAAATTGTATAATTAAAAGAAGAAAAAGAAATAAATAGTTAAGGTTATATTAGGAAAAAGAACATTAAATGCTTCATTGGAAATGTAACGTGACATATATTTTGGTACACAAAATTTTCCTACACGTCATATATTTTTGTACGGAAGGAGTATTGATTAACAAGTTAATTGGAATATGAATAATCACATTGCTTGAAATTACTATAAGTCCCTACTTGACTATTTTTGTTAGTAATGCAGATGAGTGCATTTTGCTATGGCAAGAAACACAGTGCCATTTGGGTTTGACGTTATTTTATGTTTAATGCTTGTATAAAAATCTTACAATTAATTCACATTTGAAACTAGAGTTTGTGGTTTCACTCAACCAAAAAAAGTAATCTATGATTCATACACTAAATTTAAAATGCGATTTGTTGATGAAAACAGAAATGACATACATCCATGTTAGATATAGATGATTGCCCACTAACTTACACCAATTATTCACCGAATAACAAACGCAAACACAAACTATTATCCAATACAATTTGTCAAATTATTACATAAACATCAATAAATTTACTGAACATTAAATAAACTATAAAAAAACTTCAACTCGTAGTCCCTCCTACAATCTTCACACAAACCAAGGTCATCGTCTTCATCATCCACTAACAACCATGCTCCTTGCTTCAATCTCCATCCAGAGCATGATGTTTTTTATTTGCATACGGGAGATTGATTACGGACCAACATACCATTATTTTTCCACAAACATTGTGTTGCAGATTGCATTTTATGTCTGGCCTGCATAATACATCCAAACATGCGCAATGACCGCATATGTCCAATGCCTTCTTGTATGGATTTATTGTTATTAGAAGACAACAATATCATGCCATATGCAAATTTTGATGGTATGTGGCCACCCTCTGCAGCCATCTTTAAGTTCTCAAGACCGTTGCTATTTCCGTTTGGAAATTTGAAGTATTCACGTATACCTTCACTAAACAATGCTTCCAAATTTCCACTTTCCACACAATTTTTCAAAAATTTCAATGCATTTGCATTAGGATACCATTGCATATTTGGAAAATTGTCGAAAGAAACTTTTTGTAATACATACCTTTCATTCGTTATTTGAAGAAAATCTTTTGAGCAACATTTTAAGTTGTGAAGATCAGGAATAGAAGAAGAGGCAATATTTGCGACGACTTCAACCCAAATTTCATTAGGGAGTGACTGAGGCAAAACTTCTGGCCCATTCGTGCCTTCATTGATTTTATTTCTTTCATTGATGTCATGACTTGTTTCAGGCAACATCTCATTTGTTATTCTTAAAGCCATGATAATGTAAAAGAGAATAATGTGAAGGAGAAACTAAAAGAAGGGTGTTATATTGTTTTTATGACAGATATGAGAATGAGAATATGGGTTGAAGAAGGTACATACATATATATATATATATATATATGTAGGACTCATTGAGCTTTTCATTGTGAAGAGTTATGAATGAATTCCAACCAATACTATGCCAAATTGAACGGTCACCATTATTTAACCGCTATTAATTACTACATCCATACCAAAATATATATGTTTTGACCATATCACACAAATTAAGAAATGTAAGTAAGTTTGCCTTGAAAAGAAAAATTATGAGTTAGTTTATAAAATTATCCTTCATCAATGGTATGAGAAAGATAAATTGTATAATTGAAAGAAGAAAAAGAAATAAATAGTTAAGGTTATATTAGGAAAAAGAACATTAAATGCTTCATTGGAAATGTAACGTGACATATATTTTGGTACAGAAGGAGTATTGATTAACAAGTTAATTTTCATTCGAGAGTGACCGAGGCAAAACTTCTGGCCCATTCGTGCCTTCATTGATTACATTTCTTTCATTGATGTCATGACTTGCTTTAGGCAGCATCTCATTTGTTATTCTTGAAGCCATGATAATGTGAAAGAGAATAATGTGAAGGAGAAAGTAAAAATTTAGAAACTAAAAGAAGGGTGTTATGTTGTTTTTATGACAGATATGAGAATGAGAATATGGGTTGAAGAGGTTACATACATATATCTATATATATATATATATATATATATATATATATATATATATATATATATATGTAGAACTCATTGAGGTTTTCATTGTGAAGAGTTATGAATGAATTCCATCCAATACTATGCCAAATTAAATAGTCACCATTATTCAACCGCTATTAATTACTACCTCCGTTCTAAAATATATACGTTTTGACCATATCACACAAATTAAGAAATGTAAGTAATGTTGCCTTGTAAAGAAAAATTATGAGTTAGTTTATAAAATTATCCTTCATCAATGGTATGAGAAAGATAAATTGTATAATTGAAAGAAGAAAAAGAAATAAATAGTTAAGGTTATATTAGGAAAAAGAACATTAAATGCTTCATTGGAAATGTAACGTGACATATATTTTGGTACACAAAATTTTCCTACACGTCATATATTTTTGTACGGAAGGAGTATTGATTAAAAATTTAATTGGAATATGAATAATCACATTGCTTGAAATTACTATAAGTCCCTACTTGACTATTTTTGTTAGTAATGCAGATGAGTGCATTTTGCTATGGCAAGAAACACAGTGCCATTTGGGTTTGACGTTATTTTATGTTTAATGCTTGTATAAAAAAATCTTACAATTAATTCACATTTGAAACTAGAGTTTGTGGTTTCACTCAACCAAAAAAAGTAATCTATGATTCATACACTAAATTTAAAATGCGATTTGTTGATGAAAACAGAAATGACATACATCCATGTTAGATATAGATGATTGCCCACTAACTTACACCAATCATTCACCGAATAACAAACACAAACACAAACACAAACTATTATCAAATACAATTTGTCAAATTATTACATAAACATCAATAAATTTACTGAACATTAAATAAACTATAAAAAAACTTCAACTCGTAGTCCCACCTACAATCTTCACACAAACCAAGGTCATCGTCTTCATCATCCACTAACAACCATGCTCCTTGCTTCAATCCCCATCCAGAGCATGTTGTTTTTGATTTGCATACGGGAGATTGATTACGGAGCAACATACCATTATTTTTCCACAAACATTGTGTTGCAGATTGCATTTTATGTCTGGCCTGCATAATACATCCAAACATGCGCAATGACCGCATATGTCCAATGCCTTCTTGTATGGATTTATTGTTATCAGAAGACAACAATATCATGCCATATGCATATTTTGATGGTATGTGGCCACCCTCTGCAGCCATCTTTAAGTTCTCAAGACCGTTGCTATTTCCGTTTGGAAATTTGAAGTATTCACGTATACCTTCACTAAACAATGCTTCCAAATTTCCACTTTCCACACAATTTTTCAAAAATTTCAATGCATTTGCATTAGGATACCATTGCATATTTGGAAAATTGTCGAAAGAAACTTTTTGTAATACATACCTTTCGTTCGTTATTTGAAGAAAATCTTTTGAGCATCATTTTAAGTTGTGAAGATCAGGAATAGAAGAAGAGGCAATATTTGCGACGACTTCAACCAAAATTTCATTCGGGAGTGACCGAGGCAAAACTTCTGGCCCATTCGTGCCTTCATTGATTTTATTTCTTTCATTGATGTCATGACTTGCTTTAGGCAGCATCTCATTTGTTATTCTTGAAGCCATGATAATGTGAAAGAGAATAATGTGAAGGGGAAACTAAAAATTTAGAAACTAAAAGAAGGGTGTTATGTTGTTTTTATGACAGATATGAGAATGAGAATATGGGTTTAAGAGGTTACATACATATATCTATATATATATATATATATATATATATGTAGAACTCATTGAGGTTTTCATTGTGAAGAGTTATGAATGAATTCCATCCAATACTATGCCAAATTAAATAGTCACCATTATTCAACCGCTATTAATTACTACCTCCGTTCTAAAATATATACGTTTTGACCATATCACACAAATTAAGAAATGTAAGTAATTTTGCCTTGTAAAGAAAAATTATGAGTTAGTTTATAAAATTATCCTTCATCAATGGTATGAGAAAGATAAATTGTATAATTGAAAGAAGAAAAAGAAATAAATAGTTAAGTTTATATTAGGAAAAAGAACATTAAATGCTTCATTGGAAATGTAACGTGACATATATTTTGGTACACAAAATTTTCCTACACGTCATATATTTTTGTACGGAAGGAGTATTGATTAACAAGTTAATTGGAATATGAATAATCACATTGCTTGAAATTACTATAAGTCCCTACTTGACTATTTTTGTTAGTAATGCAGATGAGTGTATTTTGCTATGGCAAGAACCACAGTGCCATTTGGGTTTGACGTTATTTTATATTTAATGCTTGTATAAAAAAATCTTACAATTAATTCACATTTGAAACCATAGTTTGTGATTTCACTCTACCAGAACAAGTAATCTATGATTAATACACTAAATTTAAAATGCAATTTGTTGATGAAAACGGAAAGGACATACATCAATGTTAGATATAGATGATTGCCCACTAACTTACACCAATCATTCCCCGAATAACAAACACAAACACCAACTATTATCAAATACAATTTGTAAAATTATTACATAAACAAAAATAAATTTACTGAACATTAAATAAACTATAAAAAAACTTCAACTCATACTCCCACCTATAATCTTCACACAAACCAAGGTCATCGTCTTCATCATCCACTAACAATCATGATCCTTGCTTCAATCTCCATTCAGAGCATGTTGTTTTTTATTTGCATACGGCAGATTGATTACGGACCAACATACCATTATTTTTCCACAATCATTGTGTTGCAGATTGCATTTTATGTCTGGCCTACATAAATCATCCAAACATGCGCAATGACCGCATATGTCCAATGCCTTCTTGTATGGATTTATTGTTATCAGAAGACAACAATATCATGCCATATGCATATTTTGATGGTATGTGGCCATCCTCTGCAGCGATCTTTAAGTTCTCAAGACCGCTGCTATTTTCGTTTGGAAATTTGAAGTATTCACGTATACCTTCACTAAACAATGCTTCCAAATTTCCACTTTCCACACAATTTTTCAAAAATTTCAATGCATTTGCATTAGGATACCATTGCATATTTGGAAAATTGTCGAAAGAAACATTTTGTAATACATACCTTTCGTTCGTTATTTGAAGAAAATCTTTTGAGCAACATTTTAAGTTGTGAAGATCAGGAATAGAAGAAGAGGCAATATTTGCGACGACTTCAACCCAAATTTCATTCGGGAGTGACCGAGGTAAAACTTCTGGCGCATTCTTGCCTTCATTGATTTCATTTCTTTCATTGAGGTCATGACTTGTTTCAAGCAACATCTCATTTGTTATTCTTGAAGTCATGATAATGTGAATGACAATAATGTGAAGGAGAAACTAAAAGAAGGGTGTTATATTGTTTTTATGACAGATATGAGAATGAGAATATGGGTTGAAGAAGGTACATACATATATATATATATATATATATATATATATATATATATGTAGGACTCATTGAGCTTTTCATTGTGAAGAGTTATGAATGAATTCCAACCAATACTATGCCAAATTGAACGGTCACCATTATTCAACCGCTATTAATTACTACATCCATACCAAAATATATATGTTTTGACCATATCACACAAATTAAGAAATGTAAGTAAGTTTGCCTTGAAAAGAAAAATTATGAGTTAGTTTATAAAATTATCCTTCATCAATGGTATGAGAAAGATAAATTGTATAATTGAAAGAAGAAAAAGAAATAAATAGTTAAGGTTATATTAGGAAAAAGAACATTAAATGCTTCATTGGAAATGTAACGTGACATATATTTTGGTACAGACGGAGTATTGATTAACAAGTTAATTCGAATATGTTTAATCACATTGCTTTGAATTACTATAAGTCCCTACTTGACTATTTTTGTTAGTAATGCAGATGAGTGCATTTTGCTATGGCAAGAAACACAGTGCCATTTGGGTTTGACGTTATTTTATGTTTAATGCTTGTATAAAAAAATCTTACAATTAATTCACATTTGAAACTAGAGTTTGTGGTTTCACTCAACCAAAAAAAGTAATCTATGATTCATACACTAAATTTAAAATGCGATTTGTTGATGAAAACAGAAATGACATACATCCATGTTAGATATAGATGATTGCCCACTAACTTACACCAATTATTCACCGAATAACAAACACAAACACAAACTATTATCAAATACAATTTGTCAAATTATTACATAAACATCAATAAATTTACTGAACATTAAATAAACTATAAAAAAACTTCAACTCGTAGTCCCACCTACAATCTTCACACAAACCAAGGTCATCGTCTTCATCATCCACTAACAACCATGCTCCTTGCTTCAATCCCCATCCAGAGCATGTTGTTTTTGATTTGCATACGGGAGATTGATTACGGAGCAACATACCATTATTTTTCCACAAACATTGTGTTGCAGATTGCATTTTATGTCTGGCCTGCATAATACATCCAGAAATGCGCAATGACCGCATATGTCCAATGCCTTCTTGTATGGATTTATTGTTATCAGAAGACAACAATATCATGCCATATGCATATTTTGATGGTATGTGGCCACCCTCTGCAGCCATCTTTAAGTTCTCAAGACCGTTGTTATTTTCGTTTGGAAATTTGAAGTATTCACGTATACCTTCACTAAACAATGCTTCCAAATTTCCACTTTCCACACAATTTTTCAAAAATTTCAATGCATTTGCATTAGGATACCATTGCATATTTGGAAAGTTGTCGAAAGAAACTTTTTGTAATACATACCTTTCGTTCGTTATTTGAAGAAAATCTTTTAAGCAACATTTTAAGTTGTAAAGATCAGGAATAGAAGAAGAGGCAATATTTGCGACGACTTCAACCCAAATTTCATTCAGGAGTGACCGAGGCAAAACTTCTGGCCCATTCGTGCCTTCATTGATTTTATTTCTTTGATTGATGTCATGACTTGTTTCAGGCAACTTCTCATTTGTTATTCTTGAAGCCATGATAATGTGAAAGGTAATAATGTGAAGGAGAAACTAAAAATTTAGAAACTAAAAGAAGGGTGTTATATTGTTTTTATGGCAAATATGAGAATGAGAATATGGGTTGAAGAAGGTACATACACATATATATATATATATATATATATATATATGTAGGACTCATTGAGCTTTTCATTGTGAAGAGTTATGAATGAATTCCAACCAATACTATGCAAAATTGAACGGTCACCATTATTCAACCGCTATTAATTACTACATCCGTACAAAAATATATATGTTTTGACCATATCACACAAATTAAGAAATGTAAGTAATGTTGCCTTGAAAAGAAAAATTATGAGTTAGTTTATAAAATTATCCTTCATCAATGGTATGAGAAAGATAAATTGTATAATTGAAAGAAGAAAAAGAAATAAATAGTTAAGGTTATATTAGGAAAAAGAACATTAAATGCTTCATTGGAAATGTAACGTGACATATATTTTGGTACAGAAGGAGTATTGATTAACAAGTTAATTCGAATATGTTTAATCACATTGCTTTGAATTACTATAAGTCCCTACTTGACTATTTTTGTTAGTAATGCAGATGAGTGCATTTTGCTATGGCAAGAAACACAGTGCCATTTGGATTTGACGTTATTTTATGTTTAATGCTTGTATAAAAAAATCTTACAATTAATTCACATTTGAAACTAGAGTTTGTGGTTTCACTCAACCAAAAAAAGTAATCTATGATTCATACACTAAATTTAAAATGCGATTTGTAAATGAAAACAGAAATGACATACATCCATGTTAGATATAGATGATTGCCCCCTAACTTACACCAATTATTCACCGAATAACAAACACAAACACAAACTATTATCAAATACAATTTGTCAAATTATTACATAAACATCAATAAATTTACTGAACATTAAATAAACTATAAAAAAACTTCAACTCGTAGTCCCACCTACAATCTTCACACAAACCAAGGTCATCGTCTTCATCATCCACTAACAACCATGCTCCTTGCTTAAATCCCTATCCAGAGCATGTTGTTTTTGATTTGCATACGGGAGATTGATTACGGAGCAACATACCATTATTTTTCCACAAACATTGTGTTGCAGATTGCATTTTATGTCTGGCCTGCATAATACATCCAGACATGCGCAATGACCGCATATGTCCAATGCCTTCTTGTATGGATTTATTGTTATTAGAAGACAACAATATCATGCCATATGCATATTTTGATGGTATGTGGCCACCCTCTGCAGCCATCTTTAAGTTCTCAAGACCGTTGCTATTTCCGTTTGGAAATTTGAAGTATTCACGTATACCTTCACTAAACAATGCTTCCAAATTTCCACTTTCCACACAATTTTTCAAAAATTTCAATGCATTTGCATTAGGATACCATTGCATATTTGGAAAATTGTCGAAAGAAACTTTTTGTAATACATACCTTTCGTTCGTTATTTGAAGAAAATCTTTTGAGCAACATTTTAAGTTGTGAAGATCAGGAATAGAAGAAGAGGCAATATTTGCGACGACTTCAACCCAAATTTCATTCGGGAGTGACCGAGGCAAAACTTCTGGCCCATTCGTGCCTTCATTGATTTTATTTCTTTCATTGATGTCATGACTTGTTTCAGGCAACTTCTCATTTGTTATTCTTGAAGCCATGATAATGTGAAAGAGAATAATGTAAAGGAGAAATTAAAAATTTAGAAACTAAAAGAAGGGTGTTATATTGTTTTTATGACAGATATGAGAATGAGAATATGGGTTGAAGAAGGTACATACATATATATACATATATATATATATGTAGGACTCATTGAGCTTTTCATTGTGAAGAGTTATGAATGAATTCCAACCAATACTATGCCAAATTGAACGGTCACCATTATTCAACCGCTATTAATTACTACATCCGTACAAAAATATATATGTTTTGACCATATCACACAAATTAAGAAATGTAAGTAATGTTGCCTTGAAAAGAAAAATTATGAGTTAGTTTATAAAATCATCCTTCATCAATGGTATGAGAAAGATAAATTGTATAATTGAAAGAAGAAAACGAAATAAATAGTTAAGGTTATATTAGGAAAAAGAACATTAAATGCTTCATTGGAAATGTAAGGTGACATATATTTTGGTACAGAAGGAGTATTAATTAACAAGTTAATTCGAATATGCTTATTCAAATTGGTTGGAATTACTATAAGTCCCTACTTGACTATTTTTGTTAGTAATGCAGATGAGTGCATTTTGCTATGGCAAGAAACACAGTGCCATTTGGGTTTGACGTTATTTTATGTTTAATGCTTGTATAAAAAAATCTTACAATTAATTCACATTTGAAACTAGAGTTTGTGGTTTCACTCAACCAAAAAAAGTAATCTATGACTCATACACTAAATTTAAAATGCGATTTGTTGATGAAAACAGAAATGACATACATCCATGTTAGATATAGATGATTGCCCACTAACTTACACCAATTATTCACCGAATAACAAACACAAACACAAACTATTATCAAATACAATTTGTCAAATTATTACATAAACATCAATAAATTTACTGAACATTAAATAAACTATAAAAAAACTTCAACTCGTAGTCCCACCTACAATCTTCACACAAACCAAGGTCATCGTCTTCATCATCCACTAACAACCATGCTCCTTGCTTCAATCCCCATCCAGAGCATGTTGTTTTTGATTTGCATACGGGAGATTGATTACGGAGCAACATACCATTATTTTTCCACAAACATTGTGTTGCAGATTGCATTTTATGTCTGGCCTGCATAATACATCCAGACATGCTCAATGACCGCATATGTCCAATGCCTTCTTGTATGGATTTATTGTTATCAGAAGACAACAATATCATGCCATATGCATATTTTGATGGTATGTGGCCACCCTCTGCAGCCATCTTTAAGTTCTCAAGACCGTTGCTATTTCCGTTTGGAAATTTGAAGTATTCACGTATACCTTCACTAAACAATGCTTCCAAATTACCACTTTCCACACAATTTTTCAAAAATTTCAATGCATTTGCATTAGGATACCATTGCATATTTGGAAAATTGTCGAAAGAAACTTTTTGTAATACATACCTTTCGTTCGTTATTTGAAGAAAATCTTTTGAGCAACATTTTAAGTTGTGAATATCAGGAATAGAAGAAGAGGCAATATTTGCGACGACTTCAACCCAAATTTCATTCGGGAGTGACCGAGGCAAAACTTCTGGCCCATTCGTGCCTTCATTGATTTTATTTCTTTCATTGATGTCATGACTTGTTTCAGGCAACTTCTCATTTGTTATTCTTGAAGCCATGATAATGTGAAAGAGAATAATGTAAAGGAGAAATTAAAAATTTAGAAACTTAAAGAAGGGTGTTATATTGTTTTTATGACAGATATGAGAATGAGAATATGGGTTGAAGAAGGTACATACATATATATACATATATATATATATGTAGGACTCATTGAGCTTTTCATTGTGAAGAGTTATGAATGAATTCCAACCAATACTATGCCAAATTGAACGGTCACCATTATTCAACCGCTATTAATTACTACATCCGTACAAAAATATATATGTTTTGACCATATCACACAAATTAAGAAATGTAAGTAATGTTGCCTTGAAAAGAAAAATTATGAGTTAGTTTATAAAATCATCCTTCATCAATGGTATGAGAAAGATAAATTGTATAATTGAAAGAAGAAAACGAAATAAATAGTTAAGGTTATATTAGGAAAAAGAACATTAAATGCTTCATTGGAAATGTAAGGTGACATATATTTTGGTACAGAAGGAGTATTAATTAACAAGTTAATTCGAATATGCTTATTCAAATTGGTTGGAATTACTATAAGTCCCTACTTGACTATTTTTGTTAGTAATGCAGATGAGTGCATTTTGCTATGGCAAGAAACACAGTGCCATTTGGGTTTGACGTTATTTTATGTTTAATGCTTGTATAAAAAAATCTTACAATTAATTCACATTTGAAACTAGAGTTTGTGGTTTCACTCAACCAAAAAAAGTAATCTATGACTCATACACTAAATTTAAAATGCGATTTGTTGATGAAAACAGAAATGACATACATCCATGTTAGATATAGATGATTGCCCACTAACTTACACCAATTATTCACCGAATAACAAACACAAACACAAACTATTATCAAATACAATTTGTCAAATTATTACATAAACATCAATAAATTTACTGAACATTAAATAAACTATAAAAAAACTTCAACTCGTAGTCCCACCTACAATCTTCACACAAACCAAGGTCATCGTCTTCATCATCCACTAACAACCATGCTCCTTGCTTCAATCCCCATCCAGAGCATGTTGTTTTTGATTTGCATACGGGAGATTGATTACGGAGCAACATACCATTATTTTTCCACAAACATTGTGTTGCAGATTGCATTTTATGTCTGGCCTGCATAATACATCCAGACATGCTCAATGACCGCATATGTCCAATGCCTTCTTGTATGGATTTATTGTTATCAGAAGACAACAATATCATGCCATATGCATATTTTGATGGTATGTGGCCACCCTCTGCAGCCATCTTTAAGTTCTCAAGACCGTTGCTATTTCCGTTTGGAAATTTGAAGTATTCACGTATACCTTCACTAAACAATGCTTCCAAATTACCACTTTCCACACAATTTTTCAAAAATTTCAATGCATTTGCATTAGGATACCATTGCATATTTGGAAAATTGTCGAAAGAAACTTTTTGTAATACATACCTTTCGTTCGTTATTTGAAGAAAATCTTTTGAGCAACATTTTAAGTTGTGAATATCAGGAATAGAAGAAGAGGCAATATTTGCGACGACTTCAACCCAAATTTCATTCGGGAGTGACCGAGGCAAAACTTCTGGCCCATTCGTGCCTTCATTGATTTTATTTCTTTCATTGATGTCATGACTTGTTTCAGGCAACTTCTCATTTGTTATTCTTGAAGCCATGATAATGTGAAAGAGAATAATGTAAAGGAGAAATTAAAAATTTAGAAACTTAAAGAAGGGTGTTATATTGTTTTTATGACAGATATGAGAATGAGAATATGGGTTGAAGAAGGTACATACATATATATACATATATATATATATGTAGGACTCATTGAGCTTTTCATTGTGAAGAGTTATGAATGAATTCCAACCAATACTATGCCAAATTGAACGGTCACCATTATTCAACCGCTATTAATTACTACATCCGTACAAAAATATATATGTTTTGACCATATCACACAAATTAAGAAATGTAAGTAATGTTGCCTTGAAAAGAAAAATTATGAGTTAGTTTATAAAATTATCCTTCATCAATGGTATGAGAAAGATAAATTGTATAATTGAAAGAAGAAAAAGAAATAAATAGTTAAGGTTATATTAGGAAAAAGAACATTAAATGCTTCATTGGAAATGTAAGGTGACATATATTTTGGTACAGAAGGAGTATTAATTAACAAGTTAATTCGAATATGCTTATTCAAATTGGTTGGAATTACTATAAGTCCCTACTTGACTATTTTTGTTAGTAATGCAGATGAGTGCATTTTGCTATGGCAAGAAACACAGTGCCATTTGGGTTTGACGTTATTTTATGTGTAATGCTTGTATAAAAAAATCTTACAATTAATTCACATTTGAAACTAGAGTTTGTGGTTTCACTCAACCAAAAAAAGTAATCTATGATTCATACACTAAATTTAAAATGCGATTTGTAAATGAAAACAGAAATGACATACATCCATGTTAGATATAGATGATTGCCCCCTAACTTACACCAATTATTCACCGAATAACAAACACAAACACAAACTATTATCAAATACAATTTGTCAAATTATTACATAAACATCAATAAATTTACTGAACATTAAATAAACTATAAAAAAACTTCAACTCGTAGTCCCACCTACAATCTTCACACAAACCAAGGTCATCGTCTTCATCATCCACTAACAACCATGCTCCTTGCTTAAATCCCTATCCAGAGCATGTTGTTTTTGATTTGCATACGGGAGATTGATTACGGAGCAACATACCATTATTTTTCCACAAACATTGTGTTGCAGATTGCATTTTATGTCTGGCCTGCATAATACATCCAGACATGCGCAATGACCGCATATGTCCAATGCCTTCTTGTATGGATTTATTGTTATTAGAAGACAACAATATCATGCCATATGCATATTTTGATGGTATGTGGCCACCCTCTGCAGCCATCTTTAAGTTCTCAAGACCGTTGCTATTTCCGTTTGGAAATTTGAAGTATTCACGTATACCTTCACTAAACAATGCTTCCAAATTTCCACTTTCCACACAATTTTTCAAAAATTTCAATGCATTTGCATTAGGATACCATTGCATATTTGGAAAATTGTCGAAAGAAACTTTTTGTAATACATACCTTTCGTTCGTTATTTGAAGAAAATCTTTTGAGCAACATTTTAAGTTGTGAAGATCAGGAATAGAAGAAGAGGCAATATTTGCGACGACTTCAACCCAAATTTCATTCGGGAGTGACCGAGGCAAAACTTCTGGCCCATTCGTGCCTTCATTGATTTTATTTCTTTCATTGATGTCATGACTTGTTTCAGGCAACTTCTCATTTGTTATTCTTGAAGCCATGATAATGTGAAAGAGAATAATGTAAAGGAGAAATTAAAAATTTAGAAACTAAAAGAAGGGTGTTATATTGTTTTTATGACAGATATGAGAATGAGAATATGGGTTGAAGAAGGTACATACATATATATACATATATATATATATGTAGGACTCATTGAGCTTTTCATTGTGAAGAGTTATGAATGAATTCCAACCAATACTATGCCAAATTGAACGGTCACCATTATTCAACCGCTATTAATTACTACATCCGTACAAAAATATATATGTTTTGACCATATCACACAAATTAAGAAATGTAAGTAATGTTGCCTTGAAAAGAAAAATTATGAGTTAGTTTATAAAATTATCCTTCATCAATGGTATGAGAAAGATAAATTGTATAATTGAAAGAAGAAAAAGAAATAAATAGTTAAGGTTATATTAGGAAAAAGAACATTAAATGCTTCATTGGAAATGTAAGGTGACATATATTTTGGTACAGAAGGAGTATTAATTAACAATTTAATTCGAATATGCTTATTCAAATTGGTTGGAATTACTATAAGTCCCTACTTGACTATTTTTGTTAGTAATGCAGATGAGTGCATTTTGCTATGGCAAGAAACACAGTGCCATTTGGGTTTGACGTTATTTTATGTTTAATGCTTGTATAAAAAAATCTTACAATTAATTCACATTTGAAACTAGAGTTTGTGGTTTCACTCAACCAAAAAAAGTAATCTATGACTCATACACTAAATTTAAAATGCGATTTGTTGATGAAAACAGAAATGACATACATCCATGTTAGATATAGATGATTGCCCACTAACTTACACCAATTATTCACCGAATAACAAACACAAACACAAACTATTATCAAATACAATTTGTCAAATTATTACATAAACATCAATAAATTTACTGAACATTAAATAAACTATAAAAAAACTTCAACTCGTAGTCCCACCTACAATCTTCACACAAACCAAGGTCATCGTCTTCATCATCCACTAACAACCATGCTCCTTGCTTCAATCCCCATCCAGAGCATGTTGTTTTTGATTTGCATACGGGAGATTGATTACGGAGCAACATACCATTATTTTTCCACAAACATTGTGTTGCAGATTGCATTTTATGTCTGGCCTGCATAATACATCCAGACATGCTCAATGACCGCATATGTCCAATGCCTTCTTGTATGGATTTATTGTTATCAGAAGACAACAATATCATGCCATATGCATATTTTGATGGTATGTGGCCACCCTCTGCAGCCATCTTTAAGTTCTCAAGACCGTTGCTATTTCCGTTTGGAAATTTGAGGTATTCACGTATACCTTCACTAAACAATGCTTCCAAATTTCCACTTTCCACACAATTTTTCAAAAATTTCAATGCATTTGCATTAGGATACCATTGCATATTTGGAAAATTGTCGAAAGAAACTTTTTGTAATACATACCTTTCGTTCGTTATTTGAAGAAAATCTTTTGAGCAACATTTTAAGTTGTGAAGATCAGGAATAGAAGAAGAGGCAATATTTGCGACGACTTCAACCCAAATTTCATTCGGGAGTGACCGAGGCAAAACTTCTGGCCCATTCGTGCCTTCATTGATTTTATTTCTTTCATTGATGTCATGACTTGTTTCAGGCAACTTCTCATTTGTTATTCTTGAAGCCATGATAATGTGAAAGAGAATAATGTAAAGGAGAAATTAAAAATTTAGAAACTAAAAGAAGGGTGTTATATTGTTTTTATGACAGATATGAGAATGAGAATATGGGTTGAAGAAGGTACATACATATATATACATATATATATATATATGTAGGACTCATTGAGCTTTTCATTGTGAAGAGTTATGAATGAATTCCAACCAATACTATGCCAAATTGAACGGTCACCATTATTCAACCGCTATTAATTACTACATCCGTACAAAAATATATATGTTTTGACCATATCACACAAATTAAGAAATGTAAGTAATGTTGCCTTGAAAAGAAAAATTATGAGTTAGTTTATAAAATTATCCTTCATCAATGGTATGAGAAAGATAAATTGTATAATTGAAAGAAGAAAACGAAATAAATAGTTAAGGTTATATTAGGAAAAAGAACATTAAATGCTTCATTGGAAATGTAAGGTGACATATATTTTGGTACAGAAGGAGTATTAATTAACAAGTTAATTCGAATATGCTTATTCAAATTGGTTGGAATTACTATAAGTCCCTACTTGACTATTTTTGTTAGTAATGCAGATGAGTGCATTTTGCTATGGCAAGAAACACAGTGCCATTTGGGTTTGACGTTATTTTATGTTTAATGCTTGTATAAAAAAATCTTACAATTAATTCACATTTGAAACTAGAGTTTGTGGTTTCACTCAACCAAAAAAAGTAATCTATGACTCATACACTAAATTTAAAATGCGATTTGTTGATGAAAACAGAAATGACATACATCCATGTTAGATATAGATGATTGCCCACTAACTTACACCAATTATTCACCGAATAACAAACACAAACACAAACTATTATCAAATACAATTTGTCAAATTATTACATAAACATCAATAAATTTACTGAACATTAAATAAAGTATAAAAAAACTTCAACTCGTAGTCCCACCTACAATCTTCACACAAACCAAGGTCATCGTCTTCATCATCCACTAACAACCATGCTCCTTGCTTCAATCCCCATCCAGAGCATGTTGTTTTTGATTTGCATACGGGAGATTGATTACGGAGCAACATACCATTATTTTTCCACAAACATTGTGTTGCAGATTGCATTTTATGTCTGGCCTGCATAATACATCCAGACATGCTCAATGACCGCATATGTCCAATGCCTTCTTGTATGGATTTATTGTTATCAGAAGACAACAATATCATGCCATATGCATATTTTGATGGTATGTGGCCACCCTCTGCAGCCATCTTTAAGTTCTCAAGACCGTTGCTATTTCCGTTTGGAAATTTGAAGTATTCACGTATACCTTCACTAAACAATGCTTCCAAATTTCCACTTTCCACACAATTTTTCAAAAATTTCAATGCATTTGCATTAGGATACCATTGCATATTTGGAAAATTGTCGAAAGAAACTTTTTGTAATACATACCTTTCGTTCGTTATTTGAAGAAAATCTTTTGAGCAACATTTTAAGTTGTGAAGATCAGGAATAGAAGAAGAGGCAATATTTGCGACGACTTCAACCCAAATTTCATTCGGGAGTGACCGAGGCAAAACTTCTGGCCCATTCGTGCCTTCATTGATTTTATTTCTTTCATTGATGTCATGACTTGTTTCAGGCAACTTCTCATTTGTTATTCTTGAAGCCATGATAATGTGAAAGAGAATAATGTAAAGGAGAAATTAAAAATTTAGAAACTTAAAGAAGGGTGTTATATTGTTTTTATGACAGATATGAGAATGAGAATATGGGTTGAAGAAGGTACATACATATATATACATATATATATATATGTAGGACTCATTGAGCTTTTCATTGTGAAGAGTTATGAATGAATTCCAACCAATACTATGCCAAATTGAACGGTCACCATTATTCAACCGCTATTAATTACTACATCCGTACAAAAATATATATGTTTTGACCATATCACACAAATTAAGAAATGTAAGTAATGTTGCCTTGAAAAGAAAAATTATGAGTTAGTTTATAAAATTATCCTTCATCAATGGTATGAGAAAGATAAATTGTATAATTGAAAGAAGAAAAAGAAATAAATAGTTAAGGTTATATTAGGAAAAAGAACATTAAATGCTTCATTGGAAATGTAAGGTGACATATATTTTGGTACAGAAGGAGTATTAATTAACAAGTTAATTCGAATATGCTTATTCAAATTGGTTGGAATTACTATAAGTCCCTACTTGACTATTTTTGTTAGTAATGCAGATGAGTGCATTTTGCTATGGCAAGAAACACAGTGCCATTTGGGTTTGACGTTATTTTATGTTTAATGCTTGTATAAAAAAATCTTACAATTAATTCACATTTGAAACTAGAGTTTGTGGTTTCACTCAACCAAAAAAAGTAATCTATGACTCATACACTAAATTTAAAATGCGATTTGTTGATGAAAACAGAAATGACATACATCCATGTTAGATATAGATGATTGCCCACTAACTTACACCAATTATTCACCGAATAACAAACACAAACACAAACTATTATCAAATACAATTTGTCAAATTATTACATAAACATCAATAAATTTACTGAACATTAAATAAACTATAAAAAAAACTTCAACTCGTAGTCCCACCTACAATCTTCACACAAACCAAGGTCATCGTCTTCATCATCCACTAACAACCATGCTCCTTGCTTCAATCCCCATCCAGAGCATGTTGTTTTTGATTTGCATACGGGAGATTGATTACGGACCAACATACCATTATTTTTCCACAAACATTGTGTTGCAGATTGCATTTTATGTCTGGCCTGCATAATACATCCAGACATGCTCAATGACCGCATATGTCCAATGCCTTCTTGTATGGATTTATTGTTATCAGAAGACAACAATATCATGCCATATGCAAATTTTGATGGTATGTGGCCACCCTCTGCAGCCATCTTTAAGTTCTCAAGACCGTTGCTATTTCCGTTTGGAAATTTGAAGTATTCACGTATACCTTCACTAAACAATGCTTCCAAATTTCCACTTTCCACACAATTTTTCAAAAATTTCAATGCATTTGCATTAGGATACCATTGCATATTTGGAAAATTGTCGAAAGAAACTTTTTGTAATACATACCTTTCGTTCGTTATTTGAAGAAAATCTTTTGAGCAACATTTTAAGTTGTGAATATCAGGAATAGAAGAAGAGGCAATATTTGCGACGACTTCAACCCAAATTTCATTCGGGAGTGACCGAGGCAAAACTTCTGGCCCATTCGTGCCTTCATTGATTTTATTTCTTTCATTGATGTCATGACTTGTTTCAGGCAACTTCTCATTTGTTATTCTTGAAGCCATGATAATGTGAAAGAGAATAATGTAAAGGAGAAATTAAAAATTTAGAAACTTAAAGAAGGGTGTTATATTGTTATTATGACAGATATGAGAATGAGAATATGGGTTGAAGAAGGTACATACATATATATACATATATATATATATGTAGGACTCATTGAGCTTTTCATTGTGAAGAGTTATGAATGAATTCCAACCAATACTATGCCAAATTGAACGGTCACCATTATTCAACCGCTATTAATTACTACATCCGTACCAAAATATATATGTTTTGACCATATCACACAAATTAAGAAATGTAAGTAATGTTTCCTTGAAAAGAAAAATTATGAGTTAGTTTATAAAATTATCCTTCATCAATGGTATGAGAAAGATAAATTGTATAATTGAAAGAAGAAAAAGAAATAAATAGTTAAGGTTATATTAGGAAAAAGAACATTAAATGCTTCATTGGAAATGTAAGGTGACACATATTTTGGTACAGAAGGAGTATTATTAACAAGTTAATTCGAATATGCTTAATCAAATTGGTTGGAATTACTATAAGTCCCTACTTGACTATTTTTGTTAGTAATGCAGATGAGTGCATTTTGCTATGGCAAGAAACACAGTGCCATTTGGGTTTGACGTTATTTTATGTTTAATACTTGTATAAAAAAATCTTACAATTAATTCACATTTGAAACTAGAGTTTGTGGTTTCACTCAACCAGAAAAAGTAATCTATGATTCATACACTAAATTTAAAATGCGATTTGTTGATGAAAACGGAAATGACATACATCAATGTTAGATATAGATGATTGCCCACTAACTTACACCAATCATTCACTGAATAACAAACACAAACACAAACACAAACTATTATCAAATACAATTTGTCAAATTATTACATAAACATCAATAAATTTACTGAACATTAAATAAACTATAAAAAAACTTCAACTCGTAGTCCCTCCAACAATCTTCACACAAACCAAGGTCATCGTCTTCATCATCCACTAACAACCATGCTCCTTGCGTCAATCTCCATCCAGAGCATGTTGTTTTTTATTTGCATACGGGAGATTGATTACGGACCAACATACCATTATTTTTCCACAAACATTGTGTTGCAGATTGCATTTTATGTCTTGCCTGCATAATACATCCAGACATGCGCAATGACCGCATATGTCCAATGCCTTCTTGTATGGATTTATTGTTATTAGAAGACAACAATATCATGCCATATGCAAATTTTGATGGTATGTGGCCACCCTCTGCAGCCATCTTTAACTTCTCAAGACCGTTGCTATTTCCGTTTGGAAATTTGAAGTATTCACGTATACCTTCACTAAACAATGCTTCCAAATTTCCACTTTCCACACAATTTTTCAAAAATTTCAATGCATTTGCATTAGCATACCATTGCATATTTGGAAAATTGTCGAAAGAAACTTTTTGTAATACATACCTTTCATTCGTTATTTGAAGAAAATCTTTTGAGCAACATTTTAAGTTGTGAATATCAGGAATAGAAGAAGAGGCAATATTTGCGACGACTTCGACCCAAATTTCATTCGGGAGTGACCGAGGCAAAACTTCTGGCCCATTCGTGCCTTCATTGATTTTATTTCTTTCATTGATGTCATGACTTGTTTCAGGCAACATCTCATTTGTTATTCTTGAAGCCATGATAATGTAAAAGAGAATAATGTGAAGGAGAAACTAAAAGAAGGGTGTTATATTGTTTTTATGACAGATATGAGAATGAGAATATGGGTTGAAGAAGGTACATACATATATATATATATATATATGTAGGACTCATTGAGCTTTTCATTGTGAAGAGTTATGAATGAATTCCAACCAATACTATGCCAAATTGAACGGTCACCATTATTCAACCGCTATTAATTACTACATCCATACCAAAATATATATGTTTTGACCATATCACACAAATTAAGAAATGTAAGTAAGTTTGCCTTGAAAAGAAAAATTATGAGTTAGTTTATAAAATTATCCTTCATCAATGGTATGAGAAAGATAAATTGTATAATTGAAAGAAGAAAAAGAAATAAATAGTTAAGGTTATATTAGGAAAAAGAACATTAAATGCTTCATTGGAAATGTAACGTGACATATAGTTTGGTACAGAAGGAGTATTGAATAACAAGTTAATTCGAATATGTTTAATCACATTGCTTTGAATTACTATAAGTCCCTACTTGACTATTTTTGTTAGTAATGCAGATGAGTGCATTTTGCTATGGCAAGAAACACAGTGCCATTTGGGTTTGACGTTATTTTATGTTTAATGCTTGTATAAAAAAATCTTACAATTAATTCACATTTGAAACTAGAGTTTGTGGTTTCACTCAACCAAAAAAAGTAATCTATGATTCATACACTAAATTTAAAATGCGATTTGTTGATGAAAACAGAAATGACATACATCCATGTTAGATATAGATGATTGCCCACTAACTTACACCAATTATTCACCGAATAACAAACACAAACACAAACTATTATCAAATACAATTTGTCAAATTATTACATAAACATCAATAAATTTACTGAACATTAAATAAACTATAAAAAAACTTCAACTCGTAGTCCCACCTACAATCTTCACACAAACCAAGGTCATCGTCTTCATCATCCACTAACAACCATGCTCCTTGCTTCAATCCCCATCCAGAGCATGTTGTTTTTGATTTGCATACGGGAGATTGATTACGGACCAACATACCATTATTTTTCCACAAACATTGTGTTGCAGATTGCATTTTATGTCTGGCCTGCATAATACATCCAGACATGCGCAATGACCGCATATGTCCAATGCCTTCTTGTATGGATTTATTGTTATCAGAAGACAACAATATCATGCCATATGCATATTTTGATGGTATGTGGCCACCCTCTGCAGCCATCTTTAAGTTCTCAAGACCGTTGTTATTATCGTTTGGAAATTTGAAGTATTCACGTATACCTTCACTAAACAATGCTTCCAAATTTCCACTTTCCACACAATTTTTCCAAAATTTCAATGCATTTGCATTAGGATACCATTGCATATTTTGAAAGTTGTCGAAAGAAACTTTTTGTAATACATACTTTTCGTTCGTTATTTGAAGAAAATCTTTTGAGCAACATTTTAAGTTGTAAAGATCAGGAATAGAAGAAGAGGCAATATTTGCTACGACTTCAACCCAAATTTCATTCAGGAGTGACCGAGGCAAAACTTCTGGCCCATTCGTGCCTTCATTGATTTTATTTCTTTCATTGATGTCATGACTTGTTTCAGGCAACTTCTCATTTGTTATTCTTGAAGCCATGATAATGTGAAAGAGAATAATGTGAAGGAGAAACTAAAAATTTAGAAACTAAAAGAAGGGTGTTATATTGTTTTTATGACAAATATGAGAATGAGAATATGGGTTGAAGAAGGTACATACACACACATATATATATATATATATATATATATATATATATATGTATATATGTAGGACTCATTGAGCTTTTCATTGTGAAGAGTTATGAATGAATTCCATCCAATACTATGCCAAATTGAACGGTCACCATTATTCAACCGCTATTAATTACTACATCCGTACCAAAATATATATGTTTTGACCATATCACACAAATTAAGAAATGTAAGTAAGTTTGCCTTGAAAAGAAAAATTATGAGTTAGTTTATAAAATTATCCTTCATCAATGGTATGAGAAAGATAAATTGTATAATTGAGAGAAGAAAAAGAAATAAATAGTTAAGGTTATATTAGGAAAAAGAACATTAAATGCTTCATTGGAAATGTAACGTGACATATAGTTTGGTACAGAAGGAGTATTGATTAACAAGTTAATTCGAATATGTTTAATCACATTGCTTTGAATTACTATAAGTCCCTACTTGACTATTTTTGTTAGTAATGCAGATGAGTGCATTTTGCTATGGCAAGAAACACAGTGCCATTTGGGTTTGACGTTATTTTATGTTTAATGCTTGTATAAAAAAATCTTACAATTAATTCACATTTGAAACTAGAGTTTGTGGTTTCACTCAACCAAAAAAAGTAATCTATGATTCATACACTAAATTTAAAATGCGATTTGTTGATGAAAACAGAAATGACATACATCCATGTTAGATATAGATGATTGCCCACTAACTTACACCAATTATTCACCGAATAACAAACACAAACACAAACTATTATCAAATACAATTTGTCAAATTATTACATAAACATCAATAAATTTACTGAACATTAAATAAACTATAAAAAAACTTCAACTCGTAGTCCCACCTACAATCTTCACACAAACCAAGGTCATCGTCTTCATCATCCACTAACAACCATGCTCCTTGCTTCAATCCCCATCCAGAGCATGTTGTTTTTGATTTGCATACGGGAGATTGATTACGGACCAACATACCATTATTTTTCCACAAACATTGTGTTGCAGATTGCATTTTATGTCTGGCCTGCATAATACATCCAGACATGCGCAATGACCGCATATGTCCAATGCCTTCTTGTATGGATTTATTGTTATCAGAAGACAACAATATCATGCCATATGCATATTTTGATGGTATGTGGCCACCCTCTGCAGCCATCTTTAAGTTCTCAAGACCGTTGTTATTATCGTTTGGAAATTTGAAGTATTCACGTATACCTTCACTAAACAATGCTTCCAAATTTCCACTTTCCACACAATTTTTCCAAAATTTCAATGCATTTGCATTAGGATACCATTGCATATTTTGAAAGTTGTCGAAAGAAACTTTTTGTAATACATACTTTTCGTTCGTTATTTGAAGAAAATCTTTTGAGCAACATTTTAAGTTGTAAAGATCAGGAATAGAAGAAGAGGCAATATTTGCTACGACTTCAACCCAAATTTCATTCAGGAGTGACCGAGGCAAAACTTCTGGCCCATTCGTGCCTTCATTGATTTTATTTCTTTCATTGATGTCATGACTTGTTTCAGGCAACTTCTCATTTGTTATTCTTGAAGCCATGATAATGTGAAAGAGAATAATGTGAAGGAGAAACTAAAAATTTAGAAACTAAAAGAAGGGTGTTATATTGTTTTTATGACAAATATGAGAATGAGAATATGGGTTGAAGAAGGTACATACACACACATATATATATATATATATATATATATATATGTATATATGTAGGACTCATTGAGCTTTTCATTGTGAAGAGTTATGAATGAATTCCATCCAATACTATGCCAAATTGAACGGTCACCATTATTCAACCGCTATTAATTACTACATCCGTACCAAAATATATATGTTTTGACCATATCACACAAATTAAGAAATGTAAGTAAGTTTGCCTTGAAAAGAAAAATTATGAGTTAGTTTATAAAATTATCCTTCATCAATGGTATGAGAAAGATAAATTGTATAATTGAAAGAAGAAAAAGAAATAAATAGTTAAGGTTATATTAGGAAAAAGAACATTAAATGCTTCATTGGAAATGTAACGTGACATATAGTTTGGTACAGAAGGAGTATTGATTAACAAGTTAATTCGAATATGTTTAATCACATTGCTTTGAATTACTATAAGTCCCTACTTGACTATTTTTGTTAGTAATGCAGATGAGTGCATTTTGCTATGGCAAGAAACACAGTGCCATTTGGGTTTGACGTTATTTTATGTTTAATGCTTGTATAAAAAAATCTTACAATTAATTCACATTTGAAACTAGAGTTTGTGGTTTCACTCAACCAAAAAAAGTAATCTATGATTCATACACTAAATTTAAAATGCGATTTGTTGATGAAAACAGAAATGACATACATCCATGTTAGATATAGATGATTGCCCACTAACTTACACCAATTATTCACCGAATAACAAACACAAACACAAACTATTATCAAATACAATTTGTCAAATTATTACATAAACATCAATAAATTTACTGAACATTAAATAAACTATAAAAAAACTTCAACTCGTAGTCCCACCTACAATCTTCACACAAACCAAGGTCATCGTCTTCATCATCCACTAACAACCATGCTCCTTGCTTCAATCCCCATCCAGAGCATGTTGTTTTTGATTTGCATACGGGAGATTGATTACGGACCAACATACCATTATTTTTCCACAAACATTGTGTTGCAGATTGCATTTTATGTCTGGCCTGCATAATACATCCAGACATGCGCAATGACCGCATATGTCCAATGCCTTCTTGTATGGATTTATTGTTATCAGAAGACAACAATATCATGCCATATGCATATTTTGATGGTATGTGGCCACCCTCTGCAGCCATCTTTAAGTTCTCAAGACCGTTGTTATTATCGTTTGGAAATTTGAAGTATTCACGTATACCTTCACTAAACAATGCTTCCAAATTTCCACTTTCCACACAATTTTTCCAAAATTTCAATGCATTTGCATTAGGATACCATTGCATATTTTGAAAGTTGTCGAAAGAAACTTTTTGTAATACATACTTTTCGTTCGTTATTTGAAGAAAATCTTTTGAGCAACATTTTAAGTTGTAAAGATCAGGAATAGAAGAAGAGGCAATATTTGCTACGACTTCAACCCAAATTTCATTCAGGAGTGACCGAGGCAAAACTTCTGGCCCATTCGTGCCTTCATTGATTTTATTTCTTTCATTGATGTCATGACTTGTTTCAGGCAACTTCTCATTTGTTATTCTTGAAGCCATGATAATGTGAAAGAGAATAATGTGAAGGAGAAACTAAAAATTTAGAAACTAAAAGAAGGGTGTTATATTGTTTTTATGACAAATATGAGAATGAGAATATGGGTTGAAGAAGGTACATACACACACATATATATATATATATATATATATATATATGTATATATGTAGGACTCATTGAGCTTTTCATTGTGAAGAGTTATGAATGAATTCCATCCAATACTATGCCAAATTGAACGGTCACCATTATTCAACCGCTATTAATTACTACATCCGTACCAAAATATATATGTTTTGACCATATCACACAAATTAAGAAATGTAAGTAAGTTTGCCTTGAAAAGAAAAATTATGAGTTAGTTTATAAAATTATCCTTCATCAATGGTATGAGAAAGATAAATTGTATAATTGAAAGAAGAAAAAGAAATAAATAGTTAAGGTTATATTAGGAAAAAGAACATTAAATGCTTCATTGGAAATGTAACGTGACATATAGTTTGGTACAGAAGGAGTATTGATTAACAAGTTAATTCGAATATGTTTAATCACATTGCTTTGAATTACTATAAGTCCCTACTTGACTATTTTTGTTAGTAATGCAGATGAGTGCATTTTGCTATGGCAAGAAACACAGTGCCATTTGGGTTTGACGTTATTTTATGTTTAATGCTTGTATAAAAAAATCTTACAATTAATTCACATTTGAAACTAGAGTTTGTGGTTTCACTCAACCAAAAAAAGTAATCTATGATTCATACACTAAATTTAAAATGCGATTTGTTGATGAAAACAGAAATGACATACATCCATGTTAGATATAGATGATTGCCCACTAACTTACACCAATTATTCACCGAATAACAAACACAAACACAAACTATTATCAAATACAATTTGTCAAATTATTACATAAACATCAATAAATTTACTGAACATTAAATAAACTATAAAAAAACTTCAACTCGTAGTCCCACCTACAATCTTCACACAAACCAAGGTCATCGTCTTCATCATCCACTAACAACCATGCTCCTTGCTTCAATCCCCATCCAGAGCATGTTGTTTTTGATTTGCATACGGGAGATTGATTACGGACCAACATACCATTATTTTTCCACAAACATTGTGTTGCAGATTGCATTTTATGTCTGGCCTGCATAATACATCCAGACATGCGCAATGACCGCATATGTCCAATGCCTTCTTGTATGGATTTATTGTTATCAGAAGACAACAATATCATGCCATATGCATATTTTGATGGTATGTGGCCACCCTCTGCAGCCATCTTTAAGTTCTCAAGACCGTTGTTATTATCGTTTGGAAATTTGAAGTATTCACGTATACCTTCACTAAACAATGCTTCCAAATTTCCACTTTCCACACAATTTTTCCAAAATTTCAATGCATTTGCATTAGGATACCATTGCATATTTTGAAAGTTGTCGAAAGAAACTTTTTGTAATACATACTTTTCGTTCGTTATTTGAAGAAAATCTTTTGAGCAACATTTTAAGTTGTAAAGATCAGGAATAGAAGAAGAGGCAATATTTGCTACGACTTCAACCCAAATTTCATTCAGGAGTGACCGAGGCAAAACTTCTGGCCCATTCGTGCCTTCATTGATTTTATTTCTTTCATTGATGTCATGACTTGTTTCAGGCAACTTCTCATTTGTTATTCTTGAAGCCATGATAATGTGAAAGAGAATAATGTGAAGGAGAAACTAAAAATTTAGAAACTAAAAGAAGGGTGTTATATTGTTTTTATGACAAATATGAGAATGAGAATATGGGTTGAAGAAGGTACATACACACACATATATATATATATATATATATATATATATATGTATATATGTAGGACTCATTGAGCTTTTCATTGTGAAGAGTTATGAATGAATTCCATCCAATACTATGCCAAATTGAACGGTCACCATTATTCAACCGCTATTAATTACTACATCCGTACCAAAATATATATGTTTTGACCATATCACACAAATTAAGAAATGTAAGTAATGTTGCCTTGAAAAGAAAAATTATGAGTTAGTTTATAAAATTATCCTTCATCAATGGTATGAGAAAGATAAATTTTATAATTGAAAGAAGAAAAAGAAATAAATAGTTAAGGTTATATTAGGAAAAAGAACATTAAATGCTTCATTGGAAATGTAAGGTGACATATATTTTGGTACAGAAGGAGTATTAATTAACAAGTTAATTCGAATATGCTTAATCAAATTGGTTGGAATTACTATAAGTCCCTACTTGACTATTTTTGTTAGTAATGCAGATGAGTGCATTTTGCTATGGCAAGAAACACAGTGCCATTTGGGTTTGACGTTTTTTTATGTTTAATGCTTGTATAAAAAAATCTTACAATTAATTCACATTTGAAACTAGAGTTTGTGGTTTCACTCAACCAGAAAAAGTAATCTATGATTCATACACTAAATTTAAAATGTGATTTGTTGATGAAAACGGAAATGACATACATCAATGTTAGATATAGATGATTGCCCACTAACTTACACCAATCATTCACCGAATAACAAACACAAACACAAACACAAACTATTATCAAATACAATTTGTCAAATTATTACATAAACATCAATAAATTTACTGAACATTAAATAAACTATAAAAAAACTTCAACTCGTAGTCCCTCCTACAATCTTCACACAAACCAAGGTCATCGTCTTCATCATCCACTAACAACCATGCTCCTTGCTTCAATCTCCATCCAGAGCATGTTGTTTTTTATTTGCATACGGGAGATTGATTACGGACCAACATACCATTATTTTTCCACAAACATTGTGTTGCAGATTGCATTTTATGTCTGGCCTGCATAATACATCCAGACATGCGCAATGACCGCATATGTCCAATGCCTTCTTGTATGGATTTATTATTATCGGAAGACAACAATATCATGCCATATGCATATTTTGATGGTATGTGGCCACCCTCTGCAGCCATCTTTAAGTTCTCAAGACCGTTGCTATTTCCGTTTGGAAATTTGAAGTATTCACGTATACCTTCACTAAACAATGCTTCCAAATTTCCACTTTCCACACAATTTTTCAAAAATTTCAATGCATTTGCATTAGGATACCATTGCATATTTGGAAAATTGTCGAAAGAAACTTTTTGTAATACATACCTTTCGTTCGTTATTTGAAGAAAATCTTTTGAGCAACATTTTAAGTTGTGAAGATCAGGAATAGAAGAAGAGGCAATATTTGCGACGACTTCAACCCAAATTTCATTCGGGAGTGACCGAGGCAAAACTTGTGGCCCATTCGTGCCTTCATTGATTTTATTTCTTTCATTGATGTCATGACTTGTTTCAGGAAACATCTCATTTATTATTCTTGAAGTCATGATAATGTGAAAGAGAATAATGTAAAGGAGAAATTAAAAATTTAGAAACTAAAAGAAGGGTGTTATATTGTTTTTATGACAGATATGAGAATGAGAATATGGGTTGAAGAAGGTACATACATATATATACATATATATATATATATATGTAGGACTCATTGAGTTTTTCATTGTGAAGAGTTATGAATGAATTTCAACCAATACTATGCCAAATTGAACGGTCACCATTATTCAACCGCTATTAATTACTACATCCGTACCAAAATATATACGTTTTGACCATATCACACAAATTAAGAAATGTAAGTAATGTTGCCTTGAAAAGAAAAATTATGAGTTAGTTTATAAAATTATCTTTCATCAATGGTATGAGAAAGATAAATTGTATAATTGAAAGAAGAAAAAGATATAAATAGTTAAGGTTATATTAGGAAAAAGAACATTAAATGCTTCATTGGAAATGTAACGTGACATATATTTTGGTACACAAAATTTTCCTACACGTCATATATTTTTGTACGGAAGGAGTATTGATTAACAAGTTAATTGGAATATGAATAATCACATTGCTTGAAATTACTATAAGTCCCTACTTGACTATTTTTGTTAGTAATGCAGATGAGTGTATTTTGCTATGGCAAGAACCACAGTGCCATTCGGGTTTGACGTTATTTTATATTTAATGCTTGTATAAAAAAATCTTACAATTAATTCACATTTGAAACTATAGTTTGTGATTTCACTCTACCAGAAAAAGTAATCTATGATTAATACACTAAATTTAAAATGCAATTTGTTGATGAAAACGGAAAGGACATACATCAATGTTAGATATAGATGATTGCCCACTAACTTACACCAATCATTCCCCGAATAACAAACACAAACACAAACTATTATCAAATACAATTTGTCAAATTATTACATAAACATAAATAAATTTACTGAACATTAAATAAACTATAAAAAAACTTCAACTCGTACTCCCACCTATAATCTTCACACAAACCAAGGTCATCGTCTTCATCATCCACTAACAATCATGATCCTTGCTTCAATCTCCATCCAGAGCATGTTGTTTTTCATTTGCATACGGCAGATTGATTACGGACCAACATACCATTATTTTTCCACAATCATTGTGTTGCAGATTGCATTTTATGTCTGGCCTACATAAATCATCCAAACATGCGCAATGACCGCATATGTCCAATGCCTTCTTGTATGGATTTATTGTTATCAGAAGACAACAATATCATGCCATATGCATATTTTGATGGTATGTGGCCAACCTCTGCAGCGATCTTTAAGTTCTCAAGACCGCTGCTATTTTCGTTTGGAAATTTGAAGTATTCACGTATACCTTCACTAAACAATGCTTCCAAATTTCCACTTTCCACACAATTTTTCAAAAATTTCAATGCATTTGCATTAGGATACCATTGCATATTTGGATAATTGTCGAAAGAAACTTTTTGTAATACATACCTTTCGTTCGTTATTTGAAGAAATTCTTTTGAGCATCATTTTAAGTTGTGAAGATCAGGAATAGAAGAAGAGGCAATATTTGCGACGACTTCAACCAAAATTTCATTCGGGAGTGACCGAGGCAAAACTTCTGGCCCATTCGTGCCTTCATTGATTTCATTTCTTTCATTGATGTCATGACTTGCTTTAGGCAACATCTCATTTGTTATTCTTGAAGCCATGATAATGTGAAAGAGAATAATGTGAAGGAGAAACTAAAAATTTAGAAACTAAAAGAAGGGTGTTATGTTGTTTTTATGACAGATATGAGAATGAGAATATGGGTTGAAGAGGTTACATACATATATCTATATATATATATATATATATATATGTAGAACTCATTGAGGTTTTCATTGTGAAGAGTTATGAATGAATTCCATCCAATACTATGCCAAATTAAATAGTCACCATTATTCAACCGCTATTAATTACTACCTCCGTTCTAAAATATATACGTTTTGACCATATCACACAAATTAAGAAATGTAAGTAATGTTGCCTTGTAAAGAAAAATTATGAGTTAGTTTATAAAATTATCCTTCATCAATGGTATGAGAAGGATAAATTGTATAATTGAAAGAAGAAAAAGAAATAAATAGTTAAGTTTATATTAGGAAAAAGAACATTAAATGCTTCATTGGAAATGTAACGTGACATATATTTTGGTACACAAAATTTTCCTACACGTCATATATTTTTGTACGAAAGGAGTATTGATTAACAAGTTAATTGGAATATGAATAATCACATTGCTTGAAATTACTATAAGTCCCTACTTGACTATTTTTGTTTGTAATGCAGATGAGTGTAATTTGCTGTGGCAAGAACCACAGTGCTATTCGGGTTTGACGTTATTTTATATTTAATGCTTGTATAAAAAAATCTTACAATTAATTCACATTTGAAACTATAGTTTGTGATTTCACTCTACCAGAAAAAGTAATCTATGATTAAAACACTAAATTTAAAATGCAATTTGTTGATGAAAACGGAAAGGACATACATCAATGTTAGATATAGATGATTGCCCACTAACTTACACCAATCATTCCCCGAATAACAAACACAAACACAAACTATTATCAAATACAATTTGTAAAATTATTACATAAACAAAAATAAATTTACTGAACATTAAATAAACTATAAAAAAAACTTCAACTCGTACTCCCACCTATAATCTTCACACAAACCAAGGTCATCGTCTTCATCATCCACTAACAATCATGATCCTTGCTTCAATCTCCATCCAGAGCATGTTGTTTTTTATTTGCATACGGCAGATTGATTACGGACCAACATACCATTATTTTTCCACAATCATTGTGTTGCAGATTGCATTTTATGTCTGGCCTACATAAATCATCCAAACATGCGCAATGACCGCATATGTCCAATGCCTTCTTGTATGGATTTATTGTTATCAGAAGATAACAATATCATGCCATATGCATATTTTGATGGTATGTGGCCAACCTCTGCAGCGATCTTTAAGTTCTCAAGACCGCTGCTATTTTCGTTTGGAAATTTGAAGTATTCACGTATACCTTCACTAAACAATGCTTCCAAATTTCCACTTTCCACACAATTTTTCAAAAATTTCAATGCATTTGCATTAGGATACCATTGCATATTTGGAAAATTGTCGAAAGAAACATTTTGTAATACATACCTTTCGTTCGTTATTTGAAGAAAATCTTTTGAGCAACATTTTAAGTTGTGAAGATCAGGAATAGAAGAAGAGGCAATATTTGCGACGACTTCAACCCAAATTTCATTCGGGAGTGACCGAGGTAAAACTTTTGGCGCATTCTTGCCTTCATTGATTTCATTTCTTTCATTGATGTCATGACTTGTTTCAGGCAACATCTCATTTGTTATTCTTGAAGTCATGATAATGTGAATGACAGTAATGTGAAGGAGAAACTAAAAATTTAGAAACTAAAAGAAGGGTGTTATGTGAAAGTGTGAAAAACACAAGAAGGGGGGTTGAATTGTGTTTTGGTATTTTTAAAACTTCTTCTAAGTTCAGAGATCTTATCAGAATCACCAGCGGATAAAACAAACACAATCAGCGCACATAGTCAGAATCAGTGATAAAAAGAGTGAGAGAGAGAGAGAGAAGACAAGTAAGTTTATACTGGTTCCTCTCACAAACCGAGAGTAGTCCAATCCCCTTGCACTTCCAAGGGATTTCACTAAAATCACTTAGATTACAAAATTGCTCAAACACACTAGTAAGAGACTTCCTAATGCTCTAACACAAAACTAAAGATAGATATAAGTTTTGAACACTTGATATTAAAATCAAGAGTTCACAAAAACAATACAGCACAACTGTAAAGACTCTAACAATTTGATTCCTAAGAAAACAAAATTTCAGAAGCACAACCAGAAAGTTCAGAAGCAGTGCTTGCAGTCTTGTATGAAAAACAGAGTAAGTGTTGTAGCTTTTATATTTGCGCGTGTGTTTATTGATCTTCAAAACTTTGTTCTCTATTTATATGAGAGAGTAGAATAGAGACGTTTGAGGATACTGACCATTGCAGAGGTCATTTTCACGCCAGGTTTGTAAGGACAAAGGTAACATGGGATATTTGCCATTTTTGGTAACGCTTATCCATTCATTCCTTTTGTATGAGAATATTCGTCCTTATGGAGTAAAATAGTACTAACGTCACTATCCTGATGATAAGGATGTAGTACTATGATTTCACAATCAATCACAACCTTTAAATTCAAATGATTTCCAATCATTGAATCACTACCAATTAACATTGACGTTTTCTGGCATGTCATTCAGAATTTATGTACCCAACATAACTTTTGATTCCTTAGCTTCTGAAAAATACATGACCTTCAGACTCAACATATCTTCTGAGTTAACCAACTTCTGACTTTGGAGTAACTTCTGACCAATGTAACTTCTGATGTCGTTGCCTCTGATATCAATGTTTCTGATATTAATTTTGGCGCTTGTTTCAGAGCTTCTTATATCAAGTGTGAATCATAATATACTTTTTATCCTGCACACTTAGATAAAATATTAAAATACCCCATTGTTTATTAATACTTTGTTATCATCAAAACTTAAGGACTTAGTTAGAACCACTTTTGTTCCAACAATCTCCCCCTTTTTGATTGATGACAAACTTAGTATTAAATAACAATGGTTGTTATTTTAATTTTCCAAGTTTCACTTAGGTTTACAAGCTTTGCAAACTCCCCCTAAGTTCAACATTTGAATAATTAAAATAGTATAAAACATATTTTTATTTTGACTCAAATTTTTCATAATTTGACTCTCAAGAGCTAGTTTTGCACGCTCTCCCCCTAAGTCTGATAATAAATGAAAAAATTGCACTCTTTTCATTTTTCATCATATAAAAAATTCAATTCAATATAAACTTATGTTTCCCACATAATAAAAGTAATAACCATTAAACTGAAAAACTGTAAAGATTTTGGTTTCAGTTTTGTGCTTCGTATAGTTAGATTAATGACTCTTACTCCCCCTTTTGTCATCAAACAAAAACAGTTTTATAGAAAGAAGTAAAGACATTAATAACATAGTAGAAAAACAGTCAAAGCACAACTTCCAAGTAGTCAAGTTAGTGGACGGTTACAACTGTATCATGAATACATTTTTGAAAAACCACATGACTTAAACCATTTTGAAGTCTATAAAAGCAATACGTTACCAAGTTCAATTTACTCAACACTTCCACACATTATATTCAGAATAATGGATAAGGATAGAAGAGCAAACAATGGTAAAATGCCACAAGAAGTGAAGAAAGAAGAATCACCATCAAGATCCAAGCCAAAAGGAAAGAAATTGAAGGGAGAAAGTTCTTCTTCAGCTCCATTGAGAAGAAGTAATAGACTCAGATAAAAAGCAACACCAAAAGAACCAGTGTATATTACACTCTCATCAGATTCTGATGAAATTGATTCTGATTATGCAGAATTTCTCAGAACATATGATCCAAAACTTAATGAGGGTTCAGAATCCCCTTCTGATTCTGATAGGCCAGATTCTGATTATATGAGATTCTTAGAGAATTATCATTCTCCAACAGTGAGCTCAAGCTCTAGTAGTTCTCAGAAGTCAGATGTAGATTCCAAATAGAAGTAGGATCTCATGTACTAATAATTCTTTATAATCAATAAAAAAATTTCATGGTTTATGCTTTGAATGCTTCTATTATATCTTTGTGCTTTTATATTTAAAAACAATTTTAAGAAAATCAAAAACATGTTTAACAGAACAACACAAACACACAAATAATGCCAAACATATTAAAACAGAAGCAAATAGATGTTCATGCAAATAAAGTAAAGCATGTTCAAATATTACAACCATAAAAAAATAAAAATCAAATTGTGCACAGACATAGAATCCTAGGTTTGAGATGAAGAAGGGTTGGGTAGCAGCTTTGACTCAATCAGGTACAGCAGTTTCTCAAACTGTTTGTCAGTCTTTTCAGCATTCTTGTCCAAAATTTCCTTTAGATCCTCTTGATTAGCATTAACTTCACTTAACCCAGCTTCCAAAGAGATAAGCTTTTCATTATGTTCCTTCTGTACTTCTTCAATCTTCAAAAACCTTGTCTGGTCAGGAGCAACAACACTTTCATTCACCATTTCAGCAGATTGTTCACCATCATATTTGTTAATGTCATTAAACAACATCAGCTTCCGTTCCATTTCCAACATAACCATATCCTCATGAGAGCAGCTAGTGAGAGCAAGTTTCTGTTTCTAAATAGATCTTTCAAAGACATTTTCAGATTCATCACAGAACTGCAGATGTTCATAAGTAAGCTCTTCAACATACTTCTTCTTTAAAGCAGCCATAATCAACCTCTGATAACCATCTATTTCATCAATCTTCTATACAATCTGACTAGGCATAATAACATGAGATGATTTTAAAGAGTGTAGTCTTCTAATATCACTATTAATGAGCCTGTCCAGAATCTCAATACTAGACACAGTGTTGTTTTAGTGTTGAGATACTATGTTGTCAAGTATGGATTGATATGAAATTTCTGGGTCAGTAAAGGTTTGACAAAGGTTTTGTGGCTCAGAAGTTGTTGACATGTGAATTGGGGATGATGGAGGTGAAGTGACAATGTATTGGGGGGGTTCAGAAGTAACTTCATCTAAAGGATTGATGATTTGAATGGTTGGTTTAGATGGAGTTGGTTGTTTGACAGGTGATATGTTATAGTTAGGAGGAGAAGAAAGTTCAGATTCTGATGAAGAATCAGAACTTAAACTAGTGACAACTTTGAAAAGATTCTCTTCAAGTTCATCTAACTTAGTTTTCTTCTTCTCCTCAGAGATTGGTTTGGATGGAGTTTTAGGTAAGTTGGAGGTTTCAACATGAATAGTTTGTGGTGAGAGGTGTTTAGATAACACATCTATAATTGAAGGTTCATGTGAAAGTTCAGGTTGAGAAGAAACAACATTTCTAGGCTTAACATTCCTAGATTGAGACTCTGTAGACTCATTAACAATGTTTTTAGAAGACATACCTTGATTCTGCATTTGATTCAGGGATGCTTCTTCTTCTTTATGCTTCTTAATCCTTCTTATCTTCACTTCCGGAGGTTCTTCATCAGTTTCCTCCTCATCAGAACATACAAACTTCCGTTTGTTCTTTTGATTATCCTTCATGTGCTTTGTTCTAGCTTCCTTCTCCTGATTCTCCCTTTCTTTTTCATCCAAAATAGTAATACCAGCATTTGGATTTTTCTTTGGTATTCTATCTCTTTTCATTGTAGTCTTCATCACAAAATCTTGCTTTTTGTCAAAGCCAAGTTTGGTGATATCCACCTCATTTCCAGCAGTCTCAACGCCATATTCCTCCTAGTGCTTGATCAGCCCTTTTACTATGATCATTGCTTCTTCTGTATTCACTGCAGGGAAAGAAGATAATAGTCTCTGATCTTCTTTAACCATCAGAAGTGGATTATCTGGAACAACTACTTTTCCCTTAATCAGATGCATCTTCTTGAGAGATTTACCATCAACCACTCTCTCTTCCAAATAAGATGACTTAACAAAACCAAGATAATCCTTCTCAAGGATTTCTTGAAAGTTGCTCAAAAAGAACATGTGTGACAGTAACCTAGCATGATGACAGTTGGCGTGTCCAAGCTCAATGCTACAGGTGATAACTTCACACAGATGATCAAAGATGTATTTTGGAATATTCATCTTGATAAATTTGTGTAGGTAGAACATGAAGTATTTTTGTTCAGACGAAATACAGTTTGTTCCACCAGCTTTAGTTACAATAGATTCAAAAAGTATTTTGTACACCACCTTGAACAGACTTTTCAAATTTCTTTGCTCAGAAGATTTTTCATTTTCAAACAGCAGAGATTGAATGTTTGGATTGTGAGCATTGTTCTTGTATCCTCCCAAAAACATTCCATTGTTGGGTAAGTTGAGAACTTTTGCTATGTGATCAGCAGTAATCACAATATCCATTCCAGCAATATTGGATCTGATCTCTGTTTGAGTAAACTTTGAAAGCCCTAATTCTTCTCTTGTTTTCCCTTTCAAGAGAGGATTTTTCTGAACAATCTTTACCACTTCTTGATAAGCACATTCTCTTTCAAAGATAGAAGCCTTCATCCAAAATTCCTTTACCATTTCATCATAGACTGGACCATTTAAGATGTTAAAGTACTTCTCTAAGCCTTGTTCGAAGAACATTTTCTGAACATCAAAACCGTTAGCCTTTAAACTATTGAAATCAACTCTCTTTTCAACAATGCAATTGAGATGCAGACTTTTGAACTTCATCGTATCCATCATTATAGAAAATTTCTTTTGTTTCTGAAGATTCACTATAGGTTCGACATCAGAAACGAGTAATGAAGAATCTTTTTGAGTAGAAGTACTAGTTGGAGCAGTGGATCACAAAGCCATTGATGAAGGTTAGGGTTTTGGTAAAGCTAGAGAGATGAGAAGAACTGAAGCGTTTGGAGGTTTAGAAGAATATGAAAAGTGTTGGTAGTGAGAGTGCTTGTGTGTAAGTAAATAACGTGTATAACATGTATATTTTTAGAAAACAAACAATCAACAAAACAGTACCACATAAAAGGACAAGAGAGTCATTTTCTAAATAAAGCACTTAATCATCATTAACCAATACTCAGACTAATTACAACTAGACACGTGTATAGAGGTTTATTTAAATAACTGACGCGTTAGTGGACAGCAGTTAAAAAAGTATAGGACAAAAACTGTTCCACTACCACATCAGAACCATTCTTTGATTCTGATAATTATCAGAAGTAGTTGTCTATCAGAACTTCTGACCTTGAGGTTCTGAAGTCCAACAGCTTCTGATTACAATCAGATTTAAAACAAGTTTTTACTCACAAAAACTAACAATCAGGAAGAAACACCATGTTTAGATTTTTCTTAATAAAATAAAATCTTTCAACAGCTAGGGGTTTTGTACAGATATCAGCCCATTGTTTTTCAGTTTCAACAAACTTGATATCTATAATCCCTTTTTCAACATAGTCTCTAATAAAATGATGTTTGATCTCAATGTGTTTTGCTTTTGAGTGTAAAATAGGATTTTAAGAAAGATGAATGGCTGCAGTATTATCACAATATAATGGAATATTGTTACTGCATATATGATAATCCCCTAATTGATATTTCATCCAAAGAAGTTGTGTGCAACATTTAGCAGCTGAAATGTATTTTGCTTCTGCTGTGGACATAGCAATGGTGGTCTGCCTTTTGCTACCCCAAGAGACAAGGTTTTCACCCATAAATTGGCAACTGCCACTTGTTAATTTTCTTTCAAGTTTGTCTCCAGCATAATCAACATCACATAATCCATTTAACTCATATTTATTGGATTTCTTATAAAGTAATCCATAATTACAAGTTGCTTTCAGATATCTAAAAATTCTCTTCATAGTAGTGAGATGAGATTCTCTAGGATCTGATTGAAATCTTGCATATAAACATACAGAGAATAGAATACCAGGTCTAGATGCAGTTAGATAGAGTAGAGAACCAATCATAGCTCTGTAAGCTTTCTGATCAACTTTGCCTTTAGATTCATTCAGCTCCATGCTTGTGGTTGGATGCATAGGAGTGTTCATAGGCTTGCAATCTTCTAAGTTAAATTTCTTCAGAAGCTCTCTGGTATATTTGGTTTGATGAATGTAAGTTCCTTCCTTTGTTTGATTGATTTGAATACCTAGAAAGTACTTCATTTCTCCCATCATACTCATTTCAAATTCTTTCTCCATTAGCTTTGAAAAATTCTTGCAAAGAGAAGCATTTGTTGAACCAAACACAATATCATCAAAATATATTTGAACAATTAGGATGTCTTTCTTCAAAGTCTTTCTGAATAGTGTGCAGTCAACTTGCCCTTTCTCAAAACCATAACTAACTAAGAAGTTACTTAGTCTCTCATACCAAGCTCTAGGAGCTTGTTTAAGACCATAAAGAGACTTCTTTAGTTTGAAAACATGATCAGGTTTTTGAGAATCTTCAAATCCAGGAGGTTGCTTGACATAAACTTCTTCAGTAATAAACCCTTTGAGAAATGCACTTTTAACATCCATTTGATATAGTGTGATACCATGATTAACTGCATAGGATAGGAATAATCTGATGCATCCAATCTAGCAACTGGAGCAAATGTTTCTTTGTAATCAATTCCTTCTTGTTGACTATAGCCTTGTGCAACTAATCTTGCTTTATTTCTTGTAACTTCTCCTTGTTCATTTAGCTTGTTTCTGAATACCCACTTTGTTCCAATAATGTTTTTATCCTTTGGTCTTGGAACCAAATTCCAAACATCATTCCTTTCAAACTGAAATAGTTCATCTTTCATAGCTAAGATCCAAGCTTCATCCTTTAAAGCTTCATCAAAATTCTTAGGTTCAGTGATAGATACTAAACACATCATTGAATCCTCATTTTAAAAGCTTGATCTAGTTCTTCTAGGACTATCTTTGTTGCCCAGAATTAACTCTTGTGGATGAGATGACTTGTATTTGAAGGAGTTCTTTTTGATTACTTCTTCTTTCTCAGCATCAGATTCACTATCATCTTGAGTTGTTGGAACATCTTCAGAAGCAGCTTTATCATGTTTGTCAGAAGCTGATTCAGGTTCTGAACTAATGTGAACTTCTGAACTTTCTTCTTCTGATACCTGTTTATCTGTAATTACTTCAATGTGCTCTGATTTTTCATCATCAGGCTCTTTATCATCAAATTTTACATGCATAGACTCTTCAACTGTATTAGTTTCAGAGTTATACACTCTGTATGACTTTGAACGCTCAGAGTATTCAATAAAGATACCCTTGGATGCTTTAGAGTCAAATTTCTTTAAATGGATTTTTGTATTCAAGATATAACAAGTACATCCGAATTGATGAAAATAAGAAATATCAGGTTTTCTTCCTTTGAACAATTCATATGCTGTTTTATTCAACATAGGTCTGATGTAGATCATATTTTGAATATAACAAGCCGTGTTTACTGCTTCTGCCCAGAAATACTTAGCCAAAATATTTTCATGCATCATGGTTCTTGCCATCTCTTGTACAAATCTATTCTTTCTCTCTACAACTCCATTTTGTTGAGGAGTTCTAGGAGAAGAGAATTCATGAAGAATTCCATGATTTTCACAAAAGATTTCAAAAGGTTCGTTTTCAAATTCACCACCATGATCACTTCTGACCTTAACAATTTTCAAATCTTTTTCAACTTGCATTTGAGTGCAGAAAGTACTAAACACATAATATGTATCATCCTTGGATCTAAGGAATTTAATCCAAGTCCATCTACTATAATCATCAACTATGACAAGTCCATACTTCTTACCATTTATTGAAGCAGTGCTAACTGGTCCAAATAAATCAATGTGAAGTAGTTCCAAAGGTCTAGAAGTAGAAACAATGTTTTTATCTTTAAAAGAACTTTTGAAAAGCTTCCCTTTTTGACAAGAACCACAAATTGAATCTGAGTGATATTTTAAATTTGGTAAGCCTCTCACAAGATTTTGTGTACTAAGCTTAGAGATTAATCTCCATTTAGCATGACCCAATCTCTTGTGCCAGACCCATTTTTCTCAACTCAAAGTCAATAAACAAACAACATCTTGTTCCTTTAGTTCAAAAAGGTTGATTTTATAAACATTGCCTTTCATCTTTCCTTTGAAAACAATAGACTTATCAGAGTCTTTGTTTACAGTACATGTGTTCTTATTAAACACCACTGTCACATAATTGGCTTATGCTCAGAAGATTATGAAATAATCCATCAACTAACAAAACATCAGAAATAGTTGAAAAAGAGTTACCTATTGTACCAGTACCAACTATTCTTCCTTTATGGTTCCAACCAAATCCTACATTCCCTCCCTCTTTGTGAGTTAGGGTGAGGAACAAATCCTTTTCTACTGTCATGTGTCGTGAGCAACCACTGTCCAGGTACCAAGTACTTTCCTTTTTCTCTCTTTGAGTGCAAACCTGTCACATAAACTATTTCAGATTTTGGTACCCACAACTTGTTGGGTCCTGATTGGTTAGTGTAAGCTTTGTAGAAGTATGATTTTTGAAAACCTGTTTGAGAAGCAAACTTCTTCATGCCAAAACCACTAATAGGTTTCACAGACTTTGTATTAGAAGTACTAGCTTCTGAAGTTCTCAGAACCTTAGTTTCCTTAGGAACTGGTCTCTTCAGAATCTTAACTTCTGAATATCTCATTTTTGAATTAGAGTTAGTCTTTGCTTTTGAAGTTTTACCTTCTGAAACTTTTGACTTACCCTTATTCAAAACATCAGTTTGTGAAACTTTCTTAGAGTTTTCTGATTCTGATACAAAAGTTAAACAGACAGATTGAGTTGATTTTTCTTTATCAGAAGATGCATAATAACCAAGCCCATAACCTTTGTTTTTGCTAACACTATAAATCATGGAAGCAACTTTACTCTTATTGACATTCTGTTTTACAAATTCATGAAGAGCAACTTCGTGTTTATCATGTGATTTGTTACAAGCAACACAACCTTGTTCAAGCTCTTTGATTTTCAAAAGAGATTCATTGTATTGAGTTTGAAGTTGGTCAGATTTCTCTGTAAGCAAGTCAATTTTAGTTTTTAAACTTTTGAAATCATTTGACTTGTTTATATATTGCTTCATAGTGTCTTTAAGTGCAATAAGAAGCTTATCATGAGGAAGTTTAGAAATAACCTCATCAATATCATCAGTATCAGATTCATCATCCATGTCAGATTCATCATCAGAAGATGTTGTAGCCATTAGAGCTATGTTAGCCTCTTCATCATCATCATCTTCATCTGATAACTTCTCCAAATCTTCAAACGTTGCCATAAGACTTTTCTTCATTCTGTTTTTGAAACTGCCATTTTTCCCTTTATCATTTGAGCTTAACTCAGGACAATCAGCAATGAAATGACTAGTCTTTTTGCAGTTGAAGCAACTATTCTTAGAGCTGTCAAACTTGAATTTTTGTTTCCATAACTCTTTGAACCAGAACTCTTCCCAGAAGCTTTGTTGTTCTTATATTTGTTCCATTTTCTGAACTTTGAAATTAAAGCAAAAATTTCCTCATCTAATCCATCCTCCTGTTCATCTACAGAAGATTCATCAGCATCAGATTCAATAATTTTTGCCTTCAGAGCCTTAGGAGACTTCAAAGTTGCTGGCAAAGCCAATGACTTTGATTTCTTCTTTGGCTCATCAGAAGCTAGTTCCATCTCGTGCCTTATGAGTGAACTAGTTAACTCTTCTAGGCTCAAAGTATTGAGATATTTTGCTTCTTGAATAGTAGTGACTTTTGGTCTCCACTTAGGTGGTAAACACCTCAGAATCTTCTTTACATGATCAGAAGTGGTATAACTCTTCTTTAAGACTCCAAGACCTGAAACAAAGATTTTAAACCTTGCATACATTTCTTCAATGTTTTCAGTGTCTTTCATCTTAAACATTTCATACTGATGGACTAGAAGATTTGCTTTTGCTTCTTTCACTTGTTGGTTCCCTTCATAGGTAGCACACAAAGAGTCATAAATACCTTTAGCACTAGATTTGTTTCCAAGTTTCAAAAACTCATCATGTGTAATACATTCAGCAAGGATAGATATAGCTCTGTTATGTCTTTTCCACTCTTTCTTTTGTTCAGCTGTGAATGTCTTCTTAACAGTTGTAGTAGTTTTGCCATCTTCATCAAGGTGTTCTTGAAAGCTAACACCTTCTTCAATGATATCCCACAAACTTTCATCTTCAGCTATAATGTGTGGATATATCTTGTATTTCCACCAAGTAAAGGTTGATTGATCACCATTGAATTTAGGTGCTTTGCTATAAACACTACCAGATTTCTCACCTTTCTCATAGTTGTAGTCATAGGGAATTTCAGTCTTCTTAGTAACCTCAAAAACTTCAGTCATTGTGTTTTTCAGGATCTTTTTGTTTCACTGTTAAGTGATGCGTAACAACCGGAGCTCTAGATACCAATTGAAGGTGTGAAAAACACAAGAAGGAGGGTTGAATTGTGTTTTGGTATTTTTAAAACTTCTTCTAAGTTCAGAGAACTTATCAGAATCACCAGCGGATAAAACAAACACAATCAGCGCTCACAATCAGAATCAGAGATAAAAAGAGTGAGAGAGAGAGAGTGAAGACAAGCAATTTTATACTGGTTCCTCTCACAAACCGAGAGTAGTCCAGTCCCCTTGCACTTCCAAGTGATTTCACTAAAATCACTTAGATTACAAAATTGCTCAAACACACTAGTAAGAGACTTCCTAATGCTTAAGCTCTCAAGCAAGAGACTTTCTAATACAAAACAAAAGATAGATATAAGTTTTGAACACTTGATATTAAAATCAAGAGTTCACAAAAACAATACAACACAACTGTAAAGACTCTAACAATTTGATTCCTAAGAAAACAAAATGTCAGAAGCACAACCAGAAAGTTCAAAAGCAGTGCTTGCAGTCTTGTATGAAAAACAGAGTAAGTGTTGTAGCTTTTGTATTTGCGCGTGTGTCTATTGATCTTCAAAACTTTGTTCTCTATTTATATGAGAGAGTAGAATAGAGACATTTGAGGATACTGACCGTTGCAGAGGTCATTTTCACGCCAGTTGTGTAAGGACAAAGGTAACATGGGATATTTGCCATTTCTGGTAACGCTTATCCATTCATTCCTTTTGTATGAGAATATTCGTCCTTATGGAGTAAAATAGTACTAACGTCACTATCCTGATGATAAGGATGTAGTACTGTGATTTCACAGTCAATCACAGCCTTTAAATTCAAATGATTTCCAATCATTGAATCACTACCAGTTAACACTGACGTTTTCTGGCATGTCTGATCACGGTCGTCTCCCAAGGACTCACAATCAGTATTCAACAATTGTTAGAATGATTAAAACTATAAATTAGGGGGTTTCTGGTTCGCAAAACTGTATCAGAAAGTTGTGAATTCAATTATTAAAGGCTTAAATTCATTTTTAGTCTTCTAAATATTTTCAAGGTTTCACTTTGGTCCTTTAACTATTTTTCGTTCCATTTTGGTCCTTGAACTTTCATTTTGTTAACTTACTTGATCCTAACCGTTAAAAAAATGTCAAAAACGAGAGGTAGAAGTCTCTAATGAGAAAACAGACATCAGATTTGGATTCAGCATAAATCATGAGATTTTGGAGTATCGTTTCGTAAGTTTTCGTGACTGGAAAGATCGCCGGTGAAGTGGACGGAGACAGTGATGGAGGAAGCTCCGTACTCGATGAAGAAGAAGGTCTCTGGCAACGTGGCGTTTTCCTATTGGATCTCACCCCAAAGCCATCAAGTCTCTAAGTGTCACATACGCAAAATTAACATTTTTGACATTTTTCTAACGATAATTAGGATCAAAATAATTAACATAATGAAAGTTAGAGGACCAAAACAGAACGAAAAAATAGTTAAAGGACCAAAACGGAACAAAAAATCATTAAAGGACCAAAGTGAAACCTTGAAAATATTTAGAGGACCAAAAGTATATTTAAGCCATTATTAAAACACGATCGATCCATTGGTTTAGGTAAACTTCGTTAATATATCTATCATAGATCACCAAAGTGTAATCGTTACAACATTCATGCTTGGCTAGTTACGAAAACCGATTAAACAAGCGCTAACCAGGTTTGTGTGATTCATTCGATTAAGCAAGGAATGTGTTCAGCCAACCATAGACGATGAACACGGTTGACATCATAACAGAAATCGGCCAGCCCTTTTGCTAAGCGCACAAGTCTTATATCAATTCTATTCAAACTAATTACACAAGCGGCAAATTAATTTAAATAGTTCGACGGTATAAATTCATCACCGAATAATTAAGCATCATTAGCAACGAAATTTATACAGTAAAGAGGAACAAGAATTATATAAGCAAGCATAAACATATAAACGAAATTATCATTACAATCCGAACCTTAAGAGTACATAAACGAAGTTTCCACAAACCAACGGATCAACCTAGGTTATTAGTTCTCCATAAGCTTCAGCCTCCGTTCCTATTTTCTATTTTATGAATGACTGAATAGCCTCTGTTCTAGGGCTAAATTTGGCTTAAATAAGCAAAGGAAACGCTTTAAGAGCCTCGGGTCGAAAAATACAAGTTTGACCCGGTTTTGGATTATTAGCAAAAAGTCTGGGACATTGACATGTACTTTCGACTGCGTTTTGCTCCGAATTGGCTTTTGGCTTCAACATTAAAGTTGTAGCTCTCTTTCGTATCTTTCGAACGCATATTTTCAAGCCTCATTTGGATACTCCTAGCTCAAGTTATGGTCTGTGCATCGAAAAGGTGTCAAAATGTCATTAAATTCGAAAATTGGTCAAATAAAATCATTAAGGCTCAAATGTGACCCAAGACATAGAAACATAGTAAAAACTTAAAATTATAATAGAAAGACAATTAAAATGCTAAATTATAATAGTAGAAAACATATGCCAAAATGCACTGATCAATGTCATTCAGAATTTATGTACCCAACATAACTTCTGATTCCTTAGCTTCTGAAAAATACATGACCTTCAGACTCAACATATCTTCTGAGTTAACCAAATTCTGACTTTGGAGTAACTTCTGACCAATGTTGCTTCTGATGTCGTTGCCTCTGATATCAATGCTTCTGATATTAATTTTGGCGCTTGTTTCAGAGCTTCTTATATCAAGTGTGAATCATAATATACTTTTTATCCTGCACACATAGATAAAACATTAAAATACCCTATTGTTTATTAATACTTTGTTATCATCACAACTTAAGGACTTAGTTAGAACCACTTTTGTTCCAACATTATGTTGTTTTTATGACAGATATGAGAATGAGAATATGGGTTGAAGAGGTTACAAACATATATATATATATATATATATATATATGTAGAACTCATTGAGGTTTTCATTGTAAAGAGTTATGAATGAATTCCATCCAATACAATGCCAAATTAAACAGTCACCATTATTCAACCGCTATTATTTACTACTTCTGTACTAAAATATATACGTTTTGACCATATCACACAAATTAAGAAATGTATGTAATGTTGCCTTGAAAAGAAAAATTATGAGTTAGTTTATAAAATTATCCTTCATCAATGGTATGAGAAAGATAAATTGTATAATTGAAAGAAGAAAAAGAAATAGATAGTTAAGGTTATATTAGAAAAAAGAACATTAAATGCTTCATTGGAAATGTAACGTGACATATATTTTGGTACAAAAAAATTTCCTACACGGCATATATTTTGGTACGGAAGGAGTATTGATTAACAAGTTAATTGGAATATGAATAATCACATTGCTTGGAATTACTATAAGTCCCTACTTGACTATTTTTGTTAGTAATGCAGATGAGTGCATTTTGCTATGGCAAGAAACACAGTGCCATTTGGGTTTGACGTTATTTTATGTTTAATGCTTGTATAAAAAAATCTTACAATTAATTCACATTTGAAACTATAGTTTGTGGTTTCACTCTACCAGAAAAAGTAATTTATGATTAATACACTAAATTTAAAATGCGATTTATTGATGAAAAAGGAAAGGACATACATCAATGTTAGATATAGATGATTGCCCACTAACTTACACCAATCATTCACCGAATAACAAACACAAACACAAACTATTATCAAATACAATTTGTCAAATTATTACATAAACATAAATAAATTTACTGAACATTAAATAAACTATAAAAAAAACTTCAACTTGTAGTCCCACCTACAATCTTCACACAAACCAATGTCATCGTCTTCATCACCCACTAGCAACCATGCTCCTTGCTTCAATCTCCATCCAGAGCATGTTGTTTTTGATTTGCATACGGGAGATTGATTACGGACCAAAATACCATTATTTTTCCACAAACATTGTATTGCAGATTGCATTTTATGTCTAGCCTGCATAATACAAACCAGACATGCGCAATGACCGCATATGTCCAATGCCTTCTTGTATGGATTTATTGTTATCATAAGACAACAATATCATGCCATATGCATATTTTGATGGTATGTTGCCAACCTCTGCAGCGATCTTTAAGTTCTCAAGACCGCTGCTATTTCCGTTTGGAAATTGGAAGTATTCACGTATACCTTCACTAAACAATGCTTCCAAATTTCCACTTTCCACACAATTTTTCAAAAATTTCCATGCATTTGCATTAGGATACCATTGCATATTTGGAAATTTGTCGAAAGAAAGTTTTTGTAATACATATCTTTCGTTCGTTATTTGAAGAAAATCTTTTGAGCAACATTTTAAGTTGTGAAGATCAGGAATAGAAGAAGAGGCAATATTTGCGACGACTTCAACCCAAATTTCATTCGGGAGTGACCGAGGCAAAACTTCTGGCGCATTCGTGCCTTCATTGATTTCATTTCTTTCATTGATGTCATGACTTGTTTCAGGCAACATCTCATTTGTTATTCTTGAAGTCATGATAATGTGAATGAGAATAATGTGAAGGAGAAACTAAAAGAAGGGTGTTATGTTGTTTTTATGACATATATGAGAATGAGAATATGGGTTGAAGAGGGTACATACATATATATATATATATATATATATAGGACTCATTGAGCTTTTCATTGTGAAGAGTTATGAATGAATTCCAACCAATACTATGCCAAATTGAACTGTCACCATTATTCAACCGCTATTAATTACTACCTCCGTACTAAAATATATACGTTTTGACCATATCACACAAATTAAGAAATGTAAGTAATGTTGCCTAGAAAAGAAAAATTATGAGTTAGTTAAAAACATTATCCTTCATCAATGGTATGAGAAAGACAAATTGTATAATTGAAAGAAGAAAAAGAAATAAATAGTTAAGGTTATATGAGGAAAAAGAACATTAAATGCTTCATTGGAAATGTAATGTGACATATATTTTGGTACAAAAAAATTTCCTACACGGCATATATTTTGGTACGGAAGGAGTATTGATTAACAAGTTAATTGGAATATGAATAATCACATTGCTTGGAATTACTATAAGTCCCTACTTGACTATTTTTGTTAGTAATGCAGATGAGTGCATTTTGCTATGGCAAGAAACATAGTGCCATTTGGGTTTGACGTTATTTTATGTTTAATGCTTGTATAAAAAAATCTTACAATTAATTCACATTTGAAACTATAGTTTGTGGTTTCACTCTACCAGAAAAAGTAATTTATGATTAATACACTAAATTTAAAATGCGATTTGTTGATGAAAACGGAAAGGACATACATCAATGTTAGATATAGATGATTGCCCACTAACTTACACCAATCATTCACCGAATAACAAACACAAACACAAACTATTATCAAATACAATTTGTCAAATTATTACATAAACATAAATAAATTTACTGAACATTAAATAAACTATAAAAAAAACTTCAACTCGTAGTCCCACCTACAATCTTCACACAAACCAATGTCATCGTCTTCATCACCCACTAGCAACCATGCTCCTTGCTTCAATCTCCATCCAGAGCATGTTGTTTTTGATTTGCATACGGGAGATTGATTACGGACCAAAATACCATTATTTTTCCACAAACATTGTATTGCAGATTGCATTTTATGTCTAGCCTGCATAATGCAAACCAGACATGCGCAATGACCGCATATGTCCAATGCCTTCTTGTATGGATTTATTGTTATCATAAGACAACAATATCATGCCATATGCATATTTTGATGGTATGTTGCCAACCTCTGCAGCGATCTTTAAGTTCTCAAGACCGCTGCTATTTCCGTTTGGAAATTGGAAGTATTCACGTATACCTTCACTAAACAATGCTTCCAAATTTCCACTTTCCACACAATTTTTCAAAAATTTCCATGCATGTGCATTAGGATACCATTGCATATTTGGAAATTTGTCGAAAGAAAGTTTTTGTAATACATATCTTTCGTTCGTTATTTGAAGAAAATCTTTTGAGCAACATTTTAAGTTGTGAAGATCAGGAATAGAAGAAGAGGCAATATTTGCGACGACTTCAACCCAAATTTCATTCGGGAGTGACAGAGGCAAAACTTCTGGCGCATTCGTGCCTTCATTGATTTCATTTCTTTCATTGATGTCATGACTTGTTTCAGGCAACATCTCATTTGTTATTCTTGAAGTCATGATAATGTGAATGAGAATAATGTGAAGGAGAAACTAAAAGAAGGGTGTTATGTTGTTTTTATGACATATATGAGAATGAGAATATGGGTTGAAGAGGGTACATACATATATATATATATATATATATATATAGGACTCATTGAGCTTTTCATTGTGAAGAGTTATGAATGAATTCCAACCAATACTATGCCAAATTGAACTGTCACCATTATTCAACCGCTATTAATTACTACCTCCGTACTAAAATATATACGTTTTGACCATATCACACAAATTAAGAAATGTAAGTAATGTTGCCTAGAAAAGAAAAATTATGAGTTAGTTAAAAACATTATCCTTCATCAATGGTATGAGAAAGACAAATTGTATAATTGAAAGAAGAAAAAGAAATAAATAGTTAAGGTTATATGAGGAAAAAGAACATTAAATGCTTCATTGGAAATGTAATGTGACATATATTTTGGTACAAAAATATTTCCTACACGGCATATATTTTGGTACGGAAGGAGTATTGATTAACAAGTTAATTGGAATATGAATAATCACATTGCTTGGAATTACTATAAGTCCCTACTTGACTATTTTTGTTAGTAATGCAGATGAGTGCATTTTGCTATGGCAAGAAACATAGTGCCATTTGGGTTTGACGTTATTTTATGTTTAATGCTTGTATAAAAAAATCTTACAATTAATTCACATTTGAAACTATAGTTTGTGGTTTCACTCTACCAGAAAAAGTAATTTATGATTAATACACTAAATTTAAAATGCGATTTGTTGATGAAAACGGAAAGGACATACATCAATGTTAGATATAGATGATTGCCCACTAACTTACACCAATCATTCACCGAATAACAAACACAAACACAAACTATTATCAAATAGAATTTGTCAAATTATTACATAAACATAAATAAATTTACTGAACATTAAATAAACTATAAAAAAAACTTCAACTTGTAGTCCCACCTACAATCTTCACACAAACCAAGGTCATCGTCTTCATCACCCACTAGCAACCATGCTCCTTGCTTCAATCTCCATCCAGAGCATGTTGTTTTTGATTTGCATACGGGAGATTGATTACGGACCAAAATACCATTATTTTTCCACAAACATTGTGTTGCAGATTGCATTTTATGTCTAGCCTGCATAATGCAAACCAGACATGCGCAATGACCGCATATGTCCAATGCCTTCTTGTATGGATTTATTGTTATCAGAAGACAACAATATCATGCCATATGCATATTTTGATGGTATGTTGCCAACCTCTACAGCGATCTTTAAGTTCTCAAGACCGCTGCTATTTCCGTTTGGAAATTGGAAGTATTCACGTATACCTTCACTAAACAATGCTTCCAAATTTCCACTTTCCACACAATTTTTCAAATATTTCAATGCATTTGCATTAGGATACCATTGCATATTGGAAATTTGTCCATAGAAAGTTTTTGTAATACATACCTTTCGTTTGTTATTTGAAGAAAATCTTTTGAGCAACATTTTAAGTTGTGAAGATCAGGAATAGAAGAAGAGGCAATATTTGCGACGACTTCAACCCAAATTTCATTCGGGAGTGACCGAGGCAAAACTTCTGGCGCATTTGTGCCTTCATTGATTTCATTTCTTTCATTAATGTCATGACTTGTTTCAGGCAACATCTCATTTGTTATTCTTGAAGTCATGATAATGTGAATGAGAATAATGTTAAGGAGAAACTAAAAGAAGGGTGTTATGTTGTTTTTATGACATATATGAGAATGAGAATATGGGTTGAAGAGGGTATTTACATATATATACATATATATATATATATATATATATAGGACTCATTGAGCTTTTCATTGTGAAGAGTTATGAATGAATTCCAACCAATACTATCCCAAATTGAACGGTCACCATTATTCAACCGCTATTAATTACTACCTCCGTACTAAAATATATACGTTTTGACCATATCACACAAATTAAGAAATGTAAATAATGTTGCCTAGAAAAGAAAAATTATGAGTTAGTTAAAAACATTATCCTTCATCAATGGTATGAGAAAGACAAATTGTATAATTGAAAAAAAAAAAGAAATAAATAGTTAAGGTTATATGAGGAAAAAGAACATTAAATGCTTCATTGGAAATGTAACGTGACATATATTTTGGTACAAAAAAATTTCCTACACGGCATATATTTTGGTACGGAAGGAGTATTGATTAACAAGTTAATTGGAATATGAATAATCACATTGCATGGAATTACTATAAGTCCCTACTTGGCTACGTTATTTTATGTTTAATGCTTGTATAAAAAAATCTTACAATTAATTCACATTTGAAACTATAGTTTGTGGTTTCACTCTACCAGAAAAAGTAATTTATGATTAATACACTAAATTTAAAATGCGATTTGTTGATGAAAACGGAAAGGACATACATCAATGTTAGATATAGATGATTGCCCACTAACTTACACCAATCATTCACCGAATAAAGAACACAAACACAAACTATTATCAAATAGAATTTGTCAAATTATTACATAAACATAAATAAATTTACGGAACATTAAATAAACTATAAAAAAAACTTCAACTTGTAGTCCCACCTACAGTCTTCACACAAACCAAGGTCATCGTCTTCATCACCCACTAGCAACCATGCTCCTTGCTTCAATCTCCATCCAGAGCATGTTGTTTTTGATTTGCATACGGGAGATTGATTACGGACCAAAATACCATTATTTTTCCACAAACATTGTGTTGCAGATTGCATTTTATGTCTAGCCTGCATAATGCAAACCAGACATGCGCAATGACCGCATATGTCCAATGCCTTCTTGTATGGATTTATTGTTATCAGAAGACAACAATATCATGCCATATGCATATTTTGATGGTCTGTTGCCAACCTCTACAGCGATCTTTAAGTTCTCAAGACCGCTGCTATTTCCGTTTGGAAATTGGAAGTATTCACGTATACCTTCACTAAACAATGCTTCCAAATTTCCACTTTCCACACAATTTTTCAAAAATTTCAATGCATTTGCATTAGGATACCATTGCATATTGGAAATTTGTCCATAGAAAGTTTTTGTAATACATACCTTTCGTTTGTTATTTGAAGAAAATCTTTTGAGCAACATTTTAAGTTGTGAAGATTAGGAATAGAAGAAGAGGCAATATTTGCGATGACTTCAACCCAAATTTCATTCGGGAGTGACCGAGGCAAAACTTCTGGCGCATTTGTGCCTTCATTGATTTCATTTCTTTCATTAATGTCATGACTTGTTTAAGGCAACATCTCATTTGTTATTCTTGAAGTCATGATAATGTGAATGAGAATAATGTGAAGGAGAAACTAAAAGAAGGGTGTTATGTTGTTTTTATGACATATATGAGAATGAGAATATGGGTTGAAGAGGGTACATACATATATATACATATATATATATATATATATATAGGACTCATTGAGCTTTTCATTGTGAAGAGTTATGAATGAATTCCAACCAATACTATGCCAAATTGAACTGTCACCATTATTCAACCGCTATTAATTACTACCTCCGTACTAAAATATATACGTTTTGACCATATCACACAAATTAAGAAATGTAAGTAATGTTGCCTAGAAAAGAAAAATTATGAGTTAGTTAAAAACATTATCCTTCATCAATGGTATGAGAAAGACAAATTGTATAATTGAAAGAAGAAAAAGAAATAAATAGTTAAGGTTATATGAGGAAAAAGAACATTAAATGCTTCATTGGAAATGTAATGTGACATATATTTTGGTACAAAAAAATTTCCTACATGGCATATATTTTGGTACGGAAGGAGTATTGATTAACAAGTTAATTGGAATATGAATAATCACATTGCTTGGAATTACTATAAGTCCCTACTTGACTATTTTTGTTAGTAATGTAGATGAGTGCATTTTGCTATGGCAAGAAACATAGTGCCATTTGGGTTTGACGTTATTTTATGTTTAATGCTTGTATAAAAAAATCTTAGAATTAATTCACATTTGAAACTATAGTTTGTGGTTTCACTCTACCAGAAAAAGTAATTTATGATTAATACACTAAATTTAAAATGCGATTTGTTGATGAAAACGGAAAGGACATACATCAATGTTAGATATAGATGATTGCCCACTAACTTACACCAATCATTCACCGAATAACAAACACAAACACAAACTATTATCAAATAGAATTTGTCAAATTATTACATAAACATAAATAAATTTACTGAACATTAAATAAACTATAAAAAAAACTTCAACTTGTAGTCCCACCTACAATCTTCACACAAACCAAGGTCATCGTCTTCATCACCCACTAGCAACCATGCTCCTTGCTTCAATCTCCATCCAGAGCATGTTGTTTTTGATTTGCATACGGGAGATTGATTACGGACCAAAATACCATTATTTTTCCACAAACATTGTGTTGCAGATTGCATTTTATGTCTAGCCTGCATAATGCAAACCAGACATGCGCAATGACCGCATATGTCCAATGCCTTCTTGTATGGATTTATTGTTATCAGAAGACAACAATATCATGCCATATGCATATTTTGATGGTATGTTGCCAACCTCTACAGCGATCTTTAAGTTCTCAAGACCGCTGCTATTTCCGTTTGGAAATTGGAAGTATTCACGTATACCTTCACTAAACAATGCTTCCAAATTTCCACTTTCCACACAATTTTTCAAAAATTTCAATGCATTTGCATTAGGATACCATTGCATATTGGAAATTTGTCCATAGAAAGTTTTTGTAATACATACATTTCGTTTGTTATTTGAAGAAAATCTTTTGAGCAACATTTTAAGTTGTGAAGATCAGGAATAGAAGAAGAGGCAATATTTGCGACGACTTCAACCCAAATTTCTTTCGGGAGTGACCGAGGCAAAACTTCTGGCGCATTTGTGCCTTCATTGATTTCATTTCTTTCATTAATGTCATGACTTGTTTCAGGCAACATCTCATTTGTTATTCTTGAAGTCATGATAATGTGAATGAGAATAATGTGAAGGAGAAACTAAAAGAAGGGTGTTATGTTGTTTTTATGACATATATGAGAATGAGAATATGGGTTGAAGAGGGTATTTACATATATATACATATATATATATATATATATATATAGGACTCATTGAGCTTTTCATTGTGAAGAGTTATGAATGAATTCAAACCAATACTATCCCAAATTGAACGGTCACCATTATTCAACCGCTATTAATTACTACCTCCGTACTAAAATATATACGTTTTGACCATATCACACAAATTAAGAAATGTAAATAATGTTGCCTAGAAAAGAAAAATTATGAGTTAGTTAAAAACATTATCCTTCATCAATGGTATGAGAAAGACAAATTGTATAATTGAAAGAAGAAAAAGAAATAAATAGTTAAGGTTATATGAGGAAAAAGAACATTAAATGCTTCATTGGAAATGTAACGTGACATATATTTTGGTACAAAAAAATTTCCTACACGGCATATATTTTGGTACGGAAGGAGTATTGATTAACAAGTTAATTGGAATATGAATAATCACATTGCATGGAATTACTATAAGTCCCTACTTGACTATTTTTGTTAGTAATGCAGATGAGTGCATTTTGCTATGACAAGAAACACAGTGCCATTTGGGTTTGACGTTATTTTATGTTTAATGCTTGTATAAAAAAATCTTACAATTAATTCACATTTGAAACTATAGTTTGTGGTTTCACTCTACAGAAAAAGTAATTTATGATTAATACACTAAATTTAAAATGCGATTTGTTGATGAAAACGGAAAGGACATACATCAATGTTAGATATAGATGATTGCCCACTAACTTACACCAATCATTCACCGAATAAAAAACACAAACACAAACTATTATCAAATACAATTTGTCAAATTATTACATAAACATAAATAAATTTACTGAACATTAAATAAACTATAAAAAAAACTTCAACTTGTAGTCCCACCTACAGTCTTCACACAAACCAAGGTCATCGTCTTCATCACCCACTAGCAACCATGCTCCTTGCTTCAATCTCCATCCAGAGCATGTTGTTTTTGATTTGCATACGGGAGATTGATTACGGACCAAAATACCATTATTTTTCCACAAACATTGTGTTGCAGATTGCATTTTATGTCTAGCCTGCATAATGCAAACCAGACATGCGCAATGACCGCATATGTCCAATGCCTTCTTGTATGGATTTATTGTTATCAGAAGACAACAATATCATGCCATATGCATATTTTATGGTCTGTTGCCAACCTCTACAGCGATCTTTAAGTTCTCAAGACCGCTGCTATTTCCGTTTGGAAATTGGAAGTATTCACGTATACCTTCACTAAACAATGCTTCCAAATTTCCACTTTCCACACAATTTTTCAAAAATTTCAATGCATTTGCATTAGGATACCATTGCATATTGGAAATTTGTCCATAGAAAGTTTTTGTAATACATACCTTTCGTTTGTTATTTGAAGAAAATCTTTTGAGCAACATTTTAAGTTGTGAAGATTAGGAATAGAAGAAGAGGCAATATTTGCGACGACTTCAACCCAAATTTCATTCGGGAGTGACCGAGGCAAAACTTCTGGCGCATTTGTGCCTTCATTGATTTCATTTCTTTCATTGATGTCATGACTTGTTTCAGGCAACATCTCATTTGTTATTCTTGAAGTCATGATAATGTGAATGAGAATAATGTGAAGGAGAAACTAAAAGAAGGGTGTTATGTTGTTTTTATGACATATATGAGAATGAGAATATGGGTTGAAGAGGGTACATACATATATATACATATATATATATATATATATATATATATATATATATAGGACTCATTGAGCTTTTCATTGTGAAGAGTTATGAATGAATTCCAACCAATACTATGCCAAATTGAACTGTCACCATTATTCAACCGCTATTAATTACTACCTCCGTACTAAAATATATACGTTATGACCATATCACACAAATTAAGAAATGTAAGTAATGTTGCCTAGAAAAGAAAAATTATGAGTTAGTTAAAAACATTATCCTTCATCAATGGTATGAGAAAGACAAATTGTATAATTGAAAGAAGAAAAAGAAATAAATAGTTAAGGTTATATGAGGAAAAAGAACATTAAATGCTTCATTGGAAATGTAATGTGACATATATTTTGGTACAAAAAAATTTCCTACACGGCATATATTTTGGTACGGAAGGAGTATTGATTAACAAGTTAATTGGAATATGAATAATCACATTGCTTGGAATTACTATAAGTCCCTACTTGACTATTTTTGTTAGTAATGTAGATGAGTGCATTTTGCTATGGCAAGAAACACAGTGCCATTTGGGTTTGACGTTATTTTATGTTTAATGCTTGTATAAAAAAATCTTACAATTAATTCACATTTGAAACTATAGTTTGTGGTTTCACTCTACCAGAAAAAGTAATTTATGATTAATACACTAAATTTAAAATGTGATTTGTTGATGAAAACGGAAAGGACATACATCAATGTTAGATATAGATGATTGCCCACTAACTTACACCAATCATTCACCGAATAACAAACACAAACACAAACTATTATCAAATAGAATTTGTCAAATTATTACATAAACATAAATAAATTTACTGAACATTAAATAAACTATAAAAAAAACTTCAACTTATAGTCCCACCTACAATCTTCACACAAACCAAGGTCATCGTCTTCATCATCCACTAACAACCATGCTCCTTGCTTCAATCTCCATCCAGAGCATGTTGTTTTTGATTTGCATACGGGAGATTGATTACGGACCAAAATACCATTATTTTTCCACAAACATTGTGTTGCAGATTGCATTTTATGTCTAGCCTGCATAATACAAACCAGACATGCGCAATGACCGCATATGTCCAATGCCTTCTTGTATGGATTTATTGTTATCAGAAGACAACAATATCATGCCATATGCATATTTTGATGGTATTTTGCCAACCTCTGCAGCGATCTTTAAGTTCTCAAGACCGCTGCTATTTCCGTTTGGAAATTGGAAGTATTCACGTATACCTTCACTAAACAATGCTTCCAAATTTCCACTTTCCACACAATTTTTCAAAAATTTCAATGCATTTGCATTAGGATACCATTGCATATTTGGAAATTTGTCCATAGAAAGTTTTTGTAATACATACCTTTCGTTTGTTATTTGAAGAAATTCTTTTGAGCAACATTTTAAGTTGTGAAGATCAGGAATAGAAGAAGAGGCAATATTTGCGACGACTTCAACCCAAATTTCATTCGGGAGTGACCGAGGCAAAACTTCTGGCGCATTTGTGCCTTCATTGATTTCATTTCTTTCATTGATGTCATGACTTGTTTCAGGCAACATTTCATTTGTTATTCTTGAAGTCATGATAATGTGAATGAGAATAATGTGAAGGAGAAACTAAAAGAAGGGTGTTATGTTGTTTTTATGACATATATGAGAATGAGAATATGGGTTGAAGAGGGTATTTACATATATATACATATATATATATATATATATATAGGACTCATTGAGCTTTTCATTGTGAAGAGTTATGAATGAATTCCAACCAATACTATCCCAAATTGAACGGTCACCATTATTCAACCGCTATTAATTACTACCACCGTACTAAAATATATACGTTTTGACCATATCACACAAATTAAGAAATGTAAATAATGTTGCGTAGAAAAGAAAAATTATGAGTTAGTTAAAAACATTAGCCTTCATCAATGGTATGAGAAAGACAAATTGTATAATTGAAAGAAGAAAAAGAAATAAATAGTTAAGGTTATATGAGGAAAAAGAACATTAAATGCTTCATTGGAAATGTAACGTGACATATATTTTGGTACAAAAAAATTTCCTACACGGCATATATTTTGGTACGGAAGGAGTATTGATTAACAAGTTAATTGGAATATGAATAATCACATTGCTTGGAATTACTATAAGTCCCTACTTGACTATTTTTGTTAGTAATGCAGATGAGTGCATTTTGATATGGCAAGAAACACAGTGCCATTTGGGTTTGACGTTATTTTATGTTTAATGCTTGTATAAAAAAATCTTACAATTAATTCACATTTGAAACTATAGTTTGTGGTTTCACTCTACCAGAAAACGTAATTTATGATTAATAAACTAAATTTAAAATGCGATTTGTTGATGAAAAAGGAAAGGACATACATCAATGTTAGATATAGATGATTGCCCACTAACTTACACCAATCATTCACCGAATAACAAACACAAACACAAACTATTATCAAATACAATTTGTCAAATTATTACATAAAAATAAATAAATTTACTGAACATTAAATAAACTATAAAAAAAACTTCAACTTGTAGTCCCACCTACAATCTTCACACAAACCAATGTCATCGTCTTCATCACCCACTAGCAACCATGCTCCTGGCTTCAATCTCCATCCAGAGCATGTTGTTTTTGATTTGCATACAGGAGATTGATTACGGACCAAAATACCATTATTTTTCCACAAACATTGTGTTGCAGATTGCATTTTATGTCTAGCCTGCATAATACAAACCAGACATACGCAATGACCGCATATGTCCAATGCCTTCTTGTATGGATTTATTGTTATCAGAAGACAACAATATCATGCCATATGCATATTTTGATGGTATGTTGCCAACCTCTGCAGCGATCTTTAAGTTCTCAAGGCCGCTGCTATTTCCGTTTGGAAATTGGAAGTATTCACGTATACCTTCACTAAACAATGCTTCCAAATTTCCACTTTCCACACAATTTTTCAAAAATTTCAATGCATTTGCATTAGGATACCATTGCATATTTGGAAATTTGTCCATAGAAAGTTTTTGTAATACATACCTTTCGTTTGTTATTTGAAGAAAATCTTTTGAGCAACATTTTATGTTGTGAAGATCAGGAATAGAAGAAGAGGCAATATTTGCGACGACTTCAACCCAAATTTCATTCGGGAGTGACCGAGGCAAAACTTCTGGCGCATTTGTGCCTTCATTGATTTCATTTCTTTCATTGATGTCATGACTTGTTTCAGGCAACATCTCATTTGTTATTCTTGAAGTCATGATAATGTGAATGAGAATAATGTGAAGGAGAAACTAAAAGAAGGGTGTTATGTTGTTTTTATGACATATATGAGAATGAGAATATGGGTTGAAGAGGGTATTTACATATATATATATATATATATATATATATAGGACTCATTGAGCTTTTCATTGTGAAGAGTTATGAATGAATTCCAACCAATACTATCCCAAATTGAACGGTCACCATTATTCAACCGCTATTAATTACTACCTCCGTACCAAAATATATACGTTTTGACCATATCACACAAATTAAGAAATGTAAATAATGTTTCCTAGAAAAGAAAAATTATGAGTTAGTTAAAAACATTATCCTTCATCAATGGTATGAGAAAGAGAAATTGTATAATTGAAAGAAGAAAAAGAAATAAATAGTTAAGGTTATATGAGGAAAAAGAACATTAAATGCTTCATTGGAAATGTAACGTGACATATATTTTGGTACAAAAAAATTTCCTACACGGCATATATTTTGGTACGGAAGGAGTATTGATTAACAAGTTAATTGGAATATGAATAATCACATTGCTTGGAATTACTATAAGTCCCTACTTGACTATTTTTGTTAGTAATGCAGATGAGTGCATTTTGCTATGGCAAGAAACACAGTGCCATTTGGGTTTGACGTTATTTTATGTTTAATGCTTGTATAAAAAAATCTTACAATTAATTCACATTTGAAACTATAGTTTGTGGTTTCACTCTACCAGAAAAAGTAATTTATGATTAATACACTAAATTTAAAATGCGATTTGTTGATGAAAACGGAAAGGACATACATCAATGTTAGATATAGATGATTGCCCACTAACTTACACCAATCATTCACCGAATAAAAAACACAAACACAAACTATTATCAAATACAATTTGTCAAATTATTACATAAACATAAATAAATTTACTGAACATTAAATAAACTATAAAAAAAACTTCAACTTGTAGTCCCACCTACAATCTTCACACAAACCAATGTCATCGTCTTCATCACCCACTAGCAACCATGCTCCTTGCTTCAATCTCCATCCAGAGCATGTTGTTTTTGATTTGCATACGGGAGATTGATTACGGACCAAAATACCATTATTTTTCCACAAACATTGTGTTGCAGATTGCATTTTATGTCTAGCCTGCATAATACAAACGAGACATGCGCAATGACCGCATATGTCCAATGCCTTCTTGTATGGATTTATTGTTATCAGAAGACAACAATATCATGCCATATGCATATTTTGATGGTATGTTGCCAACCTCTGCAGCGATCTTTAAGTTCTCAAGGCCGCTGCTATTTCCGTTTGGAAATTGGAAGTATTCACGTATACCTTCACTAAACAATGCTTCCAAATTTCCACTTTCCACACAATTTTTCAAAAATTTCAATGCATTTGCATTAGGATACCATTGCATATTTGGAAATTTGTCCATAGAAAGTTTTTGTAATTCATACCTTTCATTTGTTATTTGAAGAAAATCTTTTGAGCAACATTTTATGTTGTGAAGATCAGGAATAGAAGAAGAGGCAATATTTGCGACGACTTCAACCCAAATTTCATTCGGGAGTGACCGAGGCAAAACTTCTGGCGCATTTGTGCCTTCATTGATTTCATTTCTTTCATTGATGTCATGACTTGTTTCAGGCAACATCTCAATTGTTATTCTTGAAGTCATGATAATGTGAATGAGAATAATGTGAAGGAGAAACTAAAAGAAGGGTGTTATGTTGTTTTTATGACATATATGAGAATGAGAATATGGGTTGAAGAGGGTATTTACATATATATATATATATATATATATATATAGGACTAATTGAGCTTTTCATTGTGAAGAGTTATGAATGAATTCCAACCAATACTATCCCAAATTGAACGGTTACCATTATTCAACCGCTATTAATTACTACCTCCGTACTAAAATATATACGTTTTGACCATATCACAGAAATTAAGAAATGTAAATAATGTTTCCTAGAAAAGAAAAATTATGAGTTAGTTAAAAACATTATCCTTCATCAATGGTATGAGAAAGACAAATTGTATAATTGAAAGAAGAAAAAGAAATAAATAGTTAAGGTTATATGAGGAAAAAGAACATTAAATGCTTCATTGGAAATGTAACGTGACATATATTTTGGTACAAAAAAATTTCCTACACGGCATATATTTTGGTACGGAAGGAGTATTGATTAACAAGTTAATTGGAATATGAATAATCACATTGCTTGGAATTACTATAAGTCCCTACTTGACTATTTTTGTTAGTAATGCAGATGAGTGCATTTTGCTATGGCAAGAAACACAGTGCCATTTGGGTTTGACGTTATTTTATGTTTAATGCTTGTATAAAAAAATCTTACAATTAATTCACATTTGAAACTATAGTTTGTGGTTTCACTCTACCAGAAAAAGTAATTTATGATTAATACACTAAATTTAAAATGCGATTTGTTGATGAAAACGGAAAGGACATACATCAATGTTAGATATAGATGATTGCCCACTAACTTACACCAATCATTCACCGAATAAAAAACACAAACACAAACTATTATCAAATACAATTTGTCAAATTATTACATAAACATAAATAAATTTACTGAACATTAAATAAACTATAAAAAAAACTTCAACTTGTAGTCCCACCTACAATCTTCACACAAACCAATGTCATCGTCTTCATCACCCACTAGCAACCATGCTCCTTGCTTCAATCTCCATCCAGAGCATGTTGTTTTTGATTTGCATACGGGAGATTGATTACGGACCAAAATACCATTATTTTTCCACAAACATTGTGTTGCAGATTGCATTTTATGTCTAGCCTGCATAATACAAACGAGACATGCGCAATGACCGCATATGTCCAATGCCTTCTTGTATGGATTTATTGTTATCAGAAGACAACAATATCATGCCATATGCATATTTTGATGGTATGTTGCCAACCTCTGCAGCGATCTTTAAGTTCTCAAGGCCGCTGCTATTTCCGTTTGGAAATTGGAAGTATTCACGTATACCTTCACTAAACAATGCTTCCAAATTTCCACTTTCCACACAATTTTTCAAAAATTTCAATGCATTTGCATTAGGATACCATTGCATATTTGGAAATTTGTCCATAGAAAGTTTTTGTAATTCATACCTTTCATTTGTTATTTGAAGAAAATCTTTTGAGCAACATTTTATGTTGTGAAGATCAGGAATAGAAGAAGAGGCAATATTTGCGACGACTTCAACCCAAATTTCATTCGGGAGTGACCGAGGCAAAACTTCTGGCGCATTTGTGCCTTCATTGATTTCATTTCTTTCATTGATGTCATGACTTGTTTCAGGCAACATCTCAATTGTTATTCTTGAAGTCATGATAATGTGAATGAGAATAATGTGAAGGAGAAACTAAAAGAAGGGTGTTATGTTGTTTTTATGACATATATGAGAATGAGAATATGGGTTGAAGAGGGTATTTACATATATATATATATATATATATATATATATAGGACTAATTGAGCTTTTCATTGTGAAGAGTTATGAATGAATTCCAACCAATACTATCCCAAATTGAACGGTTACCATTATTCAACCGCTATTAATTACTACCTCCGTACTAAAATATATACGTTTTGACCATATCACAGAAATTAAGAAATGTAAATAATGTTTCCTAGAAAAGAAAAATTATGAGTTAGTTAAAAACATTATCCTTCATCAATGGTATGAGAAAGACAAATTGTATAATTGAAAGAAGAAAAAGAAATAAATAGTTAAGGTTATATGAGGAAAAAGAACATTAAATGTTTCATTGGAAATGTAACGTGACATATATTTTGGTACAAAAAAATTTCCTACACGGCATATATTTTGGTACGGAAGGAGTATTGATTAACAAGTTCATTGGAATATGAATAATCACATTGCTTGGAATTACTATAAGTCCCTACTTGACTATTTTTGTTAGTAATGCATATGAGTGCATTTTGCTATGGCAAGAAACAAAGTGCCATTTGGGTTTGACGTTATTTTATGTTTAATGCTTGTATAAAAAAATCTTACAATTAATTCACATTTGAAACTATAGTTTGTGGTTTCACTCTACCAGAAAAAGTAATTTATGATTAATACACTAAATTTAAAATGCGATTTGTTGATGAAAACGGAAAGGACATACATCAATGTTAGATATAGATGATTGCCCACTAACTTACACCAATCATTCACCGAATAACAAACACAAACACAAACTATTATAATATACAATTTGTCAAATTATTACATAAACATAAATAAATTTACTGAACATTAAATAAACTATAAAAAAACTTCAACTTGTAGTCCCACCTTCAATCTTCACACAAACCAAGGTCATCGTCTTCATCACCCACTAGAAACCATGCTCCTTGCTTCAATCTCCATCCAGAGCATGTTGTTTTTGATTTGCATACGGGAGATTGATTACGGACCAACATACCATTATTTTTCCACAAACATTGTGTTGCAGATTGCATTTTATGTCTAGCCTGCATAATACATCCAGACATGCGCAATGACCGCATATGTCCAATGCCTTCTTGTATGGATTTATTGTTATCAGAAGACAACAATATCATGCCATATGCATATTTTGATGGTATGTGGCCAACCTCTGCAGCGATCTTTAAGTTCTCAAGACCGCTGCTATTTCCGTTTGGAAATTTGAAGTATTCACGTATACCTTCACTAAACAATGCTTCCAAATTTCCACTTTCCACACAATTTTTCAAAAATTTCCATGCATTTGCATTAGGATACCATTGCATATTTGGAAATTTGTCGAAAGAAAGTTTTTGTAATACATATCTTTCGTTCGTTATTTGAAGAAAATCTTTTGAGCAACATTTTAAGTTGTGAAGATCAGGAATAGAAGAAGAGGCAATATTTGCGACGACTTCAACCCAAATTTCATTCGGGAGTGACCGAGGCAAAACTTCTGGCGCATTCGTGCCTTCATTGATTTCATTTCTTTCATTGATGTCATGACTTGTTTCAGGCAACATCTCATTTGTTATTCTTGAAGTCATGATAATGTGAATGAGAATAATGTGAAGGAGAAACTAAAAGAAGGGTGTTATGTTGTTTTTATGACATATATGAGAATGAGAATATGGGTTGAAGAGGGTACATACATATATATACATATATATATATATAGGACTCATTGAGAATTGTGAAGAGTTATGAATGAATTCCAACCAATACTATGCCAAATTGAACGGTCACCATTATTCAACCGCTATTAATTACTACCTCCGTACTAAAATATATACGTTTTGACCATATCACACAAATTAAGAAATGTAAGTAATGTTGCCTAGAAAAGAAAAATTATGAGTTAGTTAAAAACATTATCCTTCATCAATGGTATGAGAAAGACAAATTGTATAATTGAAAGAAGAAAAAGAAATAAATAGTTAAGGTTATATGAGGAAAAAGAACATTAAATGCTTCATTGGAAATGTAACGTGACATATATTTTGGTACAAAAAAATTTCCTACACGGCATATATTTTGGTACGGAAGGAGTATTGATTAACAAGTTAATTGGAATATGAATAATCACATTGCTTGGAATTACTATAAGTCCCTACTTGACTATTTTTGTTAGTAATGCAGATGAGTGCGTTTTGCTATGGCAAGAAACAAAGTGCCATTTGGGTTTGACGTTATTTTATGTTTAATGCTTGTATAAAAAAATCTTACAATTAATTCACATTTGAAACTATAGTTTGTGGTTTCACTCTACCAGAAAAAGTAATTTATGATTAATACACTAAATTTAAAATGCGATTTGTTGATGAAAACGGAAAGGACATACATCAATGTTAGATATAGATGATTGCCCACTAACTTACACCAATCATTCACCGAATAACAAACACAAACACAAACTATTATCAAATACAATTTGTCAAATTATTACATAAACATAAATAAATTTACTGAGCATTAAATAAACTATAAAAAAACTTCAACTTGTAGTCCCACCTACAATCTTCACACAAACCAAGGTCATCGTCTTCATCACCCACTAGCAACCATGCTCCTTGCTTCAATCTCCATCCAGAGCATGTTGTTTTTGATTTGCATACGGGAGATTGATTACGGACCAACATACCATTATTTTTCCACAAACATTGTGTTGCAGATTTCATTTTATGTCTAGCCTGCATAATACATCCAGACATGCGCAATGACCGCATATGTCCAATGCCTTCTTGTATGGATTTATTGTTATCAGAAGACAACAATATCATGCCATATGCATATTTTGATGGTATGTGGCCAACCTCTGCAGCGATCTTTAAGTTCTCAAGACCGCTGCTATTTCCGTTTGGCAATTTTAAGTATTCACGTATACCTTCACTAAACAATGCTTCCAAATTTCCACTTTCCACACAATTTTTCAAAAATTTCAATGCATTTGCATGAGGATACCATTGCATATTTGGAAATTTGTCGAAAGAAAGTTTTTGTAATACATACCTTTCGTTCGTTATTTGAAGAAAATCTTTTGAGCAACATTTTAAGTTGTGAAGATCAGGAATAGAAGAAGAGGCAATATTTGCGACGACTTCAACCCAAATTTCATTCGGGAGTGACCGAGGCAAAACTTCTGGTGCATTCGTGCCTTCATTGATTTCATTTCTTTCATTGATGTCATGACTTGTTTCAGGCAACATCTCATTTGTTATTCTTGAAGTCATGATAATGTGAATGAGAATAATGTGAAGGAGAAACTAAAAGAAGGGTGTTATGTTGTTTTTATGACATATATGAGAATGAGAATATGGGTTGAAGAGGGTACAAACATATATATACATATATATATATAGGACTCATTGAGCTTTTCATTGTGCTTTTCATTGTGAAGAGTTATGAATGAATTCCAACCAATACTATGCCAAATTGAACGGTCACCATTATTCAACCGCTATTAATTACTACCTCCGTACTAAAATATATACGTTTTGACCATATCACACAAATTAAGAAATGTAAGTAATGTTGCCTAGAAAAGAAAAATTATGAGTTAGTTAAAAACATTATCCTTCATCAATGGTATGAGAAAGACAAATTGTATAATTGAAAGAAGAAAAAGAAATAAATAGTTAAGGTTATATGAGGAAAAAGAACATTAAATGCTTCATTGGAAATGTAACGTGACATATATTTTGGTACAAAAAAATTTCCTACACGGCATATATTTTGGTACAGAAGGAGTATTGATTAACAAGTTAATTGGAATATGAATAATCACATTGCTTGGAATTACTATAAGTCCCTACTTGACTATTTTTGTTAGTAATGCAGATGAGTGCGTTTTGCTATGGCAAGAAACAAAGTGCCATTTGGGTTTGACGTTATTTTATGTTTAATGCTTGTATAAAAAAATCTTACAATTAATTCACATTTGAAACTATAGTTTGTGGTTTCACTCTACCAGAAAAAGTAATTTATGATTAATACACTAAATTTAAAATGCGATTTGTTGATGAAAACGGAAAGGACATACATCAATGTTAGATATAGATGATTGCCCACTAACTTACACCAATCATTCACCGAATAACAAACACAAACACAAACTATTATCAAATACAATTTGTCAAATTATTACATAAACATAAATAAATTTACTGAACATTAAATAAACTATAAAAAAACTTCAACTTGTAGTCCCACCTACAATCTTCACACAAACCAAGGTCATCGTCTTCATCACCCACTAGCAACCATGCTCCTTGCTTCAATCTCCATCCAGAGCATGTTGTTTTTGATTTGCATACGGGAGATTGATTACGGACCAACATACCATTACTTTTCCACAAACATTGTGTTGTAGATTTCATTTTATGTCTAGCCTGCATAATACATCCAGACATGCGCAATGACCGCATATGTCCAATGCCTTCTTGTATGGATTTATTGTTATCAGAAGACAACAATATCATGCCATATGCATATTTTGATGGTATGTGGCCAACCTTTGCAGTGATCTTTAAGTTCTCAAGACCGCTGCTATTTCCGTTTGGAAATTTGAAGTATTCACGTATACCTTCACTAAACAATGCTTCCAAATTTCCACTTTCCACACAATTTTTCAAAAATTTCCATGCATTTGCATTAGGATACCATTGCATATTTGGAAATTTGTCGAAAGAAAGTTTTTGTAATACATATCTTTCGTTCGTTATTTGAAGAAAATCTTTTGAGCAACATTTTAAGTTGTGAAGATCAGGATTAGAAGAAGAGGCAATATTTGCGACGACTTCAACCCAAATTTCATTCGGGAGTGACCGAGGCAAAACTTCAGGCGCATTCGTGCCTTCATTGATTTCATTTCTTTCATTGATGTCATGACTTGTTTCAGGCAACATCTCATTTGTTATTCTTGAAGTCATGATAATGTGAATGAGAATAATGTGAAGGAGAAACTAAAAGAAGGGTGTTATGTTGTTTTTATGACATATATGAGAATGAGAATATGGGTTGAAGAGGGTACATACATATATATACATATACATATATATATATATAGGACTCATTGAGCTTTTCATTGTGAAGAGTTATGAATGAATTCCAACCAATACTATGCCAAATTGAACGGTCACCATTATTCAACCGCTATTAATTACTACCTCCGTACTAAAATATATACGTTTTGACCATATCACACAAATTAAGAAATGTAAGTAATGTTGCCCAGAAAAGAAAAATTATGAGTTAGTTAAAAACATTATCCTTCATCAATGGTATGAGAAAGACAAATTGTATAATTGAAAGAAGAAAAAGAAATAAATAGTTAAGGTTATATGAAGAAAAAGAACATTAAATGCTTCATTGGAAATGTAACGTGACATATATTTTGGTACAAAAAAATTTCCTACACGGCATATATTTTGGTACGGAAGGAGTATTGTTTAACAAGTTAATTGGAATATGAATAATCACATTGCTTGGAATTACTATAAGTCCCTACTTGACTATTTTTGTTAGTAATGCATATGAGTGCATTTTGCTATGGCAAGAAACAAAGTGCCGTTTGGGTTTGACGTTATTTTATGTTTAATGCTTGTATAAAAAAATCTTACAATTAATTCACATTTGAAACTATAGTTTGTGGTTTCACTCTACCAGAAAAAGTAATTTATGATTAATACACTAAATTTAAAATGCGATTTGTTGATGAAAACGGAAAGGACATACATCAATGTTAGATATAGATGATTGCCCACTAACTTACACCAATCATTCACCGAATAACAAACACAAACACAAACTATTATCAAATACAATTTGTCAAATTATTACATAAACATAAATAAATTTACTGAACATTAAATAAACTATAAAAAAACTTCAACTTGTAGTCCCACCTACAATCTTCACACAAACCAAGGTCATCGTCTTCATCACCCACTAGCAACCATGCTCCTTGCTTCAATCTCCATCCAGAGCATGTTGTTTTTGATTTGCATACGGGAGATTGATTACGGACCAACATACCATTACTTTTCCACAAACACTGTGTTGTAGATTTCATTTTATGTCTAGCCTGCATAATACATCCAGACATGCGCAATGACCGCATATGTCCAATGCCTTCTTGTATGGATTTATTGTTATCAGAAGACAACAATATCATGCCATATGCATATTTTGATGGTATGTGGCCAACCTCTGCAGCGATCTTTAAGTTCTCAAGACCGCTGCTATTTCCGTTTGGAAATTTGAAGTATTCACGTATACCTTCACTAAACAATGCTTCCAAATTTCCACTTTCCACACAATTTTTCAAAAATTTCCATGCATTTGCATTAGGATACCATTGCATATTTGGAAATTTGTCGAAAGAAAGTTTTTGTAATACATATCTTTCGTTCGTTATTTGAAGAAAATCTTTTGAGCCACATTTTAAGTTGTGAAGATCAGGAATAGAAGAAGAGGCAATATTTGCGACGACTTCAACCCAAATTTCATTCGGGAGTGACCGAGGCAAAACTTCTGGCGCATTCGTGCCTTCATTGATTTCATTTCTTTCATTGATGTCATGACTTGTTTCAGGCAACATCTCATTTGTTATTCTTGAAGTCATGATAATGTGAATGAGAATAATGTGAAGGAGAAACTAAAAGAAGGGTGTTATGTTGTTTTTATGACATATATGAGAATGAGAATATGGGTTGAAGAGGGTACATACATATATATACATATACATATATATATATATATATATATATATATATATATATATAGGACTCATTGAGCTTTTCATTGTGAAGAGTTATGAATGAATTCCAACCAATACTATGCCAAATTGAACGGTCACCATTATTCAACCGCTATTAATTACTACCTCCGTACTAAAATATATACGTTTTGACCATATCACACAAATTAAGAAATGTAAGTAATGTTGCCCAGAAAAGAAAAATTATGAGTTAGTTAAAAACATTATCCTTCATCAATGGTATGAGAAAGACAAATTGTATAATTGAAAGAAGAAAAAGAAATAAATAGTTAAGGTTATATGAAGAAAAAGAACATTAAATGCTTCATTGGAAATGTAACGTGACATATATTTTGGTACAAAAAAATTTCCTACACGGCATATATTTTGGTACGGAAGGAGTATTGTTTAACAAGTTAATTGGAATATGAATAATCACATTGCTTGGAATTACTATAAGTCCCTACTTGACTATTTTTGTTAGTAATGCATATGAGTGCATTTTGCTATGGCAAGAAACAAAGTGCCATTTGGGTTTGACGTTATTTTATGTTTAATGCTTGTATAAAAAAATCTTACAATTAATTCACATTTGAAACTATAGTTTGTGGTTTCACTCTACCAGAAAAAGTAATTTATGATTAATACACTAAATTTAAAATGCGATTTGTTGATGAAAACGGAAAGGACATACATCAATGTTAGATATAGATGATTGCCCACTAACTTACACCAATCATTCACCGAATAACAAACACAAACACAAACTATTATCAAATACAATTTGTCAAATTATTACATAAACATCAATAAATTTACTGAACATTAAATAAACTATAAAAAAACTTCAATTTGTAGTCCCACCTACAATCTTCACACAAACCAAGGTCATCGTCTTCATCACCCACTAGCAACCATGCTCCTTGCTTCAATCTCCATCCAGAGCATGTTGTTTTTGATTTGCATACGGGAGATTGATTACGGACCAACATACCATTATTTTTCCACAAACATTGTGTTGTAGATTTCATTTTATGTCTAGCCTGCATAATACATCCAGACATGCGCAATGACCGCATATGTCCAATGCCTTCTTGTATGGATTTATTGTTATCAGAAGACAACAATATCATGCCATATGCATATTTTGATGGTATGTGGCCAACCTCTGCAGCGATCTTTAAGTTCTCAAGACCGCTGCTATTTCCGTTTGGAAATTTGAAGTATTCACGTATACCTTCACTAAACAATGCTTCCAAATTTCCACTTTCCACACAATTTTTCAAAAATTTCCATGCATTTGCATTAGGATACCATTGCATATTTGGAAATTTGTCGAAAGAAAGTTTTTGTAATACATATCTTTCGTTCGTTATTTGAAGAAAATCTTTTGAGCCACATTTTAAGTTGTGAAGATCAGGAATAGAAGAAGAGGCAATATTTGCGACGACTTCAACCCAAATTTCATTCGGGAGTGACCGAGGCAAAACTTCTGGCGCATTCGTGCCTTCATTGATTTCATTTCTTTCATTGATGTCATGACTTGTTTCAGGCAACATCTCATTTGTTATTCTTGAAGTCATGATAATGTGAATGAGAATAATGTGAAGGAGAAACTAAAAGAAGGGTGTTATGTTGTTTTTATGACATATATGAGAATGAGAATATGGGTTGAAGAGGGTACATACATATATATACATATACATATATATATATATATATATATATATATATATATATATAGGACTCATTGAGCTTTTCATTGTGAAGAGTTATGAATGAATTCCAACCAATACTATGCCAAATTGAACGGTCACCATTATTCAACCGTTATTAATTACTACCTCCGTACTAAAATATATACGTTTTGACCATATCACACAAATTAAGAAATGTAAGTAATGTTGCCCAGAAAAGAAAAATTATGAGTTAGTTAAAAACATTATCCTTCATCAATGGTATGAGAAAGACAAATTGTATAATTGAAAGAAGAAAAAGAAATAAATAGTTAAGGTTATATGAAGAAAAAGAACATTAAATGCTTCATTGGAAATGTAACGTGACATATATTTTGGTACAAAAAAATTTCCTACACGGCATATATTTTGGTACGGAAGGAGTATTGTTTAACAAGTTAATTGGAATATGAATAATCACATTGCTTGGAATTACTATAAGTCCCTACTTGACTATTTTTGTTAGTAATGCATATGAGTGCATTTTGCTATGGCAAGAAACAAAGTGCCATTTGGGTTTGACGTTATTTTATGTTTAATGCTTGTATAAAAAAATCTTACAATTAATTCACATTTGAAACTATAGTTTGTGGTTTCACTCTACCAGAAAAAGTAATTTATGATTAATACACTAAATTTAAAATGCGATTTGTTGATGAAAACGGAAAGGACATACATCAATGTTAGAAATAGATGATTGCCCACTAACTTACACCAATCATTCACCGAATAACAAACACAAACACAAACTATTATCAAATACAATTTGTCAAATTATTACATAAACATAAATAAATTTACTGAACATTAAATAAACTATAAAAAAACTTCAACTTGTAGTCCCACCTACAATCTTCACACAAACCAAGGTCATCGTCTTCATCACCCACTAGCAACCATGCTCCTTGCTTCAATCTCCATCCAGAGCATGTTGTTTTTGATTTGCATACGGGAGATTGATTACGGACCAACATACCATTATTTTTCCACAAACATTGTGTTGTAGATTTCATTTTATGTCTAGCCTGCATAATACATCCAGACATGCGCAATGACCGCATATGTCCAATGCCTTATTGTATGGATTTATTGTTATCAGAAGACAACAATATCATGCCATATGCATATTTTGATGGTATGTGGCCAACCTCTGCAGCGATCTTTAAGTTCTCAAGACCGCTGCTATTTCCGTTTGGAAATTTGAAGTATTCACGTATACCTTCACTAAACAATGCTTCCAAATTTCCACTTTCCACACAATTTTTCAAAAATTTCCATGCATTTGCATTAGGATACCATTGCATATTTGGAAATTTGTCGAAAGAAAGTTTTTGTAATACATATCTTTCGTTCGTTATTTGAAGAAAATCTTTTGAGCAACATTTTAAGTTGTGAAGATCAGGAATAGAAGAAGAGGCAATATTTGCGACGACTTCAACCCAAATTTCATTCGGGAGTGACCGAGGCAAAACTTCTGGCGCATTCGTGCCTTCATTGATTTCATTTCTTTCATTGATGTCATGACTTGTTTCAGGCAACATCTCATTTGTTATTCTTGAAGTCATGATAATGTGAATGAGAATAATGTGAAGGAGAAACTAAAAGAAGGGTGTTATGTTGTTTTTATGACATATATGAGAATGAGAATATGGGTTGAAGAGGGTACATACATATATATACATATACATATATATATATATATATATATATATAGGACTCATTGAGCTTTTCGTTGTGAAGAGTTATGAATGAATTCCAACCAATACTATGCCAAATTGAACGGTCACCATTATTCAACCGCTATTAATTACTACCTCCGTACTAAAATATATACGTTTTGACCATATCACACAAATTAAGAAATGTAAGTAATGTTGCCTAGAAAAGAAAAATTATGAGTTAGTTAAAAACATTATCCTTCATCAATGGTATGAGAAAGACAAATTGTATAATTGAAAGAAGAAAAAGAAATAAATAGTTAAGGTTATATGAAGAAAAAGAACATTAAATGCTTCATTGGAAATGTAACGTGACATATATTTTGGTACAAAAAAATTTCCTACACGACATATATTTTGGTACGGAAGGAGTATTGATTAACAAGTTAATTGGAATATGAATAATCACATTGCTTGGAATTACTATAAGTCCCTACTTGACTATTTTTGTTAGTAATGCAGATGAGTGCGTTTTGCTATGGCAAGAAACAAAGTGCCATTTGGGTTTGATGTTATTTTATGTTTAATGCTTGTATAAAAAAATCTTACAATTAATTCACATTTGAAACTATAGTTTGTGGTTTCACTCTACCAGAAAAAGTAATTTATGATTAATACACTAAATTTAAAATGCGATTTGTTGATGAAAACGGAAAGGACATACATCAATGTTAGATATAGATGATTGCCCACTAACTTACACCAATCATTCACCGAATAACAAACACAAACACAAACTATTATCAAATACAATTTGTCAAATTATTACATAAACATAAATAAATTTACTGAACATTAAATAAACTATAAAAAAACTTCAACTTGTAGTCCCACCTACAATCTTCACACAAACCAAGGTCATCGTCTTCATCACCCACTAGCAACCATGCTCCTTGCTACAATCTCCATCCAGAGCATGTTGTTTTTGATTTGCATACGGGAGATTGATTACGGACCAACATACCATTATTTTTCCACAAACATTGTGTTGCAGATTTCATTTTATGTCTAGCCTGCATAATACATCCAGACATGCGCAATGACCGCATATCTCCAAGGCCTTCTTGTATGGATTTATTGTTATCAGAAGACAATAATATCATGCCATATGCATATTTTGATGGTATGTGGCCAACCTCTGCAGCGATCTTTAAGTTCTCAAGACCGCTGCTATTTCCGTTTGGAAATTTGAAGTATTCACGTATACCTTCACTAAACAATGCTTCCAAATTTCCACTTTCCACACAATTTTTCAAAAATTTCAATGCATTTGCATTTGGATACCATTGCATATTTGGAAATTTGTCGAAAGAAAGTTTTTGTAATACAAACCTTTCGTTCGTTATTTGAAGAAAATCTTTTGAGCAACATTTTAAGTTGTGAAGATCAGGAATAGAAGAAGAGACAATATTTAAGACGACTTCAACCCAAATTTCATTCGGGAGTGACCGAGGCAAAACTTCTGGCGCATTCGTGCCTTCATTGATTTCATTTCTTTCATTGATGTCATGACTTGTTTCAGGCAACATCTCATTTGTTATTCTTGAAGTCATGATAATGTGAATGAGAATAATGTGAAGGAGAAACTAAAAGAAGGGTGTTATGTTGTTTTTATGACATATATGAGAATGAGAATATGGGTTGAAGAGGGTACATACATATATATACATATACATATATATATATATATATGTATATATATATAGGACTCATTGAGCTTTTCGTTGTGAAGAGTTATGAATGAATTCCAACCAATACTATGCCAAATTGAACGGTCACCATTATTCAACCGCTATTAATTACTACCTCCGTACTAAAATATATACGTTTTGACCATATCACACAAATTAAGAAATGTAAGTAATGTTGCCTAGAAAAGAAAAATTATGAGTTAGTTAAAAACATTATCCTTCATCAATGGTATGAGAAAGACAAATTGTATAATTGAAAGAAGAAAAAGAAATAAATAGTTAAGGTTATATGAAGAAAAAGAACATTAAATGCTTCATTGGAAATGTAACGTGACATATATTTTGGTACAAAAAAATTTCCTACACGACATATATTTTGGTACGGAAGGAGTATTGATTAACAAGTTAATTGGAATATGAATAATCACATTGCTTGGAATTACTATAAGTCCCTACTTGACTATTTTTGTTAGTAATGCAGATGAGTGCGTTTTGCTATGGCAAGAAACAAAGTGCCATTTGGGTTTGATGTTATTTTATGTTTAATGCTTGTATAAAAAAATCTTACAATTAATTCACATTTGAAACTATAGTTTGTGGTTTCACTCTACCAGAAAAAGTAATTTATGATTAATACACTAAATTTAAAATGCGATTTGTTGATGAAAACGGAAAGGACATACATCAATGTTAGATATAGATGATTGCCCACTAACTTACACCAATCATTCACCGAATAACAAACACAAACACAAACTATTATCAAATACAATTTGTCAAATTATTACATAAACATAAATAAATTTACTGAACATTAAATAAACTATAAAAAAACTTCAACTTGTAGTCCCACCTACAATCTTCACACAAACCAAGGTCATCGTCTTCATCACCCACTAGCAACCATGCTCCTTGCTACAATCTCCATCCAGAGCATGTTGTTTTTGATTTGCATACGGGAGATTGATTACGGACCAACATACCATTATTTTTCCACAAACATTGTGTTGCAGATTTCATTTTATGTCTAGCCTGCATAATACATCCAGACATGCGCAATGACCGCATATCTCCAAGGCCTTCTTGTATGGATTTATTGTTATCAGAAGACAATAATATCATGCCATATGCATATTTTGATGGTATGTGGCCAACCTCTGCAGCGATCTTTAAGTTCTCAAGACCGCTGCTATTTCCGTTTGGAAATTTGAAGTATTCACGTATACCTTCACTAAACAATGCTTCCAAATTTCCACTTTCCACACAATTTTTCAAAAATTTCAATGCATTTGCATTTGGATACCATTGCATATTTGGAAATTTGTCGAAAGAAAGTTTTTGTAATACAAACCTTTCGTTCGTTATTTGAAGAAAATCTTTTGAGCAACATTTTAAGTTGTGAAGATCAGGAATAGAAGAAGAGACAATATTTAAGACGACTTCAACCCAAATTTCATTCGGGAGTGACCGAGGCAAAACTTCTGGCGCATTCGTGCCTTCATTGATTTCATTTCTTTCATTGATGTCATGACTTGTTTCAGGCAACATCTCATTTGTTATTCTTGAAGTCATGATAATGTGAATGAGAATAATGTGAAGGAGAAACTAAAAGAAGGGTGTTATGTTGTTTTTATGACATATATGAGAATGAGAATATGGGTTGAAGAGGGTACATACATATATATACATATACATATATATATATATATATGTATATATATATAGGACTCATTGAGCTTTTCGTTGTGAAGAGTTATGAATGAATTCCAACCAATACTATGCCAAATTGAACGGTCACCATTATTCAACCGCTATTAATTACTACCTCCGTACTAAAATATATACGTTTTGACCATATCACACAAATTAAGAAATGTAAGTAATGTTGCCTAGAAAAGAAAAATTATGAGTTAGTTAAAAACATTATCCTTCATCAATGGTATGAGAAAGACAAATTGTATAATTGAAAGAAGAAAAAGAAATAAATAGTTAAGGTTATATGAGGAAAAAGAACATTAAATGCTTCATTGGAAATGTAACGTGACATATATTTTGGTACAAAAAAATTTCCTACACGGCATATATTTTGGTACGGAAGGAGTATTGATTAACAAGTTAATTGGAATATGAATAATCACATTGCTTGGAATTACTATAAGTCCCTACTTGACTATTTTTGTTAGTAATGCAGATGAGTGCGTTTTGCTATGGCAAGAAACAAAGTGCCATTTGGGTTTGATGTTATTTTATGTTTAATGCTTGTATAAAAAAATCTTACAATTAATTCACATTTGAAACTATAGTTTGTGGTTTCACTCTACCAGAAAAAGTAATTTATGATTAATACACTAAATTTAAAATGCGATTTGTTGATGAAAACGGAAAGGACATACATCAATGTTAGATATAGATGATTGCCCACTAACTTACACCAATCATTCACCGAATAACAAACACAAACACAAACTATTATCAAATACAATTTGTCAAATTATTACATAAACATAAATAAATTTACTGAACATTAAATAAACTATAAAAAAACTTCAACTTGTAGTCCCACCTACAATCTTCACACAAACCAAGGTCATCGTCTTCATCACCCACTAGCAACCATGCTCCTTGCTACAATCTCCATCCAGAGCATGTTGTTTTTGATTTGCATACGGGAGATTGATTACGGACCAACATACCATTATTTTTCCACAAACATTGTGTTGCAGATTTCATTTTATGTCTAGCCTGCATAATACATCCAGACATGCGCAATGACCGCATATCTCCAAGGCCTTCTTGTATGGATTTATTGTTATCAGAAGACAATAATATCATGCCATATGCATATTTTGATGGTATGTGGCCAACCTCTGCAGCGATCTTTAAGTTCTCAAGACCGCTGCTATTTCCGTTTGGAAATTTGAAGTATTCACGTATACCTTCACTAAACAATGCTTCCAAATTTCCACTTTCCACACAATTTTTCAAAAATTTCAATGCATTTGCATTTGGATACCATTGCATATTTGGAAATTTGTCGAAAGAAAGTTTTTGTAATACAAACCTTTCGTTCGTTATTTGAAGAAAATCTTTTGAGCAACATTTTAAGTTGTGAAGATCAGGAATAGAAGAAGAGACAATATTTAAGACGACTTCAACCCAAATTTCATTCGGGAGTGACCGAGGCAAAACTTCTGGCGCATTCGTGCCTTCATTGATTTCATTTCTTTCATTGATGTCATGACTTGTTTCAGGCAACATCTCATTTGTTATTCTTGAAGTCATGATAATGTGAATGAGAATAATGTGAAGGAGAAACTAAAAGAAGGGTGTTATGTTGTTTTTATGACATATATGAGAATGAGAATATGGGTTGAAGAGGGTACATACATATATATACATATACATATATATATATATATATGTATATATATATAGGACTCATTGAGCTTTTCGTTGTGAAGAGTTATGAATGAATTCCAACCAATACTATGCCAAATTGAACGGTCACCATTATTCAACCGCTATTAATTACTACCTCCGTACTAAAATATATACGTTTTGACCATATCACACAAATTAAGAAATGTAAGTAATGTTGCCTAGAAAAGAAAAATTATGAGTTAGTTAAAAACATTATCCTTCATCAATGGTATGAGAAAGACAAATTGTATAATTGAAAGAAGAAAAAGAAATAAATAGTTAAGGTTATATGAGGAAAAAGAACATTAAATGCTTCATTGGAAATGTAACGTGACATATATTTTGGTACAAAAAAATTTCCTACACGGCATATATTTTGGTACGGAAGGAGTATTGATTAACAAGTTAATTGGAATATGAATAATCACATTGCTTGGAATTACTATAAGTCCCTACTTGACTATTTTTGTTAGTAATGCAGATGAGTGCGTTTTGCTATGGCAAGAAACAAAGTGCCATTTGGGTTTGATGTTATTTTATGTTTAATGCTTGTATAAAAAAATCTTACAATTAATTCACATTTGACACTATAGTTTGTGGTTTCACTCTACCAGAAAAAGTAATTTATGATTAATACACTAAATTTAAAATGCGATTTGTTGATGAAAACGGAAAGGACATACATCAATGTTAGATATAGATGATTGCCCACTAACTTACACCAATCATTCACCGAATAACAAACACAAACACAAACTATTATCAAATACAATTTGTCAAATTATTACATAAACATAAATAAATTTACTGAACATTAAATAAACTATAAAAAAACTTCAACTTGTAGTCCCACCTACAATCTTCACACAAACCAAGGTCATCGTCTTCATCACCCACTAGCAACCATGCTCCTTGCTACAATCTCCATCCAGAGCATGTTGTTTTTGATTTGCATACGGGAGATTGATTACGGACCAACATACCATTATTTTTCCACAAACATTGTGTTGCAGATTTCATTTTATGTCTAGCCTGCATAATACATCCAGACATGCGCAATGACCGCATATCTCCAAGGCCTTCTTGTATGGATTTATTGTTATCAGAAGACAATAATATCATGCCATATGCATATTTTGATGGTATGTGGCCAACCTCTGCAGCGATCTTTAAGTTCTCAAGACCGCTGCTATTTCCGTTTGGAAATTTGAAGTATTCACGTATACCTTCACTAAACAATGCTTCCAAATTTCCACTTTCCACACAATTTTTCAAAAATTTCAATGCATTTGCATTTGGATACCATTGCATATTTGGAAATTTGTCGAAAGAAAGTTTTTGTAATACAAACCTTTCGTTCGTTATTTGAAGAAAATCTTTTGAGCAACATTTTAAGTTGTGAAGATCAGGAATAGAAGAAGAGACAATATTTAAGACGACTTCAACCCAAATTTCATTCGGGAGTGACCGAGGCAAAACTTCTGGCGCATTCGTGCCTTCATTGATTTCATTTCTTTCATTGATGTCATGACTTGTTTCAGGCAACATCTCATTTGTTATTCTTGAAGTCATGATAATGTGAATGAGAATAATGTGAAGGAGAAACTAAAAGAAGGGTGTTATGTTGTTTTTATGACATATATGAGAATGAGAATATGGGTTGAAGAGGGTACATACATATATATACATATACATATATATATATATATATGTATATATATATAGGACTCATTGAGCTTTTCGTTGTGAAGAGTTATGAATGAATTCCAACCAATACTATGCCAAATTGAACGGTCACCATTATTCAACCGCTATTAATTACTACCTCCGTACTAAAATATATACGTTTTGACCATATCACACAAATTAAGAAATGTAAGTAATGTTGCCTAGAAAAGAAAAATTATGAGTTAGTTAAAAACATTATCCTTCATCAATGGTATGAGAAAGACAAATTGTATAATTGAAAGAAGAAAAAGAAATAAATAGTTAAGGTTATATGAGGAAAAAGAACATTAAATGCTTCATTGGAAATGTAACGTGACATATATTTTGGTACAAAAAAATTTCCTACACGGCATATATTTTGGTACGGAAGGAGTATTGATTAACAAGTTAATTGGAATATGAATAATCACATTGCTTGGAATTACTATAAGTCCCTACTTGACTATTTTTGTTAGTAATGCAGATGAGTGCGTTTTGCTATGGCAAGAAACAAAGTGCCATTTGGGTTTGATGTTATTTTATGTTTAATGCTTGTATAAAAAAATCTTACAATTAATTCACATTTGACACTATAGTTTGTGGTTTCACTCTACCAGAAAAAGTAATTTATGATTAATACACTAAATTTAAAATGCGATTTGTTGATGAAAACGGAAAGGACATACATCAATGTTAGATATAGATGATTGCCCACTAACTTACACCAATCATTCACCGAATAACAAACACAAACACAAACTATTATCAAATACAATTTGTCAAATTATTACATAAACATAAATAAATTTACTGAACATTAAATAAACTATAAAAAAACTTCAACTTGTAGTCCCACCTACAATCTTCACACAAACCAAGGTCATCGTCTTCATCACCCACTAGCAACCATGCTCCTTGCTACAATCTCCATCCAGAGCATGTTGTTTTTGATTTGCATACGGGAGATTGATTACGGACCAACATACCATTATTTTTCCACAAACATTGTGTTGCAGATTTCATTTTATGTCTAGCCTGCATAATACATCCAGACATGCGCAATGACCGCATATCTCCAAGGCCTTCTTGTATGGATTTATTGTTATCAGAAGACAATAATATCATGCCATATGCATATTTTGATGGTATGTGGCCAACCTCTGCAGCGATCTTTAAGTTCTCAAGACCGCTGCTATTTCCGTTTGGAAATTTGAAGTATTCACGTATACCTTCACTAAACAATGCTTCCAAATTTCCACTTTCCACACAATTTTTCAAAAATTTCAATGCATTTGCATTTGGATACCATTGCATATTTGGAAATTTGTCGAAAGAAAGTTTTTGTAATACATACCTTTCGTTCGTTATTTGAAGAAAATCTTTTGAGCAACATTTTAAGTTGTGAAGATCAGGAATAGAAGAAGAGACAATATTTAAGACGACTTCAACCCAAATTTCATTCGGGAGTGACCGAGGCAAAACTTCTGGCGCATTCGTGCCTTCATTGATTTCATTTCTTTCATTGATGTCATGACTTGTTTCAGGCAACATCTCATTTGTTATTCTTGAAGTCATGATAATGTGAATGAGAATAATGTGAAGGAGAAACTAAAAGAAGGGTGTTATGTTGTTTTTATGACATATATGAGAATGAGAATATGGGTTGAAGAGGGTATATACATATATATATATATATAGGACTCATTGAGATTTTCATTGTGAAGAGTTATGAATGAATTCCAACCAATACTATGCCAAATTGAACGGTCACCATAATTCAACCGCTATTAATTACTACCTCTGTACTAAAATATATACGTTTTGACCATATCACACAAATTAAGAAATGTAAGTAATGTTGCCTAGAAAAGAAAAATTATGAGTTAGTTAAAAACATTATCCTTCATCAATGGTATGAGAAAGACAAATTGTATAATTGAAAGAAGAAAAAGAAATAAATAGTTAAGGTTATATGAGGAAAAAGAACATTAAATGCTTCATTGGAAATGTAACGTGACATATATTTTGGTACAAAAAAATTTCCTACACGGCATATATTTTGGTACGGAAGGAGTATTGATTAACAAGTTAATTGGAATATGAATAATCACATTGCTTGGAATTACTATAAGTCCCTACTTGACTATTTTTGTTAGTAATGCAGATGAGTGCATTTTGCTATGGCAAGAAACAAAGTGCCATTTGGGTTTGATGTTATTTTATGTTTAATGCTTGTATAAAAAAATCTTACAATTAATTCACATTTGACACTATAGTTTGTGGTTTCACTCTACCAGAAAAAGTAATTTATGATTAATACACTAAATTTAAAATGCGATTTGTTGATGAAAACGGAAAGGACATACATCAATGTTAGATATAGATGATTGCCCACTAACTTACACCAATCATTCACCGAATAACAAACACAAACACAAACTATTATCAAATACAATTTGTCAAATTATTACATAAACATAAATAAATTTACTGAACATTAAATAAACTATAAAAAAACTTCAACTTGTAGTCCCACCTACAATCTTCACACAAACCAAGGTCATCGTCTTCATCACCCACTAGCAACCATGCTCCTTGCTACAATCTCCATCCAGAGCATGTTGTTTTTGATTTGCATACGGGAGATTGATTACGGACCAACATACCATTATTTTTCCACAAACATTGTGTTGCAGATTTCATTTTATGTCTATCCTGCATAATACATCCAGACATGCGCAATGACCGCATATCTCCAAGGCCTTCTTGTATGGATTTATTGTTATCAGAAGACAATAATATCATGCCATATGCATATTTTGATGGTATGTGGCAAACCTCTGCAGCGATTTTTAAGTTCTCAAGACCGCTGCTATTTCCGTTTGGAAATTTGAAGTATTCACGTATACCTTCACTAAACAATGCTTCCAAATTTCCACTTTCCACACAATTTTTCAAAAATTTCAATGCATTTGCATTTGGATACCATTGCATATTTGGAAATTTGTCGAAAGAAAGTTTTTGTAATACATACCTTTCGTTCGTTATTTGAAGAAAATCTTTTGAGCAACATTTTAAGTTGTGAAGATCAGGAATAGAAGAAGAGACAATATTTAAGACGACTTCAACCCAAATTTCATTCGGGAGTGACCGAGGCAAAACTTCTGGCGCATTCGAGCCTTCATTGATTTCATTTCTTTCATTGATGTCATGACTTGTTTCAGGCAACATCTCATTTGTTATTCTTGAAGTCATGATAATGTGAATGAGAATAATGTGAAGGAGAAACTAAAAGAAGGGTGTTATGTTGTTTTTATGACATATATGAGAATGAGAATATGGGTTGAAGAGGGTATATACATGTATATATATATAGGACTCATTGAGCTTTTCATTGTGAAGAGTTATGAATGAATTCCAACCAATACTATGCCAAATTGAACGGTCACCATTATTCAACCGCTATTAATTACTACCTCCGTACTAAAATATATACGTTTTGACCATATCACACAAATTAAGAAATGTAAGTAATGTTGCCTAGAAAAGAAAAATTATGAGTTAGTTAAAAACATTATCCATCATCAATGGTATGAGAAAGACAAATTGTATAATTATAAGAAGAAAAAGAAATAAATTGTTAAGGTTATATGAGGAAAAAGAACATTAAATGCTTCATTGGAAATGTAACGTGACATATATTTTGGTACAAAAAAATTTCCTACACGACATATATTTTTATAAGGAAGGAGTATTGATTAATAAGTTAATTGGAATATCAATAATCACATTGCTTGGAATTACTATAAGTCCCTACTTGACTATTTTTGTTAGTAATGCAGATGAGTGCATTTTGCTATGGCAAGAAACAAAGTGCCATTTGGGTTTGATGTTATTTTATGTTTAATGCTTGTATAAAAAAATCTTACAATTAATTCACATTTGACACTATAGTTTGTGGTTTCACTCTACCAGAAAAAGTAATTTATGATTAATACACTAAATTTAAAATGCGATTTGTTGATGAAAACGGAAAGGACATACATCAATGTTAGATATAGATGATTGCCCACTAACTTACACCAATCATTCACCGAATAACAAACACAAACACAAACTATTATCAAATACAATTTGTCAAATTATTACATAAACAAAAATAAATTTACTGAACATTAAATAAACTATAAAAAAACTTCAACTCGTAGTCCCACCTACAATCTTCACACAAACCAAGGTCATCGTCTTCATCACCCACTAGCAACCATGCTCCTTGCTACAATCTCCATCCAGAGCATGTTGTTTTTGATTTGCATACGGGAGATTGATTACGGACCAACATACCATTATTTTTCCACAAACATTGTGTTGCAGATTTCATTTTATGTCTAGCCTGCATAATACATCCAGACATGCGCAATGACCGCATATCTCCAAGGCCTTCTTGTATGGATTTATTGTTATCAGAAGACAATAATATCATGCCATATGCATATTTTGATGGTATGTGGCCAACCTCTGCAGCGATCTTTAAGTTCTCAAGACCGCTGCTATTTCCGTTTGGAAATTTGAAGTATTCACGTATACCTTCACTAAACAATGCTTCCAAATTTCCACTTTCCACACAATTTTTCAAAAATTTCAATGCATTTGCATTTGGATACCATTGCATATTTGGAAATTTGTCGAAAGAAAGTTTTTGTAATACATACCTTTCGTTCGTTATTTGAAGAAAATCTTTTGAGCAACATTTTAAGTCGTGAAGATCAGGAATAGAAGAAGAGGCAATATTTGCGACGACTTCAACCCAAATTTCATTCGGGAGTGACCGAGGCAAAACTTCTGGCGCATTCGTGCCTTCATTGATTTCATTTCTTTCATTGATGTCATGACTTGTTTCAGGCAACATCTCATTTGTTATTCTTGAAGTCATGATAATGTGAATGAGAATAATGTGAAGGAGAAACTAAAAGAAGGGTGTTATGTTGTTTTTATGACATATATGAGAATGAGAATATGGGTTGAAGAGGGTATATACATATATATATATATATAGGACTCATTGAGATTTTCATTGTGAAGAGTTATGAATGAATTCCAACCAATACTATGCCAAATTGAACGGTCACCATTATTCAACCGCTATTAATTACTACCTCCGTACTAAAATATATACGTTTTGACCATATCACACAAATTAAGAAATGTAAGTAATGTTGCCTAGAAAAGAAAAATTATGAGTTAGTTAAAAACATTATCCTTCATCAATGGTATGAGAAAGACAAATTGTATAATTGAAAGAAGAAAAAGAAATAAATAGTAAAGGTTATATGAGGAAAAAGAACATTAAATGCTTCATTGGAAATGTAACGTGACATATATTTTGGTACAAAAAAATTTCCTACACGGCATATATTTTGGTACGGAAGGAGTATTGATTAACAAGTTAATTGGAATATGAATAATCACATTGCTTGGAATTACTATAAGTCCCTACTTGACTATTTTTGTTAGTAATGCAGATGAGTGCATTTTGCTATGGCAAGAAACACAGTGTCATTTGGGTTTGATGTTATTTTATGTTTAATGCTTGTATAAAAAAATCTTACAATTAATTCACATTTGACACTATAGTTTGTGGTTTCACTCTACTAGAAAAAGTAATTTATGATTAATACACTAAATTTAAAATGCGATTTGTTGATGAAAACGGAAAGGACATACATCAATGTTAGATATAGATGATTGCCCACTAACTTACACCAATCATTCACCGAATAACAAACACAAACACAAACTATTATCAAATACAATTTGTCAAATTATTACATAAACATAAATAAATTTACTGAACATTAAATAAACTATAAAAAAACTTCAACTTGTAGTCCCACCTACAATCTTCACACAAACCAAGGTCATCGTCTTCATCACCCACTAGCAACCATGCTCCTTGCTACAATCTCCATCCAGAGCATGTTGTTTTTGATTTGCATACGGGAGATTGATTACGGACCAACATACCATTATTTTTCCACAAACATTGTGTTGCAGATTTCATTTTATGTCTAGCCTGCATAATACATCCAGACATGCGCAATGACCGCATATCTCCAAGGCCTTCTTGTATGGATTTATTGTTATCAGAAGACAATAATATCATGCCATATGCATATTTTGATGGTATGTGGCCAACCTCTGCAGCGATCTTTAAGTTCTCAAGACCGCTGCTATTTCCGTTTGGAAATTTGAAGTATTCACGTATACCTTCACTAAACAATGCTTCCAAATTTCCACTTTCCACACAATTTTTCAAAAATTTCAATGCATTTGCATTTGGATACCATTGCATATTTGGAAATTTGTCGAAAGAAAGTTTTTGTAATACATACCTTTCGTTCGTTATTTGAAGAAAATCTTTTGAGCAACATTTTAAGTTGTGAAGATCAGGAATAGAAGAAGAGACAATATTTGCGACGACTTCAACCCAAATTTCATTCGGGAGTGACCGAGGCAAAACTTCTGGCGCATTCGTGCCTTCATTGATTTCATTTCTTTCATTGATGTCATGACTTGTTTCAGGCGACATCTCATTTGTTATTCTTGAAGTCATGATAATGTGAATGAGAATAATGTGAAGGAGAAACTAAAAGAAGGGTGTTATGTTGTTTTTATGACATATATGAGAATGAGAATATGGGTTGAAGAGGTTATATACATGTATATATATATAGGACTCATTGAGATTTTCATTGTGAAGAGTTATGAATGAATTCCAACCAATACTATGCCAAATTGAACGGTCACCATTATTCAACCGCTATTAATTACTACCTCCGTACTAAAATATATACGTTTTGACCATATCACACAAATTAAGAAATGTAAGTAATGTTGCCTAGAAAAGAAAAATTATGAGTTAGTTAAAAACATTATCCATCATCAATGGTATGAGAAAGATAAATTGTATAATTATAAGAAGAAAAAGAAATATATTGTTAAGGTTATATGAGGAAAAAGAACATTAAATGCTTCATTGGAAATGTAATGTGACATATATTTTGGTACAAAAAAATTTCCTACACGACATATATTTTTATAAGGAAGGAGTATTGATTAACAAGTTAATTGGAATATGAATAATCACATTGCTTGGAATTACTATAAGTCCCTACTTGACTATTTTTGTTAGTAATGCAGATGAGTGCATTTTGCTATGGCAAGAAACAAAGTGCCATTTGGGTTTGATGTTATTTTATGTTTAATGCTTGTATAAAAAAATCTTACAATTAATTCACATTTGACACTATAGTTTGTGGTTTCACTCTACCAGAAAAAGTAATTTATGATTAATACACTAAATTTAAAATGCGATTTGTTGATGAAAACGGAAAGGACATACATCAATGTTAGATATAGATGATTGCCCACTAACTTACACCAATCATTCACCGAATAACAAACACAAACACAAACTATTATCAAATACAATTTGTCAAATTATTACATAAACAAAAATAAATTTACTAAACATTAAATAAACTATAAAAAAACTTCAACTTGTAGTCCCACCTACAATCTTCACACAAACCAAGGTCATCGTCTTCATCACCCACTAGCAACCATGCTCCTTGCTACAATCTCCATCCAGAGCATGTAGTTTTTGATTTGCATACGGGAGATTGATTACGGACCAACATACCATTATTTTCCACAAACATTGTGTTGCAGATTTCATTTTATGTCTAGCCTGCATAATACATCCAGACATGTGCAATGACCGCATATGTCCAATGCCTTCTTGTATGGATTTATTGTTATCAGAAGACAACAATATCATGCCATATGCATATTTTGATGGTATGTGGCCAACCTCTGCAGCGATCTTTAAGTTCACAAGACCGCTGCTATTTCCGTTTGGAAATTTGAAGTATTCACGTATACCTTCACTAAACAATGCTTCCAAATATCCACTTTCCACACAATTTTTCAAAAATTTCAATGCATTTGCATTTGGATACCATTGCATATTTGGAAATTTGTCGAAAGAAAGTTTTTGTAATACATACCTTTCGTTCGTTATTTGAAGAAAATCTTTTGAGCAACATTTTAAGTTGTGAAGATCAGGAATAGAAGAAGAGACAATATTTGCGACGACTTCAACCCAAATTTCATTCGGGAGTGACCGAGGCAAAACTTCTGGCGCATTCGTGCCTTCATTGATTTCATTTCTTTTATTGATGTCATGACTTGTTTCAGGCGACATCTCATTTGTTATTCTTGAAGTCATGATAATGTGAATGAGAATAATGTGAAGGAGAAACTAAAAGAAGGGTGTTATGTTGTTTTTATGACATATATGAGAATGAGAATATGGGTTGAAGAGGTTATATACATGTATATATATATAGGACTCATTGAGATTTTCATTGTGAAGAGTTATGAATGAATTCCAACCAATACTATGCCAAATTGAACGGTCACCATTATTCAACCGCTATTAATTACTACCTCCGTACTAAAATATATACGTTTTGACCATATCACACAAATTAAGAAATGTAAGTAATGTTGCCTAGAAAAGAAAAATTATGAGTTAGTTAAAAACATTATCCATCATCAATGGTATGAGAAAGATAAATTGTATAATTATAAGAAGAAAAAGAAATAAATTGTTAAGGTTATATGAGGAAAAAGAACATTAAATGCTTCATTGGAAATGTAATGTGACATATATTTTGGTACAAAAAAATTTCCTACACGACATATATTTTCATACGGAAGGAGTATTGATTAACAAGTTAATTGGAATATGAATAATCACATTGCTTGGAATTACTATAAGTCCCTACTTGACTATTTTTGTTAGTAATGCAGATGAGTGCATTTTGCTATGGCAAGAAACAAAGTGTCATTTGGGTTTGACGTTATTTTATGTTTAATGCTTGTATAAAAAAATCTTACAATTAATTCACATTTGAAACTAGAGTTTGTGGTTTCACTCTACCAGAAAAAGTAATTTATGATTAATACACTAAATTTAAAATGCGATTTGTTGATGAAAACGGAAAGGACATACATCAATGTTAGATATAGATGATTGCCCACTAACTTACACCAATCATTCACCGAATAACAAACACAAACACAAACTCAAACTATTATCAAATACAATTTGTCAAATTATTACATAAACATAAATAAATTTACTGAACATTAAATAAACTATAAAAAAAACTTCAACTCGTAGTACCACCTACAATCTTCACACAAACCAAGGTCATCGTCTTCATCACCCACTAACAACCATGCTCCTTGCTACAATCTCCATCCAGAGCATGTTGTTTTTGAATGAATACGGGAGATTGATTACAGACCAACATACCATTATTTTTCGACAAACATTGTGTTGCAGATTGCATTTTATGTCTAGCCTGCATAATACATCCAGACATGCGTAATGAGCGCATATGTCCAATGCCTTCTTGTATGGATTTATTGTTATCAGAAGACAACAATATCATGCCATATGCATATTTTGATGGTATGTGGCCAACCTCTGCAGCCATCTTTAAGTTCTCAAGACCGCTTCTATTTCCGTTTGGAAATTTGAAGTATTCCCGTATACCTTCACTAAACAATGCTTCCAAATATCCACTTTCCACACAATTTATTAAAAATTTCAAAGCATTTGCATTAGGATACCATTGCATATTTGGAAATTTGTCGAAAGAAACTTTTTGTAATACATACCTTTCGTTCGTTATTTGAAGAAAATCTTTTGAGCAACATTTTAAGTTGTTAAGATCTGGAATAGAAGAAGAGGCAATATTTGCGATGACTTCAATCCAAATTTCATTCGGGAGTGACCGAGGCAAAACTTCTGGCGCATTCGTTCCTTCATTGATTTCATTTCTTTCATTGATGTCATGACTTGTTTCAGGCAACATCTCATTTGTTATTCTTGAAGTCATGATAATGTGAATGAGAATAATGTAAAGGAGAAACTAAAAGAAGGGTGTTATGTTGTTTTTATGACATATATGAGAATGAGAATATGGGTACATACATACATATATATATATATAGGACTCATTGACCTTTTCATTGTGAAGCGTTATGAATGAATTCCAATCAATACTATGCCAAATTGAACGGTCACCATTATTCAACCGCTATTAATTACTACCTCCGTACTAAAATATATACGTTTTGACCATATCACACAAATTAAGAAATGTAAGTAATGTTGCCTAGAAAAGAAAAATTATGAGTTAGTTAAAAACATTATCCTTCATCAATGGTATGGAAAGACAAATTGTATAATTGAAAGAAGAAAAAGAAATAAATAGTTAAGGTTATATGAGGAAAAAGAACATTAAATTCTTCATTGGAAATGTAACGTGACATATATTTTGGTACAAAAAAATTTCCTACACGACATATATTTTGCTACGGAAGGAGTATTGATTAACAAGTTAATTGGAATATGAATAATCACATTGCTTGGAATTACTATAAGTCCCTACTTGACTATTTTTGTTAGTAATGCAGATGAGTGCATTTTGCTATGGCAAGAAACAAAGTGTCATTTGGGTTTGACGTTATTTTATGTTTAATGCTTGTATAAAAAAATCTTACAATTATTTCACATTTGAAACTAGAGTTTGTGGTTTCACTCTACCAGAAAAAGTACTATATGATTAATACCCTAAATTTAAAATGCAATTTGTTGATGAAAATGGAAATGACATACATCAATGTTAGATATAGATGATTGTCCACTAACTTACACCAATCATTCACCGAATAACAAACACAAACACAAACTCAAACTATTATCAAATACAATTTGTCAAATTATTACATAAACATAAATAAATTTACTGAACATTAAATAAACTATAAAAAAAACTTCAACTCGTAGTACCACCTACAATCTTCACACAAACCAAGGTCATCGTCTTCATCACCCACTAACAACCATGCTCCTTGCTTCAATCTCCATCCAGAGCATGTTGTTTTTGAATGAATACGGGAGATTGATTACAGACCAACATACCATTATTTTTCGACAAACATTGTGTTGCAGATTGCATTTTATGTCTAGCCTGCATAATACATCCAGACATGCGTAATGAGCGCATATGTCCAATGCCTTCTTGTATGGATTTATTGTTATCAGAAGACAACAATATCATGCCATATGCATATTTTGATGGTATGTGGCCAACCTCTGCAGCCATCTTTAAGTTCTCAAGACCGCTGCTATTTCCGTTTGGAAATTTGAAGTATTCCCGTATACCTTCACTAAACAATGCTTCCAAATATCCACTTTCCACACAATTTATTAAAAATTTCAAAGCATTTGCATTAGGATACCATTGCATATTTGGAAATTTGTCGAAAGAAACTTTTTGTAATACATACCTTTCGTTCGTTATTTGAAGAAAATCTTTTGAGCAACATTTTAAGTTGTTAAGATCTGGAATAGAAGAAGAGGCAATATTTGCGATGACTTCAATCCAAATTTCATTCGGGAGTGACCGAGGCAAAACTTCTGGCGCATTCGTTCCTTCATTGATTTCATTTCTTTCATTGATGTCATGACTTGTTTCAGGCAACATCTCATTTGTTATTCTTGAAGTCATGATAATGTGAATGAGAATAATGTAAAGGAGAAACTAAAAGAAGGGTGTTATGTTGTTTTTATGACATATATGAGAATGAGAATATGGGTACATACATACATATATATATATATAGGACTCATTGAGCTTTTCATTGTGAAGCGTTATGAATGAATTCCAATCAATACTATGCCAAATTGAACGGTCACCATTATTCAACCGCTATTAATTACTACCTCCGTACTAAAATATATACGTTTTGACCATATCACACAAATTAAGAAATGTAAGTAATGTTGCCTAGAAAAGAAAAATTATGAGTTAGTTAAAAACATTATCCTTCATCAATGGTATGAGAAAGACAAATTGTATAATTGAAAGAAGAAAAAGAAATAAATAGTTAAGGTTATATGAGGAAAAAGAACATTAAATTCTTCATTGGAAATGTAACGTGACATATATTTTGGTACAAAAAAATTTCCTACACGACATATATTTTGGTACGGAAGGAGTATTGATTAACAAGTTAATTGGAATATGAATAATCACATTGCTTGGAATTACTATAAGTCCCTACTTGACTATTTTTGTTAGTAATGCAGATGAGTGCATTTTGCTATGGCAAGAAACAAAGTGTCATTTGGGTTTGACGTTATTTTATGTTTAATGCTTGTATAAAAAAATCTTACAATTAATTCACATTTGAAACTAGAGTTTGTGGTTTTACTCTACCAGAAAAAGTAATTTATGATTAATACACTAAATTTAAAATGCGATTTGTTGATGAAAACGGAAAGGACATACATCAATGTTAGATATAGATGATTGCCCACTAACTTACACCAATCATTCACCGAATAACAAACACAAACACAAACTCAAACTATTATCAAATACAATTTGTCAAATTATTACATAAACATAAATAAATTTACTGAACATTAAATAAACTATAAAAAAAACTTCAACTCGTAGTACCACCTACAATCTTCACACAAACCAAGGTCATCGTCTTCATCACCCACTAACAACCATGCTCCTTGCTTCAATCTCCATCCAGAGCATGTTGTTTTTGAATGAATACGGGAGATTGATTACAGACCAACATACCATTATTTTTCGACAAACATGGTGTTGCAGATTGCATTTTATGTCTAGCCTGCATAATACATCCAGACATGCGTAATGAGCGCATATGTCCAATGCCTTCTTGTATGGATTTATTGTTATCAGAAGACAACAATATCATGCCATATGCATATTTTGATGGTATGTGGCCAACCTCTGCAGCCATCTTTAAGTTCTCAAGACCGCTGCTATTTCCGTTTGGAAATTTGAAGTATTCCCGTATACCTTCACTAAACAATGCTTCCAAATATCCACTTTCCACACAATTTATTAAAAATTTCAAAGCATTTGCATTAGGATACCATTGCATATTTGGAAATTTGTCGAAAGAAACTTTTTGTAATACATACCTTTCGTTCGTTATTTGAAGAAAATCTTTTGAGCAACATTTTAAGTTGTTAAGATCTGGAATAGAAGAAGAGGCAATATTTGCGATGACTTCAATCCAAATTTCATTCGGGAGTGACCGAGGCAAAACTTCTGGCGCATTCGTTCCTTCATTGATTTCATTTCTTTCATTGATGTCATGACTTGTTTTAGGCAACATCTCATTTGTTATTCTTGAAGTCATGATAATGTGAATGAGAATAATGTAAAGGAGAAACTAAAAGAAGGGTGTTATGTTGTTTTTATGACATATATGAGAATGAGAATATGGGTACATACATACATATATATATATATAGGACTCATTGACCTTTTCATTGTGAAGCGTTATGAATGAATTCCAATCAATACTATGCCAAATTGAACGGTCACCATTATTCAACCGCTATTAATTACTACCTCCGTACTAAAATATATACGTTTTGACCATATCACACAAATTAAGAAATGTAAGTAATGTTGCCTAGAAAAGAAAAATTATGAGTTAGTTAAAAACATTATCCTTCATCAATGGTATGAGAAAGACAAATTGTATAATTGAAAGAAGAAAAAGAAATAAATAGTTAAGGTTATATGAGGAAAAAGAACATTAAATTCTTCATTGGAAATGTAACGTGACATATATTTTGGTACAAAAAAATTTCCTACACGACATATATTTTGCTACGGAAGGAGTATTGATTAACAAGTTAATTGGAATATGAATAATCACATTGCTTGGAATTACTATAAGTCCCTACTTGACTATTTTTGTTAGTAATGCAGATGAGTGCATTTTGCTATGGCAAGAAACAAAGTGTCATTTGGGTTTGACGTTATTTTATGTTTAATGCTTGTATAAAAAAATCTTACAATTATTTCACATTTGAAACTAGAGTTTGTGGTTTCACTCTACCAGAAAAAGTACTATATGATTAATACCCTAAATTTAAAATGCAATTTGTTGATGAAAATGGAAATGACATACATCAATGTTAGATATAGATGATTGTCCACTAACTTACACCAATCATTCACCGAATAACAAACACAAACACAAACTCAAACTATTATCAAATACAATTTGTCAAATTATTACATAAACATAAATAAATTTACTGAACATTAAATAAACTATAAAAAAAACTTCAACTCGTAGTACCACCTACAATCTTCACACAAACCAAGGTCATCGTCTTCATCACCCACTAACAACCATGCTCCTTGCTTCAATCTCCATCCAGAGCATGTTGTTTTTGAATGAATACGGGAGATTGATTACAGACCAACATACCATTATTTTTCGACAAACATTGTGTTGCAGATTGCATTTTATGTCTAGCCTGCATAATACATCCAGACATGCGTAATGAGCGCATATGTCCAATGCCTTCTTGTATGGATTTATTGTTATCAGAAGACAACAATATCATGCCATATGCATATTTTGATGGTATGTGGCCAACCTCTGCAGCCATCTTTAAGTTCTCAAGACCGCTGCTATTTCCGTTTGGAAATTTGAAGTATTCCCGTATACCTTCACTAAACAATGCTTCCAAATATCCACTTTCCACACAATTTATTAAAAATTTCAAAGCATTTGCATTAGGATACCATTGCATATTTGGAAATTTGTCGAAAGAAACTTTTTGTAATACATACCTTTCGTTCGTTATTTGAAGAAAATCTTTTGAGCAACATTTTAAGTTGTTAAGATCTGGAATAGAAGAAGAGGCAATATTTGCGATGACTTCAATCCAAATTTCATTCGGGAGTGACCGAGGCAAAACTTCTGGCGCATTCGTTCCTTCATTGATTTCATTTCTTTCATTGATGTCATGACTTGTTTCAGGCAACATCTCATTTGTTATTCTTGAAGTCATGATAATGTGAATGAGAATAATGTAAAGGAGAAACTAAAAGAAGGGTGTTATGTTGTTTTTATGACATATATGAGAATGAGAATATGGGTACATACATACATATATATATATATATAGGACTCATTGAGCTTTTCATTGTGAAGCGTTATGAATGAATTCCAATCAATACTATGCCAAATTGAACGGTCACCATTATTCAACCGCTATTAATTACTACCTCCGTACTAAAATATATACGTTTTGACCATATCACACAAATTAAGAAATGTAAGTAATGTTGCCTAGAAAAGAAAAATTATGAGTTAGTTAAAAACATTATCCTTCATCAATGGTATGAGAAAGACAAATTGTATAATTGAAAGAAGAAAAAGAAATAAATAGTTAAGGTTATATGAGGAAAAAGAACATTAAATTCTTCATTGGAAATGTAACGTGACATATATTTTGGTACAAAAAAATTTCCTACACGACATATATTTTGCTACGGAAGGAGTATTGATTAACAAGTTAATTGGAATATGAATAATCACATTGCTTGGAATTACTATAAGTCCCTACTTGACTATTTTTGTTAGTAATGCAGATGAGTGCATTTTGCTATGGCAAGAAACAAAGTGTCATTTGGGTTTGACGTTATTTTATGTTTAATGCTTGTATAAAAAAATCTTACAATTATTTCACATTTGAAACTAGAGTTTGTGGTTTCACTCTACCAGAAAAAGTACTATATGATTAATACCCTAAATTTAAAATGCAATTTGTTGATGAAAATGGAAATGACATACATCAATGTTAGATATAGATGATTGTCCACTAACTTACACCAATCATTCACCGAATAACAAACACAAACACAAACTCAAACTATTATCAAATACAATTTGTCAAATTATTACATAAACATAAATAAATTTACTGAACATTAAATAAACTATAAAAAAAACTTCAACTCGTAGTACCACCTACAATCTTCACACAAACCAAGGTCATCGTCTTCATCACCCACTAACAACCATGCTCCTTGCTTCAATCTCCATCCAGAGCATGTTGTTTTTGAATGAATACGGGAGATTGATTACAGACCAACATACCATTATTTTTCGACAAACATTGTGTTACAGATTGCATTTTATGTCTAGCCTGCATAATACATCCAGACATGCGTAATGAGCGCATATGTCCAATGCCTTCTTGTATGGATTTATTGTTATCAGAAGACAACAATATCATGCCATATGCATATTTTGATGGTATGTGGCCAACCTCTGCAGCCATCTTTAAGTTCTCAAGACCGCTGCTATTTCCGTTTGGAAATTTGAAGTATTCCCGTATACCTTCACTAAACAATGCTTCCAAATATCCACTTTCCACACAATTTATTAAAAATTTCAAAGCATTTGCATTAGGATACCATTGCATATTTGGAAATTTGTCGAAAGAAACTTTTTGTAATACATACCTTTCGTTCGTTATTTGAAGAAAATCTTTTGAGCAACATTTTAAGTTGTTAAGATCTGGAATAGAAGAAGAGGCAATATTTGCGATGACTTCAATCCAAATTTCATTCGGGAGTGACCGAGGCAAAACTTCTGGCGCATTCGTTCCTTCATTGATTTCATTTCTTTCATTGATGTCATGACTTGTTTCAGGCAACATCTCATTTGTTATTCTTGAAGTCATGATAATGTGAATGAGAATAATGTAAAGGAGAAACTAAAAGAAGGGTGTTATGTTGTTTTTATGACATATATGAGAATGAGAATATGGGTACATACATACATATATATATATATAGGACTCATTGAGCTTTTCATTGTGAAGCGTTATGAATGAATTCCAATCAATACTATGCCAAATTGAACGGTCACCATTATTCAACCGCTATTAATTACTACCTCCGTACTAAAATATATACGTTTTGACCATATCACACAAATTAAGAAATGTAAGTAATGTTGCCTAGAAAAGAAAAATTATGAGTTAGTTAAAAACATTATCCTTCATCAATGGTATGAGAAAGACAAATTGTATAATTCAAAGAAGAAAAAGAAATAAATAGTTAAGGTTATATGAGGAAAAAGAACATTAAATGCTTCATTGGAAATGTAATGTGACATATATTTTGGTACAAAAAAATTTCCTACACGACATATATTTTGGTACGGAAGGAGTATTGATTAACAAGTTAATTGAAATATGAATAATCACATTGCTTGGAATTACTATAAGTCCCTACTTGACTATTTTTGTTAGTAATGCAGATGAGTGCATTTTGCTATGGCAAGAAACAAAGTGCCATTTGGGTTTGATGTTATTTTATGTTTAATGCTTGTATAAAAAAATCTTACAATTAATTCACATTTGACACTATAGTTTGTGGTTTCACTCTACCAGAAAAAGTAATTTATGATTAATACACTAAATTTAAAATGCGATTTGTTGATGAAAACAGAAAGGACATACATCAATGTTAGATATTGATGATTGCCCACTAACTTACACCAATCATTCACCGAATAACAAACACAAACACAAACTATTATCAAATACAATTTGTCAAATTATTACATAAACATAAATAAATTTACTGAACATTAAATAAACTATAAAAAATCTTCAACTCGTAGTACCACCTACAATCTTCACACAAACCAAGGTCATCGTCTTCATCACCCACTAACAACCATGCTCCTTGCTTCAATCTCCATCCAGAGCATGTTGTTTTTTATTTTTATTCGGGAGATTGATTACAGACCAACATACCATTATTTTTCACAAACATTGTGTTGCAGATTGCATTTTATGTCTGGCCTGCATAATACATCCAGACATGCGTAATGACCGCATATGTCCAATGTCTTCTTGTATGGATTTATTGTTATTAGAAGACAACAATATCATGCCATAAGCATATTTTGATGGTATGTGGCCAACCTCTGCAGCAATCTTTAAGTTCTCAAGACCGCTGCTATTTCCGTTTGGAAATTTGAAGTATTCACGTCTACCTTCACTAAACAATGCTTACAAATTTCCACTTTCCACACAATTTTTCAAAAATTACAATGCATTTGCATTAGGATACCATTGCATATTTGGAAATTTGTCGAAAGAAAGTTTTTGTAATACATACCTTTCGTTCGTTATTTGAAGAAAATATTTTGAGCAACAGTTTAAGTTGTGAAGATCAGGAATAGAAGAAGAGGCAATATTTGCGACGACTTCAACCCAAATTTTATTCGGGAGTGACCGAGGCAAAACTTCTGGCGCATTCGTTCCTTCATTGATTTCATTTCTTTCATTGATGTCATGACTTGTTTCAGGCAACATCTCATTTGTTATTCTTGAAGTCATGATAATGTGAATGAGAATAATGTAAAGGAGAAACTAAAAGAAGGGTGTTATGTTGTTTTTATGACATATATGAGAATGAGAATATGGGTACATACATACATATATATATATATAGGACTCATTGAGCTTTTCATTGTGAAGCGTTATGAATGAATTCCAATCAATACTATGCCAAATTGAACGGTCACCATTATTCAACCGCTATTAATTACTACCTCCGTACTAAAATATATACGTTTTGACCATATCACACAAATTAAGAAATGTAAGTAATGTTGCCTAGAAAAGAAAAATTATGAGTTAGTTAAAAACATTATCCTTCATCAATGGTATGAGAAAGACAAATTGTATAATTGAAAGAAGAAAAAGAAATAAATAGTTAAGGTTATATGAGGAAAAAGAACATTAAATTCTTCATTGGAAATGTAACGTGACATATATTTTGGTACAAAAAAATTTCCTACACGACATATATTTTGGTACGGAAGGAGTATTGATTAACAAGTTAATTGGAATATGAATAATCACATTGCTTGGAATTACTATAAGTCCCTACTTGACTATTTTTGTTAGTAATGCAGATGAGTGCATTTTGCTATGGCAAGAAACAAAGTGTCATTTGGGTTTGACGTTATTTTATGTTTAATGCTTGTATAAAAAAATCTTACAATTAATTCACATTTGAAACTAGAGTTTGTGGTTTTACTCTACCAGAAAAAGTAATTTATGATTAATACACTAAATTTAAAATGCGATTTGTTGATGAAAACGGAAAGGACATACATCAATGTTAGATATAGATGATTGCCCACTAACTTACACCAATCATTCACCGAATAACAAACACAAACACAAACTCAAACTATTATCAAATACAATTTGTCAAATTATTACATAAACATAAATAAATTTACTGAACATTAAATAAACTATAAAAAAAACTTCAACTCGTAGTACCACCTACAATCTTCACACAAACCAAGGTCATCGTCTTCATCACCCACTAACAACCATGCTCCTTGCTTCAATCTCCATCCAGAGCATGTTGTTTTTGAATGAATACGGGAGATTGATTACAGACCAACATACCATTATTTTTCGACAAACATGGTGTTGCAGATTGCATTTTATGTCTAGCCTGCATAATACATCCAGACATGCGTAATGAGCGCATATGTCCAATGCCTTCTTGTATGGATTTATTGTTATCAGAAGACAACAATATCATGCCATATGCATATTTTGATGGTATGTGGCCAACCTCTGCAGCCATCTTTAAGTTCTCAAGACCGCTGCTATTTCCGTTTGGAAATTTGAAGTATTCCCGTATACCTTCACTAAACAATGCTTCCAAATATCCACTTTCCACACAATTTATTAAAAATTTCAAAGCATTTGCATTAGGATACCATTGCATATTTGGAAATTTGTCGAAAGAAACTTTTTGTAATACATACCTTTCGTTCGTTATTTGAAGAAAATCTTTTGAGCAACATTTTAAGTTGTTAAGATCTGGAATAGAAGAAGAGGCAATATTTGCGATGACTTCAATCCAAATTTCATTCGGGAGTGACCGAGGCAAAACTTCTGGCGCATTCGTTCCTTCATTGATTTCATTTCTTTCATTGATGTCATGACTTGTTTTAGGCAACATCTCATTTGTTATTCTTGAAGTCATGATAATGTGAATGAGAATAATGTAAAGGAGAAACTAAAAGAAGGGTGTTATGTTGTTTTTATGACATATATGAGAATGAGAATATGGGTACATACATACATATATATATATATAGGACTCATTGACCTTTTCATTGTGAAGCGTTATGAATGAATTCCAATCAATACTATGCCAAATTGAACGGTCACCATTATTCAACCGCTATTAATTACTACCTCCGTACTAAAATATATACGTTTTGACCATATCACACAAATTAAGAAATGTAAGTAATGTTGCCTAGAAAAGAAAAATTATGAGTTAGTTAAAAACATTATCCTTCATCAATGGTATGAGAAAGACAAATTGTATAATTGAAAGAAGAAAAAGAAATAAATAGTTAAGGTTATATGAGGAAAAAGAACATTAAATTCTTCATTGGAAATGTAACGTGACATATATTTTGGTACAAAAAAATTTCCTACACGACATATATTTTGCTACGGAAGGAGTATTGATTAACAAGTTAATTGGAATATGAATAATCACATTGCTTGGAATTACTATAAGTCCCTACTTGACTATTTTTGTTAGTAATGCAGATGAGTGCATTTTGCTATGGCAAGAAACAAAGTGTCATTTGGGTTTGACGTTATTTTATGTTTAATGCTTGTATAAAAAAATCTTACAATTATTTCACATTTGAAACTAGAGTTTGTGGTTTCACTCTACCAGAAAAAGTACTATATGATTAATACCCTAAATTTAAAATGCAATTTGTTGATGAAAATGGAAATGACATACATCAATGTTAGATATAAATGATTGTCCACTAACTTACACCAATCATTCACCGAATAACAAACACAAACACAAACTCAAACTATTATCAAATACAATTTGTCAAATTATTACATAAACATAAATAAATTTACTGAACATTAAATAAACTATAAAAAAAACTTCAACTCGTAGTACCACCTACAATCTTCACACAAACCAAGGTCATCGTCTTCATCACCCACTAACAACCATGCTCCTTGCTTCAATCTCCATCCAGAGCATGTTGTTTTTGAATGAATACGGGAGATTGATTACAGACCAACATACCATTATTTTTCGACAAACATTGTGTTGCAGATTGCATTTTATGTCTAGCCTGCATAATACATCCAGACATGCGTAATGAGCGCATATGTCCAATGCCTTCTTGTATGGATTTATTGTTATCAGAAGACAACAATATCATGCCATATGCATATTTTGATGGTATGTGGCCAACCTCTGCAGCCATCTTTAAGTTCTCAAGACCGCTGCTATTTCCGTTTGGAAATTTGAAGTATTCCCGTATACCTTCACTAAACAATGCTTCCAAATATCCACTTTCCACACAATTTATTAAAAATTTCAAAGCATTTGCATTAGGATACCATTGCATATTTGGAAATTTGTCGAAAGAAACTTTTTGTAATACATACCTTTCGTTCGTTATTTGAAGAAAATCTTTTGAGCAACATTTTAAGTTGTTAAGATCTGGAATAGAAGAAGAGGCAATATTTGCGATGACTTCAATCCAAATTTCATTCGGGAGTGACCGAGGCAAAACTTCTGGCGCATTCGTTCCTTCATTGATTTCATTTCTTTCATTGATGTCATGACTTGTTTCAGGCAACATCTCATTTGTTATTCTTGAAGTCATGATAATGTGAATGAGAATAATGTAAAGGAGAAACTAAAAGAAGGGTGTTATGTTGTTTTTATGACATATATGAGAATGAGAATATGGGTACATACATACATATATATATATATAGGACTCATTGAGCTTTTCATTGTGAAGCGTTATGAATGAATTCCAATCAATACTATGCCAAATTGAACGGTCACCATTATTCAACCGCTATTAATTACTACCTCCGTACTAAAATATATACGTTTTGACCATATCACACAAATTAAGAAATGTAAGTAATGTTGCCTAGAAAAGAAAAATTATGAGTTAGTTAAAAACATTATCCTTCATCAATGGTATGAGAAAGACAAATTGTATAATTGAAAGAAGAAAAAGAAATAAATAGTTAAGGTTATATGAGGAAAAAGAACATTAAATTCTTCATTGGAAATGTAACGTGACATATATTTTGGTACAAAAAAATTTCCTACACGACATATATTTTGCTACGGAAGGAGTATTGATTAACAAGTTAATTGGAATATGAATAATCACATTGCTTGGAATTACTATAAGTCCCTACTTGACTATTTTTGTTAGTAATGCAGATGAGTGCATTTTGCTATGGCAAGAAACAAAGTGTCATTTGGATTTGACGTTATTTTATGTTTAATGCTTGTATAAAAAAATCTTACAATTATTTCACATTTGAAACTAGAGTTTGTGGTTTCACTCTACCAGAAAAAGTACTATATGATTAATACCCTAAATTTAAAATGCAATTTGTTGATGAAAATGGAAATGACATACATCAATGTTAGATATAGATGATTGTCCACTAACTTACACCAATCATTCACCGAATAACAAACACAAACACAAACTCAAACTATTATCAAATACAATTTGTCAAATTATTACATAAACATAAATAAATTTACTGAACATTAAATAAACTATAAAAAAAACTTCAACTCGTAGTACCACCTACAATCTTCACACAAACCAAGGCCATCGTCTTCATCACCCACTAACAACCATGCTCCTTGCTTCAATCTCCATCCAGAGCATGTTGTTTTTGAATGAATACGGGAGATTGATTACAGACCAACATACCATTATTTTTCGACAAACATTGTGTTGCAGATTGCATTTTATGTCTAGCCTGCATAATACATCCAGACATGCGTAATGAGCGCATATGTCCAATGCCTTCTTGTATGGATTTATTGTTATCAAAAGACAACAATATCATGCCATATGCATATTTTGATGGTATGTGGCCAACCTCTGCAGCCATCTTTAAGTTCTCAAGACCGCTGCTATTTCCGTTTGGAAATTTGAAGTATTCCCGTATACCTTCACTAAACAATGCTTCCAAATATCCACTTTCCACACAATTTATTAAAAATTTCAAAGCATTTGCATTAGGATACCATTGCATATTTGGAAATTTGTCGAAAGAAACTTTTTGTAATACATACCTTTCGTTCGTTATTTGAAGAAAATCTTTTGAGCAACATTTTAAGTTGTTAAGATCTGGAATAGAAGAAGAGGCAATATTTGCGATGACTTCAATCCAAATTTCATTCGGGAGTGACCGAGGCAAAACTTCTGGCGCATTCGTTCCTTCATTGATTTCATTTCTTTCATTGATGTCATGACTTGTTTCAGGCAACATCTCATTTGTTATTCTTGAAGTCATGATAATGTGAATGAGAATAATGTAAAGGAGAAACTAAAAGAAGGGTGTTATGTTGTTTTTATGACATATATGAGAATGAGAATATGGGTACATACATACATATATATATATATAGGACTCATTGAGCTTTTCATTGTGAAGCGTTATGAATGAATTCCAATCAATACTATGCCAAATTGAACGGTCACCATTATTCAACCGCTATTAATTACTACCTCCGTACTAAAATATATACGTTTTGACCATATCACACAAATTAAGAAATGTAAGTAATGTTGCCTAGAAAAGAAAAATTATGAGTTAGTTAAAAACATTATCCTTCATCAATGGTATGAGAAAGACAAATTGTATAATTCAAAGAAGAAAAAGAAATAAATAGTTAAGGTTATATGAGGAAAAAGAACATTAAATGCTTCATTGGAAATGTAATGTGACATATATTTTGGTACAAAAAAATTTCCTACACGACATATATTTTGGTACGGAAGGAGTATTGATTAACAAGTTAATTGAAATATGAATAATCACATTGCTTGGAATTACTATAAGTCCCTACTTGACTATTTTTGTTAGTAATGCAGATGAGTGCATTTTGCTATGGCAAGAAACAAAGTGCCATTTGGGTTTGATGTTATTTTATGTTTAATGCTTGTATAAAAAAATCTTACAATTAATTCACATTTGACACTATAGTTTGTGGTTTCACTCTACCAGAAAAAGTAATTTATGATTAATACACTAAATTTAAAATGCGATTTGTTGATGAAAACAGAAAGGACATACATCAATGTTAGATATTGATGATTGCCCACTAACTTACACCAATCATTCACCGAATAACAAACACAAACACAAACTATTATCAAATACAATTTGTCAAATTATTACATAAACATAAATAAATTTACTGAACATTAAATAAACTATAAAAAATCTTCAACTCGTAGTACCACCTACAATCTTCACACAAACCAAGGTCATCGTCTTCATCACCCACTAACAACCATGCTCCTTGCTTCAATCTCCATCCAGAGCATGTTGTTTTTTATTTTTATTCGGGAGATTGATTACAGACCAACATACCATTATTTTTCACAAACATTGTGTTGCAGATTGCATTTTATGTCTGGCCTGCATAATACATCCAGACATGCGTAATGAGCGCATATGTCCAATGTCTTCTTGTATGGATTTATTGTTATTAGAAGACAACAATATCATGCCATAAGCATATTTTGATGGTATGTGGCCAACCTCTGCAGCAATCTTTAAGTTCTCAAGACCGCTGCTATTTCCGTTTGGAAATTTGAAGTATTCACGTCTACCTTCACTAAACAATGCTTACAAATTTCCACTTTCCACACAATTTTTCAAAAATTACAATGCATTTGCATTAGGATACCATTGCATATTTGGAAATTTGTCGAAAGAAAGTTTTTGTAATACATACCTTTCGTTCGTTATTTGAAGAAAATATTTTGAGCAACAGTTTAAGTTGTGAAGATCAGGAATAGAAGAAGAGGCAATATTTGCGACGACTTCAACCCAAATTTTATTCGGGAGTGACCGAGGCAAAACTTCTGGCGCATTCGTGCCTTCATTGATTTCATTTCTTTCATTGATGTCATGACTTTTTTCAGACAACATCTCATTTGTTATTCTTGAAGTCATGATAATGTGAATGAGAATAATGTGAAGGAGAAACTAAAAGAAGGGTGTTATATTGTTTTTATGACATATATGAGAATGCGAATATGGGTTGAAGAGGGTACATACATATATATACATATATATATATATATATATAGGACTCATTGAGCTTTTCATTGTGAAGAGTTATGAATGAATTCCAATCAATACTATGCCAAATTGAACGGTCACCATTATTCAACCGCTATTAATTACTACCTCCGTACTAAAATATATACGTTTTGACCATATCACACAAATTAAGAAATGTAAGTAATGTTGCCTAGAAAAGAAAAATTATGAGTTAGTTAAAAACATTATCCTTCATCAATGGTATGAGAAAGACAAATTGTATAATTGAAAGAAGAAAAAGAAATAAATAGTTAAGGTTATATGAGGAAAAAGAACATTAAATGCTTCATTGAAAATGTAATGTGACATATATTTTGGTGCAAAAAAATTTCCTACACGACATATATTTTGGTACGGAAGGAGTATTGATTAACAAGTTAATTGGAATATGAATAATCACATTGCTTGGAATTACTATAAGTCCCTACTTGACTATTTTTGTTAGTAATGCAGATGAGTGCATTTTGCTATGGCAAGAAACAAAGTGCCATTTGGGTTTGACGTTATTTTATGTTTAATGCTTGTATAAAAAAATCTTACAATTAATTCACATTTGAAACTATAGTTTGTGGTTTCACTCTACCAGAAAAAGTAATTTATGATTTATACACTAAATTTAAAATGCGATTTGTTGATGAAAACGGAAAGGACATACATCAATGTTAGATATAGATGATTGCCCACTAACTTACACCAATCATTCACCGAATAACAAACACAAACACAAACTATTATCAAATACAATTTGTCAAATTATTACATAAACATAAATAAATTTACTGAACATTAAATAAAATATAAAAAATCTTCAACTCGTAGTACCACCTACAATCTTCACACAAACCAAGGTCATCGTCTTCATCACCCACTAACAACCATGCTCCTTGCTTCAATCTCCATCCAGAGCATGTTGTTTTTTATTTTTATTCGGGAGATTGATTACAGACCAACATACCATTATTTTTCCACAAACATTGTGTTGCAGATTGCATTTTATGTCTGGCCTGCATAATACATCCAGACATGCGTAATGAGCGCATATGTCCAATGTCTTCTTGTATGGATTTATTGTTATCAGAAGACAACAATATCATGCCATAAGCATATTTTGATGGTATGTGGCCAACCTCTGCAGCAATCTTTAAGTTCTCAAGACCGCTGCTATTTCCGTTTGGAAATTTGAAGTATTCACGTATACCTTCACAAAACAATGCTTACAAATTTCCACTTTCCACACAATTTTTCAAAAATTACAATGCATTTGCATTAGGATACCATTGCATATTTGGAAATTTGTCGAAAGAATGTTTTTGTGATACATACCTTTCGTTCGTTATTTGAAGAAAATCTTTTGAGGAACAGTTTAAGTTGTGAAGATCAGGAATAGAAGAAGAGGCAATATTTGCGACGACTTCAACCCAAATTTTATTCGGGAGTGACCGAGGCAAAACTTCTGGCGCATTCGTGCCTTCATTGATTTCATTTCTTTCATTGATGTCATGACTTTTTTCAGACAACATCTCATTTGTTATTTTTGAAGTCATGATAATGTGAATGAGAATATTGTGAAGGAGAAACTAAAAGAAGGGTGTTATATTGTTTTTATGACATATATGAGAATGAGAATATGGGTTGAAGAGGGTACATACATATATATACATATATATATATATATATATATATATAGGACTCATTGAGCTTTTCATTGTGAAGAGTTATGAATGAATTCCAATCAATACTATGCCAAATTGAACGGTCACCATTATTCAACCGCTATTAATTACTACCTCCGTACTAAAATATATACGTTTTGACCATATCACACAAATTAAGAAATGTAAGTAATGTTGCCTAGAAAAGAAAAATTATGAGTTAGTTAAAAACATTATCCTTCATCAATGGTATGAGAAAGACAAATTGTATAATTGAAAGAAGAAAAAGAAATAAATAGTTAAGGTTATATGAGGAAAAAGAACATTAAATGCTTCATTGGAAATGTAATGTGACATATATTTTGGTACAAAAAAATTTCCTACACGACATATATTTTGGTACGGAAGGAGTATTGATTAACAAGTTAATTGGAATATGAATAATCACATTGCTTGGAATTACTATAAGTCCCTACTTGACTATTTTTGTTAGTAATGCAGATGAGTGCATTTTGCTATGGCAAGAAACAAAGTGCCATTTGGGTTTGACGTTATTTTATGTTTAATGCTTGTATAAAAAAATCTTACAATTAATTCACATTTGAAACTATAGTTTGTGGTTTCACTCTACCAGAAAAAGTAATTTATGATTAATACACTAAATTTAAAATGCGATTTGTTGATGAAAACGGAAAGGACATACATCAATGTTAGATATAGATGATTGCCCACTAACTTACACCAATCATTCACCGAATAACAAACACAAACACAAACTATTATCAAATACAATTTGTCAAATTATTACATAAACATAAATAAATTTACTGAACATTAAATAAAATATAAAAAATCTTCAACTCGTAGTACCACCTACAATCTTCACACAAACCAAGGTCATCGTCTTCATCACCCACTAACAACCATGCTCCTTGCTTCAATCTCCATCCAGAGCATGTTGTTTTTTATTTTTATTCGGGAGATTGATTACAGACCAACATACCATTATTTTTCCACAAACATTGTGTTGCAGATTGCATTTTATGTCTGGCCTGCATAATACATCCAGACATGCGTAATGAGCGCATATGTCCAATGTCTTCTTGTATGGATTTATTGTTATCAGTAGACAACAATATCATGCCATAAGCATATTTTGATGGTATGTGGCCAACCTCTGCAGCAATCTTTAAGTTCTCAAGACCGCTGCTATTTCCGTTTGGAAATTTGAAGTATTCACGTCTACCTTCACTAAACAATGCTTCCAAATTTCCACTTTCCACACAATTTTTCAAAAATTACAATGAATTTGCATTAGGATACCATTGCATATTTGGAAATTTGTCGAAAGAAAGTTTTTGTGATACATACCTTTCGTTCGTTATTTTAAGAAAATCTTTTGAGCAACAGTTTAAGTTGTGAAGATCAGGAATAGAAGAAGAGGCAATATTTGCGACGACTTCAACCCAAATTTTATTCGGGAGTGACCGAGGCAAAACTTCTTGCGCATTCGTGCCTTCATTGATTTCATTTCTTTCATTGATGTCATGACTTTTTTCAGACAACATCTCATTTGTTATTCTTGAAGTCATGATAATGTGAATGAGAATATTGTGAAGGAGAAACTAAAAGAAGGGTGTTATATTGTTTTTATGACATATATGAGAATGAGAATATGGGTTGAAGAGGGTACATACATATATATACATATATATATATATATATAGGACTCATTGAGCTTTTCATTGTGAAGAGTTATGAATGAATTCCAATCAATACTATGCCAAATTGAACGGTCACCATTATTCAACCGCTATTAATTACTACCTCCTTACTAAAATATATACGTTTTGACCATATCACACAAATTAAGAAATGTAAGTAATGTTGCCTAGAAAAGAAAAATTATGAGTTAGTTAAAAACATTATCCTTCATCAATGGTATGAGAAAGACAAATTGTATAATTGAAAGAAGAAAAAGAAATAAATAGTTAAGGTTATATGAGGAAAAAGAACATTAAATGCTTCATTGGAAATGTAATGTGACATATATTTTGGTACAAAAAAATTTCCTACACGACATATATTTTGGTACGGAAGGAGTATTGATTAACAAGTTAATTGGAATATGAATAATCACATTGCTTGGAATTACTATAAGTCCCTACTTGACTATTTTTGTTAGTAATGCAGATGAGTGCATTTTGCTATGGCAAGAAACAAAGTGCCATTTGGGTTTGACGTTATTTTATGTTTAATGCTTGTATAAAAAAATCTTACAATTAATTCACATTTGAAACTATAGTTTGTGGTTTCACTCTACCAGAAAAAGTAATTTATGATTAATACACTAAATTTAAAATGCGATTTGTTGATGAAAACGGAAAGGACATACATCAATGTTAGATATAGATGATTGCCCACTAACTTACACCAATCATTCACCGAATAACAAACACAAACACAAACTATTATCAAATACAATTTGTCAAATTATTACATAAACATAAATAAATTTACTGAACATTAAATAAACTATAAAAAATCTTCAACTCGTAGTACCACCTACAATCTTCACACAAACCAAGGTCATCGTCTTCATCACCCACTAACAACCATGCTCCTTGCTTCAATCTCCATCCAGAGCATGTTGTTTTTTATTTTTATTCGGGAGATTGATTACAGACCAACATACCATTATTTTTCCACAAACATTGTGTTGCAGATTGCATTTTATGTCTGGCCTGCATAATACATCCAGACATGCGTAATGAGCGCATATGTCCAATGTCTTCTTGTATGGATTTATTGTTATCAGTAGACAACAATATCATGCCATAAGCATATTTTGATGGTATGTGGCCAACCTCTGCAGCAATCTTTAAGTTCTCAAGACCGCTGCTATTTCCGTTTGGAAATTTGAAGTATTCACGTCTACCTTCACTAAACAATGCTTCCAAATTTCCACTTTCCACACAATTTTTCAAAAATTACAATGAATTTGCATTAGGATACCATTGCATATTTGGAAATTTGTCGAAAGAAAGTTTTTGTGATACATACCTTTCGTTCGTTATTTTAAGAAAATCTTTTGAGCAACAGTTTAAGTTGTGAAGATCAGGAATAGAAGAAGAGGCAATATTTGCGACGACTTCAACCCAAATTTTATTCGGGAGTGACCGAGGCAAAACTTCTTGCGCATTCGTGCCTTCATTGATTTCATTTCTTTCATTGATGTCATGACTTTTTTCAGACAACATCTCATTTGTTATTCTTGAAGTCATGATAATGTGAATGAGAATATTGTGAAGGAGAAACTAAAAGAAGGGTGTTATATTGTTTTTATGACATATATGAGAATGAGAATATGGGTTGAAGAGGGTACATACATATATATACATATATATATATATATATATATATATAGGACTCATTGAGCTTTTCATTGTGAAGAGTTATGAATGAATTCCAATCAATACTATGCCAAATTGAACGGTCACCATTATTCAACCGCTATTAATTACTACCTCCTTACTAAAATATATACGTTTTGACCATATCACACAAATTAAGAAATGTAAGTAATGTTGCCTAGAAAAGAAAAATTATGAGTTAGTTAAAAACATTATCCTTCATCAATGGTATGAGAAAGACAAATTGTATAATTGAAAGAAGAAAAAGAAATAAATAGTTAAGGTTATATGAGGAAAAAGAACATTAAATGCTTCATTGGAAATGTAATGTGACATATATTTTGGTACAAAAAAATTTCCTACACGACATATATTTTGGTACGGAAGGAGTATTGATTAACAAGTTAATTGGAATATGAATAATCACATTGCTTGGAATTACTATAAGTCCCTACTTGACTATTTTTGTTAGTAATGCAGATGAGTGCATTTTGCTATGGCAAGAAACAAAGTGCCATTTGGGTTTGACGTTATTTTATGTTTAATGCTTGTATAAAAAAATCTTACAATTAATTCACATTTGAAACTATAGTTTGTGGTTTCACTCTACCAGAAAAAGTAATTTATGATTAATACACTAAATTTAAAATGCGATTTGTTGATGAAAACGGAAAGGACATACATCAATGTTAGATATAGATGATTGCCCACTAACTTACACCAATCATTCACCGAATAACAAACACAAACACAAACTATTATCAAATACAATTTGTCAAATTATTACATAAACATAAATAAATTTACTGAACATTAAATAAAATATAAAAAATCTTCAACTCGTAGTACCACCTACAATCTTCACACAAACCAAGGTCATCGTCTTCATCACCCACTAACAACCATGCTCCTTGCTTCAATCTCCATCCAGAGCATGTTGTTTTTTATTTTTATTCGGGAGATTGATTACAGACCAACATACCATTATTTTTCCACAAACATTGTGTTGCAGATTGCATTTTATGTCTGGCCTGCATAATACATCCAGACATGCGTAATGAGCGCATATGTCCAATGTCTTCTTGTATGGATTTATTGTTATCAGTAGACAACAATATCATGCCATAAGCATATTTTGATGGTATGTGGCCAACCTCTGCAGCAATCTTTAAGTTCTCAAGACCGCTGCTATTTCCGTTTGGAAATTTGAAGTATTCACGTCTACCTTCACTAAACAATGCTTCCAAATTTCCACTTTCCACACAATTTTTCAAAAATTACAATGAATTTGCATTAGGATACCATTGCATATTTGGAAATTTGTCGAAAGAAAGTTTTTGTGATACATACCTTTCGTTCGTTATTTTAAGAAAATCTTTTGAGCAACAGTTTAAGTTGTGAAGATCAGGAATAGAAGAAGAGGCAATATTTGCGACGACTTCAACCCAAATTTTATTCGGGAGTGACCGAGGCAAAACTTCTTGCGCATTCGTGCCTTCATTGATTTCATTTCTTTCATTGATGTCATGACTTTTTTCAGACAACATCTCATTTGTTATTCTTGAAGTCATGATAATGTGAATGAGAATATTGTGAAGGAGAAACTAAAAGAAGGGTGTTATATTGTTTTTATGACATATATGAGAATGAGAATATGGGTTGAAGAGGGTACATACATATATATACATATATATATATATATATATATATATATATATAGGACTCATTGAGCTTTTCATTGTGAAGAGTTATGAATGAATTCCAATCAATACTATGCCAAATTGAACGGTCACCATTATTCAACCGCTATTAATTACTACCTCCTTACTAAAATATATACGTTTTGACCATATCACACAAATTAAGAAATGTAAGTAATGTTGCCTAGAAAAGAAAAATTATGAGTTAGTTAAAAACATTATCCTTCATCAATGGTATGAGAAAGACAAATTGTATAATTGAAAGAAGAAAAAGAAATAAATAGTTAAGGTTATATGAGGAAAAAGAACATTAAATGCTTCATTGGAAATGTAATGTGACATATATTTTGGTACAAAAAAATTTCCTACACGACATATATTTTGGTACGGAAGGAGTATTGATTAACAAGTTAATTGGAATATGAATAATCACATTGCTTGGAATTACTATAAGTCCCTACTTGACTATTTTTGTTAGTAATGCAGATGAGTGCATTTTGCTATGGCAAGAAACAAAGTGCCATTTGGGTTTGACGTTATTTTATGTTTAATGCTTGTATAAAAAAATCTTACAATTAATTCACATTTGAAACTATAGTTTGTGGTTTCACTCTACCAGAAAAAGTAATTTATGATTAATACACTAAATTTAAAATGCGATTTGTTGATGAAAACGGAAAGGACATACATCAATGTTAGATATAGATGATTGCCCACTAACTTACACCAATCATTCACCGAATAACAAACACAAACACAAACTATTATCAAATACAATTTGTCAAATTATTACATAAACATAAATAAATTTACTGAACATTAAATAAACTATAAAAAATCTTCAACTCGTAGTACCACCTACAATCTTCACACAAACCAAGGTCATCGTCTTCATCACCCTCTAACAACCATGCTCCTTGCTTCAATCTCCATCCAGAGCATGTTGTTTTTTATTTTTATTCGGGAGATTGATTACAGACCAACATACCATTATTTTTCCACAAACATTGTGTTGCAGATTGCATTTTATGTCTGGCCTGCATAATACATCCAGACATGCGTAATGAGCGCATATGTCCAATGTCTTCTTGTATGGATTTATTGTTATCAGAAGACAACAATATCATGCCATAAGCATATTTTGATGGTATGTGGCCAACCTCTGCAGCAATCTTTAAGTTCTCAAGACCGCTGCTATTTCCGTTTGGAAATTTGAAGTATTCACGTATACCTTCACAAAACAATGCTTACAAATTTCCACTTTCCACACAATTTTTCAAAAATTACAATGCATTTGCATTAGGATACCATTGCATATTTGGAAATTTGTCTAAAGAAAGTTTTTGTGATACATACCTTTCGTTCGTTATTTGAAGAAAATCTTTTGAGCAACAGTTTAAGTTGTGAAGATCAGGAATAGAAGAAGAGGCAATATTTGCGACGACTTCAACCCAAATTTTATTCGGGAGTGACCGAGGCAAAACTTCTGGCGCATTCGTGCCTTCATTGATTTCATTTCTTTCATTGATGTCATGACTTTTTTCAGACAACATCTCATTTGTTATTCTTGAAGTCATGATAATGTGAATGAGAATAATGTGAAGGAGAAACTAAAAGAAGGGTGTTATATTGTTTTTATGACATATATGAGAATGAGAATATGGGTTGAAGAGGGTACATACATATATATACATATATATATATATATAGGACTCATTGAGCTTTTCATTGTGAAGAGTTATGAATGAATTCCAATTAATACTATGCCAAATTGAACGGTCACCATTATTCAACCGCTATTAATTACTACCTCCGTACTAAAATATATACGTTTTGACCATATCACACAAATGAAGAAATGTAAGTAATGTTGCCCAGAAAAGAAAAATTATGAGTTAGTTAAAAACATTATCCTTCATCAATGGTATAAGAAAGACAAATTGTATAATTGAAAGAAGAAAAAGAAATAAATAGTTAAGGTTATATGAGGAAAAAGAACATTAAATGCTTCATTGGAAATGTAATGTGACATATATTTTGGTGCAAAAAAATTTCCTACACGACATATATTTTGGTACGGAAGGAGTATTGATTAACAAGTTAATTGGAATATGAATAATCACATTGCTTGGAATTACTATAAGTCCCTACTTGACTATTTTTGTTAGTAATGCAGATGAGTGCATTTTGCTATGGCAAGAAACAAAGTGCCATTTGGGTTTGACGTTATTTTATCTAATGCTTGTATAAAAAAATCTTACAATTAATTCACATTTGAAACTATAGTTTGTGGTTTCACTCTACCAGAAAAAGTAATTTATGATTAATACACTAAATTTAAAATGCGATTTGTTGATGAAAACGGAAAGGACATACATCAATGTTAGATATAGATGATTGCCCACTAACTTACACCAATCATTCACCGAATAACAAACACAAACACAAACTATTATCAAATACAATTTGTCAAATTATTACATAAACATAAATAAATTTACTGAACATTAAATAAACTATAAAAAATCTTCAATTCGTAGTACCACCTACAATCTTCACACAAACCAAGGTCATCGTCTTCATCACCCACTAACAACCATGCTCCTTGCTTCAATCTCCATCCAGAGCATGTTGTTTTTTATTTTCATTCGGGAGATTGATTACACACCAACATACCATTATTTTTCCACAAACATTGTGTTGCAGATTGCATTTTATGTCTGGCCTGCATAATACATCCAGACATGCGTAATGAGCGCATATGTCCAATGTCTTCTTGTATGGATTTATTGTTATCAGAAGACAACAATATCATGCCATAAGCATATTTTGATGGTATGTGGCCAACCTCTGCAGCAATCTTTAAGTTCTCAAGACCGCTGCTATTTCCGTTTGGAAATTTGAAGTATTCACGTCTACCTTCACTAAACAATGCTTACAAATTTCCACTTTCCACACAATTTTTCAAAAATTACAATGCATTTGCATTAGGATACCATTGCATATTTGGAAATTTGTCGAAAGAAAGTTTTTGTGATACATACCTTTCGTTCGTTATTTGAAGAAAATCTTTTGAGGAACAGTTTAAGTTGTGAAGATCAGGAATAGAAGAAGAGGCAATATTTGCGACGACTTCAACCCAAATTTTATTCGGGAGTGACCGAGGCAAAACTTCTGGCGCATTTGTGCCTTCATTGATTTCATTTCTTTCATTGATGTCATGACTTTTTTCAGACAACATCTCATTTGTTATTCTTGAAGTCATGATAATGTGAATGAGAATATTGTGAAGGAGAAACTAAAAGAAGGGTGTTATATTGTTTTTATGACATATATGAGAATGAGAATATGGGTTGAAGAGGGTACATACATATATATACATATATATATATATATATATATAGGACTCATTGAGCTTTTCATTGTGAAGAGTTATGAATGAATTCCAATCAATACTATGCCAAATTGAACGGTCACCATTATTCAACCGCTATTATTTACTACCTCCGTACTAAAATATATACGTTTTGACCATATCACACAAATTAAGAAATGTAAGTAATGTTGCCTAGAAAAGAAAAATTATGAGTTAGTTAAAAACATTATCCTTCATCAATGGTATGAGAAAGACAAATTGTATAATTGAAAGAAGAAAAAGAAATAAATAGTTAAGGTTATATGAGGAAAAAGAACATTAAATGCTTCATTGGAAATGTAATGTGACATATATTTTGGTACAAAAAATTTCCTACACGACATATATTTTGGTACGGAAGGAGTATTGATTAACAAGTTAATTGGAATATTAATAATCACATTGCTTGGAATTACTATAAGTCCCTACTTGACTATTTTTGTTAGTAATGCAGATGAGTGCATTTTGCTATGGCAAGAAACAAAGTGCCATTTGGGTTTGACGTTATTTTATGTTTAATGCTTGTATAAAAAAATCTTACAATTAATTCACATTTGAAACTATAGTTTGTGGTTTCACTCTACCAGAAAAAGTAATTTATGATTAATACACTAAATTTAAAATGCGATTTGTTGATGAAAACGGAAAGGACATACATCAATGTTAGATATAGATGATTGCCCACTAACTTACACCAATCATTCACCGAATAACAAACACAAACACAAACTATTATCAAATACAATTTGTCAAATTATTACATAAACATAAATAAATTTACTGAACATTAAATAAACTATAAAAAATCTTCAATTCGTAGTACCACCTACAATCTTCACACAAACCAAGGTCATCGTCTTCATCACCCACTAACAACCATGCTCCTTGCTTCAATCTCCATCCAGAGCATGTTGTTTTTTATTTTCATTCGGGAGATTGATTACAGACCAACATACCATTATTTTTCCACAAACATTGTGTTGCAGATTGCATTTTATGTCTGGCCTGCATAATACATCCAGACATGCGTAATGAGCGCATATGTCCAATGTCTTCTTGTATGGATTTATTGTTATCAGAAGACAACAATATCATGCCATAAGCATATTTTGATGGTATGTGGCCAACCTCTGCAGCAATATTTAAGTTCTCAAGACCGCTGCTATTTCCGTTTGGAAATTTGAAGTATTCACGTCTACCTTCACTAAACAATGCTTACAAATTTCCACTTTCCACACAATTTTTCAAAAATTACAATGCATTTGCATTAGGATACCATTGCATATTTGGAAATTTGTCGAAAGAAAGTTTTTGTGATACATACCTTTCGTTCGTTATTTGAAGAAAATCTTTTGAGCAACAGTTTAAGTTGTGAAGATCAGGAATAGAAGAAGAGGCAATATTTGCGACGACTTCAACCCAAATTTTATTCGGGAGTGACCGAGGCAAAACTTCTGGCGCATTCGTGCCTTCATTGATTTCATTTCTTTCATTGATGTCATGACTTTTTTCAGACAACATCTCATTTGTTATTCTTGAAGTCATGATAATGTGAATGAGAATAATGTGAAGGAGAAACTAAAAGAAGGGTGTTATATTGTTTTTATGACATATATGAGAATGAGAATATAGGTTGAAGAGGGTACATACATATATATACATATATATATATATATATAGGACTCATTGAGCTTTTCATTGTGAAGAGTTATGAATGAATTCCAATCAATACTATGCCAAATTGAACGGTCACCATTATTCAACCGCTATTAATTACTACCTCCGTACTAAAATATATACGTTTTGACCATATCACACAAATTAAGAAATGTAAGTAATGTAGCCTAGAAAAGAAAAATTATGAGTTAGTTAAAAACATTATCCTTCATCAATGGTATAAGAAAGACAAATTGCATAATTGAAAGAAGAAAAAGAAATAAATAGTTAAGGTTATATGAGGAAAAAGAACATTAAATGCTTCATTGGAAATGTAATGTGACATATATTTTGGTGCAAAAAAATTTCCTACACGACATATATTTTGGTACGGAAGGAGTATTGATTAACAAGTTAATTGGAATATGAATAATCACATTGCTTGGAATTACTATAAGTCCCTACTTGACTATTTTTGTTAGTAATGCAGATGAGTGCATTTTGCTATGGCAAGAAACAAAGTGCCATTTGGGTTTGACGTTATTTTATCTAATGCTTGTATAAAAAAATCTTACAATTAATTCACATTTGAAACTATAGTTTGTGGTTTCACTCTACCAGAAAAAGTAATTTATGATTAATACACTAAATTTAAAATGCGATTTGTTGATGAAAACAGAAAGGACATACATCAATGTTAGATATAGATGATTGCCCACTAACTTACACCAATCATTCACCGAATAACAAACACAAACACAAACTATTATCAAATACAATTTGTCAAATTATTACATAAACATAAATAAATTTACTGAACATTAAATAAACTATAAAAAATCTTCAATTCGTAGTACCACCTACAATCTTCACACAAACCAAGGTCATCGTCTTCATCACCCACTAACAACCATGCTCCTTGCTTCAATCTCCATCCAGAGCATGTTGTTTTTTATTTTCATTCGGGAGATTGATTACAGACCAACATACCATTATTTTTCCACAAACATTGTGTTGCAGATTGCATTTTATGTCTGGCCTGCATAATACATCCAGACATGCGTAATGAGCGCATATGTCCAATGTCTTCTTGTATGGATTTATTGTTATCAGAAGACAACAATATCATGCCATAAGCATATTTTGATGGTATGTGGCCAACCTCTGCAGCAATCTTTAAGTTCTCAAGACCGCTGCTATTTCCGTTTGGAAATTTGAAGTATTCACGTCTACCTTCACTAAACAATGCTTACAAATTTCCACTTTCCACACAATTTTTCAAAAATTACAATGCATTTGCATTAGGATACCATTGCATATTTGGAAATTTGTCGAAAGAAAGTTTTTGTGATACATACCTTTCGTTCGTTATTTGAAGAAAATCTTTTGAGGAACAGTTTAAGTTGTGAAGATCAGGAATAGAAGAAGAGGCAATATTTGCGACGACTTCAACCCAAATTTTATTCGGGAGTGACCGAGGCAAAACTTCTGGCGCATTTGTGCCTTCATTGATTTCATTTCTTTCATTGATGTCATGACTTTTTTCAGACAACATCTCATTTGTTATTCTTGAAGTCATGATAATGTGAATGAGAATATTGTGAAGGAGAAACTAAAAGAAGGGTGTTATATTGTTTTTATGACATATATGAGAATGAGAATATGGGTTGAAGAGGGTACATACATATATATACATATATATATATATATATATATATAGGACTCATTGAGCTTTTCATTGTGAAGAGTTATGAATGAATTCCAATCAATACTATGCCAAATTGAACGGTCACCATTATTCAACCGCTATTATTTACTACCTCCGTACTAAAATATATACGTTTTGACCATATCACACAAATTAAGAAATGTAAGTAATGTTGCCTAGAAAAGAAAAATTATGAGTTAGTTAAAAACATTATCCTTCATCAATGGTATGAGAAAGACAAATTGTATAATTGAAAGAAGAAAAAGAAATAAATAGTTAAGGTTATATGAGGAAAAAGAACATTAAATGCTTCATTGGAAATGTAATGTGACATATATTTTGGTACAAAAAATTTCCTACACGACATATATTTTGGTACGGAAGGAGTATTGATTAACAAGTTAATTGGAATATTAATAATCACATTGCTTGGAATTACTATAAGTCCCTACTTGACTATTTTTGTTAGTAATGCAGATGAGTGCATTTTGCTATGGCAAGAAACAAAGTGCCATTTGGGTTTGACGTTATTTTATGTTTAATGCTTGTATAAAAAAATCTTACAATTAATTCACATTTGAAACTATAGTTTGTGGTTTCACTCTACCAGAAAAAGTAATTTATGATTAATACACTAAATTTAAAATGCGATTTGTTGATGAAAACGGAAAGGACATACATCAATGTTAGATATAGATGATTGCCCACTAACTTACACCAATCATTCACCGAATAACAAACACAAACACAAACTATTATCAAATACAATTTGTCAAATTATTACATAAACATAAATAAATTTACTGAACATTAAATAAACTATAAAAAATCTTCAATTCGTAGTACCACCTACAATCTTCACACAAACCAAGGTCATCGTCTTCATCACCCACTAACAACCATGCTCCTTGCTTCAATCTCCATCCAGAGCATGTTGTTTTTTATTTTCATTCGGGAGATTGATTACAGACCAACATACCATTATTTTTCCACAAACATTGTGTTGCAGATTGCATTTTATGTCTGGCCTGCATAATACATCCAGACATGCGTAATGAGCGCATATGTCCAATGTCTTCTTGTATGGATTTATTGTTATCAGAAGACAACAATATCATGCCATAAGCATATTTTGATGGTATGTGGCCAACCTCTGCAGCAATATTTAAGTTCTCAAGACCGCTGCTATTTCCGTTTGGAAATTTGAAGTATTCACGTCTACCTTCACTAAACAATGCTTACAAATTTCCACTTTCCACACAATTTTTCAAAAATTACAATGCATTTGCATTAGGATACCATTGCATATTTGGAAATTTGTCGAAAGAAAGTTTTTGTGATACATACCTTTCGTTCGTTATTTGAAGAAAATCTTTTGAGCAACAGTTTAAGTTGTGAAGATCAGGAATAGAAGAAGAGGCAATATTTGCGACGACTTCAACCCAAATTTTATTCGGGAGTGACCGAGGCAAAACTTCTGGCGCATTCGTGCCTTCATTGATTTCATTTCTTTCATTGATGTCATGACTTTTTTCAGACAACATCTCATTTGTTATTCTTGAAGTCATGATAATGTGAATGAGAATAATGTGAAGGAGAAACTAAAAGAAGGGTGTTATATTGTTTTTATGACATATATGAGAATGAGAATATAGGTTGAAGAGGGTACATACATATATATACATATATATATATATATATAGGACTCATTGAGCTTTTCATTGTGAAGAGTTATGAATGAATTCCAATCAATACTATGCCAAATTGAACGGTCACCATTATTCAACCGCTATTAATTACTACCTCCGTACTAAAATATATACGTTTTGACCATATCACACAAATTAAGAAATGTAAGTAATGTAGCCTAGAAAAGAAAAATTATGAGTTAGTTAAAAACATTATCCTTCATCAATGGTATAAGAAAGACAAATTGCATAATTGAAAGAAGAAAAAGAAATAAATAGTTAAGGTTATATGAGGAAAAAGAACATTAAATGCTTCATTGGAAATGTAATGTGACATATATTTTGGTGCAAAAAAATTTCCTACACGACATATATTTTGGTACGGAAGGAGTATTGATTAACAAGTTAATTGGAATATGAATAATCACATTGCTTGGAATTACTATAAGTCCCTACTTGACTATTTTTGTTAGTAATGCAGATGAGTGCATTTTGCTATGGCAAGAAACAAAGTGCCATTTGGGTTTGACGTTATTTTATCTAATGCTTGTATAAAAAAATCTTACAATTAATTCACATTTGAAACTATAGTTTGTGGTTTCACTCTACCAGAAAAAGTAATTTATGATTAATACACTAAATTTAAAATGCGATTTGTTGATGAAAACAGAAAGGACATACATCAATGTTAGATATAGATGATTGCCCACTAACTTACACCAATCTTTCACCGAATAACAAACACAAACACAAACTATTATCAAATACAATTTGTCAAATTATTACATAAACATAAATAAATTTACTGAACATTAAATAAACTATAAAAAATCATCAATTCGTAGTACCACCTACAATCTTCACACAAACCAAGGTCATCATCTTCATCACCCACTAACAACCATGCTCCTTGCTTCAATCTCCATCCAGAGCATGTTGTTTTTTATTTTCATTCGGGAGATTGATTACAGACCAACATACCATTATTTTTCCACAAACATTGTGTTGCAGATTGCATTTTATGTCTGGCCTGCATAATACATCCAGACATGCGTAATGAGCGCATATGTCCAATGTCTTCTTGTATGGATTTATTGTTATCAGAAGACAACAATATCATGCCATAAGCATATTTTGATGGTATGTGGCCAACCTCTGCAGCAATCTTTAAGTTCTCAAGACCGCTGCTATTTCCGTTTGGAAATTTGAAGTATTCACGTATACCTTCACTAAACAATGCTTCCAAATTTCCACTTTCCACATAATTTTTCAAAAATTTCAATGCATTTGCATTAGGATACCATTGCATATTTGGAAATTTGTCGAAACAAACTTTTTGTAATACATACCTTTCGTTCGTTATTTGAAGAAAATCTTTTGAGAAACATTTTAAGTTGTGAAGATCAGGAATAGAAGAAGAGGCAATATTTGCGACGACATCAACCAAAATTTCATTCGGGAGTGACTGAGACAAAACTTCTGGCGCATTCGTGCCTTCATTGATTTCATTTCTTTCATTGATGTCATGACTTGTTTCAGGCAACATCTCATTTGTTATTCTTGAAGTCATGATAATGTGAATGAGAATAATGTGAAGGAGAAACTAAAAGAAGGGTGTTATGTTGTTTTTATGACATATATGAGAATGAGAATATGGGTTGAAGAGGGTGCATACATACATATATATATATATATATATATATATATGTAGGACTCATTGAGTTTTTCATTGTGAAGAGTTATGAATGAATTCCAACCAATACTATGCCAAATTGAACGGTCACCATTATTCAACCGCTATTAATTACTACCTCCGTACTAAAATATATACGTTTTGACCATATCATACAAATTAAGAAATGTAAGTAATGTTGCCTAGAAAACTAAAATTATGAGTTAGTTAAAAACATTATCCATCATCAATGGTATGAGAAAGATAAATTGTATAATTATAAGAAGAAAAAGAAATAAGTAGTTAAGGATATATGAGGAAAAAGAACATTAAATGCTTCATTGGAAATGTAACGTGACATATATTTTGGTACAAAAAAATTTCCTACACGACATATATTTTGCTACGGAAGGAGTATTGATTAACAAGTTAATTGGAATATGAATAATCACATTGTTTGGAATTACTATAAGTCCCTACTTGATTATTTTTGTTAGTAATGCAGATGAGTGCATTTTGCTATGGCAAGAAACACAGTGTCATTTGGGTTTGACATTATTTTATGTTGAATGCTTGTATAAAAAAATCTTACAATTATTTCACATTTGAAACTAGAGTTTGTGGTTTCACTCTATCAGAAAAAGTACTATATGATTAATACCCTAAATTTAAAATGCGATTTGTTGATGAAAACGGAAATGACATACATCAATGTTAGATATAGATGATTGTCCACTAACTTACACCAATCATTCACCGAATAACAAACACAAACACAAACACAAACACAAACACAAACTATTATCATATACAATTTGTCAAATTAGTACATAAACATAAATAAATTTACTGAACATTAAATAAACTATGAAAAAACTTCAACTCGTAGTCCCACCTACAATCTTCACACAAACCAAGGTCATTGCTTTCATCATCCACTAACAATCATGCTCCTTGCTTCAATCTTCATTCAGTGCATGTTGTTTTTTATTTGCATATAGGAGATTGATTACGGACCAACATACTATTATTTTTCCACAAACATTGTGTTGCAGATTGCATTTTAAGTCTGGCCTGCATAATACATCCAGACATGCGCAATGAGCGCATATGTCCAATGCCTTCTTGTATGGATTTATTGTTATCAGAAGACAACAATATCATGCCATATGCATATTTTGATGGTATGTGGCTAACCTCTGCAGCGATCTTTAAGTTCTCAAGACCGCTGCTATTTCCGTTTGGAAATTTGAAGTATTCACGTATACCTTCACTAAACAATGCTTCCAAATTTTCACTTTCCACACAATTTTTCAAAAATTTCAATGCATTTGCATTAAGACACCATTGCATATTTGGGAAATTGTCGAAAGAAACTTTTTGCAATACATACCTTTCGTTCGTTATTTGAAGAAAATCTTTTGAGCAACATTTTAAGTTGTGAAGATCCGGAATAGAAGAAAAGGCAATATTTGCGACGACTTCAAACCAAATTTTATTCGAGAGTGACCGAGGCAATACTTCTGGTCCATTGGTGCCTTCATTGATTTTATTTCTTTCATTGACATTCTGAATGATTTCATTTTCATTGATGTCATGACTTTGTAATACCCTAATTTTTCACTTTTTAAATAAACTAGTAGGCTGCCCGTGCGTTCGCACGGGTTCCGAGAATCGGCATATATATGTCAATCATGGTCGCTACCAATCATGGTCGCTGCTTCCATGTATAGAAATGTCTATCAAAGAAATTGATGCACAAATATTAAGAGTATTGTAATGACTTGTTCTCAATTAAAGTAAAAATCAATTGCTAAAATGCTAATAGAAATGTCATGATAGAGAATGATGGAAACCCAAAAGAGTAGCCCATACAATTTGGCCCAAGTCCATCATGATCCATCTATATGCATGAAGCACACTTGTAGCCATCATTTGAACACTTGTAAATAATCATCTTGCATGTAGTATTGGATGTAGTGCATTTATAAAATTCATTTGAACACTTGTCTTATTGCATCATCTTCTTATAACACTTGTCTTATTGATCATTAACTATTGAAATTGTATGAAATTTGATTGGACCTTTACTTCCACCAATGAAAACTCTCCACCAAACAGAACTTGGCAGCAATCAAATTAATATCGTAATATACGATTCAATTGGCCAGAAAGGATGGCACAACGTGATAGCAAAACTTGGCTTTCATAAAAATCAATTGCTAAAATGCTAATAGAAATGTCATGATAGAGAATGATGGAGACCCAAAAGAGTAGCCGGCCCAAGTCCAACATGATCCATCCATATGCATGAAGCACACTTGTAGCTATCATTTGAACACTTGTAAATGATCATCTTGCATGTAGTATTGCATGTAGTGCATTTATAAAATTCATTTGAACACTTGTCTTATTGCATCATCTTCTTATAACACTTGTTTTATTGATCATTAACTATTGAAATTGCATGAAATTTGATTGGACCTTTACTTCCAGCAATGAAAAATAGATTATTTATTGAAATGTTAATAAAATTTATATAAGTTTAGTATGAATAATATATAAAAATGAATAAGTATCACAGTGTCTCGTCACATAACATCATTGTCTCATGTTTATACTCCGTATAATGTGAGTGAATAATGGTAATAATGTTGTAAAGTTTGATTTGAAGAGTTGCAGTGAAGCCTGGAAGAAGGTGTAGTCATTGAAGGAATCCAAACATTTAATGAAAGCCATAGTTCCCTCTCTGATTCGTACCAAACAAATTGTATATAGTAATCTTTCACTTCCTATTTTATGCATAGAGAGTGGAAATCCATCTAATTAAAATTGCATTAGTTTGGATTTAGTTTGATGAGTTTAAAAAAAACAACACAACTAAAGGAAATGAGGTGCATTGTTAGGTTGATAAAGTAATAGTTTTGGACAATGCTACCTTGCTTATTGAGAACCCGGAGCCATTCTCAACAAAACTGGGTGAATTATGGGGACATGTAAGTGTTCTTTCAGCCAGAGAGTTGAATTTTCTAGTTTGCTCCATGAGTGTGAAAACATCAGCTCTATTTGCTCATAGAACAATCAGAAGGGTGTAACCTGCATACCAAAGCAAAATAGCCATGAAAAAGGCCCTTGAAGAAAACATGTATATGCTGCAGAATGACATGAGAGTGCATGAAAGGAACATTGCATCTTTTTGCGAGGAGCATGAGAAAGCGGTGGAAGAGGGTAAAAAAAAAGGAGTATGCAAGACTGATTAGTTGTTAAAAAAAGTGTTGATGAAAGACTGGAGTGCCCACTGAGGATTGCATGGAGGGAGGCCAGTGTTTTGAAAGAACAAACCGCAACCCTCAAGATCTGGACATGCATTGCAAACAAAAGATGGGAAGTGCTGTGCAAAAATTTACATGTTAATTCAATGTATTTGCATATTAAAAAAGACACGAAGTTAAAGATTCTATGTTAAAATTATACATGCATACATAAGACTATGGCTTAAATTCAAACTAATGGATGACTACACTGATAAGGAAACTTGGCGATAATTTAACGTAGCAGAACACTGAGTCCTTCAGCAAATGTCTTGCTCACGATCTTCTCCCACGGGAAAGGAATCTCTTCTACACCAGCATTTTCATTAGGATTATCATTATCAGCAGCATTATCTTCTGGTACAACATCATCATTAGAATCGCTCCCATCACTGAGACTGTGGTGATTCATGCTAATGACCAAATACTGAATATGGATCCATGGCTTATCACAACCTTCAGGCTTGACCCAAAAATATTGAGGCATAACAGACTTGGTAGGGCCAGCAAGTAGCATCTGATGATAATTGATTGGATAATGTAATCTCATATATGAGATTTCAACACCAGCAGCATCGACAAAGGTCATTATAAACTGGTTATAATCAGAAAGATAGTTAAAAATGACCCTCTGTGTAGCTTCAAATCCACAATATAATGCCTTTTGAGTGATCCAAATATCAAAGGGAAAGAAGTTATCGGCAGGATCTTTTAAGCATGCATCAGGTTTGGCACATATGGTGACCTTCCAATCATTAAAAAAAGTTGAAGGTATTTCAATGGCATCCTAAGTAAAAAATAAAAAACCAAGCAAAAATTATAATCATAAAACATATAATACAATTTAAAAAAATTAAAATAAGTAAAATCTTAAGTATTGGGATCATCCTACCTTGTGAGAATACACAATTGACCGAAAAGCATCTGGAATATTAGACCTGCTCTTTTCTCCAACATTGTTGTTGTATATATACAAATAGCATTGAATAGAATTAAGACTACAATGTAAAGTTTATAGCGAGAGCAGAGATGTGCTAATACTTACCATACTACACACAATGAGAGTAATCTATTTTCACAGACTTTTATCACGTATATGGAACATCATATACATTTGACACAAACTTTTATCAGCAATAAAAACTATCATCTCCCCGTAATTAGAAAATCATTTTACTAAAAACTTGTTATATAATAGTGATTTTACAACTTTTATTAGCGCTAAAAAATGTCATCTCCACGTAAATTATAAATTTTTATGAGTAATAACTTGCAATAGTGATTATAAAACTCTTCTTAGCGATCAAAATTATCATCTTCCAGTGAATTGTAATTACACTATCAATAGCTCTTTCAATAGTATCCTAAATGAACATTTTATGAAGTAATTACACAAATACATGGACGAATAATTTGCTCCTCTAAAGAGAGTAGAGTTAATTAGGCAAATACATAGACAAATAATTTGCTCCTCTAAAAATTGTACGTGAATTATCAACACGTTATTATACGTGCATTATCAATACCATTTACCGGCATGCAGCAATATCAGATCAGAGTAGAATTTCTTATCGTTATCTAATCTATAATTTTATTTCCATAAACACCATGAAAGTTGAAACGATGGCAAGTTATAGTCATGAACTAATATCAACAGGAATTCACGTACATAATGTATGAATGGAGGACACATGGTCAAATCAAATCTCATGCATGGATGGGAAATTGTGTAATTACTTGTGATATGTGGTGCTCTCTCATTGGTGCAAAGATAGGTCCGATAGAATTCCATACAAAATAGATGGAGCTGGTCAATCGGCTCGAGAAAAGGTCCAATCAAATTCGTGTACATAGTGCAAGCCAATTGGTTGCATGGTTTCTCTTTGTGCATGCAATATGTGACACATATATCAAATCAATTGGCTAAAAAATGATGGTAGCATGTAATGAGAACACTTGGGTTTCACGATCAAGCAACATGTGATGCATTTCAATTGGGTCGCACTTAATGGTAGCATGAGGTAGAAACACTTGGCCTCGATCAGCAAGCTACATGTGTCCTTGATGAGCAAGTTGCATGTGATGTGCTCCATTTTGATTGGCTAGCATTTTAAGGTTTAGGCTTAGATGATCACATGCAAGGAATGTGATCACAAAATATGGTTCAATGATCAAGAAACACACAATACAACCTAATTGGACAAAAATAATGGCACAATGTGTTTGCAAAACTTGGCTTGATGATCACGCAACACATAAGTCATTCCAATTGGCCAAAAATTAAGTTTGATGATCATGCAACACATAAAAAGATGCAAATGAGAATATTGGTGTAAGTTAGAAATAGGCCAACTTGGTGATACATGTAGAATACTTCTAGAAGAACTGTGTGCATGTACGACATGTGTCAAATTTTATTAGCGATAAAAATTATCATCTTGCTGTGTAAATTTTTATCAGCGATTTAACTTGCAAAAGTGATTTTACAACTTTTATTAGCGATAAAAATATCAACTCCAACCTCTAATTGAGGGGAACATTCAATTGTCACTTTTAATTTAAAGAAGGCCTATATATTTGGCACAAACTTTTATCGGCGATAAAAACTAGCATTTCTCCGTTATTGAATCTCCAACCTCTAATTGAGGGGCAAATCAAAATTTTATCAGTAATAATTGGTAATAGTGATTTTAAAAGTTTTATCAAAAATCAAAATTGTCATCTCTCCCTTAGTTACAAATTTTTATTATTAACTTATAATAGCGATTTTAAATATTTTATCAGAGATAAAAATTGTCATGTTCCCGTTAAATAAAATTTTAAATCAATAATAGTGTGAAATTGAGATTGAGAGGATTCAAATCCAAAATTGAATAAGCAAATTTTCACAAACCACAACCCTAATACTAATATTTCACTCAATCTTTAATGAGGAACATGTGATGCATATTACATTATCAATAGCTTGCTTGTTGGAGTTTGAATTGAATCACCTCCTTCCACAGTATCCTAAATGAACATTTTATGAAGTAATTACACAAATACATGGACAAATAATTTGCTCCTCTAAAGAGAGTAGAGTTAATTAGGCAAATACATAGACAAATAATTTGCTCCTCCAAAAATTATAAGTGAATTATCAACACGTTATTATACGTGCATTATCAATACCATTTACCGGCATGCAACAATATCAGATCAGAGTAGAATTTCTTATCGTTATCTAATCTATAATTTTATTTCCACAAACGCCATGAAAGATGAAACGATGGCAAGTTATAGTCATGAACTAATATCAACATGAATTCACGTACATAGTGTATGAATGGAGGACACATGGTCAAATCAAATCTCATGCATGGATGGGAAATTGTGTAATTACTTGTGATATGTGGTGCTCTCTCATTGGTGCAAAGATAGGTCCGATAGAATTCCATACAAAATAGATGGAGCTGGTCAATTGGCTCGAGAAAAGGTCCAATCAAATTCGTGTACATAGTGCAATCCAATTGGTTGCATCGTTTCTCTTTGTGCATGCAATATGTGACACATATTTCAAATCAATTGGCTAAAAAATGATGGTAGCATATAATGAGAACACTTGGGTTTCACGATCAAGCAACATGTGATGCATTTCAATTGGGTCGCACTTAATGGTAGCATGAGGTAGAAACACTTGGCCTCGATGAGCAAGCTACATGTGTCCTTGATGAGCAACTTGCATGTGATGTGCTCCATTTTGATTGGCTAGCTTTTTAAGGTTTAGGCTTAGATGATCACATGCAAGGAATGTGATCACAAAATATGGTTCAATGATCAAACAACACACAATTCAACCTAATTGGACAAAAATCATGGCACAATGTGTTTGCAAAACTTGGCTTGATGATCACGAAACACATAAGTCATTCCAATTGGCCAAGAATTAAGCTTGATGATCATGCAACACATAAAAAGATGCAAATGAGAATATTGATGTAAGTTAGAAATAGGCCAACTTGGTGATACATGTAGAATACTTCTAGAAGAACTGTGTGCATGTACGACATGTGTCAAATTTTATTAGTGATAAAAATTATCATCTTCATGTGTAAATTTTTATCAGCGATTTAACTTGCAAAAGTGATTTTACAACTTTTATTAGCGATAAAAATATCAACTCCAACCTCTAATTGATGGGAACTTTTAATTTAAAGAAGGCCTATATATTTGGCACAAACTTTTATCGGCGATAAAAACCAGCATTTCTCCGTTATTAAATCTCCAACCTCTAATTGAGGGGAAAATCAAAATTTTATCAGTAATAATAGGTAATAGTGATTTTAAAAGTTTTATCAAAAATCAAAATTGCATCTCTCCCTTAATTACAAATTTTTATTATTAACTTATAATAGCGATTTTAAATATTTTATCAGAGATAAGAATTGTCATGTTCCCATTAAATAAAATTTCAAATCAATAATAGTGTGAAATTGAGATTGAGAGGATTCAGATCCAAAATTGAATAAGCAAATTTTCACAAACCACAACCTTAATACTAATATTTCACTCAATCTTTAATGAGGAACATGTGATGCATATTACACTATCAATAGTATCCCAAATGAACATTTTATGAAGTAATTACACAAATACGTGGACGAATAATTTGCTCCTCTAAAGAGAGTAGAGTTAATTAGGCAAATACATAGACAAATAATTTGCTCCTCCAAAAATTTAAATGTTCACTATAGATTAGTATTCATGCATTTTGATTGGTGTTGTCTTATAATAAGTGACTCTTTTTTTTAAGGAATGGGATGCCATAAATTAAGAAGTTCAAACAATTAGATGCAACTCCCTCTGTCTCAATTATTTTTACTAAAATACTCATTCTTTTTATTGGTAGTAGACATTGAAATACAAAAAGTGAGTGTGTGTGTGTGGTGTAGTTTTAGGAGGAGTTGGTTTATATAGAGTTGATGAAGTGATTTATATAGATGATGAATAAATAGAGGTCTATAATTGGTGCAAATAGAGGCCCAATAGAATTTCATACATGCAAGAAATGTGATGACAAAACTTGGCTTTGATTATTAAGTGACACCTTGTGCAATCAAATTGGTTGGATGCTTACATTCAAGGAATTAGATGACAAAAGTTAGCTTTGATTATTATGCGACACACAATGTCATCCAATTGGTTGGTCGCTTACATGCAAGAAATTAGATGACAAAATTTGGCTTTGATTTAATAAAAATGGACAACCTTAACCTTCAAGAGTCTTGGAGGATTGTCCATGGATTATTATTCTATATAATCGACATTGGATTATAAAAATTTATTTTATATCAATAATTGTATAATTTTAAATTTTTATCACCCATAAAAATTGTCATTTTCCCATGAATTTAAATTTTGTATCAATAATAATTTGTAATATTGATTTTGAATTTTTTATCAGGGATAAAAATTGTAATCTCCCCGTGGATTATAAATTTTTATCAGTAGTAAAAATTGTCATCTCTCCGCGAATTATATTTTTTTATTTATAATAAACTTGTAGTAGTGATTTTAAAATTTTATAATTTTGATTTTTAAAATTTTATCAGCGATAACAATTGTCATCTCCTCGTAAATTATAAGTTTTATATCAATAATGGTATAGCGTTTTTAAAGTTTTTTATCGGCCATAAAAATTGTCATCTTCCCATGAATTAAAACTTTGTATCAATAATATTTTATAATATTGATTTTAAATTTTTTATCAGCAATAAAAATTGTCATCTCCCCTTGAATTATAAGTTTTACACGAATAATTATTTTTATATAAGTTTTATATCAATAACTATATAGTGATATTAAAAAATTTATCGCCCATAAAAATTGCCATCTTCCCATGAATTAAAATTTTATATCAATAATATTTCGCATTATTGATTTTAAATTTTTTATCAGCGATAAAAATTGTTATCTTCCCGTGAATTATAAATTTTTATCAGTAATAAAAATTGTCATCTCCTAGTGAATTATAAATTTTTATCTGTAATAAACTTGTAATAGTGATTTTAAAATTTTGTAATATTAATTTTTTATTTTTTATCAACAATAAAATTCATCATCTCCTTGCAAATTATAATTTTATATCAATAATTATGGGTGACATCATTTAGTCTGGTTTGCGTTACATATAAACACATGGACTATTGATTTCTAAAACATGATCAACACATGAATTTTGTGGCGGCAGTGATGCAACTTTACAGCAGTTGAAATTTAACCTTTATTCAATGAACTCTATATATATTCATGATTTGGACTTGTAATAATACATTCACTTCAATTTTGCCAATTATGTAAAAATCACGTTACTTTTTTATTTGTAAAACAATTGTGTAAGGATTCTTTGATACAAACTATGATAAAGAGAACACAATCTACAAAGTGGAACTATATTTGATGGTGGCATAGTTCACCATATCATTAAGATTTAGTTACCAAACTTCCTGGACTTAAGAGTATAATTTGATGAAAGATCTTATTATGTCCCAAAGTAAGATACTGGAAGCAAAATATTTAACCTTCACCGATTTTTTTGAACTTTTTCTGGGAAATTCTAACTCCCTTTCAATATGGTTATTGTGAGTGTATATGTCTTCAAGCAGAGGCAATGAGACAGAGCCCTCGGATTCTAGGTTTCTGATCCATCCACAAAGTAAAAAACTTATGATCTGCAAATAATTAAAATTGCGTTAATTACTATTATTATATGATCATGACAATCATAAAGAAGTAAACAATGATGACGGAATAACATAAGGTAGTTCGTTTTGATGCTATATAATCGCAAAATATATTCATATAAATATTCAGTGTGCAATAGGAAATGCCGGATGGTTGGTGACTGGCCCGACAAATCCTAAAAAATCTTATAGCATCTTAGAATTTCAGTTGAGCTTAACAACCTAACTCAACCCTACAAAATCAACTTGTAAGGTGAGATGCCTCCAACTTATAAACTCATTCTCAAGTCATATCTTATTTAATGTGAGACTTTTAACATATATTACACTTAAACAGAAGCAAAAGCATAATGAACGGTTCAATGGTAAGGAAATGTATATACCTCAGGGACTTCATCGTGAGGGCAGTGACCAGCAGGGCTGATTTGATAATATGGAGCTTCAGGCACCTTCCTTTCAACCTGAAATTATAAATATTTTGACTGCATTAATTACAACAATAAAGGACACAGACTACCAATCATAGTATAATCACAATTTTGAAAATCTAATGCTAAACTATTAACATGATCATTTTGAAAATTATTAGAATTTAAGAGGCCTATACTCAACCACAAAAGTTAGCTTGAGAGTTGAGGTTTGCACACATTTATAAAGGCTATCTATGTCATATCTCTAGCCAATGTGGGACTTCTAACAAAAATCTAATGCAAAATTACTAACACCATCATAAAAAGTTTTCAATTTTACTAATGCAAAAGTTTTCAATTTTACTTTCTTTCTATTTATGTTAGAACCTTGATCCAAAAGAGAAGTCAAAGAATTCACACCACAGTCAAAGAAAAAAAAATCAGAATATCAACTTCGCAATATGCCAAAGCAGACACCAAGCATCGTTCCAAACAGAATTCATTGAAGAAAATTATGTGGTATCCTGGTGGCAGGTACATATGTATACCATAATATGTTAGAATAGTTATTATAGAAAAGAATTCATACCTCAAAGTTGAACCCTGAACTTGCAGCCTAGTTTTGACGACATCCAATCAAGATCTATCCGTGTTTGCATTGGCAGACACATCCTGTGAAATCTAGAAAAAAAGACGAAATTTATTTTGTTGTAATGCAAGACATGAATCCTTATTATATATGTTGAGTAAAAGTAATCTTACAATTATGAATAATTCCTTGGCCCAGTGAGTGAAACCTTACTTCAGAAGAATAAGTTTTAGTGCATCCATAAAGATCTCCATTGCTTAAATAGGTTCTTAAGCTCCTACCATTACCATTGGGTTTTATTTTAGTATCTTCACATTCCTCTTCCTCACTGGAAATGTTATTTAAGAAGAAAATATGTCATTAAAAACAATTGAATATGAGGCAAAATGCCAAAATCTATATCCAGAAAATGAAAAAATAATCAAGAAAATCCCTTTTACCTTTTATCATCATTTTCTAGTAATCACTGGATTGATAGTTTGATACCTGTCCATTAAGAAACAAATCAGAACTATTGAAATCAATTTGGTAATTAGTTTTCCCTAAAATTTCAAGTATAATATATTGAAGCACAAAAATCAGAAAATTGAAGAGATCAAACACTGACATGCAAAACAGTACCAGAATGAGAATTCTTGATGGGAAGCGAAACAGAAGAAATCTTTGTAGCTTTTGCATAATCAGCAAATTCTATATCAGCAAATTTTCCTCTACCTTGAAATCTTTGTAGCTTCTTCCATATGTTCTCAAACATAAGTAGAGGAAAATTTCAAGGTATAAGTTGTCCTGCTACACCAATTGATTCATGTAATGTCTGGACATGGTAATCTCCATAGTGTCAAATAACTCAGCAATGGTACTGCATAGTTATGATAGGAGATTTAGTGATTTATAATTTCAACTATATGTACATGAGAACATGTTAAGCACTATAACTAATTTCCAATATGATTTAGTTCCACTATAACTAACTAATTTCCACTATACATGTTAAGCACTATGATTTAGTTCCTTGATCTTTTAGTAATTCCAGATGTGCAGTGCTCATTCTGCATGTCAAATTTGAGAGGGATTTCAATTGAAAATGATAAACACGATTAAATCTTTCAAGTGGATGCTTATTAACACCCGTCTGTAAGCAGGGAAAAAATTATTTGCTTAGTACTCCAAAGTCGGTTTATTATTATTACTATTCAAAAGTTAAGGGGTGTTCTCTATAGTCAATCAATGCATGCATTAAAAATAAACATATCCACACACAGTTACAGGATAAGAATAAGTCCAAAAAAAAAGTAGTGACTTGAATTGAGCACCTAGTGATGAGTAAAGCAGAGAAGCACAGGTCCAAACTGCAAAATACAAAATCCCTAACAAAATTTCTAAAAATTAGAACTGCTTCAAAACTTAATTAATAAAATTGTTACTTTGAATCACAAAATACATATACAACATAGTGAAGGAGCCTCATTAGTAGAAATAGAGGGATCATAGCAAGGGTGAAACATGATGAAAATAGTTAACCTTCAAAGTCCAACTAATAAAACCAAAGTTAACATGAGGATAGGAAAATGGTTAACCTTCACATCTTTAACAATAAAGAAGCAATTTTACCTTTTTGTTGAGTGCAGTCACTAACTGAAAATAGTGTGCCAAATCAACTTTCTTCATACACCCTCAAAATCAAAATAACAAAATTATCAAATCACCTTTGAGGTTGAGAGAAACCATCAAAAATTGAGAGAGGAAAAAATAGTAGCTTTTAATAAAATAAGTTAAAGGGATAGAAGAAAAATGGCAACCCTACCTTTTAATTCAATTGTAACAATTAAACCTTCAACATACTTAACAAACAAAATCAAAACGCAATTAAGGTTGAACTTGCATACAAAATTAAGTGTCCAGAAACAAAGTTATCTTTCCAAGACTTTAATCTCCATTTTCCCACTCCTCTTAAGTGTCCGGAAACAGAGCTTGTTCCTTCCACATCTCAATTTAATCAAAGGAAAACAATTGACATTTTAATTAGAAAGGGGTTTAGGATTCATTGCAAAAATAAAATTAATATATTTAGAGGATGCAAAATATATTAATTTAAAAAACAGAAGAAAAAATTAACTATTGATTTCTTTCTCTGAAGGATGCAATCATCATGTTTAAATTGTGAACATGTTCAAAGAATCAACTGATTGGTATGGTTACATATTGCACACGGAATAAAATTTGAAATAAAGTAAAAGTATAGTTTACCTTATCAAAATCATCAAGATCTGAGCGGTCTAAATTTTTTCTGTTCTTTGTTGTATTCATCCAACTGCCAAGGAGAAACTGACGAATTAGAAACCTTGATATTCTTTGTTAGAAAAAATCTGTTCCATACATGAAACAACTTGGAAGAGAAAATCTGAAATGTATAGCAGAGATGAGAATCAAATTTTTCATCATTATACAACATTTTGGTCTCCATATGAAAATGATAATAAGGCAAGTAGGTATGCTCAGCTCACCATGAATTATTTTTCTACAGATAAATCAAAATGATTTTGACAAATCCGAGTTTCTTCTCAAAACTAATTTGAAGAGAAAAATGTAAAGTATAGATGAGCCAGAAGTAAAGTTGTTTTAAACAAACCAGAAGAAATCTCCCTGTCAATCGTGAAAATGAATTTTGAAGTCCCCAACCAATTCTGTCAGACCAGAAGACTACAATTCCTTTCTTTGGTGCACTGATCCAGAAATCTTCTGGCTGCAAATGAGTTTCAAAAGCAAGTTAATAATCAAATTCAAAACAGTGCAATAGCATCGGTCATTGGAGCTTTGGGGAGAAAATCAAACTTCATCAAATGAAGGCATAAAGGAGAAAAACACACATGTTTAGCAATTAATTGATGTTGAGAAGGTATGGGATTATCTCAAACAGAAGATTTTTTCGACAGCAACGGATCAACCAAGTTGGACACACATCTGATGAAACAAACATATCCAATGATTTTCAAAACCTTCTAGAATCAATCAATTGCCATAAACACATGAAAACCCAAAAAAAACACCAATTACAATTTCACCTAATAACAATCTTGCAACAAAACAAACAATTGCATGAAAAAGGGAACCACAATCTATCAAAATTTCTCAAAATAAATCATCTAATTACTAAAATTAAATATAATAAACCAAAGAACAAATGCACAAACGTAACTCTATCCATCATGAAAATTAAGCACATAAAAACAACATTTATAAAAATTTAAAAATTGATTGAGATTGCTTGGTATGTGATCACAATTTTTTTTTAAGAAGCATGAGTTTTAAAAAAGTGAGAGAAATTAAGCTTTACCTGAGAATTAAAGAGTTGAAGCAATGCTTAAAGTTTGCACCTTTTTTCTTTCACCTTTGATTGAACTGAACTAAAAACGGATGAAATTGTTAATTCAATGTTGAAACTAAACGCAAAATCATTTATAGATATGCTTAGATCCAGAATTAGTTAAATGAGAAAAAATATTGAAATGAAGAAGAATAGGGATGCTAACCTGTGAATGAATCTTCGTATGACATCATTGTGTCCAAAGGATACATTCAAAAGAAGAAACAAATCACATAATACATATACAAAGGATTCATTCAAACTCAAAATTCCACAACAATAAAAATCATGCAATCAAAGAAAAAGAATCCAGAACAAAATTAGGTGGAGGAATTGAAAGATGATACCTTAGCAAAAGCTAATCCAGAGGAAGTCACTTGTTCGGAATGAATACACATCTGAGAGCAACAAAAATTATGCAATTTATTTTAGAAAAAGAAACAAAACAGCCTGAGATTCAGTCAACGGAGAAAATGAAAGAGATCATTCTAGTCACCTGAGTTTATTGAAATCCAAAAATCCAATTTCATGAAAGTCTTCAAACATGCAATATCAAAATTTCAGAAATTGAAATTTGGGGCTTAAAGTTAAGGAGGCGAGGGCAGAGAGAGAAGCAAAGCGAGAGATAAGAAGAACGGGTTTCGGCCGGAGAGGATGGCGGTTAAGAGAGAGAGAGAGAGAGAGAGAGAGATGAGCGATAAGAGAGGAAGAAGAAGGCAATACACGTTTTGGAGACCAGAAGGACGATATTAATTTGTTTGCTGTCTATTTGTGTTTTGTGGAGCTTTTTGATTGTTGGAAATAACAGTCCAATCAAATTACATGCATGCAAATTCAAGCATTGTTTGTACAACACATGGCCTTGTTCATCAAATGACACAAAACCAAACTTAATTGGATGATCTGCATGCACACTCCCAACAACACAACAAAAATGCACACGTGGCACAATTCAATTGGCTTAAAATTAGGGCAACAAAAGATGATGTCATCATGACATAGGGCATTAGGGTTTGCACCATTCAATCTTTAGTATAATATAAAGATATAAAGATAAAGATGTTATATTTAGAAATTTTTTTTATATTTATAAGAAATGCCCAAAAAGAGTTACAAAATATGTTTGCTTTTTATTCTTTTCATTTTATGCAATTTATTCATTTTACAAGAAAAATAGCAAAAATAAATATAAAATAGTTATTAGAATTTTATTTGATTTTATATTTTTGTCTCCACATTTTCCATAATTAAAGAATAATATTAGTACATTTTTAGTTAATTGCATTTATGCTCTTTAGTTAATTTTTGCGATTGGACCAATCTTTTTATGCCACCTCACCTCTTACACATCATTACCATTTTTATTTATTTTTATTATCATTTTTCACTAATCTATCCCCTTAATCCCAAAATTAAACATGATCACCAAAATGCCATTTGCCCTAACCTACCACTATATATACCATTATTTTAATCAGAAAAGGAAGAGCACATTTCCCCAAAAACACAGCACCACCACAACCACCACGCCGGAATCTCATTTTCCGACGAACAACCTCCGATTCCGGCGTTCTCCAAAACCACCTAAAAATCAAAATCAAACACTTATTTCTTAATAATTCAACCCTCTTGAACACGAATCCACTCTCCGTTTTGTCCAAAACGCACTGCAAATGGTCCAAAACCACGATCAAAGTAACGATAAAAAGATATTCCGATTTGAGCTTTTCGTGCGCAAACAAAGGTATATAAGGATTGTTTCATGCTTATGATACTCCTCTGAACATAAATCAACCGTCGTTTATACTTGTTTGTACACGAAACTCGTTTTTGAAATTTTAGATCAAAACTTGCGTGGCCGTTTTCTCGTGACACACGCATCGATTGTGAAAACTAAGTGTATATTATTGATCCTTGCGGAAATTACTACGAAAAGCACTACTTATTTGTTGATTTTGGTGAAAATTTGTGAAACCCATTTTTGGTTTAAAGCTTCACTTGAAGCTTTCATGGTGATTTATGTCTTTTAAGAGGTGAAGAAGAAGAAGCCTGCGCGTGCTCCCACCGTTTGCCAACTTTAAAACACAATCATCTGATCTCATAATGAGATCTGGCGCGTCCACGTGTGGGAAGAATCATGGACGTCTAATGTACATCACGCGCCTGCAGGCCGCGTCCTCACCGTACACCCGCGTCTTCTTCGCTGCGTTGGATCTGAGACCGGATCTGGGTTTGGTTAGTTTTTGGGCCAGTTTTGTTGTGGGCCTTGTCTTTTTTATTCCAGTTTTTTTTTATTTGTTTTCTGCTTGTACCCTTTACTTGTTGTATGCGCCCCCACTGCCATATAATTAATTTTTGACTCTTTGATCGAAAAATGCTTATCATTATGAAAACTTCTTTATAAAAGCGAGATAAAAAATAAACGGGTCCCTGCCGTACGGCTTGCGTCCGAGAGTTGTTTTTTATTTCGAACTTTAGAAAGTACTCGTTAATTAAAGTAGAAATGAGAAAGTGTCCGACGTACGACTTGTCTCCGACTCAATTTTATTTTAATTAATAGAGTTTAGTTAAAATATTTTATCTGATGTTCAATGCACCGTTGTGGATTATCTGCCTATGTACGCGCTATTTATTTGTTTATTTATGCGTTTACATCCTTATTCTACCATCATCTGTGATATGTCTCTGTGATTTGCCTGTACTTGGATATTGTAAAAAGCTTTGACTGAAATGAGCATAAACGAGTCCCTGCCGTACGGCTTGCGTCTATGAGTTATGCTCGGACCAGTCAAAGGGAAACTTGTTAATTAAAAAGGATTAAGGAAGTGTCTGCCGCACGGCTTCTCTCCGACTTAATTAATTTTAATTAATGAAGTTCATATTTAATTGCTATGTGATATTTAGTCTTTCGCTTCGCATCCATTTAATTATTATTTGTTCATATCTTACTATGTGCATTTAATTGCTCAACATCACAATTATTATAATTCATGTGCATTCATATATGCATTTTTCTCCTCTTCTACCTTTCTTTTTTTTTTTCTTTTTTGTTGGTTTTAATATGTAACTGTGAAACTCTGTTGCCTTCAATGGAATGAAAATAAACGAGTCCCTGTCGTACAGCTTGCGTCTGCGGTTATTCTTATTCTATTTAAACCAGAACTTATTAATTAAAGAAAGTGAGGAAGTGCTTGATGTACGACTTGTCTCCAACTCATTTCACTATAATTAACCTCTAAAAAAACACTCAACACACTCAATCTTTTTCCTGCCTTTGCAGTCAACTTTTTTTTCAACTGTCCTTGCACAGTCAAACCTTTTCAACTTATTTTCTCAAACGGGTGATTTCTTATCCATTTCCCTGATACAGACAAATGCTTAAACCTCAGTTGAGTATACAAGCAAACTGTTGTCTTAGTGGAATGCGACCTAAGCATTGTTCACTAAAAACTACCAACCAACAAAACGTTTTTTCAGGAAGAACTACGTGAGCTTTGACTTCCTCATTGTACTTTGGGGATATGTAGGAGCGAGATTGTAATCTCGTCAAGCCAAATAATAAAAAACTCTTTTTTTTCTTTTTCTTTGTTCAATACGGGGTAATGTAATTTTTTTATGCGGTTATTTCTGTTTATGCAAACCAAATTTCCTCAAATGGTTCCCGTTGAGTACAACGGATATGAGGGGGTGTTAACGTTCCCCTCATGTAACCAACTCCCGAACCCAACTCTTAAAGGTTTTATCATTATTTTCCTTTCCCCTCACGGGATAAATAAAATATGGTGGCGGCTTCATTGCAATATTATTTTGTGCTTGCGCCGGGTGTTACAGACTTGTTTCAGGCAACATCTCATTTGTTATTCTTGAAGTCATGATAATGTGAAAGAGAATAATGTGAAGGAGAAACTAAAAATTTAGAAACTAAAAGAAGGGTGTTATGTTGTTATTATGACGGATATGAGAATGAGAATATGGGTTGAAGAGGGTATATATATATATATATATAGGACTCATTGAGCTTTTCATTGTGAAGAGTTATGTATGAATTCCAACCAATACTATGCCAAATTGAACGGTCACCATTATTCAACTCCGTACCAAAATATATGATGTTTTGACCATATCACACAAATTAAGCAATGTAAGTAATGTTGCCTAGAAAAGAAAAATTATGAGTTAGTTTATAAAATTATCCTTCATCAATGGTCTGAGAAAGATAAATTGTATAATTGAAAGAAGAAAAAGAAACAAATAGTTAAGGTTATATTATGAAAAAGAGCATTAAATGATTCATTGGAAATGTAACGTGACATATATTTTAGTACAAAATTTTTTCCTACACGACATATATTTTGGTACGGAAGGAGTATTGATTAACAAGTTAATTGAAATATGAATTATCACATTTCTTGGAATCCTTATAAGTCCCTACTTAATTATTTTTGTTAATAATGCAGATTAGTGCATTTTGCTATGGCAAGAAACAAAGTGCCGTTTGGGTTTGACGTTATTTTTTGTTTAATGTGTAAATGCAACAGTTCCCCTCTGAGTTTTAATAATTGTCAAAACACATGAAAATAGAGTAAAATACATTTTGGTATCAATTGAAATTAACTTGACAACAAAAATATTTTTGAAACTTTGGATAACTAATTTTTAGGTGTTTTGTATCGATGTATACATACTTTTATCGATACAAATGTCATGAAACTTTCTCAGGCTGATCACCACGTATTTGTATCGATACAAATAGCTCTTAAAGGAGTCAAAGGAGCCTCTGTGTATCGAAACATACTTGTATGTATCAATACACATGTAGACTCTTCTGAAACTAGAGAGAGCTTTGTGTATCGAAATATACATGTGTGTTTCGATACATATCAGTCAAGAAACTGATTTTACTGGTGCATTTATCGATACATAATCGTGGTTGTATCGATACATACACGCAAAACTTCAATTTTCTGAACGTTGTCATGTACTTGTATCGATACACACTGATGTATGTATCGATACACTTATGTCAAATTATGCCTAAATCTACTAAATTCTATTTTCTCTATAGCAAACAAAGTATCAAAACATTACTTTTGTCCAACAATTGGTGTGCACGACAAAACTATGTTTACAATGCACAATAAATCGGAAAGTAAAAGAGATAAGGGTAACAGAATGCAAACGAAATTGTTGTAATCATGAGAAACAATTGGAAAACACTCCTTTGATCAGAATTGCTGAGTATTTTGTATCAAAGCGCATTTAAGACAAGATCATCATCTTCTTTCAAATCTCCATCAAATTGAAATTGAATAGGGGTTCAATTATGGTTTCTTAGAGGATTTGGAAGATAATGTTCGGTGTAATTCGCGGTGAATCAGAATTACGATCGGGTTGATTTGATCTTGAAGGTTAAGGTTTCTCATCTGAATTCAAGAGGCATCGCTTGCTTGAATGATCAACACAATTTGGCGAAGTAATCGGCTGGACAATCGTCACAAGGATCTTGGGTCAAGATAGGTGTGAGGATCGATTGTTGGAATCAGAGGTTGAAGCCAAGATTGGGTTGATGTTGCGCAATTCACAATTAAGGCTACGTTGAAGATAGTTGATTGAATTTGTATCGTTCACGTATTGTATTATTTGTGGAATTGTGCATTTGTAAATATTTTCGAAGAACTTGTGAAAATCTCAACTTATCCGTTTGATAAGTTGGGGGGAGACGTACTGGCCGACCGCGAGAACGACATGAATGTTGGGAACTCCCTGATCATTTTCGTTTGCATTCACTTACCCTTATCTCTTTTACTTCTTGATTTATTGTGCATTGTAAACATAGTTTTGTCGTGCACGCCAATTGTTCGACAAAAGTATTATTTTGATACTTTGTTTGCTATAGAATTATACAAACCATAAATTTTGTGTGTGAAAGATTTTCAAAGTAAATATTAATTTGACAAATTTGCTTGGTTTCGAAACGTTTGTAATTGCATTCGAATTATCATTGTTTCACTATTAAGGCTATATTACTTTCCCTTTAGTCGAAGGTGCAAAGTAGACTACCGATCTAGGTAGCTTCCGTGAACTATTATTTGAAATCCTAAAAATCGTTGGTTTATTTCGGAACGCTTATTCACCCCCCTCTAAGCGTAGTCACGTAGTCTAACAAGTGGTATCACGATCCCGGTTCGATTTTTACGAAAATTGTGTGGATTTGTGCCAATTATTAGATCACCATGGCTTTTGCACCGAAGGGGGCGTCTAATAGAGCACCGATATTCAACGCAAACATTTCGACTATTGGAAAAGTAGAATGAGGATTCACATCAAATATTTTGATAGTGAAGTTTGGAACACCATTGAAAATGGTCCCGTTGTTCCGACACAAACAAGCCTATGGCACAATGGAATAACGATGATAAGAAGAAAGTGAACTATGATGCGAAAGCTCAAAACATCTTAATCTCCTCTTTGGGGATTGAGCAATTCTATCATGTTTCTCATTATAGTTCGGCAAAAGAAATGTGGGATACATTAATTACTCACTTTGAGGGTATTAATGAAGTCAAGCAATCAAAAATAAACACTTTGACACAAGAGTTTGAACTTTTTCACATGCGTGATGGTGAAACCATCGCGGAAATGCAACAAAGATTCATTAAAATCACACACGAATTGCTTGGTCTTGGAAATCTTATTGCGAACGGGGTTGCTACTAATAAAATCTTAAGGTGCTTGTCTAGGATTTGGCAACCTAAGGTCACTGCCATCAAAGAAGCGAATGACCATTCACAATTGAGCCTTGCAACGCTATTTGGAAAGCTTGAAGAGCACGAACATGTGCTCATGGCTCTCGAAAATCATGAGAAAGGATCTAAAAAGGAAAAGCATGCTGAGAAAGAAAAAGAGAAGGAAATGAAGTCAATTGCTCTAAAAACTTCATCTTTCAAATTAAAAGGTAAAGAGCAATGTGATGATAGCTTAAGTGACGAAGAGTGGGATGAAAAAGAAATGGATATATTTGTTCGAAGATTTTACAAGTATGCAAAATTACATGGTATAAAATTTTCGAAGAAAAATGATCCCAAGTCACGGAAGCAATCAAGGGATGATATAGAAAAAGAAAAGAGCAAGCCTAATAAAGTGTGTTAAGAATGTGGCAAATCGGGACACTATAGACCGGAGTAAGAGAGCTTATGTTGCTTGGGATAGTTGAAGCAAATATGGATCTAGGTCCAAGAGCTCAAGTGAAGAAGATGAAGAACGCGCTCATGTGGTACTTATGAATGGTTCATCTAGCAAATTTAAGAAACATCACAAACGTCAAGTAAGTGATTCTAGCTCTATCTCTAATGTTAATCCCTCAAATGATGAACTTCAAAACACTTTTGGAAAAACTATATGGTGAAGCCACTAATGCATTTAAGAAATTGGCAAAAAGGAAGAAAGTGATTTCTAACTTAGAGTCACAAATTGAAAAATTACAAGATGAATTAGAGGCATTAAAACTTACCATGGTTAATTCAAAAGACGATTTTGAAAATAAGTCATCAAAGAATGATTGTGATTCTTGTTGTATTTGGCAAGGAGAAGTGAAAAACCTTCAAGCCAAATTACACAAGGCTCATATGTCATCTTGGAATGAATGTGATGCTTGTTGTATTTGGCAAGGAGAGGTGAAAACCCTTCAAGCCAAATTAGATGAAGCCCTTGTACCAAAAAATACTTTTGTGGATGTTCCAAAGATTTTTAACAAGCCTAGAAATAGGCCCTCTAAAAATGACAAATTTGTTAAAAAGAAAATGAATCCCAAAAGAAAATTTTCGAGTCACAAGGATCATTCCAATATTGTTTGTTACTATTGTTGTCATAAAGGTCAAACCATTGCAAAGTGTCAAGCTAGAAAAGTTTTTGTGCCAAAAGGCAAGATGCAATGGATTCCCAAATCCATCACTGGTTTTGTTACTAACCACCTAGGACCCAATGAGAGTTGGGGACCTATTTGCAATGTCTAAAGTTATAGGAAAGCATCTTGAACCATTGACGATAGACACCAATAACAATGGCGGTCAACACTCATAAAGGCATAAAGACATAGGAGAAGTTTTGACTTGTTACTCTAGAAGTTATGGAACTTGATCACTTCCTACACTTGATACTTCAAAGGGAAGATTCATATCCTTATCTTATTTCTATTCCTTATACTTTGCATTTTATATTTGCTTGTGTGGTTCTTTGTTCATATACATATAGTTTCAACTCAATATGAAATTTGGAATGATAGTTGTCCAATCCTCCATTTCCAAAAATTTTGCTCAATGATATTAATAAGTTGTTGAGACTCATATTTAAAAATGGGGTTTAGACAAAAATCAAGCCAAATGTCATATAAGTTCATACCTTTCTTGTTTTTATATGTTTGTGTATCATGTTATGACTAGTTATGCATAATGAATGTAAATGCTTTGTCTTGGTACATTGATTGAAAATGTGAATTTTTTCTTTGATAAGTTTTTGTCACATTCATAATGTTTGTACCTTGGTAAATATATGTGTTTCATACATACATGTTTGTATAGAGTCATAAGGATTCTTTTTCGAACATCTTGTTGTTTGTTGTAACTCTATGACTTTAATATCTCAATTTGGTTGTATGGATCTTTTTGTGTATAATGGTTTATGCATGGTTGCATGTTTAATTAATCGTCCGTATGATATGTTTGAATGCTTTATAATGTCGATGTTTTAATAATCATGTTTATTAGTGTGGCTTGTTGTTCTACATGTCATGTTTGTCATGATTTGGTTTATTCAACATTTGAATACATTTTGGCATATATTGCTTATTTATTTGATCAAGATTTTTATCATATAGTGCATTTCGAAAAATGTAAGTGCACGATATGACTATACTTTTCTTCGAATTTCGATACTTCTCACGTGTGTATTCTTTTCTTCTTTTTGATATTGTCAAAGGGGGGGAGAAGAATTGCAAACATAAGCTAGAGTTAAAGCTTTGAGTTTTCGGATCCGGTTGTTCAACTTTATACGCAAATTGACATCAATTAAGGGAGAGCTTCGCTATTGGTTAGCCTTGTTGTTGCTAGCGTCTGTATCGTGTAGCTATTTGTAATTGCATCTTAGGTAGGCTTAGTTAGCTTATGCAATCGTTTTGACAATTATCAAAAAGGGGAAGAATGTAAATGCACCAGTTCCCATCCGAGTTTTAATAATTGTCAAAACACGTGAAAATAAAGTAGAATACATTTTGGTATCAATTGAAATTAACTTGGCAACGAAAAATATTTTAGAAACTTTGAAAAACCAATTTTTAGGTATTTTGTATCGATACATACATACTTGTATCGATACAAATGTCCTGAAACTTGTTCAGGCTGATCACCATGTATTTGTATCAATACATAGCACTTTTGTATTGATACAAATAGTTCTCAAAGGAGTTAGAGGAGCCTTTGTGTATCGAAACATGCTTGCATGTATCGATACACACATAGACTCTCCTATAACTAGAGAGAGTTTTGTGTATCGAAACATATATGCTTGTTTCGATACATATCAGTCAAGACTCTGTTTTTACTAGTGTATGTATATATACATAACCGTGGTTGTATCGATACATACATACATACAAAACTTCAATTTTTTGAACACTGTCATGGACTTCTATCGATACACACTAATGGATGTATCGATACACTTCTGTCAAATTGTGCCTAAATCTACTCCATTCTATTTTCTCTATAAATAGCTACATGGGGATTTGTTGTAATAATGAGAAACAGTTGGAAAACACTCCTTGATCTGAATTGCTGATATTTTGGATCAAAGTGCATTCAAGACAAGTTCATCATCTTCTTACAAATCTCCATCACCTTGAAATTGAATATGGGTTCAATTAAGGGTTCGTAAAGAATTTGGAAGATAACGTTCGGTGAATTCGCAGTGAATCAGAATTACGATCGGGTTGAATTGTTCTTGAAGCTTGGGTTTCTCGTATGGATTCAAGAGGCATCGCTTGCTTGAAGGATCAATGGAATTTGGCGAAGGAATCAACTGGACGGTTTTCACAAGGTTCTTGGGGATCAAGATAGGTGTGAGGGTAAACCGTTGGAATCAGAGGTTAAAGCCAAGATTGAGTTGAGGTCGCGCAATTTGCATTGAAGCTACGACGAAGATAGTAGATTGAGTCTTTATCGTTCGTGTATTTTATTATTGTGAATTGTGCATTTGTAATCGTTTTTTGAAGATTAGTGAAAATCTTAACTTGTCCGTTTGATAAGTTGGGGATACACGTACCGGCCGACAGCGATGACGACATGAATGCTAGGAAATTCCTGATCATCTCTGTTTGCATTCTCTATCCCCTTAACTCATTTACATAACGTTTAATTGTGAATTGTGAAACTTGAATTCTAACGCATGCTACGTGTTCGACGAAATTCAAGTTTCGATACTTTGGTTGCAATAGATTGAAATTCCATTAAATTATGTGTGTGATAAGTTTTCGAAGTAAAATATAAAATTGAATATTTGCTAGCTTCGAAACATTTCGATTGTACTTGTCTTATTATCATCAAACTATTAAGGCTATACTACTTTCCCTTTGATCGAAAGGTGCAAAGTAGACCACCAATCTAGGTAGCTTCCGTGCATTCTTTTATCAATCCGAAAAATTGTTTGTTATATTTCGGAATGCTTATTCACCCCTTCTAAGCGTAGCCACGTAGTCTAACACTAATATACTAACAACTAACATTGTTTATAAAAAAAAAACCATCCACCTTAATTTTAAAATTCAATTGGATCATTAATTAAAATTATTTTCCTTCTCAATTTTATTTTATTTTACCTTCTAAAGATTTATTGAAATTTTTTCCAATATTGAGAAAAACGTTTTTGGAAAGTTTTTCGATTTCAAGAAAAAAAAATTCTCGTCATTTTTTCCAATTTCGAGAAAAATAAATCGTAAGAAATTTTTCCGATTTCTAGAAAAAAGTTTTCTATTTTGAGAAGAAATTTTCTCAATTTTTTTACGAGTTCTAGAAAAAAGGTTTTAGTAATATTTTTCGATATCGGGAAAAAAAGTTTTTCGGAAAAATTTTCAATTTCGAAAAAAAGTTTTCAAATTTTTTTTCGATTTTAAGGAAACAAATTTCGGATTTTTTTCCGATTTTGAGGAAAAAAGTCTCGAAAAGTTTTTCGATTTTGAGAAAAATCGCTCTCATAATTTTTTCCGATATCGAGAAAAAAAATCATTGGAAAATTTCTCGTTTTTGAGAAAAAATGTTCTCGAAAATTTTTTCATCCTGAAAAAAAAAAGTCCTCAAAATTTTTCTCGATTTTGAGAAAACAAATTCTCATAATAGTTGAAATTAATGGATGAATTGTATGAATTGAAATTTATTTTAATAGATTATTATTTTCCATCCATTATAATCCAAATTCATCCATCCATTTTGTCACCCATAGATAAAAGTCTAGTTGAAAAAATTGATGATTGTTGTTCAAATTTAAGGTGAAGCTCACTCAGTGCCAATGATGGTACAACCTGTGCCATGTTTGTGGTTTTTGATGCTGACATGAATTTTTTGTTGAGGAAACAAGTTCATGAAATGGTTGCTTTTGCTAAGGTTTTTGTTTTCTCTCATTTGTGTAGTAACTTAAATTATTTATGTTTGTAGGCTAAATATGCAGGATTCTTTCCTCCTAAAATTCTAAGCCATATAGGTACCAAAATGTTGTTCAAGGTTGAGAAAGTGTCATTTGCTTCTTTTGTGAGTTGATAGTTCATATAGAGTTAAAAGGATATGCAATGATGTATGTGTTGAGGGTTCATATAGAGTTAAAAGGATATGCAATTATGTGTCTTTCATGGAAGCTTTTGATGTAGTGAGAAAATTCATTTGTTCTGTCAAATATTTTTGTTGCTTTGATCAAATTTTGTTGTTTAAATGTATATGTGAAGAACTTTATTCATTGATTTTGTTAACTATTGTAGGCTTTGGTTAATTCGGTTTCCCATGTTGAGGATAACATTGATGATGAGATGAAGAGTATGTGCAATGTATCAGTTTGGGCCCACTATATTTTTGGTCGGTGATCCAGTTATCACCTCACGAACTTCTCTATTCTCCCCTCTATAGAGTTTTTGTCTTCCGTGAGAATCGTATCGTGTACTCTAGGGTTAAAGTACATGTTCAATCAATTCTCACTACCAATTAACACAAAACTAACAAGTAGTATGAATTCAAGCGCAGTGCAGACAAAAATGATTATTATAAACGTCAACATTGAAGGGATGTTTATTTTGGAGAAAAATATTTCTATTTTTATTTCATTAATACCATACTTCGGGGCAATCTATAATCTTAACAATTGTGTAAGTGCAAAATTCACTATTGCCAAGCGTTTTTGCTGGTTTCTCAATTTCCGATTGTTTTGCTTTAATTTTAATTGTTGTTGATTTGACCATATTCAGCATGTACTTTGCTTTCTTACATTTGTGTATTTTTTCTTTTGCTTGCACCACAAGTTTTCCTAGAGTCTTGGTGGAGTTCTAAGACACTTAAATTTTTAGAGTGAAAATTTCTCTATTTAAGATCGTTTTTGCTGGTTTCGCATTTTCCGATAGTTTTGATTTAAATTTAAATGGCCATTGATTTGACCTTACTTAGTGTGTACTCTGCTTTCTTAGCATTTGTGTACTTTTTGCTTTTGCTTGTGCCGCAAGTTTTGATAAAGTCTTAGTGGAGTTCTAAAACACTTTAAATTTTAGCATGTACTCTACCAACTATGTCATATCAATATTAAAGTATTGTTTTCTTTTGATCTAAAATTGTGTCCCTTCCAAACAAAATTCCTATTTATACTTCGTTTCAAGATGGTGAGGTTGTATTCCTGGTGAATGTTTATTTGTGCCGCTCCCATAGTTCCCAAGTCTTTGATGGAGATCCCGATTATGGAGCTCCCATAGTATATGGTGCATCCTAGATCCCTTTTTCAAGAGCATGGTTCTATGGTTCAAAGTTGCGGCTGATAGAGCTTCCCTACATTCAACAGACTCCCCAGCTCTTTCATCAGAGTTGATGCATGTGAAACATCTTTTTCCCAACCCCCTTCCTTTCCAACCCGCTTCAAATATATTTTCTTGGCTTCTATCGTAGTAAATCCCCGGCAATGCAATACCGTACAAAAATCACAGAAGTTTTTAATTTAATAACTTACCTTATTTAACCATAGTCTTAAAGACTCCAATTAATTTCAATGATAAATTTCGTTAAAAGGAGCCAAACCCAGTGCTGCAAATGGATCCGTGAGTGTCAACAACAACAGTTAAGATTTAGGAATGGTAATTGGCTAAAAGCATTTCACCTTTATATTATCATATGCATTTGATTTGAGAACCACAATTTTTACTGACATTGTAGTGTAATTCCACTGTTAGCTGATAGCACTCACAATTTTTTAAGATGCTGATGGTAGCAATAATTTGATAATGGATTTGTGAGAAATAGGAAGATTTGTGCTAATTTGAATTGACCAGAAAAGGGTTGAGAGATCCTCCGTGTTTTGTTTTAGAAAATTAATAATAGTTGTTTTGGTTGAAGTTGTGTGCATTGGGTTTTCATATCCCCCTTTAATTTTCCTTTTTTTCCGATGTCTTTCTATAGGAATAAGACCTTTTAGTTTATTCTTTTTAGTTTATTCTTCTAGGTTGTTGACAACGGCTCATATCTCCATTTTGTTTTATTAATGTTTAATTTAAATAAATAAAATATATACAATAAGCATTTAATTAGAGTTGTACATTGTTTTTCCGCATGCATTCAATTAAACCATAGTTTATGAATATTTGTAGAGATATTTTATAAATTTATTTAAATAAGTGATATAATAATGTGGTCTTTGAGACCTTAGCTTAGTTTATTACTATTTTTCTTACTCTTACAAACTTTTATTTTATTTATGTTAATGTTGATATTATAACAAACTAACACCTGATAGATTTTATTTTTAGTTCCCTTTGTTCAAGATTTATTGACACCTTATGTTCGTCTGTGCTGTTTATGATAAGAATATAGGATCTCAAAAGGGAATTTCTTAGCATCTACTCCCTCCGTCCCAAAATATAAGAGAAAAAACACATTTTTTTTGTCTCAAAATATAAGGGAAAAAATAGATATTTATGTTTTCTAAGTATTAATTTTACTTATTTTCATAAAATTAAATGTATATTGCATTTATTTTCATTCTCTCTCATTTTATCAATAAACAACAACCAATGAAAAATGTTCTTACATCTTCCTAAGCAACTTATTTCAAGAAAAATTCCACAAAATCATGTTTTAAATTTTTATGTTTTAGTTTTCTTAATAAATATGATTTTTTTTATTTTCCCTTATATTTTGGGACAGAGAGAGTATTTGTCTATTTGAAATTTACATCTTGTGTCATATTTTTAAATTGTTTTGTTTTTTATTTACTTGGTATGTTAACATTTGTCAAAAAAAAAAAACACACTCTTATACACATTCTCTGTAGCCCAGTGTTTTAAAAACCGAATCGGACCGGCTAGTCGAACTGGTTAGACTGGCGAACCGGAGGTCAACCGGTCCGGTCTAGTGTTTGGATCAAATATGCATGTAGACCGGAGAAAACCGGCATGAACTGGTATAAACCGGCGAAAACCGGTGAACTTGCCGGTTTTCCCTAAACCGTTCAGTACATTTTACCAAGTTTTTTTTTTTTGAAAATTTGGATTTTTTTTTATTTTTTTTATGGATGGGATATTTTTTTACGCTTTTTTTTTAAATTGGGCCCATTTAATGTATTGAAATAAGGCATTTTTGTTGGTAGTAACATGAAATTTTTTAATGCTTAAAAATATTAGAAAACTGTCATCAGCAAGTTTTGAACCCTTGACCTCTTTGTGAAAGAAGGAGCACACTACCACTAAGTTGTGCTATTAATTTGATAATAGTTTTGTTTTGTATTAAATATATTACATCTATTTTTGTATTACTATTATTTTTATATAAAACAAATTTTCTCACAACAAGTGTTGATTTATTTTAAATGCACATTTGATTCTTTTTCATTGACTTTAGATTTAATCTATTGTTTGTCTAATATTATTTTAATTGTTCAACATTTTTTACATTTATAATAACTATTACTTTTGCGGTAAAAAACACAAATGATTTTAATTTATTATATATAATTAAAATATATATGTTATAATTTTTCTTTTTAAAAAATGAATAAGTGTATATTCTCCGATTAAATCTAATTTAATACATAGAATTATTTTTTATATAGACTGAGTCTTACAACTGAGTCATTTGATTTAATCAGGTTTTTATTTATTTAATTTTTTTTAACACTTTATAAATGCTAAATATTTTTAAAGAATTATTTACTTGTATTAAAACATATATGAAAACATTTTATATTATCTTATTTATTTGTTGTATGTGTGATGACTATTTCTAAAATTTAAATTTTAAAAAATGACTATTTTATTTAGGTGTCGTGATTTTTTTAGAGAGCGAGTCATCCGGTTCGACCGGTTTAATTATTATATATTTTTATTATAAACACCGGTTCATATCATCGGTTTGATCCGATTTAATCCAATTTAGTTATGCGATTCGACCTGTCACCCCGAAATTTGACTGGTGAACCAATGAACCAGTAGTATCACCGGTTCAATGACCGATCCGGTTTTTAAAACATTGCTGCCGCCTTTTAAAGCTGAAGGCTTTTTTAGCTCTTAATTTTGGTGCAATCGAAAAGAAAAAAAAATTGAATTAAGGTTTCTTCAAACTCGTTCAAATTCTACAAAACCCTTCTCACATTTTCAGACACCAACACCAAATTTGCTTCCAAAATGGGTGGTATACATCAAAATTCTCACTACTCCTCTTTGATTTCATTCATACCAGTTTCTCATTACATCGTTTTTTCTTACGTTTTTCGCAGGAACACAAGTGGAAAGAGAAGAAAAAGTTTCATTGGAGCTTAGTGAAGAAATTCTTCTCAGCATGGAAGTTGGAATGTCCTTCAAAGATTACGTTAGTTATAATCTGTTATTCTGATTTTGTTGTTTAACCTAAAATGATAATTAGGGTTTTTATAATTTTGTAATTAGGTTTGATTATTCTTTTTTGTTGTTGTTTCTGTTGTGTGTGAATTTTTTGCAGAATGGTAGAATTAGTTCGATGGATTTTCATAGGACGTCGAGTTATTTAGTTACTGCTAGTGATGATGAATCTATTCGTTTATATGATGTTGCTGCTGGAACGTAAGCCTCGATTTTATTTTATTTGTTTATTGTTTTAATTATGTAAGCGATTTGTTGATTCACATATAAATAACTTATTAATATGATGTCTCGAAGAGCAAGTTAGTTGTTGATTACTTAAACACAAGCGACGCTGCTTATTTTGTTTTTACCGTTTGAGTTCCATTTTGTGGTATTAGTCATTGCTTCAAATTAAGCAATATTAACAATATAGGCAGCAGCAATAACAATTGATTGGCTTTTAGTAAAAAAAAATGATTCTATGTCTTGATAAGTTGATAGCATCCAAAAAACTGTTTCAGAAGAAATGGAAAAGATGCATTGATTTCAAACGGTTTGATAGGAAATGAAACAGATGCAAATAAAACAAAATCCATCTACAATGGAGGTGGGCCAAGTTTTGGCAGGGGATGCTAGAGCAGGAGGCTTGTGCACGAGAGAGGTCAATAATGGCTATAGTACAAGCTGCAAATAACGGCAATAACTAGGGGCTCCGCCTACTTCTTCGTCCTTTTTAGAATAAATGGATTCCCGCTTCTGGGTTCCGCTTTGATTGATGTGTTCTCCCCTTTTTTTGTTTTGCAATGGATATGATGTGAAGGTGGTAGGGACAAGGGAGATAGAGCCAAGTGTGGGGATCTGGCAAAAAGAGGGAAGATTGGGGAAGGGGAGAGTGAATCGGAAGAAAAATGTGGAATTTCGAGGTGGGGGCTAGAAGAACCGTGCTATATGCCTCCATGGGAGGTGGAATCTTATCAAAGAGGGAAGGGAGAGAGAGAGTGTTGAGGAAAACTGTTTTGTTTTGGAGGGTCAAAATAAGGGATAATAGATTAAGGCTCTGGCGTTGGAGTGGAACTTCAAAAGATTTCTTAAAACTGACCTGGAGATAGTTGGCATACCAGATCATGTCAGGAGTAGATGTGGTGAACTCTTGTACCAGATTGGGATTCTTCATTCGTACCATTTGGAATATAACCTGGATGCTATATTCGTATATAGATTGTTGAGTAACTAACTAAAATGAAGGAATTTATTATGTTATTATCCATGTTGTTGAATTATAGGAAACTACACTATTTTTGCAATATTATATATTAATGTATTTTGTTATGTTATCCATTTGGTTCTAGACCTTAATTTTTTTACTTTAGTAATTGATTTATATTTATTAATTCATCAACATGAATTTTGAGATATCTTAATTGTTACCAGATCTTTGAAGACAATTAACAGCAAGAAGTATGGAGTTGATTTGGTTTGCTTTACATCTCATCCTACAACTGTCATATACTCTTCGAAGAATGGTTGGGATGGTATGTGTTCTACCTGTTTCCATCATCGTTGATCTTTGTTAACTTAGTAAAGTTTGTATATTCGTTACTAATATGATAAATTAATTCAGAATCCTTGCGGCTTCTATCATTGCATGATAACAAATACTTGAGATATTTCAAAGGTCATCATGATAGGTTTGTTATATACTTGAGATATCTCAAATTGTATGCTGCAGGGTTCATGTTGTCATATAACAAAATAAATATTTGTTCTTTGTCTAGGGTTGTCTCACTTAGTTTGTGCTCTCGCAAAGATTGCTTTATATCTGGATCTTTAGATCGAACTGTTTTGCTATGGGATCAAAGGGCCGATAAGTGCCAGGTAATGGCATTTGCACATTACTGATTGTGTATTTCTATATCCTTTTGTATCTAATACATCATATAACTTTTCTAGGGGCTTCTTACTTTGTTTGAAAACTAAATAGGGACTTTTACATGTACAAGGAAGGCCTGCTATATCATATGATGATCAAGGGCTTGTTTTTGCAGTAGCCTTTGGAGGATATGTAAGAATGTTTGATGCACGGAAGTATGAGAAGGTTTGCAAATTTTATATGAAACTATACATGAAACTCTTTTTTGCCTTGTCAGTTAGTAATGTTGATTGTGGCACATTCTTATAATCTAATATGGTGTAATTCACTCTACAGGGCCCCTTTGAGATATTTTCTGTTGGGGGAGATATTTCTGATGCAAATGTTGTGAAGTTTAGTAATGATGGGAGGCTCATGCTTGTAACAACTGCAGATGGGCATATCCACGTTCTTGACTCATTCCGTGGTACACTTGTCTGTATCTTCCCTACTTTCCTCATCCCAGTTACTTTTTTCAATTATTTTATATCTGCTTTGAAAGTGCTATTTATGTGATTGCTCTCCTTTATCACGTTTATACAGTTATCCACATATAATGTCATGCCTGTCTCTTCCAATGCCACATTAGAAGCTTCTTTCAGCCCTGACGGAATGTTTGTAATATCAAGTAAGAGCTTCTGGATTCCCCAAAACTTTTCTAGTAATTATGCACTTATTAACTCATTGATTATATCGACTTTTTTTTCATCGACCTTGTTTTCTATACATGAAATGTGGAACTATTACTCCGGTATTCAAAAAAAAAAATTATATTTTGGAAGAAAAATTTACAATTTAAATATGATTTTTTTTGAAAACTCACGCTTCACTAGTAATATTTTCAATGTCACCCATCATGCTTGTAATCCTGTTGGCTTCTGTTCACTTTTTGCAACGCTTGTTTTGCTAAATTTTTAATCTTGAATTTTGCAGGTTCTGGGGATGGTAGCATCTATGCGTGGAGTATTCGGAGTGGCAAAGAAGTATGATAATCTATATTCTTTCTTTTTTCCGCATTTCAAAACTGTTAATTTTTTTTTATTCTTTCATTGTGAATTTTTAAATTGCAAATTGTGTATAAATTGACTGAAACTGGTCCCACATATATTGACTTAGAAAACAGCACTCATTAAACTAATTGTCATGGATGTAACATGAAAGAACTTTACTAGCAATGTAAAAGATTCAATTTCTAGAATAACTCTTAGAATTTTAGGTTGAACCTAACTCAACCTTAAGGGCCTGCTTGGTTCAACCGAGGGGAGGGGAGGGAGGGAGGGATTTTTAAGAAGGGGAGGGGAGGTGAGGTAAAACATAATTATGTTTGACAAAATTACCCTCACTTTTTTATTAAAATCTTAAATTATCCTTGTTAGAATATTAAAAATTTAGATTTTTTATTTGACAACAATTTTTTTTTATGTTTTCTACTCATTAAAATTTTTTTTTGGTTATATATCCATTAGAGTTTTTTTGACGTAATATATCTATTAGTTTAATCCTTATTTTGAGTTTATAATGTTAAGGGTAAAAAACTAAATTACTTCTCCCCTCCCCTCATTGAAAAGTTGAGCCAAACATAAAAATTTAAAATATCACCTCCCCTCCCCTCCAAAACCCCCGAATCAAACAGGCAATAAAAACCAGCTTTTGAGGTTAGAATTGTCCCCACTTGTAAACATATTCTCAGGCCATCTCATAAACCAATGTCGGGTCACCTGCTAGCACTATTGGGCTTGGTGTGTGGATATAAATTGTTGGTGACCTGATAGCTGTATCTTGATAGCAGGTTGGCCCAACGGATTTTGGTGGAGACTCTAAATCCACCTTAGAATTTGGGTTGGGCCTAACTCAACCATTTGAGGCGCCTCCACTAATAGACATATTTTCAGACCATCTCTCTGCATACAATTTCTCTAATTCTGTGTTTAAGTAGTACGCTACTGATAGGCTACATCAATGATTTCTTTTTGTTTAATACTACCATCAATGGTTCGTACATCTAGAATCATTCCAGGGAAGAGGACTTTTCGTTCAAGTTCAAGCATAAGGCATGCCACTGAATGGCCAATATCTGATCTCTCTAGTGATCTTTCCATCGAAATAGGAGCTTCAAGCTTTGCACTCCACAAGTTTCCTTTAGGTTTTAGGAGTGGTAGAATTAGTAAACTGTTGTAAGAATCAAAAGATTAAAAAGTTTCTTGCATAAATCTCCCAAGTCCCAAGTGTACCAAGTGGTGAAGAGAGGCATATAAGCTAGCTGTAAAATTGTCCATCTAGAATCGTCCATCTAGAGTCATTCCAGGGAAGAGGACCTTTCGTTCAAGTTCAAGCATAAAGCATGCCACTGAATGGCCAATATCTGATGTCTCTAGTGATCTTTCCATCGAAATAAGAGCCTTTGCACTCCAGAAGTTTCCTTTAGGTTTTAGGAGTGGTAGAATTAGGAAACTGTTGTAAGAATCAAAAGATTAAAAAATTTCGTGCATAAATCTCCCAAGTCCCAAGTGTACCAAGTGGTGAAGAGAGGCATAGAAGCCAGCTGTAAAATTGTCATGCATTTAACATTGAGTTCACTCTATCCAATGTTGCTATGCTATTATCATAGCTCATTTTCTATGACAGAAGAATTTGCCAAGAAAAACTTGTTGACGCTAGCCGGATGATATTTAAAAGAGACGGTACTCTCAAACACAACCATTTATACAAATACAATTTCTATATGGTACTCTTTTAGATACGATTCGCATTCTATTCGCTCACTTAGTCTTAGTCTCGCTGCCCCCATTCTATGATAGACTTCCTTTATAATGGGCCTCTCACCCGACCTAGTAGAAGAAAAAAAAAGACTTGTCTTATTGATATTGATGTTGGATATTTTGACCATAATTTTCAAGCAAACCATTATGAAATTACAGTTTATTTAAATAGTACTTGCCGTTGCAATATTAATGTTGTTATCTATCATGTCTAGGTTGCAAGTTGGAGGAGTGCAACTTCTGATACTGGACCTCCAGTTGTAAAGTGGGCTCCTGGGAGTCTTATGTTTGCGACCGGATCGTCTGAGTTGTCATTTTGGGTTCCAGATTTGTCCAAAATAGGAGCTTATGTCGCAAAGAAGTAGAAAACTCAACTATGACCGATTATATTATCAATCCTACTGACAAACTTTGCCATGGTTTGTATATATTCTTCTCCAAAGGGCAACAGATATCTCAGTGAGACTCCTGAACCATACAAGTTTAGATATCTGAATGTGTATTTCTGTTATTTTTGCTATTTCATCCTTCTTGTAGTAGATGTTTACTTGATTTTAGTTGCTCAGTTACAGTACTTCCTGATTGCAAGGTGCAGCTCCAAAATGTCTACAGTTTTAACATTATTTATTACACATTTGAAACTATTACTCATATGTGTACCTAAGTTAATTATGAGCTTCTTCTGTTTTTTGAAAATATAATAGAAGCTTATCAATAAATAGTTGGCCTTGTGAATGGCTCAAGTTCAGTTGTTTTTAAGAACTGATGCTTTATACCTGGTCTGCTACATAAAAAAGATATTGTTCTATTTACCTACATTTTTTTATAGAGAAATGTTTCACAGGGCCATGTTCATTTTTATTTACTTTTCAATCAGTTATGTTGCACAACTTTCCGAATTGACCTATAGAACCTACGGATTGTCATCAAGCATCACCATATGGTCTTGTGCATCCAAAAGCTCAAATATATTGTCTTTTGCATCCAAAAGCTAAATTCTTTTTATTATATGTCCCTAGGATTGGCTAAATGATCTGTTAATCCATCGTCCAATCCATCCAACAATTTATCCATTCACAAGTAAGAAATACTTCATGCTTATTTTAAAGATCTAATAGATCATTTATTAATTTTTACAAAGATCCAATGAATTTAAAACGCCCTCCTTATTTTAAAAATCCAATAAATCATCTTAAGTAATAATAAACATTAATTTAATAAAACAAAAATAATTTAATAAAAAAATTGAAAATAAAACCTGAAAGAAAGTTACAGGATAAAAAAAGAGAAAAAAACAATGTAATTTTTTTAAAAAATATATTTAAAAAATATTAATTTTATATATTATTATATTATATTATTTTATAACGATGGAAATGCCGAAACTCTAACACCGGTCAACAAAAACTCTAACGCCTGTCAACAGTAGTCAATGCCGGGCCAGCGGCCACCACCCCCTATTGAATTATAAAAAAATTAATTTTATAATCGTTATAAATATTTAAATAAATTTAGAAAAAATTTATTTCGGTCTAATAAAATTGGGCTTATTAGAAAATGTTGTTTTGGACTTTAAAAAAAAAAAATAATATAAAAAAGTATTTGTTTCTTAAAAAAGTTAAATAATACACTTTATTACATTCATCAAGTGTAGTTTAATAATAGATGGATTGGATGTATTTAATAATTTAAAGATCTTTACGGTTCCATAGTTTATACTCCACTTTTCTAAATGTAGGGGTAAAATGGGAATTTTTTTTTCTTATCAATTTCTACTTTCTTAAAAGGGAGTGTCTTTTTTGCTTATATTCAAGATTAGAATGAGTACATTGGAAAATGTTAGATTTTTTTTTTACTAAATTAAATGTTAGATTGAGAAGTGGAAATTTGTGAGTTATCATTAAAGTTATTGAAGATATCTTTAGAAATCAAAGTAGCCATTGAAACTGATATTAAAATAGAGAAGCGAACTCAAATTAAGATATTTGACCCAATAATTTTGATTTTATCACTTCAACTAGAATTTGTGGTCTCAATCTCTGTAGTTCTAACACATAAATAGTAAGAACGAACACAAAAAGTAGATAAAGAACTTAGATGAATATTACTAATGAATGCAATTTCAATGAACTTAAAAGAGAAATTACTTGCTTAAAAATCAGAGAATCATCGGAAAATTTCTCATTCCACTCCCCAATACTCTCTTTTCCCCCCAAAATGTTTTTTTATGAGAGTAAAATAAAATTTGTATGAGAGAGTATTAGGGGGGAAAAGAGAATGTTGGAGGGTGGAAAGAGAAATTTTCGAATCATGGTCTATCTCAATTTGAGACTTATTTGGACAACTGGTGATCAACTTCAATTACAAATTATCTACTAAACACTCATAACAAAAAAAAAAGTACATATAAAAAAGCTTATTATAACAAAACACATGCATGCATAATAATAAAATTATAAAAATGGTACTGTCACAATCAGCTTCACCTTTGATGTTTTAAAGACTTCTAAGGTGGTTCAACAAGTTATCAATATAATTATCTTGTAACTTAATATTGACAAATAAATCCTTCATCTCTTTAATCTTTTCCCTGTAGATCCTTCCCTCTTCTTCAGTCATAACTAGTCTAATCGAAGCAGCCACTGATTCACTTGTGAACGACCCATCTCGTTCATCCCTAGGCACAGAGTAACCCATCTTCTTCTCCTCCAACACCCTCGCATTTATTCCTTGGTCTGCAAGAAATGTCAGTAATACAAGTGGCTTTTCGTTTTGAACTGCCTCCACAACTGATGTCCAACCTGCGTGAGTCAAGAACCCTCCAACTGCCAAGTGACCCATTATTTTCATTTGCGGAGCCCAATTAGTACACACCACTCCGTGCCCTTTGGTTCTCTCTTCAAACCCTTCCGGCAACTGCAACACCACATTATCTGTGGGCCCACGTCGAACCTTAAGAACCCAAAAAAATGGAAGCTTTGATTTCTCCAACCCTAAAGCTATCCTAGTGACTTCTTCTTGACTTGGTTTTGCTTCACTACCAAAAGCAACATATACTACTGAGCTACGCGCTTGCTTATCCAGCCACTCTTTGATCCATAACCATGTGTTGTCGTCGTTGTTAAAGTCAACACCTGTGCTAGGGAGTTGACCAACGGGGACAACTGGTTTGTGGTGAATATTTTGAAGTACTTGAAACCATTCATGTTCAAACTGGGTGCAACCGCGGATTAAAATGGTGTCACAATTCTGCATACAACAACAAGCACGATAAATATCAGAATATCCCCCTGCATTGTTATTAGAAAGAATATCTGCGATCTTCATAATCTCAAAGTAACGGTATGCCACAGTAGTCTCAAATGGAACCCACGGAGGTGCAACCATAAGGTCTTCAGGTTTTGTTCGACCCGGATTTTTACCCATGAGAACCGAAACAGGTCCTATAAAGCCCATGAACGGTGCAGTGAAAATGCTGAAAAAAGCACATTTTATACCCAATTTGGATGCCACAGGAGGCAACCAAAAAGGAACAAAATCATGGAAAATCCAATCAACATTTGAAGATTGAAGGAAATGTGTCAAAGGTTGTTCAAGTTTGTCAAAGGCATGTTTAAGGTGTTGAACAACATCATAAGGGACATCAGTTGTGGCCTCTGCATTTTCAGGAAGGTTGTCAACTTTTGGCATTGGAAGGCTCACAAACTTGATGAGAGGAGCAATGTGTGGTGGGAGTTTAGGGAGGCGTTGTATGTTTCTTGGGGTAGAAATGTAAGTTACTTGATGACCCTTTTGTGCAATAAGCTTGGCCAATTCAAGGTATGGAATCATGTGACCAAAGGCTAGCCATGGAAACATGACTATATGAAGTGGCTTTCCTTCATCTCTAACTACATCCATGGTGGATTGAGTAAGGTAGCTATACTATGCGATGGAATAACATATATGCCTTCTTATAAGAAATCCAATGAATGAGTCAAACTCTTTTAATTTCTTTTTTGACCATAACTTTTTTGACCAGTGTTTAATAAATGCTATTAATGATATCATTTTTTATGTATAGACGAAATGATAAGTTATTAAAAACTTATACACATAAATTGGTTATGAGAATTCGGCTTAATAATTTCAATTTTTTGATAAAAATAATTTCGACATTTTATGTGAATTTGAGTTAAGAATTCTGAATGTATTAATGACATTTAATAAAACATATTAAATACTATTAATGTCATCTTATTTTTTTTTATAGAATTATTTATTATATTGACATATTTTTTTTAAAAAAACTACTTTCGATTAAAAAAATTGAATTTTTTTTGTCTAAGAAAATTTATGTTTTTAAAAAATATTATTTTATCTTTTATAAAAAATTATAATTTTTAATGTATTTTTAGAAATTGGTTAAATATTTGTAAAAAAAAAAAATCAATGGATCCATCCATTGAAAATATGCTTATAAAAATAGATGGTTGAATATTTGCATATCTTATACTTTAACTAAATAAGTGACTTTCACATAGTTTATTGTTATGATTTCGTCATCTCAAAGCGACGTTGTTTGATTTTCCGTTTTCGTGCGGCGTTTACTTTTTCGTCTTATTTCCGTTTTGGGTTTACTCTTTGCTTTTCGGATTGATGGGTTGATCGGTTTTTCTATTTTTGGCATATACTGTAGCGTACTATTGCATGCGCTCATATTTAGTACTGTTACGTTGCTATTGATGTTGCAAGGTCATCTTCACTCTTTCTCATTTTTTGTCTTTGAAAAGTGAAAATGATGTTAGGTTCACACTTCACAAACCACTTTTCACAAAAACCAAAGTAGCAGTGGATGATTCAAGGGTTAGAACTTAGGATTTATTGAAAATTTGGAGATTGGGGTGAACATAATATAAATTAATGATAATTGAAGGTATATTTTAGTAGAATTTGTTTTTTTATTAAAGAAGGTGGCGAATAATCACAGGAAAAGATATCTTCATCAATTTCAGGGTTTTTTTTAATAAAATAAAATTATATTTTATAATTAAAATTAGCCGAATCATTATTTTTTAATAAAACATGAGAACAAAAGAACAAGTGTTATAAAAAAAATAAGATAAATGATCAATTTAGAAAGGAAAAAAAAAGATAAAGGAACAATGTGTTATAAATAAATACGATAAATGATTAATTTGTGAAAAGAAAAAAATAAATTTAAAGACCAAAGTGTTACAAATAAATAAGACAAATGAGTGTCACAGTTGACCATTTTACTCTATTCACATAATCTACTTTGACCGTATTTTTTTACTAATATATAAATGTAAATATTAGCATATAAGATGTTGTTTGATTTGTATCGATGAATATTTTTAGGTATACAATTTTTAAAGATAGATAACTAAAGATATTAATGATCAAAGTTGTATATTGACAAACGTGAACAAATCAACTATGACACTTATTTTGAAACGGATAAAGTAATGATTTGAAGTATTAAAGTAAGTTGCAAGGAAATATGTAAAAACAATTTTTTTTTGACTAATTAGGGAAAATATATAAGAGAGTAAATAAAAAACAATCTCAAAGAAAATAAAATTCAAACAATCTCTAATATTTTTATTCCGAGGATAAATTAATAGCTCTATTATAATGTTTGTTCAAAAAATAAAGCTCTATTATAATGGACCAGGACTAATTCGTTCTAAATATAAAAACATTAAGAAATAATTTAAGCTCTATTAATAGATTTAAGTTTTATTCTTGTTAGAATTTTTATTTTTTTAATTTGGACAAAATTCTGGTTAGAAAATTATGAAAACTAAAATTCGTCATTTTGTGAAAATTAAATGGAATTGTTAGAAAATTATAAAAACTAAAATTATAAATAGAGAATTATTTCCTATATATTAAAATATAAGTCATTTTCAAAAAAAATATAAAAAAATACAAATTGCTTTACATTATCAATGAAACATTTAATGTCTTTTTTCCTTGGGGCACTAGTTAAAGTAACAAATGTGGTAAGTTTACATTGAAAACATAAAACACCATTTTATATATTTTTATGACTTTGACTGCACAAATTCCAATATATTTTTATTATATTTGTGTTTTTTAACTATTGCCCCAAGAGCACTAGTTATCATTTTCCTTATACTATTTATACTATTTGTTTCCCTTTCTTCTTTCAATTCCTACGTTCCAGTATATATAAGAGAAAATTGGTCAAATAAAATTTATGTATTTTGACCAAATTTAAAACAAGATATATTAACTTTTATTGACCAATTTTCTTATATTTTAGGACGGAGGAAGTACAATTTATCTTTTATATACTATTATTAAGGAGTAAAATTTTTTTACAATTTATCTTTTATATACTATTATTAAGTAGTAAATTTTTTTTTACTATTAAAGAATAATTTTGTAAACTATTAATTTCTCTTTTCCATTCTATTAATAGTAACTCGTAATTTCTCCTTGTCAAAAATAAAAAACTCATAATTTCTCATTTCCTTACTACATTTCTTAATTTATATAATACGGTTAAAATGACTTACTCCCTCCATCCTAAAATACAAGAGAAGAAAACACACTTGTTAGGAAAAAGCCAACACGGTGAATTCTAAGGTGAAATACTTGTTTATGTCTTTCACCGTACACAAGTTGCCGAAAATACTATAGCAAATACGGATTGAAAGTTTATATCAAATAGACCATCCATGTCAAATTTTAAAAAAAATTGAAAATCAGTTTATATGTTAGTGAGATCGATTAAGATTAACGATATTCAATATAAACTCATATATCGTTAATCTTAATGAGTCTTGATAACATATTAAATAATTTATAATTTCTGTAAAATTTGACATGAATGATATATTTAATATAAACTTTAATCCACTAGTAAATTTTGTAAAATATGTATTTGTTATAGTATATTCGGCAATTTGTGTACAATGAAAGACTTAATAATTTGATGAAGATTTTTGAGGTTTTCTTGAATTCAATGTCTTGAGAAGATTTAAAAATAATTTTATTAATTGTTGATTCAAGAAAAAGTAAGAGAGAGAGAGAATAAATTAAATACAAAATGACCAAACATGAGTAAGCGTGCTTTGACAATCAAAATGTTTTTATACCGTTTGTATTCGACACTTTTGTCTTTCTAGCACCTGAAGCAATAGATCTTTTGAAAAGAGTCCAAATGGTCATGTATAGCTATGTTGTGTTGCATATGTCTATGAATGTAGTTTTTTAAAGATTAAGTTTCGTTATACATATAAGGTTTAGCGGCGCAGCTTGTTGTCCGTCAACCTTTTATTCACGTGTAATATATATATATATATACACACACACACATTAAACTAATAACCAACAATGAAATGGTCCACCTAAGCATGTGGTCAGAGATTCAATTTTTGATTCATGTGTATGCAAAAAATTCGGTCAGGAGATCGGAGAACCTACCTTGTGTTCCCTATATGTTTCCCGACAGAGATTAGTCATTACTAACGACAGTAAAAAATTTGTACTTATATCATAGTAACAAAAGAAAATTATAAACTGATAAAAACTTACATTTAATTCTCTTTTGAAAAGGATGCAACAAAATGCTTTTATGTCTTATACTATGGAACAGAGAGAGTATATTTTAAAGGTCATGTTTTTTTTTACAATAATTTTAAGAGAGGTGTTATTTTTAAAAAACTGGGGGACCACTAGAAATCTGGGAGAGCGCTGAAAATCTAGGGGGCAGGGGCGGGTGCACCCTTAGGGCAGAAAAGGGTTGCGGCCCATCCCTAAAAAATATATTTTTTAATACGTATGTATACATAGTTTTATCAATTGTTATTTATATATAATAAAATATATGTTACATATGTTAATGATAGTGGTTTGCGGTGGAGTGGTTAGGAAGTGCTAGGCTCTGTTTGGATCGATGGAATATAATGGAGTAGAGCGGAGCAAAATAGAGTGAAATGGAACGGAATGGAATAAATTTATCATTCTATTGTTTGGGTATTCTGTTATTCCATCTCTATTATCTCTCAAATTGGAGGGGAACAAAATTGAAGGTAAGTGGTAGTATTGGATGGAATCCATTCCATCCTATTCCACTTCATTCCACTAATAATTAAACTATTCAAACAATGGAACACTACTCCATTACATCTATTTCTTTTACCCATTACATCTATTTCTATTCCACTACTCTCATTCCATAAATTAAAAATTGTTTAATATATTATTGAAATTCACTAAAATTAAAAGTTTATACATTTTTATTGAGCATTGTTAATTTTGATAATTTTGATTTGAGTTGAAAGTGTTATCTTACTTGAGTTTCTCACTAATTTGATATGTTATTGAAACTTGTTAATAATTTATCCATTTTATGTCTCTAATAAATAAAAACTCAAACTCTATTACGGCCAATATAAATATTTTTGTCTAACTCCACTACTATTTTAAACCCTCTATAAGAAAAAAAAATCACGCACCGTTGCGGCCCTCCCTTACATGTTTGTCTAGCTCCGTCACTGCTAGTCTGTTATATGTTTAACTAATCAAATAATTTATCAATGAGATTAATATTTTAGAGAATTTAACTATATATGTAAAAATTAATTCATTGTAAAGTTAGTAGAGTTAAAATTTAGTTCAAATTTTAATATTTAATTTAAATGAAATAATAAAAATATTATTAAATGATTTAAATATGCTGGCATGGTAGACTTAAAAGACTTTTGTTGTGGCATGTAGCCTAATCTATTTAGCTAAATAGACTTATAAAAAATTTTGATTTGTTCTATTTAGAAAATTGGTGTGACTTGAGGTAGACCTATACAGGTTATACCGTAGATTCCTTTAGGCCGATCTGACTTATTCTCACCTTTAATGATAAATTCACAATAATGCTTTTCGCATTAACTTGCATTTCACAAAATATAATGAGGTGGAGCAACTAAATATGGACAATATACTATCGTGATCATTTTTTTTAATAACTAGCATTTTTCTAATTTTAAAGGTCATGTTAACATGCACATATTAAAATATTTTAATATAAAATCATGCATTTAATATTGCAATAATTGTTTTTTTTTTGCAATATTAATATAATTTTATATATATTAAGGTAAATACACATGAAAAAATGTTTGACAGACAACAAGTTGTATCATCAAAATATTTTATATAGTAAAATTCAACCTTTAACAAACATATTTAGATCTAAATGACACAACACTAGTATGTATAATTTTTTAAACTCATTTCATAAAATCTATAACATTTGGTGTTAAAAAATCAAAAATACAAATTTTAAAAATAGTTTTTACATTTGTTTCTTTAACAAGTGCCCTGTTTGACTCTGTTAACATTCTCCATATTTTAACAGGGAAGGAGTAATTATTTTCCGGCAACCAAGTACATTACTTTCCTATCAGAATGTGAAGAAGTGGTCCATGATCTCTTGTCTTGTTTCTAGTCCATGATGCCCTGTTTGCCATAGTTATGTCACTAGTCCCGAGGTACGATAAATCATTTTACAGTATTTACTTACAAATAAAACAAAATAATAATCGAGCAAATCGCACGAGATGTAATCCCCCATTCTATCCATTCACGGATATGAAGATATCTCTAATATGCAAGGAGAGAAAGATTTGTGTAAAAAAAAAAATTATCTTGTATAAATTGTTGAAAATACTATAAGTCTATAACTGAAACATATTATATAAAAAATTTATATTAAATTTTACAGAATTGAAAATCATTTGATATATTATTGAAAGTTATTAAAATTAACGGTATTTAATAAAATCTCAATAATTAATTTTGATGAGTCTCAATGATATATTAAATATTTTTCAATTTTTATAAAATTTGACATAAATGATCTTTATAATATTATAAATTTTCAATCAAACGATAAATTTTATAAAGTTCGTATTCGTTACAATATTTTTGACAACTTGTGCATAATGAAAGACTTATACAAGTGTTTCACTTTAATATTCTCTCAAGCCGTACACAGTGTAAAAGTCGTTAATTATAATGAATATGCATTTTATAAAATTTGTTATTGAATTGAAAGTTTATATCACATAAATTATTTATGTAAGGATTCATAGAAATTGAAAATCATTTAATATATTATTGAGATCTATTAAAATCTATATCTATATCTATATCTATATAATATAATATAATATTTAAGAATCATTAAAATCAATATCTATATCTATACTCATATGCTATGAAGCCCCGATACTTCAAAATTGGTCAAGAATCGTGTCAGATACCGTATCTGACACCGATACGCGTCAGATACTTCCCGATACGTATCGGAGGAGTATCCGACGATTAAATCTTTTTTTTAATAAAATAAAAACGGACACGTTTGGGATACGGCTATATGCATCCGGATACAGAAGAGATACGGCTAAATGTAACAGATATGTGTTAGGATACTTGAAAGAAAAAAGCTTAAATACTCTTTTGGTCCATTAACTATTTTCAAGGTTTCAATTTGGTCTATTAACTATTTTCGTTCTAGTTTGATCCATTAACTTTACTCTGTTAACCAAATTGATCCAAAACCGTTAAATTTTAACCTTAAATGTATTAGGTAGACCAACACCTTAAATGGTCTACCATGGATCTCAGTAATAATAACCGTTTGATTTTTTTCTTGAAGCTCATATCTTTAGATCATGCAAATCAATGAAGTGTAATAATGAACCACCCACACTTAATTTATTTTACTCATCATCAACAACAACAACAACATCATCATCATTAAGAACAAATCCAGAACAACAACGACATCATCAACAAATCCAAACAAATTCATAACACCCAGAATCACGAAATCTTGAACAAACCTCAAAAAGAGAATCGAAAACGAGATCGAGAGAGAGAGAGAGAGAACAAGATCGAGACAAACCAATTTTCACCGCCGTTGATTTCCTTTTAATCGCGGTGGATTGATGTTGTTTCCGAACCGGAGCAAGAGGAACAGAGGATAACAACATAAACACTCTTCTTATTATTATTCCTCTTCTTCTTCAACAATCCCCAATTTCAACAACCCTTAATTTCAACAAAAATCATCTCTCCCTCGAGCTGAGTTTCTTTGATGTTGTTTATGTTTTTGTTCAATTTTTGGTGGTGATGATGTTGTTGTTGTTGTTGTTTCTTTGATTCTGCCATCTCTCTCTCTCAAATCTTGCAATTTTTTCTGTTTCTCAAAGCTATATGTTTATGTTGAAGATAGAGATGAAGATGAAGAAAAGGAAAAAACATTACATGTTGGTGGTTCTTTATTAGATATCATAGACTTTACAAATTCAATGGTTTAGATTTTGACAAAATGATCAAACGGTCAAAACTTTAAATTTTAATGAAGTGTATGGTGGACCACTATGTATATTGATTCATCATATGCCACATATTCACAAGTTAACAATTTTTCAATAAAATTAATGGTTTGGACCAATTTGGCTAATAGAGTAAAGTTAATGGACCAAACTGAAACTAAAAATAGTTAATAGACCAAAGTGAAACTTTAAAAATTGTTAATGGACCAAAAGGGTATTTAAGCGAAATTCTTGCCTTTTGGTGAATGGACTTATGAATTAAAAAATATATAATTAAAGGATAAGGACAAAAGGCATAGGCACCATTCCAAATACAAACACGATTACACTTTTCATCAAAAGCTAGGTTTTGTTTCTCCCAAACTTTTCACGGCCGATTCACTACAATTGGTCTTCATCTTCGTCGATGCTCTTTGCCGTCTTCCTTGCTTATGCTCTTATGTTCATCTTCTTAGTATATATTTTGTTTCTTTTCCTTTCCTTTGTACACATTTTGTTTCTTCTCTTAACTCCACACAAACCATTTTTCATCTCACCTCTGTCTTTGTTGGACAGAAAAATGGCTCAAGCAGAAGAAAGTATTACAAGTTCATTTGCTACGGGTGAACCTCAAGATGATAGTAAACCACTTTGGAGATTTGTCACTGTGTTAGAAGTTTTTAATGATGGAGGTGGAAACAAACGTTGGCGCTGCAACTTTTGTCAGAAAGTGGTGAAGAGCTCATACTTAAGAGTGAAAAATCACTTATTGAGAGTTCCTAAAACTGGAGTTTCTGTCTGTTCGGAGGTAAGTGAACTATTATTGGCTGATTTGAATAGAATATGTGAAGAGGCTGCAAATAGATTAAGACCCAAACATGTTCGACTGCCTACCGCTCCGTCTCAAATACCACCAGCGGTATTGCCACCAAAGAGGAAAAAGGGTAGTATAGAAAATGCTTTTAATGTTGAGGATTGGGATCATCTTAGAGCTAGTATAGAAAGGATGTTTTATTCTGAGGGCTTATCTTTCCATCTTGCTAGAAATCCTTACTATGTTAGTTCTTACTTTTTTGCAGCTAATCACAACCTTAGTGGTTTCCTCCCTCTTAGTTACAATGCTCTTAGAACTACTCTTTTGAAGCAAGAGAGGGCCTCATATTGATAGGTTGCTTCAACATGTCAAATCTTTGTGGACAATGAAGGGAGTTTCATTAGTGTCTGATGTTATCAAGGAGGCCTTTAATTAATTTCATGGCCATCTGTGAAGGAGGACCTATATTTTTAAAAGCAATTGATGGTTCCAAAGAATATAAAGACAAACATTACATGGCTTCTATAATTAACGATGTTATCAAGGAGGTAGGGCCACAAAATGTTGTGCAAATATTAACTGATAATGCTCCTATTTGTAAGGGTGTCGGAATGTTGATTGAAGCTGAATTCAAGCATATATTTTGGACACCTTGTGTGGTCCATACATTGAATTTAGCATTAAAAAATATTTGTGCACCCAGGCCCATTGATGGAAATGAAGATATTCTTAGGGAGTGTAATTGGATTACTCAACTGATTAGTGATGTATTTTTTATCAAGAATTACATAATGATGCACTCTATGGCATTGGCTATTTTCAATGAGTTTTCCACTTTGAGATTACTTTCTGCCGGTGAAACTCGTTTTGCGTCAATGATAGTGATGTTAAAAAGATTCAAGTTGTTGAAAACCGCTTTGCAAAGGATGGTCATTAGTGATCAATGGACTACTTATAGAGAAGATAACCAACCAAGGGCTACACGTGTGAAGGAGCTTCTTTTGAATGATTTATGGTGGGACAAAGTAGATTACATTCTTTCTTTCACAAATCTCATATATGACATGCTTAGAATATGTGACACAGATGCTTCTAATCTTTATTTAGTTTATGAAATGTGGGATTCAATGATTTTAAAGGTAAGGACAATTATATATATGCATGAGGGAATAGAAGCAAATGAAACATCCAATGTCTCCCTGTTCTATAATGTTGTTCATGGGGTACTACATTCTAGATGGGGTAAGAGTTGCACTCCACTTCATTGCTTAGCACATTCATTGAACCCGATGTAATTCTTATTACTTATTTTCTTTGAATTAAAATGACCCATAGTTTGAATTTTAATGAAATGTTTTTCAATTATAGGTATTATAGTGATGTGTGGCTTAGGGAAGTTCCAAATAGAGTTCCTTCTCATCAAGATGAGGAAATTTCTATTGAGAGGAATAAGTGTCTAAAAAGATATTTTCCATCGTCCGAGGAAAGAAAACAAGTTTATCTTGAATTCTCTAAATTTTCATCTTGTAGTGATGCTTTTGCTTCTTTTGACTCAATTGAAGATATATATAATTTAGATCCAAAATCTTGGTGGGTGATGCATGGATCTTCTACCCCTTTTCTTCAAAAGATTGCCTTGAAGCTTCTTGTGCAACCTTGTTCTTCCTCATGTAGCGAGAGAAATTGGAGTACTTTTGGTTTTATCCATTCTTTAAAAAGAAACAAAATGGATCCACAAAGAGTTGAAGATTTGGTTTATGTGCATACAAATCTTCGACTTTTGTCAAGGAAAGATTGGGAATATAAGAAAGGGGAAACAATGTTATGGGATATTAATGGAGATGCTCATGAACCACTTGATGGTGCTAGAATTGATTCGGTAACATTGTCTTTAGATGAACCAGAGTTGGAAGCCACATTGTTTCTTGATGATGGGAATGGAGGAGAAGATATCGAAACAATTAGTGTTAACTCTTAAGTATTGGATATTAGACTATGAATTATGATAATCTTTTTGGATAGTACTAATGATGTCTTTATATGACAATGATGTGTGAACACTTAAGTAGTGGATATTAGACTTTGATATTTATTATGGATAGTACTAATGGTGTCATTTTAGGATTATGATGTTGTTTTGGATAGTATTAATGATGCTCTTTTTGGATAGTACTAACTTAATATATGTAATTCACATGTTTTGGCAATTTTATTAATGTGAATGTCTCTTTATTATCGATTTTTTAGTTACGTTTATATATATATATATATTGTATTTATATATTTATTTTAAATTTAATTTTTTAATTGAAGTATCCTAACCGTATCGTATCTTTAATTTTAAAATTTTCCTGTATCCCCGTATCCGTATCGTATATATGTCACTATTTCCTATGCCACATTAAATGGTTTACTACACATGACATTCACAATAGAACACAATATTAATTGCATACTTAAAAAAAATTATTTAAAATATTTTGAATTTTAACTAAAATTCAGCAAACATGAAAATCGTACAATATATAATATATGAAGAAATTTATAAAAAAAAATAAAAAATGTTATTGATTTTTTTTATTGGTATGATTTTTCGTTGGAATAGGAAATAATGTAATAATATAATAAGGTATATTTCTTTTGAAAACACACTAGGAACCAACACACATTTAAAAACATATTTTATTTAAAATACTACTTGAGTAAACTTTTTGAAATTCTGACGTACTACTTATAATTTATTTTAATAGAAACTAATGTGCGGTACAATGTGCGCACATAAACCAAACTTGCAGTATAAGTAACGAAGTAATAAAATAATAAAAAACAATAAATAACACAAGGAAATTGTTAACCCAATTCGGCCCAACGTCCTAATCTGGGGGCATACCAAGTCAGGAAGAAAATTCACTAGCGTAGCGTTATTCCTAAGTTATCTGGCTGACCCTCGGTTTACAACTTCAAGAACTCACTAATTACCCGTGATATATTTCTACCCCGGTACCTTAGGGGTAAGAGAAACCTATCTCACTTTCTATCCTAACAAAGACCAGTGTTATCTTTGACAAACGATTTAGAGAACACTCCCCAAACACTAAACACCACTTGTGCTTCAAAGCTTAGAGTGATTAGAAATATTCCTTGCTTAAAAGCTTCGGATTACAACTCAATAATGACGTCCTTAAGCAAGCATCTAGGTGATACAAGCTAAGATTCACAAATAACAATGAACAATTAATAAAAGGACTCAAACCCTAATAACTCTAATCTTCAATATTGAATTGAATGAATTTTAGGTTTAGTCTTCATACATATATATAGTCTTCAGAGTCTTCTAAGTCTTTAGACGTGCCTTGGGCTTCAAGAAATAATTCCTTGTAATAATTATGACCCACAAAATATAAATTTGAACCAAATAAAATATTCCCATGATTGAAAAATATTTTTTACAAATAAAATTAGGTTAACAAGTAACCCTGATGATTCATGGAACGCGCGCGACTTAGCCTGCAAGCAAGCGAGGCACAAACAAAACAAATCTTTCAAGAGAGAGAATTTGAGTTTTACATATATACCCTCATTTTTTATTGGCAGTAGACATTAAAATAATAAAAAGTGGATTCTTTAGTTACTTTACTGTCTCCCTTAATCATTACACTATAAAGTAGTAATATGGATAAAATAGAAAAAAATAATATTATAAATAGTATAACAGAATTATTTTGGGACGAAGAAAGTAGTTTTCAATTTTACGGCACAATGATGACCGTAGTCACACGTAGTAAATACCGGTAACGGTGCATCATCTCGCATCCCAAGGTTAGTCGATACTGCTCTTTCCGTCCTAATTTAAATGTCCTAGTTGATAATTTCACACACTTTAAGAAAAGTGTAAAAATGAAAGAGATAGAATATTACTTTTACTAAAATACCTCATCTTTTTATTGGTAGTAGACATATAAATACTAAAAGTAAATCTTAGAGTGTATTTTGTCTCTCACCTAATGATTAGTTTAAGGGATAAAATAGGAAAAATCAATGTTATAAATAGTATATGACATTTATTTTAGAACAAACAATTTTGGTAAGTAGAACATTTATTTTGTGATGGAGGGGGAAATTTTTTTACACTTAACAATAAATCATATGTCAATCAAAATTGGCAATACAGTTCTGCCATCTGTCATGAAGATTCTATGAGATAATGTGAGGTTGTTTAAAAATCAAAGTAATAAGTTGTGAATCAGTTTCAAGTTAAAGATGATGTCATCCCTTATCAAACACAATTTCAATTGACAAAATAGCTCCCATCAATTTAGTATGAAGAGTAAAAGAGACACCAATATTGAAAGTGTAACAACCTAAAAATTAGGTTGTTACGATTCCAATATTGGTGTCTCTTTTGCTCTTCAAACTAAATTAGTTTGGTAGTCTATGAATACACCACCACAAGCTAAATTGTCAGGGCTACCATGAATAGCTCCATCCGAGTTGCATTTAATTCAAGATACTAAATGAGGTGGCCATAAGATCTCTTTTATTCTATGAGCCTTAGGAGGAGGATGGATCTTTACATTAAAAACTTTAAGAATCACAAATTCTATCATGTTAGGAGCACCTAAAATGATAGTACAATTATCACTAAGAGAAAAATTAAAAATAATTAAATTTATAGCAATTCTACTTCGATCTATTTTCTTATCCTTAAATCTGCAATTGTTCCTGCAAAACCATATAATGTTAAAAATATTAATAATGGTTGTATGACAAGTTTGCACTTATCAGACCAAGATTTGTCCCAAGAGTTGAGAATATGTTGCACAAAGTTAGTGTCAATATGTATGCCAATGGAATGATACTTTGCAACCAACTCTAAAGCTAATTGACAAAAGAGGATTCTAGACTAACCCCGTAAAGATCACATTTGAAAACAATAACACAATCTTTAGATTGTAGATTATCATTCGTAAATAACTTATTATGAATGAGTCTCCAAATAATAATAGATTTAGAGAGGAATATCTTTATGCGGGAGAATATAAACACAACTAAACATGAGAGATTTGAATCTTTCTCAATTCAACTAGGGTCTATAATGGTTTTTAAGACTTTAGACTTGGTCAAAATGCTGTAGGACTAGACAATTAGGTAGTAAGTATGATTACAACACAATTATTCAAACAAGCTATTTACAGCTTTCATCTCCTCACTTAATTTTTGTATGCATTTCTTAGACCAGTACTGAAAATCCCCACAACCACAATGTTCTTCCCGCAATGCAGTCACTTGAAGAAAAAGAAATCACCATTGAAAATTATCAACGATTCACAACTAACTCCAAAGTTTGACTACAAATGACTAGAAAAATCTAATCCTCAAAGTGACTAAACATAAATATAAATACAAATAAATAAAGGTTTAAATACTTTGAGGTCATTTCATTTTTAGTCCTTGTATTTTAAAAAGCTTTTAAATTGATCCTGTACTTTTATTTTATATTCAAAAAGGTCTCTGGACCATTTTTGATGACATGACACTTGAGTTTTAATCCTTGTACTTTAATTTTTTTTTCAAATTGACTTTATACTTTAATTTTACTTTCAAAAAGGTCCCGAACTCATCAGTGTCAAGTCATCAAAAAAATGACATGTCATCAAAAAATGGGTTCAGGGACCTTTCTGAAACTAACATGAAAGTACAAGATCAATTTGAAATTTTTTTAAGTACTGGACTAAAATTCAAGTGACCCAAAAATACAGACACTTTTTACATATTTAAGCCATAAATAAATTTTGTTAAAAAATAAATAACCACAAATGAAAATGAGGAAACAAAACAAAACAATGGGTAGAGAAATGATTTAAATAAGAAACTTTTGTTCTTTTTTTAGACAAACTGAATGAGAAACTTATGTATATATAAAGAGATATAAATATAGTTAAGATTCCAATCACCTTGAGCTGGTTTTCCCATGCACTTCTCCTCCTTAAATTTTCCTAAGAATAACAATAACCAACTTTCAAAGATATACCAATTTTGAATCATACCTTTCTGTCTCATCCACCTCTGCTCCCAATCTCAATCCTCCTTCTTCCCTTTCTGTTTCATTCCCATTCTCTCATATTATGCATAAGAAATTTTCATCTTCATAATATAATGATATTAACCTTGAAAAAAACAAATTATTCTTCCTTTCACATTTTCTTACATCGGAATGGTACGAGGTAGTTGTCTTAAAGAAGAAGAAAAATAAACACGTAGAAATGGGTACGAGGTAGTTTTCTTAAAAGAAAAAAAAAAGTTTCTTATTTTATAATTTTCATTGAAGATGGAGAGATTTGAGAAATGGAGCAAGAAGGATCAAGAAAAGAAAGAAAAGAGAACAAGAAGCTTTGTTGATTTAATAACTGGTAATAACAATAAAATTCTGAAAAAAGACTTTTTTTATGCAAACGATCACAACAACAACAACAACAATGATGTATTTGAGTCACCAATGGGATCACCAAGAGCAGTATTTGAGGTACCAAATTCTGATTGCGACAGCACGGCGAGCAGCACTTACGCCAGTTGTAATGCGACGCCTCAACGGCCTATAAACAACGGAGGAAAACTGTCATCACCAAGAGGAGATGCAGGGTACCAATGGAGGAATATGATTGATGCATTGAGGTTTAAGTCTGTCAGGAGATTTTCTACAATTCCTTTGCTTGCTGCTAGCTATGAAACATCTAGGAAGAATTTGAGAAACAAGTTGGTTCGTATTCGAACAGATAATGATGATGATGATGATGATGAAGATGAGACTTTTTTTGATGCTGCTATTGATTTTGGTGGTATTACGACTAAGCCTGCTTGGAGAAATTTTAGTTATGAAGATCTTGTTGCTGCAACTGATGATTTTAATCCTAGTAAGTAATTAAAGTTTATCAACCAATTTTTAAAGATCGATTAATTTTGTACTTTTAATTTACAAAATTAACAATTTTGTTCTTTTAATTGAACAATGTGCCTAACAATTTAGTCATTTTTCAAAAGTTTGTACCCGCAATTTACTAAAGAGATATGCAGATGAAGAGACTAAATTGATTGATGGTCTTTAATTTAAAAGAGTTATGCGCTATTTCGTAAAGTTTAGAGACTAAATTATTCGACGCATAAAATTTCCAAAACCAAAATGCTGATTTATTCTTGCAATGGTTTTGTTACTATGACCAATGCATGATGCGGTTGATATGTTTGATTCTTTTTGTTATTGACATTTGTTGTAAAAGCACGAACACTCTTCAGATTAGATGCGACCCGATGTCGGACACGCGTCGGTGTCTGACATCGACACTCATGATTACATTGAATTATATCTTTTTCTCAAATTTTTATCAGTCACGATGTTTTATCAGTGATTGATATTACTAGTTTTATATAAAAACGAGTTTGTCAGCGTCAAATTTCAATATGTATAGAATATTAACACCACAAAGTCACAAATTTTTCAATAAAATATAACCAAGATTCAAATAATTAAACATAGTATTGTAACATTTTCATTTGTCATTTTGTAGAGAACATGATTGGAAAAGGTGGTCATGCAGAAGTGTACAAAGGAAGGTTGCCAGATGGAACTGTTGTAGCAATAAAGAGGCTAATGAAAGATGAAAAAGGAGCTGGAGACAAAGCTGGTGATTTCTTATCAGAGCTTGGGATCATTGCTCACATTAATCATCCAAATGCAACACGCTTCGTTGGTTTTGGAATTGAGCGTGGACTTTACTTTGTTCTACAATTTGCACCTCATGGAAGCCTTTCCTCTATGCTCTTTGGTACATTGCTGCCTCTTTTGTTTTCTAGGAATAGTCATTCAGATTACGGTTTTAAATTGCGTTTGCAGTTACAATTACGTTGCAAGTTTTATGTTATTGACAATGCGGTCAACTGTTGCAAGGATCTCAATATTTTATATTGCGACCAGCCGACCACAATTGTGGTTGCATACTGCATTTTAAAACCATGATATATGTTACAGATGAAATGCTATTGTACAAAGTGAAATACTCAAAACATACATTCAATTCAAGCTAGTTCATGTACCAAACAAGTCGAACTATACATAGTTTGATTTCAACTCATTTGGTTCATGAATAGAGTTCAACCAACCCTGCACTAAATATATTCAAAATTGTTATGTGAAAGTTAATTTCATATTTAACTTGTGGCTAAAGAAAGTGACATTAAAAAACATTTCAGGTTCTAAATGTTTGGAATGGAAGATAAGGTTCAAGGTAGCCCTTGGAGTAGCCAAAGGATTGCAGTATCTCCATCAAGATTGTCCAAGAAGAATCATTCACAGAGACATCAAAGCCTCAAACATACTGCTAAACGAAAATGATGAAGCTGAGGTACTTTTCTACCAACCTATATATATAACTATGCTTAAACTGTTTTTGTTTTCGAACGCTAAAAACAATTGATTCTGTAAAATTGAAACTGCAGATTTCAGATTTTGGATTAGCAAAGTGGCTTCCAGATAAGTGGGCACACCATGTTGTGTTCCCAATAGAAGGCACATTCGGGTTGGCGTTAATTGCATCATCAAATGAAGTAGTTCTTATATACATTTTCTTGTTTGTGTAACTTCAATTTCTGAAACTTTTTGTTCAGGTATTTGGCTCCTGAGTATTTCATGCATGGACTTGTGGATGAGAAGACTGATGTATTTGCATTCGGAGTGTTGTTACTCGAGCTCATGACAGGTCGTCGTGCAGTCGATTCAAATAGCAGGCAAAGTCTTGTGATTTGGGTAAGTCTTCATAACCCTTAACAAAGGATAAAGAATACGTTCACATTAGTCTTCATAACCCTTAACAAAGCATCACAAACGCGCGAGTGCGACCTCAATTAAAAAGCTCGATAAAGGCTTATGTAAATGTTCAACCAAGTTGGCGTTAATTGAATCACTCCATAGACCTATGTATTCTGCAAATTCTGGACTCAACTTTTTCTAGATGTTTCTAGATGTCCACATTAACATTTTTTTGTTAAAATCAAAGTTTTATTAAATAGTAATAGTATTAATTTGTTGATAACAAAATATATTGATAGTGTTTTGTTGTGTTCAGGCTAAACCGCTATTGGATGCAAAGCAAGTGAAGGACATAGCAGACCCAAGATTAGGAGAACAATATGATCCAACTGAAATGTTGCTTGCCATGGCAACAGCTTCCATGTGTATCCACCACATGTCCACTAAAAGGCCATTCATGAATCAGGTAATAAAAATAAACTCAAACTAAGTTGGTCTCTGTCTTTGTAAGTCACTCTCAAATTGATGTCTGACTCTATTAATATTTCAAATTAGTCCCTGTCTTTATCATATGCTTCTCAATTTAGTCATTGTCTTTGCCATATTATTCTCAATTTGGTCCTTGTCTTTGTCAAAATTTTTAGTTTAGTCTCTTTGAAGGACCAAATCGAGTAACAATTGACAACAACAAAGACTAATTTAAGATATTGGTAGAGTCAGATCTATTTAAGAGTGACTTACAAAGACAGAGACCAGTTTAATGATTTACTAAAAAATAAATATTTTTTTCTCTTCTTTTCACTTTGGTATTTGCTATCATACCCTCATTTTTATTTTATTTGCGAGCAATATAGGTTGTGCTACTTTTGAAAGGAGAAGAGGTGGCTATGGACTTGACTCAAAAATCAATAACACCAAGGTCACTCTTGTTAGATGCTAGTGATTTAGAAGACTATACTTGTTCTAATTATTTGAATGATCTAAATCGTCACAAGGAATTAATCATGGAGTGATTGTTAATATTCATATGATATTAGAACTGTGCTCTGTGTGTATGTTTGTGTTGAAAACTTAATGGATGATATTTGCTGTATAGTTATGAATAAAGTTGACAATATCACAACGAGATTTTTGTTCGGAAGATGCTAGGCTGCAACACTTGAATAAATAAGATGGTGATGATTAATGCACTTGAAGATTCAAAGTATGTATATACATTAATTTTTATATTCAATTCGCCCCGAATAAATGTATAATGGATTCAATTGGTAAGACTAACGAATCATCTTTAATATACTTTGAATTCCTCGATGTAGTTCACACTAACACAATAAGCGTATTTTTTATGATGGATTACAGAAAAATGATTCCCATAGTTTCATGTGTTTATTTCTGTCAAAGTTTTTCTATTTATAGAAAGATTAACATCACTTGGTGAAAAGAAAAATCTCTTAATAACCTTAATTATAGTAGTAATCATTCAAAGATAATCACAATTGCTTCGTTGGTCTGGTGGCAGGTGCTTGTGGTCAACAGTGAAAGGTCGCGTCCAACCATTGTAACTGGGGATCAAACTGTATACATGCGGGTTGTCCATCTATTGCACAATCACAAGAAACAGTTTCAACAATTGTGAAATATTTTGGAACTGTAATTATCATAATCCTTATAGTGTATATCTCCAAATTTATATATTTTGAAAATATTTCTCACAGCTTGTGTCTTTCTTCAACTTTGATAAGATGTCTTATAGGCTTGTAAATAATTGGTATGAACTTGTAATGATCATCAATATACAAGAATCGCTCATAGTTTGATTTTTGGCTTCATTTTCCTCTTTTGTATGCAAAATTTTGGTTTTAATCACTGTATCAATTTTTATTATAAATAAGTTCTTGAATTAACCAAACTTTTTGATTTTAGTCCCTAAAACAAAAATCTACAGGAAAATTCGTAGAAAAATCTGCATGAAACTTACGACTTTTCCTACGGATTTTAGCTTTAGGGACCAAAATCAAAATGTTTGATTGATTCAGGGATTTATTTAGAATAAAAATCGATACAGTGACTAAAATCAAAATTCCGCATATATGCAGAAACGAAAATGATGTTTAAATCTTGATTTTTTATAAGTAAAAATTGAATTATATGGAATATAAGATGTATTTAACTCTTACAATTCACAAGTCATTTTAGATATTATTAAAATAAACTAAAAGATTATTACACCAATATAAAAACAATACAAAAATTTGATCCTTGTCTGACCAATGATCCAAAACCTTGAAATATAATAATGTTAATATGATCCCCAATTTTTGACATATTTGGCAATTCTCACTTTAACATTATGTTGTTTCTCAAGCACTAAATACTCAAAATAATTACTAACCAAATTAAATGCCAAATTTTAACATATTTATTACTTTTCATCAAAATCCCAAAAGAATTAAAATGACATCAACTATCCTTAAAAATGAACCCATCAACTTGCATAAATCTAAATATGTTTGTTTAATATTTTTCTTGTCAAGCTTAATGATTAAAATTTCACCCCAAGTAAATGATGCAGTCGGAAGTTCGCGATAGGTTTTTTGGAGTCAACCAAAAAGAGAATAGACAACACTAAACTCCTTCACTCTCATTGTTCCCATAAAACAAAAGAAAATTAACATTCTCGATAGTCATTATCGTTCCTATTGTGTTGTTGTTATTGATCATAATTTATCACGATGTGAAAAGAATAAGAAAGAATATGTTCTAATGTAATAAGTGAGTGTACCAGATTTCAAACATCAGTCTCTACACAAGGTTGACAGAACATAATTTGTTTAATAATGTCATCATGTGCATTATATGAAGTTTAATAAGTTTTTTATTTATTCAAAAAAAAAAATAAGTTTTTTTTTCGAATTCAATTTTCTTTGAATACAAAAGTCAATTTTTTATGTCATCGTACTTTTGCTTAAAAAAAAAACTAAAAATTATGGTACTATTTTTTATTCTTTCCTTGTTTGTAACCAAAAATAAAACCCATTTATACTACATAACCATTTAAGTTGCAACCCATAGTAACTAACGATAACAACAAACAGCAAGAAAGAAAGTATGGCTTCATCAGAGGCTATAATTCAATTGGGCATCTTAATCTTAACCTTATCACTCTTCTTCCTCATGCATTATCTCCGCAACCAAACAACCCAATCCAAAACCCGAACCCGCAATAAAACCCACAAAACCGAACCAAACCGCCACATGAACCAAGCATCACGCCACCTGAACCGGGCCCGAACCACAACAAACAAAACCCATCACGCCAAAAACGCTCTTTCCGAAGCCGATCAAGCCCTCTCTCTCACTCCAAGGGATCCATCCGTTCACATTCTCCGATCTCGAGCACTATACATCATGAACCACCGCACCGCCGCCATTAAATCAATCGACACGGCTCTCTCTTTACCGGCGGCGAAGATGCTTTCATCGGAAGAGCGGGCGGATGCGTTGGTTTTTAGGGCTGAGATGAAATTGGAAGTGAATCGGCGGCGGCGAGTTGACTCGGCTATGGAGGATGTTGTGGAAGCGATTAGAGTGAGTGGTGAGGAATGTGATAACTCGGTGGCGATGTGTTTGTTGGGAAAATGTTATGAATGGAAAGGGATGAATGAAGAAGCGAAGAATGTGTTTCAGAAGATTCTAGATGATGTTGAACCGGATTCTGTTGAGGCTCGCAATGGGTTGAAACGGTTAGGCCCGTGAGGGTATTTTCGGAATTCTGGCAGCATTTTGAGGGGTCTAAAAAGCAATTTTTTGAGGTTTTTTTGTCAATCCCATGATGTTTTTTTGTTGGGCAAACAAAAACATGTAGAAATATTTAAAATGAAGAAGCATTTGGATCTTAACATTTTTTTTCTGTTCAATTCAATTCAGTCATTTACAATTCAAATTAAATTCATTGACATTTTTACCGTTACGTCAAGATGTAGTTTTTAAGATGATGGATTATGCCCTTTAAAAAGGGGCAGCGGAGATTTTAGAGTTCTCTTTGAGGGACCATAAAAATTCTTACATCATGTAAACTTAGTTAAGAGATTATACGAGCAGCGTTACACATGAGTTTTGGATCTAATGATGCCCTCCTCAAACTCAAATATTCTTCGAGACTGCATTGGTGTGTTGGCCATTCTCATGCTTGGACGGTGAAATGACGTATATTACTGTCTTTACAACTAATAGTATCAGCTCTGTAGACATTGAAATAGCCATTATTTGGCTCAAGGTGTTGGGATTGAGAGTATTGAGGAAAATTGTGATCACATTGTCCTTCGACTGTTAAAATATCGTTAACCAAGAGAGTCGTGCCAATCACGCTATTAGTGGCATTTAACAGTAGGAGAGTCATTAGGATTCTATTTATCCATCCGAAAATTGATTAATGAAGAATCCATAAAATGAATCGTTTAGGAAAACTCAAGTTCAGTTTCTAATAGGAATAATGTTTTGTCAAATTTTACTTACTTCACGACTGAATTTTGAATTAACAAATCTCTTTTTTCTAAAAATTGAAGGGTTAACACCAAAAAAGACATGCATAATCCTAATCATAAAAAAACAATGACACAATCGATATTGAATGTGTCATTCATATATCTACAGAAAATCTCAAAAGCTAAACTGTATGAAAACTTCTTTTATTATATCACCACTGCATGCTAACAAGCAATATTTGTTCAGACCTAAATGCACAATTCAAGTATTTCTCATCATCTTTAAGATGTTCCTTAACAAAATTAAAAATAAAACCCAATCTTTCAATTTGTTAGCAGAAGAAACAGATAGATAAATTCAACCGGACTGACGGGGCCAAAGGAATAACTCCGGTGCTGCATTGGTTGTAGTTGGAGCAGACTCTGCTGTGCTACTCACTGCAACGGCTGTTGTTAAAGCAGATTCTGATGTGCTACTTAATGCATTGGTAGCAAGATTAAAATGGTGAAAGTGATTGTCGGGGAGATATTGTGTTGCAGAACCATAGGGTACAGAAGGAATTGGCAGAAAATTTATCTCTGATTTTGGAGTAGGTTTCAAGCGTTTTGCTGCTCCGCTAACTGGAAGAGAAGTTTCCATTATATCTCCCATATTGTATCGACTCTTCTCAAAATTGGTTACAGCTTTTGCACCTCTAAACTTTATGGCTGCAACGTCGTATGCCTCTGCTGCTTCCGCTTCAGTTGCTGGTACAATGCAAGAACCATGAACATATGAAAGTGAGTAGCAATTATGATGCAACTGTTTTCAAGCTTTAGATTATAACATAATTAAATTAATCTAGCCGCATCTCAATTTCAATCCAAAAATAGTGCAAATTAGGGTGACAAAATACATGAAAAGTACTCCTTGCGGTTGAGACATATCTGCAATTACACACTCGTTGGATTCAACTGTACTATGTGTTGAGTGTGTGAATTTAAGGAATCTCAAATGTAGAGAATCTTGACTTGATCTTGATCCCAAACTAATAGTGTCATACTATCAAGTTAATAAGAGAAGGTCAAAGCTTACCAAATGTTCCCAAGTAAAGATCTTTGTTTCCAGCAACTCGACCAATTCGTGCTTGCCATTTACCGTGGTGATGATGCCTGAATGTACCAAAGTATGGACATGAGAAATATAAGGGGAATGATAATCACATTGTACAGTATTGATGTTAAACTATTTACAATTTCAAACCTCGTAACACCCCGGTACATGGAAACTCCCCTAGAAAAACCACTGCTTTTCCTGTAAGCAGGAGAAGTAAAATTTTAGGTGATGAATTGAATTATAGTGCTAAATATATAGTAGGCCACAAACCTTCTCAGTAAAGCAACAAATTCTTGGTTTTCTACATCTTTCATCTCCTCCAATTCTTTTGCATAATGGGAAACCTGAAATATTTTAGAGAACAAAAATATGATAACTTGTGATGCAAGTTAGTAGATTTTTTCATTGTCCCACTTCAATGTTGCAGCTTAGTTATATATTTAAAATATAGATTCAAACAGAATAACAAAACAAAGATGGTTACAGGAAAATTTGTGGTAGCTGCTTGCCCCCAGAACTTCAATGCTGCCAAATCATAAGCCCTTGCAGCATTTTCTTCCTTGTCATACCCACCTGATTGTCATAACAATTAGTTCATTGTGTACTAAACTAAACAAAGTTTGAGGGATATTGTGAAAAATCTAAATTAGAACTTATTTAGTAGAAACATTCCTCACCCAAATACACTGTAGGAATAGTCAAAAGCCATGTGATAGGAGCCAAGAAATGCACCGAGCCATTCCATGTAAAAGAAAAACAAGAAATTCAGTTTATGTTCAAGGTAGGTAATATCTGATTGATGATGATCTTTCAAGTTAAATAATCCCACATGCTATTACATTCTCATAGACGTCTAAAATTCTAGCCAACTAAAATTAGGAGAAAAAGTAGAAAAGGTTAATCTTGATAGATAAATTTGTTAGAATTTGGTATAAGTCTAACTCATACTCACAAAATTGACGTGTATAGGGAAGAGAATGTCTCTCGCTTATAATTTGTAAACACATTTTCAACATTAGAGCAAGGATGTTTTTAGTTACAAAGTCATAGCAGATCTAATGGCCGATTGCGGATGACCCAACAAATATTAGATAAACTCTGATACTATTTAAGAATTTGATTTTCAATTAACTCAATCTCACAAAGTTGGTTTGAACCAAAATTTCAAAGCTACAAATTAATATTAATAAATGATTCAATCTACAAAAGCAAAAACTCAGTGCATATTTGGAATGACTTGGAATGACAATCTTTATGATTTTGTCAAACTCACTGCAAATTCAAACATCGTATTCAAACATCGTATCGCGGTAAGTTTGACAAATCATAGCAAATCAACGTAAATCTACAAAAATTACACTTTGTAGTTTCAACAAAGTCACGATCCCACCATAATTTTGATCTACCGTGATATCAAACAAAGTACATGATAGAGATTAATTATTAACAGTAGAAATGGAGGCCACACGTTGTCCCGTAAATCCAGTTCAATTGGTAGCTATTGGAAAATTTAACATGTAGGAGTCTAAATTCAAATTCTTGCTTCCTCGCATTTAAAGTGTACATGAATCTATTCAATAAACTAAAACTATCTAAGAAATGATGATTCACCGTGATTTTGTAGAAGTTACAAATTGTAGCTTTTAAAAATTAAATGGATCACGGTAATTCTAGCATACCTACAAAGTGAAATAAATAGCATACACCACCAGAACCCCGAATGACCACATGAACAAAATGGCAGCACATTGGTTGAAAATAAATAAATCATCACAGAACCAAGGTGCAGAATGCACAAAGCATTTTATTATCACCTAACAATCCCCTTTCATATAAGCATGCAAAAATCTTTTCAGCATTACAGTTTTCATATTACTCTTATCATTCTCCCATTCCAAAGTTAAAAATAAGAAGTAAACAAGAAACAAGTGAAAGTTGAAATCAAAGTAACACAAAAGAGGGAGATAGAAAAGAACCTTGACGCCCTTTCCTGACACGACTCTCTTGTTTACTGGTGTTATCCCATAGATGTGCTTCATATCTACCTGTCCATCTGTGCCTACACAAAAACAAAACCACCCAAAATTTATTACTTTAGATCATCGTAATTCTGACATATTACAAACTAAAAAAAATCAAATAAATACTTAAAACATGATATAGTTAATGAATATATACTTTGTGACTCCTCTGTAGATTGAAGTTCGCGGGGTAAAGGTATGAGTAATAGTGTTTTTGGAACCATCACAATCCACCGCAACTTTCGAAGACTCAACTAACTCGGTACCATTGGAACGAGTTTTGTTGTTCAAATCCAAGAAATCCAACTCGAAACCCAAGTTGTTAACAGTTGTAGAACCCGTTTGAATTTCAACGACCGGTTTAATATTTTGTTCCTCATTGAAAATCACCGAGGTAGGACCCGGATCATACAATGTTAGTACCTGCTTCTTTTCGTTTTCTGTCAAATCCATGAAATTTCCCCAACCTAAACAAAAGGAAGAAATAAGAGGCAGTGTTTGGTTTATGTAACAAAAAAAGAAGAGAGGAAGAAGTTAAAAGAATGGCGTTAGCATAGAAGTTATCGTAGTTTGAGGCGGTGAGGAAAATGTGAATGCATTTGATGAATGGAGTCAAAGAAAACGTAAGCAAGTTAGTAGTAGCACCAGAGATTTTCAAATTTAAACGGGTTTTGAGGAGAAACAAACAGAGGACAAAAGTCAAAAACTTCTCCCAGAATCTGAGGTTATAAGTGTTGGTTACTAATTAGTTGATGAGAATGAAAAGTGAGTGTAATTATAGAGGTGATGAACATATAATAAATGCATGTAATCTTTTATAATCAATATGTTTAGTCAAAACAAAGAGTAGAAAATGTGTTGTGTTAGAACTTAGAAGTGTGTAATAACATAAATCAGCATTTTGTTTAAGGTATTTTTTTGTCACCCCTTTAAGATTATACTCTCAAACATTATATATTTTTTTTCAGTGATTTTTGTTTTTTCTCTTATATTATGGGACGGAAGGAGTAAATAAAGATTAACGATGTTTAAAAAATCAACAAACCTTTAATTTTAATGTATCTCAATAACATATTAAATGATATTGAATTTATCTGAAATTTTACACCAATGATCTATATGATATAAAGTTTCAATCCAACAATGTATTTTATAAAATTATATATCGGTTAAAATATTTTTGAGCGGTTGGAGGGTAAATAACTTTAAATCTTAAAGGGGTAGATTAGAAAAAAAAAACCTTAAAAAAATATAATTTTTAAAAAGTAAAAATATTAAGGATCATAAAACAATTTTTAAATTTAAAAAAATAGGAAGGATTGAAAACATATTTAACTATTAAAATAAAATTTTAGATTGGAAAGTATCATTTTAATTTATATTAAAACAAATAATATAATTTCTTGTGATCTAAACATAACCTTTTGTGATAATATACGCGTGGAGAATTATCCCTTTGACCCTATGTCTATATTGAACACAAGGCATACTTGGTGTCATCCTTGTCTAGTTCAATATTGGTACAAGACATATTTATCCTATTATGCAGGAGTGACAAATTCTATCTAGATCACTACTGTCCCTCAACATGCTTTGTGAAGTACCCATAAACTACCATTATGATTATCTAGTTACGGACAACGTTAGATCAGCAACAAAATACTTGACTCCACGTCTAGGGTACATAATGGTTTCAGGTCTAAGGGTGGTTTTACCATTATCACCATGAGAGTAACTTATGACACTTTAGCATAACATTTTATGTAGTACTCTCGTAGCGGGTCAATCCGGTATAAATATTACTCATAATATTTATTATACCTATATCAAGACTTGATAACTCCTTATCCTATGATCCATGAGATTCGATCATCAGTCTATCTTCATAATAGTCTTTATGCTTTAAGGTTATTCTATTTCACCATAAAGCTCGACTAAGGATACTTTAAGAATAATGTTCTTATGTTTAATAGAATCTCATGATTAAATCACACTTAATATTTCTTTAAACGGACTATCTATTCTATGAACTTCATTATTTTGGACTCCTACAAACATAATAAACAAATGTCATATTTATATTCAAAGTCCTAAAGCGAATACTATGAAATTAGATTGGCTCTTAGGGCTCACTCCAACAATAACTTGTTGTTATAGAGTTGAAACAAAGTAGTTGTTATCCGTAAAATGTTCTCTTTTTGTTGTTATCCATAATTTGTTTTAATTAAAAAATAAAAAAGTAAATTTCTATAAAATATAATAAAAATTGAATTATTGTTGATAACGAGAATCGAACAACAAACCTTAGACTAAAAAAAATCTCTTCAAAAAAATATATTATAGAAACTAAATTGAATTACACCTAAATAATTTTTCTTGAGAATGCACGAGAGAGCTCCATGGAACTATCGTAATGTATATAATAAATAGAGATTTTAACCTTAGAGGTGGTTGAGCGGTCGGGGCTCATCATCCCTTAATTACCGATCGACGGTTCAATCATCACCTTAGGTACGGAGCAAGTTTAAATCTCTGGGCCAACTATACTACACTTTGATGTGCTTCCAATCTAGCGAGAGAATTAATCAATACGTTCGACAGTGGATACCCTTGTCTCGATCAAAAAAATAAAAAATTAAGATATATTTTTCATAATTGTCCAAACCTTGTTTCAACTTATTTTAATAATCCTCATGTAAATTTTAAGAAAAAAACATATTTCCTTACAGTGTAAAAAAAAATTCAACTTAAATTTCATCAAACTACATATTTTTAGAATACATCATAAATTAATATATATTTTTTCATCGTTCTCTCACCTTCTTGTTTCAACTTGTTTCGTAGTAATCTACGTGTAAATTGTATGAAAAAAAATCTAAATAAATATGGGTAAATGAGTTAATACCCTGTAAAGTTTGTCAGTTTTGCATTACCCTCTGTAATTTTTTTTAAAATTCCCCTTGTAATGTAAGATTCTTTACATTACCCCCTAGACTTAGTAAATGATAATATAACATCGGCAAAGTAGAACCGTCACAAAAAAAACCCGCCGCAAAATATAAATTTACCGAGGTTTTTAAACCGCCGCAAAACATAATCAAGGGGTATTGCAAATAATCTAACATTACAATGAGAAGATCTAAAAAAAAAAAGGTTTACAGGAGGATATTACAAAACTAAGAAACTTTACAGGTGGTATTAACTCATTTACCCAAAAAACATTCACATTCAGTGATGTTCTTACATTGATTGTAGATTTATTCAATTAAATCCCATGAAACTACATTTTTTTTTTTAAATATAGTGTAAATTAAGATATATTTTGTTATCGTTGTCTTACCTTGTTTCAACTTGTATCATTGTAATTCACATGTAAATTTCGAGAAAAAAAAAACAAAGAAATAGAAAACCTTGAATATCACAAAACTCCCACATTTTTTCTCATAAAAAAAGCACCTACTTTCAATGATCTTCTGACATTTATTGTAAATTTATCCAACTGAATTTTATCAAACTAAATTTTCTTAAATACAATGTAAATTAAGATAATTTTTCCAAACATTCTCTCATCTTGTTCAACTTGTTTCGTAGTAATATCCATGTAAATTTTCAAGAACAACCAAAAAATACATAAAAAATAAACAACATTGCATATCACAAAGCTCTGACATTTTTTCGTCTAGAAAAAACTCTTACATTCAGTGATATTCTTACGTTTATTGTATATTCATTTGAATACTGTTAAACTAATTTTTTTTTAAAATATATTGTATTTTTTTAAATACATTTTTATTCTCTAATGTATTTCTTATTAGTCATTTTGGTCTTTAAATATTTTTATTTTTTCACTAATCAATTTAGTTCATTATTTGCTTTAAAAGAAATACTTAAGGTCAAATTTGCAATTTTGATTAATAACAACGCCTCATAAAAGGTCCCTCTGTTATGCTTGTAGGGAAAATCCCATGGCAGAATGAAACAGCAACATCCGCGTCGCTTTGGCCGAGTGGTTAAGGCGTGTGCCTGCTAAGTACATGGGGTTTCCCCGCGAGAGTTCGAATCTCTCTTCGAACAAAAGAAAACAACCCTTAACGATTGTAATTTGGTGATTCAAAGTACATTCATGATGAAGATCAATGAAGCTTTAAGGTTAGTAGCTATGATTTTCAATTTCAATAATCAAGTTTTATCTAATGGATGCCTTTGTCCTGCATTTTACTTAGGTTTCAATTGCCTCATTGGATAAACAATAAACACTTTATGCATAAGCTATTTTTATAACAAATGATGAAATAAAGTTAAACTGTTTTCGTAGAAACTGTCAATTGTTTTAATAAACTATATTTGAGAGTTTATGAAAATAAGTTGAAAACAACTTATGAACATGTAGTAAGTTGTTTTTTTCATTAAATTCTTTTGAAAAAGTCTTGTAAGTGTTTGTATAGGTAGATAAGCTCAAATAACCCAGAGAGTGTGGTTGAGCGGTCGGGCTGATCCTCCTTTAACAAGGGTCGAGGGTTTGATCCTCGCCTTGGGTACGAAACAACTTTTAATCTCTAGGCCGCTATTCCACCCTTTGAGTGCCTCCAATCTAGCGAGAGAAATAGTCATTCCATTCGACGGTGGATACCCTCGTCTCGACCAAAAAAAGATAAGCTCGAATAAGTCGATCTAAATAGGCATTAAATAATCCAAGTAATTCTACTACAATAGCATGAATTATAGACAAGTTTGTTTCATGTGTCACGAGTTTGCAACAAGAGTTTCGCAAAAGTAGACGGAGGCTCTACTTACCTTTTGCATTTTTACGGGGGTTTCAAGATTAATTAGCAGCGAAAAGTTGGTTATTGCAGCAGCATTGGCTAGGAACATAGTAAAAATTGCTTTTCTTCTTCATTTTTTGAATATAGGCAAAATGACAAGCCCTTAAAAACTGACACATACAAAATAGAGCGACCACGGATCTAACCGGGTAACCCCTGTCATGGGCGTCCGACCCAGACATTTTCTTGTTTTGTTTGTGCTGATGTGCTCTAATTGATGATGTACCTCAAATGTTTGTGACATGGCTTATTAAATTATGAACACCAGAAAACTTGCATTGTTTACAACAAACCAAAGTTCAAATAATGTCGTGCTTTTATATACTACATGATCTTCCTACTAATTATTTCATAGATATACTCACAGGGTATAGTATTTTGAATTTTTGATGTTCAAGTAACAAAGTTGAATCAATATAATCTGAATACATCAGAAAGTATCATAACAAAACAATGGTAAGTGAACATTTTCTAAAAAAGAGTTTAATTTAGTGTACAAGTATGTTATGATGTATGTTATCTTACATCTCTAATATGATTTCACTCACACCATGAAACAAAAATGTTTTCTTGCATCAAACTTCATAAAGAACAAACTAGACATTTTCCATTTAGTATGAAAAGCACGTTTAAATATGATTTCACTTACGAGTTACAATTAAGTAGTTGAATTTTATTGTCATAGCTGTAGCAGCATCACTTAAAACTTAGCAAAGGTTGCGATGGAAAGGAAAATTAAATTTGAACAACCTTTTTATTTTTAAGAGAGACATTACAACCAACAAATCAGATATTTCATAATCAACTTGCAATCCCTCTATACCCACACACGCGCACACACATACATAATATGATTATGTATATACATCTATAAAGAAGTGAAATTAAAGAGAGCCTAATGAGTGGCATGGGAAGCACTTGTCGAAAAGTCTCAATCGATTTACTTCCGGGAAAGAGCAATTTTAATTACATCTAGCTCCCTGGTGACATCCTTCATATTTATTCTTTCTCTTGGTGACTCTGCTGAACAAGCAAGTCCAATATAAAAGAGTTCAAGTAAGCATTGCTTCAGATCATTAGGATGCAAGTGGCTTAGGTTCTGATTACTATTATAGTTTACTTGTGCTGTTGTTGATTCTCTTGGGAGTAGAGTTGTGTCTACTATCTCTAGGAGTTTATCTGGAAGTGAAACCTTGACAAAAGAATAAAGATTCAAACCATTTGTAAACATTTCATCTGTTGGTTTTCTTCCTGTTAGTATCTCCAGTAAAAGAATTCCAAAGCTATACATATCACCCTCCGCTGAAACTTGACATCCCACTCCATATTCTGAAAATTATTCACTTTACGATTAACCACAAAAAAATTAAAACATGTTGCTTATAAGGCATACAATTAGAATATAAAAACATTTGTGTTGCAATCACACGGCGGCTGCACCTCTTTGATTGAGGTATTTTCCGCTTTGAGTCTTGTATAAACCCCGAAGGTTTTTTCTAACTGAAAAAGTGTCTCAGGCGGTTGAGGAGAATGAGTGTTTACAAACCATACTTAGACACGATTTCCAAGCATTGTGAAACTTTTCATCTACCAGAACAATTTTAAAAACAAATAACATGTTATTAAACTATACCTGGAGGAGCATATCCTATTGTTCCGTTGAATCCAATTGTGCTAGTCTGTAGATCAGAGATACCATTGATGGCAGATAGAATTCTTGCTAATCCAAAATCACTAACATGAGCAACCATGTCATTATGAAGAAGAATATTGCTTGGCTTTAAATCACAGTGAACGATTGGCTGCTCAGATTCATGGTGTAGATAGTGTATTGCAGAAGCAACATCTGTGAGAATATTTAGTCTTTGAAGAAGGTTCAAATTTTGTTGATCTCCGATTTCAGAGTCAGGGTGTATCCATTTATCTAAACTTCCATTTTCCATGTACTCAAAAACTAAAGCTTTGAATTCATTACCATTGTAATCCATACTTGAGCAACATGTTAAAATCTTTACAAGATTCCTATGACGGATACTTTTGAGTGCATTACATTCAGCGATGAAACTCTTGTGCGCTCCCTTGACTTGTAGGTTCAAGACCTTTATAGCAACAACTCTTTCTTCTGAGTCAAGAATTCCTTTATATACAAATCCAAAACCACCAGATCCTATCAAGTTGTTAGAAGAGAATCCATTTGTTGCTTGATAAAGTGTTTTGTATGAGATCTTTGCATGCTGATCTATTGTTGATGGAAAATTGGAAGTTCTCAAGTGTGTTTTTCTCTTCCAAAATACCGCAATAGAGAAAAATAACAAAAGAAGAAAAAAAACCACACAAATTATTACTACTATTATTTTCCAAGCCTTTTGATTTTTGTGTCCCTTTTCTTCGATGACACATGGTTGTAGATGTAACCCTTTGATACCACCACAAAGGTCCCTGTTGTTTTTCACAGATATTGCACTTTCATTTCTAAGCACACCTTCTGTTGGTACTTCACCATCCAACCTGTTAAAAGAAATATTCAAATACTGTAAAGCAGGAATACTTTCTAGACCTTCTGGAATTGACCTTGACAAATTGTTTTGCGACAAATCTATATATTGAAGGCCTTTCAATGAAGCCAAAGATGAAGGCCTTTCAGATAGAGTTAAGCTAAATAATAGGAAAATTTGTTGAGAAATAAATCTTTTATCTTCAAAAGATAAAATATTGTTTTTGCAACTTCTTCAAGCTCTTCCAACAATTATGGCGCGCGCAAACAAATAATCTTCTGATTTATTATTTGTTTGTTTGAACTAATGATCTTGTAACAAACAATATTTGTTTGAATATTTGATTTTAAATCTTCTACAAACAACAACACGCCATAACAAACTTACTTAAGAGATATATTTTAACTAGGACGTTGGCGTATTGTTTCTTCATCTCTAAGTAATTAATAAACTGAATCTTGAGGGACTGTGACATCAAATTCATATACTTGAATTTCTGAATTGATATGCTTATGTTGAAGCAACATGTCACAGTCCTCTGTTGGCAAGATGTCAAGACATCTTCCTCAACATGTTGTTTGATCAAAATTTATGACAACTAAGGGAACAACAATCTCCCCCTTTGTCAAATTTTGTCAAACAACATTTTGACTTGCTTCTTATGATATTTCTTCTGCAATGAGCCAGATTAGGCTAAGAGGAATAAATCTTCAAAGATAAATAACTTAACCAAACATACTAGATTAGGTAGTTGGTTAAGAACCAATGCACTAAGCATTAAAAGAAAACCTAAGAGTGGGCTGCAGCGGATAAATCATTTGGTCCAAATAAAGTACCCAAGGATATAAGAACAAAGACTATATCATAGCCAAAATAAATCACCTTGTGATTATAAAAGTACTTGGCGCATAAGCCATAATGTGCTTGGCATATAGAGACGCCACAAAAGAATATTACAAGCCATTATTGTATCAGCAACATAAGTGAAATTCCTGCCAGTTAGTAGTAAGATGCTTTAGCAATTGCTACAACATCTACGCACAGAACAAATAACATAAAACAGTAAAGGACATAAACGTAAATAACACAAGTGTTTGTTAACCCAGTTTGGTGCAACTGCCCTAGTCTGGGGGATACCAATCCAGGAAGGAATCCACTAAAATAGCCCTAGTTCAAAGACCTCAGTAAACGCCCCGTTTACGTCTCCTCACCTAGCAACTACCCGTGCAACTCAACCTAGGAACTCCTAGATCAAAGGCGCCCCGCCTTACTTCCTCTCAGTTTGAAGACTTCCATGCAAACAACCTCTGGTTCACTGATCTTCGCACTGACATTAAGTTCAATACACAAATACTTAGATGAGAACACTCTCAAACATAGGATTAAACTCCGAACCTAAAGGCTTAGGAGCAATCTCACAATTAACAATACAAACAGCCTATGTCCTTCATATATCAACGTGATACATATAAGGCTCACAAGTTCACTACTTAACATATAAACCACGCACGCTTTAGTGAACACAAGAACAACCGACTCCGTACTTCACAGTTTAGGAGTGGTACACAAGAACAACCGACTCCGTACTTCACAGTTTAAGAGTGGTACACAAACAACTCCATACTTAAAAGCTTAGGAGTACACACATTAAAGCACAAGGCTTTAACCACGAAACCCTAAAACCTAAAAACTCCTTTTTGTAAATAATGGTTTCGCTTAACTTTTAGGTTTTGCATCTGAATATATAGAGTCTTCACGCAGCTTCCTTGTTCCTAAAGAATAGGAGACTTCAGAAATATATCCAATAAAAATAAACCAAATCCTAAAATATAGGAATTATATTTTAGAATTAAATCTTCACACACAAGAGATTACTTGTGACACAAGGCACGTTCTTTCATGCCAGCTAAGCTTGGTAAATATATTTTTAAAACAAATCTTCTCAAAATATCTTCCAAGAATAAAAACAAGCACGTGCCAAAAGCTTCAGAGCTCAACATACTCAGATGCTTCAACATGTCCTAGAGCATGTGACAAAATGGGTTTTTGCAAAATTATAGCCAACATACAAAAATGCCAACAATCTCCCCCTTTGGCAAATTTTGGCTAAAACACTTTTTGATCAGCATGTGAAAGCTAGAGAGATATACATAGCACACTCCTTCTAATCAATCAAAACATAGCAACTTTGAAGAAGAACAAGCAACATCTTCAAATAGTAGATTTCCAATAAAAGTGCTTAAAAATAAGCTTGAAGACACAAACATCAGAGGCATACAGCAGCGGATGACAGAAAATGGCCTCACATAAAAACATCAGAGAAAATACACTTCATTACAAACAGTGCTTCACACAAAACTGAATACTTCAACATTTGATATAACATTATCATTCAAGCATAAGCATAACACTCTCCTTCAACATCAACACCCCCCCTGAGAACAATACCTCATGCATATCATAAAGAAACAACTCTCCCCTAAATACATGGCAGAGCAACATAGACTACTCCATATCGCAGAGCAACATGAACTACTCCATATCACCATATAGAAAGATGTGTCAAAATTAAGTAGAACCTCAGGCATATCAGCCAATATCAGCTAACTTCTCCCCCTTTTTAGCCACAAATATTGCCAAACTTCATATGAGAATTTGAAATAGACATATACCAGAGTAGCATAAACATCCAAAGAACACGAGAAAAGGAAACACAAAGGAAACATTCTAATAAATCTGCTCTGCAATTTCACATTGCACCATAGAACACTTGCGACAATATCATAGCATCTCCATTTATCAGCATACTCAAATAACCACAACTGCATAATCCAACACAACACATTCCTACTCCATGTAACATGTTGCAGCATCAACAAGCACATCATACAACTAACATCATAACAAGTAACAACTAACAAGATCATGAAGTAATTATTACTACTCCCTCTTTTTAGATATAAATTTTGCCAAAAAAAAACATGTCATACCAGAACATCTTAGAGGTAAAAGGACAATAGATTCACATAGCTAAGAAACAAAAGATATCATACCATTGAGAAGAGTATGGATAATTCATAAAGTGCAGAGTTATGATTCTACATAGTCAGTGATAGACACCTCTACCATAGAGTGTAAACCTCCTTTCATTCTTAGAACCTTGCGTACTACAGTAGTAGAAGAATCTCTTGTTGTGGAGAAAACATTAATGATTAGAAGGTGGAGAATAATGATGTAGATATGAAAACCAGCTTCTCCTAATACAGTGTGCATCATAAAGATCATGTACAAGTTACCCATACTCCGATGATTTTAACTTAACTGATCATTCATATTGCTATGAATGTAACCAAGCCACCCATATTTCTATGATTGTGACCCTTCTTTCATTTCATCATACTTGCTTCAGAGTGAAATATTTTAGAGATCCTCTTCAAATAAAATTCTTCCTTTCATCAAAACATTCATTTTCAACCAATCTTCTCATACAGCAATAACATGCAACGGGAAGATGAAATACCTTACAAAGGACACCATGTCATCTTAGATACTCCATAGTATAACTGGCTCATGATTAGCAACAACATAAGCTTCCTCAAGTTCCAAAGCTTTGCAGGTTTCTTTTAACCTAGCTATCATATCCTTTCTTAGATGTTCCAGCAATGTATGAAGCATGATGCTTGCTGAATTGCTTGTGGTGCAGGATAAGTGGAGAATCACCCTTCGTAGCATGATCATCAATCAAACCAGTAAAGTATCATCAAATATTACGATGTTAGCATAAAGTCTCTCAATATGTCAGATCAGCAGATAAGCATAAGGACTTACTACTTCTCATGTATACTTGCACTTCATAGACCAAAACTTTAGCCAAAACATTGTCATGAGTAGTATTTCGAACTTCATCCAATTTGAACAATGTGATAACAATAGAAGTTTTTCAGAGAGCATAGTCATTCATTACCAGCATCATTCTTCAATTATCAGAGTTATACCGGTGCCCCAAAAATTAGTCGTCCATCATACAATCATTCACATACTATTGTAGAGTTAACAACAGTTTAAATGACAAGACTAATGAAGGTTCTGGGAGAATCATACATATCAATATTATCTAAAAGAAGTTTCAACACCAGAATCTTAGACAAAAGTCAATTTTGACCAACATGCATAATAGAATAATCTTCAAGTCAACATCAATTTTGTGAAAATTAAAAAATGATCAATTTTGTGCTGAAGGTGATGAATGAGTTATTGGATTTTTAATTAAAAAATATTTTAAAAATTAAATTTATTAATAAAAGTATGATTTAAAGTGTTTTTTTTTAATGAAAAACTGAAAGGACCAATTTTGTGCACACTTTGATAGATTAAGGACCAACTTGAGAAAATAATAAGATAAATGATCAATCTTGTACACATTTTGATAGATAAATGACTAAGGGTCTGTTTGGCAAAAATAGCTTATAGTTGATGGCTGATAGCTTATAGCTAATGGCTGATGACTTATAGCTTATAGTTGATAGCTTATTGCTGATGGCTGATAGCTGATAAGCTCATTGAAGTGTTTGGAAAAATTAGTGGTTCAATTAACTGATAAATGTAAAATGAACTAAAAGTACATTTATAATTTATAATAAAATCTATTTCAATTTAATACTTAGAATTTAATAATTTAAATTTATTAATTTAATTTAATTTAACTTTTATTTATTTTTAAATTTAATTTTATTCTTTGAAATTTTATTTTAACTTTTTTCATTTCAATTAATATATTTTATGAAAAAAAATTAAACAATAATTTTAATACTAAATACATAAATAATAGTAAATCAAAAGAACTTGTAACAAAAAAATCAAATGAAGAACTTGAAAAATGTTCATTAAAGAAATGGTTGGCACATGGCGCATGGAAACTAGCTAGCAGGAACAAATAAAATTTAATTATCCTCTTTAAAAAACCAGAGAACTGAAACAAACATGTCCGTACCACCAAATCCCTAAGCCCCAAATCGGTGGGATATGATTCCGACGGCGCCGGCGCTGCCGCAGCCGCCTGTGTTCTTCATTTTTCGTGTCTCTCGCTTCTCCTTCCAATTCGTCGTTGGCTAGCTAGGCTTCTCCATCGATGACTGGTTTGTGAGGTGCTTGCGACGGGTTCATTTCGTTCGGCTTCTCGTCTGCGTTTCTCCCTGCTTCATCGCACCTCTCTTCTTGTTTGCTTCACCGAGCTGCTGAGTTTTGTTTTTGGCACTTCATGCTTTTTGGTACAGGTTGGGTTTATTGTTTTGTGAACTGATTTGTGCCGTGTTTTTGTGATTCTCTATTGGTTGTCATGGCGGTCGGTAACGGATGTTGTCAACCACTTCCTTGGGCTGTTCTCTCGGAAGCATTGCCGGCTAAAATCATTAATGATCAATCGACAACGATTAAGAAATTGTTTGCTCAAGCTCTTTCGAATGTCTGCACCATCCCTTTGAATCAGCTTCCGAAGCCTTGTTTGAAGGGCAAGTCTATCGCCATCACTATCCTAGAAGAAGAGTACCAAGCAGGCCTTGCCGTCTGTAAAAACAACAGCTTACATGGGAGACTTGTTCTATCAAAAGGAGATGAACCTATGAGGATGCCAATGCTAAAAGAAAAATTATCGAAGCTCTGGAAAATTGTAGGTCCTTGGAAGATGGTACTTTTAGGTAAGGGGTTTTATGAATTTTCTTTTGCTTTATTTGAAGATCTTCAATCGGTGTGGACATTAGGTACTTGTAATTTGAAACCTGGTTTATTGCGATTATTTGCTTGGACTAAAGACTTCAAACCGGAAGAGATAAAAAATACTCACGTTCAATGTTGGATCCGAATTCGTGGTCTCCCCCAAGAATATTGGAGACCTAAGATATTGTTTTCAATTGCTTCGGGAGTAGGGACCCCTCTTTCTTTGGATGAAGCTACTAATGCTAGAATCATGGGACACTTTGCGCGAGTCTTGGTTGATGTTGATCTCTCACAATATCTTCATGAAAGAGTTTTAGTTGAAAGACTAGGTTTGCTTTCTTTGTTGACATTGAATATGAAAGGTTGCCACTTTTTTGTGAAGAATGTCAAAACATTGGACACAATATTGAAAACTGTCGCCGGAAGAAAATAACCAAATCTGAAGCTAAGAGCACTTTGAAGAAGACAACTTCAACTCCGAAACATATTGATACTGCTTTGGCCTTTAATGAACAAGTTGTTGTCTAAGAGGCAGAAATAGTGAATATTGAACACAGAATTGAAAAAGTTCATGGTGTTGACAATGAGGACAAGGACTCCGACTATAGATCCACACATCAGGAAGAAGAGGATACTGATATGCAAGAAAAGGTGGATGAAACCCAAGAACTCGCAAGAAGTGATTCAACTCAGAATTCTCATGGTGAAAATAATATTAAAAAAATTTTCCTCTAATGAGGACATGCAGACCACTAATGATGTAGCTGAAAAACATCAACAGAGCAATGTCAAAGCTAGTACTGATGTTCAAAACCATAGAGTTAAAGATGACATGAAAATTTTATGGGGAGATGACATAGAAGTGGAAAGTATTGAAACTAATGAGGAGGAACTCAATGAAAAAAGTGTTGAAAGAGAGTTCATTGAAGTGGTGTCAAAGAGAAAAAAGAACAAAAAGAACAAGCAACAATCATTGACGAATGATCTGTACAATACCCGTTCTAAAGCGGGAACCAAACATCATTCATCATGAAGATCCTCTATTGGAATGTTAGAGGAATAGGAAACCCTGATACAAGGTTAACTCTTAAGAATCTTTGCTTTATACATAAGCCTGGTTTTCTTTTTATTGTTGAACCTATGATTTGTTATGGTAATTTACATCCTAACTTTTGGCGTCAACTAGGATTAAAAAAGTTTTTCCTAAACCTTAGAAGTCATAATCTCCCTAATCTTTGGGGTTTTTGCAAAGAAACTTTGTCTCCTTGTGTTTTTAGCATATTTGATCAACAAGTCTCCTTCTCTTTTCTTGTTGATCAAAAAATTTGCTATATTTCGGCTATATATGCTAGTACATCTCATGTGAACCGCAGAAAACTTTGGTATGAGCTTAACTCTCTTCAGCATGGGCACATTGGTCCTTGGTGCTACATTGGCGACTTCAATGCGATTCTTGGCTCCCATGAAAAGAGTGGCAATCATTTACCTAATAAAACTTCATGTGATGAATTTAGATGTTGGTCTGATATGAATCATCTTATCCATTTGGACACCACTGGGGTTCAAAAAACTTGGAGTAATGGAAGAAAAGGCTTTTCTTACACCTCTTGTAGATTGGATAGAACAGTTTGTAATGCTGATTGGCTTGATGTGTGGAACACGATTTCTTGTTGTACTTTGCCTAGCTCTCACTTTGACCATTATCCTATTATCTTGTGCTTGAACAATGAGGTAAATTCTTTTCCTTCTTCTTTTAAATTTCAATCCATGTGGACTCATCATAATGACTGTAGAAGAATAATTCTTGATCATTGGAACCATAATGTCATAGGTTGTCCCATGTTTATTTTGTCTAATAAACTTAAATCTCTAAAGTCCAAATTAAAAGTTTGGAATAAGGATGTCTTCGGTGATATCCTTCTAAATGTTATGAAAGCAATTGAGGCTATAAACTCTATCTAGCATAGAATTAATAATGGCTATTCTGATGCTCTTGCTTTGGAAGAGAGACATGCTCAAATTGAGAATGATAAAGCTTTTTCTTATCAAGAAAAGTTTTGGCATGATAAATCTCGAGTTAAGTGGCTTTTGGAAGGTGATAGAAATACTAAGTTTTTCCACAGGGTTACTAAAATTAGAAATGCTCTCATCAAATCACCAGATTGAGAAGTGGATACTATTTTTGATAATCCGCGGGCTATTGATGATCATGTTATCTCTTATTTCTCTGATTTATTTGCCTCTGACAACAATTGTGTCCCAAATGATCTTATTGTTAACTCAATCCCTTCTTTGGTTACTCAAGCTGATAACGACATGTTAACTAGAATTCCTTCTATGGAGGAGGTCAGACAGGCTGTGTTTGATATGGATGGTTCTTCTGCCCCTGGTCCTAATGGCTTTGGGGGATGTTTCTTTCAAGAATATTGGGATATTGTTGGTCATGATGTTTTTAATTCGGTTCATCAGTTCTTTAGTCAGGGTTGGATCATGCCTAACCTTAACTCCAACTTAGTTGTTCTCATTCCTAAGATTACTGGTGCTAATATGTTGAGTGATTTTCAATTCAAAATCATCACTAAAGTGCTTGCTGATAGACTTGCTATTATTGCTCCTAAACTTATTTCTGAAAATCAAAGAGGTTTCATCAAAGGTAGACAAATTTCTGATTGCATTTGTATTAATTCTGAGGCTATAAACATGCTTGACAAAAAATCTTTTGGCGGAAATTTGGCTTTGAAGATTGACATTAAAAAGGCTTTTGACACTTTGGATTGGAATTTTCTTATTAATGTTTTACAAACTTTTGGGCTTGATTCTACTTTTTGTAATTGGTTAAATAATATTTTAAAATCTGTCAAACTCTCTTTTTTGATTAATGGCAAGGCTGTTGGCTTCTTTAATTGTACTAGAGGGGTGAGACAAGGTGATCTTTTGTCTCCTCTTCTTTTCTGTTTGGCAGAAGAAGTCTTGAGTAGAGGTTTGTTGAGTTTGATTGACTCTGGTCGAATTGATTGTCTTACTGGCCCTAGGGGAGTTTCCATTCCTAGCCATGTTTTATTTGCTAATGACATTATGATTTTTTGTAAAGGCAATAAGAAAAGTGTTCATGCTGTCCACAATATTCTTCAAGCCTATGGTTCTTACTCTGGTCAATGGATTAGCCCGGAAAAATGTAAGATTTTCCATGGTGCGATCCCCAATGCTAGACTTCATACTATCTCTGGTATTCTTGGTTTTGCTTTAGCTAATGCTCCTTTTAAATATTTAGGCATACCAATTTTCTCTAGTAAGCCCAAATTGATCCATCTGCAACCTATTGCTGATAAGATCAAGAACAAACTGGCTTCTTGGAAAGGTAGTCTTCTCTCATTGATGGGTAGAGTTCAACTTGTTAAATCTGTGATTTATGGTATGTTGATTTATAGTTTTCAGATTTACAAATGGCCTAAAGCTCTTTTGAAAGATATTGATAAGTGGATCCGAAATTTTGTCTGGTCTGGTAGTATTGACACTAAGAAACTTGTCACTGTCTCTTGGCAGAAATTATGTTCTCCTTTTGACTGTGGTGGTTTAGGCCTTAAAAGTATTGTCAAGATCAATGAAGCTGGTTGTCTTAAATTGTGTTGGGATATCTTAACTATGGATACCCAAAGTGCCAGGATTCTTAGAAAAAAATTCTTCATAAACAAGCATCCTGTTGCTAGTTATATAAAATCTTCCATATGGTCTGGTTTGAGAAATATGATGATGGAAATCCAAGAGAATAGTAGTTGGAAAATTTGTGATGGAACTAATATCAACTTTTGGTTTGACAAATGGCTCCAAAATCGTATAGCTAATGTGTTGAACCTTGATATGTCTACTATTTCGAGGCTCACTTCCACTGTTGCTGATTACATTATCGATGGTAATTGGAATCTTCCTATTATTATGCAGCAAAAAGTCCCCTACTTGTGTGAGAATATCAAGAATATGACCATTCCTATTAATCCCTCAACTGACATTAGAGTTTGGGACCACTCAAAATCTAGAAATCTTTATTTTAAAGATGCCTACAACAGCAGATCATCTTCTTTCAATTGGGTGTCTTGGGGCAAATCCATTTGGTCTCACTGCATCCCTCCTGCCAAATCTTTGCTTTTATGGAGAATCCTTCATAATGTTGTGGCTACTGATGATAATTTGAGGAAGAGAGGTCTGGTTATGGTTTCTTGTTGCTGCTTGTGCGGGAAACATTATGAATCTGTTAACCATCTTTTCTTTCAGTGTGATTTTGCAGGTACACTATGGAATTGGTTTACTAATGTTTTGCAGGTGCATCCTAATTTGAGCTCTATTAATGAGCTCCTCAAGATCCGTAATCAAAACTGGAGCAAACAAATCAAAGATCTCATTCTTTCTTTTATCACTAACATTCGTTGGACTATTTGGAAGTGCAGGAATCTTATAAGATTTGAAAACAAAGTTCTCCCCATGCAAACAATGTTTAATCTCATTAAAAGTGAGGTGTCTTTGTCAGCAAACCATTCTAGAGGGAGCATGTATTCATCAATTCGAGAGTTTCAAATTCTCAAGAATTTTGATGTTAAATGTCATCCCCGTCCAAAAATAATTCAAGTGAATTGGTCTAGTCCTCCTCTTTCTTGGGTGAAGTGTAACTCTGATGGTGCTTCTAGAGGTTGTACTGGGATTTCTGCATGTGGCGGTATCTTCAGAGATCATGGTGGTAATTTTCTTGGCGGCTTCTCTGAATTTTTGGGAACTTCTGATGCTTTCCAAGCTGAAGTTAAAGGTGCTATGCGTGCAATTGAGTTTGCCTCTAGCAAAGGTTGGACGAACTTTTGGCTTGAATACGATTCTTCTTTGACTATTCAAACTTTTAGCAATCCTGTTTTGGTTCCTTGGAGGCTTCAAAATCGTTGGTTTAATTGCCTTAATTTGATTAGAGGATTTCGTTTTTGAGTTTCCCATATTTTTCGCGAAGGAAATAGTTGTGCAGATAGATTGGCTAACCATGGTTTTCAAGTCACAGGTGTGTTGTGGTAGGATTCCATCCCAAATTTCATCTCTGACGATTTTGCGCGCAACAAGAATGGTCTTCCATTTTTTCGTTTTTGCTAATACCATTTTTGGTATTGTTTTCTTTGTGTATTATGATGTTAACGTTATTTTCTCTTGTTATTTTGCTCTGCACTCTTTTCTCCTTCACCAGGTTTTATCCCATTGGGGTTTTTAAGGAGGTAGATGTTGTTCATTATGTTGTTTCCTTGGGTTTTGGTCTAGTCCCCCCAAGCATCTCTTTTTATTTAATGTTAATTATTAGAGTGCTGCAAATGATATGTGGTAGTTGTGGGATGCCAACATAGTTAGGATGTCATGTCTATCATGTGATGCCTTTGCACTCTAATTTTGTTTTAAAAAAAAATTATCCTCTTTAATTACCCATTCACGTATTAAGAATTTAAGATGGCCTGGGAGTATAACTTTTAATTATCCACTCACGCATTCAGAAAAACTAGCCTGGAAAATTGCATTTTAATTGTATTATAATAAATGATGAAGGTTAAAATTGAGTTTTAATTTAAATAGTAAGGGTAAAATTGAAAAAAATTATGATAAGCTATAAGATAAAACGCTATCTCAAATAGCATTTGGAAAATAAGCTAAAAGCTACCATAACAAAAGATAAAGGACTAAAGTGTTACAAATAAATAAGATAAATGACCAATAGTATATTTTTGCCTAGTGTTACAAATAGATAAATGACCAATAGATAAATGACTAAAGTATTACAAATAAATAAGATAAAGGACGCGTTGTGATTTCTGACATATCCATCATGATACCAAACATAATCATAGTTGCTATAGAGTTGCTAACTTACACATTTATGTTTTTAGGTCGGTGTATATATATTTCATCTAGTCACATTTATGATGGATCTAATCTATAATATAGATGAGATATATTAATTATTCAACGAATCTGAAAAAAGTAAATTTTTATTTATAAATAAATGGAGCAGATGGAATATATTCTAAGAATATTACCTTCCAAAGTGTAGAAAGCAAGACAAGAAAATCCACAGTTCTCTTGGTTCAACCTGATCTGAAAACAACAACATAATAGCATTCATCAACAAACACTAGTAAATATCGCCCATCATATCATCTATAGTTTCCAATTAAAATATATAAAAATCAAATAGTTTCCGATTAATAAGTTTTCACACATATATCATGAGTTTAGACTACCCCAACATTAAAGTACCTTAACAATTCTCAAAGTCATGGATGCAACTCAAATTGAAAAAATCTATGTTGCAGTTGGCTATGATGTGGTAGATGGATTTCAAACATTGGGTTGGGCTCTCAAGAAATGGAATTCTCATCCAAATATTTCTATAATTATTTTACATGTCAATTACAATCCTTCCAATGATCATGTTTATACACTCCGTGAGTTTCTTACTTATTTATGTCTTATTGTTTAATTTCTTTATTATAAATACATTGAAGCGGAAAAATATTTCCTAGTGTAAATGCGGCTATTATATCATTAACTATCTGATTTTAATGAATGGTTAAAATTATTTTAGTACATATTTTATCTGAACCATTCTATTGTAAAGAGTTTAGTACCTCTTGTATTTTTTCCTTCTTTTAATATATATAATATCTCTTTGCCGTTCAAAAAAAAAAACTTTATCCGAACCATCCTATATAAAATTAGTGGTACAGATCAATTACAACATGTAAGCGCGTGTTTTTTCGACTGTGACAAATCCTGGTCTAGTTTCATTATATTGATATTGAAGCTCAATTGGGTTTAATTTCATTTTTATTTTGTGATATTTGTTATTGCAGTTGGAAAACTCCCTGCCAAAGGTGCATGTGAAGAAAAATTAGAACGTATAAGAAAATATGAGCAAAACATAATCAACAATTTGCTTGCAAAGTATATAGCTTTATGTGACAAAGTGAGGAAATTAATTTTTGTAATTTCAAATGAAAGAAGATTGATTTAAATGATTTCCTCCAATTAATGTTTGTTATCTCTGCCTATGTGTTGTAGGTTCCAGCTGAAACATTTGAGGTTGAGAAATTTGATGAACCAATGCATAATGTCACTATAGACTTGATCTATGGTCTAGGAATAACCAAATTGGTCATTGGAAGTTCATTCATGAGGCCTTCCATGTAATTTGTGTATCTCTACTTCCATGAGTTATATTATATATGATTTTAGTCTCTATCGCAAATACTAATTATATTATTGGTATATAATTTTGACTCAACTATTAGTATATAAAAATTTTAAAATTTTTTTTTTTGACAAAATTTAAATTTTTGTTTATAATATAAAGATGATACCAAAATAGTATATTCTTTTTTTTTTGGTACATAAATAGTATATTTATTACAACATAATAAATTTTGTATATTCACTTTATGTTGTAAAAAGGCTATTAAATATTGTAGTTAATAGTGTTGTCAAAAAAAAAAAAAGGGTGTGTCAAAATAAATATATAGTTTTTTTTTGGTATATAAAATAAATATATAGTTAATAGTCTCAAAAAGATTAGAATTTATTGTTAGTTTAAAACTTTCTAAGCATATGTTTTCAATCACATTTCATTATTATATTTGCTGAGATATTTTAGATACAAACGTAAAACAGCATAATCATAATATAATTTGATTTTCATGTGGTATAGGAAATCAAAAGATGTGATGAACGGATTGTTCTATGTTCATCAATACAAGCCTGATTTTTGTGAGTTGTTCATTATATGTGGAGGCAAACAAGTTTCACCAAGAGTGAACATTAATGGTGAAATAACCATGGAGGATGATAGTGGAGTCAAGGTTGCCAAAATGAAAGATAAAACAAATTTTATGGATTGGATAGAAAGAATGTTTTGTGATAAAACAATTGATTCCAATGAAAAAAATTCTAGCAGATCATCAACTTCCTCAACATCATTGGAGGCACATCTTGACCAAAATCAATGGGAATTTTATATCGAAGAAATTAACAATTATTTTCAAGAGTTATTGTCCTTAAATTTGGAGGGAGGAAATTGTGTACGAGAATTTGATGATGATGATGATGATGATTCATTCATTAGTCCAATTGAGACATATATCCAACAACTTAAAAATTCTGATAGTGTGGTAAGTAATTAAAGCTAGGATAAATATAATATTACTTTTATTTTTTATTCAAGTAGTCTAATAGTTAGAAATTTATTGAATAAATGAGATGTTCGGGGTTCAAACTCCGGATCTTACATATAAAATGTTATGTACCTTAACTTCAAACTGAAAAAAACTCACGAGAACTAATTTTATTTTCATTTATTTGAGCTTCTGTTGGATTTTTTTACAAGTTCATAAGTCTGCATAATATGACGGCACAAATTTAGTGATTCTTCCATATGCATACATTATTTGAGTTGATGTTAAAAATCGGGAAAAGAATAACATTTAGGGTTTTAGATTTGCTCCATTTATTACAATATATAGAAAAAAAAATTCAATTTTTTGCTGACGTGAAAATGAATTTAAGTTAACGTAGCAGTTAATTTTTGTTTGCCACGTCAGTAAAAGGTGTAAATAATATAATCTTTATATTAAGGGGGTAAGAAGAAAAATTTGCAGAGATAAATAAAAAATTGGCTACGTTGCAAGAATAAAAGCCTATTAAATTTTTTGTCAACCATTATTTTTTGAGTTTACTTATAAAAATCTTATTCCAAATTTTTTTTATTTAATTTTTTTTTTGGTAAACAAATCTTATTACCTAATTTTTGCTACCAACTCAGAGTGCTGCACAAAAATTTGAGATGCTCACATATGAACTGAGTGAAGCTTATAATACAATCCAAATGAAAAGAAAAGAAGAGAAGGACAATTTGGATAGACATGCAAGAGCTGAATGGGCTATTTATATATGCAATCGTCGGGTAACAACATTAATATTCAATTAGCCTTTTTTACATTAAAAAATGTTCCCATTTTTATAAATATTTATGTTACAAAATGTAATCATTTTTTCAGGAAGAAGATCTTGAATATCTAAAAAGTGAAGAAATGAAAAAAAGTGAAGAGATAAAGAAAGAACTTAATGTAGAAAAAGAACAAATTCAAAAAATTAGAATGAATGTTGAAGAGAGCAACCAAAAGCTTAGTTCATTGGAAGAGCTACAACTAGAGCTTAAAAATAAGCTTCATTTTTCCACATTGGAAATTTCAGAATGTGAAACAAAACTTGAGAATGTATTGGTTGAAAGGACAAAGATGTTAATGGAAATAGAGGAGCTAAGTAGACAAAGAGATGTGTTAAACAAAAGGATCATGTTTTTCAAAGAAAAGGATGGCACAAAAATTAGTGATAAGCTTATAGAAAATAGTTATAGTTTATTAAGAGAGTATACAAAAGAAGAGATCATTATGGCCACCAACAATTTTTCAGAATACTTTAGGTTGAAATGTGGTAGGGATTGGAGTAATGTTTATAGAGGAAACATTAAGCATTCCAATGTTGCAATCAAGATGCTTGATTCTACTATTGCCTTGTCCCAACAAGATTTCCAAGCTAAGGTAAATAAGAAAACAATAAATTTTTTACCTTTGCTATTTAAAGCCTGTTTGGATTACTTTATTTGAGCTTATTTATTAAGATAAATTTTGTAAGATTATTTCAAAGAGCTTATGAAAATAACTTATGACAATTTTCATAAGATTTTTACAACTTATTTTCATAAGTTCTCTGATATCTTATAAAAATAATTTATAGTATATATAAAAACAATTTATACACAATTTATCTTTTGCTATAAATAGAGTTTATCATAATAAGCACTTGTGCAATAAGCTATAAATAAAATGTTTATCCAAATTCCGATCATACATTTATAAGACATATTTTAATTTGTATTATATTATTCTCATTTTTTTTGTTACATGTATTATAGTTTTCTAAACTTAAATATAAACAATTAACTACATGTATTTCTCGTTCACATGTGAACGAGAGAAAAATGTACTTTATTTGTTCAAATTTTTCTGAATCTATTTTTTTAATTTTATAGTTGAGGTCTCTTGGTAGTATTAGACATCCTCATCTAATTGCTGCATTGGGCTTCTGCTCTGAGCCCAAATGCTTAGTTTTGGAATTCATGCAAAATGGAAACTTGGAAGAAAAGCTACTTTACAAGACAAGATCAAGCAAGACCATAAGCTGGCAAGATTGCATAAGGATAGCCATAGAAGTTTGTTCTGGGCTGGGCTTTCTAAACTCATTTCAGCCCAAGCCCATTATTCATTGTCACATTTCTCCTTCAAACATTCTCCTAGATAACAATCTTGTTGCAAAGGTGACATTTGGGTTTGATGGTTGCAATAAAGAATGTAATGTTGGATTAGATGTGAGGGAAATAGGGTTTTTGTTGTTGCATCTTTTGACTGGAAGAGGAAATTGGGTGAGAATTGATATGGAAACATTTTTTGATGAGATTGGTGAAGAATGGCCATTGGATGTTGCAAGAGAAGTTTTGGACTTAGCAATGAGGTGCATTTCCAATTTAGAAATGAGTATAAGAAGAGTCATGGAGGAACTCAATGAAATCAAAAGAAAGGGTTGTGACTCAAGTAAAGTGCCTAACATTTTCCTTTGCCCAATCCAAAAGGTTAGTCCCCTAATATAATCAATTTATTTATCTATCTATTTTTTATTTTTTTGACAAATTTATCTATCTATCTATTTATTCACTTATTATTGTTAAAAGTTATTGTCACATCACATGTCAATACTTAAATGTATGTATAGATTGGCGGTGAATTTTCAATATTTTAAATCACAAACTTAAAGTTTAGAGTATATCGTACACTTCAAATTTACGATACACACTTTTTAGCAAAAGATAATTTTGTCCTAATTTAAATTGATATAAATTTTCGTGACAATAGTTCAGTTGGTATGGACAACACATTTTATATGAAGGAGTTGGGATTCAATCTCCGAACACTCCACTTATTCACAATTTAAGGTGAAATTCTAGCCACTAAAGTCTAGACTACTTGACTAAACAAATTTGATATATTGCGGAACCAGATGGTGACTATTTTACAACTATCTTTGAAGATATATGAATTCTGATGACATTGCTATTTTGGTTACCCTTTTACTTACTTAAGTTTTATGTGATGTCCTGCAGAAGGTAATGAGAAATCCATACATAGCAGCAGATGGATTTTCTTATGAGCTAGAAGCAATAGAAGAGTGGTTGCAATCAGGGAATGACTTATCACCCAAAAGCTTGAGGTTGAAGAATACATTACTTTTTCCTAATCATAACCTGCGTTCCCTAATTCGAAACTGGCATAACAAGAGATCAGTTAATCAAGTTGTAAAATAGACAAACCGATATATTGTAACTTTAAATATCAAACAGATTTTATAGTTTTGAAAGGTAAATATCAAACATATAGAAACTACAAAAATGAATCGTCAATTGATTAAAAGAATTATGTATAAGTAATCAGTGCTATACTATTTCCTATTTGGTATACTATAATTCACATTGAATGATACCACATTAGATGAATCAGAATCCACATTGAATGTTACCGTTAGTCCCTTTTTCTAACCGGATATTGGCATGCAAAACCATCACTATGATAACTGACATCCCAACTATGTTGACGTCTCGGCTTGAATAGACAAACTCAATAGATAACTTCATAATCAGATTCCTAACCATTTTGCCCAACAGAAACATCTAGCAACCTTGCTTGGCAGAGAATAAGCAGACGCCAATTAGGGATCAGTAGCAATGTCTTGAGCTCGAGTCCATATATATACAGCGCGTTCTTCTGAGCTTCTTGGGACAGTGTTTTCCAGTATGAATGCCACTAACATTGTAACCACCATGCTTAAGGACATAAGGGCATTGATTGCAAAATCAAGCTAACACAAATGAGACAATAAAAGTGACAAGTTAGGTTAACATCACCAGAAAAAAGATACCACCTAGTAGTTTTAGGTATCCAAATTTCTTGCAGTAGGAAAATATAATTTGAGGCACTAAATTGACCAAACCATACAATTTCAATGATTTTTTACTCGATTTACTATGGATGATAAACTTGTGATATCGGTATTTAGGCCAAATGCATCCTTTAACCTTTGCGTTTGTAACATATATGTCCCTTAAGTTTTTTATATGACAAATAGGTCATTTAAGTTTCTAATTTATTGCATTGTTACCCTTCCAGACTCCGTTACAATAGTGCTAAAATAACGGTTAACTTGCACTGAAAGCTACTTCTTGTTATTTGGAAGCTAAAAAAGTTAACTGCCGCCTTACTAAGTTACTTCAGCATTTTTATAACGGAGAATAACTTGAAGAACAGCAGTGCAATAAATTATAAACTTAAAGGACTTAATTTTTTACCTAACAAACTTAAAGGATATATCTGTTACAAACGTAAAATTTGAAGGACCTCAGGATGCATTTGGCCTAGTATTTATTTGGAGAAATCGGAATTGAGATCAGAGGCTTGTGCACTAAAATATCTAACTTGATGATGACATTATTATGTAAACCATAAAAGCTGTTCCTTATTCTACATTTTATTGAGAAAAAAATTATCGGATCTAAGGGATGGTGGATAAGTGCTTACTTGTTTAATTCCTGAATGGAATGGTCCATTAGAAGCAGCTGCATAAGGTACCAAATAAGAAGGCAATATCAAACTAGATTGAGACTGATATTGTTGAAAATATGCAGGAATGGATAAGCCAAGGAACAATGAAACACCAACTACTATTATATTCCTAAATTTTCCTGATTGACCATATTGTAATGTTGAGAGTCCTAATGCTGTATTAAGGGCCCAAATGAAACACAGTACTGATGCAGCCATGGCCTGTGGAATAGAAGCTAGAAGAGCACCCACCTTTCCTATAAGGAAAAACAACATATAGAACCTTATTGCCATATTGATTTGAAAATTTTCATTTTTCTACTTTTAACTACAAAAATACTACTTAGATAATTTCACTTTATTTTCTTTCTCTTACTGGAACTATCCTTAGCCAAACTTTATTTATCTTCTTTGCTTATAAACCAGAGAATTAAAACCAAAGAAAAAATCGCTTCATTTTTTATTAGAAAGTATAGGAAGAAAATAACATGTTGGTTTAGTAACGAAAACAAGAACGGAATTAGGAAATGTTTTCTCAAACTGAATAAATGCAGATAGAAATATTCTGAGATAATCATTAGTCAGATTAACTACAACACAATAAGATTAAATTGTTTAAAAAAATTGTCATAAAGTTAACTAACTAGACACATTAAGATTATGGCTCAAGTGTGTCATTGAGTTTTGTTGCTTTACCCATAAATGAAAAGAGGATCATGAAGGCTGCTCCAAGTTCCACTACCCTCCTACTTGCCACCTTTGTGATGTCAATTGTGTGAACATTTTCAGTCAAGGTAGTTGAACCAGTTCCTGAACCCCAAAGACCTGCCAATATACTACAGAAACCCTCCAATGCAATTCCACGGCTCACAACTCCTGTCGTTGGAGGCCTCAAATTAATTCTCAAAGATGCACTGTGATAAGTTCCAACCTGGAAAACGAACATAATTGTCACATAAATTCATTTGAAGGTTTAAAACTGATTTTGCACATTGAAGATAAGGGTTTCTAAAAGAGGTTTGCAGCCGCAATTTGGACTGCGACATCAAGTTTTTGATGTCTTTCACGACTGCGATTAAGACTTTGTCAGCCACATTTTACTGAGATTCTTCGCAATATCAAAGATCGTGATGCAGATGCAGCTGTGATTTACAGCCTTATTGACAACCACCATCTAGCATTTGAGACTAACATACATTTTTGTCTAAGAAATTCCACAATGTTAAAATATTTCACGAGTTTTCCCAAACTCAATTTTAGTGAGGATATTTTTTCTGTGTCTGCCGGAAATGGATTCAATGCAGTCATTCTGGTTGCAGTCAGCAGCTCTGAGCGTATGATTAACATCAGACAGTTCAGATTTTAATACAGTTTTATTTTTTAAAATATTAAAATTTTGATTTTGAAATATGAATTATAAATTGTCCGATCTTGATCATATGGCCAATGATTTCACTGACTTCATGCAGTCAGGGGTGCCAACTGCACCCAATCCGGATCCGCGTGTGCCACTTTATAATATGATATTTTACACTTGCAAGCATTTGATTTATATAATGTACTTACGGAATCCACAGAGGCCACCAGAGACACAATGACCATGATTATGCAAGTCCTAAAATGGAAAATAGGGAAACCCCATTGTAAAGGGTAAGGAATTCGGAGCCATGAAGAAGTTAACAGTGCATTTGATACATCAGTCCTGCAATGCTTCATTGTATAAGCATGCTTTTTGCATGCATCAATCAGAATGTTTGAGCTAGGGATGTTGGGATTGCATCCTTTGTAGTTATATGCCCCCCCAGCTGTTAAAAACGACGCATATATCCAAATTATTGTAACACTTAAAGGAACCTACAAATATTAAAGTGTGTCAACATTATTTGTTAGTATATAGTTTAAGTTAAACTTAGTACACTCAACAATAATATACAATTAATAATGAAATTCACAATCATTATTCATTAGTCCAAAGATAGGATCATTCATTAGAAAAAGAAGAAGCATCTAAGCTTGTAGCATGGCAAGAATTCTATGAGCATTCTAATTCCTTGTGGTCAGGGATCCCACATTCATGCACTCGGGACATCGAATAGTTCAGAAAAATGAAGATTGTAATTTTAATTTTAGAATTTGAAATACCGAGTTTAAATCTAGACCGACCAATCTTGAGTAAACGGCCGCCGATGTCCCAACTGCGTGAATGCAGGAAACTCTTGACCGCGGAGTGCACAAAAATTGTTAAAATGTACATGTCTCAAAAAGTTAAAATCAAACAAAAGTGACATCTTAATTTAAATACTTACAGCGTAAATTCGAAAAAAGTGGTTTCCAAAGATAGATATTCCTCGAAGATGCTTCAAATAAGAAAAGAAGGAAACTGATGAAATCATTTAATGAAAGACTAAACCCATAGCCGTTTTAGTAATAAAAGAATAAAGTAGTTGGATCAGGAGGACTCACTAGTGTGAATATTAGAACCAACACTATTTGTGGAATGCTGATTTCCATGCAAGTTCCAGCTTGTGGAAAGTCATAGCTGAAGAATGCTAAACCTACAGCAGCAACAGTTGGAGCCACAACTATTGGGTTGATTATCCTACAAAACATAGAAGAAAAATTGCAAACAATGAACACATATAGTAGAATACATTATGAAATATCAAATACAGATTCTTGTTACCTGAGAAGAAGAGACATTAAACCACTAAATCCCAGAATGCATTGAAATATTGAACCAACAATTATAGCTCCTTGAAGTTCTCTCATTATGTGCCTAAATTTCTGCAGTTATAACAAGACAGAAACAGTTATCAACAATAAGAAGAAAAACCAAAGTTAAATGTGACTTACATGATGGTTAAGATTTCGAAACTCTTCAGAATTTATGATAACTAATGCTGGTGCTAAATACACAAATGAGCTCCCTTGAACTAAAGGAAGTCGAGTTCCAAGGTACGAATGCAGTATCGTTGTGACGCCAGAAAGAAACAACATTGTAGAAATTACATTAGCGGTATCATTCTGTCATCATCAAAGGTAAAAGTGAATACGTATGATTATGGAAAACTATCATCTTTTCTAGTGTATAACCAAAACATCAACCATTACATAAGTGTTTATGCTTACATCAGTTCCACCCATGACTGGGACCATTACTAATGGGATTAACACTAATGAGCCAATCAATGATAGGTAGTGCTGCAGGCCATAATAGATAAGAGGTACTGCAGTTAAAGATGCTATCATGTAAGTAAAATTAAAGTACTAACTTTTTTAGCTTAAGAGCTTATAAATGCATCATTATAGACTAATTTTTCAAGATAAAGCGAGACAACATTGCTAAAATTCAAGCTAAGCAGGTATTGATGTTAACCTTAAGGCACATACTCATAATGTATCGACATAAATATAAGGAATTCGGATTCCCTGCAGTGGGAAAAAAGCGCGCAGTTTTCAATCTTGACTATTTGAGATCGGATGGTTGAGATCATTAATGTACCAATATTTGGCTTATAATTGAAATGACTTTTGGGTTTGTGAACACCAAAATACAAGGAAGCTACTTACATTACTATTACTATTTACTACACATGAGAAAGTTACATTGGTAAAGAAATAATATTATGCAGTTAAAAATTTATATGATAGACAAAACTGGTTAGAATATACTATACTGAGTTAAGGCTAAGGCTAGCATAACATAAGAGTTAACATCTATTTTCCTGACACCGATACGACACGATACATGTACTTCCATTCAATTTTCCATTTTCTAAAAGTATTACTTGTGTGTGTCTACAAGTGTCAATGATTCAATGTTGAGTTCGGTGTCTGTGTTAGTGCGTCAAAGGTTAAGAGTTAAGACATCAATTTTTCCATGCAAATTCAAGTTAAAACAACCATTATATTTTAAAAACTAAGGAAGATTAGTTAAATGTGAGAAACAGGTAAATCAATTTAAACTAACCAAGACCAGGATTTTCTGTGAGTCCATACTTCATTCCAGAAGATGGTCTCTGCCACTCTCTATCAACAGGTTCATCCCCTTCTGCATACAGATTAACCTTAACATCTTCTTCAATTGCATCTTCCTCTACCTTCTTTTTCTCCGGCATTGGAGCAACTGCAGCGACTCCAACTCCATGACCATGACTATCTCTAATCAAATTCGCCGTTCCATAATTAGTATCATCACCATTCCCTCTTAAATCAATTTTCTTGTCACCATAATCCAAAACAGGTTCAACCCCATTTTTCCTCTTTTGATTTTGGCTCCCAACTATCCCATTCACGGCATAACTTGACCTCAAAAACCTATCTTTCTCACTCCTTCTAACTCCATCCTTGGACTCATAATCAAGCACAATCTTATCGTCCCTGTTCGGCCTTGCAACCCCGAGAACCGGATCAATCTCAATCTTAGGAGAAGACCCTCCTTCTCTATGATCAACATCAACAACAACACTATCAAAATTCTCACTTGCACTAGTCCCAGCTTCACCTGAGTAATCAGACACAAACCCAGTTTTCTTTGCCCAAGTCTTCAACTCTTTAGGATTGTGATCTCTTCTTGGAACAAAAGGTTCAACTTTGATATCATTAGAATATTGATTCTTCTTGTTCTTGCTATTGCCACCCCTCATAACTTTTCCCTTATCTAAAATTTCTAAGGTAGACCCAGTTTCCATTTTAACTTTTTCCTTCACTTTTTCCTTTGAAAATTGCATTGATAACTCAAATAAATTCAACCCAAAATAGTGCAAAGAAAAAAGATAGAAACTTTGCAACAATAAGGAGCATGAGGCTTCACACTACAGCAAGATATGAAGAAAACAAACAAACTAGAAAAAAAAACAGAGAGTAGAAGCAAAGGTACAGCGAAAATGGCGACAAGTTTAACTCATTGCAGCTAACAAGTTTCTATCATAAAGTGTGTTTGTAACCTTTTTTGGCATGTTTGATGTTGACACAGTAACATAGCAGATGATTCCTCATGTATGCAAGATTGTCTGAATCTTAATTTTACCTTTTTTTTTTTCTTTCTTTATATGTGGAAACTGATACTACAACAACGTGGGATTCTTTACTTCCAAATGAAGTTTCATTGTTTTTAGGGAGGTTAAGAGGGAATTGGATCAGACATAGTTAATGCGTCGATGCAGTAACTCCTCATAGCCGTCCGATCTTGATTTGATGGCTGAGGTAGTTTATAATTACTTTTATTGATGTGTAACATGAACAGTCTGATCTGGAATCAAAGGTTGTGATAAAAAACTGGGAAACTGCGTGTTTATTTTACAACGAAGAATCTGGGTCCGGTTAAAAGGGATGCACATTTGGTCTAGTCGGAGAGAGGTGACTACACTGTAGTCGGTCCAAATTTTTTTGATTTGATGGCCGAGGTAGTTTATAATTACTTCTATTGATGTATAACATGAACAGTTTGATCTACAATCAAAGGTTGTGATCAAAAACTATGAAACTGCGTGTTTATTTTACAGGAGAGAATCTGGGTCCGGTTAAGAGGGATACAGATTTGGTCTGGTCGGAGACAGGTGACTGTGCACTATTGTCGGTCCAGATTTTTAATTTAAATAAATAATATATTTACAAACAGTTAAGATCCGATCTTAAAATCTGAATCGTCCGATGGTCTAGATATCTTGACATCCCCAGTTTAAGAGAGGAAATAGTGGAGTAGTTTAATTGGTTTGTCACATGATAAGAATAATGATGCTGATGATGATTTATATGGTGGAAGGAAAATGTGGGACTTAATGTGTCCTACATATTGAAGGCCAGGCTCACTTATGTCGCATTTGATTAGTTTAGTGTTATTTGGTAAAAAAAATTATAATGATGACTAGTAAGAGACTCGTGCTTATGCACGGATGTCCCGTTGTACGCTCTATATTAAGAAATAAATGTAATATTATAAGTACGTGTAGAAATAAAATAGAATAAGCTATAAACAAAGAATGGTAAAAAATTAAATCTCCATATTAATATAGTATGCTAAGTACCAAATTTACAAAATAAACTATTAGATTAATAGTTTATATCATATAAATCATTAATACAAAATTGAAAAAAATGTGAAAATCATTTCATATGTTCTTGAGACTCATCAAATTTTTACGGTATTCAATAAAAACACATAAACTTTAAATTTTAATGAATCTCAATAATATATCAAAAAAAATTCATATATATATATATAAGTAGAAATATAGGTCCCGTTAGAAACATCATAAAAATAGACATCTTTATTAATATATACATGAGTAGAAATAAAAGCATACGTAAAATTTATAAAAATAAACATGTATTAATAAATGGGATGAAAATTGAAATAATATAGATCCATGTAAAAATTATAAAATTGTATTAATATGTCGGTATAGAGATGGAGGTTACCTTATACCAAAAAAATAAAGAAATGTAGTTACGTATAAATGATAAAATATTGTAGGTTTTCGAATTAATATATAAGTATAAATATTATTCTCATAAAAATTAAAAAAAATGTCTCGATAGAAATATATAAAATTAAATATTGTATATGTCTTAGTAAAAATTATCAAAAACAATAAGTCTTTGTATTAATAATATATGAGTATCTGTCAAAATTATAAAAAAATTAGATACCCGAAGAAATTAAAAAAATTAGATATCCATAAAAATAAAAATAAAAATCTTCTTATTAATGTATAACTAAAACTATAGTTATTATACATTAATGGCAGCATACTTCCGAGACCACCGAAGTGACTTAGTATATGCAGAGACTCAACATTATAGTGCAAGGATGTCAATTTTAGAAGGTGAAGCGATGACTCTACTTGATGCAATTTGTTTTGCTAAACTACAAGGTTTTAGTAATGTAATTTTTTAAAGTGATTCCAAGACACTTGTTCATTGTATTGGAGACCTTAATGTCAAGAATGGCTCCTCTGATTTTCAATCTATCATTGCTAGAATTAGGCATGAGCTAGCTAATTTACAAAACTTTAAGGTGAAGTTTGTTAGGAGACAAGCAAACATGGTCACTCATACATTAGCAAGGGTGGCTATCTCTTGGCCTTGTTTCCGTTTCTTTGATTTTGTACCTCCATGTATTACAACTTTAACAAAGAAAGGCGTTAAGCTTGTTGTGTTTGAAAAAAAAAACTATAGGTACCCTTCCAGAAAAGAAAAAAAACTAAAACTATAGATACTCATTGCAATTACACAAAAAATTAACTTTATCAACAAAAAATTCAAAAGAAATTGACTTTGGTTATCTATATAATTAGCAAAAAAAAGTAGGTTTCTGTATTAATATATAAGTAGAAATATAACCCCATAAATTACATAAAATATGACTCGGTAATTGAGTTTAAAACCATTAATGTAAAGTTACTCAAATTAAAAAGTATAAGTCGTTTTGATCATATTTCACAAATTAAAAAATGTAATCATTGTTGTATGTAAAAGATAAATTATAAGTTGATTTACAAAATTGTCCTTCATTAATTGTATGAAAAAGAAAAATTGAAGAAGTAAAAGAAAAGATAATAATAAATAGTTAAAAGTATAATAAGAAAAATAATAAATTGTCCAGAAGTCCTAGCTCAAATGGTAGAAAATGCCGAAATTGCTAGGTCGGACGTCCATGACCTGGGTTCGAACCCCGGTCACTCCACTTGTGTGTGTGAGTTTATCGTCTATGTACCCAAAAAAATAATAAGAAAAATAACATTAAAAGATTCATTGATATTGTAAAGTGACTTATATTTTAGTACAAATTATTTTCGCAATGTAACATATATTTTGGCACAGAGAGAGTAATTTTCATTTTCATTTGTATAGTGATGGTAACTCTTTTGTGGCTGCTTGGAGAATTTGTATAGATAAGTATTGTCCTACTTACACAAAATCATTTTTTTAACTAACTTTGTTGGTATTTTGATTTTGTGGTTTGTTAAATGGTAGTGACCATCTTTATTTATTTTTCAAATAATAAATAAAATAAAAATTCTAAGGTTAGTTGGACATTAATAATTATGAATTTGAATATCATTAGAATTGAACATCATAGAATATAGTCAATATATCATATTTCTATATTGTACTCAAGGATATCTTCTAAGGGCCCGTTTGGTGCGCCGGATAGATAGAGACATGATATGATAACAATCTGAATAATAATACGATATGATAGTGACAAGATTAACACATATCATGTCATGTGTTTGGTGCACACATGATAATAAAAAAAAAGAGTAATTGGATAACCAAGCCGAAAATAAGCATTAAAATAACAAAGAGTAATTGGATAGACTTAATGGTAAATTAAATTTATCCTTTTATATTGGTGCACCAAACAACAGATTAAAACAAGATTTGAAAATTTTAACATATCTTATTTCCCTAACCTGCGCACCAAACGGGCCCTAAACAAAGCCACTAAAACTCTAGCTTCAAGAATTAATAGTTGGATTGAAAATCTATATCATATAAATCATTCATATAAAATTTAAAAAAGTTAAAAATTATTTGATATGTTATTTGAGACGTATCAAAATTAACTATATATATATATATATATATATATATATATATATATATATATATATATATATATATATATATTATAAAAAATAATAAAAAGATATTTGTACTTACCTTTATTAGGTGAGTTAGAGAACAAATAAAATAACTCACCTAACTTTATGCCTGATCTTATCTTTAAACTGGATTTAACCTCACCCACATGGGCCATACTATTACCAGATAGTATAACTTTGGGATTAAGTCAGACTTTACTTACTAGTGTTTTACAAAAATCATTTTTATGATTATCTATATACCTAAATTCTAAAAAGACCGTGAGATCAAGTCAACTACCATTTACCAATAGTATATGTGCTTCATTAGTTTATTTGACTTGGATTTTACGAATTAAAATGGAAATATTAGTCATAATAACTAACAAGTTAAGATAAGTAGGATATAAGATATCATTCCTCAATTGTTTAAAACTTTTCATGATTTTATCCTCATTGTAAGCCAACAAACCGTAATGTAAAGCTGAATTATACAAATTATGCCTTCAAACATCCATTTCGTTTTGGGACAAGTAATGCACACAAGAAGGAGGAGGAACTAGGGTAGGGTTAGCTCCTTGCTTCTTGAAAATGAGTCAGTGAGCCATTACCTTTCATTCGCATAAAACGTTCAGTTCTTCATAGATTACATTCACATTGTTGGATTTGTTCGTCCATCTTGATGGTTACGACATTAATGTCATAAATAAGTCAAAATGGAGAAACCCACGGAAACAAGTAAGAGCACTCGTTTATACCAAGGAACATTGTCAAGCTTGACCTAGTTTCATTTTACTTCATTAAACCTCCATAATAGTATAGCTCTAACTAAATATGATGTGGATATGCTTAGCTGCAGTGATGTGCTATTTATGTGTGGAGTAGCCTTAGATTAGGCTTCAAAACTCCTTGTCCATGAATAGAATAAAATACCAAATGCAATTATCATGTTTCTATATAAGTGCACTTATGAGTTATGACAAGTGATTGTGGGTAAAGGTTTTGTCAATATCCATTTAGCAAAATACTCAACAAAAACAAGCAGGAGCTTTGGCTATGCCTATCAGGTGTTGGGGGAAATCATTTAAGCATGTTTATACCTCATTGAAGATCACTGATTTATCTTATGGGCAAACTCTCCTCGCTCCTTAATAAACCTTGTAATTCCAAGCCAACAATAAAGCTTCATTTTACACATACCTTTCTCAGTTTTTCGGCGCAGACCCTTCAGAAAATTAAAAAACCGAGTCCTCGGTCTTGGCTTATGATCAATACATTATCCGAAATTTCTTTCAGGGTTCATAATTAGCTAATGTTGTTAGCTTTATAATCCCTGGAAAATTATTAAGGTCTTCTGTAATTCTGTACAACAACAGACAACAGTAACTCAACAAAAACCGCATTTTAAATCATCAATAATTATTTTCAACAAATGCAAGAAATAGTGATATCTATTGACTGTTGTTCTACTATCCAGATTGGTTTTCAAGGGCAAAAACAATCAACTAATGTGTTCTTTTCAGAGTGCTCTGAACAGCTACATTTTTCATGATGTTGCTAGACCCCAAGACAACAAAATACCAAACTGAATAATGCTAACCTAGCAGGATTGCATCAAACTTTCCATAACACGACAGTTCATATTACTGAGATCATAGAAACACTGATCTATGCTAATTTGCAAAATAAAAACTTTGGCAATATATGCCATCTCCTATCACCTGATGGATGCACTGCATTAGATGCATTCATTACCTTTTTCTATTGGTTAAAGAGATCATTAACATTGTTTCACCAAATCATGACTGAGGTCGTGTTGCGCAATTGTCATAACAAATTGCCTGTAGATGATCAAGATTTTTCATCATACCTGATTGAAAGGAGATAAAAGAAAAGAGATACAAAAATTTGAATGAGGATTCAACTCATCAGCACAATAAAAGGGAAGGGCAAGAAAGCAAGAAAAGTTATACACATCACACACAGTCTTAAGGTTAGGCTAAATAAATCTCCTCTGAACAATATGGATACAAGGAAATTAAATGAGTCAGAGATACAAAACAATAATGAGATTTTCGTACCATAAGAAAACCAGAAGATCTTGCCCCTAAAATAAAGAAACTTTATGAACATGTTGCAATAACAGAAAGTAAGAATGCAATGTGGCAATATAATAACTAGAGGTTTCTATTTTCTCATATAACCAGATCAACTCACTTTGCAATAATGAAGAAAGATATATTAAGATACTGTTTTATTAAACAGCTTAAATAAACCCTTATCATATAATGATTAAACAGTTTGCAAAATGACAGAGAGAACCGGGGACAACTCCGCAAAACTTATTTATATAAGCTATTCTATTTTGAAAAGTTTGCTAAATTATGAAGCACTTACACACACATCAAACATGTAAACACCAATAATACTTCATAAAAAAATGGAAGTGATTGAACGTAACCATGTATATTGGCGTTCAACATTGAAACATGTCATCCCATACACGCCTTCAATATGAAGTATTAATGCTACATAGTTTCTAAACACTTTTACAAAAGATTGCATCGTAAAAATCTCAAATAAACTCTTCGAAAGTCTAAACACATTGCAAGCTCAACACGACAAAGTTATTCATTTGTAAAAACATCGAAAGTCATTTACATATGAATGTCAATCAAATTATATTCACATACTTAACATACATGAACATAATTCAAACAAATTAACCAGAAATTATATAAGCTATTCTATTTTGAAAAGTTTATCTAAATTATGATGCACTTACACATACATCAAACATGTAAACACCAATAATACTTTATAAAAAAATTGAAGTGATTGAATGTAACCACGTATATTGGCGTGCGTTCAACATTGAAACATGTTAGATACCACACACGCCTTCAATATAAAGTATTGATGCTACATAGTTTCTAAACACTTGCACAAAAGATTGCATCATAAAAATATCAAATAAACTCTTCTAAACACATTGCAAGCTCAACATGACTAAGTTATCCACCCGTAAAAACATTGAAAGTCATTTCCATATGAATGTCAATCAAATTATTCATATACTTAATACAAACGCAATTCAAACAAATTAACCACGAAATCAGCACAGCTCCAATTCGAGCTACAGGTAACATGAAAACCATATTATGCAATTGCAATCTTATATCAATTAATCAAATTCACAAAATCTATCAAAATAACAACAATTTCCCTAACCAAAACCTAAACAACGAAGATTCCACTAAAATTAAAACCAGCACAAGTTTTACAACAAGTTCACAACAAACATATAGACAAGTTTGACGGTAACTGTAACTGTAACGGCGAGGCTTATTGGGTAGGTGGAAGAGAAAGTAAGCGAGCGAGACGTTGTTGTTGGAGACGGTAACGGCGTTTGAGATAACCTTCAAGAATTTCCATAACAGATAAGAAGCGTTTCATCTCATGGAGGCGGCGTGTGAGTTGAGCTTCACGAGCTCTGGCACGAGCTAGCCGAGCTTCTGTGTCGGCGAGGCGATCGCGGAGGTTTTCGAGCACCGACGCTGAGTTATCGCTAACCGTGTCTATTGGAAACGATGGATGTTGGCCGCAACACATAGTTTCAGATTTTGTAGAAAATCGCAATTGCAGTTTAACAAGGAAGGAGAAGTAGAAAGAAACGAGTTCTTGGTTAGAACTTGTTTGGGAGGGTGAGGTTTTTCTCCTTCAGCTCACGTTTTCTCTTGCTTGCACCTAATTTTTGTAACATTTATTGTTTTATTTTTTTTTGGTATAATTTTTATTATTTTTTGTGTAAATGATAATTTTATTAAAGGTAATCTGACAATAAATCTGATCTCACATGTTCGGAAGAATTGGTCGATTGTTTGCACTGTCGTCTAAGGTTATTGAAGCGGAGGAGGATATGTATCTGAAAAACACTCTAATGCTCAAGTCAGTATAATGCGTGAAGTGAAGGTTGTCAATAAGAAAGATAAGATATATGTGTCATTGTGAGGAATGATGTTTGAATAGCCCAGTGTTGGGCCAAGACCATTGATGAGGGGAAGAAGATCCGCCTAGGTCATCAATAACAGCTGGAAATTTGGCTGAAGAGTCATGATGAGCAGTAAATGTTCATCATTTTGTGGTTGGACATCATAGATTATAAGTTTTTACAACACGTCTGAAGGTGGCACCACAATGGGCCGCTGCTTGCTGGGCCTGATCGACACGAGCGATAATGGGTCTGGTTATCATTAGGTCCAGAACAAAATCAAAAGTCAAGACTGTAGAAATACAAGGTGGAGTTTCTTCATATAGTCAAAATTATAAAGATTTAGCCAGATAATGGACAACTTGGATAGCTTCACGCCTTAAAGAAAACATTAAAATTAATACAATCTTCAATAATGGAACTAACTTATTATGGAGATTGTTCATGACTATTGAGCACCGTAACCACATTTGAAGCACCTTATTTCGCTGAAAGATTCAATAGAGACATATATTTTGCAAATTGCAAACTCTTCTGAATTGCAAAAAGTTGTTGCTATCTCTGAATCTGATAATGAAAGTATTTGCCAACAGCTAACATCAACCACAACACCCTCAACATCTCTCACCACAACACCAATACCCCACCTACATCTTTTTATCAGACTTGCTGCATCAACATTAAGCTTATAATAATCACTAGGTGGAATTGTCTAATGAATAGCAAATAAAGGCATATTTGGACCTCCAATTAGCATCGCCAACATCACAACACTTGCACTCTTAAAATTAAAAATAGATCTTTGTGCCTTTTCAACCATGGTATTCACATTAACATGAGCCCTTACAAAACAATTTTTTATTTCTGGCACTTCAAATTTCATAACACAAGGCCAACACTTGAATTATAACATCATCAGTTGCATCAATAATAATTCTTTCAAGCCACTCATGAAAAAGTGCATACCACAACTAAAGAAAGAAGCAAATCAGATCTCCTTTGATCAATGACAATCCATAAAGAGATGTGAAATTGTTTATATTGGTCACAAAAAATACACAAAGGGTCACAATATTTCCAATTTTAAAAAGATCATTTTTAATTGGTAATTTTTCATGTAGAATCCTCCAAGAAAAACGGATGTGTCTTGGGATATATTTTTATTTTCGACAATGTTTTCCACAAATCTACTGATCAATATTCTGCGCTGAATTATGAGAGGTATCTACTTCACTCTTTGCCTTTAAGAAACGATAAGAACTCAGTAGATCGTGAAACTCCCCACACAAACTCATCTTGTAACTGAAGAATTTGTTGAGCTTCAAACGAAAAAAACACTTCGTTAATTAAAGGCGTATTCAAGCACCGAATGTCATGATGTATGATATCTGATACAAACATAATATCACAATTAGGAGGTTGTCTTTAGAAGTCCAAATTTTGTGAGCATTTTGATAAGGAAGCCAATTATCCTTCCATATAGAAATATGATGATCATCACATACTCTACAAATACCTGCTTTCTCAATGACATCCAAGAATTTGTATTTTTTTAATGGAATTAGTTTTGTTCTATATTGGTCAATCAACATGTATTATTGAATGATTTTTTTTATAGGTATATTTTGATCATCGTAAAAAATGAGTTCAAAATTTGATTTTTAGACCATGATTTCCATTAAATGAAAATATAAAGGCAAATTTTATGGTACATTCATGAATTTGTATGTATCGGTAAAACAAGTATTAAAATTAATAGATAAATGAGTATTTTATGAAAAAAAATTAAAAATTTAGGTCTTTTAAATTATTATAACAACTAAATATTACTCATCAAAATTGTCAAAAAAACTACTCCTTTGTCCCAAAATAATTGTCACAGTTGGTAAGTTCACGATTCTCAATGCACATTTTTAATCGTTAATATTTTTAGTTATCTATCTTTAATAGTTATAAAAAATATATATTCTAAAAATAATCATCAATACAAATCAAACAACATCTCATATGCTAATATTTACATTTACGTATTAGTAAAAAATTACGGTCAAAGTAGATTATATGAATAGTGCACCATGGTCAACTTTGACAATTATTTTGGGATAGAGTGAATAATAATTTGATTTTCTTTATATTGAACTTTTTTTTTATAAAAAATTAGTATAATGTTTTTTAAAAAATAAAATTGTAAATTTTTTTATGAAAATATGTTCTCTAAAATATAATAGTAAATAAATAACTTTTTAATTATAAAAATAATTGTTATTTTATTATTTTTAAAAACCAAATATGCTTTTTTTTGAGGTAAAAAAAACAAATATGCTAATGTATCAATTATAAAACTACATTAAAAGAAAAAACCACATTAACTATTCCTCCCTCTAATTGGTAGTGTTTGTTTTAGTTTTTTCGCATATATTCCGCGTCTTTGTGTTATAGTTTCTCTTTTACCGTTCTCTGAACGTCTTGTGTAGAGATCTATTTATTTATTTATTAATTTGTTGTTCAAGATAATTATAAGCATTCTTTCAAGAAAAGTCTAGTCTCTAAATTTAAACCCCTTTGCAAATTATTAGATGCATTTATTACTTTTTTCTTATACATACCCCTATTATTATACTAACTTGTATTGAAAGAGAAAAAAATCAATGAGCTTAGCTCAATTGATTGGACATATTGCACGAAAGTGCTGGAATCTGGATTCGAACCCAGATACACCCGCTTATTTAATCTTTAAAAGGTGAACTTTTTAGCCACTAAATTATCTGACCAAACAAAAAACATTATAATTACACTACACATTTTTTTCTTAATATACATAAAATTAATCAAATGAGTTAATAACAAGGGATGGAAGGAGTATAATAGGTAAACCAAGGACAAAAATCTGCAAATAAAAAACGGGAAAGTTTGAACGTATTCCCTCCGATCATTATTAAAAAAAATCTTCAAATTTTGATCAATATTATAAGTAAAATTTAATTACTTTTAAAATAATTAATACTAATATTTCAAATATACTTTTATTTAATTATACTATTTTTTAAACAATTATTTCATTTTTATCTCTTCTCTATCTCTATCTCTATATAATATAATTACGGATATTTCTCTCCCGATCACAATCCTACTTGGTGAGCAACCAAATCCTTAAATGTCTACGTGTCAAAATTTCAAGGTTTTTATGTTTTAGGCACAAATGATCTCTCTTCGATTTTTTCCGACTACACTTTTCTAATTTTTATCATATTTATTTGGTTTACACGTTTTTTTTCCTCTAACCATACTCCAAAAATACACACTAGCCGAAAAAAAGCTTTTAAGTTTTAAGTACAAATGCACTCCCTTTGATTCTCTCCGGCTACACATTTCTAATTTTTATCATATTTATTTGTTTTACACGTTTTTCACTCAAAGCATATTACTGAAAATACACACTAACCAAAAACAAATTATGCTTTTCTTTTGAAATTAATTTTATGATATTTTATTTTATTGCTTATGAAATATATTTACACTTATATTAATATAATATATTTTTTTTTTGTAATTTACATAGGACCAATATTTATACTAATATATTACTACTTCCGTTCCTTTTTACTTATCGTTTTAACAATTTAGATTATATTTTGCCTATTATATCCTCCTTATTATGTTATTTTATTGACTAACCTTTGTATAATTGTTTTTGTTGAAACAATAATTTTTTTTTTATTGTATACAAATTTTGTTTGTTTTTAAATAAAATTTGTTACAATTTTTTTTGAAAATAGATAATGTTTGTGAAAAAGAAGGAATTTATTGGTGGATTAAAAATATGATATATTTAAAATATGGCATAATAGGAAAATAAGGTGCAAAAATATACCCCTCCTATTTTGGTCTTTTTTCCTAAAATGACAAGTAAAAAGGAACGGAGGTAGTAATACAAGTGACTATTTTTTTTTTTTTGTAATTTACATGAGACTTATATTTATATTCATATATCAATACAAGATCTATATTTCTTTTTATAATTTATACGATAACGGGAGAAAAAAAATCATATTGTAGAGAACAGAAAGTGGAAGATCACTCTCTAGAGTATTTTATCCTTTTAAATCTTTACATTTGTATTTTTTTTTCATATTTGAATAAAATTAATATAAAATGAACGTCTATGTGATATAAAAATAAAAACCATATACTAATACGAAAGCTTTTTTGTTGTAATTTTACGAGAACATATATTTCTATAATTTACCCATATATTAATACGAAGATTTTTTTTTTAAATTTCTACAGAAGCTATATTTATACTAATGTACGAGGTTTTTTGTAATTTTTACAGAATTTTATTTCTACGAGTGTTTTAATATGAAATTTATTAATACGAGACCAAAGACTTTTTTATATAGGAACTTAAATACGATGATTTTTTTTTTATAATTTCTACAGGAGTTATATTTATACTCATGTATGGGGTTTTGTTGTAATTGTTACAGAATTTTATTTCTACGAATGTTTTAATATGAAAATTATTAATACGAGACGAAAGACTATTTATTTATAGGAACTTAACTATTTATACACATATTAATACGGAAAACATATTTTATTTTACTATGACTTACATTTATACTCATATTAATACGAGTGTCTTTTGATTTTGTAATTTACACGAGTATCAATATTTATACTCATATATTAGTACCCGATTCTATCTTTTTTATAATATAATATCTATGGAGACTAGAAACAAAACACGATATTGTTTGAAACAGGGAGCGAAATATCACTCTCCACCCTATTTTATCTCCTTAAAATCGTTAAATAAATATTATTTTTCATATTTAAATAATAGAATATAAAAGCAATTTCACAAGTAATTGGAAAAATAAAATTATTTGACAATTTTTTATTAATTAATATTAAATTAAAAAAACTAATATTTCAACTAATCTACTTTAACTCTAATAATTAGTATGAGTACCTTTTGATTTTATAATTAACACGAGAACCAATATTTATACTCATATATTAATGCATAACCTTATCTTTTTTGTAATTTCAATGGGGACTAGAAAGAAAACACCATATTGTTCGAAACGGGGAGCGCGAGAGCTCACTTTCTACCCTATTTTATCTCTTTAAAATCGCTAGATATATATTATTTTTCATTTTTAAATAACATAAATATAAATCAATTTCACAAGTAATTGAAAAAATAAAAATTACTTGATAAAAAATTCATTAATTAAAAATAATATTAAAATATTAAAGTTAATTTATAAAACTAATATTTCAAATAATTTTGTTTAATTTTAATTACATGTATTAATACAATTTTGAATATTAAACTGTGTTTTGCACGGTCAAATATACGTATTTTATTACTTATTACTTATGATTTAAAATGACAATACAATATAATAAACTTATTTTTTTTTTTTATCTTCTTATAATAATGACTCGATGGAGTTTTTACATACCACTCTGAACACTTCACTCGTCTATCACTACCAGTATCACTAGTCAACACGCCCGTAACTCTCTCTGCTGGCCAATTCGCCATTTTCCACTGTGCTTAGTAACGGATATAGAAACTACAAGTTATCATTGGCAACGCTTTCAGCTCAATTCTTGCAGTACTGGTACGTAAAATCTTCTCCTTTTCCTACTTAACTTGGAGCCTCACCACCATTTTGTGCTCTTTTTCTCTTCTATTATATGCCTTTTACTCTTTGCACGCAAACTGTTTGATAAAAGTTCTAAACACTGGTCATTGATGATAACACTCTATATAGTTTGGCCTCATCACTCATGCTAGACATTTTAGTTTTTTGTTAAATTATTATGGGATAATAGATGTTTACCTCCTACAATGTGGGTGAATTTTGGTTTATGGAATATGTTGAGTGTTGACTTAAGATCTATGAAGCTCCGACGCGGCTAAAGTAGGGTGTGTCGCTGTGTCGGACACATGTTGGACACCGACACTCGTACGACACCCGGACGACACATATCCGACACGTTTTAGATAATTTTCCTAAATTGAAAGTACTCAAACTGTTTTGATAAATTCTTTCTATGCTTGATTGAAAGTACCAAGTTTAAATAAACATAAATTATGCTTCTCATTAGAATATTTATAAATTGTGCTCACAAATTACTTTATTTTATTAATATATAAAGTATATATAGCCATGTCCTGATGTCCGTGTCCTAAGGTTTTTTACATTGTACCGTGTCGTGTCCCATATCCGTGTCCGTGTCCGGGCTTCATAGCTATTTCATATAAATAATGATGTGGCATGGTCAGTGAGGGGTAAACCAAAATTTGCTAAAATTATAGGGGGCAAAAAGATGGAATCTTAAGCTCATGTATTCAACGAGGGGGTAAAGGACATAATCTTCACATTACAGAAACAATAAATATTACAAAGGTAAACCAAAACTCGCCCATAAATTGTTGGGGGGTATTATTATTATAAGCTTTCTAACCTTTCTCTTTATGCTTATGAATTATGATTAACTTCATTTTTTAGTTTTTACTCAATCCTTTGTGTAATATCATGAAAACTTTCAAATCTGCCTTTGGGTCTTAATTTATTTGATGGCTGCATCTGCATGCATATGTAATACCGTAATATTTAATATACTGAGTTTTGCTAATTTTAGTAGCTTGTGACTAAGGCAAAGTGAAAACAAATGGCACCAAGATGGAAAGGAAAAGATGCAAAATCTAAAAGGGATGCAAAAACTGAGGCACTTAAAGAACCCATGTCAAAGATTATATCACAACTTCAATCTTCTTTAGTTCAATCAAATGCTTGTGGATTCCTTTCTGATAAGTGTGTACACTTAACGGTGCAAGTCGAACAACGTGACCTTCTTGATAGAGCATGCTTCGGTCGACCTGTGCGAACTGTTGAAAAAGACATGTGCTTGTTTCAATTAACCTTCGAGGAAACATTCTACCTATGTTATTTCTTGAAATGCCTCAAGATTAATGGTGGTGCTGGTGCTAGTCCTTTAAATGATGAAGAGTTGTGGCGTTACTTCAAGACCAAGAAAGAAGCATTCCCGTGTTTTTACAAGGCTTATTCTCACCTTCGAAACAAAAACTGGGTAGTGAGGTCAGGGGCACAGTATGGTGTAGATTTTATTGTCTATCGCCATCATCCGGCTCGGGTGCATTCTGAGTACGGTGTACTTGTTCTGTCAAATCCACATGACAATGATGATGATCTAAATGGAAGATTAAGAGCATGGTCTGATGTTCATTGCTCAACTCGACTTCTAGGAAGTGTTGCAAAAACCTTATTAGTTTTGTACATTAATAAAAATGGTCACAGTGATGAGTCTCTGTTATGTTTGGCAAACTATACCATTGAAGAACGCACAATCTCTAGATGGAGTCCAGAACAATGCCGTGAAAAATCCGTATAGACACTTCATACTCTTATATTATTATTGTTATTATTCCCTTTCAGCATAATTTAACTACTGTTTCTTTTTTTTCGTGCATAGGATCTCTAATCAAAACAGAAGATACTCAACTCGCCATGATTAAATTTGAAGGTTAGTCATTGATATTGTACCGAGCGTTCATTTACTTTTTGTTTCAGTTTTAACATTCTGTTGATTGGTTTGTGAAATCACTTCATTTATTTTAAATTTTGAATGCACTGTTTGTGGCTTTCATACATCATCATAAGTTCTTCACAATGAAGCTTAATTGAATGAGATTGGTCTGGTGAATAACCAAATATGTGGTTTAGGTTGTGAATTGTGATATTACTAAGTTAATCGGCTTGAATCTGTAGGCGGTTAAATAATCTACAGTTAATTTACAATTAGTATGTAACTAATCAGTCACTAAATAGATAATCAATTACAATTCTATAGCTAATCAATTACTAACCCTTATGCATATCAAGGTTCAATATGAAATAAATGGAGTGCTAGGCCAACCTTGTAGCACTCAAAACATACCAAAATCAATTTTAAGTCTTTAGAATCATGGTTGACTCTCCCTTAAGTGAGTCAAATTATTCGATATCAAATTTCAAGAATTAATTTCATCTAAATTCAATTTTAAAGAACCAAATTTCAATGAGTAAATTCACACACCACAGTTGAGCTCTACAATCATGTTTATTAGTATAAAAATACCCAATAAATTTTTCACATAAAAGAAATTTCAGTCATGTTTATTATAAAAATATCTCTTACATAAAGTTTCTTCCACCAAATACAACACATTTGGAATATTATTACAAACAAGTAGCAACTAGCAAGTCACAAAACAAAGAAGAAAAGAACAAACAAATAACAATAGCAGAGATAATTCCAATTTCATATAGCAGTAATAGCATCTGCTCTTTACTTAAAGAACTCCATAACCCAGAAGGTACGGACAGAGCATTCATATCTGATGCCACTAAATCCCGCTTTAGTTGCCAAATCAATGAATTCTTGCTCAGTTCGCTCCTTTCCTCCTGGGTTTTGAGTCATCATCAGAACATCCAACTGGGAGGTAGACTTTGCAGCATAAGCATTCTCAGGCACAGTAGGAATAAGTGCCTCTAAAACAATCACCATCCCATCATTAGGGATAGCATTATAACAATTCTTCAAAAGCTTTAAGCAGTGTTCATCACTCCAATCATGGAGTATCCACTATAAAATTTACGCAACATATATAGAATTTATGTTAGTTAAACAACAAAAAGTTAATATATTTTTACACTGTATAAAGAAAACACAGTACTCAGAACTGCCGATTAGAGGTGATCGAGGTAAAATATAAAAGGCAAATTGTGCCCAAATCATACATATAAAGAGGATCAATTACATGACAAAATTTCTTAGTATTTGAAAAATCTGAAAGCTATTTTAGTTGAAATATTCAAATGACTTGAGTTGTTTGGAATTACATATGATTTGTGGAGGGTACAGGGATTACTAGCCGAGGGAATACCAAGTAGGTTCTTAAGATGTTTTTGGTATTGGGTTCAATATTTATTGATTGGAGGCATCTTATACTCCCTCCGATCTCAAATACTCCCTCCGTCCCTTTTTATAAGACCCTTTTTGACAAAATTGCACTATTCACTTATCTTGTTTTGACCGTATTTTTATAATAATACATAAATGTAAATATTAGGATATAAGATCTTGTTTGATTTGTTTTGATGAGTACTTTCAAAATATCAAATTTTTATAATTTTTACTATTAGACAATTAAAGATATTAGTGGTTAATATTGTACATTGGCGTACGTGCAGTAGTCAAAAAGGGTCTTATAATTAGGGACGGAGGTAGTATAAACATAGATTATTTTTTCTAGGTGCATTGAATCATATATCTATTTCGTCTAAAATATGAATCTTAATAGGAAATTTTTGCTTGTATTTGAGACTAGAGGGAGTAGTCCAATAACAAAGTTAGATACCTTCTTTTATCTTCCCACATTTTCTTGAAAACCACATTCATTCGGATTTGTCAATCTAAATAAGGAAAAAATAATATTTTTTTCTTGCCTCCGTACAGGCAAATAGAAAAAAGTTTTTTTCTTCACACATTGAAAAATCCGAATGAGAGTGATTTTCAAAAACTATGAAGATGGGCAAAAAAGCTCTCAAGAAATTAAGAAACATTTGTGGTCCTTAGTTTAGCAGGAATATGTTGTTGGTAAATCTGGCCATATTTGGATATTGAGAACTACTCTCAATGACTATCTCATTCTATCGCATCCAATTCAGCACTTTTAAAATAATTCATCATGATTTTGTAAGTCAACAACAAAAATTACATTTAATCACCTTCATAAAGATGGCATCTCCTTTAGGCACACTTTCAAACATATCTCCACCAATGTGCTCAACTCCTGCCAACATCAAGTAGTTTTTTCATTTAGAGTTTTTGTTTTCTAACATTCAATCATTTGATGCCACTTTACATTTTATAAGTGAATTTAAATATCAGTTTAACTTTGTGAGTATTTAAGAAGTCTTTTTTATATACACACTTTCCATGAGGATGATAAAGAACATTTAAAAGGTTCTTACCTGGATATGAAGGGGCATGTTGAATGACATGAGGCAAGTCGAAATTGATACCCTCTATATGAGGGTATTTGGATGTGACCAAATTTATATTGACCCCAAGACCTCCTCCAACATCCACAAGTCTTTTTATATCCTTGAAACCTTTGTAAGACTCAAGAACCTTCTTCATAACTATTTTTGTATGATTCATCATTGCTGTATTGAAAACTTGATTGAACCTTGAGTCCAAGCTTGGATACTCAAAGGCATGTGTGCCATAAACCCTATCGAATGGAACACCTCCTTCTCGAATTGCATTATTAAGCTCAGACCTACAAATGAATATACAATTTTTGATTTAATTTTTTTTTTTGGTTAAGTAGCCTAGTTGCTTGAAATTCCACCCTTAAGGTGAATAAATGGGGGTCCGGAGTTTAAACCCTGATCCCTGCATTTACCAACTAAACTAAAACTAAGCTCATGGAGACCAATTTTGCATCTAACTACTTTCTTAATAAATGAAGAAACTACATGTTGAGATTTAAAAAGTCTCCATTGGAAGACTTATCTAACAAATTGTTTCTTGTTGCAATGATGGAGCAACTATGTTTTTATAAGCAATTAATTGATTGGAATTTTATATGTACATTGACAAATTGAAATGGTCATATACAATTATTTTTTTACTACTAACTTATGTTATTACCTCTGTCCTAAAACAATGGTCCTTATGCATACCAATTTATAATTTGAATCATTAATATGTTTAGTTTTCTTTAATGAAAAATTAAAAAGAATTAAAATTGTAAAAATATTCATTGAGATAAATCAAACAAAATTTTATTGGCTAATATTTATCTTTATACATTAATAAAAAATACGGTCAAAATAAATGTCAACAATGAACAGTCAACAGAGATAATTGTTTTGGGATGGAGGGAGTAGTAATTTCTATTGAAGAGCTTTGGTCTAGTTTTATGCTAGTAGTTAATAATAAATTATAAGTTATATCCTTGTCATTTAAAGGAAGGAGAAGGCCTCAATGTTTGAATTAATGACTAATATCTATTGGCATTCTGAGTCGTCTCCTTTGAGATCTCCCTTAGTCATATGATTAATAAATGAAAAATAACTTACAAGATTCAATTTCAATTTCAATTTCATTAAAAAAAGAACAATGATTTCCAATACAAAAAAAAAGGACAAGGAGATGAACTTACCAACTAGCTAAGAAAACCTTATCTTGAATCAAAGACAACAATGGTCCTAATGAAACACCATCAGAATTAGGAGCAAAGAATTTAGCAACAGGAGCCATACTATATAGTCTATGAAATGATCCAAACTTTTGTTGATCTTGAAAGACAACACATTTTAACACATCATGTGAGGTAAGAAGAGCAAGAATGCGATCCAACATTTTGGGGGCATCTAGATTGTTACAGGAAAGACGGGCCGCAATCTCTTCGGCCGATAGTTGAGCACCTTTACCGGCTTTTTGCAACACATCAAAAACACCAAGCTCAAATGCAGTTTGAAGTGCCATTGGTAGCACAATAGAGTTGGCTAGATGTATAGCATATGAGAAACTTTCTTCATCTGCTAATTCTTGTGCTTCTTTCCTACCTTCACTACTCTTACCCAATTCTATAACATCAGAATGGTTGGCCATTGATATGAACTTGAAAATCCAAACGTATTTCAAAAGTGCAAGTTATAAATGTTTATAAGTTCTAAGGTTGTTAGATGAAGGTGACTTATCCTAATAGTTTATATGTAGTTGAGTCCTTTTCCAGTTGTATTTGTCTTGTTTTCTAGCCATTGAAAGTTTATTTTATTAATAGAGAAACGGCATGAGACATGCCTAATACTGTATTAGCTAAAATAATGTCAACTAGTATAACTAACACATTAGTATATACTCCCTTAGTTCTTAATTATAAGGCCATTATGACAAAACATAGGTATTAAGAAAGTTTATTTTAGTATTAAATTATTTGATAAATTATATTAATTTTCTATATTTATCTTTAGTAACAAGGGGAGAGAATAAGTGAGATGGTGGAGTAGTAATTTAGTAAATGAGGATAATTTTGAAAAAATAATAATTAATATTATTGAGAATGAGAAATAAGTCTTATAAAAAAGGACAATTTTTTTTCAAAGTGGTCTTATAATTAGGGACGGAAGGAGTACAATTAAAGTTTAACTATATTAATCGAGATATTTTTTTTTTAATTTAGTTTAATTTTTGATCATATTGGACAGAACAGTACAAGAGAGTAGAAGTTATTAGAACAGCACAGGACAAATGTTTAAGGTATTAAACAAATTTTATCTCGTACGAAGCTTGGTGGAAAACAAATTATTTGGATATTTTAGACAACTTGTGCTGATGACAAAAAGTTTTCATGTGGTTCAGCGGGGGACAAGAATGTCTGTTTTGGTCGAGTCCTTTAACCCTCAATTTGTTTAGTTCTAGAAACAATTTTAAAATCAAACACAGTACAAATAAAATTGTCTTATCTAATTCTTAATTTTTTAGCATATCAAACATATACGATGAATAAATGTACTAATATGTTTAAGGCAGCCAGCTATACATATTTTACATTTTTAACTAATATGTTTAAGGCAAATGCTAAAAAATGTATCTGGTATACTCTTTAAGTCTTTTAAATAGTAAGTTTTTATAATTTATTTTTAAAAAAATGCATAAAATCAAGGATTAAAAATTGTGTTATTTAATTTTTTGAATAAATAATTTCTTTAAATAATATATTTAAAAAGTGTATCATACTCGTTACCAAAGCTCCACTTAGTGGGATGAACAAAATATCCCGCCCTAAACAACTTGGTGGTCTGGGTGTCCGACCAGCTTGGGATGCAAATATCTCTCTTTTGGGAAAGCTGGTCTGTGATATGATGCAATCTTCGAGTAAGCTTTGAGTTGACCTCCTCTCTAGCAAATATACTACAGGACCAAATTTCCTCCTCTCCAATAACCCCCTAGTGGCTCACCAACTTGGTCTTCTATTATTAGAGCAAAAAACGTCCTCAAAGACGGATTTTCGTGGCGTGCAGGTTCGGGATCCTCCTCCTTTTGGTTCACTCCTTGGACCGATTTTGGTCACCTTAGTTCGCTTGTCCCCTATGTGGATATACATGATCTGGAACTTTCAGTAAAAGATGTGCTCTCTACAGGAAACCCGCATACTCGTTTTCTCTACACCCAGCTCCCTCCGTTGATTTCTGAAGTCACTGACAACACCAACCTCAGGTTCAATGACTCTATTGAAGACGCCTTCATTTGGGCTAACAACAAAAATGGCACTTACACTACTAAAAGTGGCTATAATTGGCTACTCTCTCGGAGGGATCCGGTACCGTCTGATAACCCTCTACACACTTGGTCTTGGATATGGAAGCTTCAGCTCCCCGAAAAGATCAAATTCTTCTTTTGGTTGGCTTGTCACAACTCTACGTCAACACTCTCTTTACTCAACCACCGCAAGATGAGCCATTCAGCCACCTGCACTCGATGTGGCCTTCAAGATGAAACTTTTCTTCATTGCATTCGGGACTGCGAGTACTCCCATTGCCTTTGGAATCACTTTGGCTTCAATCATCCGGACTTCTTCTCAAACATGGATGCGTATGACTGGCTGAAGCAGAATACCACTGGTGCACACGCTCTCACTTTCTCGGCCGCTGTATGGTGGTCTTGGAGACACCGAAATTTGATGTGTTTGAACAATGAGACTTGGTCCTTAAGTCGACTCTCCTTCAACGTTGGAGCTATGGTCGAAACTTTTAGCAATTGCTTCTCTCCCACTTCTAACAGCGAGATAGTAGATAGACATATCAGGTGGAATAATAATAACTATTCTTATACCATTCTAAATGTGGACGGAAGTTGCCTCGGTACCCCTATTCGAGCTGGATTTGGCGGCATCATTAGAAACACCTTCGGTCACTATCTTGCAGGCTTCTCAGGCTTCATTCAAGGAACATCTGACATTTTGCTCGCGGAGCTAACTGCTATCCTTAGGGGCCTCTTGCTGGCCAAAGACATGAATATTAATGAATTTGTCTGCTACTCTGACTCTGTACTTTGTGTTTACCTCATCAAAGGCCCACAAGTTAAGTATCATATTTATGCTGCGTTGATCCATAATATCAAGGAGTTGCTCTCTCAAACCAATGGTGCTCTCCATCACACACTAAGAGAAGGAAATCAATGTGCAGATTTTTTCGCTAAACTTGGAGCATCATCAGATGCCGACCTCGTGACTCATACATCTCCTCTAGAAGGCCTTCGTGAACTTGTTAGGAATGACACAATGGAAACTTTCTTCCCTCGCGCTTAGTTTTTTTTTTTAGTTTTCTTTTTTTCTTTTTATTAACTTCTATACCAAAAAAAACTCGTTACCAAAGCACTTGCTAATCGTTTATCAAAAAAAAAAAGCACTTGATGCTAATCACGAAAAAATAATTAATGATGAAAGCTTCCCAATTCCCAAATCCCAAATAAATACATTTGGGTTCGTCCTTCATCAAGTTGTATATCACTTTTCATAAAATAAAAAGAAGTGGTCTCCATCTAAACAAATTAAGAGAAGGTAGTTATTATTATTTTTTTTGGTACATAAAAGAGATGACAAAGACACTAATAAACTTACACACACACACGTGAAGTGACTGGGGTTTGAGCCCAGGTCATGGATGTCCGGCCTAGCAATTTCGGCATTTTCTGCCAGTTGAGTTAGGACTTCTAAACAGAGAAGATAGTTATTTATTCGTGCAAATACGAATAAGTTTTTATTTATAAAAATATAAGTTGCTTTTCACATACATGTACATGTTCTTATAATAAAATTGACGATATATTTATATATTTGTTAACTTATTTATATAATATTTTAGAAAAAGAATTAGTGAATTTTTTTGTCAAGTAATTTTTATTTTTCATTTACTTGTGAAATTGATTTTATATTTATATTATTATATATGAAAATAATATATATTTAGCGATTTTAAAGAGATAAAAGAGAGATGAAATAGCGTTTAACAATATGGTGTTTTCTTTCTAGTCCTCGTTGAAATTATAAAAAAAGATAGGGTCATGTATGAATATATGAATATAAATATTAATCCCCGCGTAAATTATAAAATCAAAAGATACTCGCATTAATATGAGTGTAAATATATGTCATAGTAAACACCGTATTAAAACATTCGTAGAAATATAGTGTTGTAATAATTACAAAAAAATGTACCCCGTACATGAGTATAAATATAGACCTTCTAGAACTCATAAAAAAAAACTCCAAATATATGGGTACAAATGTAGGTCCTCATAGAAATAACAAGAAAAAAGTCTGCGTATTAGAATATGATTTTATTTTTATATTATGTAGATGTTCATTTTATATTGATTATATTCAAATATGAAAATAATACAACTTTTAAAATTTTAAAAGAATAAAATACTTTAAAGAGTGATCTCTCACTTTCTGTTTTCACCGTAGAAATTATAAAAAAAATGTAGAGCATTTTTTTTGATAAAGATATAAACCTTGTATTGATATATGAATATAAATTGTATTTATTTTTTTGGTAAAGATATGGACCTTGTATTAATATAGAGGTTGTATATTTTTTTTTCTCCTTTTAATCCAAATAAGTGATTATCATATCGATTAGTTTTTCTTTTTGTTTTTTTCTGTTTTCGTCGTTTCAGTGCGACAATTGTTGGTTTTTCCGTGTTGTGCGGTGTTTATTTGGTTCGGATAAAAAGATCAACATAGATTCAACCAGTGATCAGTTTTTCAACGATGCAGATCCGGAAGCATATGTATTTCGGTTACTTGTTTATCACGTTATTTATAGGTAAAAGTATGTTGTTTTATAGTATTAACTTGGATGATGTGAGTTTGTTTGCAGATTCAACCTTTTTAGTTTTTAGCGGTGATGAATTTGTATTATAATCTGATGTACTTTATCTATTTAAATGAATGAAATTTTTTTAATTTTTGTCAAAAAAAATATAAGTCTTATGTAAATTACAAAAAAAATAAAGCACTTGTATTAATATATTATTATAAATATTGATTCTGTGAAAATAAAAATAAAATAAAAACTACAATCATATTAATATAAGAGTAAATATTTTTCATATGGAATAAATAAAATATCATAAATTATTTATAAAAAAATCATAAAAATATTGTTTTAGTTGTTGGTGGGAATTGAACCGTGTACCTCATACTAAATTTTGTAGAGACAAAGATAACACATAAGCTTTTGTTCATTAGATATTGCCATGTGAAATTTTGTTTATGAGAGAGACATCCGTAAATATATATTATAGATATTAGTAACTTTTTTAAAAAAAAAAGTTAGTAACAATTAAGTAAAAAATAGATCATAAAAATAGATATTTTGTTGTTGGTGGAAATTGAACCACGTTCCTCTTGCTAAAACTCCTAACTAAATTTATTTAGTATAAAATCAGAGAGGAGATGACACGTAGGATTATGTTAATTAAGAGAATACTACATAGGAAATTTATCTGAAGAGAGACATCCGTAGAGATATTATATAGAGATAAAGATAGAGATATAAATGAGTCAGGATCGATCTGTTTACACAAACTAGTTTGACACCAAATTTTACATCTCTTAATAATGTTTTAATCGATATGAATTATGATAAAATTACTTTTTTTTGTCATGCAGTCTAGTGATTAGAATTTCATCCATAAAAATGAATAAGTAGGCGTACTAGTGTTTGAACCCGATCCCTGCATATAACATACAAATGTCCTACCAACTGAGACCTGAGACAGATTCACGAGACTGATAAATTTGGTTTTTATAATACTTGAAACATGAGCGTAAAATACCATATGGTCCTAATGAAACACCATCAGAATTAGGAGCAAAGAATTTAGCAACAGGAGCCATACTATATAGTCTATGAATGATCCAAACTTTTGTTGATCTTGAAAGACAACACATTTTAACACATCCTGTGAGGTAAGAAGAGTAAGAATGCGATCCAACATTTTGGGGGCATCTGGATTGTTACAGGAAAGACGGGCCGCAATCTCTTCGGCCGACAGTTGAGCATCTTTACCGGCTTTTTGCAACACATCAAAAACACCAAGCTCAAATGCAGATTGAAGTGCCATTGGTAGCACAATAGAGTTGGCAAGATTATAGCATATGAGAAACTTTTTTCATCTTCTAATTCTTGTGTTTCTCTCTTCCCTTCAGTGGTCTTGCCCAATTCTATCACATTAGAGAGGTTTGCCATCTTTACACTTGCAAATTCAAAACATGAACAAGCTGTATTTAATAAATATTTCTAAGTTCTAATGTTTCGTAACTGACATGTACTAACTGCTAATCTTTTAGGTACCAGTGGAGGATATTGTGCATGGTGCACAAGTTCTCGATTACATTATATTATAAAGAATACGAATTTTATAAAATTCATGTTATATTGAAAATTTATATCATAGAGATCATTCATGCATAAAATTAAAAAGAATTTGAAAATCGTTTAATATGTTATTGTGACTCATAAATATGAACAATATTCAACAAAACCTCATAAATTGTTAACTAGTTTTGATAGGTCTCAATAACATATCAAATAATTTTTAATTTTTTTAAAATTTTATATGAATGATCTATATAATATAAACTTTCAATCTAATGTTGAATTTAACAAATTTTGTATTTGTTATAATGTAATCCAAGAGATGTGCATCATCCACAATATCCTCCATTTGTGCATGTTAGCCAAAACATAATTTAACAAATTTTGTATTTGTTATAATGTAATCCAAGAGATGTGCATCATCCACAATATCCTCCATTTGTGCACGTTAGCCAAAACATGTACTGATACCATAAAATTAAGGATAAATAACTATCTACTAAATTATATTTAATCCTTACTTAATTTTAATAAGATTATTCTCTATAAAATTATCCTACACACATTTTTTGTTTGTGGATTCAATAATATTCTAAACATGTGTGAAATAGAATATTAAAATTGTAATGATTATTAAATAATTTTTAAAATTTTGAAAAATTGCAGGGACTAAATTGTATGGATAAAAATTTTATAGGGACCAAAACATGTTTAACCCTTTTTTTAATGATTTATTTTTGCATCCATGTTTTTGAACAATATTAAAAGTTTCTTCGCAAAAAAAGAGTTCAAAATTTGATGCGATTTTGTTCGGTTTTGAGCATAAAAGTCAAACTAACCGCGAGATAAAAATGCACACAGTTCGGTTAGTTTTAAAAAAAGTCATTCAAACCAAACCAATGTGGTTTTGATTGGATCGGTTTGACAATATTATCTACTTATTACAAGATAAACATAGAAAATATTCTTTAAAAAAAACATAGAAAATATTATTTTATTGTTTACATGATATAACTTGTATATACATAAATTGCATATATCCTAAAACTTTTTTATATCTTATAAAAAAGAACTTATTTTTCAGATCAATATTATAGTTATGAATCCCGTGAAATCATATATTTTTACAATTACCTACTATTTTATAGATTCAATTTGGATTGAGCTTGTTAAGTTGAACTATGTAATAAGTTGATTGCTTCTAATTGATAGAGTTAAGTTAAGTATTGAGGTTTGGTTTGGATTGATTTTATGAAATGAAAACCGTCAATCTAACTAAACAGAGCAGTTTAGCAGAAAAACAATTTGTTCAGTTGTAACTAAATGAGGTTTTTTTGCATTTTTAAATTTGAATTAGTTTGGTTTGCGGTTTTACTTTTGGATTGATTCAGATATGATCACCCCTAATTGAGGTGTTATGTGCTAATACCTTATACACAAGGGCAACTCAAAGCATGGACATATAGGAATAGGTTAGATCAAGCTAAGTTTTGAAGTTTGTGATTGACTTGTCAAATAATTAAAGGTCTAAGTCTGACTTATAAGGCTATAACATGTTATAGATTTGATTTTTAGGTCTAAAGTCCGACCTTTTGAAATCTAATCTAGCTTGATAGTCTGTTTAAAAACCTATTTTATACAAACATATTTAAATAAATAATTATATTTATATTAAAATAAGTAATTATATTTAAATAAGTAATCAATTAAACTCTCTTTCGATATTCAACATAATATTTTAGATGATTTAACTTTATACATCATATTTTAATTTTAGTTTATAATAATACATTTATATATGGAAAAAATTAATGTAAATTAATTAACTTATATATATTCGTTAAAAAATAATATATACGGAAATTAAATTATTGTGGGTCTTGTAACAACTGTAAACATGACATATAAACAAAATTTATACACGTACAATAACCAAACAAAATTTGTATTCCCTTCGTTCTAAATTATATGGGAAAAAAATCAACTTTTTGTCCCAAATTATAAAGAAAAATCCATTTTCAAATATATTTTTCCTTTATTCTCATAAAAATAAATGCAAATCGCATTTAATATTTCTTTCTCACCTTTTTTCAATATATAACAACCAATAAAATATAGTTTTACATCTTCTTATATAATTTATTTCAAAGAAAATTTACAAAAACATAGTTCAAATTTTTAATAAGTATGATTTTTTCCCTCATCATTCGGGACAGAGGGAGTACACATATTATTTAAAAATAGAAATATATATAACATATAAAGTATAAAAAGAATAATAAAGTTTCCTAAAAAAAAAAAAGAATAATAAAGTTTTCGGGAATAGAATTAGAGGATAAACGTGACCAAAAAAAAAAAGAATTAGAGGATAAAATCTCGCTTTAATCTACAAACTATTTTAGTATAACTTGCTATTGCTAATATAATTTAGTATAGCTTTTTAATTTATCTCTATCTCTATCTTTATCTAATATAATTATAGATGTCTCTCTCCCGATCACCATCTTACGTGGCAAGCAACCAAGTACTTAAATGTCTATGTGGCGAGATTTCAAAGCTTTTAAGTGTTAAGCTTAAATGCACTCCCTTCGATTCTCTCTGGCTACACTTTTCTAATTTTTATCATATTTATTTGTTTTACACGTTTTTTTTCCCTCAAGCATACTCCAAAAATACATACTAACCGAAAAAAAGGCTTTTAAGTTTTAAGCACAAATGCACTCCCTTCGATTCTCTCCGACTACACTTTTCTAATTTTTATCATATTTATTTGTAACCAAATTTTTATCATATCTAAAGGCTTTTTAGTTAAAATTCAATTGATTCATAATTAACGTATTATAACCAAATTGATTAAAAAAAAGTTGTAACCAAATAATTGTTAAAATTGTTTTTTGTTTTCTTTTTTAATTTACACGGATAAATATTTATACTAATATATTAATACAATTGCATAATTTATTTGTAATTTACATGAGATTTATATTTATACTCATATAACAATACAAGGTCTATATCTATATATAATTTTTATAATTTCTAAGTAGACGAGAGAAAAAATACCATATTGTTAAAAACAAGAAGTAAGAGATCACTGTCTAGAGTATTTTATCCTTTTAAAATACTAATTTGTATTATTTTTCATATTTTAATAAAATCAATATAAAAAGAATGTCTTCCAAATATAAAATTAAAAATCATATACTTTTTTTTGGTACGTGAATAAAATCATATACTAATACAAAGACTTTTTTTTGTTGTAATTTTACGATAAAAAGACCTATATTAATACCTATATATTAATATGTGGACAATTTTTTGTAATTTCAATAGAATATATATTTATACTCATGTACGAAGTTTATTAATATGATACGGAAGACTTTTTTTCTATGGGAACTTAAATATTTAAACATTTATTAATACAGGAAATCTACTTACACTAATATTAATACAATAGCCTGTTAATTTTGTAATTTACACAGAGATCAATATTTATACTCATATATTAATAAAAAGCCTTATGTTTTTTGTAATTTCTACGATAGAAGAGAAAACACCATATTGTTGGAAACGGGGAGCGAGAGATTACTATCCACTCTATTTTATCCCTTTGAAAATTTCTAAATATATTATTTTTCTTATTTAAATAATATAAATATAAACTCAATTTCATAAATAATTCGTAAAATAAAAATTACTTGCCAACAAAATTCATTAAGTAAATATAAGATTCAAATAATTAATATGAAATTAAAAAAAATTAATATTTCAACTAATCAATTTTAACTTTAATTACATATAATAATATAATTTTGAATATTAACCCGTGCATCATTTGCACGGGTCAGTTATACTAGTATAATATATTTACGGATGTCTTTCTCCTGGTCGTAATCCTATGTGGCAAGCTATTAATACCCATATATCTATGTGGCAAACTATGAGACTATCTACATAACAAACAAATTCTTCCTTATATCACTCTTCGATTCCCACTCAAGACATTTTTTCAATTATGAAATATTTTATTTTACTTTTTAGAGTTCCTTGATGTACCACTCTTCGATTCCCGCTCATAACACTTTTTTAATTATGCTACAATTTATTTTATTTTATTTTTTAGAATTCCTTAATGTATCATTTTTTGATTTTCACTCATGACACATTTTTAATTATGAAACAATTTTTAAAAGATACTTTTGAAACACATATTCTATATAACTAAGATTAATAGTCACTTATAGACAAAAACAAACAAATTTTTTGGATAAAGATAAGTAAATCAAGCCAATTTCTAACAAATAACAATAATTTTTTAAGATTAATAATTTTAAAGAAATTTTTTCTTAATAACGTTTCCATAACTTTTTTTTTTAATCATCGTAACTAATGATATATCATAAAAAATTAATTAATTCAAATGTTGAAATACTATTATATAAATATAAGTACCCAAACAATTATATGTATCTATTTTTTAAAAATAAAGTTGTATGAATTAATATATACTGTTACATAAATATTATTATGATAAAAAAATTCATAATTTCTCAAATAAAAGTATATTTTATTAATTTAATTTTTAACTTTTATTTACATGCAAAACTTAACTCATTTATATCGATCATTTTTTTTATTACTAAGTTGTATCAAATATAAATCATACTTATTATTTATGTTTTATTTGTATTTTATTAAGAACATATTTTTGTTCCTATATTAATAGAATAAACCCATTTTTTGTAATTTTTATCATTACTTATATTTACACTTATATTAATATCAGTGCATGCCTTTATAATTTACACGGGATCAATATTAATAATCATATATTAATGCAAGAGCTTATTTTTTTATTTAAAAAATGAGACTTTATATTCACATATCAAAACAAGGTCCTATATTTTTTTAAATTGCTACGGCGATGAGAGAAAAAATATCACATTGTTGAGAACGAAAAGTGGGAGATCATTCTCCAGCTATGAATTATATTTACACTCATGTTAATATGAGTGTATTTTTATTTTGTAATTTATACAAGACAATATTTATAATTATATATTAAAACAGATCCTATTATTTTTGTAATTTTTATGGGGACAAAAAGAAAATACCATACTATTGAGAACGGGGAGTGGAATATCATTCTCCACCATGTTCTATCCATTTAAAATCCCTAAATATATAATTATTTTTTATAATTAAATAATATAAATATTAAATCAATTTCATAAGTAATTAGAAAAACATAAATTATATGACAAAAAATTCATTAATTAAAAATAAGATATAAAAAATTAAATTAAATTTCAAAAATTAATATTTAAACTAATCTACTTTAACATTAATTATATATATTAATATAATAATTTTGAATTTTAATGTACGGGTTAGTTATACTATATAATATAATTACGGATGTCTCTCTCCCGATCATCATCCAATGTGGCAATATTTCAAGGCTTCATATGTCTATGTGGCAATATTTCAAGGCTTTATGTTTTAAGCAATTAGGCAAGCTAAATATACTCCCTTCGATTCCCTCCAACAACACTTTTCTAATTTTTATATTTTTTTAGTTAGATTTAGTTAAGAGCTTTAGTAAAAGTAACATGGTTCGATTCTCACCAACGACAAAAAATCTATTTTTATAATATATATTTTTACTTATACTATGTAGGTTTAATTAGGAGTTGTAGCAAAAGGAACATGGTTTAATTCCCACCCACAACAAAAATCTTTTTTTATGATGTACTTTTTTACTTAATTGTTACTAACCATCATTTTTAAAAAGTTACTAATTTCTATAATCTCTATCTCTATAATTAGTCAAAAAAAATCTCTATCTCTATAATATATATTTACGGATGTCTCTCTCATGAACAAAATTTCACGAGACAATCTATAATGAACCAAAATTTATGTGTGTCATCTATGTCTCTCTCACGAACAAAATTTAGTATGAGATACACGGTTTAATTTTTTTTTTGTTGAGACCGAAGTAACCACCGCCGAACACAGTGACTAATCCCTCGCCAGATTGGAGGCACCTCAAAGGGTGGGATAGCTGTCTCATAAATTTAAAGTTGCTCAATACCACACGGTTCGATTTCCACCAACAACTAAAATTATATATTTATGATTATTTTTTAGACAATTTTATGATATTTTATTTTATTGCTTATGAAAAATATTTACACTTATATTAATATACCTGTATTTTTTTTATAATATATATTTTTACTTATACTATGTAGGTTTAATTAGGAGTTGTAGCAAAAGGAACATGGTTCAATTCCCACCCACAACAAAAATCTTTTTTTATGATGTACTTTTTTACTTAATTGTTACTAACCATCATTTTTAAAAAGTTACTAATTTCTATAATCTCTATCTCTATAATTAGTCAAAAAAAATCTCTATCTCTATAATATATATTTACGGATGTCTCTCTCATGAACAAAATTTCACGAGACAATCTATAATGAACCAAAATTTATGTGTGTCATCTATGTCTCTCTCACGAACAAAATTTAGTATGAGATACACGGTTTAATTTTTTTTTTGTTGAGACCGAAGTAACCACCGCCGAACACAGTGACTAATCCCTCGCCAGATTGGAGGCACCTCAAAGGATGGGATAACTGTCTCATAAATTTAAAGTTGCTCAATACCACACGGTTCGATTTCCACCAACAACTAAAATTATATATTTATGATTATTTTTTAGACAATTTTATGATATTTTATTTTATTGCTTATGAAAAATATTTACACTTATATTAATATACCTGTATTTTTTTTTAATTTACACAGGATCAATATTTATAGTAATATATTAATACAAGTGCCTTTTTTCACTACAAGAAAACCTTCATTTTCCAACCAAACTGAGAAAGAGGGGTTGAAGGTTTAGGCCCTCAGAAAATATTTTGAAGGTTCAGGCCGTCAAAAAATGAAAAAAACCGTCAACAAATTATGAGAATATTTAAAAATAAATGAAAAATACATACCAGCGGCTTTAGCCGTCGGGAAATTATCGTCCACTGAAATTATTATCCTGAAAGCCTTAGCCGTCGGGATGTTTATACTTTCTGACGGTCCTGACCGTCGACAACATGTAATTTTCGTCGATAAAAAGGTGTCAGAATTAATTAATCTTGATGACGGTTTAGGCCGTCGGGAAGTCATTACGAATAAATATTAATATAGTTGATGGATGGTTACGACGGTATAGACTGTTAGGAAGTTATTTGTAATTTGCAGACGGCTTGGACAGTCGGGGTGTTCACTGCATTAAACAAAAACAGTATCTCACCGTGTTTTTTTTTGTAATTTTTACAGAATTATATTTTTTTCTACGAATGTTTTATGAGACGAAAAACTTTTTTTTATTAGAACTTTAATATTTATACACATACTAATACGGAAAACCTATTTTTTATACTATGACTTATATTTACACTCATATTAATACGAATGTTTTTTGATTTTATAATTTAAACGATGATCAATATTTATATTCATATATTAATACACGACCTATCTTTTTTGTAATTTCAATGGGGACTATAAATGAAACATGATATTTAAATAATAGAAATATAAAATTAATTTCACAAATAATTAGAAAAATAAAACTATTTGACAAAAATTATATTAATTAACTTAAATTTTAAAAAAAATTAATAACATATACTATAAATTTAAATATTAATCCGTGCATTGCACGGGTCAGTTATACTAGTCTCTATATAATATATTTACGGATGTCTCTCTCCCGATCATCATCCAACGTGGCAAGCAACCAAATGTTCATAAGTCTATGTGGCATGATTTCAATGCTTTAGGTTTTAAGCAATTAGACAAGCTAAATATACTCCCTTCGATTCCCTCCAGCAACATTTTTCTAATTTTGATATTATTTTACTTAGATTTAGTTAAGAGCTTTAGTAAAAGTAACATGGTTCGATTCTCACCAACAACAAAAAATTTAATTTTATGATAAATTTTTTTACTTATACTGCATAAATTTAATTATGAGTTGTAGCAAAAGGAATATGATTCAAATCCCACCCACAACAAAAATCTATTTTTATGATGTATTTTTTTACTTAATTGTTACTAACCATAATTTTTAAAAAGTTATTAATTTCTATAATCTCTATCTCTATAATATATATTTACGGACGGATGTATCTCTGATGAACAAGATTTCACGGGACAATCTATAATGAACCAAAGTTTATGTATGTCATCCATGTCTCTCTCACGAACAAAATTTAGAATGAGATACACGGTTTGATTTTTTTTGTTGAGACCGGGGGGTATTCACCGCCGAACGCAGTGACTAATCCCTCGATAGATTGGAAGCACCTCAAAGGGTGAGATAACGGTCTCAAAATTTAAAGTTTCTCAATATCACACAGTTCGATTTTCACAAACGACTAAAATTATATTTTTATGATTATTTTTTAGGCAATTTTATGATATTTTATTTTATTGCTTATGAAAAATATTTACACTTATATTAATATGTCTGTATTTATATTCATATATTCATTTTTTTTAATTTACACGGGATCAATATTTATACAAATATATTAATACAAGTGTTTTTTTTTAATTTACACGATACTTATATTTCAATTCATATATCAATACACGATCATCTATATTTCTTTTTATAATTTCTATGAAGACGGGAGAGAAAATATCATATTGTTGAGAACAGAAAGTGGCAGATCACACCCTCTAGAGTATTTTATCCTTTTAAATCTTTACATTGTATTATTTTTCATATTTGAAAAATCAATATTAAATGAACGTCTACGTAATATAAAAAAAAAACATATACTAATACAAAGACTTTTTTTTTTTATAATTTCACGATAACATATATTTCTATGAGGATCTATATTTGTACCCATATATTAAATCGATGACTATATATTTTTTTTTATAATTTCTATAGGAGCTAAATTTATACTTATGTACGAGTTTTTTTTTAATCTTTATAGAATTATATTTTTTCTACAAATGTTTTAATACAAGATGAAATACTGTTTTTATAGAACTTAAATATTTATACATATATTAATACGAAAAACCTACTTTTTATACTATGACTTATATTTACACTCATATTAATACTTTTTTGATTTTATAATTTACACGATGATCAATATTTAATTTATACTCATATATTAATATACGACCTATCTTTTTTGTAATTTCAATGGGGACTAGAAATGAAACATGATATTGTTCAAAACGGGGAGCGGGAGATCACCCTCTACCCTATTTTATCTCTTTAAATTCTTAAATATATATTGTTTTTATATTTAAATAACAGAAAATATAAAATTAATTTCACAAGTAATTGGAAAAATAAAATTATTTGACAAAAATTTCATTAATTAACTTAAATTAAAAAAATTTAAATAAAAAAAACTAATATCTCAACTAATCTATTTTAATTTTAATAACATATACTATAAATTTGAATATTAACCCGTGCATTGCAAGAGTCAGTTATACTAGTTTAATATAACGTGCTATGACAAATTTATTTTTTTTGTTAATTTTCTAAAACTATTTTTAGTATAACGTTTTAGTAAATTTAATTTTTTTATCAATTATTTTTAGTAAATTTACTGTAATTTAATTCTCGGACAAAAAATTTTAACTCTAATATTTTGTGTATGTCTAGATCAACCCCTAATCACGATAGTCCTTGTGGAATATGTGGATGCGATAACTCGTTCTAATCCATTCTTATTACAAAATAAGATGAACATTGTTAGCCGTCTTGATCCCATTATTGGACATCAACCATTACACATGACAAGTGTCGGGACGTTAACTACAATTTAGATAGTGTATGTTTTGACATTTTTCATTGATGTTCTGATTATATATGGCGTCTTTGTTTTGTAACTTCTTTTCTAACGATCTTTAAATGTCTTATGCTGAGATATGATTTTATTAATAATATATATATATATATATATATATATATATATATATATATATATATATATATATATTTCAAAAAAAAATCAACTATGATTATCAAACCTCCTCAATATATAATTACTCTGTTTATTAAAGAAGAATGATATGTTGACTTCATGAGTAACTCTTATATATCGATGATTATTATTCTTATATATCAATGATTAAATATATACATTTTTATATAAATTAAAATTCGTAGTTGTGTAATATAAATATCAATATTTACTTTTGTTTTTTGAGCTTATTATACATTCATTTGAAATTATTTAATGATGTATCAAATGATTTTAAAATTTCATAAAAACTTGTATAGTTGATCTATTCAATATGAACGGTTGAATTAGTGATATTCATTGTGAATAATAAAATATTAAACGAAACAACTTATCTTAGAGTTATTCTTGAAGTCAACGAATCTGCGTTGCACAGGTACGGGTACAATACCGGTACCCAATACAGTTACAGGTACGGACTACAACATTTTTGAAAAAAATTAAGATACCGGTACATTGGTATCATTTTGTTTAATGTAAATAAAATAATAAAAACTTATTGTTAAGAAAATAATTTAACATAAAAATACCACACTTTAAAAGAATTCAATTAAATTGTTCAAAAATACCAAAACAATAGCATCAAACTAAAACATAATTTGCTCAAAAAAAGTTTATTTTCGAAGCAATAACCAAAAAACATTTAAAATGTCGATTATTCATAAAGTTAAAACTTAAATCTTCCTAACAAAAAATATAACTCTTCCTAAAACAAATTTAAATCTCTTTAAAAAAAATCAAATCTTTTAAAAAAAATAAATTTTGAGAGCCGGCGAATATCAAGTCTAAAAAAAATTAAAAATAGAATAGTACGTTATCGGTGCGTACGAGTACCGGGTGCTAGGGTTGGGAATAGGCCAGACCAGGCTTTGGCAGGCCTGAGCCTGACCTACAAAATTATTTTAGGCATGAGTCTGGCCTACTGCCTATTAAAAGTTAACTTAAAAGTCTGGCCTGACCTTATAGCCTACATAAAATCCTACACATTATAAAAATGTCAATTTTTTTTTTGAGAACATATAAAAACTTCAATCTAGTCTATATTATATAATTTTTTTAAATAGACAACATAGCCTATTTAAAGCCTACATTACATAAATTTTTTTATACAATCTATTTGCTAATTGAATACCTAAGTCTTTCATCCATCACTTCTTGGCTATTTATTTGATTAATATATTAATATCATCAACACTGAAAAAACATCAACCCCATCAACATCATCACCTGTAAAATACGACAATGAGAAGTGTTTCTAACAAACAACAAAGAATCATGATCAGTGCAGCGAAACCCAAGAGATGAAATCACAGTTGCAAACTTCTCAAACCAAGCTCGTGGAGCTTGTTTCAAACGGTATAAAGCTTTCGTCAACTTACACACTTCATCCTAATTATAAGAAATACCTTGTGGAGGTGCCATATAAACTTCATCTTAAAGATCATCATTTAGGAACGCATTTTTAACATAAATTTGAGAAATATTCCACTGACAAATAGATGCAACATCAATAAGGGTACGAATAGTGGTCATCTTGGCCACAGGAGCAAAAGTTTCTTCATAATCCATACCAAATTGTTGAGAGTATCCCTTAGCCACAAGACGTGCTTTAAAATGCTCAACAGACCCATCAGACTTGGTTTAAATTTTGTATACCCAACGAGACCTAATAGCATGTTTTCCTGGTGGAAGAGGTATTATGTCTCAAGTGTTCTTGTTGTGCAAAGTAGCAAGTTCCTCTGCCATAGCTTGCTACCAAAGAGGATCAAGAATAGCTTCCTTATAGGAAGATGGCTCAGACAAACTGTTAATAGAGGTTAAAAAAGAAGCAAAAGCAGAAGAATAAGTGGAATAAATAAAATCGAGAAATTGAGTAGACTTACGATCACGGGAAGGATAATGAGGAGGAGGAGGTGATGGAGTAGCATCAACAATCATAGGAGTTGGAGTAGGATCAACAATCGTAGGAGATTGTGGGACAACCATGGGCACAAAACGGGCATTTGTGTCTGGAATAGCCATAGTATCATCCCTACAGTTCTCAACATTACAATCATTGCAAATATCATTAGTGGGACAAAAAGGATCAATATTAATTAATTTAGACTTGCTAGGAGTGTGAGAATCAGAGGAAAGAAAGTAAAATGGTATGTGCTCAAGAAAAAACAACATGACGAAAAATATACAATTTCTTACTTGAAGGATCATAACAACGATAACCCTTTTGCCCATCCCCATAACCAAGAAAAACACATAGTGTTGAACGACGAGACAATTTATTACGCTCTACCTTTAGAAGGAGAACAAAACAAGTAGAATCAAAGACCTTCAAAGAATTATAGTTGGGAGTGACAACATACAATTTTTCAAACGGAGACAAACTTGAAGTGATGGATGAAGGAATTCGATTAATAGCACGAACATAAGTGAGCATTGCTTCGCCCCAAAACTCACTTGGAATAGATGCAGACATTAAAGGGAACAGGCTGTTTCAATAATATAATGATGTTTCCTTTCAGCAATACCATTTTGTTGAGGGGTATCAGTACAAGAACTCTGGTGAATTGTACCATCATAAGCGAGTAACTATGAGAATTGATTTGTAGTATATTCTCCAACTAAATCAGAACGGAAACACTTTATAACATCATTATGTTGGGTTTTAACCATTGCTCGAAACATAAGATAAATACTAAAAAGTGCATTAGACACAGAAACACTTTTACTAAAGGGCAAAGCGGAAAATTTAGCAAGTTTACAACCACAAAAATCAGAAATATCACTAAATTTCAATTTTCCTAATTAAAGCTCTAGTGTAGGCTAAATATTTTAATCTAGATGTAGAGACATGACCAAGACGAGAATGCCACAAATAAAAGTTAGAAGATGATAAATTCAAACGAAAAGATGATAAGTCAACAGTGGAATTCGAAGTTGAGGCTGCAATATTCGGAATTTTGAGCTCATCCAAAACATAAAATCCCCTGTGTCTACGGCCGGTCCCAATCAACCTCCCATATCGTGAATCCTGCACATGACAATGAGTAGAAGAAAACGTAATTGAGTAACCAGAATCACACAGTTGACTAACAGAAGCAAGATTCAAAGTAAGATTAGGAATATAATAAACATTATGAAGAGACAACTTAGATGTGGACACTGACCCAATTCCTGCTAATGGCATAAGAGTGCCATCAGCAGTCGAAGTTGACATCGATGACATAGGATTTAAAGACAAAAACAACTTACAGTCATATGACATATGATTTGATGCTCCATGATTAAGGATCTATATGAAAGATGAAATACCTGACAAGTTAGAGGGGTTTAAACCTTTAAAAAATTGATAAGATTTGTTGAATACAATCCCCTTCACTACCTCCTTACACACCCAAACCCCTAGCACCCTTCCACACATTTGAAGAAACTTCTCCTTCATACTTCTTTAAGAACTTTTTATTATTATTCCTAACATAAGACGAATTTAAAGAACTGCAACATAAAATTGAACCTGCTGATAACAATGAAGTTGTAATCTTCTTAGAAGGACGATGTTTTGAGATAGGATTCTGTGTAACCCTGATTAGAACCGGCTCCACACTTCGTTCATGCTCCACTGAAAGAGAGACCGGTCGGTTTTGGGATACGGTGGCTGGAATGTGGCTCACTGACGGTGAAATTGGTCGTACGGCAACGACACATCAGCGGAAGAACTCAATGGTGATTTATTTAATAAGTCTTTATTTTGAAAATATTTTACAATATTTTAATTTTTTAGTTCTCCAAATAGTCCCTTTAAAATACCAAAAAATAGTAATTAAAGATGATCAAATAGATATAGAACTAAGAGCAATAAAAAAGAGAACAAACTACAGTAATACGTTAGTGCCTACTTTTCTACTAAGAAAAAAAAATTTACAGCCCCTAAACTAGGTTTCTGCTCTACCACTGGTCGGCTCGGTGGGCCTCAATGGTGAAAACCAAAAAATTAACTTTAACTTTGAGTACTAATGTTAAATATCATTAACTTTGAGTATTAATGTTTTTTATCTTAATTATCATTAACTTTAACTTTAACTTTGAGTACTGACGTGAAATATGATATGCCTCTATCCTCACACAAATCAATCTTTGAGATCATAATCAAAACTGAAAATACAATCAAAATAGAAGTTTCGTGTTCATTCTTCAATTTCTCAGCTTCCATGGATCGTCTCAATTTTCATATTCTTATCATTCTTTTTCATTCCCACATCCATTATTGTGTGCTTCGCTTTTTTTGGATTACACTTTTGTTGGAACAAAAAAACAACAGAAATTACGTACCAAACAAAAAGATCGAAATTTAATATCCATGTTATTTTAGACATCAAGCATTGACATTTGGTAACATCACCGTATCACTACCTTTTTTATATCAATTTATTTATTAAAAGTTTTTAATATAGAGGATGATTTCATAACTCAAAAATTGAGTTGTGTTATTATGGAGTCACCTCATAGTGAGCTTAAGCGACTTTTTTTTGATGATATTTTTGGGGCTTGCATGTCTCAGAGTGTAGGTTTGATTAGTTTCTTTCTTTTCTTCTTTTTTGGGCTTCGGCTCTCTCTTGTACCAAAAAAATAAAAATAAATAAAACCCCTAAAAACATAATAAGGTGTGTCAAAGGAGGAAGACAAGAATTTAAAACTACAACTAGAACACAGTTACAAACAAAGCTATAAATAGTAGGAGAAGTTTATTTTGGGACAACTAATTTTGACAAGTAGAACATATATTTTGAGATGGAGGGAGAGTATATATTTGGTTAAATAGTCAAATAACTAGAAATTCACTTTTTAAAATAAATAAATAGAGTCCTCATGAGTTTAGCTCAATTATATTAATAAACGACATTACACATTTGTTCAGGGACCATGATTCGAATTCGGTATATCCACGTATTCACTTTTAAAGATAAATTTTTAAAGAAATTGTCAATGAGTTTAACAATTTTTGGGTCAGAAATTACCTTTTTTATGCATGAGTAGAGCTTTGAAACTCCATACAGTCCACTTTTAAGATTGCCTTTGTTTTTTTTTTTTTGGTAAGATGAGTGCCTTTGTTTTAACAATAAGAAAAATTTGATTTTTTTTGTATTTTTTAAAATGATTATTTTATATGATTAACTAAAAATAGTAAAAATTATTTCAAATTCTTATTTTTACAAATTGATATTCAATAACTTAAATATTAATGTTAGAGATTTTGACCGAATAAAAAACACAAGTTTTTAAAAAAGCTATCTCTGAAAAATAATTTTTATATAACTTTTTTTTTTTGTCGAGACCGGGGTATCCACCGTCGAACGCAATGACTAATTCCTCGCTAGATTGGAGGCACCTCGAAGGGTGGGATAGCTGGCCCAAAGATTTAAAGCTGCTCCATACTCAAGGTGAGGATCGAACCATCGACCCTTGATTAAGGGAAGATGAGTCCTATGCCGCTCAATCACACCCCTTGGGTTATATATAACCTATTTAAAATAGCTTATTTTTTAAAATTATGATTAAAAAATTGTAACAAAAAGATGAGATACTTAATAGGACATAAGATAAACTATTTAAATTAATTTTTCATTTAAAGTTTAAAATAAAATTATGTACAAAAAAGTTTTTAACATAAAAATCAGTATATATGTATATATAAAATAAACGCGATGATATTTTAATCATTAAATTAATTAAATAAATATAAAATAAATTATAATCACAAGTATACTCAACCTCTATTTTTTATTATATCGTTGATTACTATTGAGTGTCTGATCACAAAGGATGCTTTAGTCAACAAGACAACATCAGAAAAGATCCATAAATCATTGAAATAATTTTTTAAAGATTATATCAATGGTATAATTTCCTTTTCCCATGATCGGGAAAATAAAAGTTGCCAAAATTGCAGTTGTTTAAATAATGGGCACAATTTCAAGCAATCAAATCTCAGCTAGTATTCCATTCACTTATGCTCTTTATGCTGGAACGGCAATCAACTTTCCCATGATGGGAATTGGGAAGGACAATTAATTTAAAGAAAATAGAATATGCTCTTATTTGTCATAAAAAATAAAGAATATGCTCTTTTTTTTTTTACATCAAATTGATAAACTATTTCTTCTAAAAATTGATTTCTAGACTTTTTTTCTTTTCAACTCATAATTTTATATATTCAACGATAACAATTATGTATTTTAGCCACGTCACTTTCTTTTATCCCACTTTTTTTATATCGCATAGAGATTTAAACTTACTTTATTGGATATTTGTGTACAAATTGTTGGCGCAGCGGGGGTGATTACTCGGGGGGTCGAGAACATCGATATAAAAAAGTCTGACACCACACTTTTACTCAAAACTTTAAGGCGATGAGTTTATGGGTCTTCTTATTTATAAAGTGCTCAACTTTCACTCTTCTTAGGAATGTGAGATTTTTCCACACCACTCACACTTGTTTTACCTCAATACTCCCCCTCAAGTGTGAGTCTACCACAATGCTCTCCCTTAAGCGGAAGTTCATACCGCCGTTTGACACGTTTCATTTGGTCACGGGGTCACTCATACCGCTGTTTGACATGTTTCATTTGGTCAACTCATACCGCCGTTACACATTTCACATGGTCAACGGGGCTACCAGAAGTAAGTCCGTCCCTTCACTTGAATAATCGGATTTGATACCACTTGTTGGCGCACAGGGGGAGAATTCTTAGGGGGTCGAGAACATCGATATAAGTAAGTCTGACACCACACTCTTACCCAATTACCTTAAGGCGATAGGTTTATAAGTCTTCTTACTTATATAAAGTGTTCAACTTTCATTTTTCTTAAACAATGTCGGACTTTACCACACTACGCACATTTATTTTTCCTCAACACAAATAAATTACACTGATAAACTACTCACACTTGCATATCCACTAAACTCATTAATTTTCAATGGTGGAAAGTGTTAGACTACGCGCCTATCGCTTAGAAGAGGGTTGAATAAGCGATCCAACAAATAATTACGAGTTTTAAAAATATGGCACGCGGAAGCCCACCGGATCGGTAGTCTACTTTGCACCTATTTGACCAAAGGAAAAATAGTATACACCTTGATACAAATGATGATTAAAAGCGATGTTTTGCAATCAATTACTATGGTAAACCGTTTAAAATGATTTAACATATTAATACAACAAGTCAACAATTACAAGTTTCCAATATCGCAAATCAAGTAATCACAATTGAATTTCAACAAACACTTAGTGTGCGTAAAATTCAATGTGTAGCTATTTAAATGAATACAATATAGAGTGATATGGGAGTTCCCTGACGTTCGTGTCGTCCTCGCGTTCGGCCGTTACATCTCCCCCCAAATCGATAAAAACACCGATTTGAGATTTTTATTTGAAACCTCTTTGAATCTTTACAAAGTGCACAAATATGAATGAATACAATACCAAGACTCTAAAAGATCTAATCTTTATACTCTTGTGTAGCTTCACTTCAATTTGCGCACACCTCGACGTACACCGCAGTTTCAACCTCCGATTACAGCAATTGAACCTCACCCTATTCTTCCGCGAAGAAACTCGTGACAATCTCTTGGCTGATTTCCTCACTACTACATCGATACCTTCTTGAATACAATACCTTCTTGAATGTCCGATGAGAAACCTTTTCTTAAAAGCATTTCCACCCGAGCACGATTTGATTCACCGCGATCCGTGTCAAACGTTATCTTCCGCTTGAACTAGAACTCTTCAATTGAACCCATATTCAACCTTGGAGAAATTGATAATTTGCTCCAAAATACTCACTTGATTCTGATCAAAGGTGTTTTTCAACTGTTTCTCATGCTTACAACAAAAACCCATGAAGCTATTTATAGAAAAAATAGAATGGAGCAAATTTAGGCAAAATTTAACTGATATGTATCGATTAAAGTCTAAACTTTTATCGATACAAATGCGTTGACATGCAAAAATATGAAACTTGACTTATATGTATCGATACATATTTAAATGTGTATCGATACATAAGAGGTTTTATTGTTTAGAGAGAGCCTGGTATTTATCGATACATATAAACATGTATCGAAACATGATGAACTCTTTGGTTCAAGGAGAGACTAATATGTATCAATACATGCAAACATGTTTCGATACATAGGAGCTCCTCTATCTCCTTTGAGAGCTTTTTGTATCGATACAGGAAATACTTGTATCGATACAAAAACGCGTTTTTCAGCCAGAATTTTTTTTAAATCATTTGTAGATCCAATTGAAGATGTATCGATCCGAATGACCTATAGTTTGATTTTTCAAACCATTTGTATTGGTTAAAGATATGCATTGGCATATGTGATGTGGTCAATTGTGCCAGTTAAAAAGGAACAGAGAGAGTAGTAGTTAGCTTCAAAAAATTGTTATTACTTATTACTATATCGAGAGGGATCAAATTATATCGGTGTAACATTTGAGTAATGTTACACCGCTCAATAATGCTTTAACGAATACAAATTTTAAAAATTCCATAGTTGGATTTTATAAAAAAATTAAAATTGTTTAATATGTTTTTGAGATCGGTCAAGTTTAAATATTAATGTATTTGATTTTTATTGAATACCGTTAATCTTGATTTGTCTTAATAACATATCAAATGATTTAATATATTTGTAAAACATAAGTGATCTATATATGATATAAATTTTTAATCCAACAACATGAGTTTTGTAAAATCTATATGAGTTTTGATTCATTTTAACTGTCACAATTGACCACTACACATATGTCAATGCATATTTTTGACGATTGATATATTTAATTATGTATTGTAGAAAAATATATATTTGAAAAATATTCATCCAAGCAAATTGAATAACATCTTATATGCTAATACTTACTATTATATATTGATACAAATATATGGTGAAAATAAATTATATAAGTGTCAATTTGACCCGACTTAACTTGTACTTTTCTATTTTTTTAAAATGAAATAGAGAAGTATAAAATTGAATTTAACCATATTTCTCCTTAAAAGTATTAGAAAAATCAAATAAAGAAGTAAAAAATAAAGAGAAGTAGAGTTAAACACAATTTTTTTCTTCTTTACTATTTTTAAGGAGAAAAAAAAAAGTAGAAAATAAGTCGGACCAAACAGATACTTAATACACAATTTGTGATTATAAATTACTACATATGTCCCTTATTTTATAATAGACAAAACAATTTTTAGATTTATTAAAAAATTAATATATTTATTCTTTATTAGAGTATACATATAATAATTTTATAATAAATCTAAAAAATAATTGTCTTTTATAATAAAAAAACAAAAATAGTAGTAAGTGATTAGAAAGTCAACAACAAACCTCAAAATGGGCTCTCAATCATCTCCATAATGGTAGGTATTGCATGGAACGAGATTCACTCCAATAATAAAATCAACAATTTTACACTATTTTAAATTTCGACTATTGATTATATATCAAACAATTTAGATTTACATTATACCAAAAAAAACAATTTAGATTTACACAATTATAAAAATAATATAAATGATTTCAACCACCCTTTTAAAAGTCTCATAAATATAGTTCTACTAGGAACATTATTGAAGTGGTCTAGTTCTAACCTAAATTTTACATAATGTCTAACCATTACGATCAAAAAAAACCACTCCTTTAAAATCGGCTGATTGATACAATACAGAAAAATCCAAATCGCATCTAATCTAATACATTTTGACCTTGTGTGTCACTTGACCAAATTATTTTTCAATTTTAAATACACAATTTGCGCTTATAAATTACTACGTGATTATAGGAAGTCACACAGTCAACAACAAACTTGACCTCCTCAAAATGGGCTCTCAGTCATCTCCTCCGACGTTGGAGTTTTTGAAGGAAGAAATCCCAGTTAAACAACAACCTTTTCTTTTATCACAAAACATCAAAACCGGTCTCGTCCTCGTCGATCTTGTTAACGGTTTCTGCACCGTTGGATCTGGCAATTTCGTAATTACTCTTTTTTTGTTTGTTTTTTCCCTTTTAACTTACTCTGTTATCTAACCTTTGTCTCTTTCGTTGGAATTTTATTGTGATTGAAAGACGAAAATAAATATCATTTTATATCAATAGCGTTTAAAGAAGTAAATTATTGTTGTTATGGTTATAATAGGCACCGAAAGAACGAAATGAAGGAGTTAGTAAAATGGTGGAAGAATCCGTGAAGCTTTCAAAAAAATTTGCTGAGAAAAATTGGCCAATTTTTGCTTTTCTTGATTGTCATCATCCTGATATTCCTGAACCTCCTTATCCTCCACACTGTCTTATTGGATCAGAAGAAGCAAAATTAGTTCCTGGTAAATTTCTTTTATATGCTATTTAAAATATGATTTCTGTTTGTTATAATTATTGTAATTTTAATTGAACTGATTTTGTTTGACAATGTCAAATTTTAAACTTATAGATTATAAGTTATAAGTTTATATGTAAGAAAAAACTTGTTTGGCAACATTTTTTTTCTCGAGTTTATGGTTATTTTTATCAACTTATAACTTATTTAAATAAGTTAATTCAATTAGTTTATAGCTTATCATTTTTTCTTTTAATTTTAACCATGTCGTCTTACTCTTACTTGGAAAAAATTTAAATATTGATTACATATAACTGCTAATTTTACCAAACGCAAGAAATTTAATCAGCTGGAGGAGCATTTAATTATTTGAAGAACCACTCTGCTGATATGGAGGAGCCTTTTATCGAGGTTGTATCTAAGACTAAGTAAAAGAACTCGCATAGAGTTCACGTTCATAATACCCAGTTTAAGGAAATGAATATGTTGTAGTATGAGTATATTCTTTGTTGTTCCTATGTTGTGTTTTTTTTCCTCTTTTTTTATGTTTTGTTTTGGTTTTCTTTGGTTGCTTTTGTTGTTCTCTTTGTTGAGAAAGTTTTGGTGCATGCCCCCCTTCTTTCTTTGTTTTCCATCTTTATATTTATAAATCAGTTTCTTAAAAATAAAAATTAGCTGATTTATCCACTATAAGCTATAAGCTAGCATAAAAGTTATAAGCGATAAGCTCATCCGCTATAAGTTAGTCTATCAACCATCCTCTATTTTTTTCCAAATAGTGTCATATACATTGATAATTTATATAATAATTTTAAAAAATAAAGTAATCAAATGCAATTATATGTGTTCATGTTGTGTCGGATTGTTTGTGTCAAACACCAAATAAGAGAAGTCTTCGATATGATGCTTTGGTGCTACTTACTACCTCTATCTCTATAATTGACCTACTTGTCATATCACAAAATAATAGGAAAAAATGTATAAATAAAAGATAGAAGAATATCAATTTCATAAAATTAACTGAACAAGTATTACTTTTAGTGTATTTACGATTACTATATATGCAAAGTAGAATATATTGAATTAGGACTGATATAAGTACTAAAAGTTGGATTGGGATAAAAATCAGTAACTCGTATTGAAAATTGAAAAGGTCAATTGTTTTGAGTCAATTTTAGTTGATTATTTTGGGACGGATGACTCGTTTTTTTGTGGATTTTGTCTTTTATACATCACCCATTAAGCTAATAATACAAGTGTTTCTTTATGCTTCTTGAAATAATTTAACTTTAGTCTTTAAATCATTACTTGGTACAAGAATAATGCTTGCTTATTGGGTTGGTGTTTTCTGCTCTAATTTGGATTTGGTTTCCTCTGAAATGAAGAGCTCCTGTGGTTGGAAAATTACCCAAATGCAACACTGAGGTCCAAAGACTGCATTGATGGATTCATTGGTTCATATGAGAAAGATGGCTCTAATGTCTTTGTTGATTGGGTGAAAACTAATCAGATAAAACAAGTAAGCATTACATTTGTTGTTATTATTGTTATTTCATTTTCTGTTATTGTAGAATTTTTTTACACCATCATTAAACAATAAAGTGTCATGTTATCGTGGTTGCTAAGGTTGCAGTAGCATTTAGTTATTTTTGAAACTGTAAGGTACTATGCTTAAGGTAGATTTTGGTTATGGGTTTCACTCATTTGGATTTGTGATAGTCATATGAAAGTTGCAGCGTAACCGCAACCTTAATGGAGGGATTCTTTGTTCATAGATTTTTGGTTTGACTGAGGTTCTTAAACGCTGGTTTTCCCATGTTACAGATTTTGGTTTGTGGGATATGCACTGATATATGCGTGCTGGATTTTACAAATTCAGTTTTGTCTGCGAGAAATCGTGGTTTCCTTTCTCCTCTGGAAAATGTGATTGTGGCCTCCCACGCTTGTACTACTTATGATATTCCACTACATGTAGCCAAAGCCAGCGAAGATCTGGTTTCCCACCCACAGGTATTTGGTCAAATTAATTTTGCCTTTCAGTGTTGCGCGTAATTATCTTTAAGTTTGTTTGTTTTGTATTTAGATTTAGATTTTAATTGCCCGCACTTTAGCACTCAAATGGTAATTATGCCTTACCCCTGTGTATGCACAGCTATAAGACTCATCGTAACTGGTAGAAATATAATTAACGTAATCTTTTTACATAATTAGGTGTTGTATGATGGTAATTTATCTGACATTGGCACTTAGTAACATTTAAGAAAGATGACTTATTTTGAGAAACACTGAAGACTTTACCATTTGGATTCCATGTATTCACGTAATTGCCAATTTGGTATGTTGGATCAGGATTGAACGTAAACCGTCTAACTTTGTATTTTGAGCTCAATTTACAAAGTTGGAATTTTAATCGTCTTATATTGAAAATTTGGTCCATTGGTCCGGATCATGTGGCTACGTCAAACACATTGTTCCTAGAGAGCATGGATTCTCTATAGTGGCTAGTGGGATCTTGATATTGATCAAACGGCTCTGTGCAGTTGGAGGATAAAAATCTTTCCTTAACGGCATGGGATTTGGATCTGTATCCGTTCTTTCTTTTTAATGTTTCCATTATTATTTCTCTCTTGCTGCAGGCACTAATGCATCATGTTGGCCTCTACATAGCATGGGGAAGAGGAGCCCTGATAGCATCAGAGGTGTCATTTGAATAATGGAAAGCGCGTTAAGTGTTGGTATAGAAATAAAAACGCTGTAGTTATTATCGTTTAATAACATGTTTGGCGTGACGTTTAACAAAACTCCTTCAATGAAAAGTGTCTCAGGAGGGAAAAGTGTCTCTAGAAGTTTTATTTTTTCCTTCTGTGTTGATTTGATAATAATCTCAAGCAAAGAGACACTTAAGTCTTATTAATGAATAGTGTTATTGGAATGTGTTTATACTAGTTATTGTACTTGAACTTGTACACTGTGTATTTCCTTATTTCTCAACCTATAGAATATTTATTATAAGAGCATTATTGTGTCAACCAAAGCCAAAAAGATACAATTCTTGCACCTTGAAACTTGAAAAATTAAATGATTTAATGAATTGCTTAAACATGTTTTGTAGACAAAGTTATTTGAGAAATTTATCTCTAATATGGGTTGGGTAGAGGAGGTCCAGGGATCAATTCCTGACAGAAACAATTTACTGTTCTTCTCACAAAATACAGTTATTTTAATCAAAGAGACATATACTTTTGTATTACACATCTTCTAATAATTTGTGGCAATTATCCTCTCAATGAACTAACAGTATATTTCAAACACAAAATGGAATTACTGATGTACATTAAAAAAAGCTCAAAATACAAAGGACAATCTAAAGCCCCTACATACACTTGGTCTCAATTCTTACAATTTATAGACAAAGTATAAATAAAATGAAAATACACTCTCCTTATGTAAAATTGCCAATTGCACTCTCGAACAAATCTCAATACACACATACACTGCCTAATGAAACCAATCAAAAAATTTAACAAAAGTTAAAAATTGAAAAAATGTAGTATGCATATATAACTTTACAATTACATTATGAATTTTCATCCTTTCGAAGCTCGATATTTCTTATATGAAAAGATAGACTGTTTTTGTTTCTTCGGTTTGACTCCAAAGATAAACGACCTTAGAGGAACATTGTTCTTCGAATCCGATCTCGACTGATTTCTCTTAGAATTTGACAATCCAAATCTTTCATTCAACTTTGCAAGAGCTTTCTCAGCATCAAGTTGAAGAGTTGTTACAAGATCTAACCCAGCTTGAAGCTCATCAGCAACTTTATTGTTCTCTTGTTTCATGTTCAAAACCTCGCCTTGAAATTTCGCAGCGTTATAGCTTGTGAACTTGAAATCGTCATCTTCAGCACTCGCTTTCAATGCAGTTGTTATCTCTTCTTGGATTTCACACAACGACGAGAATCTTTGTTGAAGTTCTTCCTTCAGCAATGCACTGTTTTCCAACCATAGTGTGAGTTCATTTTGTATCTCTGAAAGGTGTTTAAAAAGTGGTCTTGCATCTGATTTCAATGTATATTTTATGCTACTACTTCCTTCTGTTGATTTACATTTTTCTTCGATTTTTGATACCTCGAGTAATAAATCTTTTGTAGTTGTTTCGAATTTCTGTATCTCGGTGAAAGATGCACTGAATTTCATCCAGAATTCAAGATTCTCCTCTAGAAGTTGGTCAATTCCCGTCCGAAACTTCTCTTCAACAACAGAAGTCGTCGATTCTGGTTCTTGTAACTTCAACATTGCTTCAATAAGACGATTTTCCGGTGGTTGCGGTAGTGCTAACTCTCCCATTTCTTCCTTTCCCTCTAAGCTTTTCTGCAAAAGACTTAGTTTCTGACGTAAGAGTCGAATCTCTTCGTCTTTCACTGCATTAGAAGTCTTCAATTCTTTCAGCTGCAAAGATGACTCAAAGAGTGCATCTTGATTTTTCTTCTCTACTTCAATGAGTCTGCTCTTCATTTCTTCATAATTCTTGAGAGTGTTGCTATAATCTGCTAGCAAAGCATTTTTTTCTAATGTTGTTGCTTCATCCTCGGAATCTTCTTTTAAAGTACTCTTCGTCTCGGACGAAATTTGCTTATAATCATTTTCATGATTTCCAGCATCAACTGATTTTATTATATTGTTATTGCTAATATCTTGAGTCTTCTCTTTTTCTTTCAACTCTACAGAAGATTTGGTTTCCACTGAGGTTGATTCTTCTTTTGTTGCTTCTTTTTTTGTTGCTTCATCTTTTGTTGATTCTTCTTTTGTTGCTTCTTCTTTTGTTGCTTCTTTATTTGATGATTCTTCTTTTATTGTTTCTTTTGTTTGCGAATCAGCGACCTTAACTTCACTTCCAATATCTTCTACCAAAGAAGTGGCCTTATTGGACTTTGCATCATCATTCAATAAGGCTTCGTCTTGATTCACTGCATCTTGTGCTTTAACATCATGTTTTGGTTCATCTTCCTTTAATAAATACTTTTCTAATTTCGATATTTCACTCACCTCGGCTTCCTCGTCCAGCTTCACCTTTTCGACACTCTCTGAGAGATTATCGAGACTACAATGAGCTTCGGTGAAATGAGTTTGAAGGTTGTTGTTCTGATCTTCAACAACTTGGCTAAGATCTTGTAATTCATACACTTTTTCATCCATTTCTTTCAGTTTCTCGTTCAATTTACCTTTGTCGTTAATCAAACTCTCCTTTTCTGCTTCAAGATTTCGAATCAACAAATTGAGTTCATCAGTTTCGTCTTTTAAATTCTTTACCAAAGCTGTCTGAGAAGAAACTGAAGATTCTAAACTGATCACTTTGGTAACAAGCTCATCAATCTTTTCCGCCATTTCTGTCACGGTTAAACCCGAACACGAGTCAGCCTCGAAGTGTTCTTTAATCTTCTCCTGCAATAACTGCAACTCTTGTCTCTGCTGAATCATTGTCTCATCATCTTCACTCAAATCTTTTGCTGCTATTACTTCTTTTGCATCTCGTTTTTTCCTCGGCTTTTGTGGATTGGTTTGATCGTAATTATTTTCATTCATGAATGAACTTAACTTTTCCCTCACTTCCTTGACTCTTTTAGATTCAATTTTGGTCTCATCAAGTGATACAGCCTGTTTCTCTTGCAACTGCGACAACGCATCTTGACATGATTTAAGAGCCGTCTCTGCCATCAAACGTCGAGCGTCCTCGTCATCAATAACACTAACAACACCTTCACCCAGTTCGTCTTGCAAATTCGAAACTCGCTCTTGCATTTCCTTGATTTGCCCCTCAGATTCCCAATATTTTTGAATGGAGTTATCATAAGAACTTTTCAGAAATTCCTTCACAGTTTGTAATGCTAGAATCTGTTTCTGAAGCTTATCAACCTCTTCAATTGCTTGCTTTCTGCTTAATCCTGATTTAGGAGCTTTAGAAGCTTTAGAAGTTGCTGCAGACGCTTTCTTGTCACTGAGTTTCTTTGTTGCTGTTGTAATGACACTTTTTAAATCTTTGTGTGGAGGCTTCGGAACTTTCGGAACATTATTTGGTTTGAATGCTTCTGGCATTTTTTTTGGTGTCCTTAATGGTGCATCCTCGTCGTCCTCATCCATATAAGGAACTCTATCTGGACAGACAGAAGCAATTGTATTGTTTGCATTTTGTAACTCTGTTGATATGTGATCATACCTATCGGCTAAAGATCGGTATGCTCGGAATGATTCTTCCACAAAGATTATCAGTTCTGGTCTCCTTTTGTAATACATTTCTGCTCTCTTGGCAAACGAGTCGCCTTCTTCTTCTAGGAGCTTTAAAACTGTTTGTACCTTTTCCTCCATATCTGCACATTTGATAGGTACATAATTATATCATGCTTGTTGGTTGATAATCAGACGACTCGTATTTCAAGTTGTACAGACAATTTTATTGAGCTCAAAATATGAATCGTTCGATTTTAATTAATTCAACGAATTCGACTTATTGGAAGCTAGTGAGTATTGTCTATTGTTGAATGAAATTTTAATTTTCCAACTAAGTATATATGATTGTTAATCAATCTTTGTTTTGTTTGCTCATGCACAACTTAATGTTGTAATTGCAGTCGAATTATTATATGGATCTTACCATTTTTATTCTTATTTGGTCATTTTTAAATTCGAGACACGGTCGTGAACGCTTTTTTGTCGTAAGAAATTGCAATTCTCTTTTTAACATAAGAAAACAACTAAATAACATTTCTCTTAACATTTGTATAACAATAAACATATTAACATGACTTATATCATATGCATATAGATTAAGTATAAGAAAACAAGAAAATGTGAAGAAAAAGATTACCTTGGAGGTTTTGTTCCATCCATTTTGACTGTTTTGTTCTTATGTGGCTTGCCCACCACCATGAATATGCATTACTTGCAGCTCTTTGCAACATGATTAATTCTCTTTTCTAATTATTCCTCTTATTTATATTGTTATTATCTTTTTTCCCTTATAACTATTTCATATCTCTCTCTATATGTGTAGAGAGATAGGAGAAGACATGAACACCACGACAGGACCAAAACCGTTGAATAGAGAACAAGTACAAAAAAAATTGAACAAAAAAGACTGATTTCAACAAATAGAATAATTGATATAAGGTTGGTGTGGAAAAAGAAAGAGTTAGCACTAACATGTTTCTAATTATGGGATCATGGAGGGGAGCAAACCTCGCCCGAACTTGATGTCCCAACTCTCCTTTTTCTTAATGAACAACCAATCAGATGCTTACATGTGGCACTCTCCTACTTTGCCAACTATGCATGGGAAATCTTTTATAAACCCGTGCGATGCACGGGTCGCGCGTTCCGCTTTATGAATTAAATTTTTTTAAAAATATTATTTAATTTGTAAATAATAAATTATTAAAAAATATATAATTTATAGACAAATTCTTTATGTATATGGAATTCCATATTTAGAATTTTAGATAAACAACATTATGAAATAATTTATTTTATTTTATTTGAAGTTGAAAGGTTGTTATAAAATGGTATTGTCTCAAACAACAAAATTTTAGATTATTTTATTTTAGATCAATAACAACTTGTTCCCACTATTTTTTTATAAAGTTTCCCGTGTACAACAGTTAATTAAAACTTTTCCTCAACAACTTATTTTCTATTTAAAGTAATTAATTTAAATTTTTTATCAACATTATTGTGTTTCCTGTATTACTTAATTTTTTTATTAGTTTCTCTATGTACAATAGTTAATTAAAATTTTTTATCAATGATAATTTTTTTTTCTTTCTGTAAGTAGTAGTTAACTTAAACTTTTTATCAACAACAACTTGTTCTCCGTATTATTTAATTTTTTTTACCTTCTTCCCCATGTTACATAGTTAATTTAAATTGAAATTTTTCACCACAACAATTAATTCTTCATGTATAATATTTGGTTAAAACATTTTATCAGCAACAACTTATTCCCTGTATTTTTTATCACTTTTCCCGTGTACAATAATTAATCAAAAATTTGTTCCCCGTATTACTTAATTTTTATAGAGTAGTTAATTTAAATTTTTTTATCAACAATTTGTTTCCCGCATTACTTAATTTTTTAACAGCTCCCCCGTATATAATAGCTAATTAAATTTTTTCATAAAACATTGTCATTAATCTTTTCCTTTTTCTCACTACTATATAAGTCACTCATCTTCCGTCATTTTTAATCAGTTTCCCTGTATATAATGGTTAATTAATAATTTTCATCAACAATAATTTGATCTTTGTGTATAATATCTGATTAAATTTTCATCAACAACAATTTTTTCTTCATAAACTGATTTTTTTATCAGTTTACCCATGTACAATAGTTAATTAAAAATTGTAATTAATAACTTGTTCTTTGTGTATAATATTTGATTAAAAAAATTATCAGCTTCCTCTTATACAATAATTAAAAAAAATTATCAACAACATATTATTTTCAGTATATAGTAGTTAATTTACATTTTTTATCAACAACTTGTTCTTCGTATATTTAACTTTTTATCAACTTCCCGTCTATAGTAGTTAATTAATTTTTTTTATTAATAGTAATTTTTACTTTATGTATAATACTTTATTAAAAATTTGCATCAATAACAACTTGTTCATCGTATTCTTTGATTTTTTTAATCAACTTCCATGTGTATAATAGTTAATTAAATTTTTTGTATCAACCACAACTTAGATTGCGTCAATGATTCATTCCTTGTATATTTTGCATCTTTTATGGTGACAATTTTTATTTTTAAAATTCAAGACCAACAAAGGACAACTTGCCCCGTGCGTACTTTTTTGTATTTGCATCAATGAAACATATTATTTCAATTAATATCTTAAATTATAAATTGATTTAACTTAGTGATATAGATCGTAGAACAATTTGATATAACTAATTAATGTAACTTATTAATATGTATAGTAGTTAAATTTGTTACGACTAATTAATTTGTTGGGTGCAATTTCAAGTGATTGGATCAGTGAACAACTCTCCCGTTAGTACTTTTGAATATATGAATCAGTGAAATATATTATTTCAAGTGATTGCATCAATATAAATTCATTCAGTAAATTTTGTGCATCATTTACGCTGACAAATTTTTTTAAAAAAAAATTGAAGAGTTACAAATGATAATTGAAAAAATAACATGTCTGTTAAAACTACAATCATTGTTTTATATAATTGGAAAATTACATTTGGACTTTAAAGTTACATCAGTTTCCAATAAATTGAATAATCATAAATTATAAAATTTCTTTATGCATTATTCGATGCATAATACATTATCTACTAAATAATATATACTAAATTTTCCATTGTCATGAAACTTTTTTCTCAAGCAATTCTACATGGCCTAGGTAAAAAGAGGTTATTATTACATCTATATCTATATGTTATTAATAGTTCAATCAATCAAGTGCTTCACACAAAAAATGTAGAACAAACACAGCTAAAAATTATTATTTATAATCAACCTATTACATCAATTATTTTTAAACTATTATATTAAATTAATGACGCACATTGATTCAAGTGATTGAATAAGTATAAAACATATTTTTTGTATTTTTTGCATCTTTTAGACTTACATATTTTATTTTTAAAATTCAAGACCGACAGAGGATGGCAATATCACGTGCATTAGTGAAACACATTGTTTCAAATGATTGAATAAGTATAAGACATATATTCCCTGTATTTTCTTGCATATTTTACATTGACATATATTATTTTTAAAGTGAAAGATCGACAAAGGATGGCTTGATCCCGTACATTAGTGAGACAGATTGTTTCAAGTGATTGAATAAGTATCAGACACATTTCTTGTATTTTTTGCATCTTTTACAGTGACAAATTTTATTTTTAAAGTTCAAGACCGACATAGGATGACTTGATCTCGTGCATTAATGAAACGCATTGTTTCAAATGATTGAATAAGGATAACACATATTCCTCGTATTTTTTGCATCTTTTACACTTACATATTTTACTTTTAAAGTTCAAAATCGACAGAGGATGACTTGATCCTGTGCATTAGTGAGACACATTGTTTCAAGTGATTGAATAAGTATAAAACATATTTCTTGTATTTTTTGCATCTTTTAGGCTTACATATTTTATTTTTAAAGTTCAAGACCAACAGAGGATGGCAAGATCCTGAGCATTAGTGAAACACATTGTTTCAAATGATTGAATAAGTATAAGACATATTCCTTGTATTTTCTTACATATTTTACACTGACATATATTGTTTTTAAAGTTCAAGATCGATAGAGGATGACTTGATCTCGTACATTAGTGAGACAGATTGTTTCAAGTGATTGAATAAGTATCAGACACATTTTTTGTATTTTTTGCATCTTTTACAGTGATAAATTTTATTTTTAAAGTTTAAGACCGACATAGGACGGCTTGATCCCGTGCATTAGTGAGACACGTTGTTTAAAGTGATTGAATAAGTATAACACATATTCCTCGTATTTTTTGCATCTTTTACATACACTTAAATATTTTATTTTTAAAGTTCAAAACCAACAGATGATGGCTTGATCTCGTGCATTAGTGAGACACATTGTTTCAAGTGATTGAATAAATATAACACATATTCCTCGTACTTGTGCATCTTTTACACTGACATATTTTATTTTTAAGGTTCAAGACGAACAGAGGATGATTTTATCTCGTGCATTAGTGAGACACATTGTTTCAAGTGACTGAATAAGTATATACATATTTCTTGTATTTTTTGCATCTTTTACACAGACATATTTTATTTTTAAAGTTCAAGATCGACAAAGAATGGCTTGATCCCGTGGATTAGTTAGACACTTGTTATCACACAAACCCTTATTCTCTCTCAAACTATATTGTTATCACTCTTTTCATATTTTCTTTCCATTGAAACTACCTCAAGCATAAATTAAATATGGATATTGTGTTTTTGTCACCTTCATCTTCAGTTTTTACTAAAATTTATTTACGCAAATCTCTTTTATAAAAATCTAAATTGTTACACATTGTTGCAATAAATATTTTAGTTATATAAATTTAACTTAGTAACACATGCTATGAATTAAATTATTTTTACTAAATAATTTGCGACACAATGTTTCCGTTTATTATCCCACGTTTTCATCAATATTATACTTTTTTGGGGTTATCATGATATTAGTACGAAGTTTCCACCGACGTTATTATCTTTCTATCACACATAATTTATTATTACAGTTTTATGTGATTTCATGTATTAATAGGAAATAAAAAAATTACATTTTTAATCAAAAAATAAATAATAGACAAATTTTTTACACTAACATTATATAACATTATATAGAAATTAAAATTTATGTAATATTTAATAGTACAACTCTATTTATACTCATTTAAACATTTTTTTTGGTACAATCATTTTAAAAATTTCTATCACACCTCAAATCTAACCACATCCCCACTCTTTCTATAATAAATAATTTTGTTTCATCATACATCAATTCTCACACCTCAAATCCTTACATCGTATTCATCATCACCCATGAATTTAATTAATTTATTTGTTAATATTATTTATAATAATTTACTCAAAAAAAATATTATTTATAATTTAATTATTACTACTACTATCATGTACATCAAGTAAATTTTATCGAAATTACTGACACAATCTCACCTTTTCTTTCTAACAACACACCACTCCTCACTCAACAATGTGTTTTCATGTCTCCACCATGAACCACCAACACCGATCAATTTTCAATCACATCAAACCTCCTTCCGGCAACCTTTAAGCAATTTTTTTGCATATTGTTCATCCTCTCATTCTCATCTATCCTTTTTTCAATTTAGATTTTCAAAAGGAGTTTGCTTGAAATTTTGTTAATTTTTTAAAAAATAGTTTTCCCAGCATCAATGGTATATCTTTGAATACAACACAATAAATAATTAATTAGTTGTTTGCATTTTCAAGTGATTAAATATGTGGACATCTCTCTGGTTAGTATTTTATAATATATGCATTCGTGAGACACATTGTTTTAAGTGATAGAATAAATATAAGATATATTCTTTGTATTTTTTGCATCTTTTACACTCACATATTTTATTTTTAAAGTTGAAGACCGACAGACGATGACTTGATCCCGAGCGTAATTTTTTGTATTTACATCAATGAGACACATTGTTTCAATTAATATTTTAATCGTATAAATTCGACTCAGTGATATACGGTAATGGTGAGTACTATTTTCAAAAGATTTGAAATTCTGGGAACCAGACAGACAAATGCTGTGCACAACGTTAGAGCACTTGTCCGAGCACTTGTCACACAATAATAATAAAACACAGCGTTGCAAGTAAAATAAGTGTGACTGAAAGATAAATAACACAGTAGATTTGTTAACCCAGTTCAGCGCAAAATGCCCTAGTCTGGGGGATACCAATCCAGGAATGAACTCCACTATAATCGTTCCAGTGAAAAGCACAACGTAGACTCACTACTTGTCCTTGCACCACGACCCTACCAATGGCTGCTCTACCTAGGAACTCCTAAGTATGAGACCCCGTCTCAACTCCCACTAACAGTACAGACAGCACTGTTAAACACACACTTGTTCGTTTGTTTGAATAAGAGACACACTCTAAGAACACAACTCCGTACTTAAAAGCTTAGGAGCAGTACACCATTACAACTCAAAACACAGAGTACTTGACTTGAATCAGGGTGATACAATCAAGACTCACAACTAACAAGAAAACCTAAAACCTTAAGACACACGCTTTAGTACACACACGGTTTTCCACACACAAAACTAGGGTTTGTGTTTACATATATATAATACTGAGCAGTCATTGGTTTGGGCTTCAGCACACAGCTTGGACGTTGTCAGGTCCAGCAAATAATTCTTCATGAGCACGAATATTGTTTCCAAAAATATATCAATATTAATTATGGAAATACACCAAGGCAAGACAGCCTTTTACAGCTCATTAAACCTGCGCGTCTTGATCAGCACGCTAGGTTAAACTTAAAACCTCATAGAATCTTCAGAAGATCTTGCACAAAAATATAACGCGAGCTAGCGCGTAACAATCAGATAACACAATGCTGTTCCACTTGCTACAGCATTTGTCTCAGCATTTGGCTAGTAGTTGTTTTTGCAAAATGTAGCCAACATACAAAAACCCAACAATCTCCCCCTTTGGCAAAATTTTGGCTAAAACAATATATAGCCAGATCTTGGAGAGATACACAAAATTTCTTCAATTCACATCAGAACGCACCTTCTCAAATCAACTAAACATAATCTTGGCATATAATGAAACTACTTCCAAGGGGACTCTTTGAATAAAGATAACTTGTAAATAGTATCAGAGGCATTCATCATCAATGATCATAATACGCCTAGCCTCACAGAAATAGCCAGATAAAAAGAACATATTTATAGTGGGTTCATAAAGAGATGAAAACATACTCTTGAATAGATAATTCCACAACATAGAGGAGATAATCAGATATAAGCGCTCCCCCTCAAATCATGCACATCCTCATACCATGATAAGTGCTCCCCCTCAACACATGCATACATATACCATAACAAAAAACTTACTTCAATGAGACACTTGTCAGAGCATCTGTCAGAGCAATCTTCAGTCATGAGAAAAATTAAAATCTATTACCATCTCCCCCTATTTAGCCATAAATTCAAACAAACGGCAATATTGCATAAGAGAAATCATAGAGTAGCACATCAGTTCACATAGGTCACAGAGTCACAGAGAGGCCACAAATAAAATTATTACAGACCATAGAGCACACTCAGGTGCATGAATAAAAGAAAAAAAATTACAAACATCAAAAAGAGGAAGTCTCATCAGAGGCAGCAGATACTTCCTCAGTATCACCATCAGCAGAAGCATTTCCATTTCCTCCTTCTTCTTCCCTGTCATGACCTTGTGCAGGAGCCTCACCCTCAGCTGCAGTCTCAGCTTTTAAGGCAGCTATAACCCTATCAATCTTCAGCTTCTTAGCACCCAGATCCAAACTAACATCCGTAAGCTCAGCAATCATATCCAGCTTACTCATACCACCAGATGACTGGACAGAAGTACCAGCCAAATCATCAGCTCGTGGCTGGGATATCAACCTGCAATCCAAACCAAGAGGACTAGGCCCCCTAACAGGCTCATCTTTGCTAACCAAAATATCAGGGTGTTGTTGAAGAATAACACCACACACCAGGGTTGGAAAAGGGATAGGGAACTTAACAGCAAAATATTTGGCTTGCTCCAAAAATTGATGATAAATATAATAACCAAAATCAAATGCAGATTTAGTACTAACTGCATAAATGAGCTTACCAAGAACAGTGGCCACAGAATTTGAGTGAGTAGTAGGGGACCAGTTATTAGCAGCAATTTTATTCAGAGCAGCATACAGTGGAGTCAATTTTGCAGAGGACAAAAGCGCAGGCCAGTGTCTAAGCTTGTTACCTGTGATGGTCTTGCAAATAGTGTCATCAGTAACCTCCAGCTCATGAGTGTCTTCAATAGATCTTCCAAGATAAGCATTGATCACTTGAGGAGAAAAGTTGACACATCTACCACACACATACACCTTCCTGTACTCAGCATACCTAGGATCATCACATTCTTCAGGTATGTTGACAACAAACTCTCTCACCAGCTTGTCATAACAGTGACCCAGGTCCTTCACCGTCTTCATCAACCCAGCAAATTCCAACACATCAACCAGCTCTTGGCACTTGAACACATCAGCCTTCAAATTCCTTTCAAGTCCAAGTCTCCTGTGATAGACAAATTTCCAGCGAGTAGCTCCACTTTCCAGATGAAATGAGACATTATCCAGAGGAGCTGAAGGAATATCCAAAGGAACTTTCATTCCCTTAACAGTTTTTCTAGATGCTTGATGACATGAAATCATATCGTATTTTTAGCTTAGTTTATGTGAACTTTAGTTGCATTTTCATATGTTTTTATTTCATTTATGTCTTTTTATGTTGGTATTTGTTTTGTTTTCAGTTTTGTCAAATAAAATAGGTCGGAGAAGAGAATTGAGCAAAAAGGGCAAAAAACGCAGCAAAAAGGGGGGTGCAAAGCACAAATTCGCGCAGCCCACCAAAGGAGCCCAGCAAAAAGGGGCAAATGCCCCCAAAAGCTTGTGGCGGGCGCCACAGAAGTGGTGGCGGGCGCCACCAAGCCCAAATCCACCAAAACAGCTTTTTGCGCGACGTAGGGAGCAAGCACACCGTCTGATCCGTTTTCTGTTCCTAATCGGATGGCAATTGGATGAGATCAAAGTGAAGCTTATCTCTCCTATTTTCATGGATCGTACAAGTCAAAATTCCCCTATAAATAGAAGACTCAAATTCAGAATTTTCCACGCCTTTTCTTTCCTTTATTTCAGTCAGTTTTATTTTCCCGCTTTGTAAACTGTATCGGTATTCCCACACCGGGAATCCGATTTCAGATCCGTTTTCACTTTCCTGTCAAGAATATTATTTCCTTTAATTCCAGCAAGTTTAATTCCAGTTTCCAGCAGATTTTATTTCCAGGTTTTTATGCGCTTATTTATTTATTTAATTATTATGTCTTGTTTAATTTACTGTTTTTTATTTATTTAATTCCTTTACCATGTCTAGCTAAATTCCTAGATATCGGTATGTAATTTAATTCTCCGAAGGGGATTTAATGATGATGTAGCGCGCGCACACACACTACTTTTCTGATTCAAATTCCTAATTTAATTCAAAGCTTTTGAATGAGAGTAAAATAAAGCAACTAAGGTTAAAATCAATAGAGCGAGAGTTTGAGGTTTTAACTAGATAGTAGGAATTTGATATTAATCTTTGAACGAGCGAGAGCCACGTTAGGATTAATTAGAACTAATTGATTTTCAAAATATACTTTCGAAGCTAAGGTGGTAGAAAAGTGACAGTAAAACTCCTAGCTTAGAAAGTATGGTTTTTATCAACAAAACGAGAGTGTGAGGTTTAAACCTTTAAGTTGAGAAAGTTCTTCTGAAAAGTAAACACTTATCCGCGCACTATTAATTTATTAAACTCCCGGAGGTTAATTAAGTTACATACCGATATCCCGTTCTTTAATTAATTTGAATTCATATTTTAAATCTCTTTTAATTTCAAAACAATTCTAAACCATAAATCATTAGCCTTAGATTTACACCGTAACGACAGAAATACGGTAGGTCGACTGTTGGTCCCTGTGGATTCAATATCTTTTAAAACTACACGACGAGACTGTGCACTTGCGGTCATTAATATATTTTTGATACACAAATCGTCGATCAAGTTTTTGGCGCCGTTGCCGGGGACCAATTTAGTCGATATCGTAACTCCGTCGTTACACCGTAGAGACTAAGGCATCTTTAATTTTTAATTTAAATTAGAATCACTTGAGGGATGATCCTTTCTTTTGAGGCTCTTCTTCTTCTGATCAGGCTTGGGAGTCACTTTACTTCAAGACTTTGGGGGACCAGCCATAGGCTTCTTCCCAGAAGCAACAGTTTTCTTCTTAGTGCCTTTAGCACTCTCAACAGCATCAGAAACAACCTTAACAACCTTGCTCCTTGTTCTGCAAGCAACACCAACAGCAGGAGTCTTTTCCAAGGATTTATCTGCAGACTTTTCTTCATCAACATTGACCACAACAGTTTGATCAATGATTACAGTCTCAACTTCCTGAACCTCATCATGTTGATCTTGAGGCTTGGGAGAATCAGTTTCAGGATCATTTATCGTCTCAGGGGTGTTTGGTATCACCAAAGACTCCACATCAGTTTGTGCCAAAGATGCTTGAGCATCTGGCACAGCCTTCTGATTAGCAGCAGAGGGATCAGCATGTTCCTCTGTCACAGCAATGTTCTCAGCAACACTAACATCATCAGCAGTAGTCTTGTCATTATCACCAGCATTATCAACATTTTCAGCATGCAAATTTGACTCATCAGCATCTAATTTGTCATCTATCTTAGGATTAACAGAGCCTAGGGTTTCAGTAACCGTTTCAGTTCCATCAGAGATGTTTTCATTAGATCCGTGGACAGGAGTGTCAACATCAGGTTCTACAACTGTCGATCTAAAAGGATTTTCCTTACAGTACAAATCATGCATGGTTAGACCTACTCGCTGAACAGCAGAAGTTTTCTTACCTTTAGATTTGGAGGTCTTCTTCGTTGCAGACAAAGTTGATCCTTTTCTAGTATTCTTTTTCCTTGCAACAAGCGCTTTGGGACGCTGTTTAATCGGAGTAGATTCAGTAATCGTTGCAAGTGGTTGAACATCCATTACCATCGGTGAAGTGGTTTCTGGAACAGTGGGAGGAGTTGAATCGTTTGCAGTAGGAGATGAAGTGTTGGTTGAAGTAGACATGATGATGGAAGAAGTTTTGAGTACTTGAGTGATTTGGAAAGTTGGAGCAGCGAAGGGAGTAGCAAGTGAGAAGATGAGCAGTTTTGAAAAAATTAGGAGAAGGAAATAATGATGAAGGCGTGTAATTGTTTTGTTTAAGGGAAGTTGGGATTCTCTTCCTTGATTTGCGTGCATAAAGGAGTTGAAGAGGGAGAAAATAACTGCTACACGCCTCCCATTAAATAACTACTACAATTCCTCAATTAGGCAAATGCCTAACCGCCTTCTTAATTTTTCAAATTGTGCAATATCAAGAGCCTTTGTAAAAATATCTGCTAATTGCTCCTCCGTTGAAACATGCTCAATAGAAATAATTTTTTCTTCAACCAAATCTCTAATGAAATGATGTCTGATATCAATGTGCTTGGTCCTGTTATGTTGTACAGGATTCTTAGAAATATTGATTGCACTCAGATTGTCACAATATAATGTCATAGCATCTGTCCTGACATTGTACTCACTCAGCATCTGTCTCATCCATACCAATTGTGTGCAGCTACTCCCAGCAGCTATGTACTCAGCCTCATCAGTTGATAAGGAAACACAATTTTGTTTCTTACTAAACCAAGATATAAGATTGTTACCTAGAAAGAAACATCCACCAGAAGTACTTTTTCTATCATCTGCACTTCCAGCCCAATCTGCATCACAATATCCTACCAACATAGTACTCTCTCCATGAGAATACAACAAGCCATAATCACTGGTACTGTTCACATATTTCAGAATTCTCTTCACTTGAGTCAGATGGCTAATTTTTTGCTCAGCTTGGTACCTAACATATACTCCAACAGCAAATGTGATATCAGGTCTACTAGCAGTCAGATAGAGTAGACTTCCTATCATACTTCTGTATAAGCTTTGATCTACATTTTCTCCCTTGTCATCTTTAGAAAATTTGACATGTGTGGGAGCAGGAGTTCTTTTGGTGGCAGCATTCTCCATACCAAATTTCTTGACCAACTGTAACATCCCGGATTTTTGGGACATTAATTACTAAAATTTTCTTAAGAATTCTCTTTAATAGGAACACACTACATTTTTTTTCTTTCTTTTCTTTATAATTCATTTCAAAACAAATCATTATCATTATTTTCTTCAAAATTATAAGACATTTAAGTATTCTTAAAGTAAAAGAAAACCTATTAAATTAAAAATAATACAATCCTTCAACTTCAAAATATCCTAGATTTACATTTAAGTAACTATAAAATTGTTAAGAAAACTCATTTAATTATAAAACTATAAACTAGTAAAATCCCTTTTTAGTTATCCCCGCGCACGCACAAGCAACACATCAACATCATGTTTCGTTGGTACCTACAACCATATTTAATGTAAGGGTCAATTTCCTTATCCAAATTGAATCATGCCTGACGGAAGATAAATGTCATAAAAAAATAATAAAATGTTCTACCACAAAGATAAAATCAAATAAAATCGATGCAAGCAACTAATGAATAACGCTTCAAGTCCTAGTTGTTAACCCACATGACAACTAATGCAACCTACATGATCCGGATATCCTAAAACACCACTCAGTCGAGTGGATCACCAATACACCACCTCGTCAAGTGGATCGACACTCCGAAGAGCAAAAAGTCCCACCTGGACAGTGTCCCACCTGGACACAATACCCCACCCGGGTATTAAGGTTCGGTACCTCACCCGGGTATCCGAACCACAACAAAACCAATGCGTATGAATGAATGAATGCACCTCTTTAAATCAATTACACCAACTACAAAACTCATTAACACCTTTTAAAATCATCACCATTTTCATTTCACCAATTGAAAGTTTAAAACTCTCTTTCAAACTTCATAAAATTCATCATTCAATCGACACCAACAAAATACTCAAATCCAAAATCAGTCACACACAACAAAACCATAGAATCAAATATACATTCAGCCACACACATAATTCATAAATACTATAATCACATAAAGTGTTATAAAATAATCTTTTGTCATTCCTTCTATTATCATCCACCTCTATTAGTTAAACAATCCCATTACTAATCTATAACATAAACCTTAAGGACATAAGTGTATGGGGAAAAAGCCCTTACCTTAACCATTTACTTTTCAATGACCTTGATTTTAGATATCCTATACCCACCAACCAACGGGATGATCAAGTGCTTAATGTTTCTAAAAAAATAATTATTATAATGTTAGGCTAGGAACAGAACGAGTAAGAGACTAGACAAAGGAATGAATGAAGAATGGTTACCTTTAAGAGCCACACGAAAGATTTAATGGGGAGATTGAATTCAGAACTACTGGATTAATGGTAGTGAGGAGGATATATATGAGAGGAAAAAGTGTTTAACTTCTATGTTTAGAGACTACAAATATTTGAGAGAGGTTGAAAGTTAAAATCAGGTATACCGTAGAACATTTAATGGTGAGTATTGAAATTAATAGTTAAGTATGGACAAAGAAACACTGGCCGCACATGAGGAATAAGAGGAGTTAAATGTAGTTGAATGAGTGGAAACTGATTGTGTACGTTTTAGTCAGTTTAGGTTGAACCACTAACTCCCAAATTATAGCAACCATATTTCATATGTTTCATAATTTTACATTCTAAACATGTGATTATTATTATATTATGGCTAAAAGGCTTGACGTGGTTTATATATATATATATACTACACGTTTTATGTTTACTTGCCTACTCCCATACGATCATGAAGCCTATTCTACCATTATACATATATTTATTATTTAATTTAATTTAGAATATTTTGCTAGGCTAGAGACATAGGAACAAACCAGTGGATGATTATTCTATATAAACACATTCAATTGATCACTTTAGATAATAAATAAAATAAAGTTGTGCTATATTGGATTTTATTAGATTCCTTACACATACGAAAGTCATTGAATAATCGATAAATCAAGAAATTATTAAATAATCACAAGTAAAATATCGAGATGTTACACTTTGCATACTTGCTTTGAGATATAAATATAGTATCTTCCATTTGCTTTACTTGAAGACCTAGAAAGAAATTCAGTTCACCAACAAGACTCATTTCAAACTCAGATTGCATCTGCTGAACAAAATGATGTACCATCTGGTCAGACATTCCTCCAAAGACTATATCATCAACATATATTTGTGCAATCATAAGCTTTCCTCTCTCATCTTTCACAAATAGTGTTTTGTCATTACCTCCCTTCCTGTAGCCATTATTCACCAAGAATTCAGTTAGCCTCTCATACCAAGCTCTAGGAGCTTGTTTCAAACCATATAGTGCTTTCTTCAACTTGTATACATGATTTGGAAAGGCTGGATCAACAAACCCCTTGGGCTGTTCCACATAGACCACTTCATTTAAATAACCATTCAGAAACGCACTCTTGACATCCATTTGATATAGCTTGAATTTGAGAACACATGCAATTCCAAGTAATAATCTAATGGCTTCTAGTCTAGCTACAGGTGCAAAGGTCTCACCAAAGTCTACTCCTTCAATCTGAGCATAACCTTGAGCAACCAATCTAGCCTTGTTTCTAGTGATGATACCATTCTCATCAGATTTGTTTTTGTAGACCCATTTTGTGCCTATGATGTTAGCATTTTCTGGTCTTGGAACTAGATCCCACACATCACTTCTCTTGAACTGAGTTAGTTCTTCTTGCATGGCATTTATCCAGAACTCATCAGTCAAGGCCTCTTTAACATTCTTAGGTTCAAAATTTGAGATAAAGCAAGAATTTGATACCTCATAGTTTCTTCTTCTTGTTGTAATTCCTTGATTCGGATTACCAATAACTTGATCTATTGGATGATTCTTCTGAACTCTGATGGATGGACCTTTGTTATTAACTGTATCTTCAGAACTTATTACCTCACTATTTTCCTCATTGACAGCTTCATCTTCTGTCTCTTCTTGTAAGTCAGGTGATGTGCCAAATGTACTATCTTCTGGTGCAGCATTATTGCCCTTATCATCAATCACAACATTTATGGATTCCATCATGGCATTAGTTCTGGAGTTGAATACTCTATAGGCTCTGTTATTAGTTGAATAACCTAGGAATATGCCTTCATCACTTTTAGGATCCATCTTCCTTCTTGGTTCTCTGTCAGCTAAGATATAACATTTACTTCCAAACACATGAAAGTATTTCACAGTGGGCTTTCTTTCCTTCCACAGCTCATACAGAGTTGTAGATGTCCCTCTTCTCAAGGTTACTCTGTTATGTATATAGCAGGCTGTGTTCATAGCCTCAGCCCAGAAGTGGAATGGTAACTTCTTAGCATGTAACATTACTCTGGCAGACTCTTGTAGTGTTCTATTCTTCCTCTCTACTATTCCATTTTGTTGAGGAGTAATAGGAGCAGAGAATTCATGGAATATTCCTTCAGTCGTGCAAAACTCAGAAAATTTACTATTTTCAAACTCCTTCCCATGATCACTTCTGATTCTAGTGATACCACATTCCTTTTCTCTTTGAAGTTTCAAACAAAGATCCTTGAATTTTTCAAAAGTGTCAGATTTCTCCCTGATGAAATCAATCCAAGTATATCTAGAAAAATCATCTACCATGACAAAAGCATACTTCTTTCCACCTAAGCTCTCAACTTGCATAGGTCCCATTAAATCCATGTGCAACAATTCAAGCACTCTGGATGTGGTCAGATGCTGCAGCTTCTGGTGTGGCTTTTTTGTCTGTTTTCCTATCTGACATTCTGCACATATACTTCCTTCTTGAATCTGAAGCCTAGGTATGCCTCTAATAGCTCCTTCAGCAATAGCTTTCTTCATACTTTTGAGATTTAAGTGTCCAAGCTTTTGGTGCCACAAGTTCACATCATCTTCTTTGGTTACTAAGCAAGTAGACAGCTCAGCTTTGTCTTGAGATACCCATAGATAACATTTATCCTTTGATCTTTCTCCCTTCATCAGTAGATCACCTTTACTATTTGTAACTAAGCATTCACTCTTTGTGAAGTTGACTTTTAGACCTTTGTCACACAACTGACTAATGCTTATTAGATTAGCTTTCAGCCCCTTCACATGAAGAACTTTGTCAAGTTTAGGTAGTCCTTCATTGATTAGTGATCCTATGCCTTTGATTTCCCCTTTGGCTCCATCACCAAACGTTACAAAGCTTATAGCATATGGCAAGACATCTGTCAAGTAATCTCTATTTCCTGTCATATGTCTTGAACATCCACTATCAAAGTACCAATCGCTTCCAGATGATGCTCTTAGAGAGGTATGAGCAATTTGAGCAATCTCCACACTCTCAGATTCTGCTTGATTAGGATCATCAGCATTGCTCTTTTGCTTCCACTCTTGCTTGACATTTTTCAGAATAGGTTCCATATTCTTCAAAGTAGGTTCAGCATTCTTCAGAATAGGTTCAACTTTTGGTATTTGAGTTTTAACAGGATACCCATACAATTTAAAACAGTAAGGTCTGATGTGTCCCTTTCTTCCACAATGATAACAAACCCAACCAGAATATCTTCTCTTAGGTTTAGTGTAGTTTCTGATTGTTTGTTGTCTCACCGGATGCTGGGGCATCTGTCTTGACATAGTTGGATTATAGGTAGTAACAGACGGGACAAACTTCTTTATAGGCACCGTTTTCTGATTAGTTAGTGACTTGTAATTGAAACCAATTCCTCTTGTATCATTAGACTTCTGTCCTGTCTCTAGAATTTCTTCTAGCATATTAGTACCTGTGTTCAGCATCCTCAATTGCTTGTTCATGTTGTCAATCTTGGATTTATATAGAGTAACATCACCCTCCAGTCTTGAATTTTCTTCCTGAAGTTTGTTTTTCTCTGCTTGCAGTATAACAATAGTCTTCTTTTGCTTTATCACAGTGTTACCAACCTCTAGGCTTTTGAGCCATAATTCCTTATAGCATTCAACTAATTCATCATAAGGCATATCACCATCGTGTGACTCAGCATTAGAAGCACATATCCCAGTTAAAGCAATCACATGGTTAGCGGATTCAGACTCTTCCTCAGATTCATCTTCATCAGACCAAGAGACAGTCATTCCTTTCTTTTGCTTCTTAAGATACGTGGCACATTCAGTCCTGATATGCCCATATCCTTCACATTCATGACATTGAACTCCTTTGCCTTGGCTTGTCTTGTCACCTGTCTTTGATTTCCTCAGATTGTTGTTGTTCCTATTAATGCTGTGACTGTTGTCTGAAGCATGTGTCTTGGCATTTCTGTCAAACCACTTGAAGGCTTTATTGAATTTCCTCCCTAGCATCACAATGGTTTCAGATAGACTGTCATCAGTCTCCATATCACTCTCCTCAGATTTGGAGGTAAACGCAATACTCTTTGTCTTCTTTTCAGATCTCTCATTTGCAATTACTTCAAACGTTTGCAAAGACCCCACTAGTTCACCCATTTTCAATTCTGAGATGTCCTTGGCTTCCTCTATGGCAGTAACCTTCATGTCAAACTTCTTAGGTAAAGACCTAAGCATTTTCTTCACCAGGTTTTCTTTAGAAATCTTTTCTCTAAAAGCATCAAATTGATTATCAAACTCAAGCATTCTCATGTGAAAGTCTTGAATGCTTTCATCATCCTTCATCTTTAAGTTCTCAAACTTACTGGTCAACAGTTTGGAGCTTCATCCATGCATCCTTTGCAATAGTACATTTTTTTATTAGTTTGAAAATGTGCACATCAACTCCATTGATTAAGGCATTTAGAGCTCTTGAATTTGCATTGGCTAATGCTTCTTCATCCTTGCTCCATTCCTCCTCAGGTTTCAGCTTAGTGGTAGTTTCTCCTTCCTTACCAGTAGTAACTATAGGATGTTCCCATCCTACAACAACAGCTCTCCATGTTTTGTGATCCATGGATTTTAGAAACGTAGTCATTTTAGACTTCCAGTCATCATAGTTAGCATCACCAACCAACAGTGGTGGTCTATTCATTAGTCCTCCTTCTTTGTCCATCTTAGCCAGAAATATCTTCCCTGGAGCTCACCCAATCAAGCAGGGTGCCCGCTCTGATGCCAATTGAAATTCTGGCAACCAGACAAACAAATGCTCTGCACAACGTTAGAGCACTTGTCCGAGCACTTGTCACACAATAATAATAAAACACAGCGTTGCAAGTAAAATAAACATGACTGAAAGATAAATAACACAGTAAATTTGTTAACCCAGTTCGGCGCAAAATGCCCTAGTCTGGGGGATACCAATCCAAGAATGAACTCCACTATAATAGTTCTAGTGAAAAGCACAACGTAGACTCACTACTTGTCCTTGCACCACGACCCTACCAATGGCTGCTCTACCTAGGAACTCCTAAGTATGAGACCCCGTCTCAACTCCCACTAACAGTACAGACAGCACTGTTAAACACACACTTGTTCGTTTGTTTGAATAAGAGACACACTCTAAGAACACAACTCCGTACTTAAAAGCTTAGGAGCAGTACACCATTACAACTCAAAACACAGAGTACTTGACTTGAATCAGGGTGATACAATCAAGACTCACAACTAACAAGAAAACCTAAAACCTTAAGACACACGCTTTAGTACACACACGGTTTTCCACACACAAAACTAGGGTTTGTGTTTACATATATATAATACTGAGAAGTCATTGGTTTGGGCTTCAGCACACAGCTTGGACGTTGTCAGGTCCAGCAAATAATTCTTCATGAGCAAGAATATTGTTTCCAAAAATATATCAATATTAATTATGGAAATACACCAAGGCAAGACAGCCTTTTACAGCTCATTAAACCTGCGCGTCTTGATCAGCACGCTAGGTTAAACTTAAAACCTCATAGAATCTTCAGAAGATCTTGCACAGAAATATAACGCGAGTTGGCGCGTAACAATCAGATAACACAATGCTGTTCCACTTGCTACAGCATTTGTCTCAGCATTTGGCTAGTAGTTGTTTTTGCAAAATGTAGCCAACATACAAAAACCCAACAAGATTGATTAGTAAATAACTCTTGCGTGTGTACTTTTTTGCTCATACATCCAATCAAATCACACCAAAATATCACTTTTATAATTAATTTTGTAATTCAATTTTTTTTATAATTCAAATTAATTTATTTAAAATTTCTTAATTCTTTTTTTTATCACAGATAATTTCATTATTTGTTTTGTTTACAAAGGTTTTATAAATTTATAGAAACCATATATTTAACAATATTATTATTAACATAAGTCAATTTTTTTTGTTATAACATAACTAAATTTAATGTTGTAAAAAAAAATAAATCAACATGTTTAATTTCAATTGAACCAAAAGTCCAATTGAATTCAAAGGTCCAATCCATACAAAAACCCTAAAAACTTAACTCCACTTTGCTTTTGTTTTTCACAGCCTCCAAAGCACTTATCTCTTTCTCTCTTATCTCTCACGTTCTTCTTCTTCTTTTCTTCTCAAAACACTTTTTTCATATCCAAGAACCACCACTACCCTTTACTTCAACCATGAAACACTAAAAATAAAATCATCTTTCTTATCCACCCACCTTCCTCTACAAAACCCACAAATCTATTTTAAGATTTGAGAAGTTTATATTTTATGTCTTTCATCTTCTCTCATATTTTTCGTTTAAGATCTGCAAATAATCACCACATATTAAAACGCTGGAGACCACTATATCGGAGATTTGGTAAGTATCTCTTCTCTTATCATTTTATGAGGGGAAAATTTTCCAAAACATGTTTATGTTGAAACATTTTCGGAGACTACTATTTCTGTTTCACATCTCATATTTAATTTTGATTAATTTTTTATTTTTTTTACTTCAGATCTGTTTTTTTGTTGTTAATATATATTTTTTTTGATAATATTGTTGCTACTATATTTAGTAGATGAAAGTGTTTCTTTAAAAAATTATCTTTAAACCAACAAAAAAATACAAAAATTTAAAACTAAATTATTTATTGTGGCTCTGTTTATTTTATCCTCATATTATATTCCTTTGCTATAAAATTAAAAAAAAAATCTAGTATGATATGGTACTGTCATTGTTTTATATACATAACAGAAGAAAAATATTAATTTTGTAATTGAGGAAATCATAGAAAAACATATAAGTTTATCAAAAAATAATCTAAATTAAATGGTATGGTGAAGTCCAACAATGATGACAGTCCACTTGTTATTTTTGTTTAATATTAGTAATTACTTTTTCTTTACATATTATTAAGAAAAAACTTTACTATTGATTTTTTTGTTACAAAAAGAAAAAAGAAAAAAATTGTACTTTTACCTATCATATAATACTATAATACACATAAAGTTATTGTTCTTCTTGTGTTGTCCAGCTTCTTTTCTCTCCTTTGTTTTTATATATGTTTTCTTCTGCAATAAATATTTACAAAAATTAGTTAAGTATATTTTTTTGAATCAATTTATATTTTTTTGTTAAATAAATTAAACATCAAATTTTTCTAAAAACCAAGACAATGAAATGAAAAGATAAGAATATAATGTAAAAAAAACAAACAATGAGAATCAAACTCACCATTATTTATTTACCCATTATCTTTTTTGTAGCTTTTGGAGAGACATTGTGAAGAGATCTTGAAGTTTAAAAAAACAGAGAAAAGGAAAAAGTTAGATGATATTTTCATGGAGAAAATTGTATAAAAACAAAATATGAAAGTTACCTTTGATACATTGATTGTGTTGTAATTTGACTTGTGATGATGTTTAAGAAAAAACATAGAAGATTTAAAACAATGAACATATAAGAAATGTTAGAAAACAATGAACAAATATTATTAGGACAATAAGCATAAAGATTTAAGTAAAGAAGAAGATCGTATACAAATTTTATATATAGAGGAAAAGAGTAAGAAGAACATTATACCTGTGGAATAGTTTTTAAGTTTCCTGAAAAAAAATATTCATTAAAGAAAGTAGATTTGAAAAGATGATGAGAGAAACAAAGAATGAAAAGTGAGAGAGAAAGAGATTTAAAGAGAAAGCTGAGATTTAAAGAGAAAAAGTGACTTTGTGTAGAAAATATGAAATTGAAATTTGAAATTTGAAATTTGAAATTTGAAATTTGAAATTTGAAATTGATATTTGAGTGAGAAGAATAATGTGATGAAGAAAAATTGAGAAGCTGGTTCACTTTAGTGTAATTTGAAAGTAGTAGATATGATATGACAGTGGTTAGAGTAAATGATATTTTAATAAACACTATCTTTCATGAGAAGCCACCAAATACCTTTCTATTATAATTCAAAAATGAAACTTAAAAAAGGGACACATGTCAACTTATGAAGCACAACACTTGGCAGAAGCAAAACAAAAGGGTATTTTTGGCAGTTCACCAGTCACTTCCTTTCTTATATTGTTAGTTGAAACTACAATATCATTTTTTATAAGTATCATTTCTTAGGGTGTGCTTGGTTGTGAAAATAAATTGAAGAGAGAGAAATAGGTGAGAAAGAGTATGAGAAGAGAGAAAAAGAAGAGAAATAGAGTAGATTTGTGGTATTATTTGGTTTAAAAGAAAGAGAAGAGAAATAGAAGAGAGAGAAATATATTTGGTTTTTAAAAGACAAAATTACCCTTGTACTAAAATTAATTAATTTTATAGTTTAAATTTTTTCTCTATCAAAATTAATTTAATATTTTATTTTGTTAAAAAAATACTCATATTTAACTTCATTTATTGATTCAAAAAAAAAAACTTCATTTATAAATCAATGTATTAATTTGTACCCAAATTTTATTTTATTTTTTTATTAAAATTCATTTGCAAACACCTAACACCCCTTTTATTCATCGCAGTTTAATCTTTAAAAGTATCAAAATATTTCTTTCATCGCGGAGAACATTTTATCGAAGAACCAATCATTTTATGCCACCTCACCATTTCCTCTTCATAGTCATTTCAATTTATTTTTATTATCATTTTTCCACTAATCTTTTACCTCAAAAGTGTTAATTATTACATCAATGCCACAAAACCTAATCTACTACTATAAATACATTATTTTAATCAAATCAAAGAAAGCACAATTCCCAAAAAGAAAGCTCCTCTCTACTCCACCAACACTTTTCCGGCACAACCGCCGGCATTCTCAAACCACCACCGGAATTCCAAATTCCGGCGACCCAAAAATTTACCCAAATCAAAAATCAAATATTCGTTTCTTATTAACTCGAACCTTCCGATTCCAAATCCGGTGTCCAAATCACGAAAAAACAACTGGAAACGCATCATAAACGAACTCAAAGTCACGGCCGAACATAAAACTCCGATTCCGGCCACCACGATCTCCAACAAAGGTAAAGGACAGTGGATTTGTGATCTAGAAGCTCTTCTGAATGTTTCTATTCATTTAGTTTATGTTAAAACTCACCGGAATTGTAATTAACCATTTTTGAACCCGTTCGGTTTCAAGCTTTTTTTCGCGATATTATGGCTTTGTTTGATGAATATGACTTTGGATCTGTAATCTATGCTTAATTTCGAGTTTATTGGTATATGATTTGTCATTTTTGGTGACCGGGAGAGCCACCGGGAAGCTCCGGCCGCCCTCCCCGCGCGCGCAACCATTGCTGTTCTGGTTGATGTTGTTAGGAAGAAGATGACAGACACGTGGCGCGCGCTGAGTGGCCACTGGGCCTTCTCGCGCGCGCCCCCCTGTTTTCTCTTGGCACCCCCTAGTTGGGTCTTCCTTGGGTCGGTCAGACCCACTTTTGACCCGGTCCGGTCCCAAACAAATTTGGGTCAAGAAGTATGGGTCTTTTGGGCCCAATTTTGTGCTTTGTTTTGTTTTTTTATTTTTTTTCTGTTTGCTACCACTGTCTACTGCTGCACCCCCCACTGTTTTAATTATTTATTTTTGTTAAATTCAATTAAGTTGATTTTAAAAATAAAAATGGATTAAAAATAAATAGTCTCTGACGCATGACTTTGGCTAATTTATTTTTAATTCGTAACTTTAGTTTGAAGCTTAGATTTGGAAAACGGATTAAAAATAAATAGTCTCTGACGCATGACTTTGGCTAATTTATTTTTAATTCGGAGCTTTTATTTGAAACTTAGACTTGAAAAATGGATTAAAAATAAATAGTCTTTGACGCATGACTTTGGCTAATTTATTTTTAATCCAAAACATTTAAACTTGAAACCTAGATCCTTCAAAAACAATGAGACGGAGCCTGACGCATGACTCGTTCTGTCTCAGATTCACTTTGACATTTTACCTTGACTTTTTGGTTGACTTCTTACAGTTGACTTTCTCTCATTTGACTGAGTTGTGCTAAATACATGTAATCTCTCGTTGACTTATTTCTCTTCTGTCTGATACATGATTACTCGTTTATATGCCTATATCCTGTGAATTTTTTTAATTGCTCCGCATCATCAATTGTATGTCATTCGTATTCATGCGTTTGCCTCTCTCTCTTCTTTTATCTTCTTTTTCTTTTTTGGCCTGAATTTGAAATTCTGAAAATGCTATAATTAATATATTGAACGAAACGGGGAGCGCCTGACGCATGACTTTCGCTTTCTGAATAGCTCGGTACCTACCGCATGGCTCGCGACTTAGGACTATTCTCGTTCACTAAACAATTTCTCAGAAAAAAACTTAAAAGACACTCAACTCATACAACTGTTTTTCCTGCCCTTGTGCAGTCAACTTTTTTCAACTCAAATCTTTTTTCACTCATTTTCTTAAGAGGGCGATGTTTTATCCATTCCCCTGATACCGACAAACGTGAGCTTTGACTTCCTCATTGTACTTGGGGGATACGTAGGAGCGAGATCGTAATCTCGTCAAGCCAAATAATAAAAAACTCTTTTTTTGTTTCTGTTTTGTTCAATATGCGGTAATCTTTTCTTGTACGCGGTTAATTTTCTGTTTATGCAAACCAATTTCCTCAAATGGTTCCCGTTGAGTACAACGGATATGAGGGGGTGTTAACGTCTTCCCCTCATGTAACCAACTCCCAAACCCGAGTCTTAAAGGTTTTATCATTATTTTCCTTTCCCCCCACGGGATAAATAAAATATGGTGGCGGCTTCATTGCAATATTATTTTATGCTTGCGCCGGGTGTTACACTATGCTTCTACCTGCTCTTAGAGATACCATGATGCAATTTATAACCAAGTCAAAATATGCTAAAAGTTTTTAAAATGATGTCGGCTTGCTTATAAGGAAGTTTGACCAACTTCAAGCTCAATATAATATGAATCTATGTTGAAAATAAAAGAGCTTGAAAAAGGTTGTGCTTCCTGTAACAATTCTCATGATATGCATGAAGTTACTCTTCATGAATTTGTTAATCATAATGTCAATAAGAGCAAGGTAGCTTCCATGATCTACAGTGTAACTAAAAACAAAGGTGAAGAACTTGGTTATTCTGCATCTCAAGATAAAGGACAATCAAGTTCATCAGTTTGTATAAGCAAAGTTTCACCTCCTTTATATACCACTTTCACACCAGCTACTGGTAAAGTTGAGGAGGTTGCTCAAACTAAAACCTTGAATAAAGGTAAGTTAAAAGTATCAGAAGCTAAAACTTCAGAGGCTCTGACTAACAATTATTCAAAGCAGAAGCATACTGGAGTTAGGATTGTGAAAAAATCATACTTCAAGAAAACCTATGCTAACCCAAATGGACCCAACAAATTGTGGGTACCAAAATCTGAGTTTGTGCCTCTATCAGGTTTGTACACAGAAAGACAAGAAGCAAAGTACTTGGTTCCTGGACAGTGGTTGTTCGCGTCACATGACGGCAGAGAAGGATATGTTCCTCACCCTAACTCTCAAAGAGGGAGGAAATGTAGGGTTTGGTGGGAACCAAAAAGGCAAGATAATTGGTACTAGTACTGTTGGTAATTCCTTCTCAACTATCTCTGATGTTCTGCTTGTAGATGGACTATGTCATAACCTTCTGAGCATAAGCCAATTATGTGACATTGGTTATGAGGTAATGTTTAATAAGATTGCATGTACCTTAAGCAAAGCCTCTGACAAATTCATTGTGTTTAAAGGAAAAAGACATGGTAATATTTATAGGATAAATTTTTTTGAGCTAATGGAACAAAATGTTTTATGTATTCTGACAGTGAGAGGTCTACCTATAATCAAATATCACTCAGACTCACTATGTGGAGCATGCCAAAAAGGCAAGATTTTCAAAAGATCTTTCAAAATCAAAAACCACGTCTCTACCTCAAAACCATTGGTATTACTTCATATTGATTTATTTGGACCAGTTAGCACTACTTCAATAAATGGTAAGAAATATGGCCTTGTCATATTAGATTATTAGAGTAGATAGACTTGGGTAAAATTCCTTAGAACAAAGGATGAAACATATGATGTATTCAGCATCTTCTGCACACAAATACAAATTGAAAAAGATTTAAAAATTGTCAAAGATAGAAGTGATCATGGTGGTGAATTTGAAAATGAACCCTTTAAATGTTTTGTGAACAACATGGAATTCTCCATTAGTTCTCTTCTCCTAGAACTCCACAACAAAATGGAGTTGTAGAGAGAAAGAACAGATCACTACAAGAAATGGCCAGAACCATGATGCATGAAATTAACTTGGCTAAATATTTTTGGGCAGAAGCTGTAAATACTGCATGTTACATTCAGAATATGATCTATATTAGACCTAAACTGATTAAAACTGCATAGGAGTTGTTCAAAGGAAGAAAACCTAATCTGTCTTATTCTCATTAGTTTGGATGTACCTGTTACATTTTGAATATCAAACTCCATCTAAAGAAATTTGACTCTAAAGCTTCTAAGGGTATTTTTATTGGATACTCTGAACGCTCCAAGTCATACATAATGTATAATTCTGAAACTAAAATAGTTGAAGAATCTATTTACGTGAGGTTTGATGACAAAGAGCTTGACAACAAAAAGTCAGAGCCTGTAAAAGCCATTGCAGATGATCAGGAATTAGAGAATGAGTTTCCAGAAGTTACAGAAGAACGGAATCAAGAGTCATATCAGAACCCATTGTTGCATCAGAACCACATAGTGCTTCTGTCATAGCCACTACTTCTGATAACACAAACACTACCTCTTATGAAACACTTCAAGAAGCCCAGAGCGATGAGTCTGATTCTGAACCTAAGGAAATTCCTAAAAGATCCTTCAAGTACAAATCATCTCATCTAGAAGAGATAATCCTTGGAAACAAAGAAAGTCCCAGAAAAATAAGATCAAGCTTTAGAGATGAAGGATCCTTGTTTGGTCTCATCTTATTTATTGAACCAAAGACTATTAAAGAAGCCCTAGATGACTCATGGATTCTAGCAATGCAAGAAGAGCTAAATCAGTTTGAAAGAAACGATGTGTGGAATCTAGTTCCAAGACCTAAAGGAAAGAACATTATTGGAACAACGTGGGTCTTCAGAAACAAATTGAATGAGCAAGGTGAAGTGACAAGGAACAAAGCTAGACTTGTTGCACAAGGATATAGTCAACAAGAAGGAATAGACTACACCGAAACATTTACTCCAGTTGCAAGACTGGAAGCATTTAGGTTACTTCTTTCTTATGTTGTTAATCATAACATCAAGCTTTATCAGATGGATGTTAAGAGTGCATTTCTAAATGGTTTTATTACTGAAGAAGTATGTGTCAAACAACCTCCTGGTTTTGAAAATGTACAATTCCCAGATCATGTTTTTAGACTAAAGAAATCATTTTATGGTCTTAAGCAAGCTCCTAGAGCTTGGGATGATAGACTTAGTAATTTCTTAGTTGAAAATGGTTTTGAAAAAGGGAAGGTTGACAATACTTTATTTAGAAAAACCATGAAGAAAGACATCCTAATCATTCAAATTTATGTTGATGATATAATATTTGGTTCAATTAATGCTTCCCTTTGCAAGAGTTTTTCTAAGCTTATGTAGGATGGTTTTGAAATGAGCATGATGGGTGAAGTTCTTTCTTGGAATTCAAATAAATCAGAAGGAGAATGGAACTTAGATTCATCAATCTAAATATGCAAAGGAGCTTCTCAAGAAGTTCAACCTAGAAGAATGTAAGCCAATGAACACTTCAATGCACCCTACATCAAGTCTGACCTTAGAAGAATCTGAAGGCAAAGTGGATCAAAAATGATTGGTTCACTTCTCTATCTAACCGCATCAAGACCTGATATATTATTCTCAGTTTGCTTGTGTGCAAGATTTCAATCAAATCCTAGAGAATCTCATCTCACTGTTGTGAAGAGAATTTTTAGGTATTTGAAAGGAACCACTAATCTTGGATTATTTTATCAGAAATCCAATGATTATCAACTTAGTGGATTCTATGATGCTGACTACGCAGAGGATAAAATAGAAAGAAAATCAATAAGTGGCATTTGCCAATTTGTTGGTGAAAACCTTGTGTCATGGGGTAGTAAAAGACTATCAACCATTGCATTGTCTACAGCCAAAGCAGAATACATTTTTGTTGCAAAATGTTGCACACAACTTTTGTGGATGAAATATCAATTAGAGTACTATCAAGTAAGCAGTCACAATATACCTTTGTATTGTGATAACACTGCAGCCATACATTTATCTAAAAATCCTATTTTACATTCAAGAGCCAAACATATTGAAATTAAACATCATTTTATAAGAGACTATGTTCAGAAAGGTGTAATAGATATTAAGTTCGTTGAAACTGAAAATCAATGGGCTGACATATTTACAAAACCTTTAACTATTGAAAGATTTGATTTTATAAAGAAAAATCTAAACATGATGTCTGCTTCTGATTAAATTTTGGCTCTGGTAAAATAAAGCATCTAAAAGATATCAAAAGAAGGTGTTGTCAGAAGCACTATCTTGTAGTGTTCTGATAACTAACGCTTCTGATATCTTACAAAAGCTTATGTATGGTTCTGACACAGAAGTTGAAAAGATTGTAACCGTTGTCTTTTCAACTGTCTTCCCCGTAACGTGTCAGTTACTCAAATAGTGCTTTATACGCGTGTCTCGATGTGATTTGATAGGAAGACAATTTATGATGATTAAGTGCGGTTACCAATTCATAAAGTTAATTAGCTTTTCCCTCCTTTTGTGTGTACATCGTTTTACGTTTTTAATTACTTTTCGTATTTTAAAACATTCTTAATATTCATACACAAACACAATCACAACCCACACGATTTTTCTTCTCTCTTAACCTCCATTAGAAAATTTTCTTTCTCCCTCAATCTAGCAATACCAAAACCTAACCTCATCAATGGAAGACAACACTTCTCTCGAAATCGCTCCCCTCAATAACCTATTCAAAGTAGATGGGTCTTCACTTTTGGATACAGGCAACACCATGAATTTTCCAGAAAGTGAGTTAACACTAAATCAAAAGAGGTTGGTGTGCTTTAATAGTCTGTGTGGAAATGGGTTTAATGTTAAACATTTCTTTCTCACACCAAGGTTGGGATTACTACTTCGAACTTCTCAACGGAAACACATACAAGGATCTTTGTGCCATGTTTTAAATGAAAGCGCAAGTGTTTGACGAAGTAGAGGCGAATGATGAAGTTATGGAAATAGTGACTAGGGATTTGAGTTTGGCTGGAAAAACAAGAGAGGAACTTGGATTGAAACCTTTTTATGGAAAAGAAATTAAGTTTGTTATAAATAGAATCAAGTTAACTTTGAAGCCTGAGCACATTGCAAAGGTCTTGAACATTCCATTAACAGGTAGAGTTTACACTCTCAAAGTTACTGCCAAGAGTGCTCCAATCCCTCAAAACGTTGTTGATGAACTTTTTGACCTAGAAAAGTTGAAGACTTTTTTTGAAAAGAGAGGTCATAAGGCTAGACCTAGCTCTACTCAACTATACCCTCTCTACGGAGTTATCTATCATATAACCATTCACTCCATTTGGCTAGGAGTGAAGGAACAGAATATATTTCTTTGGAGAGCGCAAGATTTCTGTTTTGTTTAGTTAAAGGAGAAAAACTAAATCTTGCTGGTTGTTTGTTTGAACACCTGTGTGAGTCCATAAAGAAAAGCAGAGAAAGTAAGAAGAGTAAAGATGGACACAAGGTTGTTCATCATCCTATGTGAACTGTTTCATCAAAGTAGGTTGGTATCTTTGATTGAAAGATTTGATGCACCGGTAACTCAGCCCCTTCTAAAGGATAAGAAGGTGATAACAGAAGCCACTCTTGTATCTATGCTGGTGACAAAGAAGGATGAAGTGAAGCCTTCATTTAAGCCTCTTGTGCTCAAGAAGGATAATTTCTCATATGATGATGGCTTCCCAATGATATCAAAAGTTGATGCTTAGCATGTTATACAAGACGCCATTCAAAATTGGAATATAAACTGACTCTCCTTTTCAACCACTTCTCATTTTTTCTCTCTGAAAATTAGAATACCAAATAAATTTGAGAAAAAGGAAGGCAATCATCTTCACTTTCTCCCTTTATCACTTTCAACGCCATCTTTATCGTTGACTTTTTCGTCGCAAAAGATACACTTGGAAAAATGTATAAGCATACCCTGTATAACTGAACGCACCAATTTCCATAATATTTAAGGATTGAATATGTTTGGTTCGTACAAAATTATCATTTAACCAGTTTTTGGTCCTTATATATTACTAAATAAATATTTTTGAATATTTTTTATGCAATATGTTTAAAACATTATAAAAATATCCTCAAATAAAAAATTAACTCAATTTTTTTTATAAGTGTACATTTTATTTATTTATTTATTATTATTATTTTGACAAATCATTTAATATATTTTTATATTTTACTTTTAGTATTTAAACAATTCATATGTATATTATTTCATGCTTAAAATCAATTGATATTTGCGGTAAAAAAAAAATCACTTGTATAGAAAATTTGTGTAAAGTTTTAAACTTTTTTGGAGAAAAGAATTCAAAAGGTTAAAAGGTAATTAAACATGCATATTTTGACCCAAAGTAATATAGTAATAGTAATATTTCATAGAAATTAATTTTTTTCTTCATAAGTAACAAAATTTAAGGAAAAAGAGAATCAAATGTATTTAGTCAATATATAAGGCTAAAATCATTTGACTAAACTTATAAAAAAAATAAAGAATTTATAAAAGGAAAAAACTTCAAAAAAAAAATCAACAACAATGCTATAAATCAAGGGTATAACGATACACACATCTCCACCCTCCCTAAACATAATAGCTCCCATCCAAGTCTATTTTCGATTTTTGCTCAATTCATGGCTTCAAGAAAGTATACATCTTCTTCTCTTCCTCCTCTCCCCCCACCACCTGGGTTCGAAAGAAAACTCAACCTTCACTCCATGAACACAACCACATACAATTCAACCTCATTTTCTCCAATTCATTCTCATTATGCACCTTCATCTTCTACTCCCACTCCTCCTCCTCATCATATTTTTCCTCCCCCCGGCTTTGAGCATCAATTCAACCGTGGTCCCAATACTCCTACTCCTCTCCCCCCACCACCTGGGTTCGAAAGAAAATTCAACCTTGACTCCATGAACACAACCACAAACAACCCAACCTCATTTTCTCCAATTCATTCTCATTATGCACCTTCATCTTCAACTCCTACTCCTCCTCCTCATCATTTTTTTCCTCCCTCTGGCTTTGAGCATCAACTCAACCGTGGTCCCATTACACTGACACATGAATACAACCATCCATTATCACCTGTTGTCCATAATTTCAATAGCCATGCTCCAACCATTCATAAAGTACTGAATATTCTTGAATCTCATTTCGGTCCTCACCATGTATCGTTGTCACCATCATCCTCATCATCAATAAATATTAATATTGATATTAATAATTCCATTACCCCCACCACCACCACCAACAACAACAACATGCTCAGAATGATGCTGATGAATAGTTATGCTCGCTCTTATCCTCATGATCATCATGCAAGATCATCATCATCACAGTCACATGGGCCGTCATTTCAGATTGTCAACAACAACAACAACAAGAAAAGGAAGAAGAGGAGAAATGATGATGATGGTAGAATCCGTAGTCTACCACGTGATAAGTATGATCTGTATCAATGCTCAAAATGTGGTGTTGTAGCTGCAACATCACAAAAATATGCCAATCATGTGAGGCATTATCACCCCAAGCTTCAAAAGCTAAATGATGGAGCATCAACTTCTGCTCCAACTCCCCTTGTTGATGCATCTGCTGATGACCAGTCACCTGCTTCTGCTCCTAGTGTTGCTTCTACTTTTTTTTATGATCATGATCATAATCAGATTACTCCACCTCTTCCTCTAAGTGGAGTAAAAATTAAATCAGACCCTATAAATAATTAATATTCAATATGCATGTTCAATGTTTTTCTGTCATGGCCTAGAGTTAATTAGCTATTTTTGTTTTAAGTATTTAGTTTATTTGGGTAATTGTCCTCAACTTTGTGTACAAATATCCAATAATGAATCAATCCTTTGGTTTTTCTTGTTCTAAGTAGATTTTGAATTATAATTTACTATTGAAATTTTATATGTGTGCGATTTAAAAGTTAGTATATGTTGATATATGATTCGTCTCACAACAAGTGACTTATATTAGATCGTATCATAGCTTCATCAATTGAAATGTGAATAGCCGTATGTAATCATATAAAATTACTTTTTCGCTAAGATTTTGTTCCATGAATATATTTTATATATATTTTCCAAACTCAATTAACATATAATGGGTTCAACGTAACCTTTCCATATTCGATATTAGCCCCTTCTTCCTTAGGTTTTTTTATATTTTCTTCATTCATTAAAGAGAAGTGTTTTAAGTTCAATTTTCGACTCAAAATTTCAGAGATCGGTAAGTAATGAACAATAGCACATAAATCATGCCAATTAAATGTCTGAGTTTTAAAACATTGACATAAAGACAGATATGCAAAGGTTGAAGAAAAAAAGTTGAAGCCATTTGAGAGTGATGAAATGGACATATGAAAAAATCTGGTGATTTGAGGAAAATGAGTTGGGAAATGTTGGAGCCATGCACAACTAATGAATTAGATTTTGGAGCTTGGTGAAACTTCGTATGTAAAAAGCAAATTTAAGGAAAATGTTGTTTCCTACGAATCTTACTCACAAGAAACGCAAGAATGACGTTGAATATAAATTGACTCTCCTTTTCAACCACTTCTCATTTTTTCTCTCTGAAAATTGGAATACCAAATAAATTTGAGAAAAAGGAAGGCAATCAGCTTCACTTTCTCCCTTTATCACTTTCAACGCCATCTTTATCATTGGCTTTTTCGTCGCAAAAGATACACTTGGAAAAATGTATAACCATACCATGTATAACTGAACGCACCAATTCCCATAACATTTAAGGATTGAATATGTTTGGTTCATACGAAATTATCATTTAACCAGTTTTTGGTCCATATATATTACTAAATAAATATTTTTTAATATTTTTTATGTAATATGTTTAAAACATTATAAAAATATCCTCAAATAAAAAATTAACTCAATTTTTATTTTATAAGTGTACATTTTATTTATTTATTATTATTATTTTGACAAATCATTTTATTTATTTTTATCTTTTACTTTTAGTGTTTAAACAATTTATATGTAAATTATTTCATGTTTAAAATCAATTAATATTTGCGGTCAAAAAAAAAATCACTTGTATAGAAAATTTGTGTAAAGTTTTAAACTTTTTTGGAGAAAAGAATTCAAAAGGTTAAAAGGTAATTAAACATGCATATTTTGACCCAAAGTAATATAGTAATAGTAATATTTCATAGAAATTAATTTTTTTCTTCATAAGTAACAAAATTTAAGGAAAAAGAGAATCAAATGTATTTAGTCAATATATAAGGCTAAAATCATTTGACTAAACTTATAAAAAAAATAAAGAATTTATAAAAGGAAAAAACTTCAAAAAAAAAATCAACAACAATGCTATAAATCAAGGATATGACGATACAGACATCTCCACCCTCCCTAAACATAATAGCTCCCATCCAAGTCTATTTTCGATTTTTGCTCAATTCATGGCTTCAAGAAAGTATACATCTTCTTCTCTTCCTCCTCTCCCCCCACCACCTGGGTTCGAAAGAAAACTCAACCTTCACTCCATGAACACAACCACATACAATTCAACCTCATTTTCTCCAATTCATTCTCATTATGCACCTTCATCTTCTACTCCCACTCCTCCTCCTCATCATATTTTTCCTCCCCCCGGCTTTGAGCATCAATTCAACCGTGGTCCCAATACTCCTACTCCTCTCCCCCCACCACCTGGGTTCGAAAGAAAATTCAACCTTGACTCCATGAACACAACCACAAACAACCCAACCTCATTTTCTCCAATTCATTCTCATTATGCACCTTCATCTTCAACTCCTACTCCTCCTCCTCATCATTTTTTTCCTCCCTCTGGCTTTGAGCATCAACTCAACCGTGGTCCCATTACACTGACACATGAATACAACCATCCATTATCACCTGTTGTCCATAATTTCAGTAGCCATGCTCCAACCATTCATAAAGTACTGAATATTCTTGAATCTCATTTCGGTCCTCACCATGTATCGTTGTCACCATCATCCTCATCATCAATAAATATTAATATTGATATTAATAATTCCATTACCCCCACCACCACCAACAACAACAACAACAACATGCTCAGAATGATGCTGATGAATAGTTATGCTCGCTCTTATCCTCATGATCATCATGCAAGATCATCATCATCACAGCCACATGGGCCGTCATTTCAGATCGACAACAACAACAACAACAAGAAAAGGAAGAAGAGGAGAAATGATGATGATGGTAGAATCCGTAGTCTACCACGTGATAAGTATGGTCTGTATCAATGCTCAAAATGTGGTGTTGTAGCTGCAACATCACAAAAATATGCCAATCATGTGAGGCATTATCACCCCAAACTTCAAAAGCTAAATGATGGAGCATCAACTTCTGCTCCAACTCCCCTTGTTGCTGCATCTGTTGATGACCAGTCACCTGCTTCTGCTCCTAGTGTTGCTTCTACTTTTGCTTATGATCATGATCATAATCAGATTACTCCACCTCTTCCTCTAAGTGGAGTAAAAATCAAATCAGAGCCTATAAATAATTAATATTCAATATGCATGTTTAATGTTTTTCTGTCATGGCCTAGAGTTAATTAGCTATTTTTGTTTTAAGTATTTAGTTTATTTGGGTAATTGTCCTCAACTTTGTGTACAAATATCCAATAATGAATCAATCCTTTGGTTTTTCTTGTTCTAAGTAGATTTTGAATTATAATTTACTTTTGAAATTTTATATGTGTGCGATTTAAAAGTTAGTATATGTTGATATATGATTCGTCTCATAACAAGTGACTTATATTAGATCGTATCATAGCTTCATCAATTGAAATGTGAATAGCCGTATGTAATCATATAAAATTACTTTTTCGCTAAGATTTTGTTCCATGAATATATTTTATATATATTTTCCAAACTCAATTAACATATAATGGGTTCAACGTAACCTTTCCATATTCGATATTAGCCCCTTCTTCCTTAGGTTTTTTTTTATTTTCTTCATTCATTAAAGAGAAGTGTTTTAAGTTCAATTTTTGACTCAAAATTTCAGAGATCGGTAAGTAATGAACAATAGCACATAAATCATGCCAATTAAATGTTTGATTTTTAAAACATTGACATAAAGACAGATATGCAAAGGTTGAAGAAAAAAAGTTGAAGCCATTTGAGAGTGATGAAATGGACATATGAAAAAATCTGGTGATTTGAGGAAAATGAGTTGGGAAATGTTGGAGCCATTCACAACTAATGAATTAGATTTTGGAGCTTTGTGAAACTTCGTATGTAAAATGCAAATTTAAGGAAATGTTGTTTCCTACGAATCTTACTCACAAGAAACGCAAGAATGACGTTGAATATAAATTAACTCTCCTTTTCAACCACTTCTCATTTTTTCTCTCTGAAAATTGGAATACCAAATAAATTTGAGAAAAAGGAAGGCAATCAGCTTCACTTTCTCCCTTTATCACTTTCAACGCCATCTTTATCGTTGGCTTTTTCGTCGCAAAAGATGAAATGTTGAAGTCACGCGAAAGTGATGAAATATGTAGATTTTAGAAAAATGAGATGGAAAATGTTGGAGCCATATGAAATTGATGAAATTATATTTTAGAGCCTTGCAAAACTTCATATTTGAATATGAATCTTGATTTTACGATTAATTTTTAATACAAAATTTCAAAGATTGTTAAGTATTGAACAATGATGCATAAATCTCGCCAATTCGATGTCCGGTTTTTAAAACATTGACGTAAAGACATTTAGAAGACATTTCTAAGACCGATATTAAAAGATGCATGAAAAAAAATAAGAGCCATGTGAAAGTGTTGAAAAAATCCGGGAATTCTTGGAAAATAAGATGGGAAACGTTAAAGCCAGATGAAGTCAGTGAAATTATAGATTTTGGAGTCTTGTAAACCTTAATATATGAATTAAAAAACTAAAGTTACATTTTTATTAAAAGACGGACTTATCCGGTCTTTAGAGTTAGAGAAGGAAATAGAGTCAAAACTTGTGAGATATGAATCTTTAATGCTTTCAGCCTCTGCTTCCTTTAATTTTAAACTTAATTTCTTCAATTTCTTCGTCTATTAACGAAAAGTGGTTTAAGGTTAATTTTTAACTCAAAATTTCACAGATTGGTAAGTATTGAATAATGATGCATAAATCACTTTAATTTAATGTTCGATTTTTAAAACATTGACGTAAAGAAATTTAGAAGACAACTCTAATATCAATATTGAAAGGCAGATAAAATATGTAGGAGCTATGTGAAAGTGATGACATAATCCGATGATTTTTGGAAAATGAGATGGAAACGTTGGAGCCATATGTAATCCATGAAATTAGATGTCTTTAAAGTCTGAGAAGGAAATAGAGACATAACTTTTGAGATACAAATCAAATTCGTTTCAAATATCCATTTGTAAATAAGTTTTATTTGAAAAGAAATAAATTTAATCTATTAGAGACAGAATTAAAGACGAAATAATTTTGTGACGGTAAAATCCATTTCTAAAATCAATCTCTAAAGTAAAAAATAAATTCTGGTATTCTTTTGAAAAAAATGTGTCTCAATGTCTTTCATTTCGGTTGGTATTTAAAACTTTTATAGTAGTGAATATTTCAAGTTTTTAAACTATATCTGCAATTTTATATGAAAAATAATATTTTGTATACTTTTAATACTTTGACTACATTTTGTCAAAAAAAAAAAAACTTTGACTACATAAATTGCTATATTTGTGTTTTTTAACTAATTCTCCAAGGACACTACTTAGCATTTTTTTTTTTTACTAATTCATTCAAATATATTCAATGCATATCTTAGACCATCTCCAATGAAGAACTCAATACTTGAGTACTTAAAGAGTCACACTTGTACACATCACTTAATTATAATTTTTTAATAATAATACTAAAGCACTCAATCTCTCCAACTCAGCATCTCTCTTCAACAAGACTATAATTATAATTGCATCGCGTATTCCCAATACCACTTACATGTACATTTGACAACACATAAAAGAGGTATCGTCCCTTTCCTTTTTATAAGGAATAAAACTGAAAATATTTTTTGTTCTTTGGCAAATTCTACCATACCCATGAGGTATGATATCCAAATGTATTGTTTGAATCTAATTGGTCCATGTGTTAATTAGTTTCCACTCATTTGTAAGTTGTAATTTTAAAACATTGTCTTATCTTTTCTAAGTTATTATTTTAAAACCCCAAAATTTTAAATTTATTATTCATAAGTCCTCATCTTTCTTTTCTCATTCTCACTGTTTATTTTCCCCTCCCATCTCTATTCATTTCTTCCACCCTTTGAAATTGCTAAATCTGTAAAAATTATTCTCTTCTCTATCACGTTATAACATACTATTATTTATGTTATATTCTCTTGTTCCAAAGGCTTGTACCATATTATTACAGAATACAGAGTTTGCAACACCCTTTGGAACAAGACTATTTGCTATATCTGCTCTTGAACACTCTGCTACCTCCTATATCAAACATGCATCATCAACTCTTAATTTGGGTTGTTTAAAGTAATCGATCTTTTTAGATCTGAGAAAATACAGTTTCAAAATCATATTAAAATAGATTTCGTAAAATTTATGTGTTTTATCCGTCGATTTTGGTGTTAAAAATGTATTGAAAAAATCGGGTCATATTAAGGTAACCGGGTCATATTTAGACCCGGCTGGAGGTTGAAGAAGGAGATTGATTGTCGTTGAAATAATAATAAAGTTGTAAATTAAATTAATTTTGCAAGCTAGCATAGTAGGAGTAGTGGTTTAGTGCATCTCATTTAACTGGATGGTGCGAGTTCGAGTTCTAACCATTAAAGTTTACTAAATTTTTTTTTATTTTCTTATAATTTTTTTAATAAAAAAAGAAAAGATCTTGATCAAGATTTGAACCACACACTTAAAAACTTAGGAAAAAATAACAATAACTCAATAAATTTTGTGTTTAAATATAATTTTAGTTTTTCTACTTTCTTAAATGTCAAGTTTTGGTTACTTTATTTTTTAAGATATATTTTTCTACTTTTTGAACTTTTCCATTTTAAGTTGTAAATGTTTTTTATTATCATGTAGATGGAAAAATATAATTTAATTGATAATAAATGATAAAAAACGTATAATTAGGTTAGGCCCTGTTTGGTTCGGGGTTTTTGGAGGGGAGGGGGGGAGAGGAAAGAAGTAATTTACTTTCTTATCCTTAACCTTATAAAATTAAAATAAGGATTAATGGAGAAAATTTAATGGATATATACAACCAAAAAATATATATAATGAGTAGAAAATTTATTTTTTTTGTTTACAAAAAAACAAATATCTAAATTTTTAATATTTCAACAAGGATAATTTAGAGTTTTAATAAAAAAAATGAGGATAATTTTGTCAAACATAGTTAACTATATTTTACCTCCCCTCCTTAAAAATCCCTCCCCTCCCCTTCCCTTCCCTCCCCTCCACTCCCCTCGGTTGAACCAAACAGGACCTAAAGCAATGGCCCAGGTTCGAGTATTTGTGACAATTATTTTAACACTTTTATTCATTTTTTTAATGTTAAAGTAATTACTCTCTCTGTCTCAAACTATAAGAAGAAAAATCCCACTTGTTAAAAATGAGAGAGACAAAAATTAAATGCAACTTAATTTTATGAGAATAAATAAAAAATATTTTTAAAAATAGTTTTGCCTCTTATATTTTAAGACAGAGGAAGTTTAAGTTAAAAAGCTCATGAACAAGATTTGAATTTGAACCATAGACCTTAAACTCAAAATAAATTATCAAATTTGGTATATTTATAGGGACTAAAAAGATATTAAACCCTATATTTTTTTTTGGTCGAGACCGGGGTATCCACCGCCGAACGCAATGACTATTCCCTCGCTAGATTGGAGGCACCTGGAAGGGTATATTATTATTAAACCCTATATATTATTATGTGCTTAGGAAAAAATAATAATTGACTCAATAAATTTTATGGTTCTTTTTTTGGTATGGTAATAAATTTTATGGTTCAATACAATTTTAGTTTTATTTTACTTTTTCAATTTTAAATATTAAGTTTTTGTTATTTTATTTTAAAATTCGGTTTATGATTTTTCTATTTTTTTTATGAGTTTTGATCTCTAACCTATTTTAAATTCAATTTTACTAATGTGACAATGTTTCAATGGATAAATTAAATATTCATGTCATTACAACTTTTGAAATTTTAATTATTATTATTTAGAAGAAAAATTTTATTAGTTGCTAACAAATAAACTCTAAACCCTAAACCCTATATATAACCCTAAAATCACCCAAAAACCCTAAAATCTCAAAAACCCTTAAAATCGACACTAAGTACGACTTGAACTTTACAATAGGTTAAAAACCCTACATCAAATTTGAATCCCGATATTTAATCTAAACTAGTCGGACTAACTACGACGTAAGAAACATAGTTTATCTAAAAACAACTGTCAGATCTCAGCTATTGGATTGAATGTGACTTAGGAATTTAATTTTTCTCAATTAGATCATTCAATCTCACTTAATTGATTTATAAATGAATTGGGAATTCGAATTGTGATAATCTAATGGTTCAATCTAAATTAGTTGGACTAACTCTAACTTAAAAAATCTAATTCCTATGAAAAGATCGATAATCTCAACTAATATAACGTATCTTGACAAATGAATCCCTATATTTTCAACCAAATTTATTCAATCTCACCAAATTATACTAACAATTAGTTATGAATTTGAATTTCATCTATCGATATCAAAACTAATTTGACCAACTTTTGACCATATATTTTCATTAATATATAATAACAAATACTCCCTCTAGCCCTTATTATAAGAAATTTTTTACTTTTTATGTTCATTCAAAACGTAAAGAATCTAGCCTATATTGTGAACAAGATTCGTTACTTTTTCAAGGAATAAAAAAAGGAAATTTTTTCTTATAATAAGGATCGGAGAAATATTATAATATAAAATGTTGTTCAATTTATCTAGATAAATATTTCATAAATATAATTTTGTATAATTCATAATTAAAATTATTAATCGCAAAAGATATATATTGTCGTATGTGCGGTGGTCACTCACCAAAAATATATACTTAAAATAGATTACATTGAATAATGTAAAATGATTAATTGTGACTTAATAGACTCATCTATTATCAATGTTAGGTACATCGAAAATGATATTGTTACACGTTTTTTTTTTCACACATTCACACACATACTATACACTGTTCACTAATACACCGATTAATATTTATTTTTAATTTTTACAACCTGGCAAGCACGTGAGCCAGCTTCTTCTCCTTTCTCTTTCTTTTCTTCCAGCTTTCTATCTCCCTATCCATTTTCTTTCCATTCCTCTTCTTCACACCACCAAACTAATCGCATCTCCCCATACCTAACAAAACAACCGCCGCCGTTGTGCTCTTCCCTTTTCCTCTTCTCCCTCCTTCACGGAGCCTTCGCCGCCGCAGCAACCACTGCCGCCGTCCTTGTACCTCCACTGCGCCGTTCTTGTACGCTAAACCCCTCCATCCATCTCCCTCTGCAAATTAATTTCAAGGTACTTACTTTCCCTTGTGTTTGTTTCTATTATATCTACTGATTAGGATTGGATTTGTCATTTGTTTATATAGGGTTTGCTATAAAAGTTTCTTCTTCAAATCAATGTCCTATATGTTTCTCTCTTTTTATGTTTAATAGTAAGAAAATTGATTTTTATGACCACATGATGGAAGGCAGACATGGGTTCAAGAAAAATGTGAAAACCCTACATAATTCAATCTTATTGTTGTGAATGATTAGAAAAAAATTAATCTTACTATTTTGTTAAAAGTTGTTCCGACAATAATTTAGAAATTTTGTTTGGAGTAATTTATTTTATAGAAATGATATTGGAAGTTTGGAACACAAGTTCCTTCACACATCTTTGAAGATTAACAGTAGGAAGTCATGATTTAATTGACTTAAAAGGTTTTAATTTCAAGTGACATTGATATTGTTTTTAGTTCATTTAGGTAAAAGGTTTTAAGGTTTCAAGATAGGATGCTATTAAAATTCACGATTTATCCCTCACTATCTTTGTGTCTCTGTCTCTGATTATTACGTCGGTATAAATATGTTTTAGGGTTAAATAATTTACGTTATATTATATATTAATGAATGAGTATGTTTTTATAATTCATGTTTTAACTTGGTATTCAAGCTAATGAAGCTTGTTTAATGTGATTAGTTGGTTGAAGATTTTATCCCAACTGAAGATGACAAACAATACAAAGTCCTAGTTGAAGCCATCAGACTTGCCGAAGATACCCTTACACTAGTTGAATTCCCCAGCCTCTAAGACACCCAAACAACCAATAATAATATGACCTTATGATGAAAAATAAGGATTTTTAAAAAAGGATTTCTTATCTTGTGGAGGAAATGAAAAGGCTTGAATAACACTGACCAAGTGTTGATTTTGTTATGCTTTGAGTTTTTTAGTGTGTTTTTGGAATGTTGTTGCACATAGTGTAGACTGTTTATTCTCTTCTTTTATCATTTATGTTTTGCACTCTATGAATTTATGTTGTTGTTGATCTTGTGTTCTATCAAGGAAGCCCCATGTACATTTGTTTTTTAATGGACAAGGTTTTGGTAGTATTCAATTTTGGTTGTGTGGTTTTTTCTATTTGTACTACAAGGTCATATTGATATTAGTTGTTTGGATGTCTTAGAGGCTTGGGGGAATCCAGTCTTAAAATATGGGACATAGAAGCACCAACAAGGTTAAAAGTGAAAACATCAGGCAAACATGGAAAAAAAAACATTCAAATTTAACTTTATTAGAGTGAAATAAGAAGTGTACCTAATTCATTCATTTACCACATGTCTTAATCGTGAGATGCTTTTGAATTTTTTCCAAAAATTAACTTTAGAGGGATCGTTTGAAAAAATGTGGTTCATCGAACAACAAATTTGGTTAATTATGGTGCGGTTTGTCTAATATAGATAAATCATTCAGCTTTACATGTATTTGCCGTACAAAATAGGAAGTGTGCCACATTCACTCCTTTATCATGGGTATGTTTGTGAATTTATTGAGAAAATTAATTGTGGGAGTCGTTTGTAATAATGTGGTTCATTGAAGAACCAATTTGGTTAATTATGGTGCACTTTGTCTAACATAAATAAACCATTCAATTTTACATGAATTAGTTGTACAAAATAAGAAGTGTGTCACATTCACTCCTTTATTATGGGTATATTTGTGAAATTATTGAGAAAATTAATCGTGGGCGTCGTTTGTAATAATATGGTTTATTGAAGAACAAATTTGGTTAATTCTTTTACACTATGTGTAACATAAATAAAACCTTTAATTTTAACTCTATTAGATTAACAAAATCATAAGTGTGGCTCATTTGCTCTGTTACCATGTGTGTAAATGGTTAGATGCTTTTGAATATTTTTTAAAACAAATATTGGGGAATCCTTTGTAAAAATGTGGTTAATCGAAGAATAAATTTGGTTAATTCACGTGCACCATAAGTAACATAGTTAAAACCTTCAATTTTAACTTTATTAGATTGATAAAATCATAAGTGTGACTCATTCACTAAGTTACCATGTGCGTAAATGGTAAGATGTTTTTGAATATTTTCTAAAAACAATATTAGGGGAGTCTTTGTTAAAATAAGGTTCATCGGAAAACAAATTTGGGTAGTTTGTTTGCAATAACCCAAGAAATTCATAAATGTGGCTCATTCACTATGTTACCATATGTGTAAATAGTAACATATTTTTGAATTTTTTTTAAAATCAATATTGGGGAATCCTTTGTAAAAATGTGGTTCACAAAAGAATAAATTTGGTTAATTATTGTGCAGTATGGATAATATAGATAAAACATTTAATTTTTTAACTCTCTAAGTGCAAAATATCATAAGTGTAGCTCATCGATTATGTTATTATGTTAGATATTTTTGAATTTTGTTGAAAAATAATTTTGGGGGATCATTTGTAAAAAATTGGTTCAAAGAAGAACAAATTTGGTTGATTTTTATGTAGTATGTCTAACAGATAACCCATTTAATTTTAACTCGATTAGCTTAAGAAAGTCATAAATGTGGTTCATTCACTTTATTACCATATGTGTAAATAGTAAGATATTATTGAATTTTTTTTGAAAATCAATATTGGGGGATCCTTTAAATTTTTTTAACTCTATTAAAAGAATTAACCAAATTTGTACTTCAATGAACCACATTTTTATAAAGGATCCCCCAAGACTGTTCTTAAAAAATATTCTAAACCATCTAACCATTTACACACATGGTAACAGAGTGAATGAGCCACACTTGAATGATTTTTTCTTGTTTGACAAAATCTTTCATCGTTAACCTTGTCGGTGCTTCTATTAAAAGTTTAATCTATGTGAAATTTATTGGGATATTCAAGCACAAATTTGATTAAATAAGAATTCGTCTCATAAACATGGATAAAACATTCAATTTTAACTCTATGAATTGTAAAAAAATCATAAGTTTATCAAATTATTGTGTTGACATGTTATTAAATAGTGAGATATACTTAAATACTTGTCAAAATAAATGTGGATAATCCTGTGAAAATTTTTGGGTTATTCAAGCACAAATTTGGTTTAATACAAATCAATCTCTCAAACAAGAAAAAATATTAAAATTTAACTCTATTAACCGTAAAATATCATAAATTTGTTTAATTATTTTGTTGACGTGTTATTATATAGATAGATGTACTTTAATGTTTGCCAAAACAAATGTGGGGAATCATGTGAAAATTATTGGATTATTCAAGCACAAATTTGGTTATATAAGAATTAGTCTCTCAAACATGGATGTAAATATTAACATATAAGATCTTGTTTGATTTGTTTTGATGATTACTTTCAAAATATCAAGTTTTTATAAATTTTACTACTATATTCATGAACAAATTTGGTTAAATATGAATGAGTATGTCGTACATGGAAATAATATTCAAATTTAACTCTACCGGTACCCTAATTTTTATTATTTTATTTATATAATTATAAATTAAAATAAAATTATATCAACGTATCGGTACCCTAATTTTTTTTAAAATGTCGTACCCCGTACTCGTACTAGATACCGATACCATACCCATAGTGTGGCAACGCTGCTATACCCTAAAACTGAAACTCTAAAACCCTAAACCAATAAACCCTAACCCTAACCCTAACCTCTAAACCCTAAACCAAATTTATTTTCTCTAAACCCTAAACCCACAAACCAATAAACTCTAATCCTAAACTCGAAACTCTAAACCCTACACTCGGGTTTAGGGTTTAGAGATAAAATTGAATTAAAATCCTAATCTAATCCATTAATTATTGTAACAAAAAAAAATTGAGTCAATCCTAATCCATTAATTAATGTACAAAAAAAAACTTATCATTATTCTCATCCTTAATCTAATCATACTCTCTCATCCTTAATCTAATAGTTAATAATTATTCTCATCATTTTCATATAAATAGCTATTCTCATTATTATTATTATTATTATTATTATTATTATTATTATTATTATTATTATTATTTATTATTAAATACATTACGATAGTTCTACGGAGCTCTCTCGTGCATTCTCAAGAAAATTTGTTCAGGTGGCATTAAATAAGAGATTTTGTAAATATGTTTTTAGAGATTTTTTTTAGCATAATTCAGTTACATTCTCCAGAAAATTTGCTTATGTTATGCGTCTCTAATATTATTTTATAAAAAAAATTTAGAGATTTTTTAGCATAATTCAATTTCTTTAAATATTTAATGAAAAAATATTTTTTTTTTTGTAGATCTTTGTTTTAGCTTAAAATATATTAAAAAAAATTTATGGATAGCAAAAAAAACATTTAACATATAATAACTACTTTATTTCCACAAAGAATTAGGGAGAAAAATATATAATTTGTTCCACGGAGCTCTCTCATGCATTCTCAAGAAAATTTGCTTATGTGTCATTCAATTAGAGTTTCTTTAAGATTTTTTTATATATTATTTTTAGATATTTTTTTTGGGTTAAATATATTTTTGGTCCCTATAAATATATCAAATTTTGGTTTTAGTCCTTATTAAATTTTTCTTCGACTTTTAGTCCCTATAAAAATTTTCATCTTCACTTTCAGTCCCAATTTTTGAATCAACTCATATATAGCCTTTCTATTTTTTTAATGAAGTTGTGCACAAATGTGAAAAATATTACGATAATTTCTCCCTAAATAAATTGGAATTTTTTAACCAAACATAAATTAAATACGAATTTTAAACCACAAAAATTTTAAAAATTCATATTTAATTCCTATATTGTTAAAAAATTCTAATTTTTTTTTAGAGAGATCATTATAATTTTGAAAACTTTTCTGCAAACTTTTTATTCAAAAATATGAATTCTACTTATAAGTTTACTTAATATGAGGGATCAAAAGTGAAGATGAAAAATTTTATAGGGACTAAAAGTCGAAGAAATTTTTTAGAGGGACTAAAACCAAAATTTGGTATATTTATAGGGACCAAAAACATATTTAACCATAAAAAGATAAATTATGAGAATATTTATAGGGACCAAAAATATATCACAATGTGGGAGTTTTGTGATATATTTTTTTTGGTAGATCGAAAAGATAAATTGCTCCCCCTAGAAATTGATCCCTGGACCTCTCCAATCCATACGTCCCTTAGCTCAGACCACCTGAGTTATGTTACGGGGACAAAGTTTTGTCATATTAAGAATTTTAAATATTCAAAATTGTTTTATTAACATTCAACTTTTAACTTTGTAAATAAAATTTTGTCAAAAAAAAAACTTTGTAAATAATATTTTTTTAATATAACTTTTATTTTTATTCAATGTCATTTATACGATTCTGAATATATTTTTTTCTAAATTTCTGTCAAAACAATATATTTACTTCAACAATATATATTTAATGAAAATATATATTTTTTTTGTAGATCTTTGTTTTAGCTTAAAATATATTAAAAAAAAATTATGGATAACAAAAAAAAAACATTTAACATATAATAACTACTTTATTTCCACAAATTTCAATTTTACATGCATTAGTCATACAAAATAATAAGTGTGCCACATTCGCTCCTTTATCATTTCCTAAATAGTGAGATATTTTGGCCAAAGACATGAATCATAATGAACTTATCTGCTACTCTGACTCTTTATTGCAATTGAGAATGGACTGGAACCACTTGATGTCATTACTGACTTGCGAATCAGATTAAACTAGTGGCGAAAACCAAAAAAATTGAAGCGCTATTAACCCTAGTCTTAAACTAAAGGTTATACTCCGCCTAAAGTTAATGACTTAAAAAATTATATAAATAATGTAAAATTTAAAAAATTATATATATAATTTGGTTTAAGATTATAATTGGTTTAATTGAAATTTTATTAACCCTATTCCATGAATGAAGGTGAATCTCCGGTTATAATTTAATTTAAGATTATATCTCGTTCCTGTTCAATTGAAGCACTATTTATCCTAATTAGATCCGGTTTAACTCAAGATTATAATCTTTGACTGGTGGTTATATTTTGGTTTGAGTTAATGACTTTAAAATTATATAAATAAAATAAGATTTTAAAAAAGTTACATCCCTAAATCCTAAATCCCTAAACCCTAAAAAAAAATCATTTAAGATTATACTTGAGATATGCGATCGGGAAATGACTGAAACCACTTGATACCAGCACTGACTCCCTAGCCAGATCAAACTGATGGCCAAAATCAAAAAAATTAAAGCACTATTAACCATAATCTTTGATTGAAGGTTATACCTGGTTGAATTGATAAAATTCAAAGTCAATAGTTTCAATCTAACTTCACAACCCTTTCATTGAAACTAGATATCCGATGAGGTAGTTATTACGACTAGTCCTTACATTTGAGATCCGATTGTCCCAAAGTCGGTGGTTTTATAGAAGCTAGGTTATCATATGAGATAATTATATTTGAATTTGAATTTTTTACTTTATTTACATAATTTTTAAGTAGGTTAATTACATTTTACCCTTTTGTAATATGTGTCAAAATTACTTTACCCCTTATTTTGATGCAATACCCCTGTAATATTAGATTATGTGTTTTACCTTCCAATTTAAATCAACGAAAGTTGACTTTGTAAAATATATGACATGACACGCCACGTGGCATTTAATTTAATTTATATTTTTTGCCAAATCAGAATTAATCTTTTTTTATTAATACTTTTATTTATTTATGTTTTTTTGTTTGTCTTTATAATTAGAAAAGAAAATATTAAAAAAGAAAAGAACAAGAAGAAACGTGCGATCACGAAACCCACGTAACCCTAATCCTTTCTATGTCTCTCTCAATCGATTCCGAAGCCAACGATACGAAGCCGACGAAGCCACCTGCGATCGATTCCGACGAAGCCACCACCACCTGCGATCTATTCCGACGAAGCCACCACCACCTGCGATTGATTGAGGAGCAACTTAGATGAAGAAGAAACAGACGATTAGGAAATAGACGAAGCCACCTGCGAACACGATGAAGCCACCAGCAAACACAACGAAGACAACTTGATAAGAAACAGAGGAAATCAAATAAAGAAAACCGAGAAAACTTAAGCTTCCTTCGAACTAGCTTCAAATCTAGAACTAGTGATACTTCACAAACGCAAAAACGATAGCAACAAGCATTGACCATAACCAAACCAATTTAAATTCTTGTGTTTAGATCTGATAACAGTGGCATTTTCTTGTTAACAGAGGGTGTCGATTGGAAGAAAGAGAAAAGAACCTCATAAATTATGATTTTGTCTTGTTTTGTGTTGAGGGAGATATTGTTGCAGATCTAAGAAGGTGAGGGAGATGAGTTTCACACGTTTCTTCTTCTTCTTTTTTAATATTTTTCTTTTCTAATTATAAAGCCTAACAAAAAAAACAAAGCCTAACAAAAAGCATAAAGAAATAAAAGTATTAATAAAAAAATATTAATTCTGATTTGGAAAAAAAATTAAAAAAAATTAGAGGGGGTTATTGGGTTGGGATTTCGAGGGAGTTCGAGGGATTTTGACAAAAAAAAATCTTAAAGATTTTAAATACTTTGTGGGATTATATTGATTTTATGAGATTTGGTAAGATTTTAAAACAACTTGACATATATTACAGGGTGAAATATAATTAACCCTTTTTAAGTTATTAACTATTAGAGTTAATAGTGCCTTAATTGAACTAGAGTATAACACTCGGTCAAAAAATAGTGTTAACCGTGCTTTAATTATGTTTATTTTTCATGTGTTTTCTTAAAAAAAATTGAATGTTTGCATACTCCTATGTTTTTAAATGATATCTTGAATATGTGTATCCCGTAAGTTTTCTTATAATTTTTTTTAAAAAAAATAACTATATTGAATGATATTTTAAAATTTAAAAAGGAATTAAAAATTGTTGTACAATAAAAGTTTTAATAACTTTTTTTTAAAATTGTTCATAATATATATATATGATATAGACTATTATGTGAGATATTGACATGAACACATGAGAATGAATATTAATCATTAGATTATGAGGAGGGAGTATGATTAGATCACTATGAGTCGATTACAATTGAATCAACTTTTTTTTTTAACCTATTTATTAGATTAATATTTTATATATTTAATTCAATTTTATAATTTGATTACCACGAGTCTTTTTATTTTTTTTTTGTAACCAATATTTTTAATTTATTTTTTTGTAACAAATATTTTTTTTAAGGTTTCTGATTTAGGGTTTATGGTATTGGTTTAGGGTTTCAGATTTAGAGTTTAGGGTATAGGGTTTAGGGTTTAGGGTTTTTGGTTTAAGGTTTCGGATTTAGGGTTTACGAATTAGGGTTTCGGAGTATGATTTTGGGTTTTAGGATTTAGGGTTTATGGATTAGGGTTTTAAATATATTAAGCGTAAAATATTATAATTGTGTCTAATATACTGTGGTAACATTTTATTAAATGCTGAGATGTACTTAAATGCTTACAAAATACATGTGGGGATTCTAGAGTAAATTTGTGGGTCATTCAAGCACGCACAAATTTGGTTAAACAAATATCAACCTCTCTAATATGAAAAAGTCCTCATTTTTAAATATATTAACCATAAACTATTATAGTTGTATCTAATATACTGTGTTAACATGTTATTAAATTGTGAGATGTACTTAAATGTTTACCAAAATAAAATTATATTTTGTTTCTCCCAATTATTAATAATAAATTCGTTTTTAAGGTAGCCAAACTAAATTCTTTAACTTAAAACACGAACTAATACATATTACTAATTAAATATGAATTTCACATTTTCTATAAAGTCATTCAATAACATAAAAACATAAACGAACAATACAATAAGATCTCTTAAGCAACCAATCTCTTTTGATAAAATAGTTTGTACATTTAATCAAACTTTTGTCCATTATCGAACAAGTCAATCTTGCAAGCTCTATTGCAGCCACACCAAACAAAACTAGACATCCTCTATGTTGCAGCCGCTCCATTATTTGTTGGGACTTGAGCTAAAATAAACCAAATTTTCACTACACACAATAGTAGAACAAACATCAGCTTGCACCATTCATTGTGTACTAAGCCATAAATATATCATTAATCAGTAATCACACACTAAAGCATGAGATGAAATTAAGACACCATGAACACCATAATATATCAAAGTCGGTGTATTGTTTAAACTAAAGCAAAAAAAGGAGCTGCAATGTTAGAGCCAAAATCATGCTAAGAACTAAGAAGGAGCCAAAATCATGCTAAGAACTAAGAAGGCCATATAAACTTTTAAATCATAGAAACTCTTAACTCAATTTAAAAGTGAACTAACATCTACAGATATTTCAAATAATCTTTTAACACCAACACCATGTATAACCACAAGTTCACATTCTTCAAAAGACAATTCAATTTCATCCATCTAAGAACTACACAACCACCGATTATGTCTTTAGTTTCATTCTAATTCTAATCGATTATCAAAATAAAACTACAAAGATATGGAGACTATCTTACATGGTTTCCATTAACAGTTTGCATAATGAAAGAAGTCGCTCCTTTGATATACGAATTGAGCTGCAACAAAACAGATACCTTATTTTTATCAAAAAAGTACCAATTGGAATTCACTTGCATATTACATATTTAAAAGGCTTTGACTAACCACAATATTTGAAATGAAAAATAAAAAAATTTAATACTAGTTTCTGTGATAGAAATGGTTACCTTAGTGGTTATGCAGTGTAGAAATGTAAATACACACCTATGTTAGAAATGGCAAGTCCAACAAGTCTTTGTATTGAAAAGACTTTTCTTGTCCATATATATAGCCAGCTACTATCTCTCATGGATACCCTCTTTGTCTCAACTTATTTAGAAACGGCACTCACCAAATTCAATAACTTCCCTACAATTGAATCTAACAATAACATAAGAAAGGGACATAAAGACAAGAAAAAGACAAGATGATCAAGTTAGCATGTTACCACTTAAACAACTGAACAACACACACTTGTGATATTGGACGCACTCGAGTCGCCATTAGCCCACTACAAGAAAAACAGCTTTTAGCGTCAAACCGACGCTAACACGTATTTAGCGTCGGTGTCGGGGTTGACTCTAAAATGCTCGAAGTTAAAGCGTAGCGTCGGCTAAAGGCCATCCGACTCTATATTAGAGTCGGCTAAGCCGAGCCAACACCCGATTCTAATAATATCCGACGCTAAAAAAGCCAAAGATGAAAAAGTCAACAAAATATTTTAGCCTCGGATAGGCCGACTCTAAAGTCAACAACAAATATTAGCGTCGTTCTAGCCGACGCTAAAAAATATTTTTCCAAAAAAAAATTGTTCCCTTAAACTACGCCAGGTTCCTTGTTTTGCACCCAATATACTAAATAAAAGAAATATAGTGACAAAAGATCATTATAACAATCTTTAATACAGAGTTTTAACACAAGACTCAAACTAAAAATTCATATTAATGTGATAAAGCAAAAAACTGCAGTGAAAGAGATTCACCAAAGAAGTAAATTGAATAAATTTGCCAAAAAAACCATAACTAGATTAAGCCTATAACAAAACAATGATAATTAACAACACCAAACTTGGCACAAAACAATGCCATACTGCGATACTAATATATAAGTAATAAAGTAACTATGATACTATAAATTAGTCTAAAATTACATGAATAGTGTGATAAAATATTAAAATTGAACATCAACCAATTCATTATCATTTCAACTTTGATCCTATGTTAAACTAATCACTATGAAACTAAATTAGTCTAAAACTACAACAATGTATATTGAACACTAACTGAATTGTTTCCTCAACATAAAAGAGCCGGGTCCAATGAATAACATGTTGCCACTACAACATATGACTTCAGCAAATCACCGCAAGTAAAAACAAAAAGAAAACTGTGAAGAAAATAAAGCTCTAATAAAGCATCACAAACGGTAATACCTGGTGTGGTAGTAATAATTTCTTAATTGTTATCTTCATGTTTATTAGAGTCATCTTTATCTTGGTGAACCCAAAACATGCAGAGTACTACAAAAACAACAAGCTATGCATAAGTACAATAGATAATTAATCATAAATACACATCTTAACTCTTAAGTATAAAAGTTAGTTTCGCTATATGTCTAATGTATCAACTCTTGGTTTGAGACTTGGTACATATCACAAGGGCATGGTATCCCCACATAAATAGGAACTGAAAAATTAAGAATAAAAGCAGAGAACTAGAAAAACAAAATGAAACTAGTAAAGAAAATCAACATTTGCTTAATTTTACATTTCTAATATAGTAGTACACACACTTGAACCTACACTAAAAAGAAGTAAAGAACTCAAAATTAAGACATCGTACACAAATGTCATGGTAGTTAACTACACAAAACTTCCAAGAATATGAAGGTAGAGACAAAATGCATCTTATCTTATAGAGAAAGACTGTGACTACAAATGAAACTATGAGTGTGGTGATGTGTCATGTGTGTCACACAAAGACAAGGGAAAGGAAAATGGTGTGAAGAAAAAATAAACAGAAGTCATAACACGAACAGTGTGCATTATGTATTTCCACTGCCTCGTCTCTTAGAATTTTCAGTAACAAATAACTCATTTCATCTATATCTCCAATGTCAATTACCTGTCATTTCAAATAAGTACTTAGCATATCCATGAACAAGAAATAAAACAAAAAGAAACTAATCTCATGTTACGCTAGATAATGCTAACAAAAGCTAAGTTCAACAAAATATGCAAAAAAACATAAACCAGTCAAATTTATAACTAATCATATATACTCACCAAGGATGTGGTTTGTGATGCAAATTGTTTAAAATTGTGTAAAGAGAAATCATAAAAAAAAATCAAGTACCTCACTAGCGAAAACAACATTATCAAGAGTTGCTTTGGAGATGTTTCATCTTTGGGTTTTTCATTCTTTGCTGAACCAACTTTGTCATCTTAAAAATTATAACAACAGATAATAATTATTAACATTCAAATGACATTGAATGACATCTACAAAAGTAAAAAAAAAGGAACATGTAGAGAGAAAAATGTGATAGCAATAATTAGCAAAATTCAATTGGAGCAGTTGGTAGTGATTCTACAACTCTTAGACTCATTCACAAAACCAAGACCCAATGACCATCCAATATGCATCTCATCATTCTGAAAAGAATATATAGCAGTAAAAAATGTTATGATTCAATATGGCTAAACTACAAAAGCAAATTGCAATACACCAATTATTAATAAAATAAGAATGTATATATCACATATGCATATTATTCAATGATTTTATGGGGCTATAACTCATTTTTCCACATATTCCTAGATCCATTTTCCACACTCAATAGCCCATCCAGCATCTATACTATATATAAAGCGAAAACTTTTTTTGGTGTAGCCTTTTTTCATATTTCCTAAAATGCCCTTGATTGTGTTTTTGAAACTATAACTTCTATTTTTAACTTCTATAACTTCCATCTCAATAATTTCTATACATTTTTGTTTTCATCAAACCAAAAATTTATAATCATCTTCAACATATGTATCACACAAACGGGCACGGAACGTGCCCGTTTGGCCCGCTAGTTCTAAATAATATAGGTAGCTTTCCAATATGACCATGTGATGTGATACTAACTAAGTAGATTTTTCAAAAGGAAGGTGTTAGTTTACAAGACAATTAGGAAGGTATATTTTAAGATAAGCTGTTTTTTTTAACATTAAGCTATATATATATATATATATATATATATATATATATATATATATATATTAAAACTCAACTCAAATTAAAGCACAAGACATGCCTCAGTCGGTGAGGAAAACATAGTTGTTACCTATTAAAAGGAGCTTTACAAAGAGCAATGATAAAATAAAGCTAACAAGAACTAAACACTAAGGAACCAAAGCAAATCTAAGCCACACAAACACACTGCTACACCAGAAAAAATAAAGTAGAAGATGTAAAACAACAGAACAACCGGTCAAACTAATGCTGATCCAAACTAACGTGTAACTCCCCTACTATATGCTATGTTTGGTTGAGACTAAAAAGAAAGAGATGAGTGAAATTTGCTTATCCATAACCAAGAGACTAGAGAGCACTTCACAAAATCATGAAAGAGATATAGTAATTAACTCATCAATTCAATTCATGCAACAATAACACTTTAGGAGTCCAAGGGAAGAGAAACTCAGAATATAAACTATCATATCATCTATTTAAAGGAGCAGAACAATACTGATACAAGATAAGTGATAATCATATATTTAAACTCAGAATAAAGCTCAAGGAACTCAGCTGTCACTGCAGTTGAGTATAACATTCCTTGAAATTTCTGCAAGCATGAAATCATTAAAATGTCAACCTACTAATATTAAGGCATATTAAACTAACCAAAGAAAGAACGATAATCTATTAATCTATCACATTCAATCCGTGCAGAGTTGGCCAAAACTAAGCAATCCAAAGGGATTTCCAAGAAACAAAACAACAAAATTTTCAATTTAACACTAATATCACTAAAAATCCTTTATGAAAAAAATAAAAAATCACAAAATCAAATTGTTACATCCAAAGATACAACACTACAATAGAATAAAAGGTAAAATCCAAGCATACATTTTTCCACTCCATTAAGTTCATATTGCATAAGCCGCATTTCAAGTGTCATTTCATCACTAAAAAATTCGTTAATTATTTAGAAATTAAACACAACAATTCATGCTAGAAATTCAAGTTCAAATATAAAATTAGAAAATCAACAATTCATGTAAAGAAAGATTGAGAAGCGATCAGCATGACTCGCATCGAGAGCAGTAGCTCCATCCGCCAGAGTATACTTAACCGATTCACGAAACGACTTCATCTTCTCATCTATTTCGTCTTATCAAACAAACACAAAACAAAAAAAATCATCAATCAATTCGCTATCATTTCCAGATCAATACGATTCAAGAAGAACGCTAAATGAGAGAGAGAAAACGAACCGTAAGAGGCGTAACCGGTAAGAGCGGTGGTTCCGGTGAAGGCACTGATGACGGCGTATTTGAGGAAATTCCACCGGTTAGGAGAAGTAGCGGAAGATATAGAGAAAAAATGGGTAGTGGAGATCAGATCTAGGGTTTACATTGAGAGTCAATTGTGTTTTTAGAATGAAGAATAGAAGAAAGATATAATAAATCAGCATTAGTTTTTTTTTAAGTTAAAAAAAATAAAAAAATTATGTAAGCCTCGGAGGACCGAAGCTAAACGAGCCAAAAATAGTATTTCATAAAACTAGCGTCTCCCATGTTAAATTTAGCCTCGGATAGGCCGACGCTACCCTTCATTTAAAAAAAATAAAATATATGTATTAGCGTCGGATAAACCGACGGTAGTCCGACACTATTAGCGTCGGTGTCGGCGGCCGACGCTAAATTTGGAAGCTACCGTTTTCTTGTAGTGGCCACAGTCATCTATGCATTAAGAAAACACTTCATTCATCTATGCATTAATAGATTCGTAAAACATAGATAGACAGACTTAACAGAACAACCTCAATAAATAAAGTTCTAGAGCAATTTGGGAATAAAAATTACATAAGAAAAGTTAAGTGCTATATAGTCAAGTCCATGACCAATTGCTGACATGCTCATAGGAACTCAAGAAATTAATGGAATATTGGTTCTATCACATGCAACAAGCTAGCTTGCAAAAAGATGCATGTTTGAAGGTTGGGCTTAACAAATCCTTTAGTTAACCTCCATGTAATCTAGCAAGGGCAGAAACAACACAGCCTTGCCCAACATTTTCTATTGAAATAACTCATTCAGGTTCTTGTTGATATAATATTCCAAATCCAAGATAGAACTAAAAGGGCAAAAATGTTAAACTTAAAAAAATACGAAGCTCGGATAAATAGATTTAAAATCCAATCTAAAATTATATTGATTCTACAATCTACATGTGAATGTTAAGAACTTAAAGAGATTTATGAATGAAGCGAACCTTTTCTGCAGCCATTGAGGGCAGAAACAAATATAGTAACATTATAGCATGACAGGTTGTTTCGATCCTTGCATTCCATAAGCTTGGAAGGCCATCATTAGCACTTTGAAATTCAGAAGAATCTCTGCTCACAACATATAACAATTTATTAATTTATGAGCAATCATCTTTACAGTAGCACCACAATAGCAGTTTGTAAGGCATGATTCACACCTCAACTTAGCTATGAATTAATCTTTATATATAATAAGCCACAACTTTTTCAAGTCTCTCTCCTCATCAGAACTCTCTTCTCATGCATTCTCTCTTGTGGTGCATTTAACAATTAATACTATTACGTTTTTTTTTTGACATTGATTACACTGATATCATTTAAAAAAAATCTGTGAATTATTTATTATTTCTATTATTTGTACTCATGACATTGATATAATAATCATGACAAAAAAAAAGAATCAAGAATAATAAATAATAAAAAAAACATACCAAAAATGAAATGAATACCAATTATATGAATTTCACATAGGTTTTTTTTGCACGTATTTCACATAAAAATTCTAAATAAATCTGTAAGATTTTTTTTCTTATAGGCTTATACTTATAATTGTACAATTGTACGTATTTATTATTTCATAAAGATATGATTCATTTACTTATATAGCACCACTTATTTTTCTATATAAACAATTTTGGAGTGAATATTACATGCATCACACAATTTCCTACGTTTTCTATTTTACTTCTTTTCTATATAATTGCTATTTATTTTTTGTTATTTGTCATACCATATAATATATAATTTCTCATCTTGATCTCTGATTGATTTTTTTTCCTTCATAATATATACATATAGGTTAAATATGTCCGCCAATACATATTCCATACAAAAACTAGCTTCGTGAAAGGTATGTGTCATGAATTTGGTTTTGTGTGATTGTTTTTTTTAATTGAATAAGTGTGTAACTTTGTATATGATTGAATTCTCTTCTAGGTTAGATTGAGTTATAAATCGTGCATTATTCATGTGACTCATTTGAATATTTTGATCCATGTAGATGTTTGATGAATTACATAAACTCATTCGTATATACTAGCCCACGACACAAAAATATGTACAAGTGAATATCTTAATATATATTCATATATAAAAAAAGGAATCAAACTCAAAAAAGTGAATATGACAGTTTTATTATAGTTGTGCTTAAAAAAATATATCATTTTTAATTATAATTTTGTTACTTCGATATTTGCAGAAGTCATGGGATGCTTATTGGTTAATTAAGACAAACATGGTTGCGGTAGAAGATGATAGCTTAGTAATACACTTTTTTTTTAAAATTCAATTTGTATAGTTTCCTCAAAAAATTGTAATAGTTCTACAATTATTTTTTGGTAAATTATAGTTCTACATTTGTTTATGAGAGACTTTTAATTTATATTTTAGGTTAAAAATTATGTCTAATAAAATATTTTTGTATTTTATTATACGCAAAAAAAATGGTATTGGCAAAAATATTCTACATTCTTTGTAAAAGAAATCAACATTTGTATGAGAGATTTCTTTTTTTTTTGGTACATTGTTTGAGAGATTTCTAATCATGTGTAAAAGAATATTTTTGTATTTATACGTAAAAAAAATAGTGTTGGTTGAAATTATATAGTAGATGTAACCAAAAAAAATATAATAGTAGAAATATTATTTGTATACCTGTGACATTTTTTTAAGTGTCTTATTCCTTCAATTGTTTAGCATTTATTACAATAATAATAAAGAATCAAGAATAATCTTCACAAAGTAAAAAGAATCAAGTGTACCGACCAAGTTAAAAAATAACTAATTTGAGATATTTAAGATATTGATAGAGTCAAAAACCTAAACTAATTTGAGATATTAATAGAATCAAAAAGCTATTTGAAATTAGGTCATAATAGTGATTTTTAGTAGTTAGCTTAGGAAAAAATTGATATTCTTGTGTTCAAAACTGAGATTTTTGTTTAAAATTTAAATTTTGCGTAGACTTTATAAATTTTCTCGCATCGCACGTGCTAACCGATATATATGTCATGCTCAGAGATATCTACTTAAATTCTTATTGTCACACTCATAATATTATTATGGACCAAGATTGAGTGCAATAACTGATTAGTGATTGCATTGCATTCAATCAAATTAAGATCGTTCATAGCACGGTCGGATAGCCAAATTTAAAACTCAATTTTATATATAAAAAATAAACTAAAATTTAAACTTAAAATTATGATCGGACGATCTATATTTACCGACTACAGTGTAGTATACATGCATCGTATCTATTTCTTAATATTTTCAAGTATTTATAAAAAAAATTACATAATTCCCGTGCTTGGCACGGGTGTACAAACTAGTTATTCAAATAAAACATCAAACTCAAGTACATCAGGTGTACATTGAACTTATAATTAGACATTATCATGACATGTCCATTCCATTATTAGTTTTAAAATTAATAGCTTATACAAAAGTCTCAGCTTCTTAAATTTTGTAAGTTCAAATTGAATTATTTTTATGAGAAAAATATAGGTTAATTTTTTTTTGAAAGAAAAATAATAGATTGAACTAAATCATCAGATTAAACTTAGACCAATATCAGTCGAAAAACAAAATAAATGCAGCACACAAACCCTAAAGAAACAAATCCAATCTTAATCTGTAAAATACACATGAGAAACAAACACAAGGGAAAGTAAGTATCTGTCATGATGTGAATCCTAAATTAAACCTAAATTACTTTAACAATCAAATTTGGATCATAGAAAAAGAACAAAACTTGGATCTCGTTTTCGGTTACGCAAGTGGGCGAGCGACAGAGTTCAAGTAGATCTACTTCGCGGCGGCGGTTTCACTTTTGGTAGAAGGAGAAGATGACTTCGATTCTAGAAGACGATTTCGGTTGATGAGGCGATTGGTTTTAGTTTTGGTGGTGATTCAAAATGGAACAAATGGGTAGGGAGGGAGAGAGAAAGCAGGAAAAGAAAGAAAGAAAGTTTACGTGGTTGAAATGTTTTTGCACATTAAAAATAAATATAAATTAATGTATTAATAAACATTGCCGTATGTGTGTGAATATGTTGTGAAAACGTGCGTGTGCCAATATCACGCCTCTAGTTACATCACATTGTAAACTGAAAAGGCACCATGACTCATCTATACGTCATACGTCCGGTGTTGCATCACATGTTTAAAGGGAGGATCGAACACACGCCTCATCTGTTACAAAACAAACCTTTACCACTACACCACCGCTTGAGTTTTGATACATTCGACGCCATTTAACTATTTAAGGGTTAAAGGTTTATTTACAAAACCCATCATCTTCTACCTTCAGCCGGGTCATTCCGACCCGGTTGCTACCCGCGCCCTGTAACGTTTTTCTACTTATTCACAGCACCGAAATCATAAAAAATAATCAGAATGTTTAGAAATTCCTTTACACATTGTTCAGAGAAAGAATAAGAAAAGAAATTGGAAGAAGAAACGTTTTGAAATTGGGATTTTCGTGTTCCTTTTGTTTTTTAATCTCAATGGACTCTAACATCAAACTACGAAGGCAAACATGAAGATGGAAATCCAGTTCCAGCGGTGTTGTCCAGTTCCGGCAACAACAAAATATAGATCTGCAAATTTTATAGGGGTTGATTGTGTTTTTCTCATAATAATAACTTTAGTTTGATAGGGGTTGATTTGCAAATTTAAAAGTAAAGTGTATATTAATAAAAATATAAATAGTTTTAATGATATGTTAAGTGAAATACAAATGGCAATTTTTTATTTGTCTAATTCATTTTGGGTTGCATACTCAAATTATTATAAAGGGTGTGGGAGTGTTCACCTTTGTCTTTTTATATGAAATTTTGACTATCTTTAAATGTAATTTAAATATATAACTTGATATATACCATTATTTATTATGAAAGAAATTTTTTAACGTGTTTCATTAGTTTTGATGATTTATGTATTTTGTTTCGTATAAAAATACATAAGGGAGTACTATCTTGAATTTTACTAATATCTTAGTGTTTATGTGTTTAATATTCTTAGTATTATTTTCTTCTCTAGAAATATTTACAAGGCGGGTTATTTAAGTTTCAAATTTTCATTTCCAATACACCTCTTTCACGATACTCGATTGTTTGGATATATTCCCAACAAATTTTTCTTTTCAATCATCCATTCAAATATATTGTTGGCATGTCTTTGAATGAATTTGGAATTTAGTAAGTCGTCAGTTTTACTCAATTTTTATTTACGTGTAACTTGTGTAATTTGTGTGTCACAAACACAATTGTTAGTTTCAATATATACACATACAAGAAAATTATCATTTTTTGAGGGCAAAAAACCCTCAATAAAATATCCCCGCTATTTTCAAATACTCTCTCCGTCCTGAAATATTAGGGAAAAAAACACTTTTTTTTGTCCTAAAATATAAGGGAAAAAAACAATTTTAAGAATGTTTTTTCCTTATTCTCAAACTAGTTAAATGTAAATTGCATTTAATTTTCTCTCTCTCCCCTTTTCTCTATAAACAACAACTAATCAAAATTGGTTTTACATCTTTCCATGCACTTATTCTAAGAAAAATCTCACAAAATCATATTTCTAATTCTCATGGTTATGTTTTCTTAATAAGTGTGTTTTTTTTTATTTTCCCTTATATTTTGGGACGGAGGGAGTATCATACAATATACTCCCTCCGTCCCTTAATATGAGACCCCTTTTGACTGAATTTTATTATTCATCTATCATGTTTTTACCGTATTTTTCTAATAATATATAGATGTAAATATTAGCTTATAGGATCTTGTTTGATTTGTTTTGATGAATATTTTCAAAATATCAAATTTTTATAATTTTACTGCTAGATAATTAAAGATATTAGCGATCAAAATTGTACATTGGCGTACGTGTTGTGGTCAAAAGGGGTCTTATAATTAGGGACGGAAGGAGTAATAAAGTAAGAGTAGTTTTCTAACATGTTTGTCATTAGGCAAGCAAATAAGAGTGTTTCTTCTTTTAAAGTTTCTATTAGTGGTAAGTTTTTCTTAATTGTTTTTTATTTGTATTTTTAATTATTATGTTTCTTAATTAATTAATTCTCAATTTTTTTAATTATTAATTTAAATGAGAATTTTGAGAGAAGCAAGTGGTGGTTTCCAATTCCAATGTTGTATAGGAGACTACACTTTCTCTTAAACAATGAAAAAGCAAAATAAGTAAAGGCAAAATAAATGTGATGTTTGGGTACATTCCAATAACCCTACTCAATCAAACATTATTTCTTCCAATTAATAATCCTATTCTTTTTTTCGGGACATTTCAATAATCCTACTCTTTGTTTCTTGTTGAACACCAATAATAATTCTATTCTACTCTACTCATCATACAATATAATAAAGCAAAAGTAATTTCTTAGCAAGTTTGACATTTGTCATCTTCTAGGAACATCCTTCCTTAATACTCTTTCTAAACTACTAGCGGGCCAACGTGCCCGTTTGTGTGATACGAACGTACCTGTTTGTGTGATACATATTTTTTATTATTTTATATTATTTTATATTTAAATTTGATATTTTTTTTGTTGATGATTTCTTCAAATTTGGTTGTTATGAGAATAATTTGAAATTTGAAATTCAAATTTGGTTGTTATGAGAATAATTTGAAATTTGAAATTAAGGGTAAAATAGGAATAAAAATAGGCCATACCAAAATAGTGTATCCTCTTTATATAGGTACTAGCGGGCCAAACGGGCACGTTCTGTGCCCGTTTGTGTGATACCAACGTACCCGTTTGTGTGATACATATTTTTTATTATTTTATATTTAAATTTGATTTTTTTTTTGTTGATGATTTCTTCAAATTTGATTGTTATGAGAATAATTTGAAATTTGAAATTAAGGGTAAAATAGAAATAAAAATAGGCCATACCAAAATAGTGTATCCTCTTTATATAGGTACTAGCGGGCCAAACGGGCACGGAACAACGTACCCGTTTGTGTGATACATATTTTTATATTTAAATTTGATTTTTTTTTTGTTGATGATTTCTTCAAATTTGATTATTATGAGAATAATTTGAAATTTGAAATTCAAATTTAGTTGTTATGAGAATAATTTGAAATTAAGGGTAAAATAGGAATAAAAATAGGCCATACCAAAATAGTGTATCCTCTTTATATAGGTATAGATAGATAGATATAGATATATAGGTATAGATTTCTTAATAAGGAAACTATTGTATATTTATTTATTTATTACAAATAATTTTATATAACAAAAATGTTTATTCTTTTTAATTTCCAACAAAGAATAAAATTAACCAACCCTTTCAATTTGCTACTTGGAACATTGAACCGTGTATCTATACCTATATAAAGAGGATACACTATTTTGGTATGGCCTATTTTTATTCCTATTTTACCCATAATTTCAAATTTCAAATTATTCTCATAACAACCAAATTTGAATTTCAAATTTCAAATTATTCTCATAACAATCAAATTTGAAGAAATCATCAACAAAAAAAAAAATCAAATTTAAATATAAAATAATAAAAAATATGTATCACACAAACGGGTACGTTAGTAAAATTTTCTTTCAAAATTATCATCCAATCAATGTGTCCCTTCATATTATGCAATTTTCTTTTATTTTATTTTTGATGAATTATGCAATTGAATTTCAATGTTATAGTTTCAAGTGTTACATCTTCCCCAAAAATTTATTTTATTCTTTCAATAATTCCCAAAGCCATTTTTCATTTATGTTCAAATTTTTCATCATAGTTTGATGAATCAATCACTTCTCATTCTTCTTAAAAAAAATACTTGATCTAACACAATTTCTTGACCTCTCTATTGAGTCCAAAGGCATCCATCTCAATAAGTCTTTCCTTGGAAATTCAATTGCTTCATCTCTTTAATTTGCTTCCAAAATTTCATCTATTTCTTCCTATTTTGTTGGGTTGCTACTTTATTATATTGGTTGAATATTATTTATGATTTTGTGGAAGAAATTATATGATTTTAGTTTTTATTCATGAAGATATTCAAATTTGGTTTAGTTTTGGATTTGGTGCATGTAATATTTTCTACTTCATTTATGTAGCTATGTTGGTTTGCTTTATTTTTTTGTGTGTGTATATTTTTAATTAATTTGGGTTCTTCTGCGCTTTTGTATTTTCATTTTGACTTAGTTTATTTCTAATTTTTAATATGATTTTAGTATACTGATCGACGATTTGTGTATCAAAAATATTTTCTTGACCGCAAGTGCACAGTCTCGTCGTGTAGTTTTAAAAGATATCGAATCCACAGGGACCAACAGTCGACCTACCGTATTTCTGTCGTTACGGTGTAAATCTAAGGCTAATGATTTATGGTTTAGAATTGTTTTTGAAAGTAAAAGAGACTTAAAAGATGAATTTAAATTAATTAAAAGACGGGATATCGGTATGTAACTTAATTAACCTCCGGGAATTTAATAATTTAATAGTGCGCGGATAAGTGTTTACTTTTCAGAAGAACTTTCTCAACTTAAAGGTTTAAACCTCACACTCTCGTTTTGTTGATAAAAACCATACTTTCTAAGCTAGGAGTTTTACTGTCACTTTTCTACCACCTTAGCTTTGAAAGTATATTTTGAAAATCAATTAGTTCTAATTAATCCTAACGTGGCTCTCGCTCGTTCAAAGATTAATATCAAATTCCTACTATCTAGTTTAAAACCTCAAACTCTCGCTCTATTGATTTTAACCTTAGTTGCTTTATTTTACTCTCGTTCAAAAGCTTTGAATTAAATTAGAAATTTGAATCAGAAAAGTAGTGTGTGTGTGCGCGCGCTACATCATCATTAAATCCCCTTCGGAGAATTAAATTACATACCGATATCTAGGAATTTAGCTAGACATGGTAAAGGAATTAAATAAATAAAAGCAGTAAATTAAACAAGACATAATAATTAAATAAATAAATAAGCACATAAAAACCTGGAAATAAAATCTGCTGGAAACTGGAATTAAACTTGTTGGAATTAAAGGAAATAATATTCTTGACAGGAAAGTGAAAACGGATCTGAAATCGGATTCCCGGTGTGGAAATACCGATACAGTTTACAAAGCGGGAAAATAAAACTGACTGAAATAAAGGAAAGAAAAGGCGTAGAAAATTCTGAGGTTTGAGCTTCTATTTATAGGAGATTTTGTGCTGGTACGATCCACCAAAATAGGAAGAGATATGCATCTTTTGAGATCATCCATCTACCGTACGATTAGGAACAGAATTCGTATCGGACGCGTGCTTGCTCCCCACGTTGCGCACAATTCTGTTTTTCCTGGTTTGGGCTTGGTGGCGCCCGCCACAAGGTTCTGATGGGGGCAAATGCCCCTTTCTGCTGGGCTCCTTTGTGGGCTGCGCGAATTTGTGCTTTGCACCCCCTTTTTTTGCTGCGTTTTCGGCCTTTTTTGCTCAATTCTCTTCTCCAACCTATTTTATTAGACAATACTGAAAACAGAACAAATACCAACATAAAAACAAACAAAAGAAATAAAAACATATGAAAATGCACCTAAAGTTCACATAAATTAAGCTAAAAATACGATATGATTTCGTGTCATCAAATTCCCCCACACTTGAACCATTGCTTGTCCTCAAGCATAAAAGAATATTGAATTGCATAGCACAAGTAAAAACACATGACACGATCATCCTACTCATACGTGGTTGCCGGCTAAGCCATGAAAATCAGATAACAGTGCAAATAACAAGAACACCATAATGACACACTAGACTCCTCTACTTCTCACCTAAGTTTCATTTACCCTTTTCATTCTAGCGCAATCACATTAAGCCCGTTATCTCGTACACGCCCATGGTAGGAAACCTGTTAGTGATTATGATCATTATACAGCGAGGGGTGCTGATAACATGAGTTTGGTAACCCCTATCTGCTTTACCCACTTCGCAGCTGCGGGGGATCAGATCGTAACCCGCCCTACCAAGTTCAGAATCAGACACCTCTGAACCAACTACTAATGAATTTCTATACTATGGTATTTTTTTCTTTTCGCATGTTTCAACATTTGTTGAATTTTCATCAATTATTTCGAAGAATCAACCAATAGTAGTCATAGACATTTATATTCAGGATCATTCACTTATATTCGTCGGTTTCCCACTTAGTTTGTGCCTTGAGATGGTGCCGACTGCTGAATAAACTACTAAGGGTTCATTAAAACTCAAATTCAAAACTTTGTCAAAATTAGTACTCAAATCAGTTTTACACACTTCTGGGAATCTAAGGTGTTAAAACGGTATTGATTTTATCCAACTGTTACCTAAATTTCACAAAATAGCCTAGATAGTCCAGACAACCTATATACTTTCAAATAACCAATATCAAGCATCAAAACTCAACACTTTTGCTTTTCACAAGAAAATTTTGGTATGGCTCAAGAAATGGGAAAAATCAGACAATAACAAAACCAACACGCAAAAACTACTCAATTCAAGTGAACTATCCTAATGTGTTATTATGCATGCAGACTAAATGACTGAAAATAAAAAGGAAAGCGATAAAGCTTCCTCCCCCACACTTAAATCGAGCATTGTCCCCAATGCGACGACTAAAAAGCGAGGTTGGAAGGATAGAACCTGAATAGCCAAGAGCTTTTACAACTATGAAGTCGTCAAGCGTGCTTTCTCTTTATTACCTGCAACATCAAATGGACTAAAAAAGAAAAAATATTAGACTCAAAATCTGTGGGTTGCCTCCCACCAAGCGCTTTGTTTAAAGTCGGTGAGCTCGACTTCAAAGAAGGTGAATTCAATTCACGTTAGCGGATAGGGCGGATAGGTTAAAATTTGCAAAAGTAGGGTCGCTATCCTTAAGATTGTAATGTTTCAACCGCTGTCCATTAACTGTGAATGTATCACCGGAGTTACTTTTTATCTCAATCGCCCCATGAGGATATGTCTTAGAAATAGTGAAGGGGCCTGACCACTTTGAGCGAAGTTTTCCGGGAAAGAGTTTAAGTCTTGAATTAAAAAGAAGTACTAGCTCTCCTACTCTAAACTCTCTCCTAGATAGACGCTTGTCATGCCATTTTTTAGTTCTTTCCTTATAGATTCTAGCATTCTCATAAGCATCTAACCTAAGCTCTTCTAACTCATGGATATCCAATATCCTTTTCCTACCGGCGGTGGTGTAATTGAAATTGAGGGCTTTGATAGCCCAATAAGCTTTGTGCTCTAATTCCACCAATAGATGGCATGATTTGCCATAAACAAGCTTGAAGGGAGTGGTCCCAATTGGGGTCTTGTACGCCGTCCTATATGCCCACAGTGCCTCATTTAGCTTTAAGGACCAGTCCTTCCTAGAGGTTGCAACTGTTTTTTCTTAGATTTGCTTGATCTCCCTATTGGAGACCTCCACTTGCCCACTTGTTTGTGGGTGGTAGGGGGTTGCTATACGGTGTCGGACCCCATACTTAGATAGTAGCCTTTCAAAGATCCTAGAGATAAAATGGGAGCCACCATCGCTGATGACAAGTCTCGGCACACCGAACCTAGGGAAAATCTGGTTCTTGAAAAGTCTAATCATTACTCGGGCATCATTAGTTGGAGAGGCAACGACCTCGATCCATTTGGACACATAATCTACAGCCACAAGTATGTATCTGTTACCTAAAGAAGATGGGAATGGTCCCATGAAGTCGATCCCCCATACATCAAACACTTCCACTTCAAGGATGCCTTGCTGAGGCATCTCATCGCGCTTGGAGATGCTACCAGTGTGCTGGCACTGATCACAACTCCGGATGGCAGTGTGGACATCTTTCCAAAGAGTGGGCCAATAAAGGCCGGCTTGCAAAATCTTAGCGCAAGTCTTGGAAGTACTTGCATGTCCCCCATATGGCGCAGAATGGCAATGGGAAATAATGTTTTGCGCCTCATCCTCGGGGACACATCGACGGAAGACTCCATCGGCTCCTCTCTTGAAAAGGAGAGGATCATCCCAATAGTAATGTTTCAGATCACTGAAGAACTTCTTCTTTTGGTGGTAAGTTAAATCTGGCGGAATGACTCTTGCTGCTAAGTAATTAACAAAGTCAGCGTACCAAGGCAGCGAGTCTCTTATGCAGACAGAGTTGACGACTTCGATGTCGTCTTGAGTTAATGGGCATTCGGAGGTGACACTCTTCATAAGGGCTACAAGCCTCTCATATGGGAAATCGTCATTTATGGGTACCCTTTCAGGCACCATTCCCTCCATTCTTGACAAGTGGTCCGCAACTGTGTTGTCAATTCCTTTCTTATCCTGGATCTCTATATCAAATTCTTGAAGGAGCAGGATCCATATTAGGAGCCTTGGTTTGGCATCCTTTTTGTTCACAAGGTACCTAATGGCCGCATGGTCGGTATAGATAATGATTTTGGCCCCTATGAGGTAAGAACGGAATTTATCTATTGCAAACACAACAGCCAGGAGTTCTTTTTCAGTGGTGGCGTAGTTCATTTGCGCGGGGTCTAAGGTCCTACTAGCATAGTAGATAGCATGAAGCTTCTTGTCTTTCCTTTGACCTAAGACTGCGCCTATTGCATAGTCACTAGCGTCACACATGATCTCAAATGGCAAACTCCAATCAGGTGGCTGCATGATGGGTGCGGAAATGAGAGCTGCCTTTAACTGGTTGAACGCTTTCAAGCATTCATCATCAAATATGAACTCGTCATCTTTCATTAACAGCCCGGTTAAGGGCTTGGTGATCTTGGAGAAGTCCTTAATGAATCGCCGATAGAAACCGGCGTGACCTAGAAAACTGCGGACCTCTCGCACAGACTTTGGGGGAGGTAGATTTTCTATTACTTGGATCTTAGCTCGATCCACCTAAATCCCCTTGTTGGACACTATATGTCCAAGAACAATCCCCTGACGAACCATGAAATGGCACTTTTCCCAGTTTAGTACAAGATTGACTTTTTCACATCTTTCAAGCACCTTTTCTAGGTTTGTCAAGCATCCTTCAAAACTTTGCCCACACACGGAGAAATCATCCATGAAGACTTCCATGATATCATTGATGTAATCGGCGAAAATTGCTTGCATACATCGTTGGAAAGTTGCAGGGGCATTGCACAATCCAAATGGCATTCGCCGGTAGGCAAACGTGCCAAAAGGACAGGTGAAGGTTGTTTTCTCTTGGTCATCGGGATGAATAGGAATCTGGAAGAATCCCGAGTAACCATCTAAATAGCAGAAGTATGAATGTTTTGCCAAGCGCTCAAGCATTTGATCAATGAAGGGCAAAGGGAAATGATCCTTGCGCGTGGCCGTGTTAAGCTTCTTATAATCAATGCACATTCTACTTCCGGTCACAACTCTTTGGGCAATGAACTCGCCTTTCTCGTTAGTGACTACAGTAACCCCTCCTTTCTTGGGTACGACATGTACGGGACTGACCCATTTACTGTCGGAGATAGGGTATATGATTCCTGCATCTAGAAGTTTTTCAACCTCCTTTTTGACTACTTCAGTGAGAATGGGGTTTATCCTTCTTTGTGGTTCTCGAGAGGTTTTGCAATCTTCCTCGAGCAAGATGCGGTGCATACAAAGAGAAGGACTTATCCCTTTTAGATCAGAAATGTGATATCCTAAAGCAGCTGGATACTTTCTTAGGACTGTCAGTAACTTGTCAGTTTCTGACTTTCCTAAATCTGCGCACACAATCACAGGGCGCTTAAGCTCTTGATCAAGGAATTCATACCTTAGGGTTTCAGGTAGAGGTTTGAGTTCTAAAGAGGATTGGTCGGGAGAAGGCGTCGGGCTCGGTGTAATCTCAAAGCATTCACCAAGCTCGTCATCCTGAACCTCGAGAGTTGGAGTTGGAGAAGATCTTAGGATTTCAGAGTATGTAGTTGGATCATTCTCCATCTCTTTTCTGCATTCGTCAATGACGTCTAACAGGTAGCAAGTATCATCTATGGCTGGTGCGTTTAGGAATTGGGTTAGAATGAATTCAACTTTTTCCTCTCCCACTTCAAAAGTGAGTTTCCTTTTCTTTACATCAATGATCGCACCAGTTGTAGCTAGGAATTGTCTTCCTAAGATGATTGGGGTGTTAGAGTCTTCCTTTATGTCCATGACTATGAAGTCAGTTGGTATGAAGAATTGACCTATACGCACAGGAACATTTTCTAGAATGCCTAGAGGCATCTTGACAGAACGATCCGCGAATTGAATAGACATCCTAGTTGGTCTCAACTCTCCTAACTTCAATATATCGCATATGGTCATGGGCATGAGACTAATGCTGGCACCTAAATCGCATAGGGCCCTATCTATAACAAACTTTCCAATGACACAGGGTATAGAGAAGCTTCCCGGGTCTTTGAGTTTAGGTGGCATTTTGTTTTGGAGGATGGCGCTACACTCGGTAGTGAGCATGACAGTTTCACAGTCCTCGATCTTCTTCTTGTTGGTTAAGATCTCCTTAAGAAATTTAGCATATGCGGGCATTTGAGTGATAGCTTCGGTGAATGGGATAACTATATTCAACTGTTTAAGAAGCTCCACGAATTTCTTGAATTGCCCCATGCTCTTGGTCTTTTCAAGCCTTTGAGGGTAAGGAATGGGAGGTTTGTAAGGCGGCGGAGGCACATAAGGTTTCTCTTTTTCACTCTCTTTCTCGACTAGTACATCAAGCCTTTGTTGCATGGGTGGCCTCTCAGTTCTAGGATCATTTAGTTCATCATACTGTGTTCCACTTCGCAGCGTCACAGCATTCACATGAGCTTTGGGGTTAGGCTGAGGTTGGCCAGGAAACGTGCCTGCAGGAGCAGACGTGGGTGCTTGTTGTTGTGCTACTTGTACAACCTGAGTTTCTAGCATCCTGTTATGGGTGGTTAGAACATCCACTTTGTTGTTCAACTGCTCAAACATCTTGGTGAAGTGCATATTTTGATTCTTAAGACTTTCGTTTGTTTGCAGTTGGGATGCCATGAAAGTTTCAAACATGACATCAAGACTAGACTTTCCGGGGTTACTTGGGTTTGGCGTGGGAGCCTTTTGAAAACCCGGCGGACCAGAGGGTGGTCCTTGTCTAGGTGCATACAATGCATTGTTGCTCTTGTATGAGAGGTATGGACTACTCTTCCAAGCTGAGTTGTAGTTGTTGGAGTATGGGCCTCCTTGGGCGTAGTTTACTTGGTCGGAGGGAATTCCGGCCAAGAGTTGGCATTCGGCTATGACATGCCCAGGATCGCCACATATTTCACAGCTGGAGGTTGTTGCTGCTACGGTAGCAGCAGGAGCTTTGAGTAAGCTATCTATTTTCTGAGTGAGAGCATCAACCTTGGCATTGACATGATCAAGGCTGCTTATCTCATACATTCCTCCTTTAGCTTGAGGTTTCTCTACAGGGGATCTTTCGCTTCCCCACTGGTAGTGATTTTGAGCCATACTCTCGATGAGTTGGTAGGCTTGATTGTAAGGCTTGTCCATGAGGGCGCCGCCTACGGCAGCGTCTATTGTCATCCTTGTATTGTACAGGAGACCATTGTAGAAGGTGTGAATGATCAACCACTCTTCTAGACCGTGATGTGGACATAACCTCAACATGTCCTTGAACCTCTCCCATGCTTCGTAGAGAGATTCATTGTCTTTCTGCTTGAATCCATTGATTTGGGCTCTTAGCATAGCAGTCTTGCTAGGGGGGAAATACCTAGCCAAAAAGACTTTCTTCAACTCTTTCCATGTAGTGACAGAGTTAGAAGGTAGAGACTAGAGCCAAGCACGGGCTCGATCTCTAAGAGAGAATGGGAAAAGTCGAAGCCTAATTGCTTCGGGACTGACGCCATTAGCTTTCACTGAATCGGCGTACTGCAGGAAGACAGAAAAGTGAAGATTAGGGTCATCCGCAGGACTACCCGAAAATTGATTCTGCTGAACAGCTGAAAGCAGAGAATGTTTGAGCTCGAAATTGTTTGCCTCTATCGCAGGGGCAACAATGCTGTTATGTGGTTCAGCATCAGTAGGGGTAGCGTAGTACTTCAGGGGGCGGTTTTGCGGTCCTACCTCCATCTCTAGTTCTTCTTCAGATTCTGAATCTGTCTCGGGAAAGAGGATCTGATTTTGGGGAACTATGTATCTTTCCCTAAATGCTTCAATTCGGCGTCGTACACTAAGTAGACGCTCGGGGTTGTTAATTGGTTGTTCTAATTCTTCGCCTTGTGAGCGAGTGCTTGGCATACAATTGACAAACCAAAAAGGGTAATTTTTTTGTATTTTTTAGTTTTTGATTTTTTAACGGAAATTAAAAATTGCCTTAGTCTCTACGGTGTAACGTCGGAGTTACGATATCGACTAAATTGGTCCCCGGCAACGGCGCCAAAAACTTGATCGACGATTTGTGTATCAAAAATATTTTCTTGACCGCAAGTGCACAGTCTCGTCGTGTAGTTTTAAAAGATATCGAATCCACAGGGACCAACAGTCGACCTACCGTATTTCTGTCGTTACGGTGTAAATCTAAGGCTAATGATTTATGGTTTAGAATTGTTTTTGAAAGTAAAAGAGACTTAAAAGATGAATTTAAATTAATTAAAAGACGGGATATCGGTATGTAACTTAATTAACCTCCGGGAATTTAATAATTTAATAGTGCGCGGATAAGTGTTTACTTTTCAGAAGAACTTTCTCAACTTAAAAGTTTAAACCTCACACTCTCGTTTTGTTGATAAAAACCATACTTTCTAAGCTAGGAGTTTTACTGTCACTTTTCTACCACCTTAGCTTTGAAAGTATATTTTGAAAATCAATTAGTTCTAATTAATCCTAACGTGGCTCTCACTCGTTTAAAGATTAATATCAAATTCCTACTATCTAGTTAAAACCTCAAACTCTCGCTCTATTGATTTTAACCTTAGTTGCTTTATTTTACTCTCGTTCAAAAGCTTTGAATTAAATTAGAAATTTGAATCAGAAAAGTAGTGTGTGTGTGCGCGCGCTACATCATCATTAAATCCCCTTCGGAGAATTAAATTACATACCGATATCTAGGAATTTAGCTAGACATGGTAAATGAATTAAATAAATAAAAGCAGTAAATTAAACAAGACATAATAATTAAATAAATAAATAAGCGCATAAAAACCTGGAAATAAAATCTGCTGGAAACTGGAATTAAACTTGCTGGAATTAAAGGAAATAATATTCTTGACAGGAAAGTGAAAACGGATCTGAAATCGGATTCCCGGTGTGGAAATACCGATATAGTTTACAAAGCGGGAAAATAAAACTGACTGAAATAAAGGAAAGAAAAGGCGTAGAAAATTCTGAGGTTTGAGCTTCTATTTATAGGAGATTTTGTGCTGGTACGATCCACCAAAATAGGAAGAGATATGCATCTTTTGAGATCATCCATCTACCGTACGATTAGGAACAGAATTCGTATCGGACGCGTGCTTGCTCCCCACGTTGCGCACAATTCTGTTTTTCCTGGTTTGGGCTTGGTGGCGCCCGCCACAAGGTTCTGATGGGGGCAAATGCCCCTTTCTGCTGGGCTCCTTTGTGGGCTGCGCGAATTTGTGCTTTGCACCCCCTTTTTTGCTGCGTTTTCGGCCTTTTTTGCTCAATTCTCTTCTCCAACCTATTTTATTAGACAATACTGAAAACATAACAAATACCAACATAAAAACAAACAAAAGAAATAAAAACATTTGAAAATGCACCTAAAGTTCACATAAATTAAGCTAAAAATACGATATGATTTCGTGTCATCATATACAATGATATAGATCAATGAATTGTGTCTCCTTTTCACTACAATTAACATCACAAAACCTTTTTTTGTTTTTTGTGTGAATGTTTTTGTTGTTTGAAAGCTTTACATTAGTTATAATCAATTTATGATTGAAGGTTGGTTCCAAATTTCTAAATCAATTTTATCCTTTATTTGGCAATGTAGGGTTAAATTAGAGTAATGGTAACAAGAGGTTGTTGTGAATAATTTTAAGGAATGTTAGATAGATTGGAGAAATCAATATGATAACTATATGAAGATGGTTGTAATATGTTAGATCGAAAAAGAAAAGATTAAATAAATAAAGCCTTAGAAAAAAGCTTCGAATTTGACAACAAAGCTAGAATTATAACATTTATAATTTGTTCATCAATTTGCTCTAGGAGTGACTATGTTTTGGAATCAAATTCATGCAAAGACTTTGACCATGATTTTTGTTCAAGTTTTTTTTGTCATGATTCGATGTTGCGATTTTGCTATGAGAGTGATTATGTTTTGGAATCAAATTCATTTATATTTTAGGTCATATAATAATAATTATCTAATTTATATTTGAACTATTTGCAGAGGGTAAGTTTGTTAGAATCATATTTTGAAATTTTAATTATAATTTTTACTTATCTTATTTCATTGTTTTTCATTTCATTAATATAATGTGATGTGTCCTTATGAACTGACCTAAGATCATAAAGTATTGTTTTTCATTTCATGATCTTTTTGTTTGTTCCTTTTTATATACGATTTTTTATTAATTCTGAATCAAATTTTAAGTTCACAGATTATTTATTTTTTTCATTTTTAAAATAAAATATGAAGTCTAAAAAATGAGATTTTTTCCCGTGCATAGTGCGGATATACACACTAGTTCAACTCATATAGTAGAAGGTGCCGTCCTTACATGCTTTAATTCTGTAAAATAAACTAATTACTCCCTATTAGTAATCCTAATTTTTTTTTTTGGTCAAATAATTATTCCTAATCTACTCAATAATTTTATAGACTACAATATATCCCAATTTTGACTCTTATATACCAAAAAAATACTTCATTTTCCAATTCTTATTGTAGACTAGTATAACTAACATGTACAAATGTACGGGTTAAAATTCAAAATTATATTAATATATATAATTAAAGTTAAAATAGAGTAGTTTAAATATTAATTATTTTAATTTTATTTTATTATATTTTTCGTATCTTACTTTTAATTAATGAATTTTTTTTGTCATGTAATTTATGTTTTTCTAATTACTTGTGAAATTGATTTAATATTTAAATTATTTAACTATAAAAAATAGTTATATATTAAGGGAGTTTAAAGGGATAGAACATGGTGGAGTGATATTCCACTCCCCGTTCTCAACAATATGATGTTTTCTTTTCGTTCCCGTAGAAATTACAAAAAAAATAGGATATGTTTTAATATATAAGTATAAATATTGCCTTGTATAAATTACTAAATCATTACACTCATATTAACATGAATGTAAATATAAGTCATAGTTAATATTTTGGAGAATGATCTCCCACTTTCCGTTCGCAACGATATGATATTTTTTCTCCCATCCCGTAGCAATTTAAAAACTAAATAAATAGAGGACCATATTTTGATATGTGAATATAAAGTCTCATTTTGTTTTAAAAAAAAAAGCTCTTGTATTAATATATGATTATTAATATTGATCCAATGTAAATTATAAAGACATGCACTGATATTAATATAAGTGTAAATATGAGTCATCATAAAAATTACAAAAAAATGAGTTTATTGTATTAATATAGGAATAAAAATATGTTTTTAATAAAATACAAATAAAATAGGAATAAGTATGATTTATATTTAGTAGAACTTAGTAATAAAAAAATGATAGACAGAAATGAGTTAAATTTTGCATGTGAACAAAAGTTAAGAATTAAATTAATAAAATATACTTTTATTTGAGAAATTATGACTTTTTTATCATAATAATATTTATGTAATAGTATATATTAATTCATAGAAATTTATTTAAAAAAATTAATACATATAATTGTTTGAGTACATATACTGATATAGTAGTATTTCAGCATTTGAATCAACTAAATTTTTTATGATATATCATTAGTTATGATGATTAAAAAAAATAGTCATGGAAAAATTATTAAGAAATTTTTTCATTAAAAGTATTCATCTTAAAAAATTATTGTTATTTTTTAGAAATTGGTTTGATTTACTTGTTTTGATCAAAAAGTTTTGTTTGTTTTTTTTTGTCTATAAGTGACTATTAATCTTAGTTATACAGAGTATGTGTATAAAAAATATCTTTAAAAAAAATGTCCCATAATTAAAAACATATCATGAGTGAGAATCGAAAAATAATACATTAAGGAATTCTAAAAAATAAAATAAAATAAAATGTATCATAATTAAAAAAGTGTCATGAGTGGGAATCGAATAATGATACATTAAGGAATTCTAAAATATAAAATAAAATGTCTCATATTTGAAAAAGTGTCATGAGTGGGATTCGAAGAGTGGTACATTAAGGAACTCTAAAAAGTAAAATAAAATGATTCATAATTAAAAAAGTGTCTTGAGTGGGAATCGAAGAGTGATACATTAAGGAAGACTTAATTTGTTATGTAAATGGTCTCATAGTTTGCCACATAGGATTATAATCAGGAGAGAGACATTCGTAAATATATTATACTAGTATAACTAACCCGTGCAAATGTACGGGTTAAAATTCAAAATTATATTAATATATATAATTAATGTTAAAGTAGATTAGTTTAAATATTAATTTTTGTAATTTAATTTAATTTTTTATATCTTATTTTTAATTAATGAATTTTTTGTCATATAATTTATATTTTTCAAATTACTTATGAAATAGATTTAATATTTATATTATTTAATTATAAAAAATAATTATATATTTAGGGATTTTAAATGGATAGAATATGGTGGAGAATGATATTCCACTCCCCGTTCTCAATAGTATGGTATTTTCTTTTTGTCCCCATAAAAATTACAAAAATAATAGGATCTGTTTTAATATATAAGTATAAATATTGTCTTGTATAAATTACAAAATAAAAATACACTCATATTAACATGAGTGTAAATATAATTCATAGCTGGAGAATGATCTCCCACTTTTCGTTCTCAACAATGTGATATTTTTTCTCCCATCATCGTAGCAATTTAAAAAAATATAGGACCTTGTTTTGATATGTGAATATAAAGTCTCATTTTTTAAATAAAAAAAAAAGCTCTTGCATTAATATATGATTATTAATATTGATCCCGTGTAAATTATAAAGACATGCACTGTGTAAATATAAGTAATGATAAAAATTACAAAAATTTGGTTTATTCTATTAATGTAGGAATAAAAATATGTTCTTAATAAAATACAAATAAAACATAAATAATAAGTATGATTTATATATGATACAACTTAATAATAAAAAAAATGATCGATAGAAATGAGTTAAGTTTTGCATGTAAATAAAAGTTAAAAATTAAATTAATAAAATATACTTTTATTTGAGAAATTATGAATTTTTTTTATCATAATAATATTTATGTAATAGTATATATTAATTCATACAACTTTATTTTTAAAAAATAGATACATATAATTGTTTGGGTACTTATATTTATATAATAGTATTTCAACATTTGAATCAATTAATTTTTTTATGATATATCATTAGTTACGATGATTAAAAAAAAAGTTATGGAAACGTTATTAAGAAAAAATTTCTTTAAAAGTATTAATCTTAAAAAATTATTGTTATTTGTTAGAAATTGACTTGATTTACTTATCTTTATCCAAAATTTTTGTTTGTTTTTGTCTATAAGTGAATATTAATCTTAGTTATATAGAATATGTGTTTCAAAAGTATCTTTTAAAAAATGTCTCATAATTAAAAATGTGTCATGAGTGAAAATAAAAAAATGATACATTAAGGAATTCTAAAAAATAAAATAAAATAAAATGTTTCATAATTGAAAAAATGTCTTGAGTGAGAATCAAAGAGTGATACATTAAGGAAGAATTTGTTTGTTATGTAGATAGTCTCATAGTTTGCCACATAGGTATATGGGTACTTGATAGCTTGCCACATAGGATTACGACCAGGAGAGAGACATCCGTAAATATATTATATAGAGATAGAGATAGAGATATGCAAAGGTTTTTTTCTTCATCAACACATTGTTTAACTGTCTCAATCCATTCCTCCCACTCTTATTCTCTTCCCCTATTAATTTTTCTTCTTTGTTTTAGTTCTTATAAATTCATGTTAGTACACGGGACAATTTTCCTATCGTGAAGCTCAGTTTTTGAACTATTTATATGTTGTATTGGTTAAGAAGCCCGGAGGAGAATAAAATCGTGTCAAGAACCACTCATTTACTCTTTTTTATGAGATGATATCTACGTACTCTTCTTACTGCTTTGATAAGTTCTTTTTACTAAGACATTTAACCATTTTGAATGTGTGTTCATTTCTCACAGTGGTAACCATAATTTGTTTATTTCTTTACCCATACAATTTTTGTTCAAGAACTGCAAGAGACATGGTCATTATGCTAGAGAATGCTAAAATGCTAAAATGTTAGAGTATGGAATACAATCTCTATTTTTGTAAGCATTATAGTATTATTTGATGTTTTGCTTGCTTGAGGAACGTAAGTTGATCTTTGTGCTGACTCTTTAATTTTTGATCTTGCATAATTATTTAAGTGATATTGTCATATTGGAAATTTTTAACAAATTCATTGAAGCAATTCCATTTTCATCTTTAGCTACTTTTTATTTCTTAGGTTTTGATTGCAGTTAGCGTGCCAGATGTTACATGTATCTGAACTACTACTTGAATAGTATCAGCTTCATTCTCTTCATAACGATATTTGTACTATGAATTTCTATGTATTTTTTAAATTAAATTTTATCCAATGCAAACTTATTCATTTGAGTATGAAATCCTTCGTGCATGCGCTTTATTTACAAATTTAATTTACTCATTTCTTTGTATTTCATCTTACTCTATTTCAAGTTCTTATAAATACACTATGTGTTTGATAAAATATTGAAGTTTATTCACATCAATATTAGCATTATCAGGTTTGATTTTATTTTGATCATGAATGTATATTTATAAATTTGCTTATTTGTTTCTCTTTTTGTTTGCCATAAAAAAAAATAAGGTTGCTATATTTATAAATGATTTTATATGTTTAAAATTTTCCTTTCCTATGTTGTATATTGTAGATCTACAACGATAACAACAATTGCAAAAAAGATTGATATTAGATATGCTAATTTATTATTGGCAAAGAAATTATAGATTCTTGGTTTGTAATGTTTTACATCCTTCCATTAATTATAATCTACAATATTTTGTTCAAAGTTGTAGCTACTCTTTAGGTTGTTAAGCTATCAACTTTAATATTCATCAATAATAATGGTATAAAAAAAATCATGTGATTTACGTTGCTCATGGATGCAGTTTTGAGTTTCTCTTCTTGCCCATCTTAATTTCTTCTTTTATTTCCTATTATCAACAAAATAATTACTCATGTGTCTGCACCTACTTGGCCTTAAACCCAATATAGGCGGTCTCAAATATCTACCATGCAAACGTTAAGACATGGGAAAACAATTCTAACAAGATGGTATTTTTTGTTACCATGATATTGGTACCAAGTTTCCGCTGCCCATGACTAATCTTTGCCGGTGAGTCTATGGGACACACAAGGTAACTAAATATCTACTCTTACCATTTGGACTAATTCATTGTTGAAATTCAACAACATAGTTTGCACAAGCTCAAGAAAAGAATGACATGTCTTAGACTTATGATTTTACATCTTCTACTACAAAGACAATGTAATTTTATATTTTCACATTTCGTAGGAATAGTGTGACTAAATGTTGAACTCTATATATGTTGAAAAATATGTGTTATGATGACTAAATGTTTTTTTTTTTGACTAATTGTAATACTCTTTCTATTTTCGATTATATGATGGACATTATTTTATAACTTTAAATGCAAATGCTAATCCGTTAAGGCAAATTCTATGAGTATATTTTGAAAAAAAATTTATGTTTTAAAATAGGTGCCAACTTGTGTACCTTCACAAGATTTGGGGGTATTTACCCCCATCTACTACAAAAAGTTTTGAGCGATACATTTTTTTATAAAGTACACCGTTGGATTGAAAGTTTATATCATATAGATCATTTGTGTAAAATTTCAGACAAATCTAAAATCATTTGATATGCTATTGAGACACATAAAGATTAACGGTGTTTAAGAAATCACAAAAATTGTTAATTTTGATGCATCTAAATAACATATCAAATGATTTTAGATTTGTCTAAAATTTTACACAAATGATCTATATGATATAAACTTTTAATCCAACGGTTTATTTTACAAAAATTTATATCGGTTTAAAAAAAATTAGTCGTTGGGGGTATATACCCCCAAATTTTGTGGGGGTACACAAGAAAATACCTTTAAAATATTATAATAACTAAATATCATTCATCAAAATTGTCAAAAAAATAAAAATTGATTTTCTTGAATTTTTTGATGAAAAAATATAAAAGAATTAGTATAATATATATAAAAAATGAAATTATGATATTTTTTTGACAAACTTTATAAAAAAATTAGTATAATGTTTATGATTTTTCGACAAAATTATGATTTTTCTTATGAAATTATGTTCTATAAAATATCATACTCGATAAATAACTTTTTAATCTTGAAAAAATGATTGTTTGTTTATCATTTAAAGATAGAGTGTACCGGTACATTAATGCAAATGCATCAGTTCCCCTTCGTGTTTTAATAAGGTTTAAACATCATTTTCGTCCCTGTATGTATGTAAAGTTTTGGTTTTAGTCTCTATATCTATATTTGTTATAAATAAGTCCCAGCATCAACCAATTTTTTTGCTTTTGGTCCCTGAAGCTAAAATCCGCAGAACAATCGAAAAAGAGATTAAAACTAAAATTTCGCGTACATACAAAGATTTAACGATGTTTAAGCCTTTAATAATTGACAAAACGCGAAAAAATAGTATAGAATACATTTTGGCATCAACTAGACATGACTTGACAGCGAAAAAGTGTTTTAAACTTTGAAAAACTTGTTTTTAGGGCATTTGGATTGATACACGAGGCATTTGGATTGATACATATTGTTTTAGCACAATTTGTATCGATACACATAATATGTGGATGGATACATACGTGCCATAGTAAAATTTTCTGACTGAAGCTTTATATGTATCGATACAAGTTAGCATGTATCGATACATATCAAATCATCTTTCAGCAGAAGGCTTTATGTGTATCGATACACCTTTATATGTATCGATACATATCAGGTTTGTTTTCAACAGAAAGCTCAAAGTGTATCGATACACTTTTATATGTATCGATACATATCCGGCCCTCCTTAACCTAAGAGCTTTATATGTATCGATACACATTTAATATGTATCGATACATATCAGTCAACCTTCAAAAAATTTAATTTGTCATTAATATGTATCGATACATACTTAATGTGTATCGATATATATATTAGTTAGAAAGTTCCAAAATTTACTCCATTCTATTTTCCCTGTAAATAGCAACATGGAGTCTATTTGTAAAGTGTGAGAAACAAGTGAAAAACACAATTGATCTGAATTGGTTTATAATTTGGGATCAAAGTGCATTGCTTTCAAGTTCTTTATCTTCAATTGATCATCAATCTCTAATTCGCCTACTCTTTAATTGGGTTTAGAAAGGGGATTCGATTAATCAATTGATAACTTTCGTGGTGGACTTCTTGTGATTAGTATTTCGGGTGAAATTGGAAGCAAGGGGGTTTATCATCGGTATTCATCACGATTTTAGAAGAATTCTATTTCTTAAGGTGCAACACGTTGGCGGAGTATCAACCGATAATCAATTACAAGGGTTCTTTGGGACAAAGAACGGGTGTATATTGGGTCATCACAATCAGAGGTTCGAGTCAAGGATCGTGTTTGTTTTGTGCAAGGGTCACTGAAGCTACATTGAGTGAGAAGATAGAGTCTTTAGATATCTCATGTATTGTATTCCTTGTGTTAAACTACTAGGCTTATCACTTAGAAGGGGGGGTTGAATAAGTAATCCGATAATCAATTAACGATTTTGAAAAATTAAGCACACGGAAGTCCACCAGATTAGTAGTCTACTTTGCACCAAGTCTGATCAAAGGAAAGGCGGTATTCACCTTTAAACGTATTATGATAAAAACAATGTCAAGCGATATTTTGTGATCAATCGATTCAAGATATGTTGTTTTAAAGATTTTGAAAACTTAACTATAACAAACAAAGCAAGTAATTGGAATTTGATCGAGCACTTTGTGTGTGTCGAAATTGATCAAATTCTAATTGATAAAAATCAATTAAACAAATAAAAAATTAAAAGAGTTAAGGGAAGAGATAAGACAAACAAATTGATATGCGAGTTCCCTAGCTTTCGTGTGTTCTTCACGGTCGGCTGGTACGTCTCCCCCCAATTCCGTAGAAAGCAGAATTGAGATTTTTATTAAAAATCTTTTAATTACAATGCACAAGTTTTACAAAATTCAGTATACGAGGTATTTAAAAAGACTCGTTCTTTTCTCACTCGTTTTAGCTTCAGAAAACTTGCGCGATCACCAATACGCTCCTCGACTCAAACCTCCGATTATGATAACTTAATCCTCCCCCGTTCTTCAATCAAGAACCCTTGCTATCGATTATTCGCCTGATCCTCCGCCGATGTGTCGAACCTTCAAGAATCAATACTTTAATCCTTCTTGAATACCGATAAGAAACCCCTTGCGATCAAATCCACCTGAAAGATCTGATTCACCGCGATCTACCACAGACGTTATGACCCAATCAAACTAAAACCCCTTTGTTGGACCCATTTAAAGAGTAATCATCTTGAAGGTAATTTTTGAGCATTTGTATCGATCCACATTGCACGGTTATGGATCCAAATGACCTGTAATTTGATTTTTCAAAGTTTAAAAAACTTTTTCGCTGTCAAGTCATATATAATGATGTCAAAATGTATTCTACTCTATTTTCATGTGTTTTGACAATTATTAAAACACGGAGGTGAACTGGTGCATTTACACCTTGAACTTGTGCATTTTTCTAATTCAGAGATTTTTCAATAAAAATCTTGATTCCGTATTTTCGCGGAATTGGGGGAAGACTTACCAGCCAAAGCGAGGACGAACGAAAGCCAGGGAACTCCTGTATCATGTGGTGTTTGTCTTTCCTACCTTAATCTCTTTAATTGTTCTTGCAATTTCAATTGATTTTATTTGGTGAAATTTGATTGTAAAAATCGCACACCAAACGCTCGATCAAATTTCATTACTATACCTTTGATTGCGATACTCTTAGAACTTGACCTTTAAACTTGTTGTGAAACTTTTGAAAACTATTAAAACCATTATCTTGTATTAATTGATCAATCACATTGTTTTGATATCATTTTATTGTTAAAGTGAGTCTCCTAGTAGTCTAACAAGTGGTATCACGAACCAGGTTTGATTTTCAATTAAATCGAGCGAATTGTGTCAATTGATTGATAACATGGCGTTTGCACCTAAGGGGGCCTACAATAGGGCTCCAATTTTCAATGGCGAGAATTTTGATTATTTAAAATGTTGTATGTAAGTGCATATCACTTCTTGTGATAGGGATGTGTGGAACGCTATTGCGATCAGACCTTTTGAACCAACTACCGATCAAAATGGCGTTGTCACTAGAACACCCAAGGCAAAATGGACCGATGACGATAAAAAGAAAACGGGATACGATTGGAAGGAGAGAAACATACTCAACTCCTCTTTGGGGGTTGAGCAATATTATCTCATTTCACATTGTAACTCGGCTAAAGAAATGTGGGACACATTGGTTACTTTATTTGAGAGAACTAATGAGGTCAAGCAATCCAAGATAAAGACATTGACTCAAGGGTTTGAACTCTTACATATGCAAGATGGTGAAACTATCTCGAATATGCATCAAAGGTTTATCTTTATCACAAACAAGTTACAAGATCCAGGAAAACCTATCACAAACAATTGTTAAGATGTTTCACTAGCAATTGGCAACCTAAGGTAACGACTATCAAGGAATCTAATGAATTGACACAACTTGAACAAGTCCTCATGGCGTTGGATAAACATGAGAAAAGTGCGAGAAAAGACAAGCATATTGAGAAAGAAAAAGAAAAGGAAAAGAGGTCTATTGGTCTAAAGGCCTCAAGTTGCAAGTCAAAGAGGATTGAGCAAGAGGATTGTAGCACGAGCGAGGAGGACTCCGTTGATGAAGAAATGGAACTCTTCATAAAGCGCTATAATTGGTATACGTGGAAGAACGGGATAAGACACTCTGATGACAATGTCAAAACATTTAGGAGGCAAAGTGGTTACCAAAAGAATGAAGGTGGAAAGAACTCTAAAAACGGATTGTGCTATGAGTATGGCCAAGCGGGTCATTACAAGCTGGATTGCCTTAAGCTTAAGAGAAAAGAAAAAGAGTCACCATCATTCAAGAAAGGAGGCAAAGGAAAAGGAGCTTATGTTGCTTGGGAAAGTAGTAGTTCATCATCCTCTTCCTCATCTAGTTCAAGCTCTAGTGATGAAACTGAGTTGGCTAATTGTTGCATGAAAACTCGGCATCACAAGAAAAAGGCTCCGAAAAAGGAAAAGTGTCTTGAGAATCTAGAAAGAAGGTGGATTCTAGATATTGGATGCTCAAGACACATGACCAATGATGCGTCGCTTTTCATTGAGTTCAAATCCAAGGAGAAGGGATGCGTCACTTATTGAGACAAAAATAATGGAACAGTTTTGGTGAAGGAACCGTTGGTAACCCTTCTACTCTTACAATATCTAATGTGGTCCTAGTTGATAGCCTTAAACACAATCTATTTAGTGATGTGATAACACGAATTTATATAGTATTTTTGGCTTAATTTATATGAATTTTAGTTGCATTTCAAGCATTAAAATGGGGCACAAAGGAGGTGCAAAAGCATAAATTCACGAAGCACAGCCCAATGGGACATTTGCCCCCAGTCATCTATGGCGCCCGCCATAGCCCTAAAAATAGAATTTTTGTTTGGATACAAAACACCTAAAAAATGGTTTTTCAAAGTCGCCAAGCTGTAACACCCGGCGCAAGCACAAAATAATTTTGCAATGAAGCCGCCACCATATTTTATTTATCCCGTGTGAGGAAAGGAAAATAATGATAAAATCTTTAAGAGTCGGGTTCGGGAGTTGGTTACATGAGGGGAAGACGTTAACACCCCCTCATATCCGTTGTACTCAACGGGAACCATTTGAGAAATTTGGTTTGCATAAACGAACATTAACCGCATAAAAGAAATACATTACCGCATTTTAAACAGAATTTTTTTTTATTTTATTAATTGGCTTGACGAGATTACGATCTTGCTCCTACGTATTCCCCATGTGTAATGAGAAATTCAAAGCTCACGTAGTTCTAAAAAGAGTATTGTTAATTGTTTTTAATCTAAAAATACTTAGGTCGCATTCCTTTAGAACAACAACACGCTTGTATACTCAACTGAGATTTAAGCGTTTGTATGTGTCAAAGGAATAGATAAAGTATCATTCGTTTAAGAAAAGAAGTTGTAGATTTATCAAAAAAAAGTTCGTTAATTAAGATGAGAATAGTACGCTATCCACGATGTGCATCATGGACTGTACTATTCAGGCCGAGAAAGGTGTGCACCAGACTCCCCCCTTTTCATCTTAATTAATTAAATGTTCATTAATCAAAATGAGAATAGTACGCTATCCACGATGTGCATCATGGACTGTACTATTCAGGCCGAGAAAGGTGTGCACCAGACTCCCCCTTTTCATCTTAATTAATTAAATGTTCATTAATCAAAATGAGAATAGTACGCTATCCACGATGTGCATCATGGACTGTACTATTTAGGCCGAGAAAGGTGTGCACCAGACTCCCCCTTTTTCATCTTAATTAATTTAAGAAAATTATTGATTAAAATGAGAATAATACACCATTCACGATGTGCATCATGGACTGCATTATTCAGGCCGAAAAAAGGTGTGCACCAGACTCCCCCTTTTCACTTTAATCAATTAACTGTTCGTTAATCAAAATGAGAATAGTACGCTATCCACGATGTGCATCATGGACTGTACTATTCAGGCCGAGAAAGGTGTGCACCAGACTCCCCCTTTACACTTTAATTAACGAATCATTATTTAGTTATTTTTTAGAAAAGAAAATCCAAGTTCCAAGGTTCAGACAGATCACAATTCAATATTCAGATAGTTAAATTCCGCAATTAACATTGTATGAACTTATCGACTAATAAATAAATTTATCAAAGGATAAATAAGTTTATCGAATGATAAATAATTTATCGAAGGATAAATAAATTTATCGAAAGATAAATAAACTTATCGAGAGATAAATAAATTTATTGAAAGATAAATAAACTTATCGAGAGATAAACAGATTTATCGAAAGATAAATAACTTTATCGAGAGATAAACAAATTTATCGAAAGATAAATAAATTTATCGTCGATAAATAAATTCAACGCTCAAAGGGGGTGCAAACCTGAATATTAGGTGTGATGCAGGAAACAAATTTTTGTCAAAAGGGAGGCCCATTTACAAATCAGCCCAAAAAAACAAAAAAAACCACAACAGAACCGAACCGGATCCGGTTCAACCGGTTCGTTCCACGCGACCGGTTTGGGGGGCGCACGTAGCAGGAACAAGGGGTGCGCGAGAAAATCTTTCCAACCAGCCACAAACTGACACGTGGCAAGGAAGAGTCATCTTCTTCATCAAACATTTGCAGAAACACGTGAAATGCTAAACAGCTAACACAAATTCGCCGGAAAACCAAATATGGACCAAATCAAGCAAACTAAAACCCTATCCTGCTCGGTTTCGTCCACTGATTCCAAATCTACCCTTCATTTTCACAATCGAGACAAGTATGAACGGAAACGGTGTGAAATCCGACGGGTTTGGAAAAGCTACAAAATATGATTCCGGCAAGGTTTTTGCGAAAGTGCTTCACTGATACGATTCTGTGCTTCAAGAAGATCGCAAAGCAGTGACACCCGCATCAAACGGTAGTCTAAAACAGTTCAACGATCACCCTCTTTTTTTACCGGTGATGGAGGTCTCGATTGGGTGGTTTCCAGTGGTTTTTTGTTGGTTTGAGCAGTGGATTCGTGTTTAGAACGCGACGAGAAAGCTATTGGTGTAATTATTTTTCAATTTGGAGAAGTTTGGAAAAATGGGTGTGGTTTTCCGGCGATCGGAGGTGGATTCCGGCGCCGGAATCTATTTTCTGATCTGCTCTTTTTCTTGGGAACCGTGCACACCTTTTTCTGATTAAAATAATGGTATATATAGTGGTAGATTAGGGCAAATGGCATTGATGTAATAATTAACACTGAGGTTAAGGGGAAATTAATGTGAAAAAATGGTAATAAAAAAAAGGTTAAAAAAGGTTATGAGGTGGCACAACGCAATTGGTTCATGGAGAATATATTTTCTTGATGATTAAAATGCGACGAAAAAAAATAAGTGAATGCAAATGAAATGAAATATATTTTTTTATGATTTTAAACAAAATTAGCGCAGGACGTGAAAACATTATTTTTGAAACAATTTTTAGGCGTTTTCTATAAATATAAGAAAAAAATTTAAAAATAAATTGTTTATTTTAAAAAGGTACAAAATTAGAGTATTACAGCTGCCCCTATTTAATTATCTTATACTCGAGTGCACCAATGACTTGCGTTCTTGTACGCTCGTAGTAAAAGGTAATTAAATACAAATACCTAATTTTGTGATGTAAAAGTGATGTAATGAGATGAATGCTGATGAGAGATGAGGGTAGAAATCATACCTGGAGCAATTAAGAACTGAATACCTGAGAAAGAAATGATCGTCTCCCGTCCGGGTGCTTTGATCTTAGAAATGAGTCGTCTCCCGCCCGAGTGCTTTAACTCCAAAAGAAAAATAAACTGATCTTCTCCCGCCCGGGTGCTTGAATCATGTAAAAAGAAAACTGAATCGTCTCCCGCCCGGGTGCTTGGATTCAAAAATAAACAGAGTTGTCTCCCGCCCGGGTGCTTTAACTCCAAAAGAAAAATGGACTGATCTTTTCCCGCCCGGGTGCTTGAATCATATAAAAGAAAAAATTGAATCGTCTCCCGCCCGGGTGCTTGGATTCAAAAATAAACAGAGTTGTCTCCCGCCCGGGTGCTTTAACTCTAAACTAAAAATAAACTGATCTTCTCCCGCCCGGGTGCTTGAATCAGGTAAAAGAAAAACTGAACCGTCTCCCGCCCGGGTGCTTTGATTCAAAAATAAACAGAGTCGTCTCCCGCCCGGGTGCTTTAACTCAAAATTGATTCTGAATTTACTCCACTGACGCTTGATGTATCTTTGGGTAAAGAAACTTGCTGGGAGTCAAAATTTGAACATTCTGCCATCATTGTGACAAAGAATTTACAAGATTACTTTGCTTGACCATTATTTTGCTGAGATACATGTTATCCCAATCAATTTGTAATAGATGCAGTATGATATCTTCATTGGGGAGGTGGTTCTGAAACCAATTTACTGAGGTACTGAGTAATAACTTCATTGAGAATTCAACATGCTTTCTGACTTATTGAGATCAGATGATTTATAAACGATTCACTGGGAATGATGTTCGTAAACCAATCTTTGCTGGGAAACCGTTTAACCAATGATTTACTGAAGTACGGTATTTCAACCATCTTATTAGAGATAATCATCTCCAACAAATCAATGGAGAGCGTGTCTATTTAACTTTTCTGGCCATGAAAGTTGTATGTAGATCGTTCTGTTGTAGATACCACTTTTTGAATTACTCACTAGGGAAAGGATCATCAACCTTTTCTGGTAGGTGTAGAGTGTTGATCTATCTGATAAGGATGAAACTCTGTTGACCAATTTGATGAGGACCAGTGATAAGGATAAAGTCAACTAAGTTCACTGGGAAGATTAAAGATTGACCAATCCTTCTTGTCAAAAAAATTACGATTCATCGTCCGTCTTGTCGGAGAATTAGGTCCATTAATCTTCTTCATTGAATAAGAGATCCAAGTTCGCAACCTGTTAAAACAACATTTTGAACATGTGCTTTCTGAATGCATGATTGTACATCTCTAATGCCTAAATGCAGAACTAATGCAGATGAAATATCTGATCGTATGCAGGATTTTTTTTGTGATCCTTTTTATGCATGAATCTAAATGCATGAATGCATGAATTTGTATGCCTAAATGCATGATTTTCTGAGTTTTTGTTAAGGACAATGTGCGCATATCATGATGTTAAGAACAATGTGTGCACATCATATGAGTCCGGAGCGTTAACACTTATTTGCGCGCCACATCTTTCTTGAAAGATTTGTTTTGTTTTTACTTCGCTTGCTTGCAGGCTAAGTCGCGCGCGTCTCATGAACCATCAAGGTTATTTGTTAACCTAATTTTATTTGTAAAAAATATTTTCCAATCATGGGAATATTTTATTTGGTTAAAATTTATATTTCTTGGGTAAGAATTATTACAAGGAATTATTTGCTTGAAGCCCAAGACTTGTCTGAAGACCTAGAAGATTCTGAAGACTATATATATGTAAGAAGACTAAACTTAATATTCACACAAGCCAATATTCAAGATTAGAGTTTTAGGGTTTGAGTCTTTTGTTAATTGTTATTTGTGAGCCTTTGCTAGTGTCACCTAGATGCTTGCATAAGGACTGAGTTTATTGAGTTGTAATCTGAAGCTTTTAAGCAAGGATTATTGTTCATCACTCTTAGCTTTGAAGTACGAGTGGTGTTTATTGTTTGGGAATTGTTCTCTAAAATCTGTTGATTGTATTTGTTATAGAGTGGAAGTGAGAAGAGTCTCTCTTACCTATGGGGTACCTAGGTAGAAGTCTAGACGAGTAGTTACAAAGTGAGAAGTGCAAACGGGGAGTTTGACTTTGAATTCGTTTTACTTAGTGAATTTTCTTCCTGGCTTGGAAGCCCCCAGATTAGGTGTGTTTACACTGAACTGGGTTAACAATTTCCTTGTGTTATTTACTGCTTTTGTTATTTGTTTCTTTGTTACGTATTCTGCAAGGTTGATTAATGTGCGCACATCTTATCGCACATTATTCTGTCTCATAATTTATTATAAGTAGTACGCCAGAATTTCAAAATGAATTCCACTGAATCATAACAATGCCATCCTTCTACATAATCTCAGGTTTACAAGACCTTGCTTTGGAGCAAGGAGACTGGACCAATCATTTCCATTTGAAGTTCCAATTTCATGCAGAGTCAAGTATTGCAGTCCTATGCCTTTTCTCTTTCTTGTTTGTTTGTACCCTTCTTTTGGCACAGTATTTCTTGACTACATTAGAGTTCACTGAGGGTGGAAACTCATCTGTGTCCAAGAGTTAGGGTTCATAAGAGAAAACCATTTCCTGAGCGCATCCTTGTGAAACAGGTAATGTAAACTTTAGCACCGAATCACTTTCCTTGAATTATCTTGGACGACTTTCTTATCAAATGCCTCCTTGACTCTTTGTTGGTACAACCGGCCATGACACAAGGCTGTCATTCTCTTTTCTTCAACAAGGTTGGGCTGATCAAGCTGGATATGAACCCACTTTGCTTCTTTAAACTTAGTTTTTTATCAAGATTCTTAAATGAAGAAATCTCAATTTCCACCGGGAACACAACTTCTATGCCATGAACTACTAACAAATGAGTTTCCCCTGCTGAGGTGCGAACTGTGGTTATGTATCTATGAAGTGCAAAAGAAACATCTGACGATTGTCCTTGTATGCCTTCACCGTCTTTTGATGCTTTCGGAGTCACTACTCAAACATATGATATTGATGGTTCTCAAGTAGCATACCGAAGCAGTTATATTCACTTGACACTTTGCCATAGGCTTGCGGGATTTCTAAGCAACTAATCAAAGTTCAAACTCATGCGCACTTTCGAGGTCTTTGAGGGTTATAACTTGGCTTAGGTAAGGGTGGGACATTATTTTTGGAGAAAGTAGGCTTGTTTTAGGAGTTAGGCATCCACTACTCTTCCATTTTGTATCGTGCAACATTTTATTTGGGGTACCTTTGATGAACTTGTACGAGAAAAGTCTTCTTTTGTGAGGAAACCTAATATTTATGTATTGGTTCCTTCCTATTGCTCTTTTGGCTTTTGCTTTGGTTATCTTTTTCATTCTCTTTTTTGTTTTTTTTTGGTCGAGACATAATTTCTTTGGAAATTTGTGATGAGTCTCATCTCTTTTCTATATTTTTATGTGATGGCTTTTTTGTGTACTACCTAAAACTTTTGATGTTGGTAGTGTAACACCCGGCGCAAGCACAAAATAATATTGCAATGAAGCCGCCACCATATTTTATTTATCCCATGAGGGGAAAGGAAAATAATGATAAAACCTTAAGAGTTGGGTTCGGGAGTTTGTTATATGAGGGGAAGACGTTAACACCCCCTCATATCCGTTGTACTCAACGGGAACCATTTGAGGAAATTTGGTTTGCATAAACAGAAATAACCGTGTAAAATACTACATTACCGCATATTAAACAGAAAAGGGAAAAAATAGTTTTTTATTATTTGGCTTGACGAGATTAAGATCTCGCTCCTACGTATTCCCCATGTGCAATGAGAAATTCAAAGCTCACGTAGTTCTTCTTGAGAAAAAGTTTGTTTGTTGGTTGTTTTTAATGAACAACGTTTATGTCGCATTCCACTGATACGACAGTTTGCTTGTATGCTCAACTGAGACTTAAGAGTTTGTCGGTATCAGAGGAATAAATAAAACATCGCCCTCTTAAGAAAAAGAGTGAAAAAAGATTTGAGTTGAAAAAGATTTAACTACGCAAAGGCAGAAAAAAGAGATTGAAGTGAGTTGAATATTTTTTAGAACATTTTTAAGATTATTCAATGAATGAGAATAAGCCACCATCTGAGTTGTACTTCACAGACTGTCTTATTCGAGCCGAGCGGGACGTACGTCACACTCTCTCTTTTTCAATATTTAGATAGTTAAATAATTGAGCAAGTAGCATTGTATGAACTTATTGAATAATAAAATTTATCGAAGGATAAATAAATTTATCAAATGACAAATAAATTTATCGAAGGATAAATAAATTGATTGTAAACAAATTAATTCATCGTTGAATGAAGTGGTGCAGAACTGAAACCTGATGTGCAAAATAGCAAATAGATCAAAAAAACAGGCCCAAGGCCCAATTTGCAGTGAACCGGACCGGGTCAAACACGGGTCGGATCGGTCCAACCCACATAAGGAACTGGATCCAGCCATCTCGTTCTATGTGACCAGATCCACGCGCGTGCATGCTAGTCTTCTTTCCATCTCTGTTTGATTATATCACAAACAAATTAGACGGTCCTGATGCTCAAATGAACGGACACACGTGATTGAAGATGAGGAATCAACGTTCCATATCCCTCTGAACCAGAGAACGGAGATCACCGTGATCTCTTTCTTCTCCGTTCAAACTAACAGCTCCGACGCGGTCGCAAAACCACCAGCGAGCTTATAATGCGTGAAAACTTGTGAAATCCCTGACTGTTCCACTTGAAATCCCTCTCTGAGTCCGAATCTAACATTAGTTTTTGCAATTGAAGCCTAGAAATTCCAAATCGAACCCCAAAACCGCACGGATCAAACAAACTCGAACACACATTAACAGTTGAAATCGAAAGGAAATAATGATTGGAATATGTTTTTGATAGTTCTACGATCATAAATCAACAACAAACCACTTGAATTGGTGCTTGAATCATCAGATCGGAGAGCTTGAAGTATTTGCTATTTTCATAATCGGTTTTGGGCCATTTCTGGTGTTCCTTTCGTGTTTTTTACATTTGATCCGTGATGAGGAGATGAAGAGGAAGCTATTGCTATAATTTGTTTTGAGTTTTGATGAATATTTGAGGTTTTGAGTTTTCCGGCGACCGGAGGTGTTTTCAGCCTCTTTTCTCTTGGGAATTGTGCATGAATCTTTTCTGATTATTTTATTGTATTTATAGTGGTAAATTAGGTTAAATGGCATAATATGGTAATAAACTCAAATTAAAAAGGTTAAAATGATAATGTGTAAAAATGGTGATAAAATGGTAATAAGATAAAATAGAAAATGATTATGAAAGAAATGATATTTTTTTTCTCTATTTTGTGCAATCAAAATAAAATGCGATGAAAAGAAATGAATTAACGAAAATAAAGTGAAAATCTAACGCAGGCACCATACACATTATTTTTGAAACTATTTTTGGGCGTTTCTTATAAAAATAAAAATTAGGGTATTACAGCTGCCCCTATTTAATTATCTTATACTCGAGTGCACCATTGACTTGCGTTCATGTGCGCTCGTAGTAGAAAGGTAATTAAATATAAATGCCCTAATTTTGTAATGTGAAAGTGATGTAATGAGATGGATGCTGATGGAAGATGAAGAAAATTTATCTTTCGCCCCCCCCCCCCCCCCCCCCCCCCTCATTTCTCTAAAACTCCAAAATGCCCTTGAAATTGGGGAAAGAAAGCAGTTCGGGACATACGTCCCGAACCACAGTTCGTGACGTATGTCCCGAACCATGGGTGTTGCGTAAAGCATGTAACCCCCATCGCGCGCGTGCTATTGTTCATGACCTATACACCGAGCTGGGGTTCGGGGTATACGTCACGAACTGACCCCTTGGCGCCCCCCCCATAACACTTACTTCGTGAGATAGGTCATGAAGCCCAGTTCGGTACCTAAAACCCGAACTAGTGCTTATATTTGACAGATCAGAATTAAAACCCCCCACTACTTTTTTTGTTCTAAACCGTTCCATACTCTCTTTCCACTCTTTTCATCCTTTTTTTCACCAAATCCATAGAGAAACGTCCTAATCTTCCATACTAACACCACATTTTCACTAGTTTTCATACTATCAAGTAAGTTTCTATCAATTTTAAGTTTTTTTTATTTTTATTTTCATAGGGTTTAGAGTGTTTAGGGTTTGATTTAGGAATAAAATTGATATTAATTTTTTGTTTAAATTGGTTAGTTTGTGAAGAAGGAATTGAAGTGATGTAGTGTTGTTAGTTGTTTTTGAATTTGTGTTTGAATGGGTTTGATTGAGTTAGAATGTAGTGATGTTACTTTGTGTTTGAATGGGTTTAATTGGGTTTGAATGTAGTGATGTTACTTTGTGTTTGAATTGGTTTGATTGGGTTTGAATGTAGTGATGTTACTTTGTGTTTGAATGGGTTTGATTGGGTTTGAATGTAGTGATGTTACTTTGTGACGCGCTTTGTATACTTGCTTGATTTCTGTTGCATTTTGAGGATCTCTCTCTTTCAAAGTGGAGATAATATTTCTTGGCGCAACCAAATTCCTTGTCATTTCATCAACTAACGCTTTCTCAGACGGTCTCAAGCGCCCCGCAAGCAAATGACCATCTAAAGCAACATCCAACACATGGTTGTGTTGACCTCTAACAACCGATAGACTCCATTCTTTTGTTGCGCGGTAATATCCACGGAGCCTAAAGGGACATCCACATTTCCTCGTGCCAAGCCCTTCCAATTTTGTCTTCTTCTTTGTGGGCTTGTACGTACCCCCCCTTTCACAATCTAATACAAAGAACTGCTTTCTTCTATCTGAACCGTAGTCCGACTTAACAATCGCAACAGAAAACTTCGGTTTGGCTGCTACGGCCCTAACCCAGCAAATCAACTCATCCCGATCAGCGTATGTTTTATCGGTCAGAAAATGAGCGCTTGTATCTATTTCTATCGGCTCCACTTGCGCCGAACGGCTAGAGTTAGAATCAACTACTAGCACATCCTCTATTGGTGCAGCTGGTGCTTCTGCTTCATCAACCATAGACATCCAAGACTGCAAACAAATTCAACAACATAACAAAAATTTAATAAACTTTCAAGAAAAGGCCAAATATGTGGGCAAAACCAAAACAAACCAAATCCTACATATTTATATCTCTCTACAACACATAATGATCATCATATCAAGTGCATGAATAAATAAATAATCAAATTGGTATGAATAAATAGGCTATAGCAAAATCTCATGCAGGCAGAGCACCACTTGGTGACTTATTACCAGAACTATGGCACAACCATAGCAAACACCACAAAATTTGCCCAAGCGCGCGCATATGGGCACCACTTCGTGACGTACTCTCCGAACACCCAGTTCGTGAGATAGACCACGAACTTCACCAGTGTCAGCTCTGACACTGGCTTGACATGACAACTAGAACAACATACAACAACAACAACACAAAAGAATCGGTTCAAAGTGGACATTACCTTATATAAACGCTATAATGATTGTTTGTTACTCTAACACCAACGCCAATGCTGATTTGTGAGCCCCAAGTGCAAAAATCGCCCAAGATATCAGAGAGAGTGTGATAGAGTAATGAAGAAGGAAGAAAAAGTGAGCTGGGGGTTAGTATGTAACGCTAAAATTCGTGAGCTATAACTCGAACTGCAGTTCGGGGAATAACTCACGAAATGATCATGGGGGTGGCAGGAAAATTGAAAAATTCGTGACGTATTCCCCGAACTGCAGTTCGGGTTATACGTCACGAACCACAGGCAGGGGGGGGGTGGATAATTAAATAATTTCGGGACGTAAAACCCGAACTGCAGTTCGGGGAATACGTCACGAATTTTATTTGTGAGGGTAAAAAAGGTAGTTAGGGGGGGGGGATTGAGCAATTTTCGAAGATGAGGGTAGAAATCATACCCGGGGCAATTAGGAACTGAATACCTGAGAAAGAAATGATCATCTCCCGTCCGGGTGCTTTGATCTTAAAACGAGTCGTCTCCCGTCCGGGTGCTTGAACTCTAAAAACAAACTGATCTTCTCCCGCCTGGGTGCTTGAATCATGAAAAGAAAAACTGAATCGTCTCCCGCCCGAGTGCTTGAATTCAAAAGTAAACTGAGTTGTCTCCCGCCCGGGTGCTTGATACATGTAAAAAGAAAACTGAATCGTCTCCCGTCCGGGTGCTTGGATTCAAGAATAAACAGAGTTGTCTCCCGCCCGGGTGCTTTAACTCCAAAAGAAAAAACAAATGATCTTCTCCCGCCCGGGTGCTTGAATCATATAAAAGAAAACTGAATCATCTTCCGCCCTGGTGCTTGAATTCAAAAATAAACAGAGTTGTCTCCCGTATGGGTGCTTTAACTCCAAAAGAAAAACAACTGATCTTCTCCCGTCCGGGTGCGTTGATCTTTGATTGCCAGTGAAGACTGAACTTTAATGATTGACAGCGATGACTGAATCTATGATTGCCAACGAAGGTTGGACTTCCTTTGACTGCCAATGAAGACTGGACTTTTGAGATGAACAATGAAGACTGAATTCCTTTTGATTGCCAGTGAAGACTGGACCTTTCTTGATTTTCAGCGAACCTTCTTTTGACTTTCAGTGAAGACTGAACTTTTGTGGTTTTCAACAAAGACAGAATTGAGATGACAACGAATATTGTACTTTTTCTACTATTTAACGAAGACCGAACTTTTCTTAATTTTCAGCGAAGACTGAATTGAGGTGACATCGAATATTGTACTTTTTCTAGTATTTAACGAAGACCGAACTTTTCTTAATTTTCAGCGAAGACTGAATTGAGGTGACAGCGAAGACTGTACTCTTTCTGGTGTTTAGTGAGGACCGAACTTTCTAATTTTCAAAGAGGACAAAATTTTTGAGACGGACAGTGAAGATTGAACCCTCGATAACATCCAGTGAAGACTGAACTTTCTTTCTAACTTTCAGTGAAGACTGAACTATCTTTCTAACTTTCAGTGAAGACTGAACTAAGATAACAGTGAAGACTGTACTCTCCATGATTTTTAGTGAAGACTGAACTAAGATGACAATGAAGACTGCGTTTTTTCTGATTTTCAGTGAAGACTGAACTTTCTAATTTCCAGTGAAGACTGAACTTCTGAGACAGACAGTGAAGACTGAACTTTCTTTCTACTTTTAGTGAAGACTGAACTAAGATAACAGTGAAGACTGTACTCTCTATGACATCCAGTGAAGACTGAACTTTCTTTCTAACTTTCAGTGAAGACTGAACTAAGATAACAGTGAAGACTGTACTCTCCATGATTTTCAGTGAAGACTAAACTAAGATGATAATGAAGACTACATTTTTTTTTTATTTTCAGTGAAGACTGAACTTCTGAGACGGACAGTGAAGACTGAACCCTCCATAACATGCAGTGAAGACTTAACTTCTTTCTAACATTCAGTGAAGACTGAACTAAGATAACAGTGAAGACTGTGTTTTTTTTGATTTTCAGTGAAGACTGAAATAAGATAACAGTTAAGACTGTGTTGTTTTTGATTTTCAGTGAAGACTAAAATAAGATAACAATGTAGACTGTGTCCTCCTGGGTATTCAGTGAAGACTGAATTAAGATAATAGTGAAGACTGTGTCCTTCTGGGTATTCAGTGAAGACTGAATTAAGATAACAGTGAAGACTGTGTTCTTCTAGGTATTCAGTGAAGACTGGACTTTTCTGATATTCGGTGAGGACCGAGCTGAGATAGCACTGAAGGTTGTGCTTTAATTTTCAGTGACGACTGAACTGTCTTGATTTTCAGTAAATACTAATGTTTGTATTGGAGTATTTTGCTTGAATTTGAGGTATCTTTGAAGGAAGAAACTCACTAGGAGAAAAAGTCAAATATTATGTCATTACTGTGGCAACACTTTGAAAGAACTGCTTGATAATTGTCTTGCTGAGGAACATGGTCCATCAATTAACTTGTTGGAGAGGCTGTATGCCGACTTTATTGGGGATATGGTTTGAAAACTACCTTGCTGAGGTACAATGTACACACTTTATTGAGGATGCGGCATGCTGACCGACTTACTGGGTAATGACTTATCGATCCATTAACTGAGGATGTTGTGCATAAGTCAACTTTACTGGGGGAACCAGTTTAACAACCGACTTGCTGAAGATGTGGTGTTCTAACCGACTTACTAGAGATAACCATCTCAACCAAAACACTGGAGAAAGGATCTATCAAAAAATTTGTCTGAGAATGTGGTGCATGGACCGTTCTGGTGGGGATGATGCTTTGTTGAGAAAATACGGTTCATTAACCATTTTACTTGATAAACAATTTATCGAATAATAAACAATTTATCAAATGACAAATAAATTTATCGAAGGATAAATAAATTGATTGTAAACAAATTAATTCATCGTTGAATGAAGTGGTGCAGAACTGAAACCTGATGTGCAAAATAGCAAATAGATCAAAAAAACAGGCCCAAGGCCCAATTTGCAGTGAACCGGACCGGGTCAAACACGGGTCGGATCGGTCCAACCCACATAAGGAACTGGATCCAGCCATCTCGTTCTATGTGACCAGATCCACGCGCGTGCATGCTAGTCTTCTTTCCATCTCTGTTTGATTATATCACAAACAAATTAGACGGTCCTGATGCTCAAATGAACGGACACACGTGATTGAAGATGAGGAATCAACGTTCCATATCCCTCTGAACCAGAGAACGGAGATCACCGTGATCTCTTTCTTCTCCGTTCAAACTAACAGCTCCGACGCGGTCGCAAAACCACCAGCGAGCTTATAATGCGTGAAAACTTGTGAAATCCCTGACTGTTCCACTCGAAATCCCTCTCTGAGTCCGAATCTAACATTAGTTTTTGCAATTGAAGCCTAGAAATTCCAAATCGAACCCCAAAACCGCACGGATCAAACAAACTCGAACACACATTAACAGTTGAAATCGAAAGGAAATAATGATTGGAATATGTTTTTGATAGTTCTACGATCATAAATCAACAACAAACCACTTGAATTGGTGCTTGAATCATCAGATCGGAGAGCTTGAAGTATTTGCTATTTTCATAATCGGTTTTGGGCCATTTCTGGTGTTCCTTTCGTGTTTTTTACATTTGATCCGTGATGAGGAGATGAAGAGGAAGCTATTGCTATAATTTGTTTTGAGTTTTGATGAATATTTGAGGTTTTGAGTTTTCCGGCGACCGGAGGTGTTTTCAGCCTCTTTTCTCTTGGGAATTGTGCATGAATCTTTTCTGATTATTTTATTGTATTTATAGTGGTAAATTAGGTTAAATGGCATAATATGGTAATAAACTCAAATTAAAAAGGTTAAAATGATAATGTGTAAAAATGGTGATAAAATGGTAATAAGATAAAATAGAAAATGATTATGAAAGAAATGATATTTTTTTTCTCTATTTTGTGCAATCAAAATAAAATGCGATGAAAAGAAATGAATTAACGAAAATAAAGTGAAAATCTAACGCAGGCACCATACACATTATTTTTGAAACTATTTTTGGGTGTTTCTTATAAAAATAAAAAACCAATTTCCTAAATATAATATTTATTTAAAAAGTTAAAAACTAGGGTATTATAGGTAGTTCTATAATCAACCTTGATTTTGATTGTTTCTAAAGACAAGAGTATCATAGCTTCTATCTAACTCCATGGGGGGTAAACATATGTAATCTTTTGGTCTATAGGTTTGTAGTGTGGTTTGTCACCGAAACAAAAGGATATTTCTTTTTCTGGCTCAAAGTTGGTTAAGCAAAGGATAATAATATTTGTAAGGGTGGCTTGAAAGGCTCTTGGTACCAAAAAAAGCGCCTCAATGCGCATGGGTCCAAACCAATTAATCAGCAGAGAATTAGTGCAAGTTCTAGAAAAATGCCAAATGCCCCTTGACACTGACAGTTCGATCTCTTGTGTTTTCCAATAGCTTGAAGAAATATGTGATGACCAAGGCACACTTAACATATTGCCCCAATATTTTTCAACCGAAGGGTATGACCTTGTAACAGAAGGTGCCCCTTGGGTAATGACTGTGGTTTTCCTTCATAACCTTAGGTGTCTGACTTCTTTTCCCTTTTTCATCAATCACCAGATCGATCACATCCACTGGTTTTTGACGACCTTGAGTCATTTTTTTCTTTTGAAGCAACTTATCCAACTCTTCTTTTCACATTATGTAAAATTTTCTCTTTTCCTCATCAATCCCCAGATTGATCACACCCTCTGGTTCATGATGAGTTTTAGTCATTCTTTCCTCTCGAAGAAACTTGACCAACTTTCTCTTTCATATCATGTTCTCAAGAGGCGCCCAATTTGACCTCTTTCTTCTTCAGTCCCAGATCGATCACATCCACTTATTACCGATTAAGTTCAAACATTTTATGCTCTTTATCCAACGGTCAGATTACTCTTCTACAAAGTTTGCAACCCGAAACTATGAGGAATTATGGCACTGCTATGATTCAATGGATTCACTTCTGAATGATTTTTTTTTTAATTTGACTAAATGCAAAAGTGTTTTATGATATGCAAGAAGTTGTTGCCATTTTATTATTATCTTTTTAGAACTATAAAAAGAAGAATAAACAAGACGGAAATTGTGCACAAAAGTACTTTTTATTCATTGATAATTAAAGCATTCAAACAAAGTAGCCCTTACAAGCTCACCCATTTGTCTCGGGCGTGACAAAGGATGTTTTGAAAAAAGTAAACTACTTTAAAAAATAAAGTGATTTTTGGGATTCCAACAACCTTCTAGTTTGCAAATAGTGTGTCTGAAAAACACAGGTGCACCCTATCTTGGCCTTCTTCACTGGTCTCTTCATCCCTTATGATAGCAATTTGGTCATCACTCAAAACCAACACTGGAAGAACTTGCTGAATGCCCCCATGACTGTTTATATTTCACGATTGGCTTGCCTCCCTCGAAAGACAAAAACTTCTTGTTGATCAGTTCTTGCACCTTGTACTTGAAAGATGTGAAATTATCAACAGTGTGACCCTTAGTACCAGCATGATTATCACAATTAGCATTAACATCATACCAAACCAGCATTAGCATTATCACAATTGGCGCAGTCATAGGTTTCAAAGCCCTAGGAGTCACTCTTCCACTATGAAGAAGATAAGGAAAAAGCTGACTGTACTTCATAGGGATGAAATCGAAGATCTTTTTAGGCTTCCTTTGACCTTGTTGTATTCCCACCTGACTAACATCCGCTTCTACATACCCTTGTAATTGTTTACCCTTCACAATTGGTTCACCTTCCTCAAAGGACAAAAGTTGTTTATCACGAAGCTCTTGTATTTTGTACTTGAAAGATCTGCAGTTATTAGTAGTATCCCCCTCAGTTTCGGCATGATAATCGCACCTAGCTTCAGTGTCATACCAATCAGGGAATGGTGCAGCTAATGGGTTTTGAGCCTTAAGAACTACCAATCCACTTTGCACAAGATAAGGGATGAGTCGACTGAATGACATAGAGATCGGGTCAAAAACCTTTCTAGGGCGTTGCTGAGCTAGCTGTGTTTCCATCTAGCTCACATCAATTTCTGAAAACCTTGACAGCTGATTATTTCCCAAATATGGCTTACCTTCCTTAAAGGTTAAAAAATTCTGATCCATAAGCTCTTGCACTTTGTACTTAAAGGCCTGACAATTATTGGTGGAATGACCTTCAATACCAGCATGATAATCACATTTAGCTTTAGCATCGTACCAGGCTGGTAACGGGGCAAATTTATGTTTCATACCCCTAGTAGTTTCCATTCCACTATGTACCAGATAAGGAAGAAGCTGGTCATACGGCATAGGAATTGGATAAAATACTTTTCCAGATTGTTGTGGAATCTCATGTGCTTGTTGATTTTGCATATACACAGGATTCGCTCTCATAGAGTATTTAGCAAACTGTTGATTATGTGTTGCAGCCAAACGTGAGTACACGATCTGAACAGGCTCTACTGGCGGGGTCTCTTCAACCTTGGGAGTGATGTCATTCATTCCTTTTTCTTCCTTAAAGGACAACAATTTCTTGTCAAGGAGCGATTGTACCTTGTATTTGAAAGACTTGCAATTATCAGTGGTATGTCCCTCAGTTCCAGCATGATAATCACATTTAGCTCTAGTATCATACAAAACCGGAAACGGTGCAATCATATGCCTCAAAGGTTTAGGGACCACCATACCACTATGTATCAAATAAGGAAGCAATTGACTATATGACATATGAATGGGATCAAATATCTTCATAGTCTGTGGAGAGTCCCGTTTTGACGGTGTTTGTTGATTTAGTTGAGACACATGATTCACAGGAACTTCAGGAGGATATCCTAGGAACTGCTGATGCTGGGTTGCAGACAAGTAAGGATAGGGAAGACAGGGAGACTGGATAGGTACCGTCAGCGGAGCCTTGTCAACTTTGGGAGTGACACCAATTGTTTTTTCTTCCCTGAAGAACAATAACTCTTGATCAATAAGCTCCTGAACTTTTCGTTTGAAATCCCTACAATTTTCAGTGGAATGACCCATTGTACCCGCATGAAATTCAGATCTAGCCCGGATATCATACCAAGCTGGGAATGGTGGATACATGGGCTTCAGGGCCACAGGAGTTACAAATCCATTATGCACCAAATAAGGAAGAAGTTGACCATATGTCATGGGAATCAGATCAATGACCTTTCTAGCCTGATGCTGAGTCTTTTGTGATCTCGGCTGTCTTGAGAGGATATCAAAATTATTGTTCCTTAGCCCTTGAACAACTTGAACACTATCTTGAGGGGTACACCCAACTAGTAATCCAAAATGTGACCGTACCCCAATTGATCCCGAGGGTCCTCCTTGAAGATTCAAAACAGTAGGAACCGTAGCTTCAGCCACAACTGGTCGTGTCAGCATATTCTGACTAGCCAACATTTTAAGTATCAAATCCGCCTTACCGCTTAACTGAGCTAACTCGCTTTTCAAGGCGTTATGTTGACTTTGCCAATTTTCCATGATGTGGTGAGAGATCTTTCTTGTCCAAATACCGGTGTCGGGAAGGTAACGGTTGGAATGAATAAATGAAGGTAAGATTTTTTGTGACTGAAAAATGCATGATTTTTTTTGTGAATGAAAATGCATGATCTTTTTAATGTGAAACTTTTCTCATTTTTTCCGTAAATGTATGCAAGATAGATATGCATGATTATTTTCATGAATGCATGGATGTCATGAATGTGATGCATGTATGGATCAACTGTAGTAGAATGTATCATTCGGTGAACTTGATCTCAAAGTCACACTTTTTCAACAATTCGGTCATTTTCAAAATGGAATCTCTGAGGCCAAAAGTCCAAGGTTACCTGTACCCATCCCTCTCACATGTTGTTCTAAGGTTTGACACAGTTCCCAAAAATGTTAATTACTTTTTCCCAAAAAGCAACCTCATTTGGCCGAGATTATAACACCAACTGGATGAGTCGACATTATAACCTCGACACAAGTTCTAAACGGTGGTCCCTAGACAAATGTTTCGGATACCTAGACCGGATAAAAGGTCCCAGAGTCGCTGACCCAACACAAAGGAATTGGCGCTCAAAGATGTGCATCAGAGAACCCAACACTTCGTGAGAATCTATTCTGGGCAGAATTTTTCATGTTAGTGCTCAAAGAACCCAGCACAAAAAATCCCTCAACTAATCCTAAGCTTTTCTCAAGCTAGGGTACAGAGCTTTCGCACCATAACCAAGAACCAGGCCACGAAGGCAAAACAAAAAGAAAAAAAAAGGAGTAGAAGAGAAGACAAAGCCAACAATTCCAGACAGTTCAATATTTTGCGGAAATATAAAAGATAGGACAGATACGGCTAACCTGGAATAAGCAAACCAAAAAGCCCCAAATTAGGCTTAACTCACTAATCTTAATGTCCCCAGTGAAGTCACCAAGCTGTAACACCCGGCGCAAGCACAAAATAATTTTGCAATGAAGCCGCCACCATATTTTATTTATCCCGTGTGGGGAAAGGAAAATAATGATAAAACCTTTAAGAGTCGGGTTCGGGAGTTGATTACATGAGGGGAAGACGTTAACACCCTCTCATATCCGTTGTACTAAATGGGAATCATTTGAGAAATTTGGTTTGCATAAACGAACATTAACCGCATAAAAGAAATACATTACCGCATATTAAACAGAAAAAGAGAAAAAAGTTTTTTATTATTTGGCTTGACGAGATTACGATCTCGCTCCTACGTATTACCCATGTGTAATGAGAAATTCAAAGCTCACGTAGTTCTAAAAAGAGTTTTGTTAATTGTTTTTAATCTAAAAATACTTAGGTCGCATTCCTTTAGAACAACAACATGCTTGTATACTCAACTGAGGTTTAAGCGTTTGTATGTGTCAAAGGAATGGATAAAGTATCATTCGTTTAAGAAAAGAAGTTGTAGATTTATTAAAAAAAAGTTCATTAATTAAGATGAGAATAGTACGCTATCCACGATGTGCATCATGGACTGTACTATTCAAGCCGAGAAAAGTGTGCACCAGACTCCCCCTTTTCATCTTAATTAATTAAATGTTCTTTAATCAAAATGAGTATAGTACGTTATCCACGATGTGCATCATGGACTGTACTATTCAGGCCGAGAAAGGTGTGGACCAGACTCCCCCTTTTCATCTTAATTAATTAAATGTTCATTAATCAAAATGAGAATAGTATGCTATCCACGATGTGCATCATGGACTGTACTATTCAGGCCGAGAAAGGTGTACACCAGACTCCCCCATTTCATATTAATTAATTAAATGTTCATTAATCAAAATGAGAATAGTACGCTATCCACGATGTGCATCATGGACTGTACTATTCAGGCCGAAAAATGTGTGCACCAGACTCCCCCTTTTTCATCTTAATTAATTTAAAAAAATTATTGATTAAAATGAGAATAATACACCATTCACGATGTGCATCACTGACTGCATTATTCAGGCCGAAAAAAGGTGTGCACCAGACTCCCCCTTTTCACTTTAATCAATTAAATGTTCGTTAATCAAAATGAGAATAGTACGCTATCCACGATGTGCATCATGGACTATACTATTCAGGTTGAGAAAGGTGTGCACCAGACTCCCCCTTTTCACTTTAATTAACGAATCATTATTTAGTTATTTTTTAGAAAAGAAAATCCAAGTTCCAAGGTTCAGACAGATCACAATTCAATATTCACATAGTTAAATAATTGAGCAAGTAACAATGTATGAACTTATCGAATGATAAATAAATTTATCGAAGGATAAATAAGTTTATCGAATGATAAATAATTGAAATTCTGGCAACCAGACAGACAAATGTTGTGCACAATGTTAGAGCACTTGTCTGAGCACTTGTCACACAATAATAATAAAACACAGCGTAGCAAGTAAAATAAACGTGACTGAAAGATAAATAACACAGAAGGTTTGTTAACCCAGTTCGGCGCAAAATGCCCTAGTCTGGGGGATACCAATCCAGGAATGAACTCCACTATAATAGTTCTAGTGAAAAGCACAACGTAGACTCACTACTTGTCTTTGCACCACGACCCTACCAATGGCTGCTCTACCTAGAAACTCCTAGGTATGAGATCCCGTCTCAATTCCCATTAACAGTACAGACAGCACTGTTAAACACACACTTGTTTCTATAGTTTGAATAAGAGTCACACTCTAAAGAACACAACTAACTCCGTACTTCAAAGCTTAGGAGCAGTACACCATTACAACACAAAACACAGAGTACTTGACTTGAACCAGGGTGATACAATCAAGACTCACAACTAACAAGAAAACCTAAAACCTTAAGACACACGCTTTAGTACACACACGGTTTTCCACACCCAAAACTAGGGTTTGTGTTTACATATATATAATACTGAGCAGTCATTGGTATGGGCTTCAGCACACAGCTTGGACGTTGTCAGGTTCAGCAAATAATTCTTCATAAGCAAGAATATTGTTTCCAAAAATATATCAATATTAATTATGGAAATACACCAAGGCAAGACAGCCTTTTACAGCTCATTAAACCTGCGCGTCTTGATCAGCACGCTAGGTTAAACATAAAACTTCATAGAATCTTCAGAAGATCTTGCACAGAAATATAACGCGAGCTGGCGCGTAACAATCAGATAACACAATGCTGTTCCACTTGCTACAGCATTTGTCTCAGCATTTGGCTAGTAGTTGTCTCAGCACTGGTACTGTTCACATATTTCAGGATTCTCTTCATTTGAGTCAGATGGCTAATTTTTGGCTCAGCTTGGTACCTAGCACATACTCCAACAGCAAATGTGATATCAGGTCTACTAGCAGTCAGATAGAGTAGACTTCCTATCATACTTCTGTATAAGCTTTGATCTACATCTTCTCCCTTGTCATCTTTAGATAATTTGACATGTGTGGGAGCAGGAGTTCTTTTGGTGGCAGCATTCTCCATACCAAATTTCTTGACCATATTCTTTGCATACTTGCTTTGAGATATAAATATAGTATCTTCCATTTGCTTTACTTGAAGACCTAGAAAGAAATTCAGTTCACCAACAAGACTCATTTCAAACTCAGATTGCATCTGCTGAACAAAATGTTGTACCATCTAGTCAGACATTCCTCCAAAGACTATATCATCAACATATATTTGTGCAATCATAAGCTTTCCTCTCTCATCTTTCACAAACAGTGTTTTGTCATTACCTTCCTTTCCTGTAGCCATTATTCACCAAGAATTCAGTTAGCCTCTCATACCAAGCTCTAGGAGCTTGTTTCAAACCATATAGTGCTTTCTTCAACTTGTATACATGATTTGGAAAGGCTGGATCAACAAACCCCTTGGGCTGTTCCACATAGACCACTTCATTTAAATAACCATTCAGAAACTCACTCTTGACCACTTCATCAACAATCTAATTGCTTCTAGTCTACCTACTGGTGCAAAAGTTTCACCAAAGTCTACCCCTTCAATTTGATCATAACCTTGAGCTACCAATCTAGCTTTGTTTCTAGTGATGGTACCATTTTCATCAAATTTATTCTTGTAGACCCATTTTGTACCTATGATATTAGCATTATCTGGCCTAGGAACTAGATCCCACACATCACTTCTCTTGAACTGAGTTAGTTCTTCTTGCATGGCATTTATCCAGAACTCATCAGTCAAGGTCTCTTTAACATTCTTAGGTTCAAAATTTGAGATAAAGCAAGAATTTGATACCTCATAGTTTCTTCTTCTTGTTGTAATTCCTTGATTCGGATTACCAATAACTTGATCTATTGGATGATTCTTCTGAACTCTGATGGATGGACCTTTGTTATTAACTGTATCTTCAGAACTTATTACCTCACTATTTTCCTCATTGACAGCTTCATCTTCTGTCTCTTCTTGTAAGTCAGATGCTGTGCCAAATGTACTATCTTCTGGTGCAGCATTATTGCCCTTATCATCAATCACAACATTTATGGATTCCATCATGGCATTAGTTCTGGAGTTGAATACTGCTATTAGTTGAATAACCCAGGAATATGCCTTCATCACTTTTAGGATCCATCTTCCTTCTTGGTTCTCTGTCAGCTAAGATATAGCATTTACTTCCAAACACATGAAAGTATTTCACAGTGGGCTTTCTTTCCTTCCATAGCTCATACAGAGTTGTTGATGTCCCTTTTCTCAAGGTTACTCTGTTATGTATATAGCAGGCTGTGTTCATAGCCTCAGCCCAGAAGTGGAATGGTAACTTCTTAGCATGTAACATTACTCTGGCAGACTCTTGTAGTGTTCTATTCTTCCTCTCTACTATTCCATTTTGTTGAGGAGTAATAGGAGCAGAGAATTCATGGAATATTCCTTCAGTCGTGCAAAACTCAGAAAATTTACTATTTTCAAACTCCTTCCCATGATCACTTCTGATTCTAGTGATACCACATTCCTTTTCTCTTTGAAGTTTCAAACAAAGATCCTTGAATTTTTCAAAAGTGTCAGATTTCTCCCTGATGAAATCAATCCAAGTATATCTAGAAAAATCATCTACCATGACAAAAGCATACTTCTTTCCACCTAAGCTCTCAACTTGCATAGGTCCCATTAAATCCATGTGCAACAATTCAAGCACTCTGGATGTGGTCAGATGCTGCAGCTTCTGGTGTGGCTTTTTTGTCTGTTTTTCTATCTGACATTCTCCACATATACTTCCTTCTTGAATCTGAAGCCTAGGTATGCCTCTAATAGCTCCTTCAGCAATAGCTTTCTTCATACTTTTGAGATTTAAGTGTCCAAGCTTTTGGTGCTACAAGTTCACATCATCTTCTTTGGTTACTAAGCAAGTAGACAGCTCAGCTTTGTCTTGAGATACCCATAGGTAACAGTTATCCTTTGATCTTTCTCCCTTCATCAGTAGATCACCTTTACTATCTGTAACTAAGCATTCACTCTTGTGAAGTTGACTTTTAGACCTTTGTCACACAACTGACTAATGCTTATTAGATTAGCTTTCAGCCCCTTCACATGAAGAACTTTGTCAAGTTTAGGTAGTCCTTCATTGATTAGTGATCCTATGCCTTTGATTTCCCCTTTGGCTCCATCACCAAACGTTACAAAGCTTGTAGCATATGACAAGACATCTGTCAAGTAATCTCTATTTCCTGTAATATGTCTTGAACATCCACTATCAAAGTACCAATCGCTTCCAGATGATGCTCTTAGAGAGGTATGAGCAATTTGAGCAATCTCCACACTCTCAGATTCTGCTTGATTAGGATCATCAGCATTGCTCTTCTGCTTCCACTTTTGCTTGACATTTTTCAGAATAGGTTCTATATTCTTCAAAGTAGGTTCAGCATTCTTCAGAATAGGTTCAGCTTTTGGTATATGAGTTTTAACAGGATACCCATACAATTTAAAACAGTAAGGTCTGATGTGTCCCTTTCTTCCACAATGATAACAAACCCAACCAGAATATCTTCTCTTAGGTTTAGTGTAGTTTCTGATTGTTTGTTGTCTCACCGGATGCTGGGGCATCTGTCTTGACATAGTTGGATTATAGGTAGTAACAGACGGGACAAACTTCTTTATAGGCACCTTTTTTTGATTAATTAGTGACTTGTAATTGAAACCAATTCCTCTTGTATCATTAGACTTTTGTCCCGTCTCTAGAATTTCTTCTAGCATATCAGTACCTGTGTTCAGCATCCTCAATTGCTTGTTCATGTTGTCAATCTTGGATTTATATAGAGTAACATCACCCTCCAGTCTTGAATTTTCTTCCTGAAGTTTGTTTTTCTCTGCTTGCAGTATAGCAATAGTCTTCTTTTGCTTTATCACAGTGTTACCAACCTCTAGGCTTTTGAGCCATAATTCCTTATAGTATTCAACAAATTCATCATAAGGCATATCACCATCGTGTGACTCAGCATCAGAAGCACATATCCTAGTTAAAGCAATCACATGGTTAGCGGATTCAGACTCTTCCTCAGATTCATCTTCATCAGACCAAGAGACAGTCATTCCTTTCTTTTGCTTCTTAAGATACGTGGCACATTCAGTCTTGATATGCCCATATCCTTCACATTCATGACATTGAACTCCTTTGCCTTGGCTTGTCTTGTCATCTGTCTTTGATTTCCTCAGATTGTTGCTGTTCCTATTAATGCCGTGACTGTTGTCTGAAGCATGTGTCTTGGCATTTTTGTCAAACCGCTTGAAGGCTTTATTGAATTTCCTCCCTAGCATCAAAATGGTTTCAGATAGACTGTCATTAGTCTCCATATCACTCTCCTCAGATTTGGAGGTAAACGCAATACTCTTTGTCTTCTTTTCAGATCTCTCATTTGCAATTACTTCAAACGTTTGCAAAGACCCCACTAGTTCACCCATTTTCAATTCTGAGATGTCCTTGGCTTCCTCTATGGCAGTAACCTTCATGTCAAACTTCTTAGGTAAAGACCTAAGCATTTTCTTCACCAGGTTTTCTTGAGAGATCTTTTCTCCCAAAGCATCAAATTGATTATCAAACTCAAGCATTCTCATGTGAAAGTCTTGAATGCTTTCATCATCCTTCATCTTTAAGTTCTCAAACTTACTGGTCAACAGTTGCAGCCTTGAGCTTTTTATCTTTGAGGTACCCTCATGAACAGTTTGGAGCTTCATCCATGCATCCTTTGCAATAGTACATTTTTTTATTAGTTTGAAAATGTGCGCATCAACTCCATTGGTTAAGGCATTTAGAGCCCTTGAGTTTGCATTGGCTAATGCTTCTTCATCCTTGCTCCATTCGTCCTCAGGTTTTAGCTTAGTGATGGTCTCCCCTTCCTTACCAGTAGTGACTACAGGAGGTTCCCATCCTACAACCACAGCTCTCCATGTTTTGTGATCCATGGATTTCAAAAACGTAGTCATTTTAAACTTCCAGTCATCATAGTTTGCATCACCAACCAAAAGTGGTGGTCTATTCATCAGTCCTCCTTCTTTGTCCATCTTAGCCAGAAATATCTTCCCTAGAGCTCACCCAATCAGGCAGGGTGCCTGCTCTGATGCCAATTGAAATTCTGGCAACCAGACAGACAAATGATGTGCACAATGTTAGAGCACTTGTCCGAGCACTTGTCACACAATAATAATAAAACGCAGCGTAGCAAGTAAACTAAACGTGACTGAAAGATAAATAACACAGAAGGTTTGTTAACCCAGTTCGGCGCAAAATGCCCTAGTCTAGGGGATACCAATCCAGGAATGAACTCTACTATAATAGTTCTAGTGAAAAGCACAACGTAGACTCACTACTTGTCTTTGCACCACGACCCTACCAATGGCTGCTCTACCTAGGAACTCCTAGGTATGAGACCCCGTCTCAATTCCCACTAACAGTACAGACAGCACTGTTAAACACACACTTGTTTCTATAGTTTGAATAAGAGTCACACTCTAAAGAACACAACTAACTCTGTACTTCAAAGCTTAGGAGCAGTACACCATTACAACACAAAACACAGAGTACTTGACTTGAACCAGGGTGATACAATCAAGACTCACAACTAACAAGAAAACCTAAAACCTTAAGACACACGCTTTAGTACACACACGGTTTTCCACACCCAAAACTAGGGTTTGTGTTTACATATATATAATACTGAGCAGTCATTGGTATGGGCTTCAGCACACAGCTTGGACGTTGTCAGGTTCAGCAAATAATTCTTCATAAGCAAGAATATTGTTTCCAAAAATATATCAATATTAATTATGGAAATACACCAAGGCAAGACAGCCTTTTACAGCTCATTAAACCTGCGCGTCTTGATCAGCACGCTAGGTTAAACATAAAACTTCATAGAATCTTCAGAAGATCTTGCACAGAAATATAACGCGAGCTGGCGCGTAACAATCAGATAACACAATGCTGTTCCACTTGCTACAGCATTTGTCTCAGCATTTGGCTAGTAGTTGTTTTTGCAAAATGTAGCCGACATACAAAAACACAACAATAATATATCGAAGGATAAATATATTTATCGAAAGATAAATAAACTTATTGAGAGATAAATAAATTTATTGAAAGATAAATAAACTTATCGAGAGATAAACAAATTTATCGAAAGATAAATAAATTTATTGTCGATAAATAAATTTTTGTGCAGCAAACAAATTTTAGGTGTGATTCAGCAAACAAATTTTTGTCAAAAGGGAAGCCCAAGGCCCATTTACCAATCAGCCCAAAAAAACAAAAAAAAACACAACAGAACCGAACCGAATCCGGTTCAACCGGTACGTTCCAAAGGACCGGTTTGGGGGGCGCGCGAGAAAATCTTTCCAACCAGCCACAAACTGACACGTGGCAAGGAAGAGTCATCTTCTTCATCAAACATTTGCAGAAACGCGTGAAATGCTAAACAACTAACACAAATTCACCGAAAAACCAAATATGGACCAAATCAAGCAAACTAAAACCCTATCCTGCTAGGTTTCGTCCACTGATTCCAAATCGATCCTTCGTTTTCACGATCGAGACAAGTATGAACGGAAACGGTGTGAAATCCGACGGGTTTGGAAAAGATACAAAACATGATTCCGGCAAGGTTTTTGCGAAAGTGCTTCACTGATACGATTCTGTTCTTCAAGACGATCGCAAAGCAGTGACAATCGCATCAAACGGTAGTCTAAAACAGTTCAACGATCACCCTCTTTTTTTAACGGTGATGGAGGTCTCGAATGGGTGGTTTCCAGTGGTTTTTTGTTGGTTTGAGCAGTGGATTCGTGTTTAGAACGCGACGAGAAAGCTATTGGTGTAATTAGTTTTTAATTTGGAGAAGTTTGGAAAAATGGGTGTAGTTTTCCGGCGACCGGAGGTGGATTCCGGTGCCGAAATCTATTTTCTGATCAGCTCTTTTTCTTGGGAATTGTGCACACTTTTTTCTGATTAAAATAATTGTATATATAGTGGTAGATTAGGGCAAATGACATTGATGTAATAATTAAGGGGAAATTAATGTGAAAAAAATGGTAATAAAAAAACGGTTAAAAAGAGTTATGAGGTTGCACAACGTAATTGGTTCATGGAGAATATATTTTCTTGATGATTAAAATGCGACGAATAAAAATAAGCGAATGCAAATGAAATATATTTTTTTTTATGATTTTAAACAAAATTAGCGAAGGACGTGAAAACATTATTTTTGAAACAATTTTTAGGCGTTTTCTATAAAAATAAGAAACAAATTTAAAAATAAATTGTTTATTTTAAAAAGGTGCAAAATTAGGGTATTACAGAACTGGTGGATTTACATGGTTGATTTGAATAATGGGAATGCACTTATTGAATTAAATGACCCTCATTCAGTTATTTAATTCAACAGTTGTTAACTTACAAAGAAAAACCATAGTAAATAAACTCATTAGTAGTTGGTTCAGAGGTGTCTGGTTCTGAACTTGGTAGGGCGGGTTACAATTCGATCCCCCGCAACTACAATTGGGTAAGAAAAAGGGGTTTACCAAACTTTATGTTATTAGTACCCCTCGGTATATGATCATAATCACTAATAGATTTTCCTACTATGAACGTGTACGACATAACGAGCTTAATGTAATTGCACTAGAATGAAAATGGTGAATAAAACTTAAACAAAAGGTAGAGTCATAATGAAATATTTCAGGTTTGTCTTCATAGGATGGGAGTCTTTGACCACAATGTGTGGTTTTGTGTTACTACGGTGCTCTTGGTTATGATATTTATTACTTGATTTTCCTATCAAGCCGGCAACCACGTATGATTAGAGTAGTCTTTTTTTGTTCCAAACCTAAGCTAAAAAGAGTTACTATTTTTATGCTTGAGGACAAGCAAAAGTTCAAGTGTGGGGGAGTTTGATAACACGAATTTATATAGTATTTTTGGCTTAATTTATATGAATTTTAGTTGCATTTCTTACATTTTTATTTTATTTATTTCTTGTTATGCTGGTATTTTTTTGCTTCAGGTATTTTAAATAAAATAGCTCGAAAAAGAGAATTGAGCAAAAAAAGATGTAGCAAAAAGGGGGTGCAAAAGCATAAATTCACGAGGCCCAGTCCAATGGGGCATTTGCCCCTAGTAAGCCCACGCATAGCCCATAAAAACAGAATTTCTGTTTGTTTTTGCTTTAGCGAAATCACAACTTCTGTTCCTATTTTGTCTGTTTATGACACGGTTCTTCTAACAGCAAGCCAACATCCTTATCATGTCTTATTTTGGTGGATCGTAAAAGCTATCAGCACAATATGTTTCTCTATAAATAGAGGACAGATTTATTTTGCTCATTTATAGAAAATTGTAAACCCAATGTAATAGAAATGCATCAAGAAATTCAATAAGAATCAAACAAAACCATAAAACCCAGGAACCAACGAAGGAATTAAAGAAATAACTAACCAGCTAGAGTAAACAAGCTTGCAGATAAAATCCAATCATGTGAACAACATAAAAAGTTTCAACAGATGATACAATGGGACTGGGGACCCCTCTCCAAAAAATAACATTTTCCCCATCCCATGAAAATTTTCTATTAATCTATTATCCGGACAACACAAGACGCTATAGAACAACCTTTCAAAGCAAGACAGTATAACAAGCCCTCCCATATACAAACTATCTTGACCCTTCATTGGTTATGGGGTTGCGTCATAACTGTGTGGTACCTCTAGCTCTTTCGGAAGCCAGCAATGCTTTCTATTACAGCGTTACCATCAATGACTAAAGCACTGATACATGGTCACAGGATATGAGATATATTTATAATTTATTAACTTCTATTCTTTAATATTATAGATATTTTAAAGGAAAAATTATATATTTAATATGTTTATATCAGTGCATTGAAACTAGTCTCAATTCGAATTTAGTTCTACGAATGCTGTATTGTTGTATTCTCTTAAAATAGAGTTTTAACATTCAATGTAGTTTTATCCGATTCGATGAATTAGTCTCTACAGTTATCCACAAATGATACTTGATTTAAATTAAAAAATCTCTATAATAGTATATAGCTTTTGAAAAAATTTATTAAATTATCTTTCAAACCAATGGCGCTCTCCATCACACACTAAGAGAAAGAAATCAATGTGCAGATTTTTTCGCTAAACTTGGAGCATCATTAGATGCCGACCTCGTGACTCATACATCTCCTCCAGAAGGCCTTCGTGAACTTCTTAGGAATGACGCAATGGGAACTTTCTTCCCTCGTGCTTAGTTTTTCTTTTTAATTTTCCTTTTTTCTTTTTATTAGCTTCTATACAAAAAAAAATTATTAAATTTAATATTTCTTATGCAAAATATGGCATAATATTTATTTTTAAGTAAATCAAGCACATTTAGTAAAAAAAAAAGTAAGTCAAGCACATGATGTGGTCGTTGAAACATTTGTAAATAATTTATATAGTTATATTTACAATAATCTGCATTTTCTATTATCTTAACTTATTCTGTTGAAAATTATTTTCAATTAAGAAAATGAACCAAAACTGAACGACAACGACTTGCAAATTGAGAAAATGAATCAAAATGAAAACCTGAAGCAAAGTGAGAAAAATTGATTTTCTCAAATAAATACAGCGGATAATTTCCTTCAAGGCTGATATCTATCTTTCTCGTATACCATGTTAAGAAATTAAACATTACATCAATGGAAATAACAGAGAAATTAAAAGCTTAAAACGTAGTTGTGTTGAATATCGTGAACTTGTATGATCCCCGTGCCATGCGCGGTATAAGTGTTATTTGAATCATATATTTATTTTATATATTTAATTTGTATATGTTATTTATGTAAAAAACAATTATACATGCATCAATGGCATACATAAATTTCTTAACAAATAAAATATGATATTTTGGATTTCCCTGAAAAAATCATTAGAAAAAGTGTTTGTTTTATAATAATTAATTGATCAATAATTATATATTTTTGAACTTTACTTTTATGAGATACACTGAACGTTTAACTTATTTTATAGTTTCATTTTGTGGGATTAATTAATTATGTAATGGTTTACTTTAAAAATAATTATTATTATCATTGGTAATAAATAATTTATTAATTAATGATGAATCATTTTTTAAATTAGAATAAACTATTAAATGAAAATTTCATATGATATAAAATGAATTCTTTTATGGGTTATTTATGTACAAATATCGATTTCAAAGTTTTTACTTTTGCAATAATTAACTTGTATGGCAAATGCCGAAATTGTTAGGTCGGACATTATTTTTAGAGAAATGCTAAGAACACACTTTCTAACACACCTTTTCAACACACTCCAATTAAAATTTGTCACATCACCCCACTTCTCCTTTTATTTTAGTTCTTTTTTTATTAATAAATAAATAAGGAAAAAGGGTGATGTGGCAAATTTTAATTGGAGTGTGTTAAAAAAGTGTGTTAGAGAGTGTGTTCCTAGCATTTCTCTTGTTTTTATAATATTTTATAGAATTCTAGTTTTTTATTAAAACAAATTAGGGATAACAAAAAGTTATAACCTCTCTACATATACAAAAAGAGTTCATTGAGCAACCTCAGTCCACACGGTGCACCACGTAAAAAAAATGTGTAGTTTGATAAAATTTAGTTGAATAAATCTACGATAAATGTAGAAAAATCATTTAGTCAAAACAAAATGTAGAAAAATCACTCAATGTAAAAGTTTTTTTTTCACAAAAAATTGTTAAAGTTTTGTGATATGCAATATTTTCTATTTCTTTGTATTTTTATTTTTTGAAATATACATGTGGATTAATACGAAACAAGTTGAAACAAAGTGAGAGATCGATGAAAAAGTATACTCCCTCCATTCATTTTTATTTGTCGTTTTTGAAAAAAAATGACCAAGCTCCATATCTTCCTATTATACCCTCTCTTTTATTGGAATATATATCTTAATTTTAATCTACAAAATAATTCTTACTTTTTAAACACACACTTTCTCTTTCAAAAAATAAAATCACCAAAAAAAAAAAACAAATAAACAAATTAGGAAGGAGGGTATAATACGCAAGGTTTCCTATTTCTTTATTGATTTATTCTTAAAATTTATATGTGGATTACTACTAAAAAATTCAATCCACGAAAAAATTTAAAACAAGGTGAGAATGATTGGAAAATTTATCTAAATTTACACTGTATTTAACAAAAAAAAAGCAAAAAAATGTGAGAGTTTTGTGATATTCATGGTTTTCTATTTATTTGTGTGTTTTTTTTTATTTGAAATTTACATATGAAATGTCACGGTATAAGTTGAAACAAGAAGGTGAGAGAAAAATGGGAAAAGATATATTATTTTATGTTGTATTTAAATAAAAATAGTTTGATGGAATTAAATTGAATAAAACTACAATAAAAGTTGAAAGATCACTAAATGTGAGATTTTTTTTTTGGAAGAAAAATATGGGAATTTTGTGAAATACAATGTTGTCTGTTTATTTGAAAAAAAAATTCTTGAAATTTATATGTGAATTACTACCAACAAGTTTAAATAAGGTGAAAAAACGGTGAGAAAAATATCTTAATTACATTTTTTTTTAAAAAGCGGGGCTTTTGTGATATGCAATGTTTTCTATTTCTTAGTGTTTTTTTGTTGTTCTTGAAATTTTAATGTGGATTACTACAAAACGAATTGAAACAATGCGAGAGAGAACAATGAGAAAAAATATCTTAATTTACACGGAAATTTTAAAAAATGTAATATGATGAGATTCAATTGAATAAATATACAATAAACGTCAGAATATCACTTAATGTAAGATTATGTTTTTTGACAAAAAAATGGGAGTTTTATAGTGAAAGAACGATGAAAAAATATCTTACTTGACATGGTAATTAATAAAAAAATGTAAATTTGATGAGATGGAGATAAATAAATTAAAAGTAAATTTAAGAAGATTGTTGACTAATAGAGAGTTTTTATTGACGAAAAAATGTGAGTGTTTTGTGATATGAAAAGAAATCTATTTATGTGTATTTATATATTTTTCTTGATATTTACATGTGGATGGATTACTACAAAACAAGTTTAAATTAGGAGAAAAGATATCTTAATTTACATTGTATTTTACAACAAAAATTGTAGTTTAATGAGATTCAATTGAATAAATTTAAGAAGATCACTAGAATGGGAATAATTTTATTTTTTTGACTAAAAATAGTTGGAGTTTTAATATATGCAAAATTTTCTGTTTCTTTTAAATATGAAAAAAAAAAATCTTAATTTACACTATATTTTAAAAAAATTGTAGTTTGATGAAATTAAATTAAATAAATATACAATAAACGTACAATGTGTAGAGTTTTTTTCTTCGAAAAAAGTGGGAGTTTGGTAGTGAGAGAAAGATGAAATAAATATCTTGATATACACACCGTATTTAACAAGAAATATAGTTTCATGTGGTTCAGATGAATAAATCAACAATACACATAGAAATAATATTGAATATGAGAGTTTTTTTCGACGAAAAAATGTGAGAAATTTGTGATATGCAAGATTGTCTTTTTTCTTTTCTTTTTTGTTTTTAAAATTTACGTGTGAATTACAATTAGGTGAGAGAACAATGATTTCTAAGAATTATTGATGACATTAACTTGAATTAATCTACAATAAACGTATGAAGATTATTGAATGTGGAAGGTTTTTTTTTGACAAAAAAAGTGGGAATTTGTTAATGAGAAAAAATATCTTAATTTACATTGCATTTAACAAAAAAAATAATTTTATGAGATTCAATATAATAAACGTAGGAATATCGTGGAATATGAGAGTTTTTTTTTGACGAAAAAATGTGGAAGTTTTGCGATATGCATTGTTGTATATTTATATGCATATATTTTATTCTTGATATTAAAATGTGAATTACTACAAAACAAGTTGAAATAAGATGGTGAGAGAACAATGAGGAAAATATATTTTAATTTATACACTATATTTCAAAAAAATATAGTCTAATAAAATTCAGTTGAATAAATTTACAATAAATGTATGAAGATCATTGAATGTGTGAGTAATTTTTTTATTTGTATTTCTTTTGTTTTTGAAATTTATATGTGGATTATTACAAAATAAGTTGAAAAAAGTGAGAGAACGTTGAAAAAAGATATCTTAATTTGCACTGTATTTTAAAAAAAAATATGTAGTTTGATGAGATTCAATTTAATAAATCTTTGATAAATATTAGAAGATTATTGAATGTTTGAGTTTTTTTTTGCAGAAAAATGTGTGAGGTTTGCAATAGTAAGGATGCTTATTTTTTTGTATTTGTTAGTTAGTTTTTTTTTTTAGCTTAAATACCCTTTTGGTCCATTAACTATTTTCAAGGTTTCAATTTAGTCCATTAACTATTTTTCGCTTCATTAGGTCCATTAACTTTTCTCCGTTAACCAATTTAGTCCAAACAGTTAGAAAAAATCCCAAAACGTTAAATTTTGTATCAAACAGCAGCAACACCACACCACTAACTGCCATAACCACCACCACACCACAAAATTGCCAACACCACATGAGACAGAACCACCACCACCAGCTCTGTTCTGATCATAGAAAGGCCAGATCTGTCACCACCACCACCACCCGATACCAACACCAGATCCTCCACCACCACGAACCGCCACTGCGAAACCTCACTACATCCCGTCACCGCCACATCACAAAACCGCCAACACCACCATCATCAGCTCTGATATGAACATGAAGCCAGATCAGTCGCCGCTATCACCACCACCCAACACTGAAGCCAGATCTACCACCACCCCGAACAGCCGCCGCGAAACGAGACATACACCATGACTAAAGAACAGCCAGAACCGGAGAAGAAGAAAACATCGCCGATTCAGACTAAGGTGGTGTGGAGGGTTGTTGCATCCTCATCGCACCACCACCTCCTTGTCTACATGGTTAATGGAAGATTTGGATTTGAGAGGGAGGAGAAAAATAGATCTGGAAAAGTTAGTGAGAGGGCAGAGCGAAAGCTTTTAGATAGAGAAAATAAAAATTAATTATATTTTTCTTCAAACTCTTGATTTTCTTTAATTGTGCTAAATCTTTAGGAATTAACTATGCAACTATAACTGAAAATTACTAAAAATTTATGAAACTAATACTAAAATTATCATATGATGAACTATCATCAAATACCTCTCTAGTGAGTTTCACAACTTTTTATGATATTTTTGGAGTTTACAATTACATGCCTATAAATGTGCGTGTAATTTCTTAAACTTTTACTTTGCGTTATGCCCTTTCATATACAGAAAAGAAAAAGAGTTTAGCTGAGTAGATTATGAAATTGTTTGGGTAAATTTAAATGCTCAAAGAGTACTCATCTTTACATACCATCTATCAAATGTTGTATTGAGAAGAAGTTGTAATAGGTTACATTACAATTCATTATAAATACTAGTAGCTATGATTGAATTGAATATTATTACAAGTAGTTAAGATTATTATGATTAGATACCAAAGCCTCTTTACAGTTATGTAGTAATAGATTTGTTTTTTCCCACGTTTAATAATTATGTGCATCACCAAATGCCTTAAGAATGTCCATTTCCATCAATGATCATGTTATTGTGAATAACTATATCAAGTTTTTTGTACGCCATTTGAACATTCTCGTGTCCACTAGAATGAGTTTCAAAAAGACATAACAGTTTCATTCCTATTATTCCTCCATAGTTTCAGCAAGAATCATCAATTAGACAATGACGAGTTTCACAGGAGCGCAATCCCCAACAATACAAACCTGAGAATTATTATCACTATGATTAAGGCTTATTCCATGCTCTTACATATGCTCTAAAGGTTGTTTTGACAGCAAAAATTTCTCACCATCAAGCCATGCTTCTTCTCCAAGATCATCACTGTGGTGCAAGATGGTTTTGTTTGTCTGTGATGATTGAGGATCAAGTACAGGCATATCTTCTGATGCATTAGTTGTTTAGCTTTGCATGCTGCTTCATGGTCTTTTTCATTGGCTTCACTTCTCTTATACATTATTAAAGATAAGAAAAATCAAATCTAGTAAGAAGGTACATTATTAATTAATTTCAGGTTTTGTAATCTTAATCATCAGTATCTAACATGTCACTGTCATTATGATAAACTAAATACTATTTTTTGTCTACCAAATATCATAAAACTGATTCCAAATCACAAATAACAGTGATATATCAATCAAAACATTTATAGAAAATGGTAAACCCAATGTAATAGAAATGCATCAAGAAATTCAATAAGAATCAAACAAAACCATAAAACTCAGGAACCAATGAAGGAATTAAAGAAATAACTAACCAACTAAAGAAAACAAGCTTGCAGATAAAATCCAATCATGTGAACAACATAAAAAGTTTCAACAGATGATACAATGGGATTGGGACCCCTCTCCAAAAAATAACATTTTCCCCATCCCATGAAAATTTTCTATTAATCTATTATCCAGACAACACAAGACGCTATAGAACAACCTTTCAAAGCAAGACAGGATAACAAGCCCTCCCATATACAAACTATCTTGACCCTTCATTGGTTATGGGGTTGCGTCATAACTGTGTGGTACCTCCAGCTCTTTCGGAAGCCAACAATGCTGGCTATTACAGCGTTACCATCAATGACTAAAGCACTGATACATGGTCACAGGATATGACGGTGTAAAGCTGGAATGGTAACTTTTTAGTGCCACAAAAAGTCATCTGCAAAATTGTCTTCGACTGGATATCTTCATATGAAAGATCAAATATGAAAGCAAAATTGTTGAATTCCAAATCAAGCCTCTTGAACAAATTAAGCAAGACCCCGATGCTTTGTCTTATGTTCTTTGACAATGACTTCTTATGATAAGCTTCCTGAACATGGGTTAACTGGTATATTATTTTTGAAGCTTCTCTCAAGCCACTGATGAAAGAACCATGCATAGTGGCTAGATATTACCTGCATATGGCCTCACCCGCAAAGAACAACCGATTTCCTACATTTTCTGCAAGTATGTCATAGTCCTCGCCAGATGATTGTACACTGACATGAGAATATGATCCATAAGAAAGGGGATTGCTTCCCCATCTGGTACAGATTGACTGTATTGGATCTGGCACAGTGATTCCTCTAGGTTGAAAAACACTTGTAAAAAAATATATATAATCAAATTGAAAATTGGAACCACGTTTTTTTCACAGCCATAAACTTAAAAATAATAACTTTCTTGCAATTGATGGAAACAAGTACACCAGAAGTCTCACAAAACAAAATAAAAAGCCATACATCATGAAATGAAGTAGGAGAATGATATAGCCAAGTAAGGTGCACACATTAAGCAAGTTAATAGAGAGGAATGGTATAGCCAAATATATGTAAATAATGTGTCGCTAAATTTCATATTGATGAACGGAATCTTGCAATTGCATGTATCATATTTCATAGCAACATGATTTTTATTCAAATGTTATACAAGCAGGCGGCTAATAAGTCAAGTCATATCAAATTGTACAATTAAAGTAGCAAATCATGCAACACTATTAACTAACTAGTAACACATAAAACAATAATGGGGAAAAAGGAAAATGTGCAAAAGGAAACACCCATAAAACTTAATGAGCAAACACAACAGATAAGGGTGTTTATTTTTCATGACTATGTCACAAAGTAAGTTAGAGATACCTTTTACAGTGTTCAAAACTCGATGAAGTAAGACGGATGGATCCGTGGTTTCAAAGGTTTGCACTGCTTCCCCAGCAACAAGAGCAATAAGTGTTGCACCACCAGACACAGTGTGGTATAACCGTAAAATAAAAAGAATTCACCACGATCGTGACTCTTTTCGTTAAGACAACCAAATGTGTCCAGATCCTCCCCCCAAAACACATTTGGAAAAACCATAGCAACTTTGTTCAGAAGCCCAAATCCCATCCTCTCAATCGATTCCAGCTTTCTTGCAGGCAATTCGGGATGAAAGCTAATGCTTCACAATGCTTTACTAATGAATTGTTATTTCATCATAATATATAAAATAATAATAACTTAAACTTACCACGTTAAATATGTCGAAAACTCCACTCAGTTCCATGCAAGTTTTTCCCCAATAAATCTTGCATTGGTGGGTTAAGAGTCATGTTTTGCAACAAAGTAACAAATTTAACCAAACCAAATTCTTAAAAGAAAAAAAGAAAAAGAGAGAGACAAATTCTTGGTGAAAATATGAACACTATATATATCCATCTAGCAACAAACATTAGTTAAAAAAGAAACAAAATTGCATAACAAAAAACAAACCAGTGAGGGGAAACATCTATCTGCATCTTGCTTTGGAATATAAAGTCCAGCAGCATGTGTACTTGTTTCCATTGAACTCAACATCTTACTATAAGAGTAGGTTTCACTATGATTATCAACTGGGTGATTCTCCTCTAAGACATACTCTTGTTGCTGCAATCATGCAAAACAATAATCTTAATTATATTAACGTTTTCTTTATGAATCTTTTAAGTTTAACTTTAGTCTCTAATAATCCACATCAAAGTTTTGATCATCAACGTGCGGAAAAACCATAACTATAAATGGTCAAAACTTTGATGTGGATTATTAGGGACTAAATTTAAACTTAAAAGATTGATAAAGAAAAAGTTATTATAACTAAGATTATTGTTTTGAATGATTGCAGCAACAAGAATATATCTTAGAGGAGAATCACCTAGTTGATAATCCTAGTGAAACCTACTCTTTTAGTAAGATGTTGAGTTCACTGGAAACAAATACACATGTTGCTGGACTTTATATTCCAAAGCAAGATGCAGATAGATGTTTCCCCTCTTTGGAACTGCTAAAGGGTTCGCATTAACTCTTGTTATTACACTCCCAGCAAGATCAAGCGCTGCATAATTTTTCTTTGTTCTTGTTTTCTATGTATAATCTCTACCGCCGGGGCAGTTCCTTCCTTCTAAAATCACAACTTTGTACCCAAATGATAAGAGCTGCCTCGCTCCAGCTAAGATATGATTCCTAAAAACTATATAATCATTCTGCTCTTTTCCTCCCCATCTCTCCAACAACGCCTTGAAACAGATTCACCTGCCATTATTAGATCCTACTAATAAATCTAAAAATAACCCAATCTGATATTAACACTAGTTACCATTCCGAATCGTTGTTCTGAAGAGTATGAAGCAAAAATGATGGTTGAGTAAGCAGTGTTGGCAAGGAAAGAAACGGATAAAGGAATTGAATTGAAATGAAAAAGAGAAAATGAGAATAAATGTTCTTTGAAACAAAGACTCTCTCGGAAACGGCACAAAGAAGAAAATGAAAATGAAAAAGAGGTGTGATGGATTGAATGAAGAAGAGGGATGTTACTTACGGTTATTTATTGTGTCTCAATGTGGTCACTGATGACAACATAATCAATGCCAGTCAAATGTATGTTTTATTTTTTTATCAAAATAATAATTGTGATTTTATTTTGGTCAACAATATTCTGGTCAATTTCATCCAAAAAGGAAAAACAGTGTATATTATGATCAATTAGTAGAAGAAATATTGTGGTCAAAGAAAGTAATAATGAGATATATTTATAATTTATTAACTTCTTTTCTTTAATATTATAGATATTTTAAAGGAAAAATAATATATTTAATATGTATATATCAGTGCATAGAAACTAGTCTCAATTCGAATTTAGTTCTATGAATGCAGTATTGTTGTATTCTCTTAAAATAGAGTTTTAGCATTCATTGTAGTTAAAGAGTAACATTTTAAGGTCATTTTAAGAGCCGCCGGCCCTATTTTTCTTTTTCTACAAAGCCTTCTTCTACATCTTTTGTTGGTGAGGGGGTGATTTAAGGTCATTTTTGGCCTATAATCACCTCTTTGCATCTTATTTTCTTCATTTTTAATCTAAATAAATGTGATTATTTACATATTCAAGTTTTTTAGTTATTTTATTTTGTAGTGATTTCGTCGTCTAAGTGCGGCGGTGTGTTGTTCGTCGTCTAAGTGCGGCGGTGTGTGGTTCATCGTCTGAGTGCGGCGGTGTGTTGTTCAACGTCTGATTAGTACGGCATTTTTGTTTTCCCGTCTTGGTGCAGTGTTCGTTTAGTTGTATCAAGAGATCAACTTCAACAACTTGCAGATTCATTTTTAGTCAACAAAAAAAAAGCATTCATTGTAGTTTTGTCCGATTCGATGAATTAGTCTCTACAATTATCCACAAATGATACTGATTTAAATTAAAAAATCTCTATAATAGTATATAGCTTTTGAAAAATTTTATTAAATTCTCTCTCAAACCAATGGCGCTCTCCATCACACACTAAGAGAAGGAAATCAATGTGCAGATTTTTTCGCTAAACTTGGAGCATCATCAGATGCCGACCTCGTGACTCATACATCTCCTCCAAAAGGCCTTCGTGAACTTCTTAGGAATGACGCAATGGGAACTTTCTTCCCTCGTGCTTTGTTTTTCTTTTTAGTTTTTCATTTTTCTTTTTATTAGCTTCTATACCAAAAAAAAAAATATTAAATTTAATATTTCTTATGCAAAATATGGCATAATATTTATTTTTAAGTAAATCAAGCACATTTAGTAAAAAATAAAGTAAGTCAAGCACATGATGTGGTCGTTGAAACATTTGTAAATAATTATATAATTATATTTACAATAATCTGCATTTTCTATTATCTTAACTTATTATGTTGAAAATTATTTTCAATTTAGAAAATGAACCAAAATTGAACGACAACGACTTGCAAATTGAGAAAATGAATCAAAATGAAAACCTGAAGCAAAGTGAAAAAAATTGATTTTCTCAAATAAATACAGCGGAAAATTTCCTTCAAGGCTGATATCTATCTTTCTCGCATACCATGTTAAGAAATTAAACATGACATCGATGGAAATAAGAGAGAAATTAAAAGCTTAAAACGTAGTTGTGTTGAATATGGTGAACTAGTATGATCCCCGTGCCATGCGCGGTATAAGTGTTATTTGAATCATATATTTATTTTATATATTTAATTTGTATATATTATTTATGTAATAAAACAATTATACATGCATCAATGGCGTACATAAATTTCTTAACAAATAAAATATGATATTTTGGATTTCCCTGAAAAAATCATTAGAAAAAGTGTTTCTTTTGTAATAATCAATTGATCAATAATTATATATTTTTGAACTTTATTTTTATGAGATACACTGAACGATTAACTTATTTTATAGTTTTATTTTGAGGGATTAATTAATTATGTAATGGTTTACTTTAAAAATAATTATTATTATCATTGGTAATAAATAATTTATTAATTAATGATGAATCATTTTTTAAATTAGAATAAACTATTAAATGAAAATTTCATATGATATAAAATGAATTCTTTTATGGGTTATTTATGCACAAATATCGATTTCAAAGTTTTTACTTTTGCAATAATTAACTTCTATGGCAAATGCCGAAATTGTTAGGTCGGACATTGTTTTTAGAGAAATGCTAAGAACACACTTTCTAACACACCTTTTCAACACACTCCAATTAAAATTTGCCACATCACCCTTTTTCCTTATTTAAGGTAACAAAAAGTTATAACCTCTCTACATATACAAAAAGAGTTCATTGAGCAACCTCAGTCCATACCACGTAATAAAAAATGTGTTGTTTGATAAAATTTAGTTGAATAAATCTACGATAAATGTAGAAAAATCATTTAGTAAAAAAAAAATGTAGAAAAATCACTCAATGTGAAAGTTTTTTTATCACAAAAAATTGTTAAAGTTTTGTGATATGCAATATTTTCTATTTCTTTGTATTTGTATTTTATGAAATATACATGTGGATTAATACGAAACAAGTTGAAACAAAGTGAGAGATCGATGAAAAAATATACTCCCTCCATTCATTTTTATTTGTCGTTTTTGAAAAAAAATGACCAAGCACCATATCTTCCTATTATACCCTCTCTTTTATTGGAAAACATATCTTAATTTTAATCTACAAAAAATTCTTACTTTTTTAAACACACGCTTTCTCTTTCAGAAAATAAAATCACAAAAAAAAAAAGAAACAAACATATTAGGAAGCAGGGTATAGTACGCAAGGTTTCCTATTTTTTTATTGATTTATTCTTAAATTTATATGTGGATTACTACTAAAAAATTCAATCCACGAAAAAAATTTAAAACAAGGTGAGAATGATTGGAAAAATTATCTAAATTCACGCTGTATTTAACAAAAAAAGCAAAAATATGTGAGAGTTTTGTGATATTCATGGTTTTCTATTTATTTGTGTTTTTTTTTATTTGAAATTTACATATGAATTGTCACGGTATAAGTTGAAATAAGAAGGTGAGAGAAAAATGGGAAAAGAAATATTATTTTATGTTGTATTTAAATAAAAATAGTTTGATGGAATTAAATTGAATAAAACTACAATAAAAGTTGAAAGATCACTAAATGTGAGATTTTTTTTTTGGAAGAAAAATATGGGAATTTTGTGAAATACAATGTTGTCTGTTTATTTGAAAAAAAATATCTTGAAATTTATATGTGAATTACTACCAACAAGTTTAAATAAAATAGCTCGAAAAAGAGAATTGAGCAAAAAAAGATGTAGCAAAAAGGGGGTGCAAAAGCATAAACTCACGAGGCCCAGTCCAATGGGTCATTTGCCCCTAGTCAGCCCACGCATAGCCCATAAAAACAGAATTTCTGTTTGTTTTTGCTTTAGCGAAATCACAACTTATGTTCATGTTTTGTCTGTTTATGACACGGTTCTTCTAAGAGCAAGCCAACATCCTTGTCATGTCTTATTTTGGTGGATCGTAAAAGCTATCAGCACAAATAGAGGACAGATTTTTCAGTCCTCTATCTCTTCTTCTTTACGTCCTTTTATAGTAGTTATTTTTAGGCAGTTTTTCAGTACAATAAACAAGAAAAACTTTGTACTAGTTATTTCAAGCAGCTTTATTAATTCAAATTTTCAGATTTAGTAATTTTGTCCCGGTTATTTCAAGCAGTTTTATTAATTCAAGCAGCTTTATTTTATTTATTTCTTGTTATGCCGGTATTTTTGTTTCAGGTATTTTAAATAAAATAGGTCGGAAAAGAGAATCGAGCAAAAAAAACATTAAAATTGAAGCAAGAAGGGGGTGCAAAAGCATAAATTCACGAAGCCCAGCCCAATGGGGCACTTGCCCCAGTCAGCCCGTGCATAGCACCTAAAAACAGCATTTCTGTTTGTTTTTGCTTCAACGAAATCACAACGTCAGTTCCTGTTTTGTCGACTTATGACACGGTTCTTCTAAGAGCAAGCCAACTTCTTATCATGTCCTATTTTGGTGGATCGTAAAAACTATCAACACAATATATTTCTCTATAAATAGAGGTGAGATTTTCAGTTCTCTGTCTCTTCTTCTTTACGTCCTTTTAAAGTAGTTATTTTAGGCATTTTTTCAGTACAATAAACAAGAATAGTTCTTCCACATCGGGATATTATTACGCATTTAAATTCAGTATCTATTTCAAGAATTTTTTCTGGTTATTTCAAGTAGCTTTATTAATTCAAATTTTCAGATTCAATAATTTAACATGGTTTTTATGTGTTTAATTTTCAATCTATTTACTATGTTTAATTTAATTTTCAGTTTAAGTTTATTTATTTATCTATCTATGTGTGGCTTAATCAATTAATATCGGTATGTAATTTTAATTCACCGAAAGATATTCAGTAATGAATTGGCGCGAAATTTATTAAACTATTTTTCTAATTTGGTTTCTTATTTTAAAACTCCTAGGCTTTTGAACGAGAGTAAACCGAAGCAATTAAGATTAGAGTCAATAGAGCGAGAGTTTGAGATTTTAACTTGATAGTAGAAACTAGATTTTAATTTTAAATACAACGATAACACTCTAAAACTAATTAGATGTTAATGGTTTTCAAAAAGTGCTTTTAAAATTGGATAGTAGAAAAGTGATAGTAAAACATCTGGTTTTGAAAGTATAGTCTTAATCAATAAAACGATAGTGAGGTCTAGACTTTTAAATCAAAAGTCTCTTCTCAAAAATATAACTTTTCCACGCCATTGATTTGCCGAATCCCTAAAGGTTAATTAGTTACTTATCGATATCCCGCATTAATAGTTATTGAAAAAAAATCTTTAATTTAAACTTCTAAACATCCCTAAAATCCTAAAACATTAATTAGCCTTAGATTTACACCGTAACATTAGAATCACAATAGGTTGATTATTGGTCTATGTGGGATCGATAACTTTTTATACTATAACTGATATTTCTGTGCACTTGCGGACCTATCATGTTGCTCAACTTTGTGACAAAGGGTTCATTGTAAACTTTATACTTACCTTTTGTACAATTCAAAGTAAAACTAATAAAGACATAGTGATTAAAGCTATAAGACATGGAAATGTGTATATGCTTTACTTAAATGATGATTGTATATCCGATGCTAAATGACCAAAAATGATGATTCTTGGTTGTGGGATAGGCGTTTAGCACACTTAAACTTTGACTTGGTAAACAAGATAGTATCCAAAGACCTAGTAGTTGGTATTCCAAAAATAAATTTTTTTAAAGACCATTTATGTGACGCATACCAAATGGGTAAGAAAATAAAGGTTTCCTTTAAGTCGAAAAAGGTAATTTCAACTTCAAGACCTTTGGAACTTATCCATATGAATCTTTTTGGTCCATCAAGAACTAAGAGTCTTGGTGGAAACTACTATGGTATTGTAATTGTTGATGGCTACTCTATCTATTGTTGGACTATTTTTTTGTCTAGAAAAATTGATACTTTATCCGCTTTTAAGAAATTTGTCAAGATGAGACAAAACAAGCTTAACCTTAAGATTGCTACTATACGTCATAGGGGAGAGTTTGATAATAACCGTTTTGAAAAATATTGTTCAAAATATGTCATAAACCAGAATTTCTCCGCTCCACGTACACCGCAATAAAATTGGGTAGTGGAGAGGAAAAATAGAGTATTTGATAGAGCTTGCAAGAACTATGCATAGGGAATCTTCCTTACCTATATACTAGTTATGACTTAAATAGAGCGATCATTCGACCTATTTTGGACTAATGGAAAAGAAAATCTTGGTAAGTTTGATGCGAAGTCGAATGAGGGTATCTTTTTGGGCTATTCTTTGACAAGTAAAGCATATAGGGGTGTTTAATAAAAGGTTGCAAATAGTTGAAGAGTCGGTGAATATTAAATGATAAAATTAATGAAAATATTATTAATATTTATTTAAATAGGTCAGTCTAGTAGGTTTAAAAGGATTTTATTATGACATGTAACCTGACCTTTTTAACTAAATAAGCTTGTAAAAAACTTTGGCTTATTGTATTTAAATAAACGGTCTGGTAGGCCATATATGCTGGTCTGGCCTATTCCCATCCCCAGTCATCTCACAATATCGCGGCCTGCATGGGCGGATTTACCACACAGGGCTGCTAGGGCTGCAGTCCGGGCTCGGTCGGAATATTTTTTTGTTTTAGGGATTAATTTAGGGTAAAATTGATATTTTTAGGAATTAATTTAGGGTAAAATTGAAGTTTTTGGTTCAAAACTCAGATTTTTCACCGCAAAATAATTTTTTTGGTGTTTTACGAGTTAATTTAGAGTAAAATTGAGATTCGTGGGAATTAATTTAGGGCAAAACTGAGTTTTTTTAAAAAAAATTGAACATTTTCAATGTAAAATTGAAATTTTTGTTTAAATTTTAAATTTTGTCCGGGCTTTATATGTTTCCCGGCTCCGCCACTGGCGGCCTGCCTTGTTTGTGAGATGGTCAAAAGATATGTTAACAAGCTGGATTTATAAGGTTGAGTTAGACCGATACTTGCTAAATTTACTAAATGATTTCAATAATTCAGACAAAAAAAAAAGATTAGATTTTTTGACAAAACAAAAAAAATTTATCATTATAATTTAAATAAAATTTTAAACTTGCATTTTTAGTCCGACGTCCTTACTGATAGCGCATAAACATTACTTCTTTAGATGAAATACTATGCATTTATATACTAAATTTATATTGATAATACCCTTCTAGATAAATTTATGTTGCCTGAAATTGCATTTATGGGAAATTTATGAGGTCAAATCTACCCTTCTAGATAGTACATAACACAAAAAAGATACTCCATATGCAATTTTTTTTTTTTTTTGTCTTAGATGAAGTGGTAATCCACTGAAATTAAATAACTCACACAATTGTGAGGTCCCGGGTTCGAACCCGGGTCACGATGTCCGGCTTAGCAATTTCAGCATTTGCCATTTGAGCTAAGACTTCTAGACTCCATATGCAGTTTTTAATTAAGAAGTTGAGGGTGAAAAATCACTTGCCAGTTGGCGCATCATAAATTGAAGGAGAAATGGGTTGTAGACAATCCATGATAAGAATCATGTAATGTAACTACTATTTGTAATAAAAAAAAGGGTTAAATATGTTTTTAGTCCTTATAAATATCTGACTCTTTTACTTTTAGTCCCTTTAAAAAAATTTCCAACTTTTTGGTCCTCCAAATATTTTCGATCATGATTTTTGGTCCCTGCTTTTCACTCAACTATGTGTACGATTCAAATTTTTTAACGAGTTTTTGTGATCATGTTTCTAATATTATAAAAATTACTCAAACCAAAATTCATAATTTTTTAACAAATGATGAATTAACTATGAATTTTTAAGCGCAAACACTTCAAAAATTCATATTTAATTCATCACTAATTAAAAAAATTTAAATTTTGCAAATCAATTCAATTTTTAATATACTAAACATTACTGCAATACATAATTTCAAATTTTAATTAGTATACATGAGTTGACTTAAATGTAGGGATCAAAATTCATGTTAGAGAATTTTGTAGGGACCAAAAAGTGGGAAATTTTTTTAGAGGGACTAAAAGTAGAAGTGTCAGATGTTTATAGGGACTAAAAACATATTTAACCCTAAAAAAAATAAAGAATAATTTAACTATTTGATCTAACACTTTAGTAATTGTCCATATGAACCACATGTCCCAACCCGCCATAGCCAAAAAATATAGTACATATTTTGAAGCAATATAGTAGCACTTTCTCTATCATCTTATTTTGTATAAAACGGTTTTATAATTCATTTTGTATAATAATACGTGAGTGGAGAGGTTTTATTTTAGTCTGTCAATTTAACAGGGGTATTTTAGGTTTTATTTCCCGAAGTTCATTGATCGACGATTTGTGTATCAAAAATATTTTAATGACCGCGAGTGCACAGTCTCGTCGTGTAGTTTTAAAAGATATCGAATCCACAGAGACCAAAAGTTGACCTACCGTATTTTTGTCATTACGGTGTAAATCTAAGGCTAAAGAATATTTTTGTTGAAACAAAAAGGTCCAATACCTCCACACTAGTATATTGTGCATTATATAGCAAAAGCATTACAATCAAATGGGCTTAAGCACTAACCAAGCCCAAACCAATTACAACTAATACTAACATATCCTCCCCTAAGTTGATTGCCCCACAAGCAACCAACTAAACTCTTATTCAAAAAACAGAAAAATAGAAAACAGAAAAAGCTTAACAGAACAGCTTATTGAAACAGCTTATCCATGAATCAATCAGCTTATCATAAGAAAACACACATACATCACTAGGAATCAACTAACACAACTTATATCACACATTCCTAGCTTATTTCTGAGTTTGTAGAAGCTTTCAACCTTCAAAGCTTTGGTCATGATGTCAGCTAGTTGCTCACTTGAACTGCAATGTAGCAACTCAATTATGCCATCCTTGTTCAAATCTCTGAGAAAATGGTATTTGACATCAATATGTTTTGATCTACCATGCATAATGGGATTTTTGGATAATTTGATAGAAGAACTATTATCACAAAGAATCACAGTGCAGTTAAGCTGTTCTTGTCCCAAATGCTTTAAAATACTTCTCAGCCACATACATTGGCAAGCACTAGCAGTTGCTGCTACAAATTCAGCCTCTGTTGTTGAGAGTGTAACAATAGGTTGTTTTTTGGAGGACCATGAGATAACTCCAGAGCTTATAGAAAAAGCATAACCATAAGTGTTTTTCCTATCATCATAATCTCCTGCATAATCAGAATTTGTCCATCCTGGTAGGGTTGGTTTCTCTATCCCATCTCTTCTATACTAGATGCCATAGCTTCTAGTTCCTTTTAGGTACCTAAGAATTCTCTTGACTGCAGTCACATGCAATTATGTTGGCTTATCCATGTACCTTGATGTTAGACACACTAAAAAAGTCATGTCTGGCCTTGTAGCTAACAAGTACATTAAGCAACCAATCATCTGTTTATACAGAGTTGCATCAGTTGAGACACCATTTTCATCCCTTACTAATTTGCAACCAGGAACAATTGGACTACGCACCTTGTTGCAATCCTCCATACCAAACCTGTTTAATACATCAGTTGCATACTTTTGTTGGTGAATGAATATTCGTCTTTGAGTTTGATATACTTCAATTCCTAAAAAACATTTCATCTTTCCTAAATCATTCATAGAAAACTTTTCCCTCATGGACATTTTGAAATCACTCATCATGTGATCATCATTTCCAGTATAAATGAGATCATCAACATATAAGCTAACAATCAACATTTTGTTTTCTCCACCATTCTTGACAAAGAGAGTATGTTCATGTGGACACTTAGTGAACTTTTCATCACAGAAATATGATTCAATTTTGTTTTACCAAGCCCTAGGAGCTTGTTTCAATCCATATAAGGCCTTCTTGAGTTTATACACCTGATTTTTGTTTCCACTTTCAAATCCCAGTGGTTGATGGACATAGACATTTTCTACTAATTCACCATGTAGGAAAGCACTTTTCACATCCAATTGAAAAATGCACCAATTCTTTGATGCAGCTAGGGCTAGGATAGTTCTTATGGTATCCCATCTTGCAACAGGTGCAAATACCTCACTATAGTCAACACCATACTTTTGAGTATACCCTTTTGCAACCAACCTAGCCTTGTGTTTTTCAAATTTACCTTCTTCATTGTACTTTGTTTTGAATATCCATTTGACTCCAATAGGTTTCACACCTAGTGGTGGATCTGTCAGTTCCCAAGTATCATTTCTTTTAATGGAATCTATTTCTGATTCCATAGCTTTTCTCCAAACTTCATACTTGACTGCTTCTTCATATGTAGTAGGATCTTCTTTGGAACTGAATAGAGCATAGAAATTCATGGAGTCATCACTTTCTTCTTCATTAACTTCTTCTTCTTTTGTGTTTCTATCATACACATTAAGATAGCTAGGTGGATTTCTGGCTCTAGTTGGTGGTTTACGAATAAGAGGCTCAGCATGTTCATTGTCTTCTTCACTACTTGAGTCATTAACATCACCAACATTGTTAGTTCCATCTTCATCTTGCAGTTCATCAACACCTTGCAGTTCATCAGCATTATCTTCACTTAGTGGTGAACCAGTGTTTTCATCTTCATCAATAACTAGTTGAGTGAGCCACTCATTTGCTTCTTTTGTATTCCATTTCCAGCTTTTCAATTCACCAAACACAACATCTCTACTTATTAGTATCTTTTTCTCACGATTGTATAACTTGTAGGCCTTTGATTCTTCACTGAGACCAAGGTGTATGCATTTAATGCTTTTCCCATCAAGTTTCTTTCTGTGTGCATCTGGTACATGAGCATATGCAACACAACCAAAGATTCTGAAATGATGTACAGAGGGTTTATTTCCACTCCATGCTTCTTAAGGAGTCATTTCTTGCATTGCAAATGTTGGACTCCTATTCATGACATAGGTTGCCCAATTGACAGCTTCTGGCCAAAATCTCTTGAGAACATTTCTGGCTGTCATCATGCTTCTTACCATTTTAAGAATGGTTCTATTCTTTCTTTCAGAGACTCCATTTTGTTGGGGTGTATATGCTGCTGTCAACTGTCTCTTTATCCCATGTAAGCTACAAAAATCATTGAATACAGATGAGGTAAATTCTCCTCCCCTATCTGTTCTTAAACATTGTATTGAGCTTTTAGATTCCTTTTCAACTAGCAGTTTGAATCTCTTAAACACATCAAATGCAGCTGATTTTTCTTGTAAAAAATAAGTCCATGTCTTTCTACTAAAATCATCAGTAAAGGTAATGAAATACCTATTGGCTCCATTTGATTTAGGTGTGATAGGACCACAGATATCAGCATGAATAAGCTCTAGCTTTTATGTAGCTCTCCAATTTGACTTCTTTGGAATACTCTTCCTGTGTTGCTTGCCAGTTAAACAATCTTCACATTGTTCTTTCAAGTCATTCAATTTTGGCAATCCTTTTACCATTTGTTTCTTGTGGAGCGTTTTCAAACCTTGGATATTCAGATGTGCATATCTATTATGCCACAAATAAGCTGCATCACTCCCTTTTGTTTGCATGCATTTCTCATCTCTAGTTACTAGCATGTTTGTTTCAACTATTCCCATTTGTACATTATTTGCTAGCAAAACTGGTGCAAATATCATGTACATTCTGTTATTTGAGATTTGTGTGGTAAGAATTAATCCCTTTTCATCATGAATAAGCTGGCATAAGTCATTTTTGAACACAATGGTAAGATTCTTCTACTAAAGGTGTCCTACACTTAGCAAATTGCTACTCAATCCTTGAATGTAATACACATCAGATATTACATGAACTTTACCTCCAATAAGCAATTTGACATTGCCTCTGCCCATAACTGCCATCTTTGAGACATTTCCCAATTTCACAGATTTAGTGAAATTTCCATCAAAGTTGTGTAACCAATTCTTGTTACCAATCATGTGATTACTGCATCCTGAGTCCAAATACCATACCTCCTCTTTGGTATAATCAGATATTGGATTGGAATCACCCATTAGCAGCATTTCTTCTTCATCTTCTACTTCTGCAAAATTTGCATTTTCCCATTCAGGACATTCATTGCGATAATGTCCAAGTTTATGACATTTATAGCATTGAATTGAATCCTTGCTCATTCTTCCTCTCCCCCTACCTCTAGCAGTGGATCTTCCCCTTCCCCTACCTCTGCTAGCACCTGAGACCTTTAATGCATGTTCATCACTACGTTCTGGGTGATGATTCATTCTACCTTCATGCACAAGTAAACTGCTTTGTAACTCATCAACAGAAAGGGAAGTAACATCATTAGATTCTTCGATCGAACACACTACATAATTGAATTTCACTGTCATGGATCTAAGAATCTTCTCAACAAGCTTACTCTGCTCCATTCTATCTCCATGTCAGTCATGCGGTTTGCAATAGCAAGAGTTCTTGCAAAGTATTCATTTACTGATTCGGTTTCTCCCATTGCAAGAATCTGAAATTCGCGTCGTAAAGATTGTAAATGTGCTCAATTTACCTTGTTGGAGCCTTGGAATTTGCGTTTCATCGCGTCCCAAATATCTTTTGATGTTTCACGAACCAAGATTGTCTACATGATCGATCTTTCGATTGCTTGATACAGATAGTTTTTTACCTTCAAATCGCGTTGTTTGAGAGCGACTGCAGCTTGGCGTTGTTCTGCCGTTGCTTCTGCCAGAAGTGCAGCGACGCCGGTTTCGATCAAATCCCAAAAATCTTTGGAACATAGGAAGTTTTCCATGAGTTCTGACCAGTGATCGTAGAACCCGTCGAAGCGTCGAATGGCTGGTTGAACAAAACTGGAGTTTTCAGCCATGAAAGCTATGTGTGAAGCTCGTCGGAGAAGAAGATAGGTGAAGAATTTAGAGAGAAAAACGGTTGCAACCGTTTGTGTGAGGAAGAGAGGTAAAAATTTGGATCGGGCCTTATGATACCAATTTTTGAAACAAAGAGGTCCAATACCTCCACACTAGTATATTGTGCATTATATAGCCAAAGCATTACAATCAAATGGGCTTAAGCACTAACCAAGCCCAAACCAATTACAACTAATACTAACAATTTTAGAGGTTTAGGAATTGTTTAAGAATTTAAATTAAAGACTTTTAAATTAATTAAGAAATGGGATATCGGTATGTAACTAATTAACCAACGGGATATCAGAAGAACGTTTTCGGTTTAAAGGTATAAACCTCACACTCTCGTTTTATTGATAAAAACCATACTTTCTCCACTAGAAGTTTTACTGTCACTTTTCTACCACCTAATTTTGAAAGTATATTTTGAAAACCAATTAGTTCTAATTAATTTTAACGTGGCTCTTGCTCGTTCAAAAATTAATATCAAGTTTCTACTATCTAGCTAAAGTCTCAAACTCTCGCTCTATTGACTTTAACCTTAATTGCTTTATTTTACTCTCGTTCAAAAGCTTAAGAGTTTAAAATTAGAAACCCGAATCAGAAAAGTAGTTTAAGATTAACGCGCCAAATCATTACTAAATCCCCTTACGGCCAAATCATACCTATATAAACTAATCTAGCCAAACATAGAGAAATAAATAAATAAACTAAAATAGAAAATTAAATTAAACATAATAAATAAACAAGAAATTAAATGCATAAAAACCTGGTAAAGAAATTAAATCTGAATACTGGAATATATAAAGTTGTTTGAATTAATCGGTACAGAGTTTTGACACTACAATGCTCTTTGGGATTTTGGGATTTCCACCACTACAATGATCTTTCATTTCCAAAGAGGGGAAAGTATCAAAAACCGTTTAAAAGAAATTCTAAGTTCGGGGGTTGATTACACCTAAGGAAGGTTTTAGCATCCTAAGCGCCTATAGTATCCTATAGTAACCTCTGATTTATTGCTTTTTTTACTTATTTTAATGTGAATAAATGGGGGAGAAATGGTAAGAAATGGAGGGAGAAGTTGTAGAGATAGAAAAGTGTGTGTGAGTGGAGATTGGATTGAGAAGAGAAGGTTAAAGCAAAATTTAAAGTGTTTTGAAAAGTAAACTTAAAATCTAATCGTGCGACTAATTTTGGTTTATTGGACTAAAGCAGTTTTATTTGAGAGAGAGAAGATGTTGTTTGTTTTCTATTATTTTTTCTAAGGAATTTACTATTCGTACCCCTTTGGAAATGAAAGATTCGCGTTCGTTTGTTTTTAGCGTTTGACGGAAAGCAATAAAAAAGTAAAATGCATGCAATGCAATTTTTCTACATCCACTTTGGGGTTACATTTCTTTACCTAATTACATTCTAAGAATTTTGCGAAAATTTAAACATGAATGAATGCAACAATTGAATGAGATGCAAAGACATAAAAAAATTAAAATTACAAGTCCGACAAAATTAAAAGTAAACTATAACTACAATACTAACTAACTAAACTATATTTTTTTTAGGTTCGGCTCCAATAGCATAGGGTTTAATTTAAGTCCAAATCATAAAACAAGGATGACCAAATAATATGCAATAGTAATATGAAATAAAATGCACAAAATAAATTTCATAGAAATTAAAATGACATAAATAAATGTGTAAAGCTAACTAAACTAAGAAGGACATAATAATAAATAAATAAATATATAAATAGTACGTTTATTTTAAAAAAAAAGGAAAAAGAATAAAGGTAAAAAAAAAAAAAAGAGAGAAAACAAGAATCTAGTAAAAAAGAAGAAGAGAAACGTAAACCAAAAAGAAAGGAAATAGGGGGGTGTAATAGTAAAAAGGGGTGCTGAAAAGAAATAATAATAATAATAATAAAAAATTAAAAATAAAAATAATAAAAAAGCCAACCCACTGTAGTGAACCGGACCATTGTCTGAACCGGACCGGTTCATCTGGTTCAACCCAAAAGTTGAACTGAACCAAGATCCTGATTTTATACGGTTCAAATGTGTGAGCTCACCATAAACCAACGAATCATCATCCTTAGATCTAGATCAGATGGACCTGATCTGATCTGTGAATCATGTGATTAAAATCAAAAGAACAAATCAAACGCATCAGATTAAAAGTAAGCAGATCAGATGGTTATGTTATAATCAAGCCAAAAGAAGGTACATATCATGGTCTTATCTTCTCCATGGTGAAAACAACCAGAGAAACCATGAAAACTTTAAACATAACCTTGAATCAACAACACCAAACACAAATTTGAGCCGAAATTAACAAATAAATAACGGTTTTCATAGTATTTTTCGCATAGAGTCCGATTATGGAATTAGATTTCGCAAACGATGTCTCAGTAAAGAAAAACGAGCGAACGAAAAAATAGATCTAAAAAGTGAAAATGATTTGTACGCAAAATTGACGAAAAATTATATGTACATCAGCTTCGTATGTTGTTTGCGAGTTCAATGAGCCAAGAATTAGCGAAAATGGAGGTCTAAATCATTCAAAACGATTACCTCAAAATAGGGTAAAAAACGGTTTCCGATTTGTATCTCCGGTCGCGTTTTGAGATTGTTTGTTTGTGTTTTATGGTTTTATGACGAATTTGTGTTGTTTGGAATGTATTTGAGACAATTTAGTTGGTAATTTGAGGGTTGATTGATGTGTTTGGAAGAAGGAGAAAGGCTTTTTGTTGTTGTTGTTTTTTCTGGAAATGTGAAGAACAAACACGTTCTTCCTTTCCTCTTTCTTTTTTTTTATTTTTTTTTATTTTTTGTTTATTTGTTTTGATTGGTGAATGAGAGAATGAATTTTTTTGGGAATTGGTGAATGATGTCTGTGGGTGTGAGTGAGTGATGTGAGGTTTTTTTTATAGATAAAAATTAGAGTTAAGGGATAGAATAATGATAAAAGGTGAGATAATTGGGTAAAAATGATAGAAAAAAGTAATTTGATTAAAAAGAAAAATAGAAAATAGAATAATGATGAAAAAAAGGGTGAGGTGGAGCAATTTGATTGGTTAAGGTAGAAAAATAGTTTTTTTGATTTATTTTAGGAAAAATGGTAAAGATAAAAGAATGAGATAAAATGGTGAGTCATTGAGATAGAGCAACTAGTGCTCTACTCTTTCCTCCTCTTGGCATATTTTTTAAAATAAAATGTAAATGATAATAAAATAAAATAAAATGTGTATAACTGAAATAAAAATGTATTTTTTCATATTTTTGAAATATATGGAAATGAAATATAAAATGAACGTGAAAAATAGAAAACGCTAATTTTTCATATTTTTAAACTTTTACGCTAATTAAAATAAAATTAACATCATGAGCTGAAAAAACTATTATTTTGACATTTTTAGAATAAAGCGTAAAATAAAACCAAAAAACTATTTTTTTATATTATTTTGACTTTTTGGAAAATATGAGAAAAATATGAAAATGTGCAAAACAAATGCAATTGAAACATGTATAATAAAAAAGTAAATATTTTTATATTTTTTTATGAAAATGTAATGCGAATCGGATTTGTAGGTCCAAAATTGGGGTACAACAGCTGCCCCTATTTAAGTTTCTTCAACAGGAGAGATGAAAAGTGTAATTTTTTGTCTAGACGGGATGGAAGAGGCTTAAATATAAGACGTGCACCATTTTTGGACCTAAAAATCCTCTAGCAATACTCATTATGCAAATGTATGCAAAATGCTGACTTTTCTTTTTAATTTTGTATGAATGTTAAAAAAGGCAGACAAATGAAAACATAGTTGAGACTCCACAGGGGAAGAACAAAACATGGTCCGACTGGGAAAACAACAAGATATACCCTGAGTTCATCGGGACGATCTCTACTGGGGAACTTAAGCAAATACTGGGGAAAAATGTTACTGACTATCGTCTGACCGATAACAAGAATGTTGTATACTGACACACAACATTTTCAAAAATATCAACTATCGACTGACCGACAGTAAGAATGGCGTATACGGACATACAACCATTTATATATTAGCAACTATCGACTGACCGACGGCAGGAATGTTGTACACTGACATACAACATTTGAAAATCAAAACTATCAACTGACCGACAGCAGGAATGTTATGCACTGATACACAACATTTATGTTTAACTATCGACTGACCGACAGTAGGAATGACGTACACTAACATACAACCATTAAAAAACATTTACTATTGACCGACCAATAGTAAATAATGTTGGCACTGACACTCAAAATTTATAAGATCAACTACCGACTGACCGACAGCAAAGAATGTTGGCACTGACACTCAACATTTATATGATCAACTATCGACTGACCGATAGGAAAAATGTTATGTACTGACACACAACATTTAAATCAACAGACTATCGACTGACCGACAGCTGGAGTGGCGTACACTGACATACGACATTTTGATATCAATAAACTTATCGACTGACCGATAAGAAGGACGTTATGCACTGACACACAACATTTAAACCAACAAACTATCGACTGACCGACAGCTGGAATGGCCTACATTGACATACGACATTTTGATATCAATAAATTTATCGACTGGCCGATAAGAAGGATGTTATGCGCAGACACACAACATTTAAATCAACAGACTATCGACTGACCGACAGATGGAATGGCGTACACTGACGTACGACATTTTGATATCCAAAGACTTATCGACTGACCGATAAGAAAAATGTTATGCACTGACACACAACATTTAAATCAACAGACTATCGACTGACCGACAACTGGAATGGCGTACACTGACATATGACCGTTTGAAAATCAACAGACTATCGACTGACCGACAACTGGATTGTTGTACACTGACATACAACACTTTGATATCAATAAACTATCGACTAACCGATAGAAAAGATGTTATGCACTGACACACAACATTTAAATCAACAGACTATCGACTGACCGACAGCTGAAATTTTGTACACTAACATACAACCATTTGAAAATCAACTATCATCCGACTGGCAGTGATGTGAAAAAGGTAATATCAACCACTTGGGGAGAAAACAACTCTACGGAGTACTTCAAAAAGTAACATAGATAGGTTGAACTGTATGAGACTTGTATGTCTTTTGTGTAAAGAGAAAAGATTTGTATGATCTTTTGTATTTATATCTGTAGATAGAAGAGACTTGTGTAATCTTTTGTGGTATGTATCTTGATATGATTCACTGGGGATGAAACCACTTGAGGAAAAGTAAAGTGTATCTGATAAAATACAAGCTTCTTGTGTGGATAACTAGTCACTTGTTGTTTTGAATGATGTGCAATCCGGGGACAAATCGGAGGGGAACTGTAAAGCAAGACTCTGTATCCAATTGAAGAATAAATTCAACTGGGAATTTCCTTTTGTTGTAGGAAAACTGAAACAACCATCTTCCACAAGAGAGGAGTCTAATGGGGAGTTTTTGAAACAAGAGATGTACACTTATCTGCCTAAGCTGACACTCTAATTGTAAAGAACAACATGCCCATCCCGACTCTATTTTGTAGACACAGACAAGACAAAAGAGACTAAAAAATTTGTATGTGATGTAACAATGTATGAATGATGTAAATGTTTATGGCACATGTAAATGTCATGTTTGAATGTATGTATGTATGTATGTATGTATGTATATTTGCTGACAAAACAGACAGAACGAACGAGACTAGAAGCAAGCCAACACCGTATTGTAACTCAAAGTGTTTCAACAAGGTGTATATGTTGTTGTAGATGAAGCAAGAGAACTCCTTGGGGAAGGAACAACTTCTTTGGGGAAATGGCCGTTTTAACGATCTGTATTCAAACTTGATGGTACTCAAGACAAAATTGTCAACCTTTATTGGGGATGTACCCTTTTCTTGAGATAACTATCGACATTCCTTTTGAGAAAGCATGTTTGTTGTTGATGAATAACTTGAGAAAATGGGGACTATTTGCCCCTTGCTTCAGACCCTTTGCTTCAGTCTGATAAGACTTTGAAAACAATCGCTCAAAGAGCGTGACTGATTGACCTTGCTCATTAAACATTGTATCTATTGACTGCAGCAGCATGCACTAAGAGTAGAAACTCTTTTCCTGTTCATGATAATAACTGTTGGGTTTTTGTATGTTGGCTACATTTTGCAAAAACAACTACTAGCCAATGCTGAGACAAATGCTGTAGCAAGTGGAACAGCATTGTGTTGTCTGATTTTTACGCGCCAGCTCGCGTTATATTTCTGTGCAAGATCTTCTGAAGATTCTCTGAAGTTTTATGTTTAACCTAGCGTGCTGATCAAGACGCGCAGGTTTAATGAGCTGTAGAAGGCTGTCTTGCCTTGGTGTATTTCCATAATTAATATTGATATATTTTTGGAAACAATATTCTTTCTGATGAAGAATTATTTGCTGGACCTGACAACGTCCAAGCTCTGTGCTGAAGCCCAAACCAATGACTGCTCAATATTATATATATGTAAACACAAACCCTAGTTTTGTGTGTGGAAAACCGTGTGTGTAATAAAGCGTGTGTCTTAAGGTTTTAGGTTTTCTTGTTAGTTGTGAGACTTGATTGTATCACCTTGATTCAAGTCAAGTACTCTGTGTTTTGAGTTGTAATGGTGTACTGCTCCTAAGCTTTTAAGTACGGAGTTAATTGTGTTCTTAGAGTGTGTCTCTTATTCAAACAAACGAACAAGTGTATGGTTAACAGTGCTGTCTGTACTGTTAGTGGGAATTGAGACGGGGTCTCATACTTAGGAGTTCCTAGGTAGAGCAGCCATTGGTAGGGTCGTGGTGCAAAGACAAGTAGTGAGTCTACGTTGTGCTTTTCACTAGAACTATTATAGTGGAGTTCATTCCTGGATTGGTATCCCCCAGACTAGGGCATTTTGCGCCGAACTGGGTTAACAAACCTACTGTGTTATTTATCTTTCAGTCACGTTTATTTTACTTGCAACGTTGTGTTTTATTATTATTGTGTGACAAGTGCTCGGACAAGTGCTCTAACGTTGTGCACAGCATTTGTCTGTCTAGTTGCCAGAATTTCAATTGGCATCAGAGCAGGCATCCTGCCTGATTGGGTGAGCTCTAGGGAAGATATTTCTGGCTAAGATGGACAAAGAAGGAGGACTGATGAATAGACCACAACTCTTGGTTGGTGATGCAAACTATGATGACTGGAAGTCTAAAATGACTACGTTTTTGAAATCCATGGATTACAAAACATGGAGAGCTGTGGTTGTAGGATGGGAACCTCCTGTAGTCACTACTGGTAAGGAATGGGAGACCATCACTAAGCTGAAACCTGAGGACGAATGGAGCAAGGATGAAGAAGCATTAGCCAATGCAAATTCAAGGGCTCTAAATGCCTTAACCAATGGAGTCGATTCGCACATTTTCAAACTAATAAAAAAATGTCCTATTGCAAAGGATGCATGGATGAAGCTCCAAACTGTTCATGAGGGCACCTCAAAGGTAAAAAGCTCAAGGCTGCAATTGTTGACCAGTAAATTTGAGAACTTAAAGATGAAGGATGATGAAAGCATTCAAGACTTTCACATGAGAATGCTTGAGTTTGATAATCAATTTGACGCCTTGGGAGAAAAGATCTCTGAAGAAAACCTGGTGAAGAAAATGCTTAGGTCTTTACCTAAGAAGTTTGACATGAAGGTTACTGCCATAGAGGAAGCCAAGGACATTTCAGAATTGAAAATGGGTGAACTAGTAGGGTCTTTGCAAACGTTTGAAGTAATTGCGAATGAGAGATCTGAAAAAAAGACAAAGAGTATTGCGTTTACCTCCAAATCTGAGGAGAGTGATATGGAAACTGATGACAGTTTATCTGAAACCATTGTGATGATAGGGAGGAAATTCAATAAAGCCTTCAAACGGTTTGATAGAAATGCCAAGACACATGCTCCAGACAACAGTCACGGCAGTAATAGGAACAACAACAATCTGAGGAAATCAAAGACAGATGACAAGACAAGCCAAGGCAAAGGAGTTCAATGTCATGAATGTGAAGGATATGGGCATATCAGGACTGAATGTGCCACGTACCTTAAGAGGCAAAAGAAAGGAATGACTGTCTCTTGGTCTGATGAAGATGAATCTGAGGAAGAGTCTGAATCAGCTAACCATGTGATTGCTTTAACTGGGATATGTGCTTCTAATGCTGAGTCACACGATGGTGATATTCCTTATGATGAATTTGTTGAATGCTATAAGGAATTATGGCTCAAAAGCCTAGAGGTTGGTAACACTGTGATAAAGCAAAAGAAGACTATTGCTATACTGCAAGCAGAGAAAAACAAACTTCAGGAAGAAAATTCAAGACTGGAGGGTGATGTTACTCTATATAAATCCAAGATTGACAACATGAACAAGCAATTGAGGATGCTGAACACAGGTACTGATATGCTAGAAGAAATTCTAGAGACGGGACAGAAGTCTAATGATACAAGAGGAATTGGTTTCAATTACAAGTCACTAATTAATCAAAAAACGGTGCCTATAAAGAAGTTTGTCCCGTCTGTTACTACCTATAATCCAACTATGTCAAGACAGATGCCCCAGCATCCGGTGAGACAACAAACAATCAGAAACTACACTAAACCTAAGAGAAGATATTCTGGTTGGGTGTGTTATCATTGTGGAAGAAAGGGACACATCAGACCTTACTGCTTTAAATTGTATGGGTACCCTATTAAAGCTCATATATCAAAAGTTGAACCTATTCTGAAGAATGCTGAACCGATTTTGAAGAATATGGAACCTATTCTGAAAAATGTCAAGAAAGAGTGGAAGCAGAAGAGCAATGATGATGATCCTAATCAAACAGAATCTGAGGGTGTGAAGATTGCTCAAATTGCTCATACCTCTCTAAGAGCATCATTTGGAAGCGATTGGTACTTTGATAGTGGATGTTCAAGACATATGACAGGAAATAGAGATTACTTGACAGATGTTCTGCCATATGCTACAAGCTTTGTAACGTTTGGTGATGGAGCCAAAGGGGAAATCAAAGGCATAGGATCACTAATCAATGAAGGACTACCTAAACTTGACAAAGTTCTTCATGTGAAGGGGCTGAAAGCTAATCTAATAAGCATTAGTCAGTTGTGTGACAAAGGTCTGAAAGTCAACTTCACAAAGAGTGAATGCTTAGTTACAGATAGTAAAGGTGATCTACTGATGAAGGGAGAAAGATCAAAGGATAATTGTTATCTATGGGTATCTCAAGACAAAGCTGAGCTGTCTACTTGCTTAGTAACCAAAGAAGATGATGTGAGCTTGTGGCACCAAAAGCTTGGACACTTAAATCTCAAAAGTATGAAGAAAGTTATTGCTGAAGGAGCCATTAGAGGCATACCTAGGCTTCAGATTCAAGAAGGAAGTATATGTGGAGAATGTCAGATAGGCAAACAGACAAAAAGGCCACACCAGAAGCTGCAGCATCTGACCACATCCAGAGTGCTTGAATTGGTGCACATGGATTTAATGGGACCTATGCAAGTTGAGAGCTTAGGAGGAAAGAAGTATGCTTTTGTCATGGTAGATGATTTTTCTAGATATACTTAGATTGATTTCATCAGGGAGAAATCTGACACTTTTGAAAAATTCAAGGATCTTTGTTTAAAGCTTCAAAGAGAAAAGGAATGTGGTATCACTAGAATCAGAAGTGATCATGGGAAGGAGTTTGAAAACAGTAAATTCTCTGAGTTTTGCATGACTGAAGGAATATTCCATGAATTCTCTGCTCCTATTACTCCTCAACAAAATGGAATAATAGAGAGAAAGAATAAGACATTACAAGAGTCTGCCAGAGTAATGTTACATGCTAAGAAGTTACCATTCCACTTCTGGGCTGAGGCTATGAACACAGCCTGCTATATACATAACAGAGTAACCTTGAGAAAAGGGACATCTACAACTCTGTATGAGCTATGGAAGGAAAGGAAGCCCACTGTAAAATACTTTCATGTGTTTGGAAGTAAATGTTATACTTTAGCTGACAGAGAACCAAGAAGGAAGATGGATCCTAAAAGTGATGAAGGCATATTTCTGGGATATTCAACTAATAGCAGAGCTTATAGGGTATTCAACACCAGAACTAATGCCATGATGAAATCCATAAATGTTGTGATTGATGATAAGGGCAAGAATGCTGCACCAGAAGATAATACATTTGGCACATCATCTGACTTACAAGAAGAGACAGAAGATGAAGGTATCAATGAGGAAAACAGTGAGGTAATAAGTTCTGAAGATACAGTTAATAACAAAGGTCCATCCATCAGAGTGCAGAAGAATCATCCAATAGATCAAGTTATTGGTAATCCAAATCAAGGGATTACAACAAGAAGAAGAAACTATGAGGTATCAAATTCTTGTTTTATTTCAAATTTTGAACCCAAGAATGTTAAAGAGGCCTTGACTGATGAGTTCTGGATCAATGCCATGCAAGAAGAACTAACTCAGTTCAAGAGAAGTGATGTGTGGGATCTAGTTCCTAGACCAGAAAATGCTAACATCATAGGCACAAAATGGGTCTACAAAAACAAATCTGATGAGAATGGTATCATCACTAGAAACAAGGCTAGATTGGTTGCTCAAGGTTATGCTCAGATTGAAGGAGTAGACTTTGGTGAGACCTTTGCACCTGTAGCTAGACTAGAAGCTATTAGGCTGTTACTTGGAATTGCATGTGTTCTCAAATTCAAGTTATATCAAATGGATGTCAAGAGTGCGTTTCTGAATGGTTACTTAAATGAAGTGGTCTATGTGGAACAGCCAAAGGGGTTTGTTGATCCAGCCTTTCCAAATCATGTATACAAGTTGAAGAAAGCACTATATGGTTTGAAACAAGCTCCTAGAGCTTGGTATGAGAGGCTAACTGAATTCTTGGTGAATAATGGCTATAGGAAGGGAGGTAATGACAAAACATTGTTTGTGAAAGATGAGAGAGGAAAGCTGATGATTGCACAAATATATGTTGATGATATAGTCTTTGGAGGAATGTCTGACTAGATGGTACAACATTTTGTTCAGCAGATGCAATCTGAGTTTGAAATGAGTCTTGTTGGTGAGCTGAATTTCTTTCTAGGTCTTCAAGTAAAGCAAATGGAAGATACTATATTCATATCTCAAAGCAAGTATGCAAAGAATATGGTCAAGAAATTTGGTATGGACAATGCTGCCACCAAAAGAACTCCTGCTCCCACACATGTCAAATTATCTAAAGATGATAAGGGAGAAGATGTAGATCAAAGCTTATACAGAAGTATGATAGGAAGTCTACTCTATCTGACTGCTAGTAGACCTGATATCACATTTGCTGTTGGAGTATGTGCTAGGTACCAAGCTGAGCCAAAAATTAGCCATCTGACTCAAGTGAAGAGAATTCTGAAATATGTGAATAATACCAGTTACTATGGCTTGTTGTATTCTCATGGAGAGAGTACTATGTTGGTAGGATATTGTGATGCAGATTGGGCTGGAAGTGCAGATGATAGAAAAAGCACTTCTGGTGGATGTTTCTTTCTAGGTAACAATCTTATATCTTGGTTTAGTAAGAAACAAAATTGTGTTTCCTTATCAACTACTAAGGCTGAGTACATAGCTGCTGGTAGCAGCTGCACACAATTGGTATGGATGAGACAGATGCTGAGTGAATACAATGTAAAGACAGATGCCATGACATTATATTATGACAATCTGAGTGCAATAAATATTTCTAAGAATCCTGTACAACATAGCAGGACCAAGCACATTGATATCAGACATCATTTCATCAGAGATTTGGTTGAAGAAAAAATTATTTCTATTGAGCATGTTTCAACTGAGGAGCAATTAGCAGATATATTTACAAAGGCTCTTGATGTTGCACAATTTGAAAAATTGAGAAGGCGATTAGGCATTTGCCTAATTGAGGAATTGTAGCAGTTAATAAATGGGAGGCGTGTAGCAGTTAATTTCTCCCTCCTCAACCGCTTTATGCACGCAAATCAAGGAAGAGTATCCCAACTTCCCTTAAACGAAACAATCACACGCAATCATCATCATTCTTTACAAACCTTCTCTCAACCTCTCAACTGCTCTCTAGCCGTTCTCTCTGCTGATCAAAATATTTCTCACAAACTCTCAATCTCTCAAATACTCATAACTTCTTCTACCATCATGTCTACTTCAACAAACTCTTCATCACCCATCACAACCGATCAAACTTCCCCCACTATACCTGAAACCACTTCACCGGTGGTAATGGATGTTCAACCTCTTGCTACGATCAAAGAGTCGATTCCGATTAAACAGCGACCCAAAACGCTGGTTGCAAGAAAGAAGAGTACTAGAAAGGGTTCTACTTCCTCTGCAACGAAGAAGTCCCTAAAAACAAAAGGTAAGAAATCTTCTCCGGCTGTTCAACGTGTAGGTCTATCCATGCATGACCTGTATTGTAAAGAAAATCTGTTTAAATCGACTGTTGTAGAACCAGATGTTGACACTACTGTCACTGGGTCGGATGAGAAACCCGTTGGGGAAACTGAAACGATTACTGAAACCCTAGGTTCTGTCAATCCTAAGGTAGATGACAAATTAGTTGCTGATGAATCAAATTTGCATGTTGAAAGTACTGATAATGCTGGTGTTAGTGACAAGACTATTACTGATGATGTTGCTGAGAATATTGCTGTGACAAAGGAAACTGTTGTGGTTCAGGATCAAGATGAGACTGTAAACATTGACCAAACTGTTGTGGTCAATGTTGATGAAGAAGAGTCTGTTGAAAAATCTTTTGAAAAGACTCCTGCTAATGGTGTTGCTCGCAGAACAAGGAACAAGGTTGTTAAGGATGTTTCTGATGCTGGTGAGAGTGCTAAGGACACTAGGAAGAAAACAGTTGCTGCTGGGAAGAAGCCTCTGGCTGGTCCCCCAAAGTCTTGGAGTAAAGTGACTCCCAAGCCTGACCAAAAGAAGAAGAGTCTCAAAAGAAAGGGTCACCCCTCAAGTGACTCTGATTCTGACATTGCTGTGACAGATGCTGCCCCAACTGGTGGAACATCTAGAAAAACTGTCAAGGGTATGAAAGTCCCTTTAGATATCCCTTCAGCTCCTCTGGATAATGTCTCTTTTCATCTGGAAAGTGGAGCTACTCGCTGGAAATTTGTCTATCATAGGAGACTTGGACTTGAAAGGAATGTGAAGGCTGAGGTATTCAAGTGCCAAGAGCTGGTTGATATGTTGGAATTTGCTGGGCTGATGAAGACAATGAAGGATCTGGGTCATTGCTATGACAAGTTGGTGAGGGAGTTTGTTGTCAACATACCTGAAGAATGTGATGATCCTAGGTATGCTGAGTACAGGAAGGTATATGTACGTGGTAGATGTGTTAATTTTTCTCCTCAAGTGATCAATGCTTATCTTGGAAGATCTCTTGAAGACACCCCTGAGCTGGAAGTTACAAATGACACCATCTGCAAGACCATCACAGGTAACAAGCTTAGACACTGGCCTGGGCTTTTGTCCTCTGCAAAATTGACTCCACTGTATGCTGCTCTGAATAAAATTGCTGCTCATAACTGGTCCCCTACTACTCATTCAAATTCTTTGGCCACTGTTCTTGGTAAGCTTATATATGCAGTTGGTACTAAGTCTCCTTTTGATTTTGTTTATTACATCTATCATCAATTTTTGGAGCAAGCTAAGTCATTTGCTGTTAAGTTTCCTATTCCTTTTCCTACTCTGGTGTGTGGTGTTATTTTACAACAACACCCTGATATTTTGGTAAGCACAGATGCGCCTGTTAGAAGGCCTAGCCCTCTTGGTTTGGATTGCAGGTTAATATCCTAGCCACGAGCTGATGATATGGCTGGCACGTCTGTCCAGTCATCTGGTGTTATGAGTAAGCAGCAGATGATTGCTGAGCTTACTGATGTTAGTGTGGATCTGGGTGCTAAGAAGCTGAAGGTTGACAGGGTTATAACTGCCTTGAAAGCTGAAGTTGCAGCTGAGGGTGAGGCTCCTGCTCAAGGCCATGACAGGGAAGAAGAAGGAGGAGATGGAAATGCTTCTGCTGCTGGTGACACTGAGGAAGTGTCTGCTGCCTCTGATGAGACTGCCTCTGATTAATGACTGTGTAATTTTTTCTCTTTTTTCTTTTATTCATGCACCTGAGTGTGCTTTATGGTCTGTAATAACTATATTTGTGGCCTCTCTGTGCCTCTGTGACCTGATGTGCTACTCTGGATTTCTCTTATGCAATATTGCTGTTTGTCAGAATTTATGGCTAAAAAGGGGGAGTAGAATATATGGATATGGTAGTATAATTATTTTTTTCTGATTGAAGATTGCTCTGACAGATGCTCCTATATGTGTCATATTGAAGTAAGTTCTATATTATGTTTCATACGAATGCATATTTTGAGGGGGAGCATTATGATATATAGTTGTGATGTGCATGTGTTGAGGGGGAGTGCTATCTGATTATCTCCTCTATGTTGTGGAATTATCTATTCAAGAGTATGTTTTCATCTCTAAATGAACCCACTATATATATGTTCTTTTTATCTGGCTATTTCTGTGAGGTTAGGCGTATTATGATTATTTGCCTCTGATACTATTTACAAGTTATCTTTAGTCAAAGAGTTCCCTTGGAAGTAGTTTCATTATATGCCAAGATTATGTTTAGTTGATTTGAGAAGACGTGTGCTGATGTGAATTGAAGAAATTCTGTGTATCTCTCCAAAGAACTGGCTATAGATTGTTTTAGCCAAAATTTTGCCAAAGGGGGAGATTGTTGGGTTTTTGTATGTTGGCTACATTTTGCAAAAACAACTACTAGCCAATGCTGTAGCAAGTGGAACAGCATTGTGTTGTCTGATTTTTACGCGCCAGCTCGCGTTATATTTCTGTGCAAGATCTTCTGAAGATTCTCTGAAGTTTTATGTTTAACCTAGCGTGCTGATCAAGATGCGCAGGTTTAATGAGCTGTAGAAGGCTATCTTGCCTTGGTGTATTTCCATAATTAATATTGATATATTTTTGAAAACAATATTCTTTCTCATGAAGAATTATTTGCTGGACCTGACAACGTCCAAGCTGTGTGCTGAAGCCCAAACCAATGACTGCTCAGTATTATATATATGTAAACACAAACCCTAGTTTTGTGTGTGGAAAACCGTGTGTGTAATAAAGCGTGTGTCTTAAGGTTTTAGGTTTTCTTGTTAGTTGTGAGACTTGATTGTATCACCTTGATTCAAGTCAAGTACTCTGTGTTTTGAGTTGTAATGGTGTACTGCTCCTAAGCTTTTAAGTACGGAGTTAGTTGTGTTCTTAAAGTGTGTCTCTTATTCAAACAAACGAACAAGTGTATGGTTAACAGTGCTGTCTGTACTGTTACTGGGAATTGAGATGGGGTCTCATACTTAGGAGTTCCTAGGTAGAGCAGCCATTGGTAGGGTCGTGGTGCAAAGACAAGTAGTGAGTCTACGTTGTGCTTTTCACTAGAACTATTATAGTGGAGTTCATTCCTGGATTGGTATCCCCCAGACTAGGGCATTTTGCGCCGAACTGGGTTAACAAACCTACTGTGTTATTTATCTTTCAGTCACGTTTATTTTACTTGCAACGTTGTGTTTTATTATTATTGTGTGACAAGTGCTCGGGCAAGTGCTCTAACGTTGTGCACAGCATTTGTCTGTCTGGTTGCCAGAATTTCAATAACAATCACAATCTTGTCATTATTTCACAACATGTAACCATTCAAGAAGATATGATCTTGGCATAGTATGCCCCAAGCGTTTGAAACCTTGAAGGGTATGCCCCTGACCAACTGATGTCTGTAGTATAACTAGACCTTGAATCATTTTCAACCTGGATAAGCAGGAAATTCAACTTGTTTGCCCTTGATTGGCAGAATCCATATGTAACTTGGCCCTAGCTAGGAGCGTCTCAAATCAGTTTTTCCCTTGATCAGACCATAGCTCAAATTTCTTTGATGTCAAACATTGGTTTGTAAGTAAAATTATTTCTTTTGAAAAGTATTTTTGATATAATGCACATGTAAGTTTTGAAATTGAATATATTTTTTTGTATTTATTTTTATTTATTTTTTAATGGAAGCATATATGATATGTACAAAAGATAATTGTGATTACTCAACAAACAGGAGGAGTCAGTTTAACATCAAACTTGCTGAATATGCTTTCATAGTGAATCTAGCTTCAATTAGGTCTTTTGAAGATTATAAATGTGGCTAAAATTCATGTAAGTCGAGCCATAAATAGATTTAAATTTGTGTTATCAAATTCCCCCATGCTTGAACATTGTTTGTCCTTATATAAAAAAAAACTATTTTTAGCACAAGTTTGAAACAGGACACGACAACTCAAATCATATGTGGTTTCCGGCTAGGTATGAAAATTAAGTAATCGACATCAAAACCAAAGGTACTGTAGTAACACAAAACCACACATTGCAATCAAAGACTCCTATCATATGAAGGCAAATCTGAAGTATTTTATTGTAACTCTAACTTTTGTTTAAGCTTTATTCACCCTTTTCATTCAAGTGCAATCACATTAAGCCCGTTATCTTGAACACCCTCATGGTAGAAAATCTATTAGTGATTATGATCATGTATCGAGGGGTGCTGATAACAAAAGTTTGGTAAGCCCCTTTTTCTCTTCCAAATGTAGTTATGGGGGATCGGATCGTAACCCGCCCTACCAAGTTCAGAATCAGACTCCTCTGAACCAACCACTAATGGGTGTATTTACAATGGTTTTTTCTTTGTATGTTTAGCAACTGTTGGATTAGACAACCGAATGAGAGTCATCTAACTTAATAAGTGTATTTCCATTTTTTGAAATCAACCAAAGTATACAAATTTTCATTGTTGGATCATTCACTTATGTTCCTCGATTTTCCACTTAGTTTGTGTTCAAGATGTTGCCGACTGCTGAGATAAACTACTAAGAGTTACTTTGAAACTTAAATTCAAGACTTTGTCAAAATTAGTACTCAAATTAATCTTGCATACTTCTGAGAGTCTAAGGTGTTAAGACAGTACCGATTTTATTGAATCATTACTGAACATTCATAATGCAGCCTAAAGTGCAAAAACAACCTTCATACTCTTAAAGTGTCATATCAAGTGTCAAACCAATTTTTTTTTTCTTAAAAAGATATATTTCAAGAAGCTGGGAGAATCAGATAACAGTGAAAACATATGCAAGAGTGGCTCAACTTAGCATGAACTCTTTTTTTGTTTTGTTTTTTTTTTTGTATGAAACAGTGAAAGGGAGTGAAACAATGCCTTACATTATCAGCAAGGTTTTTTCACCAGTGAAAGCATATATCATCAAAATTCAGTTATTTAATTTCGTCATCCTCACTCCAAGTTTGTAAATGATGAAACAAGAAAAAGAATGAACAAAAATGGATGGATTTCAAAACATGCGTGTTTATTATATTAAAAGTACTTGATGAAAGACCTAATTTTAAAAACAAACGAATGCTTGACAGGAAAAAGATAAAAGCCTAGTGATTATAGGGATAAGTTTCCTAGCATCACCGACTTTGACTAAAACAAAGAGCAGTAGAAGTAATTATCAATAGCAGTCCACTTCAATCAAACCATTCCATGTTCCTTAAAGTTGACACCTATTTTAAACTCTTTTTTCAACCGTAACCTCCAAATATGGGGTAATGGAATATACAAAACCCGCATTCTTGAAGACATCCTTGAAAGGCTTGACAACAGAGTTTGATTCAGAATTCTTTTCCGACTCAACAAAATCCAGATCTTTTCTGTTCTTATTCTCTGGCAACTCAACTGGCTTGCCCCAACCTGTAATGGATCTGTCATACCCCAAATTTTACCCTCTTGATTTTGTATATATATTTTTTGGTCAATTTACTTTTCGAAATAACAAGTTAGTTGAAATGACGAAGTTGCAAGTTGCAAGCAAAAGGTCATGGGTTCTAGCGTCACTTGGTACATTTATTTTTTTATCTCATTAATCATACTAACTTTTTTTATTTTTCTAACAAGAAACTTTTTCTATTTATTTTTGGTAATATTTATTATCTCTTTTTTGTTTGTCTAAAATTATAAAAATAAAGCATATATATAAAAAGAAGGGAAATATATAAACTTGTGTAGAAAGAAAAGGAGAAAGACACTAAAAAATAGAAAAGGGAAGTAAGTCAAAATAAAAAAGGACTAAATCTTTGGTCTTGGAGAGCAAGAAAATATAATTAACACTAAGACATAAAATAAGAGCAAATCAAACACAAAAATAAACCAAATCTCCTCATACTAATTAACAAACCAAATCTCTCAAAGATTCATTCATGTTTTAAAAAGCCTAACTCTAACACTATAAATAGAGACTCTTTCTACACAATTCAACACACAAAAAAAAGTTCTGCAACACAGGGTAGAAAAAAATATAGAAGGCATAATGGCCACCCTCCACCATTGTTAATAATCTTTCTCCATCGTAGCAGTCGCAAAGGAGATCGAAGAAGAAGGAAAACAGGTTCTTATGGTTTCAATATTTCTTTCTGTTTAAGTCTTCACGTATATATTATTATACATGTTTGTTGCATTTATTTATTATGTAAAATATAACTGCCACATGTTTGCTATTCGGTTCATTTGATTTATTTTGCTTAAACATACATGTAACAAACTCAAATAGTATATAGTATAGTATAAAACTTACAAATATTAATTTTTTGTCTCTTTAAAATTAAATTTCTTTTAAAGTGGATTAAAAAGGAGAGGGTGAATACATTCATTTTTTCTCTCGGATAATTGGTGGCCTAGTGCACTCTTCGTTTACCAATGTTTGTCTTCCGTTCATTAAATTAAAGACAACTCTTTCAAAGTAAAACATTAAAAAATACCAACACATCAAACTAAATTTTTGCCTTAGGGCAGTTAAAAACTAAAATTCTTTTCATAAACGAACATGTATACAATCAATTCTAACGTGATACAAACGACGCTTAAGCCTCCATCGTGCGAGCATACAAGCTGAGTTCAACCACTAGAATGCGATTAAAACATCGTTCTCTAAAAAACACCAACAAACAATTTTTACCCAGAACTACGTAGCTTTGAATTCCTCATCGCACCAGAGGATACGTAGGAGCAAGGTTCTACATCTTGTCAAGCATAATAATAAAAAACTTAAATTTTCCCCCTCTTGTAAATAATAAATTCAATAGATAAAAATCTTGTAAACAAACCCTAAAAGCTTTAAACCCTAGAATTAATTAGGAGGTTCCCGTTGAGTACAACGGATGTGAGGGGTGCTAATACCTTCCCCTTACATAACCAACTCCCGAACCTGGAAATGGTTGCGATGACCATCTTTCCATTGTTTTTAAGGTTTTATCAATATTTTCCTTAACAAATAAAATTTGGTGGCGACTCTGTGTCATTCTGAGTGTCCTATACGCTCGGGCGATTTTCGCGGCGCGACAGCTGGCGACTCTGCTGGGGAATTTTAGAGGGTTAAACCTATCCTTGTTAGTTTTTGGGTTAAGTGCTTTCTTTGGTTAGTTTGTTTACATATTTTATTTGTTATTTTTTATTTCTCCGCAATTTTATTTATTATTATTCTTTTATGTATATATATATATTGTGGGGTGGTTTTTCTTTAAGCTCTACACCCGAGTTTGAGAAAAAAACTTAAGTTACCTACGGATTAGTAGCATGGACCGGTGGGATGCACTTCCCATTTGGTGATTTGTGAAAACTCCACTCAGAATAGATCTATTCAAAAGGTTTGTTGAGAATGGGCTAGCCCCTACCCCTCAATGAAAATTTGAATTGGGTCCGCGACTCTGGGAACCTTACCTTAAACCCAATAAATCTACCTAAGGGGGACCCTGTGAAATCACATAGGGGTATGTGACCTTGGTTGATATATTCTGGAGCCATCCTTGTGAGGAGTTGGGCAGAAAATCTTACAACTGTCCTATCAAAAGGGGCCATCCTTTGTAGGTTCTTATGTTATATCTTAAACATATCCCTCATAAAATATGCATCAAAGAAAAATATTTTTGCATACTCATGCATTCTCATGCATCTGCATACATGCACATACATCCTCAAAACAAACATTCATATTTCTTCCTTCTCACTGTCCCCAAACTATAAAACCAGTGGCACGGTATCCCGATACCCATAAACAGACTTGAAGCAACATATCTCAAAAAGTAGGGAGGAACTCAAAAAGGTCATGAACTATTAAAGGTGGAGGTTGCCCAAGTGAAGAACTCATTGACAACAAGAAGTTAAGTTTCAAAGGAGAAATTCCATTCATCAATGGTCACCCTTTTCTTCAACAAAGTGAAAGAACTCCAAAAAACATCCCTTAGAGTTGGCCAATCAACAAGAAAGCTCTTTCCAAAGATCATTAAGCTTTGGATTTCCAGTGTTAATTTCATTATTTCTAAGCATTCACTTGCTTTTGAAATTGTACCTTTTGGCTAGTATTCTTAATATAATAAACATGCATTTTTGGAATTAATCCATTCGTGATCACTCTTTTCTTGTTTTATTACTTACAAACTTGGAGCGAGGATGATGAAAATAAATAACTGATTTTTGCTGATACATGCTTTCAATGGTAAAAAGAAAAACCTGGTTGATGATGTAAGACACGGTTCCACTCCCCTTCAAAATAAAAAATATACAAAAATTAGTTAATGCTAAAATGAGTCATTCTTGGATATTGTTTTCGTTGTTGTCTGATTCTCCTAGTTTCTTGAGATATATCAAATTTTTAAGGAAAACAAGCAATTTTAGTTTGATACCTGACATGACACTTTAAAAGTATATAGGTTGTTTTGGCACTTTAGGCTACATTGTGGAGGTCTAATAATGATTCAATAAAATCGGTACCGTCTTAACACCTTAGACACCCGGAAATATGTAAGACTAATTTGAGTACTAATGTTGACAAAGACTTGAACTTAAATTCTAAAACAACCCTTACTAGTTTATCTTAGCAGTCGGCACCATCTTAAGCACAAACTAAGTGGGAAATCAATGAACATAAGTGAATGATCCAGAAATGAAAGTATACATACATTGGTTGATTTTAAAAAGTGGTAATGCACTTATTGAGTTAGATGACCATCACTCGGTCGTTTAATTCAACAGTCGTTGAACATACAAAGTAAACCATGGTAAATAAGCCCTTTTAGTAGTTGGTTCAGAGGTGTCTGATTCTGAACTTGGTAGGGCAGGTTACGATCCGATCCCCCACAACTGCATTTGGGAGAGAAAAAGGGGTTTGCCAAACTTTTGTTATCAGCACCCCTCGACATATGATCATAATCACTAACAGATTTTTCTACCATGTGTGTGTGCAAGATAACGGGCTTAATGTGATTGCGCTTGAATGAAAAGGGTAAATAAAATTTAAGCAAAAGTTAGAGTCGCAATAAAATACTTCAGATTTGTCTTCATATGATGGGAATCTTTGATCGCAATGAATGGTTTTGTGTTACTACGGTACTCTTGGTATATGATATCTATTACTTGATTTTCCTATCTAGTCGGCAACCATGTATGATTAGAGTCGTCATGTCCTGTTTCAAACATGTGCTAAAAAGAGGTACCATTTTTATGCTTGAGGACAAGCAAAAGCTCAAGTACGGGGGAATTTGATAACACAAAATCATATCATTTTTTGGCTTGATTTACATGAATTTTAGTTGCATGTTACAATTCTCAAAAGACCTAATTGAAGCTAGGTTCACTGTGAAAGCATATTCGGCAAAGTTATTGTTAAGCTGACTCGTCCTGTTTGTTGTGTGATCAACAATTATCTTTTATACATACCATATGTGCTTCCAAAAAAATATTCAATTTCAAAAACTCGCATGTGCATTGTGTTAGAAATACTTGTCAAAAGGAATGATTTTATTTGCAAGTCAATACTCGGCATCTGGTTAATTCAGCAAACGGTTCGATCAAAGAAGAACTGAATCAAGGCGCTCCTAATTAGGGGCAAGACATCTAAGGGGCCTACCAATCAGTGGCTAATTCCCCGTAATCAAGGGGCAGAACATCCAAGTTCCTGCTAATCGAGGTCAAAAGTGTTCAAGAATTAGGCAGCCTGGGGCAGTGTCTCTAAACCATCGGCTAGTTGGTGGGCATACCCCTCGAGAATTTAAATAATGGGGCAGTTCGCAGCAAGGTCATATCAGACCTGGATGGATCCAAGTTCCTTCTCGAGCAATTTCCTTTACACCAGTACTCAACATTGAAAGTAGTACGTCCCATCGAAGGGTCATCCTGTGGAGAATCCTCGGTTATTGCCACCATGAAAGGAAAATAACCTCTGCTCATAGGACTCCAATGCAGTCAAAAGCATTATGCCTGGGAAAAAGAAAATTGGGCAAGACAAGTTACTGTAGGGGCCATCCCTCGCCGTACTTTCAAATCGTTCAGGTGAATCATGTCAGACATCGGCAACTGTCAGGTTCAAAATGGGTGTCGGGAGACCATGCTAGCAAAACTCAGGAGCTCTGTTGTAAAACATATCTTCAAGCCTTCAACCATTCAATTGCCCACCACAAGGGAACTTTCACACCTTCAAAGCATATTCATGCATTATTCATGTTCGCATCCATCTAGCATCAAAGCATGCATTGGCATCCCTGTGATTAATTTGCAATACAGCTCAAAACACTCCAAATCAATTCACCAAAATACAAAATCCTTTGGCAACCCCAAAACTCAATCTTTTATTCAACCTCAATCGGTTATCCAAGAACATTGATTCCCCTTGGTCCCCAAAGGTCAATCCTCACTGGTCTTTCAAAAGCCTACTTGGCCTTTCCCGTCAAAAGAAAACCAAGATTCGCATAACACATTCATGTTGAAGCCCACTTATCATTGGCATACATCAATAATGCACTTCATTTCATGCATAACATATACTACGCATAATCACAAGTGCGTTTGCATCACAATGCATTCATAGCATAATTAAGATTCTCCATTCCAAAAGTCCAGTCTTCACTGGCAATTCCAAGCCCGATCTTACGCGGCAAATTCTAAAAGTCCGATCTTATGCGGCAAAGAACAAAAAGTCCAATCTTCACTGGCAAATCTAAATCAAGCTTGGGCTCCCGTTGTTTTACCGCAGGCATCCGTCATGCCTGACATCACCATACATCAAACACTGCATACATACATGTGCAAAAGGTAAGATTTAAAATTCCCTAGAGATTAGCTTCATGCATAAGACCAAACGGGTGTCCCATATCCCCAACAAATCATTTTATCGTTGTCCGGCTTGCAAGCCTGCGACAATTTGCCTTGCCCGGCACATAAACCTGTGGCAATATCTTTTTCAATCTTTGTTCGGCATGCTAGCCTGCGACAATTTGCCTTGCCCGGCACATAAGGCTGCGGCGATATCTTTTTCAATTTTTGTCCGGCACACCAGCCTGCGACAATTTATCTTTGCCCGGCCCATAAGCCTGCAGAGGTATCTATCATTCGTCTTTTGTACGGCGAGCAAGCCTGCGACAAATTATTTTTGTCCGGCACACCAGCCTGCGACAATTTGTCTTTGCCCGGCCCATAAGCCTGCGGCGGTATCAATCATTCATCTCTGTCTGGCGAGCAAGCTTGCGACAATTTGATCAACTGATCGTAGTCCGGCCCAATAAGCCTGCGACAACCAATCTTTCCACCTTTGCTCGGCCACAAGCCTGCAGCGATCATTCAATCATTTCTAGGATCTAAGCCCTGCGGGGTGGTAAACCTTTGGATAGAAACACCTTTCGGGGTGTGGTAAAAACTTTTGGACAGATGCACCTTTCAAGGTGACAATGGAAAGCTTTTGGATAGATGCACCTTTTAAGGTGACAAATGGAGAACCTTTGGATAGATGCACCGTTCAAGGTGACAAGTGGAGAACTTTCGGATAGACGCACCTTTCAAGGTGACAATAAAAACCTTTTGGATAGATGCACCGTTCAAGGTGACAAGTGGAGAACCTTTGGATAGATGCACCGTTCAAGGTGACAAGTGGAGAACTTTTGGATAGACGACCTTTCAAGGTGACAATGGAGAACCTTCGGATAGATGCACCTTTCAAGGTGACAAATGGAAAACTTTTGGATAGATGCACCTTTCAAAGTGACAATGGAAAACTTTCGGATAGATGCACCTTTCAAGGTGACAATGGAGAACTTTGGGATAGATGCACCTTTCAAGGTGACAATGGAAAACTTGCGGATAGATGCACCTTTCAAGGTGACAACAGAAAACTTTAGGATAAAAGCACCTCTCGAGGTGACAATCGGATAGATGCACGTCTCGAGGTGACAATTGGATAAAAGCACCTTTTAAGGTGACAATGGGATAGATGCACCTTTCGAGGTGACAATCGATAGAAGCACCTCTCGAGGTGACAATCAGATAGATGCACCTCTCGAGGTGACAATTGGATAAAAGCACCTTTCGAGGTGACAATTGGATAGATGCACCTCTCGAGGTGACAATTGGATAGAAGCACCTCTCGAGGTGACAATTGGATAGAAGCACCTCTCGAGGTGACGATAACTACCTTTCGGATAGAAGCACCTCTCGAGGTGACGATAACTACCTTTTGGATAGAAGCACCTTTCGAGGTGACAATCGCTAGCTTCCAGATTTAGGCACCTTACGAGGCAATGCCTACCCCTGATTTAAGCGCCCTTCGGGGCAACAGATATCTTTTAAGGTCTAAACACCTTCAAGGCGACGATTGAGCTTTCACCTCCACAAAGCAAAATTTTAGGTCTTCTTATATTTAACTACCTTCCATCACACAAATGCGATTAAAGGTATTTAAATAGGGGCAGCTGTCATACCCCAAATTTTGCCCTCTTGATTTTGTATATATATTTTTTGGTCAATTTACTTTTCGAAATAACAAGTTAGTTGAAATGGCGAAGTTGCAAGTTGCAAGCAAAAGGTCATGGGTTCTAACCTCACTTGGTACATTTATTTTTGGGTTAAATATGTTTTTGATCCTTATAAACATTTGAATCTTCTACTTTTAGTCCCTCTAAACTTTTTTCCCACTTTTTAGTCCCTACAAAATTCTCTAACATGAATTTTGGTCTCTACTTTTAAGTCAACTCATGTATACTAATTAAAATTTAGAATTATGTATTGCAGTAATGTTTAGTATATTAAAAATTGAATGGATTTGCAAAATTTGAATTTTTTTAACTAGTGATGAATTAAATATGAATTTTTGAAGTGTTTGCACTTAAAAATTCATAGTTAATTCATCATTTATTAAAAAATTATGAATTTTGGTTTGAGTAATTTTTATAATATTATAAACATGATCACAAAATCTCGTTAAAAAATTTGAATCGTACACATAGTTGAGTGAAAAATAGGGACCAAAAATCATGATCGGAAATATTTGAAGGACCAAAAAGTGGGAAAATTTTTTAGAGGGACTAAAAGTAGAATAGTCAGATGTTTATAGGGACTAAAAACATATTTAACCATTTATTTTTTTATCTCATTAATCATACTAACTTTTTTTATTTTTCTAACAAGAAACTTTTTCTATTTATTTTTGGTAATATTTATTATCTCTTTTTTGTTTGTCCAAAATTATAAAAATAAAGCATATATATAAAAAGAAGGGAAATATATAAACTTGTGTAGAAAGAAAAGGAGAAAGACACTAAAAAATAAAAAAGGGAAGTAAATCAAAATAAAAAAGGACTAAATCTTTGGTCTTGGAGAGCAAGAAAATATAATTAACACTAAGACATAAAATAAGAGCAAATGAAACGCAAAAATAAACCAAATCTCCTCATACTAATTAACAAACCAAATCTCTCAAAGATTCATTCATGTTTTAAAAAGCCTAACTCTAACACTATAAATAGAGGCTCTTTCTACACAATTCAACACACACAAAAAAGTTCTGCAACACAGGGTAGAAAAAAATATAGAAGGCATAATGGCCACCCTCCACCATTGTTAATAATCATTCTCCATCGTAGCAGTCGCAAAGGAGATCGAAGAAGAAGGAAAACAGGTTCTTATGGTTTCAATATTTCTTTCTGTTTAAGTCTTCATGTATATATTATTATACTTGTTTGTTGCATTTATTTATTATGTAAAATATAACTGCCACATGTATGCTATTTGGTTCATTTGATTTATTTTGCTTAAACATACATGTAACAAACTCAAATAGTATATAGTATATTATAAAACATACAAATATTAATTTTTTGTCTCTTTAAAATTAAATTTCTTTTAAAGTGGATTAAAAAGGAGAGGGTGAATACATTCATTTTTTCTCTCGGAGAATTGTTGGCCTAGTGCACTCTTCGTTTACCAATGTTAGTCTTCCGTTCATTAAATTAAAGACAACTCTTTCAAAGTAAAACATTAAAAAATACCAGCACATCAAACTAAATTTTTGCCTTAGGGCAGTTAAAAACTAAAATTCTTTTCATAAACGAACATGTATACAATCAATTCTAACGTGATACAAACGACGCTTAAGCCTCCATCGTGCGAGCATACAAGCTGAGTTCAACCACTAGAATGCGATTAAAACATTGTTCTCTAAAAAACACCAACAAACAATTTTTACCCAGAACTACGTAGCTTTGAATTCCTCATCGCACCAGAGGATACGTAGGAGCAAGGTTCTACAACTTGTCAAGCATAATAATAAAAAACTTAACTTTTCCCCCTCTTGTAAAAAATAAATTCAATAAATAAAAATCTTGTAAACAAACCCTAAAAGCTTTAAACCCTAGAATTAATTAGGAGGTTCCCGTTGAGTACAACGGATGTGAGGGGTGCTAATACCTTCCCCTTACATAACCAACTCCCGAACCTGGAAATGGTGGCGATGACCATCTTTCCATTGTTTTTAAGGTTTTATCAATATTTTCCTTAACAAATAAAATTTGATGGCGACTCTGTGTCATTCCAAGTGTCCTATACACTCGGGCGATTTTCGCGGCGCGACAGGATCCACTCATTAGTGCATGTTGTGCATCCTTCAAGGATGCCATGCAAACACTTTCCCCCTTGACATCCTTTTTGTCATCAATAGTCAAACATTGGAACTGCGTCCCATCAACAATATCATCCTTCAATGTTTTTGTTATTGTCTTATTTTCCCATTTCTTGAGCCATACCAAAAATTTTCTTGTGAAAAGCAAAGTCCTGAGTTTAGATGCTTGATATTGATTGTGTGAAAGTATATAGGTTGTTTGCACTATCTAGGCTATTTTGTGAAATTTGGGTAACGATTAGATAAAATCAATACCGTTTTAACATCTTAGATTCCCAGAAGTGTGTAAAACTGATTTGAGTACTAATTTTGACAAAACTTTTAATTTGAGTTTTAATGAACCCTCAGTAGTTTATTCAGCAGTCGGCACCATCTCAAGGCACAAACTAAGTGGGAAACCGACGAATATAAGTGAATGATCTTGAATATAAATGTCAAAAATACTATTGGTTGATTCTTTGAAATAATTGATGAAAATTCAACAAATGTTGAAGCATGTGAAAAGAAAAAATAATACCATAGTATAGAAACTCATTAGTAGTTGGTTCAGAGGTGTCTGATTCTGAACTTGGTAGGGCGGGTTACGATCCGATCCCCCGCAACTGCGAAGTGGGTAAAGCAAATAGGGGTTACCAAACTTATGTTATCAGCACCCCTCGCTATATGATGATCATAATCACTAACAGGTTTCCTACCATGGGCGTGTACGAGATAACGGGCTTAATGTGATTGCGCTAGAATGAAAAGGGTGAATGAAACTTAGGCGAGAGGTAGAGTCAAAAGGAAATGATTCAGGTCTGTTTTCATATAATGGGAGTCTAGTGTGTCATTACAGTGTTTTTGTTATTTGTACTGTTATTTGATTTTCATGGCTTAGCCGGCAACCACGTATGAGTAGGATGATCGTGTCATGTGTTTTTACTTGTGCTATGCAATTCACTATTCTTTTATGCTTGAGGACAAGCAATGGTTCAAGTGTGGGGGAATTTGATGACACGAAATCATATCGTATTTTTAGCTTGATTTATGTGAACTTTAGTTGCATTTTCATATGTCTTTATTTCATTTATGTCTTTTTATGTGGGTATTTGTTTTGTTTTCAGTAATGTCGAATAAAATAGGTCGGAAAAGAGAATTGAGCAAAAAGTGTCAAAAAAGGAGCAAAAAGGGAAGTGCAATGCATACAATCACGCAGCCCAATTGAGCCCAACACAAACTGGGCTGGTGGCGCCCGCCACCAGCTTCATGGCGCCCGCCACACAATCAGGATCCAACTGAAACCAATTTTTGCGTAACGTGGGGGAAAAGCACGCGTCTGTTCCTGATCGGATGGCTGTTGGATAAGATCAAAAGTGAAGCATATCATCTCCTAATTTTGAGGATCGTAGAAGCCAAACTCCTCCTATAAATAGAAGACTCAATCTCAGAATTTTCTACGCCTTATTTTCTTTACTTTTCAGTCAGTTTTAGTTTCTTGTTACAGTAACTATAACGGTATTTCCACATCGGGAATCCGTTTTCAGTTCTGTTTTCACTTTCCTGTCAAGAATTCTGTACCGATTATTTCAGTCAAGTTTATTCAGCATTTATTTCCAGGTTTTTTTTATGTCTTTATTTAATTATTTATTTATGCTTTATTTAATTTTCTGTTTTTATTTATTTGTTTCTTTTGCTATGTCTAGCTAAATTCCTAGATATCGGTATGTAATTTAATTCTCCGAAGGGGATTTAATGATGATGTAGCGCGCGCGCATATTAAACTATTTTTCTGATTCAAATTCCTAATTTAATTCAAAGCTTTTGAACGAAAGTAAAATAAAGCAACTAAGGTTAAAATCAATAGAGCGAGAGTTTGAGGTTTTAACTAGATAGTAGGAATTTGATATTAATCTTTGAACGAGCGAGAGCCACGTTAGGATTAATTAGGTCTAATTGATTTTCAAAATATACTTTCGAAGCTAAGGTGGTAGAAAAGTGACAGTAAAACTCCTAGCTTAGAAAGTATGGTTTTTATCAACAAAACGAGAGTGTGAGGTATAAACCTTTAAATTGAGAAAGTCCTTCTGAAAGATAAATCCTTTTTGCGCGCTACTAATTTATTAAATTCCCGATGGTTAATTAGTTACATACCGATATCCCGTTTTAATTAATTTAATTCATCTTTTAAATCTCTTTTAAAAACAATTCTAAACCTCTATTTATTAGCCTTAGATTTACACCGTAACGATAGAAATACGGTACTCAACTATTGGTCCCTGTGGATTCAATATCTTTTAAAACTACACGACGAGACTGTGCACTTGCGGTCAATTAAATATTTTTGATACACAAATCGTCGATCAAGTTTTTGGCGCCGTTGCCGGGGACCAATCTAGTCGATATCGTAACTCCGTTGTTACACCGTAGAGACTAAGGCATTTTTAAAATTTAAATTTAATTTTGAAAAAAAAAATTTTAGGATAAGTCCTTCGCGCTTAATCTAATGTACAACCCTAATTTCTTTTATAATGACTCTCCTCAAAATTTCCACTACCCTAATCATAATTTCCATAATAACTACCAGCCTCAACCGTCCCTGTACTTCGAGGGACAATACCCTAACTCTCAGTACAATTACTATCCCCAACATTTCGAGGAACCTGAAGAATCCGTGAGTCCTAGCCTATTAGCAGTATTTAATGAATTTATGGAAACCTCCGCTAATGCTAGGCGAGAGCAAAGATTTAGAGAGATCATGAGAGAACAAAACCTCATAAATGAAAGGATCAGACTAAGCAATCTCGAAACCCTGAAGATGCTCAACGCTATGGTTAACTCAACAGCGACTCCCCAAGAGTCAATGGAGACGCGAATCTCCCAGTTCACCCAGTCGGCCATAGAACCCTCTCACGAGAGGCAAGTGAACGTTGAAGCAAACATTAATGAAAGCGAGATTGAGATGTCTAGCAAGGACGACAATGTTTTCGAGAGTTTTAGCAAGGAAAGAGTGGAGATCGAAGAACCATCACCGACACTCCTCTCTAGTGAGGTAGTCGAAGCGGTGGAGAAGGAAGCATTATATGTTCTCCCTGCTCCCTATAACCCACCAGTCCTTGTTCTCCAAAGGTTAGTAGAGGCTAGAGTAGACCCTAAACCCCAAACATGTGTAAAGAGAAAAAATATAAAATTCAACACACATGAGGTTAAGGGCGAAGATAAAAAGAGAAAATTGGGGGAAAGAAAGTTTAAGGGAGTCATGAGTGCAAAGAGGATGAGGGTAACATTTGGAAAGGCGAGTGAAAGCCCTAAGACAAAAGAAAGAAGGACACTTGAAATTGAACCAAAACCCCCGCCTCAAGTCAGTAAATCTTATTTTCTCCCAAAACACAAAATAATAGAAGAGGGCAAGGGAGTTGAAACGCTCTATAGGAGGAAAAAGAGAAAAAGTGAGGGGTATGTGAGAGCACTTGATAAGTGGCCTTGGAAACCTAAAGTTATACAAGTGCAATAAAAACACTAAGCTGTCGAGCTCAACGACACTAAACAAAGCTCTTGGTGGGAGGCAACCCACATGCAGGTTTATTTTTGCATGTGTCTTTAGTTGTTGTTTGTTTTTCTGGAATACTATGTTTTAAAAGAAATTAAGCGGTACTATTATATATCTTATTTCTCACTCATATTTTTGGTATATATATTTTTCAATTCTATTTTTAGATACCTTTCTCTCTTTCACGATGAATCGAGTTGAGAATCATGATATCAGGTTCAGAGGAGTAGGACAGATCAAAGACTATGAAGTTCATGCTCAGAGAGATATGCACCTATCCATCTACCCTGACAGCCGCACTATGGAAAAGCTAGGAATCCGAGAAAGTATGATGTTCTTGCTTAAACAGGTTGGTTGGTCCAGTTTTCCCTTGGGGAGGCGGTTCAGCTCTTACCGCAACCTAACTCTTGAGTTCCTAAGCTCTTTCTCCTATCATCCTGAGATCGGAAAAGGATTCAGAAGTGGCCTGATAAATTTCAGAATGTTTAACGTGGACTACACCTTCAACAATCTAGAGATGGCCAACTTGCTAGGTTTCCCAAGTGATCCCAATACTTTCACATCTGTTGAGGAAAGCATGTTCCCTTACCGTGAACTAGACTATTTCTGGGGAAGAATCTCAGGAGAGGGCCATGCTGATTATGAAAACATGCGTTCTGAAAACATACACAATCCAGCTTTCCGCTACTTCCACAAAATCCTAGCCCACACTCTTTTTGGAAAGGCGGAAAATAACACCTCTGTGTCCCGTGAGGAGCTCTTTATCATGTTATGTGCTTCACAATCCCACCCTGTCAATGGGGCTACTTTTATAATGAAGAACCTGTTTAAGATAGCCCTCGAGTGCCAAGGACCCATCCTAGTTGGCGGAATGGTGACTATGATTGCAGATGCTATTGGATTGAGAGTTCACCTTAACCATATCCAACCCTTGGGAGGAATCCGACTCATGGACATAGACTTCTGTTTCAACCATGGCCTTATAGGAAACTTAGGACCTGACCGGTTTGACCTCCTTATCAATTACCAAGTCCTGCCCCATTTCACCTTGCCTAACCAGAAAACCAGCGTTCATGACAGAAACAACTGGCTCTATGACTTGGAAGAACCATCCTATACACCCTCTACTCCACCTCCTTCACCTCAAACCTATGAAAACCTTGACACGAATCTCTCTGATGCTGAACCAAGTGAGTCTCCTGCTTCTACTCCTGCTGCTCCTCCTGCTGCTCCTTCTTCTATTCCTGCTGCTGCTGCCCCAGTGGGGCCACCGACCGTGTTTATCGCCATGTTTGAGGCATTGCAGGCCAAAACTAATGCAATGGAAGCCGAGCTGACTAAATTGCGCGCGGAATTTTATGCTTTCTTGGATACAGCCGCCTCGCAAGTGGAGAATATTTGGGATGAGCTAGGCTTCGTTGTGAATGAAGTCGTGCACCATCGTAGTGGCTAGGACCGTCCCGACATGTTTACCACACACCTAGGATTTTCTTTTACTTGCTTTCGAATAATAAATCCTAGGAAATTTTCTTTATTAGTAGTTTGATTTGATTTCCAGAAATTAGCAATAACTATTTTTAATTTAATTAAGTTTATGAATTAATAAAAACTCTTGTGAGAGACCGTTTGCTTTATGATACTCTTGTGTGCCAATATGAATTTTCTTGTGAATGAATGCTCTGTGATAGGAATTCCATCTTGTGCAAAATTTTGACCTGTTAAAAACTAATTTCAACTGTGTGCAAGCTGTGCAATTTTCTTTAGACAGGTCCAGGTACTGATCAAAGGAACAACAACACGCTACAGGACGAAAATGTCCAAGATTCTGGGACATTTGGCCAGCAGGCGGCCGCCGTAGCATTGGTGGCACGCGCCACAGAATGGATTTCATGATTTTTGCCAATTTTTGTGCAGAAAACGTGTTACAGTAAGCTTGCAAAGAATGGTTTTTGTTTTTGGCTTTTGGAAAAGAATTGATTCCTCTGTGACTCAACGTGCCATCATTTCATCATTCAATTTTCCAACTGCACAACACTAAGTCATTACTACCTTTTTCCATTATAAAAGCCCATGTTACTACTACATTCATTTCACACCATTTAACACATCACAGAGGCTTTCTTTTTTTTCATTTTCTTTGAGTTTTGCAAGTTAAGATCATGGCGCAACAAGAGCAATACGAGATACATTTCTAAAATGCGGGTCAATCAAAGCTTTACCGGTTCCTCCTCCGTAAAGAGTTCGAAGCAACAAGGTATGCCGACGATTCTTGTATAGAAACTCTAGGATTGCATGATAGTGTGAACTATTTACTTAGGCTATTCAAACTAGACTACTTGCTTTCTTTTAAGGATCCGGTTTATGTGCAACTTACCGCCGAATTTCTTAGCTCTCTAGAACTAAACCCCACTCTCGAGCGTGTAAAGTTTCGTTTGTTTAACACTGATTATAATTTTAGTTTCGATGAAATGGCCGAGATGTGGCATTTTCCACACGGTGAGGGAGTGAAAGATGAGTTACCCACACAAGTGGGGTGGCTAGAGGTCGCGCGCACCTTTTGGTGGGGAATGACCGGGAAAGTAACAAATAGCTTTGAGGGTAACCGAGCGTCATTGATTCAAAACCCCGCAATTCGCTACTTTCGCCAAATTTTGGCTTGTACTATTTTTGGACGCGCTAGCTCCAACAAGGTAAACGAGAAAGAACTTTACTTGTTATTCACTATTATTTCAAAAGAAAAGGTTAACCTTGCCCGGCTCATAATGTACCATATGTTTTCTATGGTTAAGTCCAAAGGGGTAAATGTTTTTGGGGGGCTTATCACAACTTTAGCGTGCATGCTGAACCATGAGGAAAAACTTTCAACTCTAATCCCACTAGATCCCCGTACCATTGATTTGCATATGGTATGGGGCATGAAATTTGTCAAACAACGGGCCGATGGTAGATTTATTCTCATGATAGATAACAAAGCTTGCCCCGACATCATCCTCCCTGACCCAGCGCGCATAAATGTGCACAATACAGCCAATTTCCGCTTCCTCCCTGACATTGGCGGCCCACCTGCACCCATGAACCAAAATACAGTTGTTGATGAGGGAGAGAGTGACGAGGATGAGGAGGAAGAGCGTGAGGGTCCGGGAGATGATGCACACACCACACACACTTCTTCTGGCTATTTTGCAGGTACTTCATCCGGAGCCGGCAATGAGCGCGGGACTGCCACGCTTGATACTATCTTGACTGAGATGAGGCAGCGCTCCATATTAGATGCCCAGAGAGACCAGCATGTTCAGGACATCCAGAGTCGCCAGACTGAGATGATGATGATGATGCAGTAGTACCAGGTTGACCAGCGTGGTTTGATTGATAGCATGGCCGGTATGACTTTGCGCATGGATGAGTTTGATGACTATTTCCAGCAGTTAGGTGCAGTTCCTCCACAGCATGAGAGGCGCACGAGGAGACGCGGCCCAGACCGCAGCTAGTTTGGTACCACAGGTTCTATTCTTCCAACCTTGCTCTTTAATCGTTGCATTGGGGACAATGCTCGATTTAAGTGTGGGGGAGGAAGCTTTATCGCTTTCCTTTTATTTTCAGTCATTTAATTTGCATACATAATAAAACATTAGGATAGTTCACTTGGATTGAGTAGTTTTTGCGTGATGATTTTGTTATTGTCTTATTTTCCCATTTCTTGAGCCATACCAAAAATTTTCTTGTGAAAAGCAAAGTGCGGAGTTTAGATGCTTGATATTGATTGTGTGAAAGTATATAGGTTGTTTGCACTATCTAGGCTATTTTGTGAAATTTGGGTAACGGTTAGATAAAATCAATACCGTTTCAACACCTTAGATTCCCAGAAGTGTGTAAAACTGATTTGAGTACTAATTTTGACAAAACTTTTAATTTGAGTTTTAATGAACCCTCAGTAGTTTATTCAGCAGTCGGCACCATCTCAAGGCACAAACTAAGTGGGAAACCGACGAATATAAGTGAATGATCTTGAATATAAATGTCATAAATACTATTGGTTGATTCTTTGAAATAATTGATGAAAATTCAACAAATGTTGAAGCATGTGAAAAGAAAAAAAAAATACCATAGTATAGAAACTCATTAGTAGTTGGTTCAGAGGTGTCTGATTCTGAACTTGGTAGGGCGGGTTACGATCCGATCCCCCGCAACTGCGAAGTGGGTAAAGCAAATAGGGGTTACCAAACTTATGTTATCAGCACCCCTCACTATATGATGATCATAATCACTAACAGGTTTCCTACCATGGGCGTGTACGAGATAACGGGCTTAATGTGATTGCGCTAGAATGAAAAGGGTGAATGAAACTTAGGCGAGAGGTAAGCAATAAAAAAGTAAAATGCATGCAATGCAATTTTTCTACATCCACTTTGGGGTTACATTTCTTTACCAAATTACATTCTAAGAATTTTGCGAAAATTTAAACATGAATGAATGCAACAATTGAATGAGATGCAAAGACATAAAAAAATTAAAATTACAAGTCCGACCAAATTAAAAGTAAACTAAAACTACAATACTAACTAACTAAACTATTTTTTTTTAGGTTCGGCTCCAATAGCATAGGGTTTAATTTAAGTCCAAATCATAAAACAAGAATGACCAAATAATATGCAATAGTAATATAAAATAAAATGCACAAAATAAATTTCATAGAAATTAAAATGACATAAATAAATGTGTAAAGCTAACTAAACTAAGAAGGACATAATAATAAATAAATAAATATATAAATAGTACGTTTATTTTAAAAAAAAGGAAAAAGAATAAAGGTAAAAAAAAAAAAAGAGAGAAAAAGAAAGAAAACAAGAATCTAGTAAAAAAGAAGAAGAGAAACGTAAACCAAAAAGAAAGGAAATAGGGGGGTGTAATAGTAAAAAAGGGTGCTGAAAAGAAATAATAATAATAATAATAATAAAAAATTAAAAATAAAAATAATAAAAAAGCCAACCCACTGTAGTGAACCGGACCATTGTCTGAACCGGACCGGTTCATCTGGTTCAACCCAAAAGTTGAACTGAACCAAGATCCTGATTTTATACGGTTCAAATGTGTGAGCTCACCATAAACCAACGAATCATCATCCTTAGATCTAGATCAGATGGACCTGATCTGATCTGTGAATCATGTGATTAAAATCAAAAGAACAAATCAAACGCACCAGATTAAAAGTAAGCAGATCAGATGGTTATGTTATAATCAAGCCAAAAGAAGGTACATATCATGGTCTTATCTTCTCCATGGTGAAAACAACCAGAGAAACCATGAAAACTTTAAACATAACCTTGAATCAACAACACCAAACACAAATTTGAGCCGAAATTAACAAATAAATAACGGTTTTCATAGTATTTTTCGCATAGAGTCCGATTATGGAATTAGATTTCGCAAACGATGTCTCAGTAAAGAAAAACGAGCGAACGAAAAAATAGATCTAAAAAGTGAAAATGATTTGTACGCAAAATTGACGAAAAATTATATGTACATCAGCTTCGTATGTTGTTTGCGAGTTCAATGAGCCAAGAATTAGCGAAAATGGAGGTCTAAATCATTCAAAACGATTGCCTCAAAATAGGGTCAAAAAACGGTTTCCGATTTGTATCTCCGGTCGCGTTTTGAGATTGTTTGTTTGTGTTTTATTTTTTTTTTATTTTTTGTTTATTTGTTTTGATTGGTGAATGAGAGAATGAATTTTTTTGGGAATTGGTGAATGATGTGTGTGGGTGTGAGTGAGTGATGTGAGGTTTTTTTTATAGATAAAAATTAGGGTTAAGGGATAGAAGAGGAATAATGATAAAAGGTGAGATAATTGGGTAAAAATGATAGAAAAATGTAATTTGATTAAAAAGAAAAATAGAAAATAGAATAATGATGAAAAAAAGGGTGAGGTGGAGCAATTTGATTGGTTAAGGTAGAAAAATAGTTTTTTTGATTTATATTAGGAAAAATGGTAAAGATAAAAGAATGAGATAAAATGGTGAGTCATTGAGATAGAGCAACTAGTGCTCTACTCTTTCCTCCTCTTGGCATATTTTTTAAAATAAAATGTAAATGATAATAAAATAAAATAAAATGTGTATAAGTGAAATAAAAATGTATTTTTTCATATTTTTGAAATATATGGAAATGAAATATAAAATGAACGTGAAAAATAGAAAACGCTAATTTTTCATATTTTTAAACTTTTACGCTAATTAAAATAAAATTAACATCATGAGCTGAAAAAACTATTATTTTGACATTTTTAGAATAAAGCGTAAAATAAAACCAAAAAACTATTTTTTTATATTATTTTGACTTTTTGGAAAATATGAGAAAAATATGAAAATGTGCAAAACAAATGCAATTGAAACATGTATAATAAAAAAGTAAATATTTTTATATTTTTTTATGAAAATGTAATGCGAATCGGATTTGTAGGTCCAAAATTGGGGTACAACAGCTGCCCCTATTTAAGTTTCTTCAACAGGAGAGATGAAAAGTGTAATTTTTTGTCTAGACGGGATGGAAGAGGCTTAAATATAAGACGTGCACCATTTTTGGACCTAAAAATCCTCTAGCAATACTCATTATGCAAATGTATGCAAAATGCTGACTTTCCTTTTTAATTTTGTATGAATGTTAAAAAAGGCAGACAAATGAAAACATAGTTGAGACTCCACAGGGGAAGAACAAAACATGGTCCGACTGGGAAAACAACAAGATATACCCTGAGTTCATCGGGACGATCTCTACTGGGGAACTTAAGCAAATACTGGGGAAAAATGTTACTGACTATCGTCTGACCGATAACAAGAATGTTGTATACTGACACACAACATTTTCAAAAATATCAACTATCGACTGACCGACAATAAGAATGGCGTATACCGACATACAACCATTTATATATTAGCAACTATCGACTGACCGACGGCAGGAATGTTGTACACTGACATACAACATTTGAAAATCAAAACTATCAACTGACCGACAGCAGGAATGTTATGCACTGATACACAACATTTATGTTTAACTATCGACTGACCGACAGTAAGAATGACGTACACTAACATACAACCATTAAAAAACATTTACTATTGACCGACCAATAGTAAATAATGTTGGCACTGACACTCAAAATTTATAAGATCAACTACCGACTGACCGACAGCAAAGAATGTTGGCACTGACACTCAACATTTATATGATCAACTATCAACTGACCGATAGGAAAAATGTTATGTACTGACACACAACATTTAAATCAACAGACTATCGACTGACCGACAGCTGGAGTGGCGTACACTGACATACGACATTTTGATATCAATAAACTTATCGACTGACCGATAAGAAGGACGTTATGCACTGACACACAACATTTAAACCAACAAACTATCGACTGACCGACAGTTGGAATGGCCTACATTGACATATGACATTTTGATATCAATAAATTTATCGACTGGCCGATAAGAAGGATGTTATACGCTGACACACAACATTTAAATCAACAGACTATCGACTGACCGACAGCTGGAATGGCGTACACTGACGTACGACATTTTGATATCCAAAGACTTATCGACTAACCGATAAGAAAAATGTTATGCACTGACACACAACATTTAAATCAACAGACTATCGACTGACCGACAACTTGATTGGCGTACACTGACATATGACCGTTTGAAAATCAACAGACCATCGACTGACCGACAGCTGGATTGTTGTACACTGACATACAACACTTTGATATCAATAAACTATCGACTGACCGATATTATTTTGACATTTTTAGAATAAAGCGTAAAATAAAACCAAAAAACTATTTTTTTATATTATTTTGACTGAAATTCTTACTGTCAGACAGACAAACGCTGTGAACAAAGTAACCACAATTGTTCGAGCGCGTGTCTAACTCAGGACAACACCACAAATAAAACGTACTTAAAAGCAGCGGAAAAGTAAAGAACACAGTAGGTTTATTAACCCAGTTCGACGCAACTTGCCCTAGTCTGGGGGATACCAATCCAGGAGTGAATTCACTATAATAGTTCTAGTGTAAGGACCAACGTAGCCTCACTACTTGTCTTCCACCTAGACCCTACTTCACGTGACACTTCTACCTAGGAACTCCTAGATATGAGACCCCGTCTCACCTCCTAACCTAAAACAACACAAATAGCGTTGCTTTTATTCTTTTCTCTTTTAATATGTTTACTTTGGACAAGAGACACACTCTTCCGACTGAATAACAACTCCGTACCTACAGGCTTTGGAGAAGCACAATTACAACTCAACTAAACACGTCCTAGCTTGACCAGCGATGATACAAGCAAAGACTCACAAAGAAATAATAAAAACAAAAGAAGACTAAACCTTAAAACACACGCTTTAGAAACACACACGGTTTAACTTAGATTCTAGGGTCTGGCATTACATATATTTATACTAGTAGGGTACGGGCTTCAGACACCTTTGGACGTTGTAAGGTCCAAGTCTTGAATCTTCTAGAACAAGAGATCTCCTTGAAAAATAAATCAATATCACCTTTCAAAATATCACCTTGCATAAAAATATAAACGCGCGAGCTGGCGCGAGCTGCCAGATCACAGAATGCTGTTCCATATGCTACAGCATCTGACCCATCATCAGTGATCATGGCATCTGACCACACATCTGGCTAATATATGTTTTTGACACAATTGTAGCCAATCTTCAAAACTCAACAATCTCCCCCTTTGACAAAATTTTGGCTAAAACATTTAAAGCCAGTTCTTTGGAGAGATAAAACCAAACTTCCTTCAACCACCATAGACATAAAAAATCATAGTAGATAATGAAAACACTTTTAGCACAGCTCTATGGTTAAGGATCATTTACACGTAGAAACAGAGGCGATCATCAGAAGAGAATATGTTCAGCCTCAAAGAAAACAACCTCTCACATAGTGAGTTCATAGAGAGAGATAAATGCCTTTGGAAAAAATAAATTTCCACAAGCAGAGTTAGATAAACTCCCCTTCAAAACATGCGTACAATCAAGCGCACATATCATAAAGATAGTCACTCCCCCTCAAGGTACGCACACACACGTTCTTTATAAGACAGATATTAGAGCATCTGTCGTCACATCTTCAACCAAACGCTCAGGGCTACGTGAGACACGTATAAGAGCTTCACCAAACGAACGAACACGAACACGATCACGAACAAATACTACTCGAACTCACGAACAGCATCACCAGCAGCAGAAGCATTGTCCTTTCCTCCTTCTTCTTCCTGAACTTCCTCATTAACAGCACCAGCAGCTTCCTCTTCAGCCTTCAAAGCTGCAATTACCTTATCTATCTTCAACTTTCTGGCCGCCAGAGCCATACTGGTCTCAGTTAGATCAGCAATCATTTGTTTTCTGCTGAACACACCAGATGACCGGACAGAAGTAGCAACATCTTCAGCAGCATCGGTCACAAACAGCATCCTGCAATCTACAGACAAAGGACTTGGCCGTTTGCAAGGTTCATCATTACCAACCAAGATGTCTGGATGTTGCTGGAGAATAATACCACACAGTAGAGTGGGAAAGGCAATAGGAAACTTGATAGCGTAAGACTTGGCATGTTCCAGAACTTGATAGAAAATATAAGAGCCATAGTCAAAAGCAGTCCTAGTACCAACTGCATAAATAAATTTGGCCAACCCAGTAGCAATAGAATTGGAATGAGTAGTTGGGGTCCAGTTGGAAGCAGCTATTTTGTTCAACACAGCAAACAGGGGAGTTAACTTTGCCGTAGACAAATGTTTAGGCCAATGTTTGACCTTGTTACCAGTGATAGTCTTGCAAATTGTATCATCAGTCACCTCCATCTCAAGAACCTCTTCAGTAGACCTCTCAAGATATTCATTAATAATTAGAGGAGAGAAGTTCACACACCTTCCTCTAACAAAAACCTTCCTAAACTCAGGATTCCTTGCATCATCAAGATCTTCAGAGACATTCACCAAAAACTCCCTAACCAGCTTATCATAACAAAAACCAAAATTCTTCACTGTCTTCATCAAACCAGCAGAAGATAACAAATCTACAAGCTCCTTGCATTTGAACACTTCTTCTTTCAGATTCCTCTCTAGAGCTAGCCTTCTGTGGTAAATATACTTCCATCTTGCAAAACCATATTCCAGATGGAAAGACACATTGTCCAGGGGTGCTGGAGGTATAGATAGAGGTACTTTCATACCCTTAATAGTCTTCCTAGATGCCTTGCCAGAAGTGGCAGCATCAGTCTCTGCAACCTCAAAGTCAGAGTCACTAGTTGGAGGATCTTTTCTTTTCAGACTCTTCTTCCCTAGAGTAGATTGGGGCACAGCCTTGCTCCAACCCTTAGGGGGACCATACATGGGCTTCTTCCCAGTGTCAGCTTTCTTCTTCTTGCCCTCAGGGGCACTATCAACCACAACAGGTGTACTCATAACAGATTTGCTCCTAGTTCTACGAGCAACACCAACAACCGGAGTTTCCTCCACAATAACATAATCTGGTTTATCATCATCAACCAGAACTACATCATCATTCTTAGGACTCTCAGCGAGCCGAGTCTCACATTCTTCAGTATTTGCTTGTGCCAAAGATGCGGGAGCATCTGGCATAGCATCTGTCTTTTCATCGGTAAACATAGCTGATTTCTCAGCAACAGTCTCATTATTCAAACCTTTCTCAGGTTCCACATGTTTCTCAGCAATAGAATCAGTCTTTTCATTAATCAAACTAGCATCTACCTTAGGATTATTTGAACCTAGGGTTTCAGTAGTACTAACATTCTCAACAGTAACATCATCAACAACATTCTCAGATTCATTATCAGGTTCCACAACAGTTGAGATAAAAGGATTCTCTTTACAACAAAGATCATGCATGCTCAGAGCAACACGCTTAGCAGGAGAGGGTTTTAATTTCTTACCTTTAGATTTAGAACCCCTTCTCACAGCAGAAGACGAAGAGACTTTGCTGGTACTCTTCTTCTCCGAAATTGGTACTTTAGTGCTTCGTGTTACCACACCAGTAGAAGAAATCATGGCGAGTGGTTGAGCATCAGTAATAACCGTTATAGGATCGACTTGTTGAGCGACGGTATCAGAAACAGGATCGGATTGAACATTTGTAGTTTGATCTTGTAATGTAGGTTGTGGAATAGAATCAGACATGGTGGTGATTTGTTGTTTGATCGAGCAAGAATGTAGTAAACTTGGAATATTGATGAACCGAGCGAGAGAGAGAAGTTGAGAAGTTGAGAGTTTGCAAAAGTAAAGTTGTAATGAGCAAAAGTAACTCTTGAGGAAGTTGGAGAGTGGCTTCCTTGACTTGCGTGCAATAAACGGTTATGATATTGAAATGTAACTGCTGCACGCCTCCAATAAATTAACTGCTACAATTCTTCAATCTGGCAGATACCTAACTTCCCTCTTAATTTTTCAAATTGAGTAGTATCAAGGGCTTTAGTAAAAATATCTGCTACTTGCTCTTCAGTTGCAACATGCTCTAGAGTGATGACCTTGTCTTCAACTAAATCTATAATAAAATGATGTCTAATGTCAATGTGCTTGGTCCTGCTGTGCTGTATAGGATTTTTAGAAATATTAATTGCACTCAGGTTGTCACAGAATAAAGTCATACCATCTTGCTTGACATTGTACTCACTCAGCATCTGTCTCATCCAAACCAATTGTGCACAACTACTTCCAGCAGCTATATACTCAGCCTCAGCTGTGGATAAGGAAACACAATTTTGCTTCTTACTAAACCATGATATGAGATTGTTGCCTAGAAAGAAACATCCACCAGAAGTACTCTTCCTGTCATCAGCACTTCCAGCCCAGTCAGCATCACAGTATCCAATCAACATAGTATTATTCCCATGGGTATATAGTATCCCATAATCACTGGTACTGTTGACGTACTTCAAAATCCTCTTTACCTGAGTCAGATGACTCATCTTTGGTTCAGCTTGGTACCTAGCACATACTCCAACTGCAAATGTAATGTCTGGTCTACTTGCAGTGAGATATAGGAAACTTCCAATCATGCTCCTGTACATACTTTGATCAACATCAACACCCTTTTCATCCTTTGACAGCTTCACATGAGTAGGAGCAGGAGTTCTTTTATGAGTAGCATTCTCCATACCAAATTTCTTGATAATACTTTTAGCATACTTGCTTTGGGAGATAAAGATAGTATCTTCCATCTGTTTCACTTGAAGACCAAGAAAATAATTTAGCTCACCCACAAGACTCATCTCAAATTCAGATTGCATTTGCTGAACAAAATGCTCCACCATCTGGTTAGACATTCCTCCAAACACTATGTCATCAACATAGATTTGGGCAATCATAAGCTTTCCTCTAACATCTTTCACAAACAAGGTTTTGTCATTGCCTCCCTTTCTGTAGCCATGAGTCACCAAGAAATCAGTAAGTCTATCATACCAAGCCCTAGGAGCTTGCTTTAACCCATATAGGGCTTTCTTCAACTTGTAAACATGATCAGGACCACTTGGATCAATGAAACCTTTAGGTTGTTCCACATAAGCAACTTCATTTAAATATCCATTGAGGAATGCACTCTTGACATCCATCTGATATAGCTTGAATTTAAGGATGCATGCTATTCCCAACAACAACCTGATGGATTCCAACCTAGCTACAGGTGCAAAAGTCTCACCAAAATCCACTCCTTCAATCTGAGCATAACCTTGAGCAACAAGTCTGGCTTTGTTCCTTGTGATAGTACCATTTTCATCTGACTTGTTCTTGAATACCCACTTGGTTCCTATGACATTTACATTCTCTGGTCTAGGAACTAAATCCCACACATCACTCCTTTTGAATTGAGTTAATTCTTCTTGCATTGCATTTATCCAGAACTCATCAGTCAAAGCCTCCTTGACATTCTTAGGCTCAAAATTTGATATAAAACAGGAATTTGATACCTCACTATATCTCCTTCTAGTGGTGATCCCTTGATTTGGATCCCAAATGACTTGATCTATAGGATGGTTCTTCTGTATTCTCTTAGATGGCCCTTTGTTGGGAGAAGTAAACTCTGAATTGCTCTCTTCAGATTCTTCCACATATGTCTCTACTTCTTCTGTCTCCCCCTGAGTGTCACCTGCTGAGTCAGATGTGCTATCATGTGGTATAGCATCTTTACCACAGTCATCTATCACTACATTAATAGACTCCATCATCGTTCTGGTTCTGGAATTGAACACTCTATAGGATCTGCTGTTATTTGAATAACGCAGAAAAATTCCTTCATCACTTTTAGCATCCAACTTCCTTCTTGGTTCTCTATCAGCTAGGATATAACACTTGCTACCAAACACATGAAAGTGTTTCACTGTTGGCTTTCTGTCCTTCCATAATTCATATAAGGTAAGAGATGTACCTTTTCTCAATGTAACTCTGTTATGGATGTAACAGGCTGTATTCATGGCTTCAGCCTAGAAATAGAAAGGTAGCTTCTTGGCATGTAACATGACTCTAGCTGATTCTTGCAATGTTCTGTTCTTCCTTTCAACTATACCATTTTGCTGAGGAGTGATAGGTGCAGAAAACTCATGAAATATTCCTTCAGCAGTGCAAAACTCAGAGAACTTAGCATTCTCAAACTCTTTGCCATGATCACTTCTGATTCTGACAATACTACACTCCTTTTCTCTTTGAAGTTGTAAACATAGATCTTTAAACTTCTCAAAAGTGTCAGACTTTTCTTTAATAAAGGTGATCCATGTGAATCTGGAGAAGTCATCCACAATAACAAAGGCATACTTTGTACCGCCTAGGCTTTCAACTTGCATAGGTCCCATCAAATCCATATGTAGAAGTTCAAGAACTCTGGATGTGGACAAATGTTGCAGCTTCTGGTGCGGCACTTTGGTCTGTTTACCCACCTGACATTCTCCACAAATACTACCTTCTTGAATTTGAAGGTTAGGTAAACCTCTGATAGCTCCTTCAGCAATAGCTTTCTTCATACTTCTCATATTCAAATGCCCAAGTTTTTGATGCCACAGTTTCACTTCATCTTCTTTGGCTGTTAAACAGGTAGATAGCACAATGTTGTCTTGTGAGACCCACATGTAACAGTTATCCTTTGATCTCATTCCTTTCATTAGGGTGTCACCTTCAGCATTTGTTACCAAACATTCATCCTTAGTAAAGTTGACTTTCAACCCTTGATCACATAACTGACTAACACTGATTAAATTGGCAGTTAGTCCTTTTATATGAAGAACTTTATCAAGCTTTGGTAGATCTCCATTCACCAGTGTTCCTATACCCTTGATTTCTCCCTTGGCTCCATCCCCAAAGGTTACAAAGCTGGTAGCATGTGGCACAACATCTGTCAAAAACTGTTCTACTCCAGTCATGTGCCTGGAACACCCACTATCAAAATACCAATCACTTCTAGATGAGGCTCTCAGAGATGTGTGAGCAATTTGAGCAGTCTCACTAGCAGTATTACTTATGAATTGGTCATTCTTTATCTTTCATTCCTTCTTGATGTTCTTCACAACAGGCTCAGGTCTTCTGTCAGGAGAGCCATGTAATATGTAGCAGAAAGGTCTAATGTGCCCCCTTCTTCCACAGTGGTGACATATCCAATCATAGTATCTACCCTTTTGTCTGGACTTGTAGTTAGTCCTCCGTTGTCTTGCTTGATGTAGGGGCATCTGTCTTGACATTGTTGGATCATACGAACTAACAGTTGGTACAAATTGTGTCTGATGAGGCACAGCTCTATAGTCAAAGCCTATACCTTTAACATTTCTTGAACTCTGCCCAATCTCCAGAATCTCATCTAATTTGTCAGTACCTCTGTTGAGCATTCTCAGTTGCTTGTTCATGTTATCTATCTTTGATTTGAGTAAAGCAACTTCATCATTGAGATCTGAGTTTATCTGCAATAAATTGTTCTTTTCAGCTTGCAGAAGAGCAATGGTTCCTTTTTGCTTACAAATTTCTTCACTTCTGATCTCCAATTCTCGATAAACTTCAGGAGATTCTTCATAGGATAGTTCTCCAACAAAGAAGCTTGAGTCAGATGTATACACTCCTATCAGAGCAACAACATGATTGGCAGTTTCAGGATCTTCTTCATCTTCATCTGACCAAGTGACAGCCATTCCCTTCTTCTGTTTCTTCAAATAAGTCGCACACTCAGTTCTGATATGACCATATCCTTCACATTCATGACATTGAACCCCTTTGTTTTGATTCGTCTTGTCTTCAGTTCTGGGTTTCTTCTGATTAATGACATTCTTGTTTGTGCTGCAACTGTTGTCTGGAGCATATGTCTTAGGACGTCTGTCCATCTTCAAGGCTCTACTGAATTGTTTTCCCAACATAGCCATAGCTTCAGAGATACTTTCATCAGTCTCCATATTATCTTGTTGGTCAGACTCTTCAGCAACAAAAGCAATGCTCTTTGACTTCTTATCAGATCTCTCATTGGCTGACATCTCAAAGGTTTGTAAAGAGCCAACTAGCTCATCCATCTTTAAATCTGAAATGTCTTTGGCCTCCTCAATTGCAGTGACCTTTATATCAAATCTCTTAGGTAGAGACCTAAGCATCTTTCTCACTAAGGTTTCTTTAGATATCTTCTCACCCAAGGCATCAAATTGATTGTCATAATCAAGAATCTTCATGTGGAATTCTTGAATAGTTTCTTCATCATTCATCTTCAAGCTCTCATACTTACTAGTCAAAAGTTGCAGTCTTGAGCTTTTCACCTTGGATGTACCTTCATGAACAGTTTGGAGTATCTACCATGCCTCCTTGGCAACAGTGCATCTTTTGATCAGCTTGAATATATGCACATCAACTCCATTGAATAGAGCATTCAAGGCTTTTGAATTTGCATTAGCTAGTGCCTCCTCATCTTTGCTCCATTCTTCCTCAGGCTTGAGTGTGGTGGTGGCATTACCATCTTTATCATTGACTACTGGATGTTACCAACCTTTTATAACAGCTCTCCATGTTTTGTGATCCATGGATTTTAGAAACGTTGTCATCCGGGATTTCCAGTTGTCATAATTAGAGTCACCAACCAAAAGTGGTGGCCTATTCATAGGTCCTCCTTCCTTGTCCATCTTTGCCAGAAAAACTCCCTAGAGCTCACCCTAAACAGAACAGGGTGCCTGCTCTGATACCAATTGAAATTCTGGCTGTCAGACAGAGAAACGCTGTGAACAAAGTAACCACAACTGTCCGAGTGCGTGTCTAACTCAGGACAACACCACAAATAAAACGTACTTAAAAGCAGCGGAAAAGTAAAGAACACAGTAGGTTTGTTAACCCAGTTCGGCGCAACTTGCCCTAGTCTGGGGGATACCAATCCAGGAGTGAATTCACTATAATAAATCTAGTGTAAGGACCAACGTAGCCTCACTACTCTTCTTCCACCTAGACCCTACTTCACGTGACACTTCTACCTAGGAACTCCTAGATATGAGACCCCGTCTCACCTCCTAACCTAAAACAACACAAACAGCGTTGCTTTTATTCTTTTCTCTTTTAATATGTTTACTTTGGACAAGAGACACACTCTTCCGACTGAATAACAACTCCGTACCTACAGGCTTTGGAGAAGCACAATTACAACTCAACTAAACACGTCCTAGCTTGACCAGCGATGATACAAGCAAAGACTCACAAAGAAATAATAAAAACAAAAGAAGACTAAACCTTAAAACACACGCTTTAGAAACACACACGGTTTAGCTTAGATTCTAGGGTCTGGCATTACATATATTTATACTAGTAGGGTACGGGCTTCAGACACCTTTGGACGTTGTAAGGTCCAAGTCTTGAATCTTCTAGAACAAGAGATCTCCTTGAAAAATAAATCAATATCACCTTTCAAAATATATCTAGGCTTGACCGCCTTAGACTTCTTCAGCACACGTGACTTAATCACCAAGTAATGGTTAAAAGAAAAACCAAAGCAAATCTTAACAAAGATTGCATAAAAATATAAACGCGCGAGCTGGCGCGAGCTGCCAGATCACAGAATGCTGTTCCATATGCTACAGCATCTGACCCATCATCAGTGATCATGGCATCTGACCACACATCTGGCTAATATATGTTTTTGACACAATTGTAGCCAATCTTCAAAACTCAACATTGACTTTTTGGAAAATATGAGAAAAATATGAAAATGTGCAAAACAAATGCAGTTGAAACATGTATAATAAAAAAGTAAATATTTTTATATTTTTTTTATGAAAATGTAATGCGAATCGGATTTGTAGGTCCAAAATTGGGGTACAACACGTAGCAGTTTCCCGATGTAGAAAAACTACTACTATTTATTGTACTGAAAAACTGCCTAAAAACTAAACTGGAAAAAGGACGTAAAAAAAGAGAGCGATGACTCTAAATTTTGTTGTGCTATTTATAGAAAACATCAAGCCTTTTACGATCCACCAAAGTAAGAACATATGAGAATTATTAACTGGCTTTTAAGAGAAAAGATAGGACACCGTTGGATATGCATCACGCGTTCCTGGAAAAACTAAAACAAACAAATCCTAATCCTGTAAATCAAAGACTCGTGGTGGGCGCCAGAGTCATGTGGCGAGCGCCACATTGGTTTTTGGCAAAATATATATATGTCTTCACATATTTATCTTGTATACATATTGCATCATGTCATGTCACGTGTTATTTTGCATGGTGGGTGTCATGTGTCACGTGGTGGCTCTACCACGTGGCATGTGTGGCCCACCACTTGGCGGTTTTGTCCTTTTCGTTCATTTTTATTTCTTTTCGATCTAATTTTCTTTGTTTTTAAGTCAATTCTATTTTCCGATCTGTTTTATTAAAATATCTGAAATAGAAATAAATATCGGCATAAAAAGAGACAAAAGAAATAAAAAGATATGAAATGCAACTAAAAGTTCATGAAAATCAAGCTAAAAATATGATATGATTTCGTGCATCATTCACTTCGGGAAATAGATCACGAAGTGTGCGCGCCCATGGAGGGTTTATTGCTGCCTGTCCTGATACGATATGTCTATACTTCGGATCGTAGGTCACGAAACCCATTTCAAGTTATAGATCCCGAAATCATTTTTTTGTCCAATTTCAAGTGTATTTTGGAGTTTTAGTGGGGTTATAGAGAAATGAGGGGGGAGGGGGGCAAAAGAAAAATTTTCTTAATTTAGGTTTCCTTGTTTTTTGTCTACGTGCTTTACTATTTCTTAATTTGGAAGCGTTTTCTTTACTGTGCTATTTTTTTTATTATTATTAGGTGTGGATGTGCCATCTTTGTCACTTTGTGATTTGTCACGTCAGCATTGATTTTGTCAAAATTGGTTTTAACAAAAGAGGCTAAACATAAGGGATTAGAAGTGTTATTTTGAAATATAAGGGGCCAAAATCGCAAGTTTTTGAAACATATGTAGTCAAAAGTGCATTTAAGCCTAAAATTTATAAAAACTTACTTCTTTATTCCTTTTTATTTGTCGTTTTTGAAAAAAAATTGTTTCAAATTATTTTTCGTTTTAATAATTTAAGGTTATATTTTGTCTATTATAATCTCCTTCATAATTGCTTTTATTGAATAAATTTTATATAATCTTTTTATTGTATCTATTATTTTACTAAACTTCTTCATATAATCTTTTTATTGTGTTTTTTTCTATATTTTGAAAAGAGAAAGTGTGTGCAAAAATATACTTTTTGAATTTTGTGTAACTATTCTAAAACGACAAATAAAAATGAACGAAATAAGTACTATTGGTGTTTAAAGAGTGTCTTGTGACACTCGTTAGCATAACAGTTTCCTATTTTTGTAATATCTATTTTTAATCTATACAAAATTAAAAAAGATTAAAAATTTAGTTTTTTAAAAAAAAAATCAAATGCTAACACAAGTACCAAAAAATTAAATATAGAAATATTATTGTTCATTCATCACCAAAAAAAGTTATTAGATAAAGACACATTAAATTGTCTTTGATTTCCAAAACACAAGCACTAAACAAAAATGTATGTGACACAATAACACATGACAAATAGTTAAGGTATTGAACGAATTTTATTATGTACGATTATTGGTGAAAAAATGTTACTTTTCCTATATTAGACAACATGTGGATAGAACAAAAAATTGTACTGTGATTTAGTGAGGGATAAAAATTTCAGTTTTGTTTACTCCCTCCCTTGACCCTTAGTCTATCAAGTTTCATGAACATTTTAAAAATTAAACACAGTATAACTGAAATTTTTTTGTCCAATTATTTATTTTTTAGCAAATCAAACATATCCTAAAGAATTTTATTTATTTTTGTCACATGGTTTGATGGCTAAAATTTTACTCCTTAGATAAATAAATAGAAAATCTGAAGTTCAAATTTTAACCTCTTACATACTACAATGTCTCAAGTAACTGCTTCAAAAAAACAATGTCTCTAGTAACTAAATTATTTTCATAACTATATATGTATATCAATTTTCTTTATCGAGATCGAGATATCCACTGAAAACACGAAATCATATCGTATTTTTAGCTTTATTTTCATGAACTTTTAGTTGCATTTCATATGTTTTTATTTCTTTTGTCTCTTTTTATGCCGATATTTGTTTCCATTTCAAATATTTTAATAAAATAGGTCGAAAAAGAGAATTGAGCTGAAAATGAAAAAAAGTGGATCAAAAAGAGATAAAAATGGACGAAAAGAACAAAACCGCAAAATGGTGGGCCACCACATGCCACATGGTGGGGTCTCAACGTGACACATGGCACCCACCATGCAAAAACCAAACACAAACCACGTGACATGAAGCCATGCCAATGTTTGTTTCTATTTATTATTACATGATGCAATATATATGTATACACACGTGAAACACACAAACATATGCATATGAGAATGTGTGGCGCCCGCCACAAGGCGCCCGCCATAGAGTTCAACAACAACAAATCCTAATTTTTCTGTTTTAGATCAGCGTGATCTCAAATATAAATTGTTAGATCCTATTTTTCAGTTACAACAAGGTTTATCTGATGATCCTTATCATATCTCCTAAAAGCAAGTCAATTCTCAATTTGTTCCTATTTTGGTGGGGACGAAGAAAGCCAATCAGGAGAGGATTTTTCTTATAAATAGAGAGCAAAAATTCAGTCTACTCTCTCTCTTTTTCCACGCCTTGGTACATAGTTTTAGGCAGTTTAAATTCCAGTCTTTTTAATTCAGAATTTTGTACCAGTTTATTTCAAGCAGTTTAATTCAAGTATTCAGTTTAGTTTCTTTTTCAGGTTTTTACGCATTTAATTTCCTGTTTATTTATTATGTTTAATTTAATTTTCTGTTCTGATTTATTTATTTACTTTTCCATGTCCGGCTAAATTCTTTGATATCGGTATGTAATCCTAATTCAACGTAGGGGATTTAATAAAGATTCGGCGCATAATTTTATAAACTATTTTTCTGATTCGGGTTTCTAATTTTAAAACTCCTAAGCTTTTGAATGAAAGTAAAATAAATCGATAAAAGTTAAAATCAAGAGAGCGAGAGTTTGAGGTTTTAACTAGATAGTAGAAACTTGATATTAATTTTTGAACGAGCGAGAGCCACGTTAGAATTAATTAGGACTCATTGGTTTTCAAAATATACTTTCGAAACTAAGGTGGTAGAAAAGTGACAGTAAAACTCCTAGTTCTAGAAAGTATGATCTTTATCAATAAAACGAGAGTGTGAGGTTTAGATTTTTAAATCGAGAAAGTCCTTCTGAAAAATAAATACTTTTTTCGCGCGCCGTTAATTTACCGAATCCCCGATGGTTAATTAGTTACATACCGATATCCCGTTAATTAATTAATTTAAAATCTTTAATTTAATTTCTTTTAATTTCTAAACAATCCTAAAATATTTATTAGCCTTAGATTTACACCGTAACGACAAAAATACGGTAGTTCGATTATTGGTCCCTGTGGATTCGATATCTTTTAAAACTCAACGACGAGACTGTGCACTTGCGGTCATAAAATATTTTTGATACACAAATCGTCGATCAAGTTTTTGGCGCCGTTGCCGGGGACCAACTTAGTCGATATCGTAACTCCGTTGTTACACCGTAGAGACTAAGGCACTTTTAATTTTTAGTAAAAGATTTAAAAATCAAAAAAATCAAAAAAATCAAAAAAAAAATCAAAACAAAATGGGTGACTATCCGCAAAACCGTCCACTTAAGTTTTATGCTATTCCTTCACAAGAACCTCATAATAGCATTGCTTCCCCTGCTATTGAAGCAAATAGTTTTGAGCTTAATCCTTCATTGTTGTTTGCCGTACAACATAATCAATTTTCTGGTAGTCCTAATGACGACCCTAATCTACATTTGTCAATATTCTTGCAATACGCAGACACTGTGAAAGCAAATGGTGTCAGTCCCGAAGCAATTAGGCTTCGTCTTTTCCCTTTCTCTTTAAGAGATAGAGCTAGAGATTGGCTCCACTCTTTACCTTCCAACTCTGTCACTACGTGGAATGAGTCGAAGAAAGTTTTCTTAGCAAGTGTCATACCCCAAATTTTGACCACTTTTTCTAATTATTAAATCAGCTATTATTCAAATATGAAAGTATAGTTGGTTTGGTAGTTAGTAGTAAGAGAGAAAGTGGTGCATGTATGAGGTCATGGGTTCTAGCCCCTAACAAACCAAGAAAAAAAACGCAGCACAAACGGGATTGAAAGGAAAATTTTCACGAATATCCGATAAACAACAAAATCAACAGAAAGAGAGGGAAGATCTAAACAAACTATATCCGATAACATCCCAAAAAATAGTAACAAACCAATCTAAGTTACTAGTATAAATATAAGTTCTATTCACAGTTAAAAACACAAAAAAATCTGGAAAAAAAACGAGAGCAAACACACATAACAATTTGATCGAAGAATAGAACCGAAAAAGGGTATTGCAATCGGAGGAGAAAATCAGAATCGAAAAGCAAAGGAAAAAACAATTCCGCAAACAGAGATTGGCCGCACACCAGGTAAGCTTCCTAAATTGCGCTCAAACATGTGAAACATTGATGTTGCTTTGTGTTCATGTTCTGGAAGACCAAACCGATCCAAACCAGAATAGCTTGGATAATTTTGATTTTTTTTTGTGAACTTGTGTTTGGGTCTGTTATTTTTTGGGTCTTGATACGTGTTTAAGAAGACTCGAATTGCGATTTAGAACACATAGGAACAGATTTCGGGTAAAGATTTAGGAATCTAGGGTTTTTGGATTTGGGGATTTTTTGATGAAATTTTGTTTCTGGAACTTGATTTGTGTTTAAGATCGTTTGATTGTTGTTTGAAAACATGATTTCCGTTTGAATTGGATTCGATTGCAAAGATTAGGGTTTGGTTTTGTATGAATGTTGGAGGTTTCTTAATGTTCTTGAGTGAGAGATAGAGAGAACCGAGCGGGTGAGGGAAAGAGAAGAGAGAGAAACTTTGTTGAAAATGAATGAGGAAAATCAGGAAAAACAAGTATATGAACCGGCCAGATCGTGTGCGCGCGCGACCACGCTAACTCCGGTGCACCCACTGTTGATCCTTGATCAGGCCACTCCGGGTCACTAGCACGCGTGGGCCTATCCTCCCTGAATTGGGCTTTGTTTCTTCTGCTGTTTACACCCCCCTCTGTTTACTGTTTGCACCCTTTTCTGGTCTAGTTTTTCTAACAAATCAAATAAAATGATATGGTTTGGTGTATGCCTCTCCTTCTCCGATTATTCAATTTCTCGGTGTATATCGAGCGATTTAAATAATCATCATCCTTCTAAAAATTCTAAAGATATAATTACAATCCAAATAAAAAAGAGACGGTTTGGCGTATGCCTCTCCCTCTCCGGTTATTAAATTTCCCGGTGTATACCGAGCGATTGAAATAATCATAATCTTTCTAAAAAACCTTAAAAAAAAATCATAACGATTCAAATAAAAATGAGATGACTTCGCGTATGCGTTGTTTTCTCTGATTGTCTAATTTCTTGGTGTATATCTTGCGATTAGAAAATCATTTCTTTTTTTTCAAAGATAAAAATAAAAAACACTATAATAATTTTAAAAGGAAGGAGGAGATCTGGTGTATACTTTTACTTATCTGGTTATCTAAATTCTTGGTGTATATCTCTAATTTAGATAATCCACTTCCTTAAAAGGTTTTCTCAAACACAAAAACATTAAAAATCACTCAACACATCGAAAACCTTTTTCAAAACAAATCATAATAAAACAAAACTTTTTCATAAAAGAACTACATTTATCCATTCTAACGCAATACAAACAAGCGCTTAAGCCTCCAACATGCGAGCATACAAGCCATACATTTAACTGCTAGAATGCGACATAAACTTAGTTCTCAAAAAAACACCAACCAACAACATTGACACCCTGAACTACGAAGCTCTGATTTCTCATTGCACCTGAGAATACGTAGGAGCAGGATTCAACATCCTGTCGAGCCCAATAATTAAAAAACTAAAAATCCCCCACTCATAAATAATCGCAAAGTAATAGAAAATAATAAGCAAGCAAACATTAAAACACTTTTTACCCTAAAATTAATAAGAAGGTTCCCGTTGAGTACAACAGATGCGAGGGGTGCTAATACCTTCCCCTTGCATAATCGACTCCCGAACCTGGAAACGGTTGCGACGACCGTCTTTCCATTTAACAAAAGGGTTTTATCGATATTTTCCCTTAACAAATAAAATTTGGTGGCGACTCTGTACTCATTCTGAGCGGGTATACGCTCGTGCATTTTTCGAGGCGCGACAGCAAGATACTTCCCACGTAGCAAAACTTTTATGCTAAGAGCTCAAATTAATGGGTTTAAACAAAATTATAATGAATCTCTTTTCGAAACATGGGAAAGATACAAGGACATGATAAGACTCTGTCCACATCACGGCCTAGAAGAATGGTTAGTTATCCACACCTTTTATAACGGTCTTTTGTATAACACAAGAATGACAATAGACGCTGCACCTGGTGGTGCACTGATGGATAAATCTTACACTGAGGCCTATAACCTTATAGAAAACATGGCTCAAAACCATTATCTGTGGGGATGCTCAAGAACACCTTTAGAGCAACCTCTTGCGAAAGAAGGTATAAATGAGATAGGCGAACTTGACCATGTCAAAGCACAAGTGGATGCTCTGACTAAAAAGTTAGAGAGCTTAACCAAATTATTTGCAGCTACTGTGGCTGCAACGGTTTCAAACTGTGAATTATGCGGAACTATAGGACATGCTACCCCTGAATGTCAACTTTTGGCAAGAGTTTCCCCAGACCAATTAAACTATCCTCAAGGAAACCCTTACACCTGTGACTTAGGTTGGCAGAACAATCCGTACATTCCACCAGGATTTCAACATGGACCCCCTGCTGCTCCAAATGTCCCTACAAAGTCAAACTTGGAGCTTATGATGGAAAGCTTCTTAACTGCTGAAGCTGAAACAAACAAAAATTTCCTAAACCAAAGCTTAAACAATAGTGAGCAAATTAAGCACACTAACGAGCAAATTAAGCAATTAGCAAGCAAGGTAGATGCTCTAGCCACACACAACAAAATTCTTGAAACTCAGATATCTCAAGTGGCCCAACAACTAGCGTCTACTAGTGCCCCAACAGGCATATTTCCTGGCCAATCACAGCCTAATCATAAGGCATATGTGAACGCTGTGACTCTGCGAAGTGGAACACATTATGATGAACCGAGTGATCCTAGGACCGAGAGGACAACCATGCAACAAAAGCCTGGCGAACCAGTTGAGAAAGAGAGTGAACCTAAAAAGAAAGACGGAAATGGCGTTGAGGCTAAAGAAAAAGAGAAACCTTATGTGCCTCTGCCACCTTATAAACCACTCATTCCTTATCCTCAAAGGTTTGAAAAGACCAAAAGCATGGAGCAATTCAAGAAATTCGTGGAGCTTCTGAAACAATTAAACATAACAATACCCTTTACAGAAGCTATCGCCCAAATGCCTTCATACGCTAACTTTCTCAAAGAAATCTTAACTAATAAAAAGAGGATTGAGGATGAAGAAACTGTTATGCTTACTGCCGAGTGTAGCGCAATTCTTCAAAATAATATGCCTCCTAAACTGGAAGACCCAGGAAGTTTTTCCATACCTTGTGTAATTGGAAAGTATGTCATAGACAAGGCCCTATGCGATTTAGGTGCCAGCATAAGTACAATGCCCATGACAATATGCGAGAGACTTAAGTTAGGAGAGTTGAGGCCTACTAGAATGTCAATACAATTCACTGACCATTCTGTCAAGTACCCATCAAGTATACTAGAAAACGTGCCAGTGCGTGTAGGTCAATTCTTTATCCCAACTGATTTTATAGTCATAGACATAAGGGAGGATTCCAATACACCTATCATCTTAGGAAGGCCATTCTTAGCTACTGCTGGTGCATTAATAGATGTAAAGAAAGAAAAGCTCACTTTTGAAGTGGGTGAAGAGAAAATCGAATTTATTCTAGCACAATTCATGAAAGCACCAGCTACAGATGACACCTGTTATCTGCTAGATGTCATTGACGAATGTAGAAAAGAGAGGGAGATGGAGCAAACCATGTATTCTAAAGTTCTAAAACCTCATGCCCCTCCAACTGTTAAAGATGATAATGACAGTCTAGGTGAAACTTTAGAAATTGCACCAGAACCTCCTCCTCACAAGCCGCCAAAATTTGTCACATCTAATGATCCTGGCCAGCTAGAAAAGTTTATCGAGATGTTTAAAATGCTTAATATTGACATACCTTTCATTGAGGCTATAACCCATATACCTTCATATGCAAAGTTCTTAAAGAAAATTCTTTCAAACAAAACAAAGCTGGAAGACACTTGGACAGTGGAATGCAATGCAATATGTGAAAACAAGCTTGCCCCGCAACTCGAGGACCCTGGAAAATTTTCTATTCCTTGCGTTATTGGGAGACATATCATAGATAAAGCTCTCTATGATTTAGGATCAAGTGTAAGTCTAATGCCTCTATCGCTCTACAAAAAGCTCAGACTTGGAGAGCTAAAACCTACAAAGATGTCCCTACAGTTGCCTGATAGAACTATCAAATACCCTGTAGGAGTACTGGAAAATGTTCCAGTAAAAATCGGCCATCTGTTTATCCCTGTTGACTTTGTGATCATGGACATAGAGGAGGATGCTGATATCCCCATTCTGTTAGGTAGATCTTTCCTAGCATCTTCGGGAGCTATAATTAATGTAAAGAAAGGGAAAATTACGTTTGAGGTAGGTAATGAAAAGATCGAGTTTATAAGGTCCCAATTCAAGAAAATACCTACCTTTAAAAACTCTTTCTGTAGAATCGACATAGTTGAAAGAAATGTCGATAAAACCCCCTCTAAAAGAGTCTCTCCCGACAAACTAAAAGCCCATCCAGATCATAATATCTTTCTAGATAAGACACCCCCGTCTGTTTCCAAGAAAAAGAAAGTAAAAAAGAAAACAACCATGAGATGGTTCGACATGTTCCAATGGAAACCTCGGGATGTTGGGCACAAATTTAAGAATGTGAGTCTGAAAGAAGCGCCGAATTGATTTAACAGATTCACAAGTCGAGCTTACCGACTTTAAACAAAGCGGTGCGTGGGAGGCAACACACTTGTTTTTATCTAATGTTTTCTTTTTAGTTTGTTTAAATTTTGCAGGTAATAAAGAGATAGCACGCTCGACGACTTCATAGTTGTGAAAGCTTGGCTATTCAAGTCCTACTTCCAATCTCACCTTTAGTCGTTGCATTGGGGACAATGCTCGATTTAAGTGTGGGGGAGGAAGCTTTATCGCTTTTCTTTACTTTTCAGTCATTTAGTTTTGCATGCATAATAAAACCCTGGGTTAGTTCATGATTTAGTTGAGTCAATTTTGCGTATTGTCTTTGTTTTGTCTGATTCTCCCAATTTTGTGAAAAGCAAGCGTTGAGTTTCAATACTTGACATGATTGTTTGAAAGTATATAGGTTGTTAGGCTGTTTTGTGAAGGTTGGGTGATTGTTCAGCAAAATCGATACCGTCTTAACACCCTAGACTTCCAGTAAAGTGTAGAATTAATTTGAGTACTAGTTTTGACGAAGTTTTGAACTTGAGTTTTCAAAGTACCCTTAGTAGTTTATTTTAGCAGTCGGCACCATCTCAAGGCACAAACTAAGTGGGAAACCAAAGAATATAAGTGAATGATTTGAATATAATTGTTTATGAATGCTATTGGTTGATTCTTTGAATGATTGATAAAAAATTCAACAAATATTGAAACTTGCGAAAGAAAAAAATACCATAGTATAGAAAAACTCATTAGTAGTTGGTTCAGAGGTGTCTGATTCTGAACTTGGTAGGGCAGGTTACGATCTGATCCCCCTCAACTGCGAAATGGGTAAAGCAAATAGGAGTTACCAAACTTATGTTATCAGCACCCCTCGCTATATGATGATCATAATCACTAATAGGTTTCTCACCATGGGCGTGTACGAGATAACGGGCTTAATGTGATTGCGCTAGAATGAAAAGGGGAAACGAAACTTAGGTGAGAGATGGAGTCAAGAGGAAATGCTTCAAATTTGTTTTCATGTGATGGGGGTTTCTGACCGATAAAATCAGTTTTGTGTCATTACGGTGTTTTTGGTGTTGGTATTATCATTTGATTTTCATTTCTTAGCCAGCAACCATGTATGATCAGATGGTCGTGTCATGTGTTGTGCTTATGCTATGCAATTCACTATCTTTATTGCTTGAGGACAAGCAAAATTCAAGTGTGGGGGTATTTGATGACACGAAATCATATTGTATTTTTAGCTTTATTTTCATGAACTTTTAGTTGCATTTCATATGTTTTTATTTCTTTTGTCTCTTTTTATGCCGGTATTTGTTTCCATTTCAGATATTTTAATAAAATAGGTCGAAAAAGAAAATTGAGCTGAAAATGAAGAAAATTGGATCGAAAAAAAATAAAAATAGACGAAAAGAACAAAACCGCGAAATGGTGGGCCACCACATGCCACATGGTGGGGTCTCCACGTGACACATGGCACCCACCATGCAAAAACCAAACACAAGCCACGTGACATGAAGCCATGCCAATGTTTGTTTCTATTTATTATTACATGATGCAATATATATGATCGACGATTTGTGTATCAATAGATATTTTATAACTGCAAGTGCACAGTTTTGTCGTTGAGTTTTAAAAGATATCGAACCACAGAGACCAACAGTTGACCTACCGTAATTTTGTCGTTACGATGTAAATCTAAGGCGGATGATTTTAGTTTAAGAATTGCTTTGAATTTAAGAGAAATTAAATTAAACTTTTGAAATTAATTAAAGCGGGATATCGGTATGTAATTAATTAACCATCGGGGATTTAATAAATTAATAGCGCGCAAAACGGATTTATTTTTCAGAAGGACTTTCTCAATTTAAAGGTTTAAACCTCACACTCTCGTTTTGTTGATAAAAATCATACTTTCTAGACTAGGAGTTTTACTGTCACTTTTCTACCACCTTAGTTCGAAGGCATATTTTGAAAACCAATAAGTCCTAATTAATTCTAACGTGGCTCTCGCTCGTTCAAAAATTAATATCAAATTCCTACTATCTAGTTAAAACCTCAAACTCTCGCTCTATTTATTTTAACCTTAGTTGCTTTATTTTACTTTCGTTCAAAAGCTTAAGAATTAAATTAGGAATTTGAATCAGAAAAATAGTTTAATATGTGCGCGCTACATCATTATTAAATCCCGGAATTTAGCTAGACATGATAAAAGAAATAAACAAATAAAAACAGAAAATTAAATAAGACATAATAAATAAATAATTAAATAAAAGCATTAAAAACCTGGAAATAATATTTTGAATAAACTTGAATTAAACTTGACGATAATAACTGGTACATAATTCTTGACAAGAATGTGAAAACGGAATTAAAAACGGATTTCCGCTGTGGAAATACCGTTATAGTTAACGAAACGGAAAATATAAACTGACTGAAATAAACAAAAGAAAAGGCGTAGAAAATTATGAATTCGAGTGTTCTATTTATAGGGGAGAATTTGCTCGTACGATCCACAAAAATAGGAAGAGATATGCTTCCTTTGAGATTATCCAATTGCCGTAAGATTAGGAACAGAAACCCATCGTGCAGTTACCAGCTCCCCACGTCACGCAAAAGTAGTTTTGCTGGTTTTAGGCTTCTGTGGCGGGCGCCACCAGGCTCAATTCTGGGCTTGGCTGATTTTGCTTGTTTACACCCCCTTTTTGCTCTGTTTTTGACACTTTTTGCTTAATTCTCTTCTCCGACCTATTTTATTCAGCAAAACTGAAAAGGAAACAAATACGAACATAAAAAGACACAAATGAAATAAAAACAAATGAAAATGCAACTAAAGTTCATGTAAATAGAGCTAAAAATACGATATGATTTCGTGTCATCAAACTCACCCACACTTGAGCTTTTGCTTGTCCTCAAGCATAAAAATGGTGAATTGCATAGCGAAAGCACAACACATGACACGATTACCTTACTCATACGTGGTTGCCGGCTAAATTGTGAAAATCAAATAACATACCGACAACAAGAACACCGCAATGACACAAAAGACTCCCATTACATGAAAACAGACCTGAATCATTTCCTTTTGACTCTACCTCTCACCTAAGTTTCATTTACCCTTTTCATTCTAGTGCAATCACATTAAGCCCGTTATCTCGTACACGCTCATGGTAGGAAACCTGTTAGTGATTATGAACATCATATAGCGAGGGGTGCTGATAACATAATTTTGGTAACCCCTATTTGCTTTACCGACTTTGCAGTTGTGGGGGATCGGATCGTAACCCGCCCTACCAAGTTCAGAATCAGACACCTCTGAACCAACTACTAATGAGTTTTTTTTCTATGCTATGGTATTTTTTTCTTTCGCAGGTTTCAACATTTGTTGAATTTTCATCAATCATTCAAAGAATCAACCAATAGCATTCATAAACATTTATATTCAGATCATTCACTTATATTCTTCGGTTTCCCACTTAGTTTGTGCCTTGAGATGGTGCCGACTGCTAAATAAACTACCAAGGGTTCATTAAAACTCATGTTCGAGACTTTATCAAAACTGGTACTCAAATCAGTTTAACACGTTTCTGGGAATCTCGGGTGTTAAAACGGTATTGAATTTGTTGAACCGTTACCCAACTTTTACAAAATGGCCTAAAAGTGCAAACAACCTATATACTTTCAATCAATCAATATCAAGCATCAAAACTCAACACTTTTTCTTTTCACAAGAAAATTTTTGGTATAGCTCAAGAAATGGGAAAATCAGACAAAACAAAGGCAATACGCAAAATCAACTCAACTACATCATGAACTAACCTAGGGTTTTATTATGCATGCAAAACTAAATGACTGAAAAATAAAAGAAAGCGATAAAGCTTCCTCCCCCACACTTAAATCGAGCATTGTCCCCAATGCAACGACTAAAGGTGAGATTGAAAGTGAAAACCTGAATAGCTAAGCTTCCACAACTATGAAGTCGTTGAGCGTGCTATCTCTTTATTACCTGCAAAATAAAATGGACTAAAAAGAAAACATTAGAATCAAAATCAGCGGGTTGCCTCCCACCAAGCGCTTTGTTTAATGTCGGTGAGCTCGACTTCAAAGAGGGTGAACCAAGTTCACGTTTTAGCGGACAGGGCGGATACGTGTCATTATCCTTAAGATTGTAATGTTTCAACCGCTATCCATTAACTGTGAATGTATCACCAGAGTCACCCTTTATCTCAATCGCCCCATGAGGATATGTCTTAGAAATTGTAAAGGGGCCTGACCATTTTCAGCGAAGTTTTCCGGGAAAGAGTTTAAGTCTTGAATTAAAAAGAAGTACTAGCTCTCCTACCTTAAACTCTCTCCTAGATAGTCGCTTGTCATGCCATTTTTTAGTTCTTTCCTTATAGATCTTGGCATTCTCATAAGCATCTAACCTAAGCTCTTCTAATTCATGGATATCCAAGATCCTTTTCCTACCGGCAGTGGTGTAATTAAAATTAAGAGCCTTGATAGCCCAGTAAGCTTTGTGCTCTAATTCCACCGGTAGATGGCATGATTTTCCATAAACAAGCTTGAAGGGAGTGGTCCCAATTGGGGTCTTATAGGTTGTCCTATATGCCCACAGTGCCTCATTTAACTTTAAGGACCAATCCTTCCTTGAGGTTGCAATTGTTTTTTCTAAGATTTGCTTGATCTCCCTATTGGAGACCTCCACTTGCCCACTTGTCAGTGGGTGATAGGGAGTTGCTACACGGTGTCGGACCCCATATTTAGATAGTAGCCTTTCAAAGATCCTAGAGATAAAATGGGAGCCACCATCACTGATGACAAGTCTCGGCACACCGAACCTAGGGAAGATCTGGTTCTTAAAAAGTCTAATCACTACTTGGGCGTCATTAGTTGGAGAGGCAACAGCCTCGATCCATTTGGACACATAATCAACAGCCACAAGTATGTATTTGTTACCAAGAGAAGATGGGAATGGTCCCATGAAGTCTATCCCCCACACATCAAACACTTCCACTTCAAGGATGCCTTGCTGAGGCATTTCATCGCGCCTAGAGATGCCACCAGCGCGCTGGCAATGATCACAACTCCGTACGGCAGCGTGGACATCTTTCCAAATAGTGGGCCAATAAAGGCCGGCTTGCAAAATCTTAGCGCAAGTTTTCGAAGTGCTCGCATGTCCCCCAGATGGCGCAGAATGGCAATGAGAAATAATGTTTTGCGCCTCTTCTTCGGGGACACATCGACGGAAGACTCCATCGGCACCTTTCTTGAAAAGAAGAGGGTCATCCCAATAGTAATGTTTCAGGTCACTGAAGAACTTCTTCTTCTGTTGGTAGGTCAGATCAGGCGGAAGAACTCTTGCCGCTAGGTAGTTGACAAAGTCGGCATACCATGGCAGCGAGTCCCTCGTGCAGACAGAGTTGACAACTTCAGTGTTGTCATCAAGCAAAGGGCACTCGGAGGTGACGCTCTCCATAAGGGCTACTAGCCTCTCATGGGAAATCGTCATTTATGGGCACCTTTTCAGGCACCATTCCCTCCATTCTTGACAAGTGGTCCGCAACTGTGTTGTCGATTCCTTTCTTGTCTTGGATCTCTAAATCAAATTCTTGAAGGAGCAAGATCCATCTTAGGAGCCTTGGTTTGGCATCCTTTTTGTTCACAAGGTACCTAATTGCCGCATGGTCGGTGTAGACAATGATTTTGGCACTTATTAGGTAAGAACGAAATTTGTCGACTGCGAACACCACAGCCAGGAGTTCTTTTTCTATGGTGGCGTAGTTCATCTGCGCGGGGTCTAAGGTCCTACTAGCATAATAGATAGCATGAAGCTTCTTATCTTTCCTTTGGCCTAAGACTGCGCCTATGGCATAGTCACTAGCATCACACATGATCTCAAATGGTAAACTCCAATCAGGTGGCTGCATGATGGGTGCAGAGATGAGAGCTACCTTTAATTTTCGGAAGGCCCTTAGGCACTCCTCATCGAAAATGAACTCGGCATCTTTCATTAGCAGCCCGGTTAAGGGCTTTGTGATTTTGGAGAAGTCCTTAATAAATCGCCGATAGAAACCGGCGTGACCTAGAAAGCTTTGAACTTCTCTCACAGATTTGGGAGGTGGTAGATTCTCTATAACTTGGATTTTAGCTCTATCTACCTCAATCCCCTTATTTCACATCTTTCAAGTACCTTCTCTAGGTTCGCCAAGCATCCTTCAAAACTTTGCCCGCACACGGAGAAATCATCCATGAAGACCTCCATTATGTCATTGATATAATCGTCAAAGATTGCCGTCATACACCTTTAGAAGGTCGCGGGGGCATTGCACAATCCAAATGGCATTCGCCTATATGCAAATGTACCAAAAGGACAAGTGAAGGTCGTTTTCTCTTGGTCATCGGGATGAATAGGGATTTGAAAGAATCCCGAATAACCATCAAGGTAGCAGAAATATGAGTGAGTAGCCAGACGCTCAAGCATTTGATCAATGAAGGGCAAAGGGAAATGATCCTTGCGCGTGGCTTTGTTGAGTTTCCTATAGTCAATGCACATTCTACTTCCTGTTACGACCCTTTGTGCTACAGACTCTCCTTTCTCATTGGTAACTACAGTCACCCCACCTTTCTTAGGCACGACATAAACGGGACTGACCCATTTACTATCGGAGATCGTGTATATGATTCCTGCTTCTAGAAGTTTTTCTACTTCTTTCTTAACTACTTCAGTTAGAATGGGATTTATCCTTCTTTGCAGCTCTCGAGAGGTCTTGCAATCTTCCTCGAGGTAGATGCGATGCATGCAAAGAGAAGGACTTATCCCCTTTAGATCAGAGATGCTATATCCTAAAGCAGCTGGATACTTTCTTAAGACTGTCAATAACTTGTCCGTTTCTGATTGTCCTAAATCTGCGGACACAATCACAAGGCGCTTAAGCTCTTGATCAAGGAATTCATACCTTAGGGTTTCAGGTAGAGGTTTGAGTTCTAAAGAGGATTGGTCAGGAGAAGGCGTCGGGCTTGGTGTAATCTCAAAGCATTCACTAAGCTCGTCATCCTGAACTTCGAGAGTTGGTGTTGGAGAAGATCTTAGGATTTCAGAGTATGCAGTTGGATCATTCTCCCTTTAGAGTCTTCTTTTATGTCCATGACTATGAAGTCAGTCGGGATGAAGAATTGACCTATACGCATAGGAACGTTTTCTAGAATACCTAGAGGCATCTTGACAGAACGATCAGCGAATTGAATAGACATCCTAGTTGGTCTCAACTCCCCTAACTTTAATCTCTCGCATATGGTTATGGGCATGAGACTTATGTTGGCACCTAAATCGCATAGGGCCCTATCTATGACAAACTTTCCAATGACACAGGGTATAGAGAAGCTTTCTGAGTCTTTGAGTTTAGGTGGCATTTTGTTTTGGTTAAGATCTCTTTAAGAAATTTAGCATATGCGGGCATTTGAGTGATAACTTCATTGAATGGGATAGTTATATTCAACTGCTTGAGAAGCTCCACGAATTTCTTAAATTGCCCCATGCTTTTGGTCTTTTCAAACCTTTGAGGATATGGAATAAGTGGCTTGTAGGGTGGCGGAGGCACATAGGGTTTCTCTTTTTCTGGTGCCTCGACGCCATCTCCTTTCTTTTCTTTTGGTTCACTGTCTTTCTCAACCGGCTCATCAAACTTTTGCTGCATGGCTGGTCTCTCAATCCTAGGGTCAACTAGTTCATCATACTGTGTTCCACTTCGTAGTGTCACAGCGTTCACATGTGCCTTAGGGTTAGGCTGAGGTTGGCCAGGAAATATGCCTGCAGGAGCAGACGTAGATACTTGTTGTTGAGCCACTTGTGTAACCTGAGTTTCTAGTATCTTATGATGGGTTGTCAAAACGTCTACTTTGTTGTTCAACTGCTCAAACATCTTAGTGAAGTGCATATTTTGATTTTTAAGTCCTTCGTTTGTTTGCAGCTGGGACGCCATGAAGTTCTCAAACATAACATCGAGACTAGACTTCCCAGAGTTGTTAGGATTAGGAACAGAAGTCTTTCGAAAACCTGGCGGACCAGAGGGTGGTCCTTGGCCGGGTGCATACAGTGCATTGTTGCTCTTGTATGAAAGATAGGGACTGCTTTTCCAAGCTGGGTTGTAATTGTTAGAATATGGGCCTCCTTGGGCGTAGTTCACTTGATCGGAGGAAGCTCCGGTCAGAAGTTGGCATTCAACTATAGCATGCCCAGGAGTGCCACATATTTCACAGTTCGAGACTGTCGCTGCTACGGTAGCAGAAGGAATGTTGAGTAAGCTGTCTAATTTCTGAGTGAGAGCATCAACCTTAGCGTTGACATGGTCAAGGCCGCTTATCTCATCTATTCCACCTCTTGATTGAGGTTTTTCTGTGGGGGTCCTCTCGCTTCCCCATTGGTAGTGATTCTGAGCCATACTCTCGATTAGTTGGTAGGCTTCATTGGAAGATTTGTCCATGAGTGCGCCGCCCGCGGCAGCGTCTATTGTCATCCTTGTATTGTACAGGAGACCATTGTAGAAGGTGTGAATGATCAACCTTTCTTCTAGACCGTGATGGGGACATAACCTCAACATGTCCTTGAACCTCTCCCATGCTTCGTAAAGAGATTCGTTGTCTCTTTGTTTGAATCCATTGATTTGGGTTCTTAGCATAGCAGTCTTGCTGGGTGGGAAATACCTGGCCAGAAAGACTTTCTTCAACTCTTCCTACGTGGTGACAGAGTTAGAAGGTAGAGACTGGAGCCAAGCACGGGCTCGATCTCTAAGAGAGAAGGGGAAGAGTCGAAGCCTGATCGCTTCGGGACTGACGCCATTAGCTTTCACTGTATCGGCGTATTGCAGGAAGACAGAGAGGTGGAGATTAGGGTCATCCACAGGGCTACCCGAGAATTGATTCTGCTGAACAGCTGAGAGTAGGGAAGGCTTAAGCTCGAAATTGTTTGCCTCTATCGCAGGGGCAACAATAATGTTATGTGGTTCAGCACTAGAAGGGGTAGCGTAGTACTTCAGGGGGCGGTTTTGTGGTCCTATTTCCATCTCTAATTCTTCTTCAGATTCTTCTGAATCTGTGTCGGGAAAGATTATTTGATTTTGAGGAACTATGTATCTTTCCCTATATGCTTCAATTCGGCGTCGTACACTTAGTAGACACTCGGGGTTGTCGATTGGTTGTTCTAGTTCGTCGCTTTGAGAGCGGGTTTTGGCATGCAATCGACAAACCAAGAGGGGTAATTTTTTATTTTTTTTGTTTTAAATTTTAACTGAAAATTAAAATTGCCTTAGTCTCTACGGGTGTAACTACGGAGTTACGATATCGACTAAATTGGTCCTCGACAACGGTGCCAAAAACTTGATCGACGATTTGTGTATCAATAGATATTTTATAACTGCAAGTGCACAGTTTCGTCGTTGAGTTTTAAAAGATATCGAACCACAGAGACCAACTACCGTATTTCTGTCGTTACGATGTAAATCTAAGGCGGATGATTTTAGTTTAAGAATTGCTTTGAATTTAAGAGAAATTAAATTAAACTTTTGAAATTAATTAAAGCAGGATATCGGTATGTAATTAATTAACCATCGGGGATTTAATAAATCCGGTTTCAAGAGTTTGCTTGAAGGTTACAATTCGGTTCGTTGAGGGAATTATTCGGACGATCATCACGAATTCTTGGATTGGAGATCGCGTGAAGGATTTATCTTTGGGAACGAATATTGAAGAGGAGATCGAATTGGGTTTGCGCATTTACAAAGACGGGTTTATGTTGAAGATGGTGAAGACCGGGTTTAGCGTCTGTATCTTACATATTTGAGTCGTTTGTAAACTGTGCATTGAAAGAGTTTTTCCGGAGTAAAACTCTCACCTTGTCCGTTTGATAAGGTGGGCGGAGAGGTACCGGCCGACTGCGAGGACGTACGAAAGTCGGGAACTCTGTGATCACTCCCTTGTGTATTTTTCTATCCTTTATCTCTTTTACATTCCAATTAGTTATTCACTTCACTTGTTATTTGGATTTGCAATTGTACAATTTGTGTGTGACTCAATTTCAAATAGAATAAGTGTAATTTGAAATTGATTGACTTGGTTAATTCGAATTGCATTCATTGCATCGTATTCATTCCATCGGCTTTTACTACACTTCCTTTGATCGAGGTGCAATAAACTACCGATCTAGGTAGCTTCCGCGCTTACTCGATTATTTTACGAAAAACCGTAGTTGTTGTTTGAAACGCTTTGCTCGTCACATTTTGAGCGTAGCCTTGTAGTCTAACAAGTGGTATCACGATCCCGGTTGATTTTTCATAAAATTCAGCGGATTTGTGCCAATTATTAGACAATATGGCTTTTGCACCAAAAGGGGCGTACAATCGCGCTCCAATCTTCAACGGCGAGCATTTCGATTATTGGAAGAGTAGTATGAGGATTCACATCACTTCTTATGATGTTGAAGTTTGGAACATCATCATCAACGGTCCCTTTGTTCCGACAAATACCGATTTGAATGGTGTTGTTACCAACAAGCCTATGGCACAATGGAATGACGACGATAGAAAGAAAGTAGGTTATGATGCGAAGGCACAAAATATGTTACTCTCCTCATTGGGGATTGAACAATTTTACCATGTCTCGCATTGTACCTCGGCAAAACAAATGTGGGATACATTAGTCAACCACTTTGAAGGAATTAATGAAGTTAAGCAATCAAAAATTAACACTTTGACACAAGAATTTGAACTTTTTCATATGAATGATGGTGAAACCATCAATGAAATGCAACAAAGGTTCATAAAAATCACACATAAATTGCATGGTCTTGGAAATCCAATAGCAAATGAAGTTGCTACTAACAAAATGTTGAGGTGTTTATCTAGAAAATGGCAACCAAAGGTCACGACAATCAAAGAAGCCAATGATCTCTCTCAATTGAGCCTTACAACGCTCTTTGAAAAGCTTGAAGAACATGAGAGTGTGCTCAATGCCTTAGATAAGCATGAGAAAGGATCCAAAAAGGACAAGCATGTGGAGAAGGAAAAAGACAAAGATAGGAAGTCAATTGCTCTAAAGGCTTCCGTCTCAAAGTCCAAAAAGGTTGAGCAAGAGGAAACTAGCTTAAGTGACGACGAGTGGGACAAAGAAGAAATGGATTTATTTGTTCGAAGATTTCATAAGTATGTTTCAAAACATGGTATAAAATTCTCGAAGAAAAATGATCCCAAGTCACGGAAGCAATCAAGGGATGATATAGAAAAGAAGAAGAGCAAGCCTAGAAGATTGTGTTATGAATGTGGCAAACCGAGACACTATAGACCGGAATGTCCATTTTATAACAAACGAAAGGGAAAGTCCTCCGAGAAAATTCCCAAGGGTAAGAGAGCTTATGTTGCCTGGGATAGCTCAAGCGAAGATGGATCTAGGTCCAATAGCTCAAGTGAAGAGGATGATGAACGCGCTCATGTGGTACTCATGAATGGTTCACCTAGAAAAGGCAAGAAACATCACAAACGTCAAGTAAGTGACTCTAGCTCTATCTCAAATGATAATCCCTCGTATGATGAACTTCAAAATGCTTTTGAAAAACTATATGGGGAAGCCACTAGTTCATTTAAGAAATTGGCAAAGAGGAAGAAAGTAATTTCTAACTTAGAGTCACAAATTAAAAAATTACAAGATGAATTAGAGGCATTAAAACTTACCATGGTTCCTTCAAAAGACGATTTTGAAAATAAGTCATCAAAGAATGAATGTGATTCTTGTAGTAATTTGAAAGGAGAAGTGAAAAACTTTCAAGACAAATTATACGAGTCTCGCATGTCATCTTGGAATGAATGTAATGCTTGTAGTGTTTGGCAAGGAGAAGTTAAAACCCTTCAAGCCAAATTAGACGAAGCCCTTGTACAAAAAATTCATTTTGTGGATGTGCCAAAGATTTTTAACAAGCCTAGAAATAGGCCCTCTAAAAATGACAAACTTGTTAAAAAGAAAATGAATCCCAAAAGAAAATTTTTGAGTCACAAGGATCATTCCAATGTTGTGTGTGACTATTGTTGTGATAAAGGTCATACCATTGCAAAGTGTCAAGCTAGAAAAACTTTTGTACCAAAAGGCAAGTGCAATGGATTCCTAAATCCATCAATGGTTTTGTTACTAACCACCTAGGACCCAATGAGAGTTGGGGACCTATTTGCAATGTTTAAAGATTTAGGAAAAGGTCTTGAACCATTGAAAAGAGACATCGGTAACAATGGCATTCAAGACATACAAAGGTGTAAATGGGTGAGAAAAGATTTAACTCAATATTCATTAAAGTAGTGGAACTTGATCACTTTCTATACTTGATACTTAAGGGAAGATTCTTATCTCAAACTTTATTCCTATCCTTTACTTTGCATTTATATGTTTGTGTGGTTCTTTGTTCATATACGTATAATTTCAACTCAATATGAAATTTTTGGTAGGATAGTTGTCCAATCCTCCATTTCCAAAAAATTTGCTCAATGATAGTAATAAGTTGTTGAGACTCATATTTAAAAATGGGAATTTGACAAAGATCAAGCCAAAAGTCATATTAAGTTCATTTTTATTTGTATATGCTTGTGTATCATGTTTTGACTTATTATGCATAATGGATATAAATGCTTTGTCTTGGTAGATTGATTAAATTGTGAATTTTTGCTTTAACAAGTTCTTGTCACTTTCATAATCTTGTACCTTGGTAAATATATGTGTTTCATACATACATGGTTACTTAGAATCATAAGGATTTGTTTTCAAACATTTTTTTGTTTATTATACCTCTATGTCTTAAATGTCTAAACTTTGTTGTATGGATCTCTTTGTGTATAATGGTTTATGCATGGTTGCATTTTATTTTATTCGTCCGTAGAATATGTTTTGAATTGATTATAATGCCGATGTTTGATAATCATGATATTTGGTTTGGCTTGCTGTTCTACATGCCATGTTTCTCATGATGCTTTGTTTCGTCATTTGACTATATTCGTGCATATTTTGCTTAATTATTTGATCACGTTATGTATATCATATAGTGCATTTCGACAAATGTTAGTGCATTATGTAACCTATATGGTCTTTATTTCGGAATTGATACTTCTCATGAGTTTCTTTTCTTCTTTTTGATAATGTCAAAGGGGGAGAAAAGATTGGCAAGCATAAGCTATGGTTAAAGCTTTGAGTCTTCGGATCCGGTATTCAACATTTGTGCAAGACGGCATCAACTAAGGGGGAGCTTCGTAATTGGTTAGCCTTTTGTTGTTTGAGTCTGTAACTTAAAGCTATTTGTAAATTGCATCTTAGGTAGGCTTAGTTAGCTTATGCAATAGTTTTGACAATTATCAAAAAGGGGGAGAATGTTAATGCACCAGTTCCCCTCCGAGTTTTAATAATTGTCAAAACACATGGAAATAGAGTAGAATATGTTTAGGCAACAATTGAAATTGACTTGACAGCAAAACATTATTTTGAAACTTTGAAAAATCAATTTTTAGGTGTTTTGTATCGATACAAATGTCCTGAAACATGAACAGGCTGATTATCACGCATTTGTATCGATACATAGCACCTTTGTATCGATACAAATTGTTCTCATTGAAGTCAGAGGAGTCTCTGTGTTTCGAAACACACTTGTATGTTTCGAAACACGTGCAAACTCACCTGAAGTCAGAGAGAGCCTTGTGTTTCGAAACACACCTTTGTGTTTCGAAACATATCAGTCAATTTCTGTTTTTCTGGTGTATGTATCGATACATACGCGTGGATGTATCGATACAAGAACACAATCCTTTATGTTGTGAGTTGCTTGTATCGATACATACTAATGCATGTATCGATACAAGTCTGTTAGATTGTGCCTAAATTTGCTCAATTCTACTTCCATTATAAATAGCTTTATGTGTTATTGTTGTAAGCATGAGAAACCAGTATTGAAGAGTTCTTTGGTCAAGATTGTTTGAGAGTTTTGTATCAAGGATCATTCAAGAGCAATCATCATCTTCCTTCATTACTTCTATCAAATTGAATATTGAGTATGGGTTCAATTGGAGATTGATTTGAAGAATTCGAAGGATAACGTTCGAGGAGAATTCGCGGTGAATCAGAATTCGTCGCTCGGGTTGATTGAGTCTTGAAGGTTGGGTTTCTCATCCGGTTTCAAGAGTTTGCTTGAAGGTTACAATTCGGTTCGTTGAGGGAATTATTCGGACGATCATCACGAATTCTTGGATTGGAGATCGCGTGAAGGATTTATCTTTGGGAACGAATATTGAAGAGGAGATCGAATTGGGTTTGCGCATTTACAAAGACGGGTTTATGTTGAAGATGGTGAAGACCGGGTTTAGCGTATGTATCTTACATATTTGAGTCGTTTGTAAACTGTGCATTGAAAGAGTTTTTCCGAAGTAAAACTCTCACCTTGTCCGTTTGATAAGGTGGGCGGAGAGGTACCGGCCGACTGCGAGGACGTACGAAAGTCGGGAACTCCGTGATCACTCCCTTGTGTATCTTTCTATCCTTTATCTCTTTTACATTCCAATTAGTTATTCACTTCACTTGTTATTTGGATTTGCAATTGTACAATTTGTGTGTGACTCAATTTCAAATAGAATAAGTGTAATTTGAAATTGATTGACTTGGTTAATTCGAATTGCATTCATTGTATCGTATTCATTCCTTCGGCTTTTACTACACTTCCTTTGATCGAGGTGCAATAGACTACCGATCTAGGTAGCTTCCACGCTTACTCGATTATTTTACGAAAAACCGTAGTTGTTGTTTGAAACGCTTTGCTCGTCACATTTTGAGCGTAGCCTTGTAGTCTAACACCTTCTATTTATAGAATTTTTCCTATGTCGTGCGGTTGGCTTTCAGTCGTGGGTCACCTTCAGTTATTCTTCAAAAGAGTGGGAGATCATGGGGGTAATGGAGGTCGTGCTTCATTTCATGGGCGAGCTGTTGGGTGTGCAAAACGTGTTTATTCCATCATTCTCCGGATTGGGCCTTGGCTTGCTTAATGGGTCGGACATTGCCTTTCATGACCCGTTAATGTGGCCCAATGTTTCCTAACTGGTCAACAGCCCCCCAAGCATGAGTCATTTGCTCAAAAGGATGAAATGCTTAAGTTCAAGCCCAAGTTGATTGCTGTATTGAGTGGCCCATCTGATGACATATGTTTGGGTGAGCTGTCGCGCGGGAAAGGAGAAAGAAACTTTTCAAATACCTATCGTTTGGGATTCCTGATAACTTTTAAACTTCCACCGTTATTTTGCTTATAAGTATCCCTTTTGTAGGCTCCAGTCTTCCTACTTTGTTGGTGACTTTGTCTACTTCTGTGTTTGAAATCTCCTCTATATACTCTTTAATCAGGTACAATTCCTTCTTTCTTTTACTTCCTATTTTCTTTCTTGTTTCCATTTTCCTTTCTTCAGTTCTTCGCTCCTTATTCGCGATTCGCCATGGTTATTTTGAGAGATCTTTCTGACCCTGAGGGCCAGGATATTTGATCGCGCCTTCGCGATCCAACATTTAAACGCATGGTGAAGAAACATTGTACTCGTTTGGATGGGAGTGTGAACTGGGATCAATATTACGCCACATTGTTGGGGTATATCTCTGAGTCGAGTGATGACTCCAACAGTGGATCTGATGAGAGCGGTAACGGGTTGATAATAACGCCGCCTTTGCTTTTGCCCGCAGATCAAATGGATGCAAAAGATTACAGATCTTATTTTACTACTGCCGAGAGCGTGGCGTTGTTCCGGGAAGAAGTCGTGATGTCCTCCACTGGATCGGAGGAGGATGTAATCGTGGAGCCGGTGAGGAAAGGGGAATCGGTGGTTCTGGCTCTCCCTCGAGGGCGTCTTCCTGAGGTTTTTTACATGTATGGTAACCTGTTTAAGCAACTAAAAGTGACAGTTCCGTTCAGTGACTTTGTCTGCGACGTTTTGAAGGAGGTGAATGTCGCTCCCGTTTAGTTGCATCCCAATAGCTGGGGTTTTTTAAAAGGCTTTTGAACTGCTATGTTAGGGATTGGGGATCGAGCCCAGTATTAGGGTGTTCTTTTCTTTTTATCAAGTGAAGAGACCAGAGGCACGGAAATGGGTATCCCTTACTGCTCAAACCAACAAGAGTTGGTTTACCCTGTATCAGTCCTCCTATAAGTACTTTAAGGACAAGTTTTTTCGAGTGAGGCCATCTCCTGACATTCCATCATGGCTGCGTGATTCGGACGACCATTTGCGTTTTCCTTTATATTGGCAGTCCGAGTCGGTTATTGTGTATGGATTTGATGAGGAGATGCTGTTTGACTTTCAAGTTGAAACCGTGGCGTTCCTGTCTACTTTCCAGCTGATATCTACCCGGGAAAAAATAAGTGCGGGCGACGATGATGTTAAACTGCGGACCCTGCTACGTAAGGGTCACATGATTGTAAATTTATGTAGAATTACCTTGCTATATGGTATTTGACTTATTGTTATTGTTTCTTTTTTCGACGCAGGTAAGATGAGCCGCACTACTGATGCTCGCTAGAGGGCGTATTGTTGGAGTAAGCCCTAAGAGCCAATCTAATTTCATAGTATTTGCTTAAGGACTTTAAATATAAATAAGGCATTTTCTTTATTATGTTTGTAACGTCCAAAATATTAATGAAGTCCCTAGAATAGAAAGTCCGTTTAATATTAAGTGTGACTTAATCATGAGATTACATTAAACATAAGGACGCTATTCTTAAAGTATCCATAGTCGAGCTTTAAGGTGAAAAGGGATAACCTTAAAGCATAAAGACTATTATGAAGATAGACTGATGATCGCATCTCATGGATCATAGGATAAGGAGTTATCAAGTCTTGACATAAGTATAAAAGATTAAGAGTAATAATTATACCGGATTGACCCTCTATGAGAGTACTACATGCAAAGTTATGCAAAGTGTCATAAGTTACTCTCATGGTGATAATGGTGTAAACCGCCCTTAGACCTGAAACCACTTTGTACCCTAGATGTGGAGTCAAGTGATTTGTTGCTGATCTAACGTTGTCCGTAACAGGACAACCATAAAGGCAGTTAATGGGTACTTCACAAAGCATGCTGAGGGACAGTAGTGACCTAGATGGAATTTGCCAATCCTGCATAACAGGATTAATGTCATGGGTCCAATATTGAACTGGACAAAGATGACACCAAGTATGCTTTGTGTTCAATATAGACATAAGGGGCAAAGGGGTAATTGTACACACATATATTATCACAAAAGTTATGATTTGATCACATGTTAATTTCTCATAACTTGGATAGCAATGATGTGTTGCTAGATACAGCTCATTGTTTATTATATTAAATAAATGATTTAATATAATTGCCAACGTTATGGAAACCTACAAGGGTCACACACATAAGGACAATCTAATATTGAGATAATTAAAGGAACACCGTAAGGTACGGTGGATGTGCAAAGTGATAATGGTATCACGGTAATTTAATTGAGCGAAGAGCACCATAGGATATGGTGGGAGGGCGCGCACATGAGTACTATCACTCATGAGGAGCGCGCGCCCTAGCCTATGTGTCTTGTTGGGCTTTGCCCAACAAGATATATTTTTTGTGACAAGATATATTTTTTGTGACAAGATATATTTTTATGACAAGATATTTTTTTTTTTTGTGCTCATGACAAGAGTTGTCTTGATGCATAAGACAAGAAATATCTATAAATAGAGACCTCTTGTCATAGCTCAAAACACACCAAAAAGCACAAGAATATTTTAGAGTTAGAAAACCCTAAAATAATCCTCTCTCTCAATATTCTTGCATAGCCTTCAAACATAAAGGGTTAGCACTCTATTGAAGGTGACTGTTCGTGTGGACTAGTTAGAGGCGTGGGTGATCATCATCAACGCTCGTGATCATCTTGTTCGTAATTCAAAGGTTCTTCCCTACAAGAGGTAAAAACCCTAAAACACATATCATGCTCATTCGTAAGGATCATTAAAGGAAAATTTTTGAATTCCGCTGCTTAAACTATTACTATTTTCCTTCACGTATATCTCCGCTGCTACTGCCCAGAAAGCTCAACAGTTGATAGAGTCGCCCATCCAACCCTAGTTATCCATAACCGAGTCGCGGGAAAACAAGACGCCTCAGCCTAAAAGGGCTTGCGATAGTCCTATCAATGTGGATACTCCTAACAGCAAGGCGGGTTCTGACGACCAGGGTACTCCCCGCAAAAAACAAAAGAAAATCAAAATGTCTCCGCTTCCGGAAGCCACTAGGGTTGGTCACAGCAATCATGCAGAGACGATTGGGTCGTCGCCTTGGGCCGAGTCGTTTGACGCTGCTAAGTTCTTGGATTCTATTTACGCGATTGATCCACAGGATCCTCGCTGGAAAGACCGGAGTTTGACAGAGGTGCAGAACTTATTGTTTTTTCAAATGTGTGGTCGACTCTATTGAACCGGGTGGCCACTTACAAGATGGAGGAGGTGCAGGATGCGCTTGAGGGGAGGCTAGTGAAGTGCGATGATTTGGAGCAGAAGCTGATGGCGGCCGACATGCAATTGGTGGTGTACGAAAAGAGTTTGTGGGATTTGACTGAGGAGAAGAAGAATTTGGAGAAGGAGAAAAACGATGAAGTTGCTCGGTTGAAGGAAGAGTTGCGTCAGCAGAAAGAAAAGATACAAAGTCTAACTTCGACGGTGGATGAGAGGCAGAAGTCCTTGGAATCTGCGCAGAAGGAGTTGGAGGCGACTAAATAAGACGTGGAGAAGTTAAAAATGGAGGGTGGAGCTCTTTACGTGGAAGGCTTTGACGCGGCATTAGGGCTTGTGAAGGTACAATTTCCTGGATTGAATGAGGATTTGACGGCGGAGTTGTTACCCACTAAAGTGATAATTGATGGGAAAGTATATGACCCTTCTGCCGAGTTGGAGATGGACCCGACTTCTGTTGTTGACGGCGTGTAATTTCAACGTTTATATTATGTTTTTGTTAAATAACTATGCTTGTATTTTGGTTCATGTAATGTAATGACGCTATTGCCCTTGGGGTTAATTGTATGAACATCTTTTGGTTACTGTTTTACCTTAATATTTGCGCACGTGATTCCTTTTTTCTCTACGTTGTTGGTTGTTATTCCCTTGTGCAGTTTTAGGGTTTTCTCTTTTATCGTGAAATTCCCGTCATTTAGGGTTATAAGTATGCGTTGAAAAATAAGAGTTTTGTATTCTTCCCTTAAGTTTCCTCATGTCGTCTAACTCTTCTTCCACTGTGCGATTTTCTAGTCCGATGGGTGAGTCTTTGAGTAGTTTGACTGAAACCTTAAAGGTCATTCTCCTGTTGGGTCCTTCTGAGTCTGTGGAAAGTAGTAGCGTTTTCGATTCATTCTACGAAGTTTTGGACGACTTAAAAGATTTTCCTACCCCGCTGGCTCCTGAAGTGCACCGGCTACTGGGGTCAGTACAGCGGCTGAGAGGGCTGATTGAAGGGAATATTCCCTTTTTTGAATCAGTTGACGAAATGGATGCTGAGTGCGAAAATTCTTTTGAGCATTCCGCCATGGATGTCGAGATGGAGAAAGATTCTTTGATGGTGTTGGAGGAAGACGTACGCATTTACCGGAGGCATATCAGCGACGCTTCTGAACGCATTCGCCCTGTGGAGTCTCAGCTGACTGCTATGTATCAAGAGAGAGAGGATTTTCAGAAAGGTTTGACATACAACTTGAAGAAGATTCGTCAGAAGAAGGATAGACTGCCAAGATGGTTGCGCTAAGTCTTGACCGCGAGAGAGTGAAGAATGACAAGAAGATGGTTTGTACCCGAAAGGAGGAGATTGCCCGATTGTAGGCGAAAGTTGAAGAACTTGCTGAAGAATTGTAATCAGTTATTCCTGTTGTTTTAGCTAGGGTGCATTGCACCGAGTTTATGTAGTTTTTTCTTTGAGTATGCGAGCCGAGTGGCCGAGTAACTGTCACTTGTACTTGTCTTTGTTTTAATGCAGTTTATTGATTTTCTTTTGTTGTCTTAATGTTATCTTGCGTGGCTTTCATTGGCGCTTTCATTTCGTTCCTTTTGTTGTTGCGACAGAGGTATGGGCAAGTGCCTCTTTGTTAGCCAACATGTATTGTTTATGAAGATATGGGCGAGTGCCCTCATAATTAGCTTATGCGGCTGACGACTTTTAGTGCCCTCTTATTAACTTGTTCAGCTAATATGCACCGTTACGAAGATATAGGCGAGTGCCCCCATAATTAGCTTATTCAGCTAATAAATTTTAGTGCCCTCTTATTCAATTATGCAGCTAATATGCACCGTTATGAAGATATGGGCGAGTGCCCCCATAATTAGCTTGTTCAGCTAATGAATTTTTACTGCCCTCTTATTAACTTATTCAGCTAATATGCACCGTTATGAAGATATGGGCGAGTGCCCCCATAATTAGCTTATTCAGCTAATGACTTTGAACGCCTTTTTATTACTTTGTTCATCTAGTGTACTTCGTTTTGGTGACGTTAACCGCTTGACGAGTATCTTTTGACTGCGCTAATGTAACGAATATAAAATTGAGATGACCAGACGAAGTTTCCAAAAACATAATTGTACATTCATGAATGGCGATAAGAAAATTCAATTAATCATAAGAAAAAGTGTAACAGTCAAAATGGAAAAAGAAATAAAAATGTTTGTGGGCCTCATTAAAAACTCCGTAGAGAAAAGAGTGTCCACTTATTAACTCCTGCATGATCAACTAAAGTAAAAATGAAGATTAGAGATGTTCAAGGTGTGGGGTAGCATCTCTCCTTTCAAAGTCTCCAACCGATAGGCACCTCCCTGAAATTTTTCCTTGACCCGGAAAGGTCCTTCCTATAGTTAGGAGTTAACTTACCTCCTTTGTCTCTGCCCATTGGTCTTTTCAATACCAGGTCCCCTACTTCCATCTCCCTTGGTAGGACTTTCTTGTTGTACTTTCTTGCTGCTCGTTGCTTAGATGCAAACTCTCGGATTTGTGCTATCTACTGAGTTTCCTCCAGTAGATCCATGTTGTTCCTTAAGGCTTCTGAGTTACTATCGGAGTTCTCTTGTTGCCTTCGAGGAGTTGGTGTCATGGCTTCGATTGGGATCATGGCGTCCGCGCCGTATACCATTGTGAATGGGGCTTCTCCTGTTGATGAGTGGGGTGGGGTGTGATATGACCACAGTACCTGGCACAGCTCGTCAGCCCACAATCCTTTTTTGTCATTGAGTCGCCTCTTTATGCCCGAGAGTATCACTTTGTTGGCCGACTAGGCCTGTCCGTTCGCTTGGGGGTGCTCTACGGATATGAATTTGTTTTGGATTCCCCATTTATCACAAAAATCTACTGTTGCTTCACTTGCAAACTGAGTACCATTATCTGACACTTGCAAAAATCTATTGTTTGCAAGGCTTCTCCCGGAGCATGGTGGATATGAGAGTGCCATTGGCTCGCATCGCAGCTTTTAACATGGGTAGTTGCGTATGTTTTCATGGTGGGCCAGAAAAAACCTGCCCTTAATGTTTTGTTTGCTAACGAGTTAGCTCCTATGTGACTGCCACATTCTCCCGAGTGGATTTCTTGACGGATATTACTTGCCTCTTCTTTTCCTACGCATAATAGCATGGGGACCGTGAAGCCTCTCTTGTACAGTTTCTCATCCATCATGGTATATTTTGAGGCATTTTTCCTGATTTTTGTTGCTGCCTCTTTCTCAATGGGGAGGATATCTTTAGTGAGGTACAAGACCAACGGTTTACGCCAATTGTCAATTTCAGTGACCGAGTGGCAGTCATCGAAATCAATGCTTGGAATGGCGATGGTTTCTTGAATGACTGTTTTGTTATGCCCAGCTCTCTTTGTGCTTGCGAGCTTGGCTAACAAATCTGCTCTCGAATTCTGTTCCCTGGGCACGTAAGTCAAGTCAAAATACTCAAAAGTGGATAACAAGTTTTGTACCTTAGTTAGATATTTGAGTAACTAGGGATCCTTAGTTTGGAATTCAGTTGACACTTGGCACATGATTAGTTGTGAATCGCTTTTCGCCTTTAGAGACCGAATGCCCATTTATTTGGCTAGCTTCATGCCAGCCAGGAGGGCTTCATACTCGGCCTGGTTGTTGCTGGCTTTGAAATCGAACCTCAGGGACTGCTCAATCAATATTCCGTCGGGTCCTTCTAAGACAACACCGGCGCCACTTCTCTTCAAGTTGGAGGATCCGTCAACGGACAACATCCACATTTTTTCGCTATCTGGGACTGGCAGAGTGTTTGATTCTAAGATAAAGTCTACTAGCACCTGTGACTTAATGCTTCCTCGGGGGGAGAATGTAATGCCGAATTCTGACAATTCCATTGACCAAGCCACCATTCTCCCTGCTAAGTCTGGCTTGCGCAGCACTTGCTTTACGGGGAAATATGTTTTCACTATCTTGTGACTTTGGAAGTAGGGGCGGAGGCGCCTCGCCGAAGTGACGACTGCCAAAGCCAACTTTTCAATTTTTTGGTATCTTGGTTCTGCTCCCTGGAAAACTCTGCTGACAAAATATATAGGCTTCTCCTCGCCGTCTATTTCCTGGACTAGGGCGGAGCTGAGTGCATATTCAGATACTGCTAAATAAAGGAGAAGAGTATTACCGGGTATCGGGCGAGTAAGGATTGAGGGTGAAGCAAGCAATTGTTTTAGCTCTTAGAAGCATGACTCGCACTCGGCGGTCCATGAAAAACGGCTGCCCCCTTTTAGTGTTTTGAAAAAATGAAAAGCCTTTTCGCCAGATCAGGAGAGGTAATGGGAGAGTGCTGCTATGCGGCCTGTGAGTTGTTGCACTTCTTTGACGCTTGTTGGGCTTCGTCTGTCGATGATGGCCTGACACTTGTTAGGATTTGCCTCTATCCCTCTTCTAGTGAGCATGAAGCCTAAGAACTTGCCAGTTTGTACTCCGAATGAACATTTTGCAGGGTTTAATCGCATATTGTACTTTCTTACCGAGTTCAAGATGTCCTTCAGGTCCTCCGAGTGGTCTCCCTCTTCTGGAGTCTTTACCACCATATCATCGATGTATACCTCTAAGTTCTTGCCGATATGCGCGACAAATACTCGATCCATGAGCCGCTGGTATGTAGCTCCTGCGTTTTTCAGTCCGAAAGGCATGACTCTGTAGTTGTAGTTGCAGGTTGTTATCATGAAGGCAGTGTGGGGCGCGTCGACAAGGCCCATTTTGATTTGATTGTACCCTGAATATGCATCCATGAAACTCAGGGTTGTGTATCCAAATGCCCCGTCAATTAGACCATCGATGCTAGGCAAAGGATATGGATCCTTGGGACATGCTGAATTCAGGTCTGTGAAATCGACGCACATACGCCATTTGCCGTTTGAATTTTTTACCATGACGACGTTGGCTAACCATGTGGGATACTTAATCTCCGCAATGAAGTTTGCAACTATAAGCTTTTGTACCTCTTCTTCCGCCGCTTGTCTCCTTTCTTCTCCCAACCTTCTTTTTCTTTGGGCAACTGGTTTTGCCTTCTCCGTGATGGAGAAATTGTGCACGATGACAGATTCATCGATGGCGGGCATGTTCGAAGGTTGCCATGCGAAGAGGTCTAGATTTTCTTTCAGCAGCGCTATGACCTTTTGCTCTTCGGCCGGGTCCAACTCGGCACCCAGGTTGGTGTACTGTGAGGCAACTCGCCTATCTGGATCTGTTTGAGCTCTCCTATGGGGCTCACCCGCCTGTCTTCCTGATCCTCTCTTGGAGCTAGCGTAATGTCTGCCTTTGTGCTGATTTGGGCTAAGTTTACGCTGTTTGTCTCCTTTTGGGAGTCGTTGTTTTCCTTCTTTCTAGGCCTCACCTGCAAGCTAGCCTGGTAACACTTCCTGGCCGATGCTTGGTCCCCTTAGACTCGGCTAGTTTCTCCATATCCTAACAGGTATTTCATTGATAGATACAAGGTGGAGATGATTGCCTCTAATGCGTTGATGGCGGGTCTGCCAATGATGATGTTATAAGAAGGAGACAGTGTTTTGATTACCAAGTATCGTACCTTTATTGCTTTGGAGTTATTGCTTTCGCCAAAGGTTGTATTCAAGGTAACGTGACCCATTACCTCTACCTGCTCTCCTGAGAATCCAACCATGGTTCCGTTATAGGGTTGTAGTTGCTCCACCGTGAGGCGCATCCCTATGAAAGCATCCCAGTAGAGGACATCTGCTGAACTTCCGAAATCTACCAATAAGCGTTTGTCATGGGGGGTTATTCCCTCGGCATCTGCTGGAGAGAAAGAGATGTTTGGGCATTCGGGTAACCCCTCTTGTCGTATCACGGAGTTGATTTGGTTTATGCTGCGGGTGTACCTTCTTCTAGCCGAGCTGGTTTCCCCTCCTCCAGAAAATCCGCCGGATATGGTGTTGATGGGAACTCTGACTGCTTCTTTGCCTTTATCCGAGTCGGGTTTAGCTTTCTGGGGTGATCTGGGGGATCTCGGGGATCTGACTCGTTCCGGCACTTTGGACTCAAAAGCTCCTCCCAGAAACTTTTTCAGATAGCCTTCTCGCAACAACTCCTCTATTAGGTCCTTCAACCTGTAACAATCCTCCGTATCGTGGCCCTTGGCTCTGTGGTAATGGCAGTATGCATCTTTGTTGGCTCCCATAACGACAGGCGGGTCCCTCTTCCTGGGTATTTAGGCGAGTCTTGTCTCCATAATATTGTCCAAGACGTGGACTAACCTGGTGTTGAGCCGAGTGTATTAGGGTGGCTCCTCTCTTGGCGTATCCGAGTACCTGGACTGTGCAGGAGGATAGCTTCGGTTATTTCTATCTCTTCAACGTCCTTGGTTATAGTCGTTGTACTCCCTCTTGTCCGAGTGTCTTTCCTTGGCGTCCCTTTATCTCTTTTCGGCGTTGCTTTCTTCGCCTTTGATGTAACATTCTGCTCTTTTCATGACCTCTTCCATATCTGACGATGCCTTCTGGACCAGCGATTCATTGAATTGTCATGCCTTCAATCCGTTTTGAAATGCTACTACGAACATTTCTTGGTGGGATTGGATACTTTGATGGTGGCTTCGCTGAAGCGCGCCAAGAATTCTCGTAGACTCTCCTGAGACTGTTGGCGAATGTTGAATAGGCTTGTCACCGTTACTATGACATGTTTGCTTCCCGCGAACTGGGATATCATCTTGCGATGGAAGTCGCTATATCCTACTATGGAATGGTCCGGTAGGTTCATGTACCAGCGCAGGGCTGCTTCCTTCAGCGTTCCTCACAGTAACTTGCACTTCAGGGGTTTCGTTGCTCCTATGATGGCCAATTGAGTCCCGACCGCTACTAGGTGTTCAAGTGGGTCGGTTTTACCGTCGAAAGACGGGAGATGTGGGGGTTTGAAATTCTCCGGGACTGGTGCATCCCAAATGGCCTGTCCAAGCGGCTGAGATTGATGTGTTACATCATCATCTGAATCGTCTGAGACGATTCTTTCCTGTTCCAGCCGTTGCATCTGTGTCTGCATTTGTTTGTGCTCGCGGCGTAGCTCTGCAATGGTAGCTTGAAGGTCTGCATTTTTACCATTGTCATCGTCGCTGTGTTCCGGACTGTTGCTTACCGCCTTGAGGTTAGTGATTTGTGTGGCCGGGAAATCGTTTTACCAGGCCCCACGGTGGGCGCCAAATGTTCTCGCTGAGTAAGGAGAGACAAATATCTTTGGGAATAGTTTCTTCCTGTGGCTTTCTGTTATTATTTTTTTTTCTTTCATTATGACACTTCCTTCTATTTATAGAATGTTTTCTTTGCCGTGCGGTTGGCTTTCAGTCGTGGGTCACCTTCAGTTATTCTTTAGAAGAGTGGGAGATCATGGGGGTAATGGAGGTCGTGCTTCAGTTCATGGGCGAGCTGCTGGGGTGTGCAAAACGTGTTTATTCCATCATTCTTCGGATTGGGCCTTGGCTTGCTTAATGGGCCGGACATTGCCTTTCATGACCCGTTATTGTGGCCCAATGTTTCCTAACCGGATATATATATATATATATAGTTTATTTTGACCGGCTTTTAACTTATTTTGATTAGTTAATTCAATTAACTTATTAGTTTATAGCATTTAGCTTATTACTTTTTCTTTCAATTTTACCCAACCGATATCATCTTACTTAAAAATAATATATATATATATATATATATATATATATATATATATATATATATATATTATGTTATTCATATCAATAAATCACTTCAACTGTTAATTTTATCAAACACTACAAATTTAATCAGCTAACTTATCAACTATGGGTCTATTTGGTAAGACATGATTTTGAGCTTTGAGTTTATAGGCCATAGCTTATAAGCTCATTTATAAAAAATAAAAAAAACTTGTTTGATAAGCGTTTTTCAAAATTAGCTTATAGCTTATTTTACTGACTTTTAACTTATTTTCCAAACGCTATTTCAAATAGCATTTTAGCTTATAACTTATAAATTATCATATTTTTTTCAATTTTTACCCTTATTACTTTAATTAAAATTCATATTTACCCTTCTTAATATTTTAAATGCTAATTAAGAATACTAAATATCACAACTTTCTCTCTCTCTCTCTCTCTCTCTCTCTCTCTCTCTATTTTTTTTAATGTTTTCACTGTACTATCTCCGGCCTTAATTATAAGCAATTTTCCACTTTTTAGATTCATTGAATAATTAATGTATTTGGTCTATAATTAAGGTTGGATACATTAGTTATTCAATGAATCTAAAAAATGAAAAGTTGCTTATAGTTAAGGCCGGAGGAAGTAAGTTGCATCTTTATTTAATTTTTTTAATATTTTTTTCCTAAACTTTTTTTTTGAGGTACGCGCTGTATATTTTTTGGTTACAGTAAATGTATAGTTCTTTATTTATGTGACACATATCAATATACATCCTCTTTTCATTTTACTTTTTTTTTTACACACAAAAGTTTAATTTATTTCATTCATCAATAACGACGAGATACAAGAAGGTAAATATTCAAAGACACAGCGACGAGGCCAAGATATGGCCGCCCTAACAATTGTATGAGCAACCATATTTGCTTGTCACTTTACAAACTTAACCTAAAAGTTTAGATTACAAGGTAAAGTATTATTAATTTGAGCAATGATGTTACTAAACTCAGAACCACCATGACAGTGATGACTAATAGCATCCACAACTTGTTTAGAATCTGTCTCCATAAGTTCTTCTTTTGATATTTTTGTTACTAGTTCTTCTTTTCTTTTGATTCATGATAATATTAAAATTGATATAAAAAAATTAAAATAAAATTTCAGGGAATAATATTATATTTAAAATATATAAAAGTTATATTAAATTATTAAATTTAAATATTTTAAATATTAATTTAATATAAATTTTATTATAGTTTTTTACAAGAGATTTATTATAAATAAAAAATGTCTTTTTATGCCATTTTACATTTATCAGCTAGTTCAACCGCTAATTTTACCAAATATTTCAATTAACTTATCAACTATAAGTCATAAACTATCAGTTATCAGCTATAAATTATAAATCATCATCTATCAGCTATTTTTATCAAACAGATTCTATAAAATATAAACTCATCCGCAACGAGTTAACTTATAAACTATTCGTTATTTTTTGACGATCTTGTAATCAAAATCAAACGGACTGATATCTTTTTTTTTTAGGCAAGGACGGACTGATATCTTAACTACCCAATTGCTTGCTTTAATTGGCTTAAGTAGACATATCATATGGGCAATGGCAGACAAATAACTGATACCCAAACCAGTTCAATCTGTATGTTATCATCATTCATCATCATTACTAATAACCCATGACGTGGTTGAGGAGTTCAACTACCCAACTAATTTGTGCCACATCTTCTCTCTATTTGTTGTTATTGTTATTATTTGTACTCTCTTCTTTAATTTAGTAGTTGTTGATAGTTGGCTAGTACTACACAAACACTCCTCAAAATTCCACACCCTATAAATTAGTATTACAACTTTTCCTCTTCAATTTGTCAAATTGTCAATCCAGAATTTCTTTCTTAGGTTTCTCCTCCTAGATCTCTCTCTCTCTTCAATGGCTGCTTCCGTCTCACCTCTTAGAAGAATCTACCTCACCCTTTACAACTGGACCGTTTTATTTGGATGGTAAATTCTCACTGCATATTTGGTATCACGGTGATGTGTCAGAATCACGGTAACCTACCATGATTTTCAGCAGACAGGTTGTAACTTTTGCAAAATGACAGTAACTTTTGCAAACTTGTGCACTTCATTGTGATACCAAGCATAGCCTTAGTAATTTATGTATTTTGTTTCCCTTGTTATCTCAGATCCACTTCTGAATTTGTGCAGGATTCAAGTTCTGTATTTTGCTTTGAAGACATTAAAAGAACAGGGTCATGAAAATGTTTACTCTGCAGCAGAAAAGCCTTTGCTTTTTGCTCAAACAGCTGCTGTACTAGAGGTATTTCGTTGAAAATGTTTTGATTTTTATCTATTTTAGAGACACCCTTTTGTTTGTTTTGTATGAATATTTTCAAGTTTTATGTGGGTATTTATCTGAAGCTTCTCCTTTGTGTTTTTTTTGTCTTTTTTTGTCTTTTGGGTACTCTTGTTGTATTGCATGGTATGCTAGATTCTTCATGGTTTAGTTGGTGAGTAATCCCTTTGCTTAAATGCTTAATGTAGATTTAATTTGATGTTAGAGTATTTTTTTTTTCCTTCATTTTTATAATTTGTTTTTTGTATTGATGAAGGGCTTGTGAGGTCTCCAATAACAGCAACATTGCCTCAGATAGGTTCAAGGTTGTTTCTGGTATGGGGCATCTTGTGGAGTTTTCCTGAGGTGAACATAAATTTTAGCTTTTTTATTTATTTTGACTTAAATGCGTTTTTGGTCCTCTATTTTTACTCATATATGATTTTGGTCCCCTAATTTCTAAATATGTGATTCCGGTCCCCAGTTTTCAAATTGTCCGACTTTTCCTCACCTATGCATTTTGAGGCTTAATTTTGATGATTTGGTAATTGATGCCCAAAATTGAGGAGCAAAGTTATAGATTTAGAGATAATGAGCCAACATTGTGAATGATACAATGTAGGAGGAATAAAATTGTATCTAAGCCTTTTATTTTTACTTTTCTGTTGGTGTTATTTAATTCAAGTTTTTGTAAATTCTGTTATTGATAATTTGCCGCATCTTTGAATGACAGATTCGGACTCATGTTCTTGTGAGCTCCCTATTAATCAGCTGGTCTATCACTGAGGCAAGTATTTCATGATATTGCTTTTTTACTTTCAGATAGCACTCACACCATATGTATGACAGTATGAGTATGATACTCCAATTTTGTTTGTTTAGTTTAATACTATTAGCTAAAATAAATAGTTGTCAATTTCTGTTGCAGAATATTAGTTATCAATTAATCATAAAACAATTCCAACATTTTCCCAAGAAATGATAAAAAGCAAATACAGTACCATGTAGAGTTAATACTTAACTTTCCAATATTTTGTTTTGTTGCACCTTTTTTTTTACCGTTTCCTGTTTGAAATTTTAAACTAAATAGTACTAGATAGAAAAGTAACTACTAAAACTGCAGTAAATTTCCCTTGCAATTGTTCTTTTGTTTTCCACAACTTTTTAATGCCATGGTTTATGAAACTGCAAGAGAAATATTAAAAAAGATCTATAGTTATCATTTTCTTTATTGTTAAAATTTCAGATTATTCGCTATTCTTTCTTCGGATTTAAAGAGGCTTTGGGATTTGCCCCATCATGGCTTTTGTGGCTTAGGTATGAATTTGAGTATAAAGCCTTCTTCATGGAATATAGTATTGGGAAAAAAAACTGATTTTGCTCTTATATTGACTAAAAAATTTCCTTTGCAGATATAGCTCATTCTTAGTTTTGTATCCAACAGGCATCAGCAGTGAAGTTGGTTTGATATACCTTGCCTTGCCATTCATTAAGGTAAATAGTTTGAACATCAAATATCTATATTGGCTTTATTGCCTGTTTGGATTTGCTTATTTGAGCTTATCTACTAGCATGAGAATTTGTGAGACCGTTTGGGAGAGCTTATGGAAGCAGCTTATGATATGTACATAAATTGTTTTCAGCTTATTTTCATAAGCACTCTAGGACAACTTATGAAATGAGTTTATAACTTATAGGAAAACAGTTTGATTTTGTTTGATCATTTGTTATAGAAATGCCTTGTACATAAATACTTATATGATAACTTATTTTATAAGTGCTTAATTAAGTTGTTTATCCAAACCTAGTGATTGTGTGTTGTTTATTTTTATGACTTATCAGAAAAGTGCAAATAGGAGAGTTTTTTCTTCTAGTCTATGAGTTATGATTGACTCTACTTAGAATTATTGGATAATCTTGTTTATCAGGAACATGAAATTTCAAGTTAATGATTTGGTATGTTTTTCAGGCATCTGAGAAGTATTGCCTAAGGATGCCGAATACATGGAACGTTTCATTCGATTACTTTTACATCTCAATTGTTGCATTGGGAATCTACGTTCCAGGCATGAACAAAGCATCTTTCTTACTAATCTTTTCCTTATTTCCAACATGTATTTCACTATACATCAAAACTGATTGAATTTTATAATTCTATGCAGGTAGTCCTCACATGTACTCATACATGCTTGCACAGAGGAAGAAAGCCCTCGCCAAATCAAAGACGGCGTAGTGCAACATCAGTAGTTTCCATTGATATTGATATTTTACCAAACACAGGATATGTATATAGAGACATGCCATGTCCTGTACTGTGATCCGCATATTTGTGTATCTAGGAAAAAATTTGCTTATCTTGTTAGTGTATCATTAAATTAAAGTACAATATGCCAGAAATATATAATCTGTTATTTTGTTCTTTCATTTCATGCTACAAAGCAACTACCGATAGTTAACTCTTGTTTCTCAGTTCGATGCAACATGAAACATAAGTTTGCTGTGCAAAATAATTTGGCAATGAAATGACATTAGCAACTAAATGTGCATGAAACATGTGTAAATTTCATAAGCAAATCATGTGAGTCTCACTCAAACCAAAATCCAAACATTAACCTCAACACACTAAATCAAACCCAACAAGATAGAAAAACAAGTCTTTAATGAAAACAACCCTAACCAAAATTTAAAATATTGATCCTATGGCATTTCAACATTACTTGTGCTTGTCATGACTCTTCTACTTCCTGGATAATCAACTATATATTCACATCAATTATTTTTTTTGACAAAATATTCACATCAATTCTTAATTTGGTCTTCCACATCAATTTTCAAAAAATGATTCAATGTGATTATGTGAACGGTTAAATGTCACATGATCAATGATATCCAACAATTAAATTGTCATGTAGTCAATGGTCAATTTAAAGACACCAACTATTTTAATTAAAAGTGAACAAAATAAAGACTAATTAGATACTCTCTCCGTCCTAAAATAAGTGTCACAGTTGACCATTTAGCACTATTTACATAATCTACTTTGACCGTATTTTTTTACTAATATATAAATGTAAATATTAGCATTTAAGATGTTGTTTGATTTGTCTCAATAAGTATTTTTAAGATATACAATTTTTATAATTTGTAAAGATATATAATTAAAGATATTAACGATCAAAATTGTGCGTTGACAAACGTGAACTGGTCAACTGTGACACTTATTTTGGGACGGATGGAGTAGTAAATTGGAAATGTTATACTCTCACTGTTTTTTAATAGTCGGTTGAGAATCATGTACACTATTACTATAACTTACTTTGATCATATATTTTTATTAATATATAAAAATAAATATTAACATATAATATGATGTTGATTTATTTAGTCTCGATTAATATTTTTAAAATATAATTTTTTTTATAATTATTTATATTACATAATTAAAAATATTAATCGTCAAAAATATTTTTATAAAAATAAAAGTTGATTTTTTTTCCTCTCTAAAATAAGCTATAAGAAACTGAGAATTAATATCTAATATTATAAATAAAAAAAAAGGGAGTGAAAAAAGTTAAATGCTAAAGGTGCGTTTAATCTGCTAAAAAACAGGGAATTGGATAAGACAACTTCTAATGTAATGTGTTTGATTTGAAAACTGTCACTGTGGTTGGACAAATTGGGGTCAAGGGACTGGACAAAATCAGATATTTTTGTCCCCCTCTGAACTATGGGACAACTTTTTGTCTGCATCACAAATTTTCTAAATCACCAAAATAACAGTTACTTCACTACTAGAAATGTTGTGTTTAGAGACTGATTTAGTGACAAAAAACTTTTAGTCACCATAGAGACCGAATTAGAGACTAAAATTTTGAATTCAAAATAAAAAATATTTGGTTGCTAAATCGGTCACTAATATAATATAGCGACCGATATAGAGACCGAATAATCAGTCACATGATAATAAATATTTTGGTCCCTAAATCAGTTGCTAATATAATATTAGTGACCGATTTAGAGACAGATATTTAGTGACCAATTTAGAGACCAAAATATTTATTATTATGTGACCGATTTAGAGACAAATAATTAGTGACCGATTTAGAGGCCAATAATTACTATACTTAGTGACCAATTTAGAGACAGATAATTGGTGACCGATTTAGAAACCAATAATTACTATATTTATATTAGTGACCGATTTAGAGACTAATAACTAGTGACCGATTTAGAGACCAATAATTACTATATTTATATTAGCGACCGATTTAGAGACTGATAATTAGTGACCGAGTTAGATACCAATAACTACTATATTTATATTAGTGACTGATTTAGAGACAGATAATTAGTGACCGATTTAGAGACCAATAATTACTATATTTATATTAGTTGCCGATTTAAAGACTAATAATTAGTGACTGATTTAGAGACCAATAATTACTATATTTATATTAGTGACCGATTTAGAGACTAATAACTAGTGACCGATTTAGAGACCAAAATATTTATTATCATGTGACCGATAATTAACTAAAACAAAGTTTCTTTGAAAAACTAAAAGTTGTTATATATATATATAGAGGTTTGCTAACTTCCTCCCACCTAAAAACATGTGCGAGGAAGTTAACAAGCCTCCTCCCACTAATGTTTTACTAAAATACCATTCCCAGTTTTTTAAATCATTGTTAAATAAAGGCTAATTTTGTCAATGCCACTTAATTATGTTTTTGAAACAAAAAAACATCCAATAACCGTTTTAACAATTTTTGTGAAATCTTTAGCACAGCTTGCATTGTTTTATTTATTTATTTATTTATTTATTTATTTATATACATAGCTTGCAATGTTTGATCGTTGACGTTCAACATGTTTGATTAATAAACTTATAAGCCATATAAAACAAGAAGCTACTATAACACATATAATTGGTGACATGAATTATGAAGCTACTATAAACTTATTAAAAAAGCACTACAACTGAAGCATCAATAACACATATAATTGGTGACATGAATTATGAATCGAATACAAAAGAATGAGCTATTGTGAGGTTATAAAAAAAAAGTTCCAGTATTTATAATAAATAATTCAAATGATTGTCAATGTTCAGTTTTAATAATTCTAACATTTGATAAATTGGAAAACTAGTAACGTTTAATAATTCAACACTCAATGAATTCACCAAAAAAATATTAAGAATTAATTAAGTAACAAACTTGCACTAGAATTAGTTAAGAAAGAGTCTTAGTTAGTATATGCGATATTTACTAAAATTACTAAAGTTAGAAAAACTTCAATTTGTTTTTAAAACAAAGTTTGTTACATTTAGGTATCTAAACAAAGTTTGTTACATATAATAAATATTTTGAAGGGGTAAAATTTCATCAATTTTTCGATATACCAAAAAAAAAGGAGAAAGTTCATCAAAAGTATCCATTAATGTTGAAAAGGAAGAAAGAGTTGAAGATTCATTTGACGATATACAAGAACAAGGACAAGATGACAATGAAGAAGGAGAAATTTCATCAATTTTTCGATATACCAAAAAAAAAGGAGAAATTTCGTCAAAAGTATCCATTATTGTTGAAAAGGAAGAAAGAGTTGAAGATTCATTTGACGATATAGAAGAACAAGGACAAGATGACAATGAAGAAGGAGAAAAAACTTCCCAACATATATTTTACTTGTATTTTCGCACCTTATTTTTCTATTATGCTCTTTTTTTTAAAATATATATTATATTTTTAATCCACTAATAATTTTCTATTTTGTCACAAACATTATCTATTCCTAAAAAATTGTAACAAACTTTATTTAAAAATAAACAAAATTTGTATACAATAAATAGATTATAATCTTTTTATTGTATAGAAATATTGTTTGTTTTTAAATAAAGTTTGTTACAATTTTTTAGGAATAGATAATGTTTGTGGCAAAATAATAAATTATTGGTGGATTAAAAATATGATATATATTTTAAAAAAGGTATAATAGAAAAAATAAGGTGCAAAAATACACTCTCTTATTTTGATATTTATTTTCTAAAACGACAAGTAAAAAAAAACGAAGGTAATATTAATTTATTTAAGCAACTGAACGAAGTTTCTTTTTCTTGAAAAGTAGATGATAATTAATTTGTGGCAGATTGATTAAAAAAAAATTGTGGGAGATTTAGTCAAAAAAATTTGTTTGTGGTAGTTAGTTAAAATTTAGTAACAAATTGAACAAAAAATTATTAGAAGAAACAAAAATAATATTAAACTAAATTGTAGTAATATATAGGAGAAATCCAACTACCGAAAACTTAACAAATTAATTTTTTTAAAATAAAATATATAATGCTTTTTTTTTTTGACTAAAAAATATATAATGCTTTTTTTTTTGTATGGGTATGGATATAATGCTTTAAAATAGGAAACAAAAATAATTTTTCTCTTTTATAAGTACCTACTTAAAACCCAGTTTAGTCAAAAAATAAAAAGAGTTTCTAGAATCAGTATCGATAACCTTCTTCACGCTAGAAAACCCAGAAATACTTCTCTACGACAAATCCATCTTTCCCGCGGGACAAATTCTTCTTTTTCGCACGACAAATTTGACACCCCTCTAAACTTTCTGGAAGGGACTACTCATTCATATGTATGTAATTTGTAAAACCTAACTTTTAGTTTTGTTGTTGATTTGAATTGGATATATGATGTGAATTTAAGTTTTCTTAAATCAAATTTTATCTATTTTCCATATTCTGCGTACTACTTCTATTTGTATTTGATTGTTTTTCTTTTGTTGTGTGCCGATATGTACTTCTCCATTCTCATAATTAGTAGTCAGTTGTTGTTGCGGCCTCTCTTCTATAAGTATTGTTTTCTGGACAATTATATTAATATGTTTGTTTTATTTGTTTTGTTTGCTGCACGTTTCTTATATGGCAACGGGTTAGTAGTGTCACTCAATATTGTACTAGTATTAACGTTCAACAGGTTAGTAGTTGCTCATGCTTGCCCATCATGAGTTGTTAGTTTCAACGTTGAAAAAAGTTGGTCATTAATTATCCTTCTTTTCCTTATTGTTACTTCAATATTATATACTAATGTGTAAGTTCTCTTTGAATTAAATTAAAAATAAAATATTTTATACTTCATATTCTAAAGAGGAATTTCTAAAACTAAAAATTAGATCAATACAAACTAGTAAAGTTGTAAAAGATTAGAAGAGTAAGAGGTAGAATTTGAGGATGCAACATATTATAATCAAAACGTTCTTGAGTCTTAATTAACTGAAACCAAAATATATTAAGATTTTTATTGAACTAATTTTTGCACTTCATTCAAGTACTGATAATGTTCAATATGTCGAAGTTAGTAATAAAGAATAAAATTCAATCTAGCTTTTATAGACTCTTTTGTTAGGTGATACTCACTTATTTTTAATATTGCAGAAAGCCAAGTGCGAGATCTTGGAGAAGTTTGCTCATAAGGTATGTGTCCTCAAATTCTACCTCTGACTCTTCTAATTAATCTTTTACAACTTTACTAATTTGTATTGATGTAAATGTGAATGTTTTGCTATTTGATTGCAATTTTATCTTATTATAGTAGTTTAAGTTAATTAAACTTTGATTCAAATTGCAGATGACTGATTTAGATAAACCTAAAGAAAAGACTTCAAAGATTCGTAAATCACAACATCTCAAACGTTCAACTTCACATATGACATCTCATGATGCACCTCCTCTTGTTTCACCTAAATCAAAACATCTCAAACGTTCAACTTCACATATGACATCTCATGATGCACCTCCTTTTGATTCACCTTTTATGGTTTCACCTACTCATAGGGTATTTAAATCTCTTCAGAGTACATCTAATGTGCATCCTTCTCATAATGCATCTGCTGCTAAGACATCTAATGTCCATCCTTCTCATAATACATCTGCTGCTAAGAAATCTAATGTCGATCCTTCTCATAATGCATCTTCAATAAGAGGGGTAGCATCACTATCTAATTCACAACCTTATGATTCTGATGGAGCACAAACCGCAAGATCAAGTGAAACTATTGTTCCATCCATGACACAAAGCAACGACTGAAAGCAAACTTTATACCTTGATGGACATGGGTATATAAATATATTTACATGTATATATTTTTAGTCCTTGTCATATACTATATAGATTTCAAAACTATTAATATGTATTTTTGTAGATTTTTGCATTCGCATGACGCAGCTAAAGGGATTGGAGATATCATGAGGAGTAGTTATAATGAGCCATGGAGCTCATGGAAAAAGATACACATTGATATAAGAGACTTGTGGTTTAAAGAGTTTAAGGTATGTTTCTAATTTGAATCGAATTGGTGTTCTAACAATATATATCTACACTCAATCTAATCATCAAATTTATCACTTTGAAGGTACAAACTTGAATGTTTTAAACTCAATCATAATATTACTTATGACAAGTGATGTTTATATTAAGTTCAAGTACATATTCAATAGTATTTTATTTTCGATCAAAGTACAAATTCAATAAAAGAATTGTTTATAGTAAGTTCAAGTACAAATTCAATAGTATTTTATTTAATGTGACATATCATGCTTATGTAGAATTGTTATATTACTCGTTAAAGAATTTCTCTAAACTAATGACTCAATTCCTAAATATTAACTGTGACTTTTTAGCACAATTATAAACTGTCAATAATACTAATACTAAGGTAGAAAAAAGTTGGTGTTTTGTAGTACTGGAGTTGTTCCTGTTTTGTTGCAATGTATCTTTATTAATAAAAATAATAAATATATATACTATATCATTGTATGCTTGCTATTTGCCTAACCCTATATTTTTCTATATATTATTTAGAAAAAGTTTAATTTTTGTCCACCGGACGATGCATGGGCTAGAAAGAACTTTGAAAGACGAGGTGCAACTGTAATGAAAAATAACTTAAACAAGGTTCGTATCACTTGGAAAAGACCAAGTTGGATTACCTCAGATTTGTGGAATACATTATGTGAGCATTGGAGAACTTCAGAATATAAAAAAAAGTGTATACAAGCAAAAACAAATCGAGCATTTGACCATGAAGGTCATGGAATGTCCCTTCACACTTGTGGCTCTATCACTTCCTCCCAACATAGAGCTAATTTGGTAAAGTTTATTTTGTTTGTCTAAATATGGCGTTTATGTTGCATATGTTTGACCTCATTTTATGAGTTGCAATTCTTTAAATCTAAGATAGGTCTTTATGAACTTTTATATATGTATATAGTTTAAGATAATAGATATCTATTACACATGCATCTTTTCTTTGTTGAGTTTATGATAGAAACTGTAAACAACGCTTATTAGTGTGTCTCTTTATGGTTTATGGCTAAAAAAATAGAACAAAACATAATATGGAATTGAATTTTGTTAAGATGTTAAATTATTTTTAATTCATATTTTTTTGTTTGTTAGATGGAATTGAATGGCGCTCCTCCAACTCCTTCAAATTTGTTTGTTCATACACACCAACATCTCAAGAATAGCACTTGGGTTGATCGAAAATCGGAACATGTCTATGTAATGAGTTCTCAACTTTAAATTGTACTATTTTTTTTATTTTTCATGTTGATTTTATTTTATTTTACTTGATTCTAAAATAATAATTAGTCTTATATTTGTGTCAATAGGAAATGTATAAACGTAGATGGGAAGAATTAACTGAACAAGCATCTTCGCAAGGAACTCCGCCGCCAAAGGAAACATATGTGTGGTTTGAGATTGCAAGAATAAGGAAAGGACATGTATATGGTCTTGGGAGTGAATCTTCTTTATTTGTAGGCAAGCGAAATTACCGCGGTTCTTCCTCGTCAACTGAGTGGGTGCAAAGACGTGAATTTGAAGAACAAAAAATAGAAAGGGAAGAACTAAAAAAAGAAAGGGACGAAATGAGAAAGTAAACAAATGAACTCCGTGATACGTTAAGACAATTGATGGACAACTTAAACTTTCAGCCGAAGCCACATACTATAGATCAAGTTCATCAAGATAAGGTGGCTAATGATAATGAAGATAATGTGGCTAATGATAGTGAAGATGTCTGTGATGATAATGATGATTGGTCTGATGATAATGATGATGGTGGTGAGGATATAGATCAATAGAGAATGACAGTAGCTAGTGACATACTTTAAAATGCCTCTTTTTTTTTTTCTTTTTTGTGAACAAAATTCTTCTTTTTTTTTAAGTGTTTGGTAATGCTTAAATCTATATGTTGTTGTGTGCATGATTAATTGTTTAGTGTTATGAAATATTTTTAGAGTTATTAAATTAGATTTAAAAAAATTGCTTTAAGGGATTTTCAATTAAAAATAATAATAATTGTATAAAAAAAAAAACTCATTAGAGACCGAATTTAGCATACAATGTTTTCAATTCGGTCGCTGAATCGGTCGCAAAAATCATATAAATTTATTTAAAATTGGTCACAATAACGGTATCTAGTAAGGGTCACTAAATCAGTCGCTGATAGCGTCGTTCAAGGCGTCGCACGTCACATCACTTGCAGTCTCTAATTCGGTCTCTAAATTCAATCTCTAAATCAGTCTCTAAATGAAGTCTCTAAATTAGTATCTAAATTCAGTCACTAAATTAGTCTCTAAATTCAGTCTCTAAATCGGTTTCTAAAATCAGTCTCTAAATCGGTCTCTAAATTCAGTCTCAAATTGTGTCACTAAAATCAGTCGCTGTTTCGGTCTCTAAATTTAGTCACTAAATCGGTCTCTAAATTTAGTCTCTAAACCGGTCTCGAAATTTAGTCTCTAAATCAGTCTCTAAATTCAGTCACTAAATTGGTCTCTAAATTCAGTCTCTAAATTCAGTCTCCAAATACAGTCTCTAAATTGGTCACTAAACTCAGTCACTAATTCGGTCGCAAAAAATTGGTCACTAATTTGGTCACAACAGATTAGCTACCTAGATTTTATAAACTGATTTTAATTGGTCTCTAAAAATCAGTCTCTAAATCGGTCTCTAAACGCGAATTTTCTAGTAGTGCTTCATCAAACATCATACAAGACAAAATTTATTTAATACCGTAAATGTTTGTCATGTGTTGTTCTGCTTTGTACAGTCCTGTACTGTTTCGTCCGGTATTTTCATTTTGCAGATCAAACGGACCCTAACTAATGCTCCAGAGGCACTCTTTAAAACCATAAATATTAATTTATTATAGAATTGTTATGAAAACTAAATAAACACCCGCACGTTGCGCGGTGGAGAAATGAAATTGAAATAATTTGTGTGGAGTAAAAAATTTACATTAAACTAAGTTAGTAATATGTCTCTCCTATAGGAAAAAAAATCTGGGTTTAATTTTTAGAGTTATCTATTTTAAATGCAACTCAACTCCGTAAAAAATATGAATATCTCTTGTTGCTAATTTGATAATCAATCTTTTAAAACGGTGCAAAGGGTATAAGCTATGTAGATACAAAGAGGTTTACTGGAGTTATGTTAAGTTAGGAAAATAATAATTTTGTGGTAAAATCAAGTTTTAAAATCAACTTACTATAAGATAAAAGTAAACTGCCATTATTATGTGCTAATGCTATTATATGATAGTGATATTATATAATTAAGAATATACTTGTCAGCACCGTAAAGTCGTGAATCTATATATAACAATTGTTTTGGAAACGTTCCGTCAAAAAGAAAATGTTTTGGAAACGTAATAAAACTAATTTTTGTACTACATATGTTATTATACCTTATACTACTATGAAGAAGTGTCAAGTCCATGAGAGGTAGTGGAAAAGAAAAATAAGAACCTGCGAGTGCGAGTCGGTTGAGAAGAGTGGTATAATTTTGAAGTACATGGTGAAAAGAGTTAAACAATGAATTTGAATAATTAGGGGATAGGATTTTCATCTCTTGTATATTTTGCTCTGAGTTGCATTGTCATTGTTAGAGTTACAACATATATTTGGCATGACAAATCATACAATATATAATCTTTAGATCAAATAAAGGCAACATTTCTTAGTAGTCATCTAATATTTAAAGGTATTGGAATTATCAATTCTTAGTGGATTGATTATTTGACCTATAATTAGAAATATGCATAAATCATCATCATCATAATAGTTACTGGAGAGAACAATTAATAAAACTTTAGAGAGGGAAAATTTCAAAGTTTAGGGTAAAATTGATGATTGAATTGCAAGCAACAAACATATATGCTTGTACAACAGAAGTTGTCTTGTTCAATTCCCTATTTTTTAGCAGATCAAACGACACATATTATACTCCCTCCGTCCCTTTTTATAAGACCTCATTTGACAAAATTGCACTATTCACTTAACTTGTTTTGACCGTATTTTTTTAATAATACATAGATGTAAATATTAGCATATAAGATCTTGTTTGATTTGTTTTGATGAGTACTTAAAATATCAAAATTATGCATTGACGTACGTGCACTGGTCAAACGAGGTCTTATATTATTATATTTAGGGAGGGAGGGAGTAAAAGATTTGTAAGTCTAACGCATTAGAAATCGAAATAGAGTGTTGTGCGCAATCCAGATTCCAGATACACTACACTCGTTCAAAACATAAACCTTCACAATCTTCTTAATACTCTAGAAAAGTTAATAAAAACCTAATAGGGGTTATTGAATTGGGATTTTGAGGGGTTTTAAAAGACTTTTTTAAAATACTTTTATAAAATGTAAGTAAATCTTGTTAAAAACATTCAAGACTTTTATAAAAAAGTCTCTCAAAATCTAACAAAATCAATATAATCCCACGAAGTTTTTTAAAATATTGAAGTCTTTTTTTTATCAAAATAATCTCTCAAAATCTCAATCCAATAACCATCTAAACCTTCAATATTCTTAATACTACCTCCGTTTCAAAATATAAGACCTATTTTGACCACTGTACATTCACCAATGCACAATTTTGATCACTAATATATTTAATTGTGCATTAGTAAAAATTATACAAATTTCATATCTTGAAAATACTCATCAAAACAAATCAAACAAGATCTTATATGTTAATATTTACATCTATAAATTATGAAAAAAAATACGGTCAAAATAAAATAAGTGAATAGTATCATTTAGTCAAAAGAAGTCTTATATACTGAGACGGAGGTAGTACTATAGAAAAGTTAATAACTACTCCCTCCGTACCACAATATAAGTTGTTTTGGGAAAAAAAATTGTACCAAAATATAAGTCGTTTTACAATACCAATGCAACATTTAATGTTAATTTTCTTATTATACCCTTAACTATTTATTACTCTCTTTTCTTTTACTTCTACAATTTATCTTTTCCATATCATTAATGAAGGACAATTTTGTAAACTAACTCATAATTTCTCTTTTCCATACAACAATGATTACATTTCTTAATTTGTGTGATATGGTCAAAACGACTTATATTTTGGTACGGAGGGAGTAAACACTTAAACCTTTGATCTTCTTAAGGTTTTTGTATAGCATAAATTTCAACGTTTACTCCATAAATACTCCATACTCCACTGGTACTCTCACTCACAGAAACGTTACTGATTCTGGCCGTCGACCTGACATCCATCTGCGCATCAGGTTCTTCTTTTTTTCTCTCTTTTTCTTACCGTGCACCTTAGCTTCTGCGTTTTCTAGTTCTCATGTTTCCATGTTAATCAAAACCTTAAACCCCAAAAAAGTTAATAAAAACTTTAATATTCTTTTTTCAATACCATCATAGTGATTCAGAGTAACTTGTTCTTTTTTTATTTTGGTAGCATCTATGAAACTCAGACACTCTTTGGATTAGGCGTGTCCCGGTGTCAGACATGCGTCGTGTCCGACACAACATTGACACTTACCATTAACGTTGAATTATATTGTTTAAAAATAAAATATCCACGTTGACGTGTTAGTGCTGTGTCTATGTACGTGCTTCATAGTGTAGCATAGAGTAAGTTGTTTCTTTAAAAAATGTATTAGTTTTGATGTTTTCTTTTTGAAGAAATAGTGTGATAATATGCCTGCTATGCCATTAGGGATGGAGAAGGCTAATCCCATTATGACCTTGGATCAGTTCAAAAAATTGATCCAAAATATTCCAAATAATATACGTATACGCGATTCAAGTTCAAACTATTTGAAGGCTCCCCTCTTCGACTTACCTGATGATTCGTGGCTAAATAAACCTGGATATGAATTACATCGAATTGAAACTGCAGAGTTAGTCACTCTTGGAAGATCTGTGATATTGATGTTATCCTCTGACCTCTCTGAGAAGGCCATAGCAATCCTGTTTGTTCTAGCATATAATCTGCGTCGCCCTACACGATGTGCTGTTGAATATGTTTATCCAGATTATGAACTAGGTGAACTAGGATCACTTGAAGATATCGATCCTTTTCATCTTTCAGACTATCTGTCGATAAAGGTTAGAGAGCCGTTTCATATTGCTGTTACAACAGATCTAGATAGAGAGGCGATGTATTACTCGTTTATTGCTGCATCAACCTCAAGACTGTTCACCAAGCCTCCCGAGAACTATCTGAGAGCATTCCCCCACATATGCAATATGTTTCCAAAATTTTATGGTGTATCATGTCCTGTGAGACTTCCAACTCCAAATATGGATGCATTGAGAAGTTTATCGGCACAATTCTCTAACAACCCTGAATGTAAGGTCACACTATATCGAATTTTATACCTAAGTGGAGGAGAAGAAAATGAAGAAATTCTTTCTGAAATGAAAAGGTTCTTATATGATGCACATCTTGCTTACACTGGGTTGCATGTTGTAAGAATATTTTTGGAGCTTTGTGAGGCATTAAATTGTAACACTGGAGTACTTTTGGCCATATTAAAAAACACAGAGTATGAGCGACAGGTGAATATTTTGATCAAGATGATTGAAATTATAGAAAGTCCCTTAGAGAAATACAAAAGAAAGATGTGCAGGTATGGAAGAATATTTGATGATGCTTTTATGTCTCCTCTTCGGACACGAACTTGTTCGGCTTTGACATACACATTGGCCTCAGCATTGAAGAAAGTGGCAAGGGAATCCAATGAGGGGATTTTGGATATTGTGCAGCTTGGAGATGTCAGTGGCAGAGAAGAAGGTTGCTTGATGTTGTGGCAGAAAAAATAATTGAGATGGTACGCCGGCACCCGCAACAATGCTAAGGGTTCTTAAATCAGTCCTTGCTCAATCTTGCATAAGTCTGTATAAGGTTTTACATTTCAATTCTATTTTTAAGTCTTCTATGTATTTTGTTGTCATCAATAATTGAACGGCACTAAATTTGAAGACATTGTGGTTCACGTCTAAATTTGTGGTTGATGGAATTTTGTTATGACTAATGACTTTTAATATCAGATATATCTATTACTCCCTCCGTCTCTAAATATAAGACCTCGTTTGACTACTGCGTATACACCAATGCATAATTTTGATTACAAATATCTTTAATTATCTAATAGTAAAAATTATAAAAATTTGATATTTTGAAAGTATTCATCAAAACAAATCAAACAAGATCTTATATGCAAATATTTACATCTATGTATTATTAAAAAAATACGATCAAAACATAATAAGTCAATAGTACAATTTTGTCAAACAGAGTCTTATAAAAAGGGACGGAAGGAGTAATTATCTACTAAATGAAATTAACCAATTATTTGAAATGGATTAATCACTTATATTGTTGTAAAACCTATCAAAATTAACCTTTGTATACTCTTGTTGTATTGTATGGTATTTAAGATTTCTCATGAAAGATGAGTCCCTTGCTCGTTTGTGGCATAAATGCTTAATGGAGATTGAATTTGATGTTAAAGTTTATTTGGGGTATGGAGTTTTTCTCTCAAAAAAATGATGAAGGGTTGGTGAAGTCTGCAATAACAGCAACATTGCTGCAAATTGGTTCAATGGTTTTTCTCTTGTGGAGTTTTCTTGAGACCAAAGCAAATTGGTTTCATGATTTTAGTTTTTTACATTCCAATAAACACTTTAGATTGATCGCATTTTTAATACATGTCGATATCTAACATTAACTAACCTCATTGCATTCAGTTACATCCATTTTATCGTATTATAACCGGTGTCTATGTGTTTATATATGGATGTCATGTTTGGTGTTTGTATCAATGTTTCGTTAATTCATCAATTCAAATTGTTTCTTTTACATATTCTGTTATTAAAAAATTCCACATCTTTGAACGAAAGACTCAGTCTCATGTACAATTTTCCCCTTGTAGATATAATACCTTTATAATTATGTATCCTACAAGCATATGCAGTGAAATTGAAATTGATCTGATATGCAATGCATTGTCATTCATTTAGTTTAACAATATCTGGTTTACACTTTACAAGCCTATGTAGTGAAATTAATATTTTGTTTAATAATTTCATCTTTATTTTGAAGTTATAGATGAATTAACAACTTTAAAGATTAAATAACTAAATTATTAAACTAATAGTAACATTTTAAAGTCAAATTTTTTGTCAAAAAAAAGTCAAATTTATTTAGAACATGTTTACCTGCACGCGGACACATAATTTTAAATTATGATTTTTTGAAACTTTATAAAATGTTTATATTTACTTTTATAAGCATTAGTAGTGTTCTTTTAATTCCTTTTATGAATTCTATAAAAGTTTTTTCTTTTTGGTTTTTATATAAAAGTTTTTCTATCATATGGAAATTTGTATATGTTAAGAAGTTAAAAATAGTAAGTTTATTTAAAATTTGTGCATTATATATTTAAGTACATAACTTTTTAATAAATAATGGTTTTTTTTAATAAAAAACAAGTTATTGAAAATTTATACGCAAAGTTGAGGGACTAGAGATCGAACTACTGTCATGGACATCTAATATAATAATTTTGACATTTTTTGGTCAATTGTACTTGAACTTCTAGTCATGTGAACTTATATCAGTTGACAAAACATTACATTATAATGTACTAGTACTTCACATGAAAAACCCATGTCTACTTCGCGTGTTAACATTAACATAAAAAACACACGAATGTTTATTTAGGTAGCAGAAAATAACGTGAAGATGAAGTTACTCTTCACATGTTTTGCCTTATCCTTCAAAACCCCCAAAACTCAAAAACAAAAAACACATAACAATAAATTCATAAGCTGAGAGCGAAGCTTGAAAAAACAAGAAGCGCAAAATATTATGTGAGCCAAAAAAGCCCAACAAAACACTTCCCTCAAATTCATTCCTCAATACCAAACTAGTTGGTTGGCTGATGGTGATTGACGCTAAATTTAATAAAAAGGATTGCATTTGGATTCTTCACAACTGTGTTTGAGAAAAAAAATGAAACTATTTAATACCAAAACTCACTCGAACTTCAGACTAACTCAAACTTTAGACTACTATGACTATTTCCCCTAAGAATCAGAAAATGAAATCCAAATAAATAAATTAAATAAATAAATTCATCCCTCAAAACGACACCGTTTTAACCACTCCCCAAACCAAACACCATCTTTTCTCTTCTCCCTCCATTCATTATCAACAAAAAAGCCACACAAGCTAGTAATGATAACAAAACAACCATAAAGCTCATATTTCCATTTTTAAATTTCAAAATTAAATTTAAAAAATTATTACATATAATAAATATTCCATTTATATAATTCATTTGGTTTCGCTTTCTCTCATTTCAAAATTTGAAAGAGAGAAAAACGAAATCTGAGACTGAGAGTAATGGCGGAGCAACGAAACCGTTGGAGCTGGGACGTTACCGGCTTCGAACCATGGAAGTCATCTTCACCGCAGACTCCGTCGTCTCCGGCGGAGCACGATGATCGGAAACCTAATGCGCCGTTAGTAAGGAGGTACTCTATTTCGACTTCTTCATCGGTTCTTCCGCAGCATAAAATCACTACAGCTTCTAAGCTTCAACGGTTAAAGGATAAAGTTAAGGTAATGCGTTGTTTTCATTTTCAATTGTAGCTGTATTTTAGCTTCTTCTTCGTTTTTTTCTTTCTCAATTTGGCTAGTGTTTCAGTGAATTTTTTGGTTTGGTTTGCAACGACGACGTTTTAGCTCTAGTTTTTGTAGTTACTTGTTGAATTGTTACTTTGAGGTTTTAGGTGCTTTATGTGTTGAGTAGTTTCAACTTTCAATGTGTGAATTTTTTGGAGAGTGAAGGTGTTAGACTGTTAGTTGAGCTGATTTTTGTTCGGAAAAAGAGTTTGGAGGCTTTGTGGAACCTGAATGCACTATGCTATGCCGCCGCCTGGAACTGAATTAAGTTTAATAGTGTTAATTACTTAATTTGTTTAATGATCTTCTCATTTGATATGTTTGTGTTGATCTGTGTGTTTGAGTGAAAGAAGATTCGGCGTTGGCACAAACTCTCCAATTTCCTTGTGTGAACTTAGTTAATTCAGAGACATGATACTAATGACACTCTGGCACTGACATGCAGATACTAGTAATAATTTAAGAAAATAGAAAGCGATTGAATATAACTACATATGTGGGTGTGGGCGTCGGTGTTCGATATTAATACATGTCGAACACCAGAGACACTTTTAATTTGAAGTTTCGATGTTATAAAGACTCTATTATGGCTCTGTTTGGAAAAAATATTATATAGCTGATAGCTTATGGCTGATAGCTCATAAGCTGCTAATTGAAGTGTTTGGTAAAATTAGCGGTTGAGTTGACATATAGATATGAAATGACAAAAAAAACATGTGTTTAATTAATATTTAATTTTTTTAATGTAAGAAGATAGGGTTAAATTTGGAAGAAAAAACAATAAGCTAAAAGCTCTAAGCCCGTGTGAAAAAATGGTTAACAAATAGGTATTTTTTTCACAATGAGCTTTTTTTTTTGACTTCTTCATAATGAGCTTAAATTTTTTATCATTCTGTAATGAAGTGGAAAGAGCATGGGTTTTCTTGCGGTTTGAGATGTGAATATTTTGAACTAAGGACTATGATGTGTTTGGGAGGCTTTTATATAACATGAGCAAGAAGAATTTGAGAATTTAGGATCAAACCAAGAGCTAAATTGGAAACTATGAAGATGGGATAGTACATATATGTAAAAAAATGAATATGTGTTGCATTAAAAAAAGGTTTTACCAAATACACCCATTTAAAAAATAAATTGCTAGAGTAGTCTACTTTCCTGTTTACCATAGACGGCATCTAAAAAGTATAAGCTAAATGACTTGATTCTTATTGTAATCAAATACTTGTAGTATTGTATTACTAGTAAATATAAATTCACTAATTTAGAATCTCTTTTTTGAACTTTAGAATTGTATTGGGTTGATATGGGTTTGGGTAGTTTGGCCATTCTTACAGGCCAGTCTTGCTGGGTTTAGTAACTTTTTTGTTTTATGTTGTATTCTTGCTGATTTGTTTTGTTTTAATTATGTGTTAACAATTATATAGAATATTTTGCACAGCTTGCTAGAGACGACTATTTGCAGTTAAGACAAGAAGCAAGTGAGCTTCAAGAATATTCAAATGCAAAACTTGATAGAGTTACACGGTATCTCGGTGTTCTTGCTGAGAAAACCCGCAAGTTAGGTAAGAAACTAATTTGTATTGCCTCTTAGCTCATGCTAGATTAGTAGTGGGTTTTGAAATTTGACATTTTCGCATAAATCATTTTTATTTATTGGATCACTTACTTTCAGTGACAATGTGAGACTTATTCTTTAAACTCTGTCTGATCTGTGCGACCACAATAAATGTGGTAGGTTTAGTATTTAGTTTCTTGAAGTACATTATTATTATTATTATTATTATTATTATTATTATTTTTATTAATGTTATTGTTAATTTGGTACTAAAAAGCTTAGGGTGGAAGATATCGGTATTCTTATTTAATCCCTTGTACGTGCTTGCGCATGTAGTTATTGTACTGTTGGTTTTCTGTCATTAAATTTTGAAATTGTGGCCTACTTGTGACTTTCAGACCAAGTTGCCCTTGAAACTGAAGCAAGAATATCACCACTGATCAATGAGAAAAAGAGATTGTTCAATGATTTATTGACATCTAAAGGTAATTGCTATAAATTTTCCTCTAGTGTTGAGCAGTTTTTTCCTTCATATTTATTTAGTCTTATTGTCACCCAAATACACTTTTTATACATTGTTTTGTTTGGAGTGACTGGAACTGAAGCTAGTTAAATACTCAGCCTTCCTTTTATTAAAGATTTTTTTTAGGCCCTGTGAACAGAACACATCTGACTGACCATTAATATCTTTTGCAGGAAGTATACGCATATTCTGTCGGACAAGGCCATTATTTGAAGATGAAGGTCCTTCAGTTGTTGATTTTCCAGATGATCACACCATTCGTGTAAATACTAGTGATGAATCCTTGGCTAACCCCAAAAAAGATTATGAGTTTGATAGAGTTTATGGTCCTCATATTGGACAAGGTAAAATGATTCTATTCTATGTATGTTACTTAGTTACTATCTTACTATCTTTTTTTAGTTGAAAAGCGGTCTTCGATATAAAGCTTACTTATATTGCCCTTTATGCTCTGTTTGCAGCTGAGTTATTCAGTGATGTTCAACCACTAGTGCAGTCAGCTTTGGATGGATATAATGTTTCCATATTTGCCTATGGTCAAACCCATTCCGGAAAAACACACACTATGGTTACTCTTTATATCTTTTGCTGTATGTGTGTGTGTGTGCCTGCACATGTGTAGACCAGTTTCCCCTAATAAAGAATTTGGATAAGGGTGTTAAATTCAGCATTGTGTAAAAATTGAAATGGCTGCCCAATTGTCAATTTTTTTCTTAATTTCTTTTTACATTTGATAATGTTTGGTCTGATTAATTGCTTCTTTGATGTTCATTCATTATTCTCAGGAAGGATCGAGCTATGATCGGGGCTTATATGCTCGGTGTTTTGAAGAATTGTTTGATTTAGCCAACTTGGACACAACCTCCACCTCTCAATATAAATTCTCTGTTACAGTTTGTGAACTTTATAATGAACAGGTCTCTTTCATTTACCATGTACATCATTTTAGTCATGTCTCTGGTTTGTATCCAGATTTTTAGTTCACTTGTGAATATTAAAATTTTCATGCAAATTCCTTTTATTTGCTTTCAGACTAGGGATCTACTTTTAGAGTCAGGGAAAAACATGCCAAAACTCTGCTTTGGACCGGCTGAATGTTTCGTAGAACTGGTGCAGGAAAAAGTCAATAACCCTTTGGAGTTCTCTACAGTTTTAAAAACTGCATTTCATAATCGGGGAAATGATTTATTAAAGATCAACGTATCTCATTTGTATGGTCTAAGTTCTCTGCCCACATCACGCGTGGCCATGGTTTTATTGTACCATGGCTTTATTTATAATGTCTTAAGTTGCATGATAAACTTATATTGATAGCATACTTTTACAATTGTAACTGGTATGGTAAATGAAATGCACAATTGAGTATTTATTTTGGGATGTATTTACTATGGTACAGTTTTTTATTTATTTAAAAGTGAACTTTCTTTTAAACAAAAAAAAAAACCTCTTTGTGAACAGAAAAAGCAGCACATATGGAATTGCATATAAGTTTTGTGCTTTTGATAATTGTGTGCATGTGTAGCTAGATTTTGAGTTAGGGATATGCACTAATTTAGCTCTGTGGATTTCATGTTTTGCTCTGTCAGGATTGTCACAATACACATATTTTATAACAATTCGATCACTGGTGAGAACTCATATAGCAAACTTTATCTGGTTGATTTGGCCGGAAGTGAAGGTTCAATAACAGAAGACGATAGTGGTGAGCGTGTCACAGATTTGCTGCATGTTATGAAGTCACTTTCAGCGTATGTAGTTTTGATGCATTTTTGCCTTCTTTTTGTCATAATTATATTTATTTTCTCAACAGTCGGCATTATGTTTGTCCTCGACCTCCATATCTCTAGGTGTCAATGAACTTTGATTGTTTTTCACTGTTATCCTATATTTGGTGGTTTGTCAGTATTCATTACTTGTTGCAATTTGCAACTGTTATTAAGTTAGATCACCAGATTTGTTATCTTTGGAAACAAATCTGTCAATAATTAGTCCCCTATAACCAGATGTAGTTTTGTGTTTTCCTTATGGTGGTTGGGCAAAACACTTACAAAGTAAATAGTGTAGTTTCATTATTAGATAGTTAATTTCCTGTAACTGGATGTAGATTGTGTTTATCTTATAGTGGTTAGGCTAAATACTTAAAAGTAAAGGGTTATTTTGCTAATGGGATAACTGGTTCCCATGTTTCCCCCGATCGGCAGGGAGCTGGAGTGTGGGGCAGTGGCTTACTCATCAACATGTTCATGGTCTATATAAATTGTTCAAAAAAGCAGCCCTAATTGATAGAGGCAAGGGTTTCTGATTAACACAAAGGAAGGAAAAAGGACAGCCTCTAGGAACTTAAAGGCTGGCCTTAAAGGGGTGTCTTAAGCCCTATAGGACAGGGCTTCAAATTTACAGTTCATTCATAATAGGCAGTCAAATTCATTTGTTACTTTACTTGTTAGTTGATTTATTATTAAATAGGAGATTGTAACTATAAAGCTGTGTGTTGAGCTGGAGGAGGACTTGTTCTCCTAACAGAGCAGACCAGCAAGTCTCGAAGTTATGAGAACAAGATGCTCGGGCTAAGGGTCCAGGATAACGACTGGCTTTCCGCCTCTCATCTTTGATACTTTATTAAAATGGACTTAATTCTGTCTGTAAGGCTATTAGGAGCCGAGAGAAGGCGAAAAAGCAGTAAAGCCCCTTAAATAAAATCATAAAAATGCCTGCCCCTATCCGACGGAAGACCTTGGTGTGATCGCTGCAATCGTTCCTTGTTCCCAAAGTCAGAATTGAGGAGCGGTCAACACTGTATGTTGTAAGGCCTAGCTCACCCCTTAAATTAAAGGAAATAAAAAGTTTATAGTAAGTCTGGGTGGGATCTATTCCAAAAGGTATCACCGAGCTAGGCGAATCACAGTATGTTTGGCCTGGCTGTATAAGTGTGGCCCGAGAGGGCGGCTAGCACCTCAGGAGCCCTCAATTGCACGGTCCAGTGGCAACTCAGTCCACACAAAATAGAATGTGGATATTTTTTATGTTAATTACAAAGGTGACTCAGTCCACACAATAGACTGTTTTTGCTTCCTTCAATAGATATCATACAGAGTGGAATATGCAATAAAAAAAGAAGAAACAATGAGGACTTGCATTGGTATAGTATTTTCTATTTTCTATTGGCTTGACTTTAGTAATTAATGTGTTTGAAAATCATAGTTCAAGGTTTATTTTATGTTTTCTAATAAAACGGTATATTTTATGTTAGTGACTAGTGTGTTACCTAAGGCATCGTTTGTGAGTATGAAGGGAGGGAAGTAGAGAGAAAATAGAGAATGTTAAATAAATGCTTATGATTAATATATTTTTAATCGTGAGAGTAATTATAAAATAAATTAAATTTGAAGAATTCATATAAACCCTCCAAAACCCACCACCAATTCAGTCTTTGAATTCCACCAAATTAGGAGGTTTTTGTGTTTTGAAAAAAAATGAACCCTCCCAAACTCCTCTGGTCCTTCCACTTGTTCCTTCCCATTTTTTTTAACTCCCTCCAAACTCGCAAACAAAGCCTAACCCATCTTTCTCCTATTAACAACTAACTGGATCGGACTATTCTAATGTGAAATTTCATTCGTGATCCAGGTTGTTTAAAATACTGATTCCCATGTGATAGGACCCATGATCATAAAAGCCCAATTGAAGAGGGAAGTGATGAGGTGGCAAATTAGTTAGAGAGAATGTGAGAAGAATGCACGTGAGAAGGAGTATAAGGTGTGAGAGGGAAAGAGATTGATAGGACCCATGATCATGGGTCCTATCACCATGGCAAAGGTTTCTTATTAACCTTTCTCTGCAAAAAAGATATTTCAGTGTATTGCTTAATTCCCTGTTTCCCCTACCAACAAATAACTGGATCGTGCAACTCCAGTTGGACATATTCACAATCCAGGTTGGAAGAGGCAATAGTTTCTGGTGAACCTTTATCAGCAAGAGGGACAGCCATAGTGTCCCTCTGCTGACTGTGATGCAAGCACTGCATTCAATATTTTCCCAAATGTTTAGAGTTGTCGTAATTGTTATAATTGTAACGTGTCCAGTTCTGTGCTGTAGTGATCCATGTATAGGTGACACTTCTTTATATCCATAAAACTGAAATGTATTTCTTTGGTTACCACTGAAATGTAATTTGATTCTTCTTTCCTCCTCTAGCCCTCTCGCATTTCTACCTGTTTGGCTATATTTCTGTCTTAATTTTTATCGAAGTTTCCGGCAATTGGAGCAGAGTAAAAAAATGTGATGCATGTCAAATTTCCTTGTCTAACTCATTGTAGCAATATTTGAAATGTCTTTGCAGGTTGGGAGATGTTTTGTGTTCTTTAACATCAAAGAAGGATATTATTCCTTATGAAAATTCAATGCTAACAAAACTACTAGCAGATTCACTTGGTATTGATATTTTCTTCTTATTTCTATTTATGCACTTTTTTCGGCATCTATTTGGTGTTTGAATTATCAGATGTGATGCATTAATAACAGAAATTGCCTTTCATTTAGGTGATAGTTAATCCCGATTAGTTAGTTGGTTAGGGCACGTAGGTAATGAAGTATATATAAATAAGAGGCAAGTGTTAGAGGAGGATTGACTAGTCAATTTTAAACTGTTGTCCTTTGGAATTTGGGAGGTAGCCAGAGCCTGAAGTATCTCCTATTTTGTTATGCATTTATGGGAAATCTTCCCTATTTTCTCTAGTATGATTCTGGGTTCTATCCATTGGTGGTATTAATGCTCCGATCTTGAAGCTGTGCCTGTGGGATGCCAGTGATGAATTCAGAAGCTGTGCAGTATTCAACAAGATTGCTAACAAGAACATGTGGCATGGGCTCAAATCGATAAAGAATTAAGGGATACACCCAAAGAAGAGCCCAGTAAGTTGAATCAAAAGAGGGGGAAAAGGAAGAACACAATCTGGAATTGAAAGATCAAGTTGGCAGCAAGAAATCAGAACATGGGAGAAAAGTTGCTTCAGGTATAAGAGAAGCCGGCGAAAGTTTCAAAAAATTAGGAAGATTGGGTGCACAACATTTTGAAAGAAAGTCGAATAAAGAACAAAATTGAGGACAAAGAAGTTCAACAACCCGTAACAAAGGAGGAACAGAGAGATAAGAAAATAAGAGCAGCAGATGACAATCATTCGTGATAATTAGGTTGCCTTGTATTTCTTCTCAAATCCAGTGTCCTATGAGAGGATCAAACACATTGAGATAGATTTCTATTTCATTAAGGATAGGCCATGAGACTCTTTGGGAGAGCTTATGAAAAATCCTATTACTATTACATGTCCATAAGCTGTTTCAGCTTATTTTCACAAGCACTCTAAGATAGTTTATGAAAATAGGTTATAACTTATATGAAAACAATGTCTTTATTTTATCGTTTGTATAGAAATAGCTTATACATAACTAATTATGTGATAAATGCTTATGCTATAAGTGCTTAATTAAATTGTTTATCCAAACATGGCTCCATTACCACTAGTTTTAGTTTATTCAAATGACCAATTGACCAAGATTTTCAGCCTTCACTAAGTCATTAAGAGTTACTCAAATCTGTTGACAAGATTATTATGGACTGATTCTGTGTATGTCTGGGTCATGTAATTACGGAAATTAGGGTCATTGTAAATCCTTATATTTATGACTCAGTGAATATTCCTTTGGTGTGTAATTTTGTGTTATTTGATGTGCAGGTGGGAGTTCAAAAACTCTGACAATTGTGAATGTCTGTCCAAATGTTTCAAATTTATCAGAGACATTGATGTCTCTTAATTTCTCTGCTAGAGCTCGAAATTCTGTCTTAAGTCTTGGAAACCGGGATTCGATAAAGAAATGGAGAGATGTTGTAAGTTCCTGTTCCCATTTCTAATTTTGATGTTGTAATATTTTGATGTTGTCTGTAGAAAATACTTACTTCCTGAATAATTCTGAATGACCTACAACAGCCTTACAGTTTCCCTTTTATTCACACACAATAGATAACTACCTTAATAACTACTTATTAGATAATAATTTACTCGATAACTGCTATACTAATAATAATAATAATAATAATAATAATAATAATAATAATAATAGTCTAACATTACTCCCCCTCAATTGGACTTTTATGATCATGGGTCCTATCAGTATGACTTTTTGATGGAAGCATTTTGTATTATAACATTAAACCTGGTAAAATTGCATGTATATACTGGATAGAATGATATTTATTTTAAACTAGGATTTAATTATTATAACATCCTTATTGATATTCTGCATTTTATTTGTCATGGTTTTATAGGCCAATGATGCCCGTAAGGAATTGTATGAGAAGGAAAAAGAAATTCATGATCTAAAGCAAGAGGTTCTGGAACTCAAGCAAACACTTCAAGATGCTAACGATCAGTTTTTACTCTCCAATGAAGTACAAAAGGTATGGAAAGTTTTCTCTGCGTTGCAGACCGTTTTGAAGGTTTGACAATTTATGCAGTAACAGGTTACTGGTGGTTTGACAAATTTGTTTTCAAAATAGTGCATGGTAGACTTGTGTTTATTCATTGAGTCATGTTATTTTCTTTTCATGCTGCAAAATGTTAGAAGAACAAGAACATTTATACAACAGTGTTGTCAAATAGCAGCTGTAGCATAGTGGAGTTTGAACAAACCGCTATTGTTCCGCTATATGCTATTTTGTAAAAGTGTTGTCAAATAGCGTCGCGGTGCTATAGCACCGTAGCATATTGGAATTTGGACGAACCACTATTTTCCATAATCTTCCGTTGATCTCATGGTTTATAATAGTTGGTTATCTGACAGCTGTCCAGTGTTAGTGCATGATAAACCCGCTGGTGTAGGATAAGAGTCAACCATGTTAACTGAATTGAATCATTTTAACAGAATAAATAGAATCATTTCACCATATGTATTCTATTTATAGTTTTGAAATATATCAGAAATATTTTCTACAGGTTTATTTCAAAATATTGAAAAACTAAAACAAAATCAAAATTAACAAATAAATAATCCACAATGAAAAGGACACAGGTAGTATTTGACTATTTTTATTCTTTTAATTTCCACTTAAATATGTATTCTCTTTTTTCCAATTCTATGAATTGATCTCAAAGATTAATGTCATACGTACTTTGTTTACCTAGGAGACTTAGATGTTGTGTTAAAAAATGATCCATATATTCTGCATACATTCATACTCTTGTATCAACACTTTGTTATTAGCTTTGAATATCTAGGCTTCAGGCTTGTCAATGAGCTATACTTTGCTTTTACCTCTTGCAGTCAGAGCATATTTTGCTTTCAGATAAGTATAAGATTGAGAAAGAAGAAAGTACTCAGCTTAGAAATCAAGTTGCTCAGTTATTACAGTTAGAACAAGATCAAAAATTGCAGATACAACAGCAAGATTCAACCATCCAAAGTTTGCAGGTTGGCCTTATCTTATGCTAGTTTGCATGAAATATTCATTACGAACTTAATGGTGTGCGTACATTCTATTTCTTATTATTTTAATAACCACAGTTTCCTGACAGAATGTTAAAAATAGTCTAAGAAAATGCCAATAATAGATATAAATGATTCAAGAAGAATAACTGTGAATCAATTTTGTTTGCTGGGATCGGATGCTTTATCTTACATTTTATAATTATACCCAACCTTAAATTCTGCACATTTCCTCCTGACTCTTCAATTTTTTATTTCTTCTGTTCGTGCTCTCTTTCTCTCCTTGTTGGAGCTAAGGTTTTCAATACAGTATAGTATACATCCAATTCAATGCTACCTTTGCAGTTGCTTCTATTCCATGCAGTCAAGCGTTTATATATCATCAAATTTTTGTGATAAACTACTAATGGCATTCCTAGCAAAAATGTTGTAGTAGCACCACTTATGCCACATCACTGCACACATTTAATTCTTTGAGTAGTTTGAACACTACCAGTCACACCTTTCTCTGAATTGTCTTTTATATAGTGCAAACAAATTGAGTTAAACCTTACTCTTAGATGTTATTATGGATGTGACCATCATTCTTCTTGGTTGTCAACCAATTTATGTAGCCTTCTCTGCTTTTCTTTTCTGGACCAGGTTAAAATCAGAACCCTTGAAACTGAACTCAGTGAAGCTCGTGGATCCAGCAAAAGTAGCTCAACGTTTGTTTCAGAGCCAGATTCTGCAGGTCTATCTGATTCCAGAGCAACTGGAGATGGCACTGGGGTTGCCAAAAAATTAGAAGAGGAACTCAAAAAACGTGATGCTCTGATTGAGGTCTGCTTTTTTTTACAGTTGTGTCTGACAGTAATGGTCTACTAATTTATTTGTTTCCTATTAAATTATGGTTATAATTATTAATTATTTGATCTCCAACTTTTTTGTTTTTTGCTTATAAGTGTTTTTTTTATAAAAACATTAATGGCCATAGCACTCTGCACATGACTAGATGAAAGCGATGTACATACAGATATATGAGCTGTTGGAGATGAAAGCCATAGCACTCTTTAACAGTGCAGATTTTCTGTTTTAATTTATGATATGTTTTACTTATTCAAGTAGGAGAATTACTTGTACTCTCTATTTGCTTTGCATAAAACACTTGTACAGTTGTACTCTCTATTTCAACCAGTCTTTGACTGATGGATAAAAGATAACAGAATTTGTCTCATATTTTTCTTTAGGAGCATAATTTAAGAATGCGATGACCTCTGTGATTGGAAGAAAATAATATAGATAAAAAGTATTTTGAAGAAAAATGAGTATTGATTTAGTAAATGGCTCACTGCCCTGGTGGCACCAATAATATCTGTAATGAAATGGAACATATAAAGCTAAACCTGCAACCAAGAAACACCAGTTTAAAATTTTGGAAAGTGTAGCTTATAGTTTTCGTGAGATGCTCAATTTTATGTTTGAATTTTTGCAGAGGTTGCATGAAGAAAATGAGAAATTGTTTGATAGATTGACTGAGAAAAAGTCTGTGGCTGGGTCACCTAAGGTAGGAAAATTTCACTATATACCTGGTTAACTTCATGCAATCGAAAGTTTAAAACTATTTACATTGATAATCGCACGTATGTGCTGTATTTCTGGTTTCTAAGTTTTCACCTTTTCAGTCGCCAGGTCCGTTATCTCGTGAATCAGTTAATATTCAGCCTCAGAATACAAGGTAGAATCTATTCTATTTTTTGTATGATTGTATTTTTTCCTAGCATGTAGTTCACGGCTTTATTCTCATTGGCTTGAATTAGGAATGGCACTAGCAACAATGCTGTAACAAATTCTTTGCATGCACTTTCTTCACCTGTGACTGCTGCTGCTAAGAATGATGGAACAGTTGCTTTGGTTAAATCTGGCTCCGAAATTGTCAAGGCTACACCTGCGGGTGAATATCTTACTACTGCGCTGAATGACTTTGATCCAGATCAATATGAAGGTCATGCTGCCATTTCCGATGGTGCGAACAAGCTTTTGATGCTGGTATGAATCAGTGATCTATTTATGGTTCAGTTTGCTTAAAATAGCTTTATTATAGCATTTGCAGATATATGTGCTTTCCAACTTTATAATAGTCCAAGGCTTTAATGTGTCGGGAACAAGCCTCGAGATAATAACGAGATTAAGTTTTTGTGGGTATATAAACCAACTATCCTGAAAACTTATACTGTCTGAAAAAACTCTCGAAAAACATGTTTTTGAAACTGAACAAGACGGGCTGGTCTAACTTTTTGAACTAGGAACCAATAAGGTTTAACTCAAAAAACTGGTGGATCCCAAAACCAATGATAACTGTTTGAAAGTTTGTGGTGAAGAACAGTATGTACTGGGAATCAAGGAGAGTCTGTAGTTACAATTTCATCCTCAAATGCCACACTGAAGTAAAGACACCAATTCGTTGATGTTTGTTGCTCTGGCTCAAAGTACAATGTCTGCACGGCTGCACGCATACACCAATCCCGTGCTGAATATTTTAATGGTCATTTCCAGCTAGACTTTTATGATTGTATTTAAAATTGGTGCAGGTTCTGGCTGCTGTCATCAAAGCTGGTGCCTCTAGAGAGCATGAGATACTTGCGGAAATTAGGGATGCTGTTTTCTCTTTTATTAGAAAAATGGAACCAAAGCGAGTAATGGACACCATGCTTGTTTCACGTGTTAGAATTCTGTATATAAGATCTTTACTTGCAAGGTCTCCAGAATTGCAATCAATTAAGGTAATAACAAGTAGAGGTTATTGGGTCTCTCTTAAAAAAAATGATAAGGCTTTGAATGTGTATTTTGCGGTGTTAATTCGAGTATAGTGGCATACCTTATGTTAATTTGGTGACTCTTGCACATTGATTTGGAAGGTCTTGCCTGTCGAGTGCTTTCTTGAGAAGGCTAATACAGTGCGCAGTAGAAGTTCCAGCCGGGGGAATAGTCCTGGAAGGTCTCCTGTGCAATATGTTGATGAGCAGATTCAGGGGTTTAAGGTGAATTTAAAGCCAGAAAAGAAGTCCAAATTTTCATCTGTTGTGTTGAAGATGCGTGGGATTGATCAGGTAGCTGCTATTACCTATTATTATTGTTGTTGTTGTTGACTAACAGAAGAGTTCAGTTAACGAGGAGTAGAAAACTACTGAGGAATGAAAGAATACTTTCTCATGTGATTTCTTTTCAAACTCTGAAAATAACTTTTTTAATCATTTCTTGGTGTCCGTTTCTTATATACAATTATAATATCATCTTAATAACAGGTTAAAGAATGAATAAGCCCCTCATTAAAATTCCATGTTTCTTTCTAGCTTTTGGGTTGCTTATGTGCCTTTTTCCTTTTCAAAATCCATTCATCGTTAGAACTTTTGTTGCACAGTAGATTCTTCTGTTTACCTTATTTTCTTTGCAATTTGAAATAATCTGCACAGGAAATCTGGAGACAGCAGGTGACTGGTGGGAAGCTTAGAGAAATTACTGAGGAAGCCAAAAGTTTTGCAATAGGTAACAAGGTTCTTGCTGCACTCTTTGTACATACTCCGGCAGGTGAGCTGCAGCGCCAAATTAGATCCTGGCTTGCAGAGAGCTTTGACTTTCTATCTGTTTCTGGAAATGATGCATCCGGGGGGTCAACTGGTCAGTTGGAACTTCTTTCAACAGCAATTATGGATGGTTGGATGGCTGGACTTGGTGCTGCTCTGCCTCCACACACTGATGCCCTTGGCCAGCTATTATTTGAATATTCAAAACGTGTATATACTTCTCAGCTACAACACTTAAAGGTGCGCTCGTGTTAGATCTTCATAGAATGACTATAAAGGCATATCTCGCAAGTACTTGATTACTAGAGGAAAATCTATTGAGTTGAAATATAGTACACTTACAAACTACGAAGCTCATATACTTCAAAAACAAAAAGTATGGGTATTTGACACGTATCCGAAACCGATGTATGCAGAAAGCATCCTATAACTATTTTGATTCTTTTTAAAAATATTTCCACAATTCTCAAATACATCTTCTCAACTAAAAACATAGTTGTCATCCAAAAACTATACATCTTACTAACTATAGACACAAAATTGTATGTTTTTCTTTCACATTCGTAGTAGATAGAAATAATATATTCTGACATAGGTTGGGAAAAGATATATAACTATATAGACACACACAAATGCACATTTTTGTTAATGTATCTTGATTGTGTTCCATCACACGATTTTTGTGCCGTATCCTATGTATTTCAGCTTCATAGCTTGTATTTGTGTCGTATACCATGTTCATTACATTAATTATGCAATTACGACATTCTAAATTAACCATGTCTAATTGCTTGGTTTGTCATCTTTTCTATGAATGTACTTTTGAGTTCTCAAAGCTGCATAGGATTTAACAATTTGTTTTCTCTAATTTTTTGTGTTCATCTCTTGTTGCCATCCATGACTAGTTACATTTGCATTATTATTTATTTAATTGAGTGTCTACCTTTGATAAAAAGAAAAAAAGCATGAAACATTTGCATTATTATTATTTATTTAATTGAGTGTCTACCTTTGATAAGAAGAAACAAAAGATAAAACATTTTTCAGTTATTCCTCTTGAACATGACCAATTTCTGGTATTATATACTTAAATAATTTTCAGCCGTGCCTCTTTTATTTTTGTTTATCAGGATATTGCTGGTACCTTGGCAACAGAAGAGGCTGAAGATGCAGCACAAGTAGCCAAGTTGCGTTCAGCTCTAGAATCTGTTGATCATAAAAGAAGAAAGGTGCTTTGTTTTTCCATCTTTTAATATGCATGGCTATAATTGTTTTATATGAATTTACCTTCTGCATGACATATGAGTGTCTTGAATTTACCTTGGGCAGACATTGTAGACCCTTTTGACTATATATGATTTTTCAAGTCTGTTTGGTTTTATCCCAATTTTTCAGAAATAAATTTCCAATGACCAGTGTAATTTCTAATTTTTCAGAAATAATTGGTGTATAGATCAATATTGACATTGGGCATCATTCCTAAGAGATTATTCCTTATTAAATAAGGAAACAACCATGGTTGTTAAAATCAAGATTTTACCCAAAATCGGAAAGGGGAAGTAAAATCGTACAATTGTAAGATTATACATAACTCATGAAACTCAAATATATGCATATAAAATTGCATAAGTGAGACAAGGAAAACCCTAAGTCACACTTGAAATGCTTATTGAAGCCATTTGGAAATGAAACACAAGAAGGACGAGGGAGAAGAAGAATATTTTTTTGAAACTGACGCAAGCATAATTGCTAAATTGCAAGAAGATTTACATGTGTACTCTTAATCGCCGAGGTCAAGTACAATCATAAAATTTACGATTCATGATTTTAACTACCATGGAATTAACTTACGAAATAAACATCAATATGGACATTGGGCACCATTCTTAAGAGATTATACAACATCTTATTAGGTATTGTAAGATACAATCATGATGTTATACTATATTCGGTAGATAATCTAACTATTGGGCTTCTAGGGCTACAAGGATTTCATATATTTGATTTTTATAGCTTTAAACTAGGTTAATGGTGTGAGTCTTGGATGAAAATCTTATATTTGTTAACCTTTGATTAAATATGAATGGATATTTTCATTAAACTGGGTTATCAATTCAAACCCTAGTAGATACTACTACTTTGTTAATGGTATATATATATATATATATATTGTCTTCTTAAATGAATTTCTTATTATCATTGGTCGGTATCAAGTTCTTCATTCTTTTTACTGTCAGATTCTGCAACAAATGAGAAGTGATGTAGCTTTATTGACATTGGAAAATGGGGGATCACCTATTTCAAATCCTTCTACTGCAGCTGAAGATGCACGATTAGCATCTCTCATTTCACTTGATGGAATATTAAAGCAGATCAAGGTTCTAATACTATTTGTGCATATCCATTTTTAAAATTTGTAAACTTATTGGATATATATCAATATTTTCTAAGTATTATTTAAACAGGATATAACAAGACAATCTTCTGTGAACATCTTAAGCAAAAGTAAGAAAAGAGCATTGCTTGCTTCTCTTAATGAACTAAAAGAACAGATGCCTTCACTTCTTGAAATTGATCATCCATGTGCTCAGAGCCAGATTTCCGATGCTTGCCACATGGTTGAGGTATGCAGTGTTAGGTCAACTGTATAAATTTTTAGAGTAAATCATCTCGTCCTCCTTTCACTGGTGTTTATGAGTTGGTAATACTCTTTAAATTACCATCACAACTCACCATGATTTTGCTGAAATAAACCAACACTAGGTTATAGGTCTAACGTTTGAGACTACTGGAATCAAGTTCCTAAAACCTACTGATCACTGAACTGATGAAAAATAATTTTGATTGATTTTGTTTGTGATGCCTAATTCCTCTATTGTTATGATACAGTCAATTCCTGAAGAAGATGACCACATTCAAGATCTATCTCATGGTCGAAAGCCATCAACAGATCTAGGCACAGGATCTGAAATTGAAGTTGCACAGTGGAATGTACTCCAATTTAACACAGGCACTGCCACACCTTTTATAATAAAATGTGGAGCAAACTCAAATTCAGAACTAGTCATTAAAGCTGAAGCTCGAGTTCAAGAACCTAAAGGTGGTGAAATTGTGAGGGTTGCCCCTAGGCCCTCTGTTTTGGAAAATGTGAGCTTAGACGAAATGAAACAAATATTTTCTGAACTACCTGAAGCTCTAAGCTTGCTTGCCCTAGCAAGGACTGCAGATGGCACTAGAGCACGATATTCTAGATTATATAGAACCTTGGCTTCTAAAGTTCCATCTCTTAGAGATTTGGTCAATGAACTCGAAAAAGGGGGTGCAATAAAAGATGTGAGAACATGACCCTTAAAAGCTGGATGTATGCCAGAAGTTTGCTGTGCTAAACGTTACCCTTTGGGGGGTTGTGTTTAGTTTTATTGCATTCTTTATCAGGTTTGCTTTATTCTGGTAGAGGCAAAAGCTGTGTACAATGTAATCGTTACCCAACTTAATGTATTTAGTAGTAATTGTTTTGTTGTATTCTTTCTGTTGTTTTGGTTTGTGCAGTTAATCAAAATAACTTGATTTATGTCCACGTTTGCCAAATTCAAACAGGAGAAACAAGCTGCAGCACTCGAATTCAATCGACATATCTCCTTTTTATTAGAATTAGAAATTAAATTACTGCTAGAATTTATTATGTACCTTCCCTTGCTAAACTGAACTGTTCGGAATTAGAAAAACATTTTTTCTTTATGTGAAAAAATCGATAATTTTCTATGTTTTGAAAGTTTGTTGTATAGACAATCTGACAATGGTTGTAAAATGGCAAGTGGAGAAGCAAATTTGCCGTTTAAGCAAACCTTGTTCTCAAAGTCAACAATCTTCTATTCCTGAGAGCCAGATACCATGTGATAGGTTTCTTTATTTATACTTTCTTGTCTCCCCTTTGAGTGTATTTAAATCTAATTACACAAAACCAAGTTACCACAATCTCATTTTCATCTTAAATTCCATGGCAAAGGATCGATGTTTTGTATTTAGCTTTCAAAAATGTTGTTACATTCTCACCATTTCTTCCATTTGCTCGATCATCTTATTCCTTTCTTGGACTCATTGTTGCAGCCAATGCTATCCACCTTTTCCTTATCAAACAAAACTACTAAATCAAACTCAGTCAATCAATCTCCTTTCATATCCTTTAGCATGGAACAATCTAATCTTTACATCAAACCAACCTCCAAAATTTCTCAAGATTGCCCTTTTTGTCAAGAAATGGCCACAAAAATCTCATGCAGGTGGACTTGAACGTCATGCTTTAACACTTCATCTTGCCCTTGCCAAAAGAGGCCATGAAATTCACATATTCACTACTTCAACAACCGCCTCTTTCTCAAACCATTCAATCATTGACAATTTACATTTCCACTTCTCAAAACCATCACCTGCTGGATACCTTGACCAAGCCATAGTTTGGGAACAATTTCAATTCCAAAACTCAACCATTAGACCATTTGACATTGTTCACACTGAAAGTGTTGGCCTTAGGTACACACGATCTAGATGCGTCACGAATTTAGCTGTTACATGGCATGGAATTGCATATGAAACTATTCATTCTGACATCATTCAAGAACTTCTAAGGCCAACCCAAGAGCCACAGACAAATGAAATGAAAGAAAGAACAATAAAAGTTGTTGAAGAGATCAAGTTCTTCACAAATTATGCTCATCATGTCGCAACAAGTGATCATGCCGGTGATATTTTAAAGAGGGTCTACATGATTCCAGAAGAAAGGGTTCATATTATTCTTAATGGTGTTGATCAACAAGTTTTCAAGCCAGATACTTCCAAAGGGAATGAATTCAAGAAAAAGCATGGAGTTCCAAACTCTAAGTCATTGGTGATAGGACTAGCAGGAAGATTAGTAAAAGACAAGGGACACCCTATAATGTTTGAAGCCTTAAAGCAAATAATTGAAGAAAACAAAACTTTTTTAGAGAGTAGTATGATTTTAGTAGCTGGAGATGGACCTTGGGCTGCAAGATATAGAGAACTTGGGTCAAATGTAGTGGTTTTAGGACCACTTGAACAAAGTGAACTTGCTTCTTTCTATAATGCTATTGACATTTTTGTAAACCCTACTTTAAGAGCACAAGGTTTGGATCACACTCTTCTAGAAGCTATGTTGAGTGGTAAGCCAGTAATGGCTACTAAACTTGCAAGCATTATAGGTTCTGTAATTGTTAGCAATGAAATGGGTTACACATTTTCACCAACAGTGATTGCTCTTAAGAAAGCCCTATATGAGTCATGGGTTGGTGGCAGGGAAATTCTAAACAAGAAAGGTCAAATTGCTAGAGAAAGAGGTTTGCAATTATTCACTGCTACTAAGATGGTGACTGCTTACGAGAGGCTTTTTCTCTGCATATCTAGTTTAGAACAAGAGTATAATTTCTGTGAATACCATACATTAGGTAATTAAACAAGTTTTCGATTTGAAAAAGTAGGGGAAAATATGCCAAAAACTAGTTTAAGACATCAATGTACTTTTGAAGTAAAGCCACTAACAGCTACTCCCTCTATTCTAAAATTATTGTTTTTTTAAAAATATGTCCGTAAATTAAAAAATAACACATATTGATAAATTAAGTCTATTTTATCTTTATAAATAGTAAACTAACATTAACTTTACATTGATTTTTCTGCTTCAAAAAAATAAAATTACATTGATTTTTTTAAAAGGACAATAGTTTTAAATGAAACTAAAAAGTTAAAAGAACAAAAGTTTTGAGACGAAAGGAGTACCTTCTATATAATTTGGAACAAGATCATTTTTGTAAAGTTGCGCGCATCAATAGTAGTCGATCTCGGTGGTCGATTTACAATCTCTAACAATTTAGATTTGTGAAGTACATATTTAAAAGTTTAATACAATATTCAATCTCAGCACCAACAGTAATTACTGCTTGCATGCAATTGTTTTGTCAAATTAAAATCCATATGATTCATAATATTATATGTTGGATCATGCTAAATAATGTCCCAAGACACTAGTTAAAGAATAAAAAAAGAAAAAATTATATTAAAAATATCACTTTTTATACTTTTATAAAATTGACTACTCAAATTGTCAAAAAAAAAAACGACTACTCTAATTCTAAAACATTTGTATTATACTACCTCTCTCTGTTCTAAAATATAAGACTTCGTTGATTACTGCACGTTTGTCAATACATGATTTTGATTACAAATAACTTTATTTGTGTATTAATAAAAATTATAGAAATTTGATATTTTAAAAATATGTATCGAAATAAATCAAATAAGATTTTATATAATAATATTTACATTTATAATACTCTTAGAAAAATACAGTTAAAACAAACCATATAAATAGTTGTTTAGTCAAACACAGATTTATAAAATGGGACGGAGGTAGCTTCTACCTACTACTACTACTACTATGCAAGTGTATCTCGGTGTGTATTTTATTTTTACCTTGTTGCAATGTGACGTAATCAATACATCATAAGATGGTGATGTAATGAGACCATCAGAAATAGAAAATGGTGATGTATTGTGCTTAGAACTTTCAAATGGGCCGGATCGGCCAAATTTGGCCCGTAAATTTTTGCATTATACGGAAAAATTGTCATATATAATTGTATTTTTACATCATCAATAAATATACATTAATAAATTATAAAATTATTTTTTTATTAAAGTTTAAGATAAATATAATCTTTGTATTGAACTTACCCATTAAACTACAATTTGATGATATTATTTTTTATAAAAATAACATAAATTTTTAGATAATAGACCGTCCCGAAACCCGATGAACTAACCCGACACAATCCTCTGGAGAACTTAGTGAAGAAAATTTCTCTCTGCCCCCCTCTCACTTCTCTTACCCCACCCCTCCACTACCATTTTTGCCCATGGGGGAAGATCATATTTTAGAATCCGAATGGGGTGAATTCCACAATCACTCGCACCATCACTCTCTTCTCCTTTCATCCACGATTCTTCAACTTCTCTCCATGGAAATATATGAAAATTATGACTAATGGTTCAATTCTATGCTTCAAGTCTTTCTCCTTAAACCGCTTCAATTGTGTCGGAACTGCTCTGCTTCATTTCTTCCATGCTTGGGGATGTTAGTTTTTCCAGTTTCTCCTTTCAACTCTTTTCTAATGCTATTTTACTCTACTATATTTTGTCCCTATCAATTTGAATCGTCCAATTTGATTTGTTGCTTATGGATTTCTTATTTCAGTAAGAGGGTTAAAATTTTCTAAGGAAACATATGGTGGTCATCATTTGGCGGCGATTGTAGCGGTGAATCGTCTCGTCCTTCCGTTTTCGCGGCCATGGTTTGTGTGATGATGATGTTGTTGTGAGCTTTTGATGGGGAGAGATTTGAGACTGTGTAGAGAGAAAGATTGAGGAAGGAAATGGTAATGGAAGAGTGAGAGAGGAAGCAATTGATGAAGGCAAAGTTGTGTTAATAGTATTTTTGTAGATGCATTTATTCTAATCCCTTTTACTAAATTGTACTAAAAAATAGAAGAATTATCATTGTTTTTGTATAAGCCATTGTTTATGCTATATTTTGTATAATCTCTTTTTGTATAAATTTGGGGGATTTATAGAGGGAAAGAAGGGTAAGAAGAAGACAAATTTTTAGCTATGAATTAGCTACGATGTAGCTACAAAGTTCAGATTTAATAATCCAAACCCCTTAAAATTTTTGTTTTTAACCTGAACCTGCTAAAACTCCCACAAAGTTCGTATTTTATAATCCGTACCTGTTAAACCACCCCCCCCCTCTCCACCCCATAAAATTTAGATTTTTTAATCCAATTGAAATTTCACATGAAATTGAAGGGCAATTTTAGATTTTAAGGGGGTAATAGAGAAGTGTGTGTGTGGGGGGGGGGGGGGGGGGGGTGGTGGAAGAGAAATATTTCTTGGTGAACTTAGACTAAAAAAACCGTATACATTGAGCTATTTTTTAGAAGTGTGCCAACACATGTGGGTTCATGGGCCAGCCCATCGACCCTATTTTTTACAGCCTCATTTTTTAGGCCCCTCAAATTGCTAAAAAACCCGAAAATGCCTCAATTTAGGAAAATAAAAATTTCAGTATGTATAATCTGAAAATGGTATTATTTTGGATCGTATATGAAATTTTGGCTACCAGACAAATAAATGTTGTGATGTAGACACAACTGTCTGAGCGCGTGTCTAGCTCAGGACTTAAAAACAAATATAACGTGAATTAAGTGCAACGGAAAAGTAAATAACACAATAAGTTTGTTAACCCAGTGCGAAGCAACTGCCCTAGTCTGGGGAATACCAATCCAGGAGTGAACTCACTATAATAGTTCTAGTGAAACGACCAACATAGCCACACTACTTGTCTTGCACCTAGACCCTACCCCGTGACAGCCCTATCTAGGAACTCCTAGATATAAGACCCCGTCTCAACTCCAACCAACAACACACTCAGCGTTGTTATCAATTCACACGTTTACTTGGACAAGAGACACACTCTTATGACACAAACTTACTCTGTACCTAAAGACTTAGGAGAAGTCACAATTACAACTCTAACAAACACAATCCTTAGCTTGAATCAGGAAGATACAAGAAAGGCTCACAAACAAAGAGCAAAAAACAAAAAGACTAAAACCTTAAACACACGCTTTGAGAACACACACGGTTTTAGCTTGCCTTTTTAGGGTCCGCCATTACATATATTTATACTACTAGGGTAGCACGAGTTTGGGCTTCAGACATCCCTTGGACGTTGTAAGGTCCAACTCTAGAATCTTCTAACACAAGAAATACTCTTCAAAAATATATATCAATATCACGTTTGGAAATATATCTAGGCAAGACCGCCTTAGACACATCATCAGAAACACGCGCCTTGTTCAAGCGAATCTTGTAAAAGATTGCATAAAATAATAAAGTGCTAGCTGACGTGAAATACTGATCACATAATGTTGTTCCATATGCTACAACATCTGGCCAAACAACCGTGATCATAGGCAACTAACCACACACCTGGCTAATACATGTTTTTGCAAAATGTAGTCAATCTTCAAAACTCAATAGTATCTACCAAAACCACATTGCCTTATATAAAATATATTACTTCAGATTTCAGATCCACTCCTTCTCCTTCGTCGATCCTTTCTCGTTCGCCGAACCTTGCGAACGACGACGAACACGGCGGAAAACGATCATCAACAATAATAAGAATAATATACATTTGCTTACTACTAGCCCAATTTGTAAGTTATCTTCCAAACCCAGTTCGGAAGATATCTACCAATCAGATTTCGGAAATTATCTTCCATTTTTTACATACACAAAATTTTTTCAAAAAATTAAAAACTAATCGGTTTAAAGCAAAGATTGCCTGTTTTATGTCTTCAAATGAGTGTGTAATACTCCAAATGATTCAATAAAGTATGATTTCAAGCTTCAAAACGTGAAAACCTTAAAAAAATTACATGTTACTTTTGGAAGAGGAGGTTGAGTGTTTGAGTATAATAAAGGTACAATTAGCTGGCTTTTAAAACACCATTTCAGATCATAACTCCCCAAAATTAAGGTTTTTCAGATCGTAACTCCCCAAAATTAAGGCTTTTCAAATTATAACTCCCAAAATTATTGTTTCCGATCATATCTATCAAAGTGGTTCCAGCAATTTAAAAATCCACATAAATTACAATTTCGGGTTATAGGATCCAAAAATATAGATTTTCGTATTATACCATCCGAAGTTTTGTAATCTTACTATGTTTAGGAAAATATAATCCAAAAAGTGTTTTAGGTACTTTAGAGAGCGCGAAAATTATTCACGAGCCGGATAAAGCAATCTTCTTTTTTACGGCATGTGCTACATAGCATAAATTTCCGATTACCAAAAAACAAAAAAAGAAGCCATATAGAGTATGTAAATTGTGGATGTAAATTGTCCGCAATCTCCTCAGTCCTCACACAGTCACAAATCCATATTCTCTATTCCCATAATCCCATCCACACACCGACACACATCACGTGTACACCATTTTCATTCCAAATTCATCTCTATAAATAAAGACTACCAACCATTGTTTGTTTATCATTCACAACAATCTAATTTTCTTCTTTTTTCATTCTCTAGACTACTAAATTAGCCATGGCCGATGAAGTGATTCTGCTAGATTTCTGGGCAAGTCCATTTGGAATGAGAGTAAGAATAGCCCTTACTGCAAAGGGTATCGAGTATGAGTACAAAGAACAAGACTTAAGGAACAAAAGCCCTTTGTTGTTACAAATGAACCCAATTCATAAGAAAATCCCTGTTCTCATTCACAATGGTAAACCCATTTGTGAATCTCTAATTGCTGTTCAGTATATTGATGAAGTTTGGAATGATAAATCTCCTTTGTTTCCTTCTGATGCTTATCAGAGATCACAGGCTAGATTCTGGGCTGATTATGCTGACAAAAAGGTATGTTAATTCACTCTTTTCATATGTTTCATTGCATGTGATTGTTTGTTGCTTAGAATTTTTTCATCATTGCTATATTATTGTTCAGATCCTGGATCGAAACCTGACTATATGATACTCTCTCTTGTTCTATATTTTTTAGCAAGGTTTTATATTGCAGTCCGCAACCGCAATTGCGGCCACAATATTGCTGATGCAGTAGACTCTACAACCACATCACACCTTCAATTGCTGTGTGATTTTCAATCACATGTTTAACCACAATGTAACCACATCAGGAGTCACATTCGATAATTTCTAGCATGTTCGTTCAAATTTTCTAACTAAAAAATAAAATTTTAGAATCGCAACTACTAAAATAAAGATTTAATGAAAAATCTTACTTTTAACATCTATTAACTTTGCATAGTGTTACTACTTAATATAGGTTGTGAAAATTAAAAACCATTTAAAACTATGCCTTTTAGACTATAATATTGTCTAGACTCTAGATACATCAATTTTACAATGAATCTAAAAAGTAAAGTTTTTCTTATATATAGGACCTGAGGGAGTGCTATCTTAGAATTTTAGATTGTGCAGACCATCTTACAAAACCGGCTTGTAAAGTGAATCGTTTATAAACCTTGTTTAGGCCTCTCTTTAACAATTTTTAACCCCTTTTCTTAAGTATTACCTGTAAGTATTTTTATATATATGAAAAGAGAAAAACTTGAATTCGACATTGAGATTAGATTAATATGATTCAATAATATAACTCAATAAAGAATTTTGAAGTTAATCCAAATTGGGAACACTGGTTTATTTGTTAATAGAAAAAATAGTTTAGGATAGGCAACATATTCAATAAATCTCATTGAAAATTTACAATAAAATTGATTTATTTATCCAACTCTGATTTATGAGCGGAAGATCTAACTATGTGTCAACTCTAATTTTCAATTGCAGAACTTTTGTTTCAAAAAATACTAAGTGTGTGATATCTTTTAACGCATGTATGCTCATTATCCTATGAAGTACAGACACTTCTCGGATTAGGCATATCCGACACCAATACGACATCGACACTTACAAATTACAATTACATTGAATCGTATCTTTTTTTAAAACACCGTATCATGTCTGGTGTCCTGTTGGTTTCCGTGCTTCATAGTCAGCAAGTAATATGATATTTTTGTCTTTTGAACTTTATGATCTAATTGAGTATTGTGTGTTAATTCTTGATGTCAAATAGATATATGAAGCTGGAAAGGACCTTTGGACCAAAAAAGGAGAAGAGCAAGAAGCTGCAAAAAAGGAATTCATAGATGGCCTCAAGTTGTTGGAGCAAGAGTTGGGAGAAAGGAGTTATTTTGGAGGAGACAAGCTTGGTTTTGTGGATGTAGCACTTATTCCATTCTACACTTGGTTTAAAGGCTATGAAACTTTTGGCAACATCAATGTTGAGAAGGAATGCCCCAAGTTCATTGCTTGGGCCAAAAGATGCATGCAAATTGAGAGTGTTTCCAAGTCTCTTCCTGATCAGGATAAGGTCTATGACTTCATTGTGGAAATCAGGAAGATGATAGGCATTGAGTAGCTATATATGTTGGAGATCTCAGGTTAAATGTTTTCACTTAACCTTTCTGATTATGGAATAAAAGGCACTTAGATGTGATGTGCCAAGCATGACAATGGTTTACATGACAATGGTTTTTGTCATGAGCTAATTTGTCAACCTGCCTTTATTATGAGTGATATGTTTGTCTAGTTTTTGGTAGAGTGGCTTTTATTTTGGTTGTGATTTTATTGAGATGTATCTCTCTCATTTGTAGTTGCTTTTGTTGACACTGTCTATTGATAAAACTAAACAAATTTGAAGAAAACACTTTTGGTGTCAAGGACTTAAAAAAACTCTTACTTCAATTGGTAATTGGTAGGGACATTGTACTTAAAATACAGGGATTAAAATTCGAACTCCAGTATATCCACTTATTTATTTTTAAGGGATAAATTTTTAATTACTAGACTATTTGACTAAAAAAAATTGTAGGCGCTCTTAATCTTTAGATTGAAATACAAGAATGGTTAGCAATTACTACATTTGTCCTTAAATATAAGACTATTTTTTACCATTGTATGTATGCCGATGCAATTTTGATCACTAATATTTTAACTATCTAACAGTAAAAATTATAAAAATTTGATCCACTTATTTATTTTTAAGGGATAAATTTTTAATTACTAGACTATCTAACCAAAAAGAGTTGTGGGCGTTCTTAATCTTGAGATTGAAATACAAGAATGGTTAACAATTACTATCTCTGTTCTTAAATATAAGACCATTTTTTACCATTGTATGTATGCCAATGCAATTTTGATCACTAATATCTCAACTATCTAATAGTAAAAATTATAAAATTTTGATATTTTAAAAATACTCATCAAAACAAATTAAATAAGATTTAATATGATAATATTTACATCTATATATTATTAGAAAAATACGATCAAAACATGATAGATGAATAATACAATTTGATCAAATATAATCTTATATTTAGGGACGAAGGTAGTAGCATCATCAAGTGCAAAGAAATATTCAAATATACAAATCAAATCTATATATAGTTGTCTGAAAATATAAAATCTATATATTTTGATTAACTTTCTTCAATAAATTGTGTTTAAATGTTCATCTATATTTAATATGTTTATCATGCGAAGTATTTAAAATCGTATGAAAATCTCACATAAATTTCATTTCATGTAATCCTTTTACGATGCTTAGTCTATTTGTAGAGTTCAATTAAAATTATTTCATAAGATATCAAACGTTGAGTTGTATGAGTTGTATGAGTCGTCTTCAAACCATTAATTATACCATAATTCTACGCCAGAAAAGGTGATATTAGAAAAGACATTCCATGCTATCCGAAAAAGTATCGACTATCGAGTAAACAGAATTATATTTGTTCTTGAAAGTGTCACTCGCTATTATAGTAGTTCATAAATTAAAAAATATATACTTTAAAGTCTATGATTTGAACATCCGTTAATCTAAATAGTCCAAAATGTTAAACTGTTGTTAACTCTAATGACGTGTCCATTATTATCGCCAGTCATGCGTTTGTGTTCTGTCCACATTGGAGAGGGACTAAACTAAGTCTAAAGACCAAATCTCTTTCATCTTTTAGAAATTAAGTTTTTTTTAAAAAAAATTATTTAATTTGTAAATAATAAATTATTAAAAAATATATATAATTTATAGACAAATTCTTTACGTATGTATATGGAATTCCTTATTTAGATAAACAACATTATAAAATGACTTATTTTGTTTTATTTGAAGTTGAGAGGTTGTTATAAAATGGTATTTTCTCAAACAATAAAATTTGAGATCATTTTATTTTAGATCAACAACTTGTTCCCACTATTTTTTTATCAAGTTTTCCGTGTACAACAGTTAATTAAAACTTTTCATCAACAATTTGTTTTCTATTTAAAGTAACTAATATAAATTTTTTATCAACATTCTTGTGTTTCCCGTATTACGTAATTTTTTTATCAGTTTTCCCATGTAAAATAGTTAATTAACAAATTTCATCAACAATAACTTTTTTTTTCGTAAGAAGTAGTTAACTTAAACTTTTTTATCAACAACTTGTTCTCTGTATTATTAAATTTTTTACCTTCTTCCCCATGTAACATAGTTAATTTAAATTGAAATTTTTCACAACAACAATTTATTCTTCGTGTATAATATTTCATTAAAACATTTTATCAGCAATAACTTGTTCCTCGTATTTTTTTTATCACTTTTCCCGTGTAGAATAATAAATCAAATTCAAAAATTTGCTCCCTGTATTACTTATTTTTTATAAGACATATTCCTTGTATTTGTTGCATCTTTTACAGTGACATATTTTATTTTTAAAGTTCAAGACCGACAGAGGATGGCTTGATCCCGTGCATTAGTGAAACACATTGTTTCAAGTGATTGAATAAGTATAAGATATATTCCTTGTATTTTTTGCATCTTTTACAATGACATATTTTATTTTTAAAGTTCAAGACCGACAGAGGATGAGTTGATCTCGTGCATTAGTGAGACACATTGATTTATGTGATTGTATAAGTATAAGACATATTCCTTGTATTTTTTGAATCTTTTACACTAACTTAATTTATTTTTAAAGTTCAAGACTGATAGAGGATGACTTGATCCCGTGCATTAGTGAGACACATTGTTTCAAGTGATTGAATAAGTAGAAAACATATTCCTTGTATTTGTGTATCTTTTACGCTAACATATTTTTAAAGTTCAAGAAGGGCAAATGATGACTTTATCCCGTGCATTAGTGAGACACATTTTTCAAGTGATTGAATAAGTATAAGGCATATTTCTTGTATTATTTGCATCTTTTACATGATATCATTTCTTAATCTTTTATTTGCATCATAAAAAGTTCCTTAAGAAAAAATGAGCTCAAAATTTGATTTCTAGATCATGTTTTTTGTTACTTCTATCGCAAATTTTTGCCTTTAGAAAAATTCATATTTAATTGATATCATGTTAAAAAATTCTAAATTTTAATGAATAAACTTTATATGATATTTTAAACATGCTCATAAAAAAAATCATTCAAAAATTTAAGAGTTTATTTATAATTGAGAAAATTTAATTTTAGTAAAGACTAAAACTATATGCAAGAAACAAATTATAGGGACTTCAAATATAATATAAAATTAAATAAGGACTAAACTTAAAAAATCCACATTTTATAAGGACCACAAAAATATTTAACCCTTTAAATTTTAAGTTAAAGTACTCCCTCCGTCACCGTACTTTAGTCCTTTTAGATTTGGGCACAAAGATGAAGAAATAATGAATTTTGATACTTATGGATTGATTTGCCCCTCATTATTTCTATTTTTTTTATTCACAAACACAACTAAAGCTACATGCAACTTTTAGGATATAAATGAAAGAACATGTGTAATTGTTTCTTGATTTCATAAAAAGACAATTGTTTTGGGACAAAAATAAAATCTCAAAAAGACTAAAGTTCCACGATGGAGGGAGTAATTAATAAGCTGACTGTTTGATAAAATTATATATTTCCATATTGGAAGAGGTTGAAAGATTTTGAGATTCTCCATAAAGGTTATTAAGTTTTCAGACTTGAAAAATTAAATTTACATTTTAGACAATTTTTTATTATAAATTTCATTAAAAATAAACTTAACGAGAGTACAAAACTCAGATTCTCTACTATCTCTGCAAATTGTTAAATAAATTCAAAGGCTAACAGTTATCCTTGCAATGATAAAAGAGAATCTGAGCTCAGACTAGAAACAAAACATTACAAAAAAAATAATTAAAAATAACCCAACACAATGATTTGTTTGCTACAACTTATTTCATACCCGAATTCTTTACGCTAACAAAATCTCATATATATTTAACAGTTATTTTCAATCTCGACAATAAATATGAAATTAAATAATTATAAATATATTGTACAATTCCACACGATTGAATTTCGACCACAGTCCAGATCTTACAACACAACAAAGTAGCTGTGTGGAATCAAAAATTCCATTTTCCCACACAACACACATCCCTTCATTTAAATAAGAGTTTATTTTTCACCAACAACATTGTTACTCAACTTGACCACATAGAAACCAATATTGATGTACTCGAATATGCATCACTCCAATATTGAGTCCCACCAAAACTCATCGTGACCACTATATTATGTCCTCCAACACAAACCTTCTGATGTTACAAGTCATAACCTTGCATAACAGCAGTTCAAGAGGCTTGTCCGTTTAGTTGACTCAAACAAGAACAAGTTTCCTTTTCTCTAAATAAAAAAATATAGTTTAAACCCTAAGTTTAAAAAGGCAACAACAAACATTCCTCATTTTACCTTCATCAAGCATACAACATCAAACATATTCTACTCTTGTGTGTGGAGAAAGACATTTTCTACTCCCACAGACTAATGGGGAGTGGACTCAGATCAATATATCATAACTCGTTTTTATTTTCTCACAAACTTGTTCGCCCTGATTTTATGCGGAGCGGGACAGTCCACATACCCAGCTCTACCAACCATACTTATTGAATTATATTTGAGTTCATGTCTTCCTATAAATAGGGAGCAGTATTAGTCGTGTGTATATATATATATAAAGTTATGCAATTGATATTATTTGTATTCTCTTTCGATAAGATGATTCTCTATTTTTCTTTGTGGAATTTTCGCTCTGAACATGCAGAATGGATAGGTCCTTTCGGAAGATATGGTGAAAGAGGTGGAATAATAGTGTAAACTGGGTGAATTATGTGTACCTTGAGAGTATAATGAATATCAAATTTATAGGTAAATGATGGTGTGCATGGAGAGCGGTACGTTGTAGGTCCCACAATGTGAGTAGAATTGACAACAATACTACCATGCAAGAGTCCTTACGTACTACTTGTCATGAATTGAGGGGATGAAACCTTTAATGAGTCAGGTTTGACATTCCATGCATATTAATCTTGGATCCTAGGTATATTGGGCCATGAAGGGATATTGAGTTTTAGTTCAGTTTGAAACATTTTTCCTAGTGTCTGTAGATTTTCTTTCAGTGTTTTCTCTCATTGATTTAAAACTTTTACACATAGGTCAAGATCTTTGTAATTGTTAATGTAAATCGGATCCACATCACTTTTTGGTGCAAGACAAAATTTGTTCATTGTTAGATTACAGTGGACATATTGAGTTTGAAAATTAAATTTGGTGGCAAAACCAAGAAAAATAAAATCCATGAAATTTAAGATAAGCTCATGCTACCGTAGACAATCAAGGTAGTTTAAATTATAAGTTAAAGTAACCAATAAGTTGACTGGTTGATAAAAACAGATATTATCATATTGAAAGAGGGCGACAGTTGTCGAGATTCTCTATAAAGGTTATTAAGTTTTTGCACGTGAAAAAATAAACATACTTTTTAGACATAAAAACATTTATAAATTTCATTAAAAATAAACGAACGACAGTACAGACTCAGATTCTCTACTATCTCTGCTGATCGTTAAATGATAGAAGAGAATCCGAGTTCATGTTAGAAACAAAACATTGCATACAAAACATACTGAATCCCTACACAAAGATTTCTTTGCTACAAATTTGTTGATACCTGAGTCCTCTACACTATCAAAATCTCATCGTGAGAAGTTGTTTTAAACCTTAAACAAAAATATGCAAATCAAACTACAATTTCACACAATTTAAATTTCGACCACAATTCTAATTAGTTGGACTTGAATTGTGTGCAATCGACACCCTCGACTACATATGCAGTTAATGAAATCAAGACTGTTCGATCAAGATCAAACATTTTATATTTAAAGATCAAAATATTTATATTTTAAAATATGAAAACAATATTTAAATTTTAATCGTTTGATTTTAATCAAACAACTATGATGATTTTCTTTAAAAAAAAAAACTAGTATGATAATTGATTGCATCATAATAATCGCACTTAATCCATTTCCAAATCATTTAGTCAAAATTTATTTAGATAAAAGAGGGAAAAACTCTCATTTATGAAAAAAAGAAGAAAAAAAAGATTACCATAATTAATATGTTTTGCCCTTTGTTCTTCCCAAAATCTAAACCAAACACTTTCTCCAAAGCAAAATGAAAATACTGTAAAGTGATTTATATATTCCATATTCTCCATCACTACTCACAGTTCTTCTTCTTCAAGTTTTTCAACTAACCAAAAAAAATGAACTCAAACAACAAAACCGAAGAACACACCGAATCACAACCCTACCACTCCTCTCTCACTCCAGCCGTAATCTTACTCTCACGCAGAATGTTCCCATCTTGCCGCCGCTTCATCACTAACCAACCAAGATCTGACCCAAACATCATCACTCAACTCGACCAAATGCAAGCAATCGTTGAAGTACTCGAATCCGCATCACGGTTATTGGGTCCCACCAAAACTCATCCGGACTACTATTCCATCCTCCAACTCAAACCATCCGAGGCAGCCAACCGTGACCTAGCACGGCAGCGGTTCAAGCGCCTCGTCCGACTACTTGACCCGAACAAGAATAAGTTTCCATTTTCTGATGAAGCTCTAATGCATGTTAGGGAAGCTTGGTATGTTTTATCTGATCCGGTTCGGTTAGACCGGTTTGAGAGATGGATTCGTGGAGAAGGTGGAGAAGGGGATGTTGTTTCGTCGTTTTGGACTATGTGTCCTTATTGTTGGTATTTACATGAGTATGAGAGGAAGTATGAGGATTTTACGCTTCGGTGTGGGAATTGTAAGAGGACTTTTCATGGTGCTGCTGTTAATCCGCCGGATCCGGAGTCTATGGTGGAGGGGAAAGACCAGTACTATTGTTATCATATGAGTTTGCCTTTGAGGTACCCTGTTGATGAACAGGGGCATTTTGAACTTGGGGGTAATGGGGGTAAGAGAATGAGGATTAAAACTGTGGCTAAAAGAGTTAAGGTGAATGGGTTTGTTCCGGATAGTGAATCCGATCCGGAAGTTGAAGTGGAAATATGAGAACACTAGTTGGTAGTGTGTTTTAGGGGGGGAAAATGAGGACTTGGTGATATATTGTGGTAATGTGGTCTTTGTTTGTGATATATTGTGATAATGTGGTAAAACTATGGATTTTGTGTTTTTAGGTTGACTGGAATGAGGCATGCGATGCTTGTGTTATAGAGATTTTAGCGATTGCAATGCCGATTCCGACTTGTTGTTATTGTATATATTTTGAATGACTAGTTGAAGTTGAATGAAAAATGGATGTTTCACTTTTGAGTAACTTGAGCATGTGATTCCTATTTTGTTGATGATTTGGTTGTTTTTTCTGAATTTTTTGTTCTGTGGAAGTATTGGTTGTTAGTTTAGCTTGATAGTTGATAATCCCTTACTGCTATGTTTTTGGAGTATAAGGATTCAATAATCCTTTATTGAATATTTTCTGATACACAAGTCTATAAGGATTCACTGCATATGCTTAAGACTCTTGTGAAGCATGTGGTCAATTTTTGCAAGATCTTAGCATCATTTGAAAAGAAGTCAACATTTAATTTGGTGTGTGGTATTCTAATCTAACTCTAATTTTAATATAATTGTCTTGGATATGTTGATGTGTAGCTGCCTTTTTTGATTGTGTTTAGAGATAATGACTATATATCTTCACATGTTAATAATATAGATGGTGGAGTATTTGAGTGAGAGTCTTTTATGTGTAATCAATCCAAAATGTGTTCTCTAGATGGGGAGGTTTGGTTTGGTTTGGTTTTGCGTATAGTTTGTCTCATGCTTTTATGTGCTACTATGAGATATATGGTGTTGTTGCTTGCATTTAATTATGCAGACAATTTAATTCATAGAAGAGTTTTAATTAAGGTGGTGTTGGCCACTTGGGTGTGGTTGTGGGAGCCAAATTATATTTTTGCTTAATCTTTTCACCTATTTTTTTTGGATTGATGTCTTTAATTCATTTTGTTTTTTCAAAATATAGTAAAAATCCTGTGAATATCCTTTGTGTGTTGTGTTGTGTTGTGTTGTGTTGTGTTATCACTGTTTTACACCTAATTGCCACTTTTGTAGGATGCTAATTATTATGATAAAAAGGAGCCATTTATGGTGAGATATGAGATAGTTCAAAGTTGATGAGTAAATTCTTTGATATTCTTTTAATCAATACAAGATTTGAAAAGATGTAATGAGGAAATTGCCTTTATCTTTTTCTGCATCACTGTTCACATAAACTTGTGATGATTTTCTTCATTTTCAATGCTTTTACAAGCACAGCAGGAATTCCCTAAAGTGATACTGTCAAACCTTTCTCAATAGGCTGGACAAAGTTAATGGCAACTCAAACATTTTAGGCAGTTTGAGCCATTGGTTTGGTCATCTGATGAAGTAGGCGGATTTGCAGGTGAATGTGTAATGTGTGGCTATGTCCGGTCGAAAGCAAAACGAAATGGAAGCAAATACAAACATTTAAAACCAAATTCACTCACACAAGCAATTTCCAACAAAAGCAAATTTTAGAGAATATGTTTTTAAATAAACTAGAAAGATACTCATACTTCATAAAATAAAGTAGCTTTCAGCAAATTAAATAAGCAATCATTTTTTTTTTGAAACAAAATAAGCAATCATTTAAAACTCAATCTTTTTGATGATTTCATTTATAGTACATATGAAAATGGCGATCGCACTAAGGCTTCTTTGTTGGCCCGCAGTTTTACTCTAGTGGGAATGTAGATTTTATCGTATCGAGCCTATGATGATACTTTGACAGACGTGAGATGCTCGTGTAGTAGTCATCAGGCTTGGCCACTAAATCTAAGAGAAATCAAATGCTAACTGATTGCTCACATCAAATTTATAGTCATTTTTTACACCCTAGGGTGTCACTTATGCCCATAATTGCATAATATTTCAGATATAGCTAATATACAAGTTACTATCAGCTCAAGCTGCCATGAGATTTATACCAGATAGATATTTCAAAACTGCAAAACAATTATATTCCCTTGTGTAGATGAAGATTTGTTAAAGTTTCTACGCAATTTACAAATAGTTTAACAAAGTTGCTAAATTACAATAATTCCTAAATTCCTAAAGCCATTGTGTAAACAAGATTTCATATCATTAAACTAGTACTATTGGCAGACATAAGGCAAAACTTAAATATGTACTGAGCCTGCGCGTGCCCCATTCATCATCATATCTTCAAATGAAGTTACATCTGCCAATTCAAATCCAGTTTCAAGTCTCATTGCTTATAAAACTTCAATTCTCGGCTACAATTGGCTTTCAGTGTATCCTCCAATTTCTCAGCTTTGTCAAAATCAACTTTAAAAGTAACCATGGATATGTCATCTTTACCCGTATCATAATCTTGCTTCATGTCTTCGACATTAAATGACTGCAGCTGAAAATGACATTAACAACCATAAGATGCGTACACATTTAATAGAAACACATAACCATACAACTCTTGCAATTAAAGCAAAAGATTCTAGCGGTACTTATCATTATGACTAGCATTATCAATAATAGATTGCGGAATGCAAAAAATAATGACAGATAGCATTGTGGGAAAATAGTGGAAGCCACATAGCAATTGAATTGTTATCAATAATGGATTGCAGAAAACAGAGGAACGCAACGAGTAATAACAGATAGCATTGTGGGAAAATAGTGGAAGCCACATAGCAATTGAAATAAGTCAATTATATATAAAAGGGCATACTGCATACAAATAAAAAAAACAATGGAGACAGAGCATAGATTACATATTGGAGGTTTACCTAATACAGGATGAATATAAGAGTAATACCCAACGACATTATGAAAATAGGTCATGTTTGGACATGCAGATTCTTCATTTTAATATTTTAAAACACTAAAATAATTTTTTTCTAGCTACATGAACCAGCAGAAACCGTAGAGAAACTAGGATAGCGTCGCTAGCAGATTCATCAAAATCTGCTATGCTATAGTGCTACTATCTCCGCTATTTGACAACACTGGTAATGTCAGTGCAAAATTATATACATACACCCCGTATTACAGTTACAGTCTGACTATCGTAAGATACTGTTAGCACAAGTACCAGACACTAGGTTATATAAACATTACTGAATTAGAGTTATTCCACCAGAAAAATCTCAAGGCAAATATGCAAGAACAAACCTGATGGTAGAGCACTCCAAGTAAGTCAAATGGGACTTCTACACCCATTGGCACCTACATATATCATAATTTTATTCATAAAGTCACAGTGTGAGTAAAACTAGTTCCAAAAACATTCAAGAAAGTGAAACTGTAGATATAGATGAAACCAAAGATGCATTAAAGGCTAAGAAATGAACCACCTTTGTTTTCACAAGGCAAGTCGGAGCATTCTTCAGACACTCAGATGCAACTCCTCCATAAGCCCTGACCAATCCCCCAGTGCCTAATTTGATACCACCGAAATACCTGAAATTCAATATAGATCAGAATACAAATCATGTTTTAAATCCAAAATCAGAGGATGGCTGCTTAATCCTTAAAATCAACAAAACAATCCACAAGCACACATACAACATTTACTTTGTCAAGGATTAAAAAAAAGTCGATATTGAACTAGTGCAAACTAGCAGAAATTAATGGCTTCGATTAACTGACACTGACATTAATATACACATGTTAAAAAGAGGTTGTTAAAGTATTAACCTGATCACAACCACCATTACTCTATCTATTCCTGAAGTAGCAATAGCAGAATATATTGGTTTCCCAGCCGTACCTGAAGGTTCACCATCATCATTGGACCGATATTGATCCCCCACCTGTTGAACAAAAGATAAGAAGTGTGCACGAGTAGTAACAACTCATTAGTAACATTATATTCTATTATGTTTTTATAACTTCAATTGAACTATGCCTCTTCTGTGTTCTAATCCAATCACAAAAATAAAACCAACTAGTGAAGATACAACTTGTGAGTCTGAGAATAAAAGCATTTCTGGTACAGGAGACTAACACTATTAGAGGTTCTTATTTCCAAATACACATTGCTTATTCAGTGTGTGTTTCAACCTATTAAAAATAGAGTGCATAGAAAATTTGTCTTTAAAATTGTGAACATAGATATTATAATGTGTCAGTCAAATAACATTTAGCTCCGTTAACTTTTGTATTTTATTATGTAAATATTATAGTAAAATAGCATTTAGCTTAGCATCATTCGTACACACTGTCCTCTCCCCCACCTTCTATGAGGGTTTGAGAGAATACATAATCATTTCCTAAAACTAAATGCAAGAAAAAGTACACCAATAACAAAATGAACATAGCTCCACTTTGACCTGTAGATCAGTACGCTGAAAAAACTTAATTTAGACACCTACAATTCAACAGAGGATTAAATACAAACACTAACTACTAGACCAAAAAACCACCCCAAATGCTTCATGCCCATAGGATATCATCCACAATTACACTCTTCCTTGGCAAATAATCTCTCATGAAGACTCCATAAATGGCACATATGCAGTTCCTTGACACTCTGGTTATGGAAGTATCAGATCTTAATTCTACACGATATTAACACCAAAACAATAAAGTGAGCAGTATCACAAGGACATTAACAACATGTAGCCGTACAGTCTAAGTCCATAAAGCTTGTGCTAATCACACACCAACACTTTATCAAGAATGCAACACAGTTGAAGCATTTACGCAGTCTAGTTTAGAGCATATTAACAGCACTAGAGCATGGTAAATAATAGACCGAAAGCTCAAAAATTAGATGCTAAATAATGCTGAATCATGATCCATTTCAGAGACCGAAAAATGCTAATCTAATTGTATAACACAACGCCTACCTGCAGAAAATTAAACACAACCAGATTAACTCAAGAACAAATACTTAGACACACCTCAACCTCCCCTCCCATAAATTCATCCAACAATGATGATTAACCTAATGCAGCACAATCACGCATCAGTATCAATATTTCACACCATTTTCAGCAGTTTTCACCATAATTACTATATCAGCAATACTGTTTTCCTCTCGATTAACATGGACAAATTCTGCAGTTAGTTCCTTTAAAACCTAAGCTCCCACAGACAGGAATCCAATTTATTCATCCACACCAGAACATGTCTTGAGTTGGATTCAACCACTATCTCCGCATTCTAGAGTCATGCTTGTCCTATAGACATCTCTAACACATACACAACAGGTAGGAACTCGGCCTCATTATCAATGCCACATTTCTTTGAGATTCAAACACATTACATAATTTTTTCCTCATTAATTCTATACGCCATTTAGTTTTTTTTTTGAAAATGCAAATATATTATTAAGCATACCCGTACAAGGTGTACTAGAGTAGCAAAGAAAAGAAACACATGATACAAAAGACCCACCCATAAACAAACACCACGCTCACCCCACAACTAACACACTGCCTGCATTAAAAGGCAAAACCGACAGCACCTGATACACACCCACAACGACTCCAAAAGAAACACTACAGATTCCAAAACACAAGCCTATATACATACCAGACCAAACCAAGCAAACAAACAGGAAACGACTAGCGCAAAAGACAATTTTCAGGATCCCATGACCATTCGTAAAACAAACAAGGTGACACCTTTAATCTCTCCATGCTTCACTTCCAACTCAACACCTTAATGTTATCCACCATTTCCTTAGGATCCACTATACCATTTGCAAAGATTTTATTATTACGCGTCTTCCACATTGTCCATATAGCACAGTGATGTGGCATTAATTTGAAATTCAAATAGAACACCATATGCAAACCTCTAGCAACAAAAGTTAACAAATATATTGAAGTGTTACAATTTCAGTGTATATTTGCTAATTGGCAAAATAATTTACCAGTTCACAATTTTGAGGATCATTTATATATTATTATTAAGAATCAGGTCTCTGCACAAGATAAAAAGAGACCGGTAAGAGGAACTACAAAACAAAGGTGACATACATAAACAGAACACCAATGAAAAATACCAAAACATACACCACCTAAAAGAGGTCATTTCTAATCCCATATTACATGTTCATTGATAATTTAAAAACAATAAGCATTGCCTTGTGCTGTAAGTACATCTCAAATGGTAAAAGGCTACAGGGACATTTGATACATAGGGGCGCCCGTTCGAACCCGCAATTCCTCAATTGTTAGCACTTAGTGTGTGCCTTTGGACAATAAAATTAAAATAAAAAGTATTTATGATTACCTTATAAGCCCAGCAATTATGTGTAGCCTTTGGATCCCGGACCTAATAACAAACGAAGTAAAAAAAATGCGATCAAATTATTCACTATGTTACAAAGAAAAAGGGAGTTGAGGAAATGATTGAGAGTAACCTGAGAAAGGAAAGACATGGCGGATTTTTCGTCGGAGACAGAGCCAGCAATGGCGATGAACTTGCTTTTCTTGATGTCTTTCTCAAAAGTGACTCTCTCTTTGATTGTCGTAAATTCACCTGAATTTCTACTGCTGCTGCTGGTGCTGGCCATGGTGGTTTTTCTGAAGTTAGCGATGGCGAAGAGTGAAGCGTAGATGCGGTGGTGGTAGTGATGATAGCTGGGTATTGTTGCTGCCACATGCATCTCTCAACATTTCTCTTCTTTCCTTTCCTTTCCTCTCCTCTCCAAATAATATTTATGTATTTATTTATTTATTGTTTTTCTTTTTAAGTACTATCATAATTTTTTAAACTATTTTGTATTAAAAAAATTAAATAAATTAGGACGATTAAATCAAATGATTCAGTTGTATGGCTCAGTCTATATAAAAAATAATTATATTTATTAAATTGGATATAATCGGAGAATATACACATATTCATTTTTTAAAAAGGGTGTCCGACCAGCCCGGGATGCAAATATACTGCAAATATACTGCATAAGGACCAAATTTCCTCCTCTCCAAAAACCCCCCTAGTGGCTCACCAACTTGGTTTTCTATTGTTAGAGCGAAAAACGTCCTCAAAGACGGATTTTTGTGGCGTGCAGGTTCGGGATCCTCCTCCTTTTGGTTCACTCCTTGGACCGATTTCGGGCGTCTTAGTACTCTTGTCCCCTATGTGGATATACATGATCTGGAACTATCGGTAAAAGATGTGCTCTCTACAGGAAACCTGCATACTCGCTGTCTCTACACCCAGCTCCCTCCGTTGATTTCTGAAGTCATTGACAACACCAACCTCAGGTTCAACGACTCTATCGAAGACGCCTTCATTTGGGCTAACAACAAAAATGGCACTTACACTACTAAAAGTGGCTATAATTGACTACTCTCTCGGAGGGATCCGGTACTGTCTGATAACCCACTACACACTTGGTCTTGGATATGGAAGCTTCAACTCCCCGAAAAGATCAAATTCTTCTTTTGGTTGGCTTGTCACAACTCTACGCCAACCCTCTCTCTGCTCAACCACCGCAAGATGAGTCCTTCAGCCACCTGCAATCGATGTGGCCTTCAAGATGAAACTTTTCTTCATTGCATTCGGGACTGCGAGTACTCTCATAGCCTTTGGAATCACTTTGGTTTCAATAATCCGGATTTCTTCTCAAACATGGATGCGTATGACTGGCTGAAGCAGAATACCACAGGTGCACACGCTCTCACTTTCTCGACCGCTGTTTGGTGGTCTTGGAGACACCGAAATTTGATGTGTTTGAACAATGAGACTTGGTCCTTAAGTCGACTCTCCTTCAACATTCGAGCTATGGTCGAAACTTTTAGAAATTGCTTCTCTCCCACTTCTAACTATTCTTGTACCATTCTAAATGTGGACGGAAGTTGTCTCGGTACTCCTGTTCGAGCTGGATTTGGCGGCATCATTAGAAACACCTTCGGTCACTATCTTGCAGGATTCTCAGGCTTCATTCAAGGATCATCTGACATTTTACTCGCGGAGCTGACTGCTATCCTTAGAGGCCTCTTGCTGGCCAAAAACAGGAATATTAATGAATTTGTCTGCTACTCTGACTCTTTACTCTGTGTTAACCTCATCAAAGGTCCACAAGTTAAGTATCATATTTATGCTGCGTTGATCCAGGATATCAAGGAATTGCTCTCTCAAACCAATGGTGCTCTCCATTACACACTAAGAGAAGGAAATCAATGTGCAGATTTTTTCGCTAAACTTGGAGCATCATCAGATGCCGACCTCGTGACTCATACATCTCCTCCAGAAGGCCTTCGTGAACTTCTTAGGAATGACGCAATGGGAACTTTCTTCCCTCGTGCTTAGTTTTTCTTTTTAGTTTTCTATTTTTCTTTTTATTAGCTTCTATACCAAAAAAAGAATAAAAAAACAACAAGAGCAACAAACTTACAAAAGCACACAAACTTATTTTGGAGTGGCATACAAACAGGTTGGTGGAAAAACAATAGATAAAATATAATGTCAATGAAGAAAAATCAAATGTGCCTTTAAAACAAATCAACACTTGTTGTGAGAATTTTTTTTTTTGTCAGGTAGCCTAGTGGCTAGGAACCCCGATCGGTTCACTTCCGTGCAATATGTCCAACCAATTGAGCTAAGCTCATGGGACTGTGAGAAAACTTGTTTTATATAATAATAATAATAATAATAATAATAATACCAAAATAGATGTAATATATTTCATACAAAGTAAAACTATTATCAAATATCTAGTGGTAATGTGCTCCTTATTTTACAAAGAGGTTGAGGTTCAAATCTTGCTGATGACGATTTTCTTATATTTTTAAGCATTAAAAATTTCATATGTTACTACTAACAAAAAAGGTCATGTTTCAATACAATAAAAAAAAGTCCATATGAAAAAAAAACCGTATATTTCTTTTTAAAAAAATGGTTGCGCATTGAATCGGGAGGTTCGATCAAAGCAAACGGTTTTTGTCTGGTTCATTCCGATTTCCACCGGTTCGTTAGCATAGCTAATCTGATAACCAGACCGTACCGGTACCCCTCCGATTCACGGGTTCGGTTTTTAGAACATTGGTTAATAGACTTTTATCCCCTCTAATGCGAGCAAATTTTACTTTACACCTTGCAAGAAAAAAAAAATGAATTAACCCAACACGTTGACTTTTTGTTAACGTACGTAGCAAGCAAAAAGTTAATTTTTGTTGAAGTGATAGTTAACTTTTGTCTGCAACGTCAGTAAAAAGTCAACTTATCAAAGTTAAATTTTGTTGACGTGATAGTTAAAACATGAGTACATAATGACATAGATGAGTTTAATAACATCATTGATATGTTGGGAGTTGAAATTTGTCGATTGATAATTAAAAAAATAATAATTCAAAATGTAGGTGAATCAATTCCTAATTTACTCTCTAGATAATCCAACTACTATGACATTATGGATCCTGCCTATCAGTACACCAAGAACTCAGAGACGTCCTCATAGTTGTGGAATATGTCGTGGTGCTGGTCATAACAAGCGTATTTGTCCTCAAACAATACAAGCGGAAATAATAATCTTCAAACTCAATCCCCATTGACAGCTGCTAATGGAACACATAACATGTATGACTTACACAGTCAAACTGTAAGTTAACACACTCTTAATTGTTTTTTATTTTTTCTAGTTCGTTATTGAATATCTAACAAATTAAAATAATTTTTTGTAGGAATTGGGAAGGGACAAGTAAAAGTGTATTGATTGGTTTAGATGTTGGTTTATGAATGTGATGGTAGTGTGACGAATGTAAGTGTTTTTGTTCATTACATTAAACCGTTTTATTTATTTATCTATTATTATTCTGTTCTATCTTATGTTACCGCGTTTGATTTTATTTCAGGTTGTTGGACTTGTTTGTGTTTAATGTATTTGCCTCAATCTGAACTAGTTAATATGTTGTAAACGTCAAGTTGTTGACTCTAGTGTTATTATGCGTTACTTGAAGATCATTTGTGTTTGTAATAATTATTTATGGATCATTTTATGTTCTTAATGTTGTGTTCCTTTAATTAATTATGCACTTATGTTGTGCAATGAATCAATGTTGTTGCTTGTGATTTTGTAATGAAATGAAGTTTTATCTTAATGTTTATTTATGTTGTGTAAGACATCATTGTCCTTGCATTTATTCGGTGAATTGAACATTTATACGTTTTTCTATTTTGAAATAATGTGAGGATACCGTTGTTAATTTTTGTTGTCCTGTAGTACATGACTCAATTTACTTATGAAAGTTACGTGGTTGTAGTTCCATAAAAAATATTTTTGCTATTTTGAATTAGTGTATATAAAATTGTCCAAAACAATTAAACCAACTGTAATTTTATATTTTGTCAAGTTTAACCATTTTAAATCTTGACAATGGGGTTTGTCAAATAATATGTGTAGAGTTGTCCGAAGAGTGTAGACAACATTTTAAAGTAACTCCAATCCTTTACGAAATTCCGACCTCTCTATCTATTTTTGAGGTGTTTCGAATTTTCAATACCCAAATGACACTATTGTTAATGTGAATGAATGTGTGTTATTAGTTATATCCAAACATACTATGGGCCTATTATAGGTCCAAATACTTCAAAAAAAAAAATTAAATTATATTATATTACTTGGTATTTGTAGCCCAAACAAGCCATAAAAATACAAATAAAATTACATTAGACATCAAAAGCTTCAAAGATCAGGGCCTTAAAGAGCAACAAACACTTTAAAGCAAACAGACCAATAACTAGGATAGATAACGCCTATAAAAGTTGCATAATACATCATAAAGCCCAACTAAGGAAAACTAAACAAATTAGGCCCGTTATAGTTCAACAAACAGCAAAATCTCAACATAAGTTGTGAACGGTCAAACAAATAAAAATTACATAAGCATAATATAACACCACCAACACACATCCAAAAAAAAGAAACCATCGAAACATATATCCCAACTAATTCATTCCTCATCCTCCTGCAAACACCAATGTCTAGATGGCTCATTCTTCCATGATTTTGTTCCAAAGTGTCTTTGAACGAATTTCAAGTATATTCTTACAATTGTTATGAGGCCTAACCAACAGCCGCATAGTAATCTTCATTTGAACAGTATTATCGTTCATCTATTATAAACAACCAATATATTATTAGTAATTTATTTTTAAAAAAACTATATTAAAATATGATATGGTAGCAAAGTTTTGTATGTATACCACTCCAAGTACTTGATTGTTGAAGTTGATTGCATGTTGAGTCATTCGGTCCATCAAATGCAAGAATTTTCACTATAATTTAACACATTAACATTAGACTATATCAATTAATTTTGTAAACAGATTAGTATTGTACAAAATCTTATACCAATGAGCTATATATGTTAGTGTATGAAATGAAAAAAATTCTGTTATATTACCTGGCTTTCGACAAAGTCACCCGATCTAACTTCTAAAAACAATTGTGAGGTTATGATTACATTACAATAGTAAATAATATCCAATTTAAAATATGCAAAAACAAATACCTTATTGCAGGGTCATTCTTAAATATGTAGGCACATAAAGTAACATCTTCCTTAGTGAGACGTTTCTCTATTGTTGGTTTAAACATGCAGTTGACATACTATGTTTTAATTGTTAAAATAAAATCAATATTAGTTAATATATCAATCAATGGCAGTCGAGTAAATGATATGCATGGGTGTATCATTAAAATACTTATGTTGCAAATTACATTCGACGGTGCAGCTCTAAATTCTTTGAATTTGTGGTTCCTTAACCTCCTTTGTGTTGAAATGTTTGTACGGGATGTCTGACTTTATTAGGAGTTGATGATAGAGAGCTTTAACCAGAACTATTTCCAACTACACTTTCAGTCCTTTGTCTTTTGCCCGATGTTGGAGATGGTGTAAATGATAATTTCTTTGCTTCCATAGGTGACCTAACAAACAAATATCATAATACAATTTGATAAGTAAGATAAAAAATATAAATATAAATTAATAGATAGTATGACAATAGAATTTATTGTACCTGTTTAGCGGTAGATCGACGAAAATTACATGAAAAGTGTTTGTTTGAAGAGATATCTGGAATACTATCGTCCGAGCCAAAAACTAATGTTTCTTTACTCTTGTATGTTTTTGTTACATTGTCTTTTTCAGATTTTACGACATGGAATGAAATTTATCCAATCTGTATATGTTCATGTGTTTCATCTTGTTCATCATCAGATAATAGTATGGTAGAGATTCCAGTTAAAAGTGATAACGTAGCTATTGATGTTGTTGAAATTTGTTTAGGTTTGTTATATTTGTTAATTTCTTTTTCAAGTTCTTCATAAATTTTTAAAGCTTTTCTTGCATTGTCCACCCTTTTATTAACTTGACAAACATCAATTGCCGTTACAACTAGTTCAATAGTCTTAACAGGTTTTCCAATAGACTGACTTTCATTATGGTTTGGATTGAGTTGTTTTGGTCATGTTCTTTAACGATAGGTGATTGAATCTCTAGCCTTATCATTCCAACACGTATTTGAATCATTTTGGTATTGGTAGCTTCCATACCAACAAACTTATTGGACGATACCTACAATATATTATTTAAGTTAAACAATAAACTTCAACACACATTCAACATATTCCTTAATTTATTTGACCTCAAATATACCTTTATCTCGTCGAATACTTTTTTCAACATTTGCTCTTGATTGGATAAATCAGTAAGTGATGTTTCACCAAATTATTCTTTGCATGTGTTGGATGTTACTTGTGCCAAAAAACACACACATCATTTATTGCAAAACCTTTTAAAAGTTGTATTTTGAACTTTTTTATTGAAGTCTACCTGATTTTCAGTTTACAAGTTTATACTTACCTTTGACAAAAACACACACATCACTTAAAACAAAGCCTTTTACAAGTTGTATTTTGAACATTTTTATTGAAATCTACCAGATTTTTAGTTTACATGTTTATACTCACCTTTGACAAAAACACACACACAGGTTAATGTAAAAATTTATACAAGTTATATTTTTTACATTGTTATTGAAGTCTACCAGATTTTTATACTACGTGTTTCTGCTTACATTTGGCAGAAATGTATCAACCATGACCCTAGACATGCCATAAAGATCTTGTGATAGTTGGATCTTTGTGATTGTGTATATTTTAAAGTAGAACACATTAGGATGATAAAGGAAGAACAAATAAATCAAACCATATAGCTGGTTGTAGTCAAGTATGTTACATACTCAATGCAATCCTGGGTTTCTTCAGTATCCATTTTGGTAAAGGTACCTTCAAAGTTATTGAATTTATTCCATGTTGTGCAACAGTGAGGTTTTTTTTTTTAAGTGTTCTTCTGCAATGCATGCAGGTTGTATGAAGTACTTTCTAATACATGTACTTAAATAATGAAGTAAGAATAAGTTTGTATTAAAAAAATATCATGTAATTTCTTGTACAATTTGTAATTATGAAATTCAATTAAGTGATCGTTGAACTCACAATTAATGCACGTAACTACTATCTATCTTGATTTGATCCTTTCTTATGATTACCTTTCTTTCCTTTTTTAACTAAGAGAATAAACATATTATAATGTAAAGAAGTGGTGTATCACACTTTGCATGACAGTCAGGGGCGAATCCAAACATTACAAATCAGTGTGGCTAAATATGAAAGAATATTTTTTTGACGCAAAAACATGAAAGAAATTATGAACTAAATTATTTGCAATAACACATGATTTATTGAGTTATTTCACATGCATAAGTAACAACAAATAATTATAAATTTATATAAATTATCTATATGATATAAATTGTAAATTTAGCGATAAATTGTATACTATATATATATATATATATATATATATATATATATATAAAACAATAATTTAACCACATTTCTTATGTAGTGATTTAGTCACTCTTGGAACATAATAATATCATATAAATTATCTATATGATATAAATTGTATATTTAGCGAAAATTTTATACTATATATATATATATATATATATATATATATATATCAGTCCTATAGAAAAAAATAACAATAATTTAACCACATTTCTTAGCGATTTAATCACCTTTAGAACATAACAATATCTTTTAAGAAAAAAATCTATTAAAGGCAAAATAAGGCAGCAAAAATTGCAGTCACCTAGAATTGAACTAGTGACCCTAATTGACCAAGAAACACAACTTAACCACTACACCAGAAGTATTATAAAGATCAAAGTTAACCATTATAAATATATCTAACATGATATATATATATATATATATATATATATATATATATATATATATATAATAAAAATATATACATATACCTATCAAAAATCAAAAATAGCCACACTATGTCTCAATATAGGTCCGCCCCTGATGACGGTCATCCAAATTTGTTCTAAACATGACCGAAAGAGGTAACACAAATCAAAAACAAAAAAACACTATGGTCATTTATTTAAGGCTTAAATAATTAATTGGACCTTGTAAGTTCACGTGTATTTGATTTTAGTCACTGTAAGGTATTTTTTTAATAATAATCCTTGAAAGTTATGATAATTTTTCGTTTTAATCCCTTAAGCTAAAATCTGTAGAAAAATTAGAAGAAAAATTCGCGAGAATTATAATAGCAGAAAATTCAATGGCATATCCGTAAGATACTTACCAATCTTAACTTTATAGACTGAAATCAAAATTATTTTAACATTCAAGGATTAATTTTAAAAATAAACTATTTTCTCATTTCCTTAATTTTCTTAAATTAATTCTAACCAAAAAATTATATGAGTTCTTTAACACATAAGATATTTTGAAATAATAAATTATAAAATGGAATTAAGTATGAAATTAAAAAATTTATCATTTATTGTGTATAAATTTTCTCTTATTGTGTATGTAATCAAATCAAAGTAGAGGAGAAAATAAAGCATTTACAAAATAATTCCATTTTACAATAATTGAATTTGTTAACATAACAATTGATCTTTTATTTTTTTAAGATCATACATAATTGTATTTTATAACATTGTGATAGTTACATTGGCATATGTAAACTGAACATTTGTGATATCAATTTTTTTTTACACTTTTCTTTTTGATTTTTTATAATAATGTTTACTCTTTTCTTTCACAAGGGCAAGCACTAAATGATACGTAAAACGAACTTTAAAAGTGAGATTTTTTGTTTTAAAAAGTAATATTCACAAAATTATACTTTGAAACAAAATATCATTATTAAATTATCATAATCAACTTTATTTAACGTTTCTCATTCAATTAGAAAATAAAGTCACTACATCTAATTTTCGCTAAAAAGTTAATTATTAATCTACCATAAAATTCTATTAATTCTAGTTTTAATATGCAGAAATTCGAAGGTTATAGTTTCTTGAACTCTTGAGGAGTTGTAAAATTGGTGTTATTTAATATTTTTTTATTAGAAGTTTTTTTTTTTTGGCGAACATAGAGCTTTTGTTGTCATGCATCATTTGTTGATTAATAAAGTTTTAGCAAAAATTAAATGTAGTAACTTTATTTCCAAATGAAAAAGAATTGTTAACTAAAGTTGATTATTGGTAGTTTAACAATGATATTTTGTTTCGAAAATTAAACATAAAATAATTTTATAAATATTATTTTTTTTTCAAAAAGTCTCAATTAAATAGTTCGATTTAAGTCTCATTTAGTGTTGGACCGTCTTGTCATAAAGAAAGTAAACACTGTAAAAAAAATAAAACAAAAAAATCCTAATAATATAATACCTTCGACCGTATTTTGTATAGTATTGTATAAAGACAAATATTAACATGTGAGATCTTGTTTGATTTAACTTATTGAATATTTTTGTAATAACAAATTTTTATAATTTTTCATGAATGAAAACTAAAGATATTAGTGATTGAAATTATGCACTGGCATGCTTAAGCGGCAATTATTTTGAGATGGAGGTAGTACAACAATATTAAATCTAAGAGACCAAAATATACGTCCCACGTATCAAGGGACAAAATATACCACCCCCACCTATCAAGGGCCAAAATATTATTCGTTTTTGAAAACATTATTAAAATATTATTATAAGTATAGGATTTTGGGAAATGAACTCATACTCCCTCCGGTCACTGTTATAAGTAAAAAAACACTTCAACTTTTAGTCATTATTATAAGCAAAAATTATTTACTTTAATTTTAAAATAATCAATACTACTATTTTAAATATACCTTTATTTAATTCTACTACTCCTTAGACAATTATTCCACTTTATACTTTGGTACTTGTGATTTAAAAGGACAATACAGTAAACTTAACATATGTCTTACATCAAATCAAGAAAATTAACTATACTTAACTAAATTTCTTAAACACCGCGTAAATAGTTTTTTTTTGCTTATAATAGAAGGGAGTATGTTTTTAAATTAATATAGATTGAATTTGTTTGAGTCAAAGGAGACATTAGCCACATATACATAAGTGTGCTTGATGTGCATCCGTCAAATATTAATGTAATGACATTATGACAGTACTATTTGCAGTAATTCTGATTGAGAATATTAAAATAATAATTTTGATTTCTTATTCGTTATACTCTTTTTGGCAACAAAATAAATGACATTTATTTTGTTCCACCAGTCAATCGCTGAGAACCATATTATTCTTATTAAATAAAGATAAATGAAAGATTTTACTAGAGTGGATATTTTTTTTACATCGAAAAGATAAATTAGTAGTAGTGTAATTATTGTGTCTAATTTGTGTTTGAATTTTACTAAATTGTCATTTTTTTGTATGTGTATTTAAATTGACTTTTTGTATTTCAATACAAGTTAGTATAGTAATTAAGAATATGTGTAGCGAAAAAAGAATGAATGCATATAGTAATTTGTAAAATGACTTATATGTAGGGATTAAACATTTTTTTTCAAAATGTGCTTATAATTTGGAACGGAGAGTACCTCCCTCCGATCCTATTTATTTGTCGTTTTAACAAAATATATTTATTTTTGGCAATTTATATGGTATTTTGTTTGTTATACCATCCTTCTTAGTTCTTATTTTGTTTAACAAAATTTATTTGTTTTTTAAAAATATAGTTTGTTACAAAAAAATTTCCGGTTTTAATTTGTTTTGAAAAAAATATTGTCTGTGCAAATAAATAAGAATGTATTGGTGGCATTTAACATATTATGATATATATTCCGAAATTAAAGAGTGTATAAAAGAAAGATAAAATGCAAAAAATGCACATTTTTAATTTGGTTTTCTTTTTCTAAAACGACAAATTAAAAGCAAAGGAGGGAGAGTACTAATTTCATATACACTCACCGTTTCAAAATTTGCGTGGTCTAAAATGATTGGCTTACACAACACACCAAGTAAATAGTGAGGTGAATTATTATGTTAAGTGTGAATTTTCACATATTAAAATACCACACCTACGGCAACACAACTCTGCTCGGTATTATTATATAAACAGAATAAAAACATCATAAAAAAATACTAGTATCACAATTGACCCACCAATTTGTGAAGAAAAGTTCTAACTCAACGGAAGTGTTTATGACAAGTTTAAGTGTCACCAATTTCGGAAAGGCTTGTGTGATTCAGTTCAAGAAGTTGACCAACAAATCTGGTAAAGTAGCAGATGTTAAGATTTTAGAGACAGATATATCGTAATCCATACAAGGTATTTTACACATGTATAGAACATTTTTGTGGGTTTGTAGATTGGGCACATCCTATTGGTTGTTCATGCCATGATCAAGAATGTGAAGAAAATGGTGATGATGTTGGTCAAGTTGCTAACGTTGCTCATGTTGTGAAATCATAAATTATTACAAGTAGAGACTAATGTGAAGACCACAACTTACATAATTAGTGAAATTGAAAGCACCATTAAATTTGCAAAATCTATGTTCACTGCAATATTGTTTATGGTTCTTGTAACATTTTTTTTGCATTTAGTTAAGTAACTTAATAATAATAAAGTTGTCTGAGATCTATGGTATCATGTATTGTTACTTGTCGTTGATGTCTTAAGTAGTTTTAGTGTGTTGTAATTGTTGTAATGTTTTACTTGTATGTGTAGTTATTTGTAATGTTTTGTCATGTTAAATTCAAATATGTGATATATATGATTTCTTGGTATAACCATTGTGTGCTCTGTTTTTTATTTGAACTTCTAATTTAATTTGTAGTTTATTTTACATAACTGTTGATTACAAAGTTCACAGTAAAAGTAGTTAACGAAACGATTAAGTAAACAAATAAGACTAAGACAATTTCAAACTGGAAATTAAATAAAATAATTTTAAACTTACATTACATGTAAAACAGGAACAAGGTAATTAAACATAAAAACACTTAAAAAATTCTTTCAGATTACTCCAAATTCATTTCATTTTCTAAGCAGAACCTGAGGGACAGACTTTCTTCTAGGTTGTAGATGATCTAATTCTTCATTCAACAAACGATTCTTATTTGAGAGTTGTATGTTTTCAAACTCAACAACCTGGATCTTTTGTTCTAAAACCATTTAGCCCAACAACATTCGGTTTTGAGCGGGTTTTTTGGGTCACGAGTTTTTGTTCAAGTCTAATCTATCCCTCAAAAAACATACCAAATTCAAATTTAACCCCTCTTTGACATTGTATACCACGAAATTAAAACATGAGTACATAATGACAAAGATGAGTTTAATAACATTGATATGTTGGGAGTTAAAATTCGTCGGTTGAAATTCAAAAAAATCAAAATGTAGGTGAATCAATTCCTAATTTACTCCTAGATAATACAATTGTTGATGACATTATGGATTCTGATATTATTAAAATCAAAGGGTGTGGTACTCTTCCAACCGGTACACCAAAGACTCTGAGATGTCCCCGTAGCTGTGGTATATGTCGCGTTGCTGGTCATAAAAAGCATAGTTGTCCTCAGAACAATACATGCTGGTCATTAAAATCTTAATTGTTTTTCATTTTTACTAATTGGTTATTGAATATCTGACAAATTAAAATATGTTTTTTGTATGAATTGAGACGGGACAACTGAAAGTGTATTGATTGGTTTAGATGTTGGTTTCTGAATGTGATGGTAGTGTGACAAATGTAAGTGTTTTTTTCATTACATTAAACCGTTTTATTTATTTATGTATCGTTTTTCTGTTGTATCTTATATTACCGTGTTTGATTTCATTTCAGGTTCTTGGACTTATTTGTGTTTAATGTATTTGTCTCAATCTGAACTAGTTAATGTATTGTAAACGTCAAGTTGTTGACTCTAATTTGATTACCCGTTACTTGAAGATCATTTGTGTTTGTAATAATTATTTATGGATCGTTTTCTGTTGTTAATGTTGTTGTATAATTATTATTAAATGTTAATAATTATTCATTATTTATTTCAAAAGTGGTGACACGTTTTTTTTCCTTCCTAAAGATGAGGAACAACTTTTTCCAAATAGTTATTTTGTTACCACAATTTTAGCTAGTCCACAACGTGTTAAGTTTAGTTGACTTCATATATAAAAGTATAGTACACGTATAAAGGAAAGGGGAAGAACAAAATATCAGTAGAAACCAAAAACAATTATCATTTACAGAAACAAATAATTCTTCTATTTACACCTATTGAGTCTCTGAGTTTAACATCAACCTGTGATCTTTGAGAGATGTATTCTTGCCAGTTCTGTAACCTCAAAGTATGATTCATACTTGGGATGAACCTGTTGAATCCTGAGAGATTTGCGCTTATGAGGCGGATAAATCCTTAAGGACAGTGCGATCAGCACGCCTCAGGTATTGTATTGTGGTTTAACTATGATTGCTTAATTTGATTGAGATATATTGGTCTACATAAATTAGTTTGATTGTGTTACACATAGCCATGGGAGAATTTTAATTAATTCTATATATGTTGTTGCTCTTTGTCAAAATTTGAAACTTATGTGTATATTATTTTTATAGCACATCATGTTAGTGTTGGCGTAATAGAGCAATGCTCTTGATAAGTGATAATTTATAAATTATTTGTGGGAATTAAGGGTTGAAGAATCTCATTTCGTGTAAAAAGTTTTCTGTTTTGTGTGTGACGCTTAATAATATTTTTAAAGTTTGAAATATATTATCATGATACTTGTGAAATTCTATGAAATATATTTTAAAGTGGGCATATATATCATGCAAATTATACATTGTGATAATAAACAGAGTTGGTCTTGAGCACTATTTTTTGTAAAATAGTTTTGATGTGGGAGCTTATTTCATATTTAAGTTTGAGAAGTTGTTGGATGAATTTTGTCATTAATAAGGTGCATGATTAGATCAATATGAATTGAAGAGAAAAAAAAATGAGACTTGAGTTTGTGCATTAAGTGGTTGACATTTCATTAAGTTTGTTTTGTCTCTTTTTATATACTTTGCACTAATTGTTATTCAAGTGATGTAGGAAGGTTTTCATGCTACTAAAACATGTAGACATCTAGAGCAAAATGTTGGAAACCAAATTTGATAATTTATGAAGATACATATAAGATATGATAATGAAATAGAGATGTTGTCTCTTAGAAATATTCTAATTCTAAGCAGACTTGAATATGATTGTGAATCATGAGATATTTGAGAGATACCATAAAATTTAATATGGTATATTTGTGGAGTACCCATTGTGTTAGAATAATATAATGATGATGTGAAATTCCTATTATGTGGATTAAATTCTCCAATGTGGGGTTTGTTGCTTGAAATTTTCAAGTAGACTTGGACAAATAAATTGTTTGGAGAATTTAAATTTACCCAATGTGGAATTGTGAATGCTTAGAATTTACCTAAGTACCTATGATAATATATCATAAATGTATATATGTTTGACAATATATAAGAGATATTGTTAAAAGTGGTGAGCCATTGTATTATAACAATACAATGATGATGATGATGATGATGATGATCTATCGTTAAAAGTGGTGAGGCATTGTATTAAAAATACAATGATGATGGTAATTGGACGTGATCCAATGAAAAAGAGATATTCTTGAAAGTGATGAGCCATTGTATTATAAAAATACAATTATGTTTTTTGAATGTGATCAAATGAGATAAATCTATAAGTAGATTTATTTTGTTGATGAACAAGTTGAAACAGACTTGTATAAAGTTATTGGAAAATCCAAGTTCTTATAATAAAACTTGATGAAAAGTGAAATTGATTGACTTAGAGACGTCTTGGTCAATATTTATTGATGAAAGAAAATGTATTCATCATTTGTGTAAAGTAGCTACTAAACAAAGCCCCATGGGAGGAAAATATTTTTGTGACACATCGAGGAGAATTGGACTTAAGCCATTTGAAATCAACAAGTGATAGGAACCCAACCTTTGTGATTGGAGATTCCATGAATAAGGTTCATATGGGTAAGAACAAGTTACTTGTTAGATCTTGCTAGCATCAAAAATTAATTAACTTAATTTTTGTTTATGTCCTTTTCTTATGGTGTGATTGAGATATGCTAGACACTACATTATTGAGAGGATAAGCTAATAAAACTTTTAATGAATTTCATATCCCTTATGGGTGGTGTATGATTTGCAGTATACACTTGATGAAATCATCTATTTGAGTGTCAAGTGGGGCCACTTGCATGAGATCTTGGCGAAATCTCTAGAGCACTCATGAAAGAATTCAGGCACTCTCACGGCCTATTCGCGCAACAACGCGGAAACAGTAAGAAATGTGGGGGTGTAATGTGATTGGTAGACCGCTAACATACGCTAAGTGACATTGGTTCATATAGCTTGCTACACCAATGTTACTGTGTGTTAAGTATTATCAGTCTAGCACTGGTTCATATAGCTTGCTACATCAATTTGATGCAATGCACCTACGATATTAACTCAGGGTAAATTTTCTTTTTTCAACTTTTGAAATATGTGGGGATTGTTGTATAATTATTATTAAATGTTAATAATTATTCATTATTTATTTCAAAAGTGGTGACACGTTTTTTTTCCTTCCTAAAGATAAGGAACAACTTTTTCTAATTAGTTACTTTGTTACCACAATTTTAGCTAGTCCACAACGTGTTAAGTTTTGTTGACTTCATATATAAAAGTACAGTATACGTATAAAGGAAGGGGGAAGAACAAAATATCAGTAGAAACCAAAAACAATTATCATTTACAGAAACAAATAATTCTTCTATTTCCACCTATTGAGTCTCTGAGTTTAACATCAACCTGTGATCTTTGAGAGATGTATTCTTGCCAGTTCTATAACCTCAAAGTATGATTCATACTTGGGATGAACCTGTTGAATCCTGGGGGATTTGTGCTTATGAGGCGGATAAATCCTTAAGGACAGTGCGATCAGCACGCCTCAAGTATTGTATTGTGGTATATTATTTTGCAGGTTATTCATAGCTTCTGAGTTCATGGTTGCTCGTATTACGGCTGTCGGATTAATAGAGATAAGTTTCTTTGATAATCTATTTCTATTTGATGTAATTCTTTAATATATATTCTTATATTCATGTGATCATTTTATTTGATCTTTATACTTATATGAGTTTATCATTATTGGTGTGATTCTAGGTCCAATATTACAACAAATGCTGTGCTCCTTTAATTAATTATGCACTTATGTTGAGTAAGGCATCATTGTACTTGTGTTTATTTGGTGAACTGAACTTTTATACGTTTTTCTATTTTAAAACATTGTGAAGATACTGTTGTTAATTTTTGTTGTCATGTAGTACATGACTCAATTTACTTATGAAAGTTATGTGGTTGTAGTTCCATAAAAATATTTTTGTTGTTTTGAATTAATGTATATAAAATTATTCGGTGAACTGAACTTTTATACGTTTTTCGATTTTGAAACATTCTGAGGATACCGTTGTTAGTTTTTGCTGTCATGTAGTACATGACTCAATTTACTAATGAAAGTTATGTGGTTGTAGTTCCATAAAAAATGTTTTTGTTGTTTTGAATTAGTGGATTTAAAACTGTCCAAAACAATTGAACAACTTGGAGTTTTATATTTTATCAGGTTAAACCATTTTAAATCTTGACGATGGCATTTTTCAAATAATATATGCAAAGTTGTACGAAGAGTGTAGACAACATTTTAAGGTAACTCCAACCCTTTACGAAATTCTGACCTCTCTATCGATTTTAGAGGTGTTTTGATTTTTCAATACCCGAATGACACTATTGTTAATGTGAATGAATGTGTGCTATTAATTATATCCAAACATATTATGGGCCTATTAGAGGTCAAAATATTTCATAAGTACTTAAATTATATTTTATTACTTAATATTTGTAGCCATAACAAGACATACAAGTAGAATTACATTAGACATCAAAAGTCTCAAAGACCAGGGCCTTAAAGAGCAACAAACACTTTAAAGCAAACATGCCAATAACTAGGATATATAAGGCCGACAAAGTTTTCAGAATATATCATAAAGTCCAACTATGGCAAACTAAACAGATTAGGCCTGTCATAGTTCAACAAACAACTAAATCTCAACATAAGTTGTGAACGGCTAAACAATTTCTTTTTACATAAGCATAATATAACACTAGCGTAATGAAGTAGTCTAAGAAACCACCAACACACATCAGAAAAAAAGAAACCATCGAAACATTTATACCAACTAAACCATTCCTCATCCTCCTACAAACACCAATATCTAGATGGCTCATTATTCCATGATTTTGTTCCAAAGTGTCTTTGAACGAACTTCAAGTATATTCTTACAACTGTTATGAGGCCCAACCAACACTCACATAGTAATCTTCATTCGAACAATGTTATCGTTCATCTATTATAAACAATCAATATATTATTAGTAATTTATTTCCAAAAAACTATATTAAAATATTTTATGATAGCAAAGTTTTGTATGTATACAACTCCAAGTACTTGATTGTTGAAGCTAATTGAATGTTGAGCCATTCGGTCACCCAAAGGCCATAATTTTCACTATAACTAAACACATTAACATTAGACTATATCAATTAATTCTTTAAACAGATTAGTGTTGTACAAAATTACTAAACTAATTTGATTGACAACAGGGACGGACCTAGGTAATATGAAAAAGGGGCGACCGCCACCCTTGTAATATCTAGAATTAGTATAGTACATTTATGTATATCATAGTTTGCCACCCTTGCCTTCCGTTGGTCCACTCACTAGTCACTAATACAATTATTTTATTTGATTGATTTTAACCCACTCACTAATAAAGTAAATAAAGTAACGGATAGTTATAAAAATAAAAATAAATAAATAAAGTGACCAACTTGGTCACCAAGTCTCTTCTTATTCCCAATCACATGTACTAGTCTATACTACTCTAGTTTCTTCTAGGAAAATCTAATTTCTCTTTAGTTAAAGAAAAGTAGAGAAAACCTAATCCTCAAATTCAAGAATTTCAAAGTAACTTTTCCAATTTCTCAAGTATTTGCAGCACCACATCAACACTCTCGGTATTGAACTTCTTGTCTCCATAGCTGATTTTTTACAGGTTAAAATGGATGATAATTTTCTTGCAGATACTTTGACTATTTATGTTGAAAAGGATATTGCAAAGACAATCAATACAGAAGAAATTATGGAAGTGTTCTATGAAAAAAAAGGTCGAAGAAAAACATGATCTTCATGGCGCTACATTTTGTTATGCCTCTGCTTTTGGAGAATATATATTTGTTTTTTTGTGGTCAAGAGGATATATGTTTTTTATTTGCCATTTAACTAATTTTATACAATTATTAATAGTATAAGCTAATTATTGTTAATGTTATTTATCGTGTGTTATATATCCGCCACCTTCAATGAGTTTTTCTGGTTCCGTCCCTGATTGACAAACTATACATATGCCCACAATTTGAGATACCCCTTGGTTCAACAATCTCCCAATTATTAAATTCGGATAACAAACAAATTTCAACATCAACATTGTATATCATCAGCAGCAAATGAGATATAACTTCAGCTTACATTAATTTTTTAAAAAAATATAATTTGTATATTGATTATGAATAATGGATGATTAGCATGCTTACAATTTTTTTTCTTCATTTTTTTCCACCTTTGTTATACTTTTTCAACAACTAAAAATGAGTCGAAATGATGTAGTTTCCTCTCCTCGATATGGATAACCATCAAATACAAATGACACGATTCTTTTTGAATAGGGACATAGATCTAAAATGTGCACAATATTTTAATTAGTTAAAAACTTTTTACATAAATAAATAAACTGTTGTTAATTTTATTGGTGTTATTATTACCAATTTCAAACTTTTAAAAGCAATCAACACTAGTACAGAAAAGACATTTCACATCGGGTAAAATAGACATTTTACATCAGTTGGCCAACTGATGTCTACAAAGGTGTAATGGTAAGTCAGATACCTTTCACATCGGGTGGTCACCCGATGTGAAAAACAATATTTCACATCGGGTCTGAGAATGGGCCGAAGGGAAAAGGCTCGGTTTGAAATAGATCGAGCTAGTTTTCACATCAGGTGCAATTATATCCCTGATGTGACAAGTATGGTTTTCACATCGGCAGTACTATTCATCGATGTGAAATGTTTTAAATTTTTTTTTAAGAAATATATATTCACCCTTTTTTTTTCCTTCTATTTCATATTCAATTTCCTGCTATTTCAAATCCAAATTCAACATAATATATATTTATGATTGTAGCAATATTAATGAAGTTACAAATCATCATTGTCATAATACTAATCATAATACAACATATGATCCATAATAAGCACTGACATACAACAAAATCGGCCAAAATATTAGCTAAAGTTGTAATGCTACAAAAAAAGTACCAAACAACAAAATAAGCTAAAATAAGCAAAAGTAGCAATATCTAAAACCATATATAGTACCTTTGTAGCAAACGCCATAATACCAATCTAAAATCCAATGCCAGTGTCCAAACAAAACATGCAACCTCACAAAAGTTTGTCCTGCAACATATTAACTAATGTCAATTACATGTCCATTCCATTGATGAAACATAAACATTCTAGTTTATACAACAATTTTTATAGTAATTCCAACAACACAAAAATACTATGCAAGAGCCTAAATACTTAGTTTCTTTTTAAATTTCAGTTCATGTTTCAATTGCATATCCACACACTCATAAATTTTATAAACAGAACGCCATTCACAAAATCTAAGAAAAGGCTGAAAAAGTAGCCAAACATGGTATCCATATAACAAGACACAATATAGGTAATTAATAAGATAATAACACACACATTCACACAAGTATAAGCAGAGCAAGTATATAAGCAGACCAAGTATATATAGTCAAGTGTAATTAGTACATATATTGCAAATTTGCAATAAAAATAACATGTAGGATAAGTCATATACCTTGTTGACACTAGGAACAAGTTCTTGCAAAGCTATGATTCTTTCAGCTATTCTTTCTCTGTGCAACTGTTATTAAATGGCAAACATAAGAATCTTCAAATTATCTACACACTATGCTTTCAATGCATAAGATTCAAACTTGAAACCTTGTTTAATTAAAGGAAATCAAACTCTTCACTACTTCGACCAACATGTATTGGTATAGGTAAAGCCTCATTAACATTAAATAAACATCAACATTGGATAACAAATCTTTAACTAGTGAGTTTCAATCTATAACAGGTAGTTTCAGCGCAACATTAAAGATCATAATATCATCTCTGAAAATCTATAACAGGTATTTTCAATCTATAACAGGTAACTAGTGAGTTTCAATCTATAACATTAAAAAAAAAGTGCCTCATAGATCATAATATCATCTCTGAAAATTTCAGCGCAACTAATTTGCGGTGATCAAGAATTCAGAAAGGCCTTTCCCTAATCCACTCATTCAAGATGATTTTATTTGACATAAAATCGATAAATTGATTATATACTGTTGTATACCTTACCTATGAAATAGAACTTACCAGGTAATGTAAATATTAGAATTTAATAAGAGCGTAAAAGGAAAACCAACCTGAAAACATGGTTGCTGCAGGATCCACTCAAAAAGTTCCTTAGTTTCCATCATTCTGTTCTTGCTTTCATCCTCAAAAAGTGTTTGATCATACCTAGAAGGAAAATAAAATCAACATTGTAAACATGGCTTACATATTTTTTTGAAGTCCACACACTGTGAATATAGAATTGTCCAAACAGACTTTATTATTGTCACTATTAACCACATTAATATATGAAATCGATATACAAAAAAAAAAGATATGAAATCAAATGGAACGACATATTCGCTTATTGCAGCACAAAATATTTCAGTTGTAACTCCTTCAAAAAGATGGATCCATTTTCTCCTCTAATTTCTCTGGCCACCAACATCAAAGAGTCTATAGACTTCACCCCTTCTCTTATTTTCTCCACCCTTTCAGCTATGCTATGTGGATCTGCAGACTTTCCTCTTCTTGCCTGCACTCTAGACCGCATTGGCAAGGATTCATTATAGATTAGTCGAAAGCTGAAACCATGTACATGTATTATGAATCCAGTGTATTTTAACATATCAAAAAAACCAGGAAATAAAATGACCCGGTGTACTGATGTCAAGTTCTAAATGGCCTAATTTCTGCTATAGCATCACATATTCACATTCAGAAATGTTCATAAAACTCATAAAAAAACCTTTCAACTATTATCATCAAAAGATCAAGCCAATCCCACACAGTCCAACATATCTAATCAAACTTAATTCATCTTTAAGTTAAAGTTTGGTCAATATAAAGATCACACTTCAAGTCAAGTGTACCAGGACAATTTATGCACAAAGACCAATAACTAATGTAAATTAGTGTAAATCAATACTATTTACTTTCAAGTGAATAACATGCACAAAGAAATAAAAAAGGTTTTGATGATATTAGCTAATACTATTACTATGTTGACTTGCAATTCAGTTTTTTTTTTAAAAAAAACTTCCAAAACTAACCATTTTCAAATTGAATATCACGGGCTTTACTCGCACTGCTTCCGAAGGTTTTGCATATCTTCCACTGATGAGGCTGTGAATCTATATAGACAATTTATAAATACACAATTGACTGAATCAAATGTACAAAAATATGAGAGCTTCAACAATCTCAGTAGGGTGTTTATTTCAATATTAAGTTTATAGTTAACAGTACTCACTAACAAATGCCTCTGCTAACAATAGGCTGAAGCAAGGTATTTGTTATTAAGATACTAGCTTGTGCACACAAAGTCTTATTAGATTTTCATTCTCTATTTCCCTAGTCTTCTCTTTTTATTTGTTCAATTCTAAAGCATTTTTATTAAATTTATTCAAATCTATAAGTACAAGTAACAAAAGCATGAGAATTTTTTTTACTACTTATGCAACAAATAAACAAACTTTTCTAGTTCCAAAATCAACTACACAAATCATGATTCTTTTAACTGAATACAAAGCACGAAATAAACAAAACCTAAACTAAAAAAACAATCTACAAAAGAAGTTTAACAAAAAAAAAAGAGCAATATCAGTACAAATTGCCATTTTTAAGTAGAATTAGAACCTGCTGTGATTGAAGCTTTGTAACCTAAGGACAGAACACGAACATGGACAACGACTGAATGCATTTGAACTTCAAATAGCACACGAACAGATCGAAGAACCTGTGAACAAAATGACAGAAATTCAGAACAAATGCTTAATAGAACAAAACATAATACGAAGCTTCAAAACTCTACGAAATACCAGCACGAAAGTTCATTCAATCAATCAATCGCGAACAGATCTGAGGCGAACTTCGTTCAATCGCAAAAACGAACACAAAGACGAACATGGTTTTAGTGAGATTCACAAAGTAGGGTTTTGATGTGCGGCGAAACGAAGACGAATAACATGCTAACGCTAACACGAACAGAATGATTGAACGATTGAACATGATTGAGATTTTTGATTTGAGGTTTGATGGATTTGAGGTTTGAGATTTATGAACAGATTTACGTTTTGGGATGAACAGATTTACATTTTCGATTCATGAGGTTTACGTTTTGGGCTGAGGTTTACGTTTTCGATTTGAGGTTGAATGAGGTATGTGGTTTGAGGTCCTGAATGGTTAGGGCATGAATGAGGAATAAGAGGATAATTTGCTACTGTATTTTGAAGGAATAGCCTTTCTTAACGGTGGAGAATTGGACCGAAGGAAAAAAAGTTAAAACAAATTTCAACATATTTACACCTTTGCCACCGCGTGGACTTTTTCTGTTAGGTATAAATTGTACTGATGTGAAATGTGTTGCATATCAATATTTCCCATTCTGTATTATCTGCACTGATGTGAAAACTAGTACATATTACATTTCACATCAGGTATTGGAACACTGATGTAAAATCTAGTAAGCAAATGTCATATTTGTACTAGTGCAACCAATCACGCCAATACATTATCTTTAGTTTGTCCACATCATATCCGTTCAACACATCAGTCTGTTTATCAAAGTATAGAACATTAGCTTTTCAATTTTATGATATTTTAAAAAAAGAATCTCTAAAAAGTAAAACATTACCGCAAACTTAGGAAGCAAACACCACAGATCCGGTGTCATAGATTGCTTTTAAGTCCACATGATTTTTGATGCCATCATTGTAATAATCTAATGTTTTGGGTGAATGTCAATTAAAAAACATATTAGAATAATCAAAATCTTATACTAATTAACTATATATGTTAGTGTATGAAATGGAAAAACATTATGTTATATTACCTGTCGACAACATAATTCTGAAAATCTGACCTCATTCCTAAAATTATGTTGTCGACACCAAAATTAAATCCTTGTTGCATAATAATAATAATAAAAAACAATTGTGAGGTTATGATTACATTACAATAGTAAATATTAATATCCAATTTAAAAAATGCAAAACAAATACCTTGTTGCAGAGTCATTCCTAAATATGTAGGCACATAAAATAGCCTATTCCTTAGTAGGACGTTTCTCTTATGTTGGTTTAAACGTGCAGTTGACATACTATGTTTCAATTGTTAAAAATAAAATCAATATTAGTTAATATATGAGTCAATAGCAGTCGAGTGAATGATATGCATGGGTGTATCATTGAAATACTTATGTTGCTAGTTACTTTCGGCAGTGTAGCTCCTACTTCTTTGAATTTGTGGTTCATTAACCTCCTTTGTGTTGAAATTGTTTGTTTGGTATGTCTGATTTTATTAAGGGTTGATAATAGAGAGCTTTTACCAGAATCATTTCCCACTACACTTTCAGTCCTTTGTATTTTATCCGATGTTGGGGATGGTGTAAATGATAATTTCTTTGCTGCCAAGGGTGCTTCAATTAAACTAACATGCAAATATAATGATACAATTTGATAAGTAAGAAAAAAAAATATTATAAATTTAAACTAATAGATAGTATGATAAAATAATTTATTGTACCTATTTAGCAGTAGATCGACGGAAGTTACATGAAAAGTATTTGTTTGAAGAAATATCTTGCATACTATCGTCCGAGTCAGAAACTAATGTTTCCTTACCCTTGTATGTTTTTGTTACATTGTTTTTTAAAGGTTTTACGACATGGTATGAAATTGATCCAATCTGTATGTGTTCATGTGATTCATCTTGTTCATCATCAGATAATAGTATCGTAGAGATTCCAGTTAATAGTGGTAAGTTAGCTGTTGATGTTGTTGAAATTTGTTTAGGTTTGTTATATTTGTTAATTTCTTGTTCATGCTCTTGATAAATTTTTAAAGCTTTGCTTGCATCATCCTTCCTTTCATTAACTTGACAAACATTAGTTGCCGTTACAACTGGTTCAAAAGGATTAATAGGTTCCCCAATAGACCGACTTTCATTATGGTTGGATTGTGTTGGTTTGGTCATGTTCTTTGACGACGAGTGATTGAATCTCTAGCCTTATCATTCCAACCCATATTTTAATCATTTTGGTATTGGTAGCTTCCACACCAGCAAACTCATTGGACAATACCTACAATAAATTATTTGAGTTAAAGAATAAACTCCAACACACATTCAACATATTCCATAATTTATTTGACCTCAAATATACCTTCATCTCGTCGAATACTTTTTTCAACATTTGTTCTTGATTGGATAAATCAATAAGTGATGTTTCACCAAATGATTCTTTGCATGTGTTGGATGTTACCTGTGCCAAAAAACACACACATCACTTAGTGTAAAACCTTTTAAAAGTTGTATTTTGAACATTTTTATTGAAGTCTACCTGATTTTCAATTTACAAGTTTATACTTACATTCGACAAAAACACACACATCACTTAAAGCAAAGCCTTTTATAAGTTGTATTTTGAACATTTTTGTTGAAGTCTACCAGATTTTTAGTTTACATGTTTATACTTACCATTGACAAAAACACACACATAAGTTAATGTAAAAAATTATACAAGTTACATTTTTTACGTACACTGTTATTGAAGTCTACCAGATTTTCATATTACGTGTTTCTACTTACATTTGGCAGAGATGTATCAGCCATGACCCTAGACATGCGATAAAGATCTTGTCGTAGTTGGATCTTTGTGATTCTGTATATTTCAAAGTAAAGCACATTAGGATGATAAAGGAAGAACAAAAAATCAAACCATATAGCTGGTTGTAGTCAAGTATGTTACATACTCAATGCCATCCTGGTTTTCTTCAGTATCCATTTTGGTAAAGGTATCTTCAAAGTTATTGAATTGATTCAATATTGTGCAACACTTTTTTTTTAAGAGTTCATATGCAATGCAAGTTGTATGAACTATGTTCGAATACATGTACTTAAGTTTGTATTAAAAAAAATTCATGTAATTTCTTGTACAATTTGTAATTATGAAATTCAATTAAGTGATCGTTCAACTCACAATCAATGCACGTAACTACTATCTACCTTGAACCGATCCTTTCTTATGATTACCTTTCTTACCTTTTTTAACTAAGAGAGCAATAAACTTTTTTTTTTACAAGAAAGAGAACAATAAACTTATTGTAATATAAAGAAGTGGTGTATCACATTTTGCATGACAGTCATCTAAATTTGTTCTAAATATGACCAAAAATGGTAACACAAATCAGAGACAAAAAAACACTATGGCCATTTATTTAAAGCTGAAATAATCATTTGGTCTTTGTAAGTTCACATGTATTTAATTTTAGTCACTGTAAGGTGTTTTTTTAAAAATAATTAATCCTTGAAATTTCTGATAATGTTTGTTTTAATCCCTTAAGTTAAAATCTATAGAAAAATTTGAAGAAAAATTTGCGAGAATTATAATACGCAAAAAATTCAATGGCAAACCCGCAAGAAACTTACCAATCTTAACTTTAGGGACTCAAATCAAAATTATTTTAACATTCAAGGATTAATTTTAAAAATGATCTATTTTCTCATATCCTTAATTTTCTTAAAGTAAATTCTAACCAAAAAATTATATGAGTTCTTTGACACATAAATTATTTTAAAAAAATAAATTATAAAATGGAATTGAGTATGAAATTAAAAAATGTATCGTTTATTGTGTATAATTATATCTTATTGTGTATATAATCAAATCAAAGTAGAGTAGATAATAAAGCATTTACAAAATGTATCGTTTACAATAATTGAATTTATTAACTTAACAAATTGATCTTTTATGTTTTTAAGATCATTCATATTTCCATTTTATAACATTGTGATAGTTACATTAATGTACATAAACTGAGCATTTGTGATAGCTATTTAAAAACACGGGTTGTAATTCATTTTTTTTTACACTTTTCTTTTTGTTTTTTTTTATGATATATAATGTTTACTCTTTTCTTTCATAAGGGAAATAAGTAAATGATACGTAAAACGAACTTTAAAAGTGAGGTTTTTTGTTTTAAAAAGTAATATTTACAAAATTATACTTTGAAACAAAATATCATTATTAAATTATCATAATCAACTTTATTTAACGTTTCTTATTCAATTAGAAAATAAAGTCACAACATCCAATTTTCGCTAAAAAGTTAATTCTAGTTTTAATATGCACAAATTCGAAGGTTATAGTTTCTTGAACTCTTGAGAAGTTGTAAAATTGGTTTTATTTAATAATGTTTTTTAGAAGTTTTTTTTTCTTTTGTTTTGCTGAACATAGACCTTTTGTTGTCATTAGTCGTTTATTAGTAAAGTTTTAGCAAAAATTAAATGTAGTAACTTTATTTTCAATTGAAAATGAATTGTTAAATAAAGTTGATTATTAATAGTTTAACAATGATATTTTGCTTCGAAAATTAAAAATAAAATAATTTTATAAATATTATTTATTTATTTTGTACATATAGTCTCAATTTAGTGTTGGACCGCCCCTGTCAAAAAGAAAGTAAACATTGTCAGAAAAAAATCCTAATAATATAATACCTCCCTCTCAAAATGTCTGTCGTAGTTTGACTACTGTTGACAATTATTTTGACCGTATTTTGTATAGTATTGTATAAAGACAAATATTAGCATATGAGATCTTATTTTATTTGACTAGTATTTTTATAATATCAAATTTTTATAATTTTTTATGAAAGAAAATTAAATATATTAGTGATTGAAATTATGCACTGCTATGTGTGTACCAAAAGTGATTGAAATATGTTTTTGGATACTATAAATATACCAAATTTTAGTTTAAGTGCCTCTAAAATTTTTCTTCAACTTTTAGTCTCCATAAAAATTTTCATCTTTTTTTTTGGTCCCTCTTGTTAAATAAACTCATATGTAGACTTTATTTTTTTTGAATAAAATTTTGCAGAAAAGTTTATAAAATTATAATAATCTCTCCGAAAAAAATTAGAATTTTTTAACAAAACAAGAATTAATTATGAATTTTATTTTTTAAATAATGAGTTTTAACAACCACACGAAATAATGTGGTATTTCTATAAATAATATAATTACATATGTGTCGAAGGTAAACGGGCAACAAGCTGCGCCGCTACTCCTTTTTGAATTGCAAAACCAATTCGCTTAAAGACCACATTTACAGATTTGGGAGACACAACATTGTTGTGCATGACTTTTTGAACTCTATTTAGAAGATTAACAGCATCTGGTGCCAAAAAGCCAAAAGTGTCAAAAGCAAACGGTATAAAAGCATGTTGATTGTCAGAACACGCTTTTTCATGTTTTGTCACTTTGTTTGAAGCGGCCTTGAGGGCCGCCTGTCCAACAGTGAAACTCGCAGTCCCTAATCCTACCAGTGGAGAAACTCCAGTCAAGTCAACACATGCATGTTTTCCTCCTACCCATCCATATATCAAAACATCAACTGGCCTAAGTGTCGATCTCCTATCATGTGAGTCAGTCAAGAAATTTACGGGTGCCTCTTTCTTCACTGATATTCTTGCGCGTCGAAGAACATCAACAAAAACATCTCTCACGAAATCATGTATGTATTTGAAGTCTGGAAGCTCCTTGCAATGCAGTGCGTGCTCTCCAAAAGTATCCAAGCATGCCTTACGACAAATTGGACAAGTCTCGTAAGAAGGAAATAATGGTATCATGAGGCGATATCTGAGGATACTCCGATACTCTATCGGTGACATGTGTTGACCCAACCCATCAATGGGGATAGCAAGAAGGAAATCTTGGGCATGCGATGCTTTCAAACACCCAAAAACCGCTTCTTGTCTTGTTGTCATGTTGAAGTTGTCTTCCATATCTTGAACAATTTTACTAAACAAGGCACTCGCCAAAACATGTTGGGCTTGAAGGGGGACGGTGTCCTTGTTAGTAAAACTGCTAAAGTCGAAAGTCGGAATTGTAACACGAAGAACATTCAAAGCATTGTCAAAATCTAGGTCCATACCACATACTTCACTGTATCTCAAGATATGATCTTGCAATACCCAAGTCTGAGCTCTAGAAGCTACAAAAGCATATGAGGCGGCCTCTACTGCTGAATATAGACCCAAACGTCCATTCTTAATAGGTAAAGAAGCTAACCTCCATTAAAGGTCCCCAAAAAAGGGACCTCCACCAACCACAATATCTTCAATCGCAGCTTGCAACTCCTTATCAAACAACATAGCTGCCCCCTTCATGTGAATTGGTTGACACGTCCTAAGGCCAAAAAAAAGTTTCGCGATACCCATGCAAGATCGAAGTAGAAGAAGCTCACTTTGTGGATCTTTTAATTTAGGAAGAAGATGCATTAACTCAACAGCTCCGACAGCTATCTTCATAGCCACTCCTTCAATAAAGTTTTTATCATGACTAACAGCTCCTCCAAGTAACTTTACCCCCAACATCGGCCTCCCAATATCCAAAGGGAACAACCCCTCACGAAGCTTAGTGCCATCACATGAAGGCCAAAAGATCTCAGTCTTACGGATATTCAAGTGGAGGCCTAATCCTGGACCTGTCTCTCGAATGATATCAAGCGCTTTAGCTACTTCGGTTGCATCTCCTACAACTGTCCCATCATCAAGATACCAAGCATGAAGAAGTAACTTGCAATTGTCTATGATTTTATGTATAAGAGGATGTAAGACAAGAGCAAAAAGGAGTGGTCCCAATGGGTCACCTTGCTGAACTCCAGTAGTTGACTTAATATATCTGTCCCCTAGGTACAACCGTGCTGCCTGACTATAAAGAAACTCAACCCACAATGAGATAGATGGACATCTCACTCTCACCTCATGGAGTAGTGTCGACCTATCAACCATATTGAATGCATTTGAGAAATCTATTGTTAGCATAGCTAAAGAACCATCTCTGTATCGTTGAGTCAACACCTATTGGCACTATGCAAAATGGCCTCAGCACCACTGAAGATCCCAACCCCAAACTGAAAGTCATTGAGATATTTAGCCATATCTTTACCTACTCTTGTCATAGCAATCTTAGACACTAGACGCCTCCAAATAGTACCTACGGCAATAGGACGAATCCCACCATCAGGCTTCAATATCGGTGTCAACAGCGCAGAAGCTACAAACTCTGACAAACTTTTTGGGCATCTTCCTCCTAGCCATAAGTTAACCACTGGAGTGATAGCACCTAAAAGATCCCTAGCCACAGCAGAGCCTTCCCCACAAAGTGCGTATATAGGTGTTGGGCCCGTAAACCATCTTTACCACACGAGGTTCCTTTCGGAAATGATTTAATACATCTAAGAACAATGTCACCATCAACCACAAGGGGAGCTTCAGAAAACATAGTGGTTGGCACCAAGGGAGGCGGCTTGTACGGGTGTTTATCTCCTAAAGCCTTCACGGTGTCTGCATTATAAGGGGCCACTCCAGAAGATCCTAACACCTTCACAGCGGCTGTGAAGTGTCCATCTGCAACCTTTCGGAGGCATTGTTTAATGTTAGCTCTCATCTTTGTTTTGTTTTCCTCCTCCATGTTATCTTTCCCACAAGTTTGACCTTGGTGTCCAGAATTGCTCAACATGTTATCGACTAACTTGGCGAGACTATCTGTTTCCCTCCAAGTAGCTAAGGACTCCAAAATATGATGTTGTTGCAAGGATTGCCGATTCCCATAACTAAGTTTTACATCACAGTATCGTACTCCACTTTGTTTCACTCCAACTACGTTCCAATTCAAACCTCGCTGCCTCATATGCCACGGAAATCCGACAAAGTTGGTCTCACTTCCATAAAATAATTCAGGCATTTCATCGAACATGTAATATGCACAAACAATACATGAAAGTATGTAGAAAATTCATTCAGTTATCTCATCAATCATGTTATTTATCTGAAAACAGACATGGAAATATAGAAAGCAAGGACGAAATTTTAGTTGGAAAGAATAAATCAAACCCAATTGACCCGCCGCCATCACAGACTGACTCGGTAGGGCGTGGCGATGTTTCTCATAGCACGCCAATCATTGAAGCTCCATGACCACCTCTGAACTAGTGTGGAAAGGTTGGGGCGAGCTACAATTCCACGCAAAGATCTCCGCCGAACCACCACTACCAGATGCTCTAACGTTCTGATTTATCCCTCATTGACTAAACCAGCCAGTTTGAATAGCAGTATAGGTGAAATATAATCTCCAACGCTTAACTCAATCAACATAGGCGTGCTTTGTTCTGGGAATATTAAACGGACGGAAAATTCTCCGTCGTCGTCGACATCAGAAAAACGGCGAGACAGAAGACCAACTTCGATATCATGGTGAGATGAGAAAATTTGAAAGGAAGCGTGGTGAAATCGCGGCGGCGGAGGAGAAATAACACATCGACTATGAATCCATGATTTCCACGCTTATGGGATCTTGAGGCTTGGGTTAGTTTTACCGAGGCCCCACGGTGGGCGCCAAATGTTCTTGCAAAATAAGGTTGATGATGGTAGCTACTTCTTCTGTCAGTATTATCTCTTATTGTGGTTATATTATTTCCTTCTATTGAATTATCATTTTATACCCAATATAAGGGCTTACGTGGATATGCTTGCAACCCATTTACCTTAACTGTCTCTCCTAGTATTAAGGAGCAAGCATCTTTCATTAAATCTCCCCATTTAACACGTGATGTAATGCCTTATGGGCTAGATCAGCATAATTATTTGAATATGGGTCAGCTAAGGCCCAATTTATCCATATCGCCCAGTTCACTCCTCCATGTTATCTTTCCCACAAGTTTGACCTTGGTGTCCAGAATTGCTCAACATGTTATCGACTAACTTGGCGAGACCATCTGTTTCCCTCCAAGTAGCTAAGGACTCCAAAATATGATGTTGTTGCAAGGATTGCCGATTCCCATACCTATGATCGCTCCTAGTCTGAGGTTTAACCACCTGTAAAGTACACCGAGGGAGAAGCAACAATTGAACCCAAGCCCCCACCGACGTCGGTTGAGCAACCACCTTATAAAGAGCCTCTTTCAATGCCATGGAGAAAGCAAGACGACAACTATGAGGTATACTCTTCACAGTGAAGATGGGTGCTTGGAAGACTCTTTCTAACAACCTTGCATCCAAAACCAAGCCTTCTTTAACGTCGAGAGTGACGGTGTCCTTTGGAGATGGTTTAATAATACCTACAATGTGACTCACAACATTCTTTGCCTCATCTTGAGTAACACCAACCGAACCATCAGGATGATAACATGCTCGTTTCACGGAACGAATAATCACACACTTTCCACATAACCATTGTTCAACCGTCTTTAAAGACTCTTCCAACACTATAAACAAATCCAAATCACTTTCAATGGCTTACCGTAACGTACTCTTCCGTTCGTCACTAGAGAGGTGTAGTGCCTTAAGATGAGGCACCATACGAGAAAACCCTTTACTTCCTTCCTTACCATCCAGGCAACAATGGAACCCTCGGAATGGACAATGCCAACCTCCTATTTGAGTAGAACTCATTGGACAATGCAATATTGTACCTTTTCTCTACACTAACAAGAAGAGTTTTGCCACCCCAAAGATTAAAAGTGTTTTAAATGAAAAATACTTGGTTGAAGCATTTCATCAAACACTTGGTGACCATAAAATTTAAGTCGACTAAAGTAAAACTTGGTATATTTATAGGGACTAAAAACATATTTAACACTAAAATAAAAAATGTTAATGTACACTTTATAACTACTACTATTTAATTAAATTGGTAAAAGATTTAATAAATAATTAAACAAATCTACTAGGTACTGTAGAAACAAGTTCCAGATTCCACCATATTCAAAGTTTCCTAAAACTACACAATGATTTTTTTTTTAAGCCTTTAAAAGACTCCCTTCTCACTCTCCTCTTCCATTAACTCAAGTAGTATCACCAGTTTATTTACTAATGTCAACTCATTCTTATGTCTCTAAATAAATCAACTCACCAATGAAGCTATATTTGGATAATTTACTTTAATGTTTTAATTAACAATAGTGTATGTATATGCTTTGCGTCGGCAGTGTAATGACGGAGGCAATCGAAAAGTTGTAATCAACGCTTTAATTTATCAACACTTTTATTTATTTATACTACTCCTCTAGTTGCAGCTCTGACCCGAAAAGCATGTGTCTATTTTCTGGATGAATTAATATATATTGATATCCTTTTTTCTTCTTATTTTTAATTTTTTTGGTACATAGACGAGTTAGCAAAGTCACCAATAAACTCACACACACAAGTGGAGTGACCGGAGTTCGAACCCTGATTATGGACGTCCGGCCCAACAATTTCGACATTTTCTTCTTATTTTTAGAGGCCAAGTAAAGTCAAGGAATAGCATTTCCTCACTTCAAATGGACGTTTACTAGTTCCTTTCTCTCTAAAATTGCTACTATTTTGTTTATCCATCAATTTTCTATTCATTAATATTATGACCATCGATCTCTTCATTCAAGTGCCAACATTATTCAATTTAATTTAGGGAACATTTATATTTGGGCAGTGATTGATTTTACACGTCTCCCTTACGTATTCATGGCCAACCCGAAAGGTAACAATGAATAGGGAAAATATTTGCTAGACACTCCATATAAGTTATACTTAGTACATCGAAAGAGAAAAGAAATAGAGTGATGCACGGGCGTATTTAGACATTTAATAATAGTGTGACTAAATAACTTTGTACACAATCAACATGACTATTGGAAGAAGTAGCATGATTAACCAATCTTTGAGCATTCTTGTTGTAAAAATTGTTTGGGTCTTTTTATACTTTTTACTATATATACCCATATAAAAAAGGTATTACTATATAAACCCTCCAATATAAACAAATTGGACACTTTATGTGCATGAACATTAGACTATCGCACCACGATTCTATGCCCAGAGTCAGTCCTGATGAAAGTAAAGACTCAAAATGATTATGATCCAAATGATTACGAACTTGTAATATACTCGTATGTTGTGTAATTTACATACATGAGAGCATATGGTGAGAGATCACATTTTACTCTTTCTTGATCAATGGTGAGAGATTACATTTTACATCTTTTACCATTCATCAAGAGAGAAATATTTTCAACTAAATTTGTTATGTATTTCTCTTTCATGATCAATGGTGAGAGATCACATTTTACTTTCTCATGTGTAAATTCTAAACAGGAGCGGTTTATATTTAGAGAATGATTAAGCAACTGAAAAGTCCAAAATTACTCCCTCCGTTACAAAATAAGGACTTAATTGACCATTTGACACACTTTAAATAAAATGTATAAATAAAAGAGAAATAATATAATTTTTACAAAAATACCCCTCATATTTATTGGCTCTAAGACTTTGAAATTCTAAAAAGTAAATTTTTTAATTACTTTATTATCTCCTCTAACAATTACACAATTACACTATAGAAGTAATAAAGATAAAATAGTAAAATAAATGATATAAAAAGTAAAAATCAATTATTTTAGGACACAATTTTATCAAATATATGTCACTTATTTTGGTGGAGTATCAAATAAAATTGGAAGGTCCTACTGCACTCCTACAACGCGTTTAATAATAATAGGTGAAAGATTTGACAAAGATATTTTTTACATTATTTCCATTTTGTTGCCTTGTGGCTTGTGGTTTGTGTAAGAGCGTGTGATAGTGCCAGCTCCCACAATCATTCTTTTCCTTTCAAAAAACACCTGCTATAAATTCCCTTACCCCAAAATCAATGTAACTCCCCAACACAAACCTTTTGTGTGTTTCTCGTTCTCTAATTCGTTTCTTCTTTCTATCACATGTCTCATACCCTTAACGTTCCTCAATCTTGTTTCGTATCCTTTGATCTTCATTCCAAACCCAAACTCCAATTAGTGATCTCTTACCATCTTCCTATTATTTGATTCCGTTTTTTCCGTTACATCATTACATACATTCCCGAAATTCACTAAAACAAAACGTGTATTATTATTATTATTATTATTATTATTATTGTTTCTCTTTCGTAATATATATATACCCGATAAATTCTCTTGACAAAATCAAACCAAACCCATCTCTTTATTTCCTTTGATTCTTTCAAATTTTGTGACTTTTTCACAAAAACTCTAATGGGTGTTAAGGGTTTCGTTGAAGGAGGCATAGCTTCCGTCATTGCAGGGTGTTCCACACACCCTCTTGATCTCATCAAGGTTCGAATGCAACTTCAAGGTGAAAATACTCAAACACCCATCCGACCTGCCTTTGCACCCCAACCCGGTTCGGTTCTTCCTTCGCGGTCATCGCCTGCCACGGCGCAGGCCATGCCCCGTGTTGGTCCGATCGGAGTTGGTGTTAAGCTAGTTCAACAAGAAGGCGTATCTGCACTTTTTTCTGGCGTCTCGGCCACCGTCCTCCGCCAGGTTCTCTACTCCACCACCCGTATGGGACTCTACGAGATGTTCAAGAAAAAATGGTCCGATCCCAACTCCGGCGGTACATTGCCGTTGCCTAGAAAAATTGGGGCGGGGTTGCTTTCTGGTGGGATTGGCGCGATGGTCGGTAATCCAGCCGACGTGGCAATGGTTAGGATGCAGGCTGACGGAAGACTTCCGTCGGCCCAGAGAAGAAACTATAAGTCTGTCGTTGACGCCATCACGAAGATGGTGAAAGACGAGGGAGTTACTAGCTTATGGCGCGGTTCAACACTGACTGTGAACCGCGCCATGTTAGTTACCGCGTCACAGCTGGCGTCATATGACGAGTTTAAGGAAACCATTTTGAAGAAGGGATGGATGAAGGATGGGCTTGGGACCCACGTGACAGCGAGTTTCGCGGCGGGTTTTGTGGCGGCAGTTGTGACAAATCCAGTGGATGTCATTAAGACAAGGGTGATGAATATGAAAGTAGAGGCTGGATCGCCGCGGCAATACACGGGTGCAGTTGATTGTGCTTTGAAGACTGTTCGTGCTGAGGGTCCTATGGCTCTTTATAAAGGCTTTATTCCTACCATTTCAAGACAGGGACCTTTTACAGTTGTGCTGTTTGTTACGTTGGAACAGGTTCGCAAGTTGCTTAAAGATTTCTAAGATGAAAAAGAAGAAGAACAAGAACAACTTAGATTTAATTAAGATTATGATATGTGTTTTAGTTTAGAGATTCCAATTTAATTAGCTATACTATGAATGTTACCGATTATGATTGAATTTAGGACTTAGATGTGTATTGGTGTGCTTGGAGATTTGAATATGAGAAATTATTATATTTTTTTAATGATTGTTTTTGAAATATTGTGTTTATGAAGTTCATTAATTTAGGTGGAAGAATGACAATGTTATGACAAGCTTCTTAAGAAAAGAATGTGATTCTGCTTAGGAATTATGGGTTCTGACTTTTCACCTTCATAGTTGGTTAAAGAATCAATCTTTGAATCTTCAAACACATATTCTAGAACTTTTGTGGTCAATCATGTTTTCTATTTCCATTGAAAATGACATGTTATCAATCGGGATTAATAAATTATAAGGGTACATGGGCAAGGATCTCTAACTTTATGAAGGGAAAGGTAAGCGCCCAATATAGAGTAGATAAAAGAGGAAATGATCTTTAAAATGAAGGGAAGAACAGTGAGATAAAACAATTTATGAGAGAGATAAACAAAATTGTTGGGAAAATGGGAGGATGGAAAGGTAGAGGATCCAATCTCAAAATATTACAATACTCGCTCTGTGACACAATATTAAGCAAAATTCACAAACCTTTATAAATTCATGATATAGTTAATGTATTTGGTCTATAAATATAGATATAAACCATTGGTTGCATTGCATCATATAAATCAATTTTGCATCATACAAACCTTTATAAATTCATTATGCACGTTCACAAAAAGCAAACCATGTTTTCAAAACAAATTAAATGGAAGGTGGGTAAGGAAGAAATCTCTACAATTTTTTAAATATGAAGACACGAAAAGAAAATCTCTTATGTTATTCCCTCGTTTAAAGCTAGAATCACTATTATCAGATATTCCATCCATATCAAAATATTAGTCAGTTTATATTACCAATGAAGCATTTAATGTTATTTTTTTTATTATACCCTTAATTATATTTGTTAGAGCACGAGGGGCAGCTTGGAGATCATCCATACGATGACCAAGAGCATTGATACAAGTGAGTTTGACATCACAATCTTACTCAAAACCTTAAACCCTTGATACTTTACTTTTTCAACGGGTCATTACTAAGTCAGTCCCTTTCTCTTGAAAGAGAGGCTCGTGATACCACAATTAGAGCACGAGGGGGCAGCTTGGGGATCATCCACACGATGACCAAGAGCATTGATATAAGTGAGTTTGACATCACACTCGTACCCAAAACCTTAAGGCAATGAATTTATAAGTCCTCTCACTTATAAATGCTCAAGTTTCCATATTTTCAACCAATATGAGACTTCCCCACACTACTCACGCTTGTTTCTTCAACAATATTTTGGTACGGAGGTAGTAGCATCAAAGAGAGAGACGTGTGTCTGGAGGCAATGATAGGGAAGGTGGGGGTAATTTGGTTATATGAGGGTTGTGGTGTTGATCTTGGTAAGTGTTAGTTTCTAATTTCAGTTAGGCAGGGAGGGAGTGATAGTTACCTTAAGGATTTAAGATTTGTGGACAGAAGTGGAATGGATGTATTCCTTATGCATTGTACCTTCTCCAATAATACAATCCTCCATTTTATCATCCTTGCTTTTATTCATCCATCCTTTTGTTATTAGTACTATTTTATAGAATCAAATTCTGCATTTTGCATTGTTGTTGTTTGACTTTGAGCTTTGAAGCTTTTAAATTTGATTTGAAAAAAATCATCAACACTGTTTGATAATGTGACTAAACACAATAGGGGCAAGAAAGTGGACTAAAACATAATTTTTGCCTCTAACTAGTTTACGAGACAACTTTTTGTCTCGGTTACAATTATGTCACAACTAAAAATATTATACACTCAAAACTATACTAATGAATTTCAAAGACTAAATGTTCATATGCCTATGTACTTTCATTAAATTTTGACCCTTAATATGGGAGAAATAAATGTTACAAATAAATCAAAATTAAGCACATAGTGCTTAGTGATGGTACCCCTCTAAAATGTTAATTTGAATACCCCAGGCAGGATTATGAAACTGCCACGCTATACTAATAACAAATTTTTCAAAGGAAAAATTGTTTTCCTTCCTATTATTTTTACATATGGAATGTTTAGGCAAATTTGCCGGACATAATTTGAAGCTATCTTCCTATGATATAATACTCTTTGGAGGTTTGAAATCCAAAACCTCTTGAATTTATTGGAAGGGGTAAATAATTTTCAGATGAAGTCAGGTTGGCCAGTTGAAGTTAAGCAACGATGCCACATTCGACTGTTAGGGTCAACCAATCGGGGATGTGATATTACCTCGGGGATGGGGAAGTAAGCGTAGTGAGTGTTACATAAGCCTACTGAAATGCCGCTATATCCTGCAAATGCTCCATGAACCTGCAATGCAATATCAATGAATCAATATGAACCAACACATTGAAATACATATGCAGGTAACTATTGTGTTTTGTGTGCTTAGGGGAATTCACTGCACATAGAAAACGCAAAATCGACATAATTTCAGTTTTAAATATCTTTGTTGCCGTTGTAACAAAAATAAATAAGGAGAAGGAGAGAAGGAGAGAGACTAACAGCATTTTGTCCAAGTACAGTGCATAAAATTCCATCTGATGCATTTGCACGACATGCACGGATCATGTATGTTGGATCAATATATTTTACATCAGCATGAATGCCAATCTCTTTGAAATACTTTTTTGTCTGAAATACAAAAATTCACCAGCATATCAAACATTGTTAAATAAAGGAAGCTATCTATGTTACAGAAGAAATCAATGCTTTGATTCGCTCTGTCAAGGTAACAACAGTAGTGCTACACACCATAGAACCATACTAAGAAACAATGTTTATCATTTTATACCCAATTTGTTTTTGGTACATCAATAGATAAATTGCTCCCTCCAGGAATTGATCCCTGGACCTCCCCCTACTCAACCCATATGTCCCCCAGCTGGCAGCTCCTACCACTAGAGCTAAACTATGGGGACACCCAAAATATTTTATTTGAAGAGACAATGTTTATCATTTTATACCCAAAATATTGTATTTTGAGCACCATAAACAATTATTACTAACCTCTTGTTGAATATATACACCAATATCTCCAAATACAATATTTCCTGATGCATCTTTAGCATTAGTGTTTTGAAGTAAATTCTGCACACAAAAATTATCAGTTAGGCAATTTCAATGTCTGAATGTAAAAAAGTCTTCCAAGAAAATTCAGTGATAAATTTTTGGGTAAGGTTGCTATCGGAACAGTTTTGTCTATTGCTATTAGCAGAAAATAGCAATTTGTTCAAATTCTGCTATGCTAAAATGCTATAATTGCTATTAAACTATAATTTCTACTAAATATTGTCTTGCAGAACAATAGCCATTTGTTGGAATTGCGCTATGATATAGCCTCTATTTGACAACACTGTATGGGAATAACATGATTTAAAACTTGCAAATTTGTTAATTAGAAATTGATAATCACCTGTCCAGCTCCCTCTGCCACACAGACTACGGCTGATCCCTTCATTTCTAGAAGGTACTGAAGATGCCTCAATACCCCATGAGGGCCATGTAAATTAAAAGGTACCTTAGAACCGCAACCAAAACTTGTATCAATTTATAAGTACGACGTAGAAAACAAGACCATGGAATTAAGTTTTATCATACATACCTCAGGAATCAGACATATGTCAACCTGTCCACTAGATAGGGAAGCTTGCATTGCTATGAACCCACTACTACGGCCCATCAATTTCACAACTCCAATTCCATGATATGCACTATGTGCCTAATAAAGTATGAGGAAAACAACTGCCAATGTTTTAGTATATACTTTGAATAGAAATAATTACTACAATGAGTGACAAAGAATAAGATGTAATTTACCTCGATGTATGCAGAATTTATTGCTCTTTGTGCTTCTTCCACAGCAGTATCAAAGCCAAAGGTTTTATCCATCAAAAGAATATCATTATCAATCGTTTTTGGCACTCCGATGACAGACACCTTGAGCCTTCTTTTGCAGCACTGAAAGACATAAAACATCACATCAATTTCCATGAGCAGTACAAAACACAAAAATCAAAAGTTCAGCAATAACGATGCAAATCTAGAGGATTAATCACCTCATTATGAATTGCATTTGCACCAGCATGTGTGCCATTTCCACCCAATACAAAAAGCATGTTGATCCCTCTCTCCTAAAAACCAATAATAAGAAAATAATTATAAGTCAAAAATATATAATACCCTGTAACCAATGAAATCATCAAGTAGTTTTAATGGATTAGATTGATCAGAATCACTTACCTCCAAACTATCCACGATATCACTGACACCAGGACCTCCTCGTGAAACTCCCAACAAGCTTCCACCAGATAGATGAATATTCTGAACTACTTTCCTCGAAAGCTGTGAATGATAGCACACTATAGTTAGAGTTGTTGGGAACTAGTGTTTGACAAACTATATCTTTTCTTTAGATGACTCAACTGATGTTATACCAAAAACAGCAATGAGGGATGCATGAGTTTACCGGAACTTCTGTCAATTCTTTGTCAGAAAATCCTCGATAACCAAAAGGAATACCAACTATCTTTTTTACACCATATATTTCAAGTGTGATTACAATCTGCACCGCATAGAATAACATATTGAAGATGGTTAAATCAAAGCAAAGAATAAATTTGAAGTTGGTTAGTCAATAGCTTAAGCAATAGCGTTTTATTCTGCATAAAATTTTGGTGGTGACTAATAGTAATAGCCAAGAAAATACTAAATAATAATCATTACAAGTTAGTGTGTTACATTTCGCCAAAGACTTTTTCCTGTCTTAAATTAATTTCTAATGCACATGTTAGAGTCACTCTTTTATAATAACTTGACAAAAACTAACCTGTCTGATGACATCATTAAGACCAGGGCAAAGCCCTCCACAAGTGACAATTGCAGCCTTTACTTCTTCTGGTTTATAGTATATTTTTTCCCGAGGCCCAGCTCGATGAACCCTGACAAGATTTTGAAAACTCAGACCATATATAAGCAAATAATCGAAAAACAACATTTAAATGTCAATAATATTTACTATGATATTGAAACCAGAAAATAAAAGTAACACAACTATCTTGTAACCTAGAATAGAAGTTAATCATTAAAGAAGCTCAAAGGTGATTATCATACACACACCCTAATGTCCAACAAATTTTATTAAGACCGGCGATGCTGTATGGGACGGACGTAGTGTTGGGCAATAAAGAACCAACACGAGAATAAAATAAGTGTATTACTAAACAATGCCAGAATTCAATCAACCAAGAAGGGATTTAACCACCAATATTAAGTCCAGAGTGATTTTAGTAGAACATTTTAAGAATTATAGTATGAGAAACAATTTTTTGAAAAATTACATTCACTGAACAGCACTTCAAACCTACTTTCCAAGCAACAATCATATATAACTGATTGACATGTGTTTAATCAAACATTACATTCATGTTCGAAATTGGGGAAACAAATGCTTTACCATTGTTCAACCCAAGTACAATTGGGATCAATGCACTCAGCACCAGCAGATTTGGGCGATGAATAGTTTATTGTCTGAAAGATCAAACCAAACAGAAAATCAACATTCAGAACCACATAATGATGATCTTTTAAACTCTATTGAATGAGAGAAACAATCAATGTCTAAACAGTAGCATTGTCACTACAATTCAATTCTATCAACTCTCTACCAGTTACAGAAGACATCAATACTAGAATATGAAAACACAATACATAAACTATATTAGTTAGTCCAAGTTTGAGAACTGAGAATAAACACTAAACATATCACAGATTTGTAATCGTCTTAATCAGGAAGCACAAGTTAAGTTCTCAATTCAGGACAATGTCTAATACAGTTCTTAGGTTTTTGGCTTAACTCAACAGACCAAAACTGATTTGTAAGATAAGGATTGTCTAATATCTATTAACCCTATTTTCGTCATATTTATAGTCTGTGTGCAACATGAGTTATTCCCAATTCATCTCCTCGCATGTAGGGATTTTTCGGCCTGGTGAATAGATAAATACAAGTGGCCCAATAGTAGATATTGGATAATCACTATTCATTGGTACCATTTAAGGTTTTTAGTCTAACTCCATCTCACAAAACCGGATTGTAAGACGACGTCTGTCTAAACTTTACAAGCCTTATTATGTCATATCTCTAGCGAATATGATACTTGAATATCCTGTAATACACTACTTCACGGATCTACGATAAACTTTGGTACCATTTTATGTTTTCAATCAAACTTAATTCCACAAAACCAACTTGTAAGGTGATGAATGATTATTGTCTAAACTATATAAGCTTTTTTTTAATTTTTTTGTTTTCACTCTCTGCTTCCTAGGGGAATGGGACCCTAGTAGTCCAGACTTCGGAGCGAATTCTGACATCAAGTGGTTCCGGTCTCCTCCCAAGCGCAATTGCGGGGATCAAACCAAGCTAAATTAATGAAAGCAACATGTGTTTATAAACCTAATTAACTCTTAACAAACTTGACTTAAGAACAACATTAATTAAGCGAAGAACGTAAATAAGCATACCTTAAGAAGCACTCTATCATTGTTATTAATGTACCCATGCCACTCTTCATCCAATGAATAATGACCTGGAATATCTTTACCAATCGGAGTTCTATCAAAAACAAAAAATAAAAACACATTACAAAAACATAATTAAATTTGAAGTGATTAATTAATTAACTTAACAGAAAAAAAAAATTACGAACCTCATTTTAAGACAAAAGGTAGAAGGAATAGAAGGAGAATCAGGGAAAATATCAGTAACATGAGGAAGTCGAAAACGTGACTCAAAATCCAACTGAAACTTGATTTTCCAATCAGGATCATTGAAATCAATAGCCGAAGAAGTTAAAGTGGAATTGCTATTGCTATGTTCAGCAAAGATGCGAAAGATTCTTCGACGGGAGGTGGAGTGAGAGAGTCGGAGTGAAGAGGAACGGTTGTGAGTTAGGTGAGAAAGGTTGTTAAAGTAAGGGTTGGTGGTGGTGGTGGTTGTGATCGCGTGTGAGATTGAAGGCATTTTGAAGAATGAGAGTGAAATCTGAATGTGATGGGAATGGAGGGAAGTGAATGAAGGAACAGTGGAGGATCGGTCGGAGGGAACAAGAAAAGTGAGAGACTGAGACAGAAACAATGAACGAAGTTTGAGTTTGTTTGACTATGAAATCGAGGACACATGATTAGTTACATTGACCTTTGATTGTGTTACACTTGTTTGTTAAAAAGTTGTTACTGGTAAATACTAAATGCCACTACTTTTTTTTTTAAGCAAATACTACTACTTTTCATTCAACTTTTTTTAGTTACTTAATTAATTCATCATCTCACAATAAGTGTCCCATTTGATTATTGTGTACTTTTCATATAATCTAATTTGATCATTTTTTTATTAAAATATATATACAAATATTATTATATAAAATGTTTAATTTATCTCAATGAATATTTTAAGATATATAATTTTTATAATTTTTAATGATAGATAATTAAAGATATTAACAATCAAAGTTGTAAGACGGAGAAAATACTTTCTCCATCTCACAATAGGTCTTTTATTTGAGTTTTCATTTGTCTCATTATTTATCCCTTTAAAATATAAAGACGACATTTATTATTCTTTTTCCAATAAATTATTCTTATTTATTACTTTTCAATTCACTAAACTACTCTATTCTCAAAAAAAAAATTCACTAAACTACTCAACTAACTATAATTAATAAGTGTAATTAAGTAAACATACTTGTTTTATAATTGAAATAAACAAAACCAATCAATTCATTAAAAATGTGAAAAGTTCAAATGAAACACCTATTGTAAGACGGAGGGAGTATCAGAGAAAAAAATATTCTCTTTTTCCAATCATAGCGGCTCATTTCTTCATCTTGGACTTGCCTAGCTCGGTGGTTTTTTTAGCATTGTAGCATCAAGATATCAAATTCAAATTCTATTGGAAACAATTGTAAAATAGTTAGTAGTATAACTAATTAATTATAAATTTCTCCCTTCCATCCCAAAAAAGAAATTGAAGTCTAGCATAAAACCCTAACACAACAAAATTCTTTGAAAAAAGATTCCCATAACATGAAATCAATCCATAATATGAAGTTATGAACCTTTCAACACAGGAAAACAAAAATAGTTCATCAACTATAACTGCTAACTAGTTCCATTACAAATCAGATGCAAGAATATGAGAATCAGAGAAAGTCCAAACACCACTTTTCTAACTATTCCAATTGATCCCCATAAACGGTCCATGGTATGAATCCTACAGTAAATTCATATCAACAAAAATTCCAAAAATTAGCTGGTTTATCAACAATTCCAAGGCCTACAATAAAAATGCATGACATATATTTGCTGGTTTGAAACTAGAATGTATAAACAGACTATGCTTCTGACTGTATTACTTTGCCTGCTTGAAGTGCATCTTGCAGGAAACCCACTGCGGTATCATAGTTCAAGAAGCCCATAAACCAAAACTCATGATTGTCCACAGAGATCACTTGGATGTACTTTTCAGCAGGATTAGCTGTATTAGATGAAGGATTCACTGCTTTTAGCTCATGTAGTGGAATGACTACCTACAATCATCAAAATATGCTATATCAACGGGAAATATATGACTTGATGCAATATTATTCTAGATTGTGCAACTTAAACATGAAAAGAGGGAGTAAGTCTGATGTTATAATGCAACATGTTTTGTGCAATATTTCTATAGCACAAATGTGAATTAAATGATTTACTGTACGAACAAGAAAGAAATGGATGGTGTAAAGTAACTGTTATACAAATAAGAAATTGCAAAAAGAGAAGATCTTGAGCAAATTGGAATCCTGAGAGACATGAAATGCAGAAGCAGAATTGTCATTGTTGATCTTATTTAGTTTAGCATTTTAACCAACAGATAAAACTGGAAGAATTTTTTTTCGTCCTTTTACGTGAATAGCATGAAAATGTAGTTTAGTGTGTAACTGTGTAAGAATTAAGCACGGATTAATCTTTTTAAACTTCACAAGTCATTGAGGATGTGCTATGTAATTTGAATTTCTGAATCCAACCAAGACTGAAACTAAATTGAGAAAGTAAAAAACTACAGAGTAATATCTGAGAAACACTATTTATTTTCTACTAAACTTAGTGAAGAATTCTTACATTAATAGAGTCTGCATTAGAACTGAAGACACCTAACTAACTCTCTAATAAGAGAATGCAGAATTGCAGATGAATGAAATGAAGGGAGGAGAATTAACAAAAGCTCATCCTCATTCATGAAATGTAATTTGGATAGAAGGTTGCTGCTATATATAGAATAAGCCAAGGTGCACAATAACAGGAAAATAAAAGTAGGGAATCATTACTTCCTAACCAACTCCTAACTGTTTGTAACTGCTAGTGATGATTTAGCAGCAGTGTAAAGCTTGCAGCACAAGCATCCTCTCCTTAGGAATAGAAACTTCAAATATAAGTAAATCCTTTCTCCTTTAAAAAATATTACTAGATGATGTTTCAATTGTAATAGATGCATAATAATTAATAGCTATCAGTTATAAAAGCTAACAGTTCTTGTAACTGAAATGGATAGGGACAGGAATAGGGATAGAGAAGAGGTGTAAGGAGGAAAAGGGAATGGTGGAGAAGAATAGGGAAGCCAAAACTCATTAAACATGGTATTCTCAGAAGTGTAAAGCCTACAATCTCAGTATAAACATTTTAACCCAATGGGCTCAAGAGTGGCCAAGAAAAGTACATTCGATGGAACAAAATTCTAACTTGTGATGATTAATATTAGGACACAACCACAACAACAACCTTTGGAAAGGTATAGTAAGGAGGGAACTTGTGAAATAAATAAAGGGAAAATAAACTTTTACACTAAAAGCATCAATAAAGGAAATGAAATGGAATAAGGAAAAATCATCAGAGAAAGCTAGAAGCGTAAGTGCAGGCCCCCTGAAAATAACTGATAAGTTAAAGTGGTTATGCAGTACTAAGTAGCTGGAGTAAAGGAGAAGACGAGGTGATTTGTCCAAGCAGCATGCAGTACAAAACTGCAAGCACCTTTATTAGTAGAAATGACTAATTTTGAAAACAAATTAAACTAGGGTAGAATGTGAACGTCCTAGCCTAAAATGTCATAGAATGTATGTGGTGGCTACTGTATATGAAAAACCAGTTATAGTAACATGAACAGTTAGGCTGCGTAAATCAGGAGCAGAAAACACCATAACAGCTGTCACTAGAAGTTGCGCGTACATTGAAGTGCCTAGAGAGACCAGAATGAGAAATGTTTTTTTTTGTGAGATTAGTTGATTTGGGGATAAGTGGAGGAAATGTAAATGAACGACTAAATGAATTGAGGAACCTTGATTTACCAAAGAAGCCAATACCAGGATGTGTGCTCTAGATGCCATTAGAGCATCTGAGCATGATACAAGAAATAAAGAAAAGGATAGTAAAATGCAGGATAGAAATCCTTGAAGAATGGTGTATTTCATATTCTATTGAACTCAGTGAGGAATTGTCACATATATGTGGGTCAGCAGTACAGTTGAAGAAGATTTAAAACAGCCAACTAAATTTAACAGAAGCTGTTAGAACTTAGAACCCCTAGCAGACTATCAACAGGCAGTCTATCAACAACTAAAAGCTAACAGTTACAAAGAATTAGGGCAGAATCCACTTAATCACAAAACAATATGCAGAACTACATAGGTTGTAACCTCCAGACGCCCAAAAAATCTCAGTTCACGGACTATGCCTTTTTTTTTGACAAAAGTTCAGGACTATGCCTTATTTTCTCTAATTAACACTAATTAATTTTAACTAATATATACTTATAGCAGCAACTAACTCCATACAAAACAGAACTGGAGGTGGCCACATGCTTTGGGAAAATACTGTGACCAAAGGAGTTTAACAGGAATAAATGATTGGAATTGGTAGTTAACACCTGATAAAATATGAGTGGTAGATAGTACGAAAACCAGTCATTTTCAGGAATTTGAAGTTTGAGGGGATAATTCAAATATCAGAAACCACTGAAATATTCTTTTAAGAGTAGTACTCCTATAACAGATATGCTTTTAGTTAGTTGTTTTAGTGCTTTTTTGTGTCAGTAAAGGGGTCAGACTCAGGAGGTGAAGTCTATAGATATGAACTAAGGCAGAATTAATAAGTAGTAAGTAGAAAGTAATGGAGAATTTATTAGTAGAGTTTAGCCATTTTAATCTGCCTAAAGTTGTACACAGAAGAGTTGGCCAATAAAATTATGTTTGGTGAATCCTTCCCTTAAGAGCAGTTGATTCCTATCATTCCCTATGCTAGGTGACATGTTTCACTTTGACGCTAGATCCAATATTTTATGTCGACCACACTAAGCTGATGAACTAGATTATCAGTTCAGGTTTATGTACATCTATCAAATCAATGAAGATGATGTATGTGCTCCAGCAGATTGTAAGAAGCATGTGGCTTTAGCTCGACCTCGAGTCAGAAACTTGTATAAGGATTGACTAAAATTTATATCAACTATTTTCTATTTGAGTTGAGGTAGAATATTTTATTATTTGGATTTTGGCTTATTGGACAGGTTATATTCAATTAAATATTTAAAATTAGTTTCAATTTAAATGTACACAAAACATTTAGTCCAGTTATTCTTCCATTAAGATAGCTGACATCCATGTTCAAAATTCAAATGTTAAAGACTGAGACAAGATTGCTGCCAGTGCCAACATATACTGAAGAGTATTTTCTGCATTAATTATGGGAATTAAGATTCTCTTTACGTTGGTGAAAACATTCCAGCTTAACTGACATTGTTTTAACTAGCTTTGCATTTTAATAAACGAAAGGCAAGTGGATATGATAATAAAGTTGCAGCAAGTTCTGGAAAACAGAAAAATTAAGGTAATTAGGATTGTTATTTTAAAGAGAAGGATTAAAATATATACTCTAAGTTTCTAAGTATTATTTAAGAGTAATGCACATATCAGATGAACTAAAAATCACACTAGTGGACAACAATAAAGGGATATGCTAAGAATAACAATTATGTATTTGGACAGTAAAATATAACATAGGTGAACTGAACTCTTGCATTATATATATATATATATATATATATATATATATATATATATATATATCCTACTTCAGAACAGTTAAGTCTTATCAGTCAACCCAATTATTAATGTAGTAATATTGCATCAATAAGTCATGAAGATCAAATTGAATGACCCTTCTCTTCATCAACAGTTTTATGGGCTGCTGCCTGACTAAATTTAACATAAAACAGCTCAATTACATTCAAAAGCCACTCAGATAGACTGACTACACCAATATTTTGCTGTGGAAAATAGCAATTCATGATGTAATGTCAATGGTTTCCCTTTTCTAAGATAGAGTACTGAATATGTACCTTATAATAGCTCCATTCTGTTTTGTCCTCAGATTTGTATGAAATTGGATTGTCACTAGAATATGCAATCTTTGCTGTAGATATATACAAAACTCCCATTACAGGACCAGCTGATGTAGAAAGATAACATGCAAAAGAATTCTGAAGCTGTTCATCTGGAACAGTCTCAAATGTACTAAGGAATATCTTCTCATATCCACCTTCTGCCAGGACCTTTGTTCCCTGAGCAATTCTTCCCATAGCAGCTTCAGCCATACTAGGGCTTGTTTTCACTTAATTACAATGTAACATAAAAAGCACACTTCAATTATCAATTATTTAATACAAAACATTCATGAGCATAATGAGACGTTAAAAACGAAAGTGTATAAGACAAGAAAATTCGTCAAGTTCATTGATTGGTATAACAGAAACAGCAAAACAATATGCTCAATACAACCACCATTTGTCATGATGATTTTGGCAAATAAAATGTTCAACTAAGTTATACAACATCAGAAAATAGCTTCAAAGGTCAATACCATTGGAGAATTCATCACTAACATTTCAATGGATAGACCAAACCAACACAAAAAATCAAAATAGAAAACCACTAAAACGATCATTAACATTTGAACACTGTCAAAATAACTCGAGAAATCATAGACGCCCTAGACCCTTACAATTAATAAAGAATGGACCACATTATTACTGACAAGTATTTTATCATAAAATTTGTGATCATCTTCTTTAGAGGGACCAACGGTAGCTAAGTCTAGCAAAAGAACTAATTCCCACAACATGACGAACGGCATTGCGGGCCTTAATCACAAAACACCAAATGGACATTTCTGACAAATACATATAAAAATCTCAATCATACTTGAATCTGTACAACTCTAATAATTAGTTTCTAATTTCTATGAAGTGCAGACACTTCTCGGAATAGGCGTGTCCCACGTGTCAGTGTCAGTGCCGTGTCCCATGTCCGTGCTTCATATTTTGGTTCTCTTCTATGAAGCCCGGACACTCATACGGAGACCGGACATGACACAGACACTGACACGTCGACACGGATGATTTATGTTTTAAACTGATATAATTCAATGTAATTGTACGTGTCGGTGTCGGACACATGTTAGGACACGCCTAATTTAAAGAGTGTTGGAGCTTCATACTCCAATTAATAGTCCAATGTATCATTCAACTTACATATACTTGAGAACTAAGAAACAGAACAACAACGAACAAAGAACTAAACACAAACAGAAAACATACAATGCTGCCAAGTATTTCCAGCAAGAGTCTCAGCCTTCCGAGATGCCTCTCCCACCTTCTTACTCCATCTTCCCAGCACGTTACGAACCGTCACCACCGTCTCTGATCACAATCAACAACACAATCAATCACACACAAAACAACAACATGCAAACCAAATTCGTATGCATAAAAAATTCAATAAAATTACAAGAAATCATCAAATAAACAGATTACTAACCCATGACGTTGAACGACGGTGGAGATTGATTGAAAGACGGAGAAGAATTGAAGTAAGAACTCAAACGATTTCCTTGAGGAGAAGACGTGAACGTCGATTCCGTAACCAATTCAGGACTCCAGTGTACGGATTTCTTCATGCTACCGGACGACGATACTCCTCCTTGCGATTCCGATCCAGATCCCGATCCGGTTCCATTTACTGCGGCGGAGTCTCCGTCCGCGATATGAGATTCAATTTCCGATTCCGGCTTCGGATTTTCCATGGTGATGAATTCAACGGAATACGAAGTTGTTGATGGCGGCGCGTGATAGCGCGTATCAAAGTGAAGATTCTAGAATTGGTTTTGAAGGATTTGTTTTTGAAGAGATGGAATTTGAAAAGAGAAATTTTGGTTGGGAAGAGTGAGGAAAGGGGAAGAGAGAAATGAAGATTGGTTGAATGTGTTCGCTATTTTTTAGCGCGAAGACAGTGTGGATGCGAGCTTTTTGTCCATGAACTTTCAAGGGTATGGGAGTAAATTTATTGAAGTTTTTTACGCTAATTCTATGAGATTTATTAAGATTGTATTTTTTTTTTTTTTGATATCATTAAGATTGTATTTAAATTTATAAATTTTTTGGTTTAATAGATACACACCATCGATCTATCTCTGAAGAATAGCTCTAGTAAGAATTAAGGGACATAAGATGGATAGGGGGAGGTCTAGAATCAAATTCTAATGGGAGCTGTTTATCTTTTCAATGTACAAAACAAAAACACACCTTCAAGAATTTAAACTTCGATTATCCTCTTTATTCATTTTAAGAATAAATATTTTAACCACTAAATTATTTGAGAAAAAAATATAAATTAATTTTACAATTAATAAGAATAACTCAGACTTTCATAATTCAAACTTGTTTGTTAATATAAAAAATTTTAGTAACATGGCAATTGTTTTTGCATATCAAAATTAATTTTACACCATCTCCATCACCATCGGTGTTTATTCATTTTTCACATTCTTTTAGTGAAATTTTATGAAGAATAAGTTCAAGGGTACGGCAAGTGGAGTATGAAGTTATAATATAGTGTTCTCTAATCTTTGATTGTAATTGATAAAGACAACACCGGTATGTATTGAGTGATAGGAAGTGAGATCGGTTTCTCTTACCTATGAGGTACGTAGGTAGAAATATAGTATGGGTATAAGCGAGGTCCTAAGTTGTAAGCGAGGGTTTGTCGAATAGGCGAATAGCTTAGGCATAGCATTACACTAGTAGAATTTCTTCCAGGGTTAATATGCCTTCAGATTAGGTGGCGTTGCACCGAACTAGATTAACAAATCACTTGTGTTATTTTTATTGTTTTTATTCCTTATTTCTATTACGTACGTTGCAAGTCTGTTAGATGTGCTAACATCCTGCAACACATCCTAAGTGTTGAAACACTATCTGTTATAAATCAAGTGTTGACACATTACGTAACACATCCTATTGTGGTACGCCAGAATTTCACTAATCACCTAGGACCCAATGAGAGTTGTGGATCTTTTTCAAATGTTTAATGTTGCTAGGAAATGTCTTGAACCATTGAAAGAGACACCATAACAACGGCGACATACAAAGACATAAAGGTATGAGAAAAGATTCGACTCAACCCTTACCAAAGTTGCGGAGCATGATCACCTACTTCATTTGACACTTAAGGGAAGACTTTTATCTCAACTTTATTCTTTATCCTCTACTTTACATTTGTACATTTTGTTCATATACATATATAAAAAATTAATATGTTATTTGTTATGATAAGTGTCAAATTCTCCATTTCCAAAAATTTGGAAAATTCTCTATTAGTGGATTAGGAACTATTCCCGTGTTGGTACCCTACACATATTTCAATTTACACTTTCAATAATCTATCGAAAAGAAATAGAAATGTCAAACCATACACTTGAATTTATGGTGAGATCTAGTTTTCCTTTTGCTTGCAAGATTAAACCGTGATCACTACAAACGAGTTCAAGGGAATCTGCAACGCAAGGAATTAAATCCATGTTCTGCTAACAGTAAAAGTTTATATGTCTTTATTGAATACCGTAAAAATTTGATGAGTCTCAAGAACAAATGAAATTATTTTTAAATTTTTTAAAATTTTGTATTAAAATCTATATGATATAAACTTTCAATCTAATATGGAGACTTAATTTTTCTTTTGATAGTTTATTATATTTTATGTCCACGGATATATATATTTTAATTCATAATATATTAATAATATATACTTATGACATTGAATTTCTTATTTAATATGGAGCGCGTGATAGACTACACGACTACTTACTTATAGGAGGGGGGTTGAATAAGTGATCCAAAAATCAAAAGATAGTAATAAAATTTTACGCGCACGGACCGTAGTCTACTATGCACCAAATGTTTTGACCAAAGGAAAGATTGTATAACACCCTTAGAACGAATACGATAAAATGAATCTAAACAAGTATGAAATGATCAATCGACACAAGATAAACACACTTAATTTTTTTTAAAACGTTTTTCACAAGTTTTATGGTCAAGTTTTAGTATACTACAAACAAAGCCTTGAGTGATAAATTTTATCGAACACCTTATGTGTAATATGAACAATAAAATTCCAAACAACAAACTCAATAATAATGAACAATAAAGCAATAAAGAAAAACAACACACAAGACATGATATGCGAGTTCCCAGCTTTCTTCGTCCTTGATTTGGCCGGTACCTCTCCCCTAAATTCCGCGATAATTGGAATCGAGACTTTATTTAAAAAATAATGAATTTACAATATCAATGCACAAATATTTTAGAGGAATACAATACTCTACTACCAAGTAAGAAATTTGGGATTTTGTTAAAGATTGGATGAAAATGATGAACTTGGAACCAAAAACTCTCTACATCTTAATTCCTTCAACTTAAATCAGAGACTTTGTTTTTCACTCTTTAAAAAATCAACACATATTGCTATTTATAGGGAAAGTAGTATAGGATAAATTTTGGCAATTTTTAATAGAAGTGTCTCGATACACATCAGGGTATGTATTGATACATCTTTAATGATAGTAGAAAAAATTACGTTTTGACAGATATGTATCGATAAATATATAACTTTCTGTAAAAATTTGTAGTGATGCGTATCGATACAGACAGAGCATGTATCGATCCATTTGTCTTGAAACTATATGTATCTATCCAGATACTTTGTGTATCGATCCAAGTGACCTGAAAATTGATTTTTCAAGTTTTACAAAGCATTTTCGATACTCAATCACATTTCATCATTTTCAAAATATATTCTATATTATTTTCACATGTTTTGACAATTATTAAAACTCGGGAGGGAACTTGTATATTAAACAAATAAAATCAAGTAATAGTCGGAATCCGTCGACACAACCTAGTTTGACACCAAATATTATACCTCTTGATAACGTTTATAAGAATAAACTTTTTATAAAACTCACAATTGCATTGAAAGTTTATATGTTATATATCATTTGTGTGAATTTTTAGACCCAATTCAATATCATTTGATTGATTATTGAGACACCTAAAGATTAACGGCGCTTAAGAAAACACAAACCGTTAATTTTGTTGTATCTCAATAAAATATAAAATGATTTTACATTTATTTAAACATTTACAAAAATAATTTATATGATATAAACTTTTAATCTAATAGTGAATTTTATAAACTTTATATGAATTAAAACGTTATTGAGAGGTGTGACATTTAATGTCAAACTAATTGATGTCAACAGATGGTGATTCATCAACTAATTAATATCTCAACAATATAATGAACTAATATCCATTAATTACTTAATGTTGAGATCTAAACTAGTATCAAGTGTGATGTTTTGAATGAGCTAAATGGACAAGCATACGACACATCTAGATGCTTAAGAGACATTAATACTCTAATATTAGGAAGGACTTATTGCGTCTTATAGTGTTAAATAAGATTGAATTGAACATTGGGGTTTTGTACATTTTAAAATAATCAAACACTTTGTTTTTTAGTCCATGCAAAGGTGTAAAAAGCTCTCATAACACAAAGAAGCAACGCTTGAATTTTGGCTAGAAGAGTTACCCATATTTTATGTCCAATGTGTCTAGAATATGATTATGTCGAATAATAGAATCAAAGAACCTATTAGAAAAAATATTAAGACTAAAATTTGTAATTTCTTTTTATTTACACCCTCTCGTTATTATTAGAAGAAGATGTCATATATAGTAGTCCAGAGTTCGATGTGAATTTTAGAATTAAGTGATTTCAGTCCTTTTCTCAAACGTAGTTGCGATAATCAAACAGTGGTCCTCTCAACTAAATTCGGCGTCAATCATTATTGGACCAACTAATGTTTGGTAAAATTTTCAAATCTATTTATATATTAACTTTAATTAACTATACGATACTTTAAATGCAGTACTTAAAAGAAATTGAATATTACTACTCTCTATTCGGTAGGATATCAATTTTTACTAAAAACTATTTAATGAAAGTAAACATACAAAAACTAGTATATTTTGGTAAAGTGATTAAACTTTTTTTATATGTTACCTGTGAAGGAAGAAAAATATGACTAACATTATCAAGTTTTCTTATATTACGATGATATTTCTTTTCTCATTTAATGTTATATTCGAATTTATCCGTAAGTCTTTTATCATCCTTTTCAAAAAAAAAAAAAATTACCTTTTATTTTAAATATCCTTAATTATACTTATTTAAATTCCTTTTATTAACATATTTGTTTTCTTATTTTACATCACAGCATTTCATATTTGTAAATTTGACATGGATTGTCCATGGCAAAGTTGTTCTCCTGGTAATTCTCCGGCGTGCATTTATGGAATGTGCTATTGCGTTAATAGTTAAGTTGTCAATTACTTTTATAATTTTTCTCACACTTTGAATTATATTCTTTGTACATGCGTGCATTAGAAAGTGCGTAAATTATATTCTAGGTTTGGCTAATGAAATGATTATATAGAGAGGTTAAAGGATGAGTATGATCTACCCTCTAGATGGTCAATATATCATTTAAGAAGCTTAATCGTGGTTTATACCATATAAGTGTTGCAATTCACATGTGATAAAAATCATCTATTTTTAATCCAACTTTTTTTGAGTTAGTTTAACACCATATACATGTGAAATAGTGAATGTTGAGCATGATATTGTCATTCACTATATTGTGTGATATTATACATTAATCATGATTGTTGTTGTACTGCTAAATATATACATTAATCACCTTGTGTGGATGTGTATATTCATCTACTTATGTTTTATACCTTTAACATGATGTGATAAACAAATATTATACATCCCATGTAAGACCTATTCTTGTATATATGCAGGTTATTTTTCACCTGATCATTAAAATTATTTGATGAAGGCATGGAAAACTCGAGTATTTTAGGTTCTAATTTTGATTTACAATGGAGCTGAGGTTTGAATCTAGGCAAGGACGGATCTATGTATCTTATATTGTGGGCCTTGGTCCTCACTAAGTTAAGAAAAAAATAAAAAATTGTAATACTTAATGTATAAAATAAATTAAATTATAAAATATTATTGTAATATTTGAGAATGACCCACACAATAATATTTAATGCATAATCTCTATTTGTATATGTATCTGTATCTCTATCTCTATCTCTATCTCTATATTATATATTTATGGATGTCTTTCTCCTGATCATAATCATATGTGACAAGCTATCAAGTATCCATATACATATGTGGCAAACTATGAGACCATCTCCATAACAAACTAAGTCTTCCTTAATGTATCACTATTTGATTCCCACGATGACACTTTTTCAATTATGAAACATTTTATTTTACTTTTTAGAGTTTCTTAATGTATCACTCTTCGATTCCTACTCATGACACTTTTTCAATTATGAGACATTTTATTTTATATTTTAGAATTCCTTATTGTACGATTGTTCGATTCCCACTCATGAAACTTTTTTAAATATGAGACATTTTATTTTATTTTTTAGAATTTCCTAATGTATCATTCTTCAATTCCCACTCATGACACATTTTCAATTATGAGACATTTTTAAAAAAAATATTTTTGTGACACATATTCTGTATTACTAAGATTAATGAGTCACTATTAGACAAAAACAAACAAAACTTTTGGATAAAAATAAGTAAATCAAACCAATTTCTAACAAATAACAATAATTTTTTACGATTAATACTTTTAATGAAAAATTTTCTTAATAACATTTTCATAACTAATATTTTTTAAAATAATTTTTTTCTTAATTGTATATATATCATTTGTACCCAAAAAAAAACTAATTGTATATCATAAAAAATTTAGTTAGTTCAAATGTTGTAATACTATTATTATATAAGTATAAGTACCCTAACAATTATATATATTAATTTTTTTAAAATAAAGTTTTTTTTTTTGATAAATTTAAAATAAAGTTGTATGCATTAATATATACTATTACATAAATATTATTATGATATAAAAAGTCATAATTTCTCAAATAAAAGTATATTTTATTAATTTTATTTTTATTTTTTGTTCACATGCAAAATTTAACTCATTTCTATCTATCATTTTTTTTATTACTAAGTTGTACCAAATATAAATCATACTTATTCCTATTTTATTTGTATTTTAGTAAGAAAATATTTGTATTCCTATATTAATACAATAAACCCATTTTTTTATAATTTTTATGATGACTTATATTTACACTTATATTAATACCAATGTCTGTCTTTATAATTTACATGAGATCAATATTAACAATCATATATTAATACAAGAGCTTATTTTTAAAAAAAATAAATGAGACTTTATATTCACATATCAAAACAATGTCTTATATTTTTTTAAATTGCCACAGGGATGGAAGAAAAAATATCAAATCGTTGAAAACGGAAAGTGGAAGATCATTCTCCAAAATATTAACTATGACTTATATTTACACTCATGTTAATATGAGTGTATTTTTATTTTGTAATTTATACAAGGCAATATTTATACGTATATATTAAAAAAGATCCTATTATTTTTGTAATTTCTACAGGGACGAAAAGAAAACATCATATTGTTTAGAACGGAGAGTGGAATATCACTCTCCACCATATGTTTCTATCCTTTAAAATCCCTAAATATTTTTATAAACTATTACATGTACTTTTTTTTTGTATGATTACATGTACTTCATTATGTAATAGATATTTGAAACCATTAATATTGTTAAATGGTTTCAAGATGTTATAACGTGAAACCATTAATATGGTTTCATATGGTTTCGTTACCCTAAAATAGAAAAAAATTGAGTAAAATATTAAAACAATATGTTATGGTTTCTAAAACAATAAAAGAACAATGAGATTATTATTGTTAAATTATTATTAGTATGTTAAAACCATTTTTGCTCCACTTAATAATTGTTACGTTAATTGTCATAAATTAACCATTGTTAAAGTACATGTTTTAAGATATATAAACATCGAAGATAGACTCTAATAATATGTATTTCAAATGAAAAAAAATAAAAAAAAAACAGCTAAAAAAAAGGTTTAAAAAAATCATGTAAAAAAAAAAATGGGGGGGGGGGGTGTGGGTGTGGGTAGGGGGTGCTCATAACGATGGGAAGGTGGGGGGCGTGCATCAATTTTTGTTTGGGGGGTGCGCGGAGTAACTGGAGGGCGCGCGTAGCAAATAATTGGGGGGGGGGGGCACATTAATTTAGTAGAAGGAAATTAGCAAACCCCTATAATAATTATGTTTTCCAAGAAATCCAATTTTCTCACTAATATTCGTAGAAAATTTTCAAATTTCTTGTAGTACAAGAAAAACGTACATTTCCTGCGGATTTTTAATCTATGTTACTTTAAAAATAAGTTGATTATAGACTTATTGCTATTTTTTTAACAAAATTTTCTGCTTATCACTTAATTGATCTGTTGTGATGTAAAGGAACAGCGTTTTGACGTTATCTCTCTACCGATCACACAACTCTTACGTGAACGAATCAATATTTGAATATACTGCAAAATCATATGTTAGTCTAGAAACAGCTTTAGAAAAATCAAAGTGTGAAAGATTAAACGCGGTTATACCAAACGGAGAAATTCTGCCATATGTAGTTACGTACAAACAAACAACACCTCACTCACCAAATGAGAATTATTCATGAAGTCATACATATACAACCTGTCGTATTACTTAACTTTCAAACACAAACAAAGAAAAAAAATTAATAATGTATCTATCAAAAAAGAAAATTGTAATAAACAAAATTAAATAAAAGGAAAATATTATTCATAAATAAATACAAAAAATAAATTATTATATTTGTATTTGACCTTTTTTATACACGTATTTGACCCATTATTACTCAAAAGTTAGATCACACACACAAGCAATATCATATATCAATTGTACACTATATATACCTCAGTTATGCATTTGAACATTACACAAATTAATTATCCTACAACAAACCATATATTTGGAGGAATCTTAATCTTATATTTACATCTTTTACTCAATTTTTAGTTCGAACTCAACATATCTCTCACAAAAAAGACATATATTTCATATAAGATGGGTTTCTCTGCAATCAAAGTGTTTGTGATATTGGGACTTTTGGCTACATCATGCATAGCACAAGCACCTGCACCAGCACCCACACAATCACTATCACCTAATTCAGCACCAACTCCATCACCCTCCACAAAATCACCAACAACTTCTCCTGCAACTCCCCCTTCAACCACCTCTTCTCCAGCAACCTCTCCTTCATCTCCAAGCCCAAACACTTCTTCCCCACCCACACCAGGGGCAGGTGGTGCCGCACCGGAACAGCCAGGAGCTGAGTCACCCTCTGCTGCATTCTCAATCACCAATACTTTTGTTTCTGTTACTGCTATTGCTGGAATCTTCTTCTCTATGATTTTATCTTAGAAGAGTCTATGAATTTTTTATTTATGGTTTAGGCGGTTTGGAATTCTATTTATTTATTTTTTATATGCAAATTATTAGTGTGTAATTTTGTTTTGTGGTTACAAATTATTAGTATTCAATTAATGAAATAAGATGGGGTCTTGAACCTTATGATTTAGTAATAACACTCTCCCATTTGAATTACTCCTTATATATCTAATATTTGTTTTTTTTTTGGTTACAAATTTATTTATTTGATTACTTCTTATATATCTAATATCTTTGTATTTTAATTACATAATATCTTTGTTTTTTTTTTTTGAATCCAACAAACTTAACGCCTTTCATTATTAATCAAAGTAGCAATACACGGAGGTACAAAATCAAAGACACGGTGACAAGGCCAAGAGATGGCTGCCCGAGCTAACGTATGGGCGGCCATGTTTGTTTGCCTCCTAACAAACTTTACCTCAAAGTTTTGGATACTAGCTAGATCATGCCTAATCCTAGCAATAATAGAATTGAAATCAGAAAAATCATTCCTCCTATGAGGGTTCACAATACAATCCACAAGAGTCTTAGAATCGCTTTCAAAAATATCATTATTAAGTTTTTGTAAACGAGCAAGTTGAACTGCATCAAGTAGTGCCCTTCCTTCGCCCTCCAAAATCGACAATCTTGCATTGTAATGATGAGTTTGAGCATGAATAAAATTGCCTACGTGATCACGAATGCAAGCTGCGGTTGAAATACTTCCGCCGTCAAGGGGGAACGCCGCGTCCACATTACATTTAAACCATCCAAACTGTGGGCTGCACCAGCTGGTACTGTTGTTGGCGGGTTGCTGCTGCTGCTGTCGCGGTGACATGGTTCGCTGATGCATATGTTGTTGCGCAAAGTTCCATGCTTGCCACGCTGCTGTTGCTTGCTGTCCAACTGTTGTGGCCGTAGGTATCTGCGAGTTCCAAAGCACTGCATTGCGGTGTTGCCATATATGCCATAGCAAGAGTGCAACACGGCCTGCATTGTTCATATCTTCATGGCTGCATATATTCAAAATTAGAGCAGGTACATTATCAAAATTCAATAACCTGTTGATAACAATATGAGAAAGACCATCAGCCTCCCAACAAGATATGGCATGGGTACACGTAAAAAAAGCATGGTAATCATCTTCTATACCATCATTGCACACAGGACAAACAGTGGAACAATTAACATAGCGTTGAGTTAACCGGAGACGGGTAGGAATACACTCTCTACAAAGTCTCCATAACAAATGACGACTCTTCGGGGGACCATTAACCTTCCACAAATTCTCCCATAACCTACCCCTTATGCCATGAATTTTGTCCCAATTTTCCCGCATTAAAAGACGGTAACCCAAACGCACCGTGTATATGCCATTCTTGTCCCCTTCCCAAACTAACTGGTCAACTTGAGTTGAATCAAAAAGAGGTGTGGAATGAATTTTCTCCGCTTCTTCTTTTGCGAATAAATTCTCAATCTTCCCTCTGTCCCACCTCTTCTCGCCATCAAGAATGAGATGGCTAACATGTAATGAATAAGCTTCCTCCGTTTGAGGGGAGCTCACCCACCGCCCCGCATCTTCCGTAAGCCAAGCATCATGCATTACTCGCACCTTACTTCCGTCACCAATAGCCCACCTACATCCTCTAATTAACACCTCCCTAGAACACCATAAACTTCTCCAAGCAAAACTCGGATTATTGCCAAGGCTAGCATCAAGGAAAGAAGACTTAGGAAAATATCGAGCCTTGAAAACTTGAGAGACTAAGGATTCCGGATTTTGCAAAATTCGCCACCCTTGTTTAGCGATCATGGCTTTATTAAAAGCACCAAAATTGCGAAAACCCATCCCTCCTACACTCTTTGGACTAGTCATTTTATCCCAAGCCATCCACCTTATCCCTTTATTATTATCCCCTCCTCCCTACCAAAATCCATTTATCATTCTCTCAATTTCCTCCAAGACCAAAGGAGGAATCAAGTACACACTCATAATGTAAGCCGGGATCGCTTGTAACACAGATTTGATCATCACCTCTTTACCTGCTTTGGATAACGGATGGCCCCGCCATGAATTCAATCGCTTCTAGATACGGTCTTTAATGAAAGAAAAAACAGCCTTCTTGCTCCTGCCCACCATTGAAGGTAAGCCTAGATAAGTACCGGTACCGAGAACGTGCTTAACACCAATGATTGAGGCAAGATCCGCCTGTGCCGCTACACTAAGATTGCGACTAATGAAGACTTCAGATTTGGATAAGTTCACCTGTTGCCCTGTTGCAACTTCATAGACATGTAAAAGATTAATTAAATTAGTAGCCTCCGCCACCGATGCCCTGCAGAAAAGAAAACAGTCGTTAGCAAAAAGCAGGTGAGACACCACCGGTGCCCCACGACATATTCTCACTCCATGGATATCACCCGTTCCTACAACTTGCTTTATTAGAGCTGTTAACCCTTATGCTACTAGAATAAAGAGATAAGGAGAGAGAGGGTCTCCTTGCCGTAAGCCTCTGCCTGGTAGGCCCCACCTTCTCAAAATTCATAAGCACCAAATAGTTTACCGTGCTAATACACATCATCATCCACTTGATCCACACCTCATTAAAACCCAACCTCTCCAACATACCCTTCAAGAAACCCCAATCCACTTGATCATATGCCTTACAAATATCAATTTTAAGGGCCAAGTCACCTGTCCTTCCTTTAGTCTTCCGTTTCATGGCATGTATGGTTTCAATAGCAACAAGAGCATTATCAAAAATAGACCGACCTTCAACAAAAGCTGATTGCTCCGGTGAGATAATTTTGTCAAGAATCATTTTTAGGCGATTGGCCAGCACCTTAGAAACCATCTTATAGAGGACATTGCACAAAGAAATGGGTCTCATATCTTTCAAGGACATAGGATTTTCACACTTCGGGATGAGACAAATATTTAATTCATTAAGATTAGATGGAAAAAAGCCACGGTCTAACCATACTGTTGCTGCCCTCCATATATCTTCCCCACAAATCTCCCAATAATTTTTATAAAACGCCGGATTAAAACCATCCGGCCCCGGAGCCTTGTCGGAATGCATTTGGAAAAGGGCTTGGCGAATCTCCTCCTTTTCTACCGCTTTGGTAAGACAATGGTTATCGGCTAGAGTAACTTTTTGTTCAATCAAGTTGAGGACTGGATTATGATTCCCCATATTAGACCGAAAAACATCCTCAAAATATCTATGAGCCATCGTGCATAAGCTAGCTTGATCCATAATCTCAATTCCGCTATCATCAACCAATTTTTTAACACGTTTCCTACTACTCCTTATAGTTGCCGAGAGATGGAAGAATTTGGTATTCATATCTCCCTCTTGGAGCCAATGCATTTTCGCCCTTTGTTTCCAAAACACTTCTTCTTAGACAAGAATGGTAGCATGTCGTTCAGCCGCCATTTTGTAACGTTGGTGACCTGCCTCACTCGTGCTTCCCCTAAATTCTTCCATGGCCTGGTGACATGCATTCAACTCCCCAACCCTCGCCCACCACATCGTCCACATCCTCCTCATAAAGCCAACTATTCTCAAACCTGAAATAGTACTGATAATGTCTCGGAGACGGGGGTTCAGTTTGTAGTAGAATGGGGTAGTGATCCGAGTGTGAAGCCAATAAATTAGAGAGCTTCACCTGCGGGAACACTTGTAGCCATTCCGGTGTCGCCATTGCTCTATCAAGACGTTCTTCAATCATATGCGGTGCGCCTCTACTCTTTACCCAAGTAAACGGATATCCATCAAGCCTGATATCCGATAAATCACGATCAGTAATTGTTTGTCTAAACCCGTCACACAACCAGCTCGGATGCGGGTGCAACCCCCGTTTGTCTTCTTGGGAGAGGAGGTCATTGAAGTCCCCAAGAATACACCACGGAAGAGTATCCATAGCTTTCAGTTCATGTAACAACTGCCAAGCTTCTCGTCTTCTGTCTCTTTCCGGATAGCCATAGTAACACGTCAATCTCCAATTGCCCTTTATCTCATCCTCTACAACCATATTAATAAAGTTCCTACTATAGTTAACCACACGGCAGTTGCATGCTTTATTCCACAGAACTGCCAACCCACCACTTCTCCCAACCACATCAATTGACAAGCAACAATCATAACCCAAAAGAACTCTAATTTGTTCCAACGACCTTCCTTGCGACAACGTTTCTGAGAGGAAAAGAATGTCAGGTTTGTGACTACGAGCAAGCCCCTTTAAGTTAGGAATTGCATTAGGTTTGATCAATCCCCTACCATTCCAACTAAGGATAATCATTGGTCCCGGCAGTCCTGGCTGCCAGGACCTGCCGCTAAAAAATGATGGGCTGAATCAATACTGTTTGTTCTGTCATCACGATCCTCCACCTCCTCTGCTCTACGCCGTTTCTTCTCCACCTGGTTCGCCGGTTCAGTGGGTTTGAGTTGGTCAAGGGTAGTCCGGTTTGGTTTAGAAGGGTGAGATATGGAGGGGGTTTGGTTTATTCTCGGTCTAGGTTGGTTCAGGTGTGAGGAGTGGCTTTTAGTTTGGTGACGTGTAGGATTTGGCTTGGTCAATGTTAGGGTTTTGGCTGAGTTGACCGTGTGGGGACCTTTTGAAGGTGTGAAAAACACAAGAAGGGGGGGTTGAATTGTGTTTTGGTAATTTTAAAAACTTCTTCTTTAAGTTTAGAAAACTTATCAGAAGCACCAGCGGATAAAGCAAACACAAGCAACGCACGTAAACAGAAACAGAAGCAGAAAGAGTAAGAGATATAGAGAGAGAGAGAGACAAGCAATTTTATAATGGTTCCTCTCACAAACCGAGAGTAGTCCAGTCCCCTTGCACTTCCAAGGGATTTCACTATAATCACTTTGATTACAATTGCTCAAACACACTAGTAAGAGACTTCATAATGCTCAAGTTCTAAACAAGAGACTTCCTAACACAAAAGCAAAAGATAATTGAGTTTTGAGCAATTGATATTAAAATCAAAAGCTCTTAAAAACAATACAACACAACTGTAAAGACTCTAACTAATGATTCCTAAGAAAACAAAAGTCAGAAGCACAGACAGAATAACTTCAGAAGTAGTGCTTGCAGTCTTGTATGAAAAACAGAGTAGGTGTTGTTTCTTTTTGAATTTTTTGCGTCACTTAATCTTCAAGAGTTGTTCTCTATTTATATGAGGTAGAAGAAAAAGAGACGTTTGATGTTACTGACCGTTGCAGAGGTCTTGTCACACCAGCTGTGTAAGGACAAAGGTAACATGGGATACTTGCCATTTCTGGTAAAGCTTATCCATTTATTCCCTTTGTATGAGAATATTCGCCCTTATGTAGTAAAATAGTACTAACGTCACTATCCTGATGATAAGGATGTAGTACTATGATTTCACAATCAATCACTGCCTTTAAATTCAAATGATTTCCAATCATTGAATCACTATCAGTTAACACTGACATTCTCTGATAGTTTAATCAGACTTTTATGTTTCCAACATAACTTCTGATTCCTTAGCTTCTGAAATTTATGACCTTCAGACTCAACACAACTTCTGAGTTAACCAGCTTCTGACTTTGGAGTAACTTCTGATCAATGTTGCTTCTGATGTCGTTGCCTCTGATATCGTTGCTTCTGATATCAATTTTTGGCGCTTGTTTCAGAGCTTCTTATATCAAGTGTGAACATAATATAATTTTAATCCTGCACACTTAGATAAAATATTAAAATACCCTATTGTTCATTAATACTTTTGTTATCATCAAAACTTTAAGGACTTAGTTAGAACCACATTTGTTCCAACACCTTTCACTGAAAAGGTGAAGGCTTGAGACATTAAATTTGGGGACAATTGAGGTGAAGTGGGGTCAGTCATAGGGATAGCATGATGGGGGAATAATTGTGGAATTGTGCTGGCAGGAAGACTTGTGGGGGACAGATTTTTAATGTTCAATGATGGAGTAATGATGGTGTTTGTGTCAGCCATAAAGTTTGGTTTGGGATTTTGAATGTTGGAAGGGACGTTTCTGGTTGGTGACCTTTGGATGGAATTTTGTGATAATTGGGGATTGAAGAGAGAGGATTGGTTTGGGACAGAGCAATAATTGAAAGAATTGGAATTAACTTGAGACTGTTATGGGGAGACTTTACTAGTTTAGGGAAGTTACTGGTTGGCAAATTAATGCTTGTAGGACCCACCGCAGAAGCCAGAAAGTTGGACAGGCTATTGGCATGCACTGTCGCCTCTGCCGCAATGCCATCTCCTCCGTCACTCCTACCACCGCCCCCACTCATCACTCCGCCGCCATGTCCTCCATGTCCTCCACTACCTTCTTCATTCAACCACCTAGAGCCTTGTCGTCCAGCCCCTCTTCGCGGTTCTGCCCTAATCTCATTGCTCCAACCTCTTATGCCATCATCACTCTCTTGTTCAAAACGCACTGGACAACGATTCTCCGCATGTCCCATTATGCCATAGATGAAACAGAAAGTACCTAGTTTCTCGTATTTGAACTTCACCACGCACCAATTTCCATATCGATCTTTAACTCTAGTATCTTTTTTCAGTGGTTGGCGCACATCAAGTTTAACTCTTAACCACATGTATTGTCGCCATATGCTAGTGTTGTTATGCTTGCCGTACTCCAGCAGTGAGCCAATATAATTTCCTAGTGTCTCTCCCATAGTTTCCTTCATGAGGCCCATAGGTAAGCCATGAATTTGGACCCAGAAATCAACATGATAGAGAGGGATACTCTCAAGCTGACTGCCAATGTGAACTCTTTCCAGGACAAGTGTGTTGTTGTCAAAAGTCCAAGGACCCTTCTTCAGCACCTCCTCCATATCAAGTGGATGATTGAAACGAAATAAGAATAACCCTGGATTGGTCTCCTTGATGGTGAATCCCTTCACTGGTTGCCACAAATTGGCCATCCTCACCGTCATGTAATTGAAGTGAATGACCCGGTCACATAGGAAGCATCCAATCAGACACCACCGTAACTCCTCTGTCGACTCCGCCTCTTCCTCAAACGCGAAATCAAACCCTTCGACTCCGTCCCCATTCAAGGACAAGTTAGCGAATTCCTCATCTGCCATGATGCAGTCGGTAGAACTCCAAATCAATTAATTCTAGTAGCAAGAACATAAATCAACTCACAAAAGCAAGCTCTCTAAAGATACAGAGAGAAAGGAACAGGGTCTCCATAGAGAGAGAGAAAGCATATAATATCTTTTCTTTCAAATTTGGGTTTGTACATTTAGAATATTTGATAGATGCGAGGTTATTTAAGATGATGACGACAATGACTAATATAGGAGTATTAATTATATTAGTGCAAATTCTTTGTTTATGTGATTGATCACTCGATATTTGTGGAACAGAGCCGGCCCCACAATTTGGAGGCAAGGTTCGAATTTTAAAAATAGACTGTTATAAAAATGTGAAATTTTATTGTAAAAAAATATCTTTAAATTATAAATATCATAAAAAACACAAAAAAAAAAGAAATATATTTTAATGAGGATTAAATTTATTGTAAAGATTGAAATGATGAGGAGGGATCCGTTGATACTAGGTGTAACTCTGAGATGAGTTACTCCGTTTAATGAGTTACTCCGTTTTAATATCATTATTCACGATAAATTTTAATCCAACAGTTGATTATTATCATTATAGATTAATGATCAAGTTGACTTTGTCATATGTGTAGACATTATGCCGTTTTATGCTATTAATTTGGATTTGTGAGCTCGTTCAAAATCATCTTTTTTAGTGTTTAGCGAAATTAAATATGTAATGATTTTGATTGATGTACTCTACCAATTTGAATGAATGAATATCGATGTTTTTTGGGTCAAAAAAATGTGCACACATTTTAATATAAATCCGAAATGCGTAACTACGTAATTTAAGCATCAATATTTACTTATGTTTTTTAAAAGTTTATTATACGTTCATTCGAAATTATTTATTGAAGTATCAAATCATTTTAGAATTTCATAAAAATTTGTATAGTTGATATATTCAATAAGAACTTTTAATTGGACGGTTAGATTGTTGAATTTTATGGTTAATAATGATATATACTATAGTATTAAGTTCTTCATATTCCAACGGCTTACACGGTCGTGCCACTTATTTTCTTCATAAACTTGACTTTTCATATTCTTGGGTTTGTGGACACGTTTTTGTTGGCTTCCATGATAAAATTGGGCTTGGTTTGACACCAAAAATGTTGAGCCCTCTCGATAGAATGATTTAGATCTTTGATTTTCTTCAAAACATCTTGTTTCTTTATTTTCTTGACGAGACGGTATAAAAATACAAAAGAAACAAAAACAAGTAAATAGTTCTAACATGTACGCTAAAAAGCATATTTTAAAGCATAATTTATTTAATGAAACTACTACTAAAATATAGGTGTAAATTAATGCTATAGATCACAAATGAAATTAGGTTGATGATTGTTGCAAATTAGAGAGGGGCTAAATCCCTCACAAAAAATACATTATTTTAAATTAGGGACGTGTCATACCCCAAATTTTGACAGCCTTAATTAGTTATTGTGTCAACTTTTCATCAGAATTGAGAGTTGGTTGGGGTGGTGATTACTTAAGAGTAAGAGTCTTGAGAGCTTATTGGTCGTGGGTTCAAATCCCACTTGTGACTATTATTTTTGTATTTTTTTTATGAGCTTATTTTTATATTTTATTTTTTATCAATAAAAAATTATTTAAATGAACTGAAAAAAAAGAACAAAAAACAGTAAATCTATTTGAACTAAAAAACAGAAAAAACGCAGCAAAAAATAGATTTAGGAGGAAGGAAAATTCAGAGGCAAGATTTAATCTATCAATATCCGATAACAAACAACGAATTCAGCGGAAAAGGGGTTAGGATTTACAACTAACTATATCCGATACCACCGAAAAAAATAGTAACAAACAAATCTAATGCTACTAGTATAAATACATAGGCCAATTCACAGTAAAAAGACACAAAAAAATCTGATAAAAAACCCACAGAAAACTAACAAAAAAACTCTCTGCAACCAAACCAAAACCAATCTCAGAAACAGGTTAATTTTCTGCACACCGCAGAAAACTAACACCAACACAGCCTCCGTTCCATTGCGAACCAGAAGCAGTATCTCGCAAAAGAAAAGGAAGAAAAGTTCAACAGCAAACCAGAAGCAAAGAACAGAATCGAAAAAGGAAAAAAACGCTTACGCACACAGAGATTCACGGCACGACAGGTAATTATCCCGGACTTGCATTTTGTCAATTATTGTTCGACGTATGTGTGTTTCTAGTATGAATGTTGGTATGAACCGGTAAAAAAGGGGACTTAGAGATTAAAGAATTCGGATCTAGAATTTTGGGTGAGATTATTGTTATTTCAAAGTTTGATTTCAATGTAAACAAAAACGGATCTGAGGTGTTAGCAATTTCAGATCCGAAAATCTTTTGTGTGGTTCTGTTTTTCTTGCGATTTGATTACTTGTTAGGAAGGTTGATTCATGGTTTGAAACTTGCTTTGATTCTGTAAAATTGGCTTGAGGGAATGAGTGTTCTTGATAAATAGCAAGAACATTCATAGGGTCTTAATATTTATGAGAGAGGAGAGAGAACCGAGAGAAAGAATTGAGGGAGAGAAGTGAGAGAAAACTTTCCATCAAACAACAAAAAAAATCTGAGCCAAAACCAGAGAAAGTAGACAAAAATCTGATAAAAAAACGAGAACGAAATTCTGAGAAACATCCCAACACCACGGCAGCTTCCATCATTCAAACCTCAATTTCAAATAAATCAAGCATAAACCATCATAAATTGCCATCCAAAACAAAAAGAAGGAGAAGGAGAGGAAGTGACAAAACATAGTAGAAGCGGAAGAAAAAGGAAAAAGAAGTTTTGCCGTCGGAACCGCACAACCAGACCATTGTTCAAATACAAATCACCGTGTGACCTTTCCTCTTGGTAACGGTACCCTTTTCTTTCCTTGATCTATGCGTTTCCTTGCTGGTATATGACTCTATGTTCTTGGTATGTAACAAAGTCTAGTTACTTCACTTACTTGTTTCTTTTTGTTTTATTTAATATGTTCATATATTATGTTAGAGTAGGTCCACCACGTACCTTTCTTTCCTTTTTTAATATTTCATAGTGTGTAATGGGTCATATGTATGTGCTTGTGATGAACTTATTTACACCCCACTGCTCTTGCAACTTTTTTTGTTCCCAATTCTTTAATAAACCTTCAAAAAATAATAAGTTGGATGAAAAAGAAACGGTTTGACGTATGCCTCTCCTTCTCCGGTTATTTAAATTTTTTAGTGTATACCTTGCGATTTAAATAATCTCTTCCTTCTAAAAAAAACTCTAACAAATATAATTACAAAAAAGAGATAGTTTGGCGTATGCCTCTCCTTCTCCGATTATTAAATTTCTTGGTGTATACCTTGCGATTTAAATAATCTTATCCTTCTACAAAAACTCTAAGAAAAAATCATAATTACAAATTCAAATAAAACGAGGCGGTTTGGCGTATGCCTCTCCTTCTTCGATTATTTTTCTCGGTGTATACCGAGCGATTTAAACAAACGGAGACGGTTTAGAGGCGGTTTGGTCTATTTTTTTGTAAAACGACAAATAAAAAGAAACGGAGGTAGTATATCTTAGTTTGCTACTTTTAAGAAGACCTAATATGCAATAATATTGTTAAATATAAAAGAAATATATTAACTTTAATTAGACAAAACGGGGGTGGGGGAGGGGCGGGTGGAAGGTCATACAACCCCCGCCCCGCGCCTACCACAGTATTATAAATTCAGGTTTTCCCCGCACCCGCCCCTCCACCTAGTTGAATTGGCTTTTACCCGCTAAACTTGGGGCGGGGCGGGTGGTGTGGTTGGGTCTGGGTTTTGTTGTCATGCCTAGAAGGAACAAAGAAGCCGCTACTCTTAAATATGATAAACCTCATTCTTCTATTGAACACTTTCTCTTCCATTTTGTTTACAAATGCTATCTCTTCTTCCATTCTTTAATTTCGAATAAGAAGAAAAAGAAGACAAAGAACAAGCTTGCTCGGTTGCCATTTCTTTTTGATTTTGCCCATTCTTTTTTTTGTTTTTGCCCTTTCTTATACTTCTTTTCAACTAAAAAAAGAATTGTGTTGAGCTGAGCCCGGGCATTAGCTCGTGCAGCCCTGATGGTGTCTTCGCCCCTACATATACAAGTAAAAAAATATAAAGCAAAAATAATTAAGTAAAATATTTTATGTGTGTTTTGATGATGTGTTTAAATCATTGTAATCACCAAAGTGATTTTCTCTATGAATATATGTATGGATATCTTATAAATATATTCAACACAAATATTCACCCATTTTAAAGCATCCACTAAAAAAACACGCCATTTAACGGCGATTATTTTCCGGCGGTTTTACATAACCCCGTTTAACTGGTTAAAAAATATTAATAATAAATATTATTTTAGAAAATATCATATCTCAAAATTATTTTTTAAAGAAGATAAATAAATCAATAAACTTAGTCCAATTTAAAAAATACTATATCTTAGTTTGCTACATTTAAGAAGTCCTAATATGCAATAATATTTTTAATATAAAAGAAATATAATAACTTTAATTGAACAAAACGGGGGCGGGGGTGGGGTAGGGGAGGGTGGAAGGTCATACATACCCCGCCCCGCAGCCTCCACAGTATTATAAATTCAGGTTTTCCCCGCACCCGCCCCTGCACCTAGTTGAAACAACTTTTCCCCGCTAAATTCAGGGCTGGGGCGGGTCGTATGGATGCATCTGGGTCTTGTTGCCATGCCTAGAAGAAACTAAGCAGCCGCTACTATTAAATCTAATAAACCTCTCTCTTTGTTTGAACACTTTTTCTTCCATTTTTTTTACAGAAACTTGCTCTTCTTCCATTCTTTTATTTCGAATAAGAAGAAAAAGAAGACGAAGAAGAAGCTTGAACGGTTGCCATTTCTTATTTTGATTTTGCCCATTATTTTTTTTTGTTTTTTCCATTTCTTATTTTTCTTTTCAACTGAAAAAAGAATTGTGTTGAGCTGAGCCCGAACATTAGCCCGTGCAACCCTGATGGTGTCTTCACCCCTGCATATACTAGTAAAAAAATATAAAGCAAAAATAATTAAGTAAAATATTTTATGTGTGTTTTGATGATGTGTTTAAATCTTTGTAATCACCAAAGTAATTTTCTCTATGAATATATGTATGGATATCTAATAAATATATTCGACACAAATATTCACTCATTTTGAAGCATCCACTACAAAAAAACATGCCATTTAACGGCGGTTATTTTCTGGCAGTTTTACAAAACCCCCGTTAAACTGGTTAAAAAATATAAATAATAAATATTCTTTTAGAAAATATCATATCTCAAAATTATTTTTTAAAGAAGATAAATAATTCAATAAACCTAGTCCAATATAAAAAAAAACTACTACCTCCGTTTATTTTTACTTGTTGTTTTAGAAAAAAATATTTGTTCTTTTTTACTTGTCATTTTGGCAATTCAAGTTATATTTTGCCTATTTTACCCTCTTTCCTACTTTATTTTATCGAACAAATTTTGTATAATTTTTTTTGTTGAAACAATATAATTTTTTTATTGTATACAAATTTTGTTTATTTGTAAATAAAGTTTGTTACAAATATTTTGAAATAAATAATGTTTGTGAAAAAGTAGGAAAATAAGGTGTCAAAATACACTCTCCTATTTTGGTCTTTTTTTTTGTAAAACGACAAATAAAAAGAAACGGAGGTAGTATATCTTAGTTTGCTACTTTTAAGAAGACCTAATATGCAATAATATTGTTAAATATAAAAGAAATATATTAACTTTAATTAGACAAAACGGGGGTGGGGGAGGGGCGGGTGGAAGGTCATACAACCCCCGCCCCGCGGCTACCACTGTATTATAAATTCAGGTTTTCCCCGCACCCGCCCCTGCACCTAGTTGAATTGGCTTTTACCCGCTAAACTTGGGGTGGGGCGGGTGGTGTGGGTGGGTCTGGGTCTTGTTGTCATGCCTAGAAGGAACTAAGAAGCCGCTACTCTTAAATATGATAAACCTCGTTCTTCTATTGAACACTTTCTCTTCCATTTTGTTTACAAATGCTATCTCTTCTTCCATTCTTTAATTTCAAATAAGAAGACAAAGAAGACAAAGAACAAGCTTGCCCGGTTGCCATTTCTTATTTTGATTTTGCCCATTATTTTTTTTGTTTTTGCCCTTTCTTATACTTCTTTTCAACCAAAAAAAGAATTGTGTTGAGCTGAGCCCGGGCATTAGCCCGTGCAGCCCTGATGGTGTCTTCGCCCCTACATATACAAGTAAAAAAATATAAAGCAAAAATAATTAAGTAAAATATTTTATGTGTGTTTTGATGATGTGTTTAAATCATTGTAATCACCAAAGTGATTTTCTCTATGAATATATGTATGAATATCTTATAAATATATTCAACACAAATATTCACCCATTTTGAAGCATCCACTAAAAAAACACGCCATTTGACGGCGATTATTTTCCGGCGGTTTTACATAACCCCGTTTAACTGGTTAAAAAATATTAATAATAAATATTCTTTTAGAAAATATCATGTCTCAAAATTATTTTTAAAAGAAGATAAATAAATCAATAAACCTAGTCCAATATAAAAAATACTATATCTTACTTTGCTACATTTAAGAAGACCTAATATGCAATAATATTGTTAAATATAAAAGAAATATATTAACTTTAATTCGACAAAGTGGGGGCGGGGCGGGTTGAAGGTCATACAACCCAAGCCCCGCGCCCACCACAGTATTATAAATTCAGGTTTTCCCCGCACCCGCCCTTGCACCCAGTTGAAACGGCTTTTCCCCGCTAAATTCGGGGCTGGGGCTGGTGGTGGTGGTGGGTCTGGGTCTTGTTGTCATGCCTAGAAGGAACTAAGCAGCCGCTACTCTTAAATCTAATAAACCTCTCTATTCTTTTGAATACTTTTTCTTCCATTTTGCTTACAGAAGCTTGCTCTTCTTTCATTCTTTAATTTCGAATAAGAAGAAAAAGAAGACGAAGAAGAAGCTTGAACGGTTGCCATTTCTTATTTTGATTTTGCCCATTTTTTTTTTTGTTTTTGCCCTTTCTTATTTTTCTTTTCAACTGAAAAAGAATTGGGTTGAGCTGAGCTCGGGCATTAGCCCGTGCAGCCCTGCTGGTGAGTTCGCCCCTGCATATACTAGTAAAAAAATATAAAGCAAAAATATTTAAGTAAAATATTTTATGTGTGTTTTGATGATGTGTTTAAATCATTGTAATCACCAAAGTAATTTTCTCTATGAATATATGTATGGATATCTAATAAATATATTCAACACAAATATTCACCCATTTTGAAGCATCCACTACAAAAAACACGCCATTTAACGGCGGTTATTTTTCGGCGGCTTTACATAACCCCCGTTAAACTGGTTAAAAACTATTATTAATAATAAATATTCTTTTAGAAAATATCATGTCTCAAAATTATTTTTTAAAGAAGATAAATAAATCAATAAACCTAGTCCAATATAAAAAATACTATATCTTACTTTGCTACATTTAAGAAGACCTAATATGCAATAATATTCTTAAATATAAAAGAAGTATTTTAACTTTTGTTGGGTTTTTGTATGTTGGCTACATTTTGCAAAAACAACTACTAGCCAAATGCTGAGACAAATGATGTAGCATGTGGAACAGCATTATGTGATCTGCCAGCTCGCGCCAGCGCGCGTTTATTATTCTATGCAATCTTTTATAAGATTCGCTTTGGTTTTTCTTTTAACCATTACTTGGTGATTAAGTTACGTGTTCTGAAGGAGTCTAAGGCGGTCAAGCCTAGATATATTTTAAGAAGTGATATTGATTTATTTTTCAAGAAGATCTCTTGTTCTAGAAGATTCAAGACTTGGACCTCGCAACGTCCAATGGTGTCTGAAGCCCATGTTGCTTGCAAAACACGTTCTTGCTGAAGCTATATATTCAAGGAGGTAAAACCTAAAGAGAAGCGAAGCCAATATTTAGAAAATGTAGTCTTTAGGGTTTCGTGGTTAAAGCCTTGTGCTTTAACGTGTGTACTCCTAAGCTTTTAAGTATGGAGTTGTTTGTGATCCTCTCCTAAGATGTGAAGTACGAAGTTAGGACTTATTGTGGTTGCAACACTCTAAGCCTTTAGGTACGAGTGTGTAGTTTTATAGGAGTGTGTCTCCAACATAAGTATTTGTGTATTGAACTTAATGATAGTACGAAGATCAGTGAACTAGAGGTTGTTTGCGTGGAAGTCTTCAAACTGAGAGGAAGTAAGGCGGGGCGCCTTTGATCTAGGAGTTCCTAGGTTGAGTTGTCATTGGTAGTTGCTAGGTGATAAGTTGATAGCTTTGAACTAGAGCTATTTTAGTGGATTCCTTTCTGGATTGGTATCCCCCAGACTAGGGCAGTTGCGCCGAACTGGGTTAACAAACTCACTGTGTTCTTTATTATTCTGTCACGCTTATTTTACTTTGCTACGCTGCATTTTATTATTGTTGTGTGACAAGTGCTCGGACAAGTGCTCTAACGTTATTCACAGCATTTGACTGTTTAGTTGCCAGAATTTCAACTTTAATTGGACAAAGTGGGGGCGGGTGGAAGGTCATACAACCCCAGCCCCGCGCCCACCACAGTATTATAAATTCAGTTTTTCCCCGCACCCGCCCTTGCACCCAGTTGAAACGGCTTTTTCCCGCTAAATTCGGGGCTAGGGCAGGTGGTGTGGGTGGGTCTAGGTCTTGTTGTCATGCCTAGAAGGAACTAAGCAGCCGCTACTCTTAAATCTGATAAACCTCTCGATTCTTTTGAATACTTATTCTTCCATTTTGCTTACAGAAGCTTGCTCTTCTTCCATTCTTTAATTTCGAATAAGAAGAAAAATAAGACGAAGAAGCTTGAACGGTTGCCATTTCTTATTTTGATTTTGCCCATTAATTTTTGTTTGTTTTTTCCCTTTCTTATTTTTCTTTTCAACTGAAAAAAGAATTGTGTTGAGCTGAGCTCGGGCATTAGCCCGTGGAGCCCTGCTGGTGTCTTCGCCCCTGCATATAGTAGTAAAAAAATATAAAGCAAAAATAATTAAGTAATATATTTTATGTGTGTTTTGATGATGTGTTTAAATCATTGTAATCACCAAATTAATTTTCTCTATGAATATATGTATGGATATCTAATAAATATATTCGACACAAATATTCACCCATTTTGAAGCATCCACTACCAAAAACACGCCATTTAACGACGGTTATTTTCCGCCGGTTTTACATAACACCCGTTAAATTGGTTAAAAAATATTAATAATAAATATTCTTTTAGAAAATATCATGTCTCAAAATTATTTTTTAAAGAAGATAAATAAATCAATAAACCTAGTCCAATATAAAAAATACTATATCTTACTTTGCTACATTTAAGAAGACCTAATATGCAATAATATTGTTAAATATAAAAGAAATATATTAACTTTAATTGGACAAAACGAGGGTGGGGGAGGGGCGGGTGGAAGGTCATACAACCCCCGCCCCGCGGCCACCACAGTATTATAAATTCAGGTTTTCCCCGCACCCGCCCCTGCACCTAGTTGAAACGGCTTTTCCCCGCTAAACTCGGGGCGGGGCGGGTGGTGTGGGTGGGTCTGGGTCTTGTTGCCATGCCTAGAAGGAACTAGGAAGCCGCTACCTTTAAATATGATAAACCTCTTTCTTCTATTAAACACTTTCTCTTCTATTTTGTTTACAAATGCTATCTCTTCTTCCATTCTTTAATTTCGAATAAGAAGAAAAAGAAGACGAAGAACAAGCTTGCCCGGTTGCCATTTCTTATTTTGATTTTGCCCATTATTTTTTTTGTTTTTGCCCTTTCTTATACTTATTTTCAACTAAACAAAGAATTGTGTTGAGTTGAGCCCGGGCATTAGCCCGTGTAGCCCTGATGGTTTCTTCGCCCCTATATATACAAGTAAAAAAATATAAAGCAAAAATAATTAAAGAAATTTTTTTTTTTTGTGTGTTTTGATGATTTGTTTAAATCATTGTAATCACCAAAGTAGTTTTCTCTATGAATATATGTATGGATATCTAATAAATATTTTCAACACAAATATTCACCCATTTTGAAGCATCCACTACAAAAAAACACGCCATTTAACGACGGTTATTTTCCGGCGGTTTTACATAACCCCCATTAAACTGGTTAAAAAAATATTAATAATAAATATTCTTTTAGAAAATATCATATCTCAAAATTATTTTTTAAAGAAGATAAATAAATCAATAAACCTAGTCCAATATAAAAAATACTATATCTTAGTTTGCTACATTTAAGAAGACCTAATATGCAATAATATTGTTAAATATAAAACAAATATATTAACTTTAATTGGACAAAACGGGGGTGTGGGAGGGGCGGGTGGAAGGTCATACAACCCCCGCCCTGCGGCCACCACACTATTATAAATTCAGGTTTCCCCGCACCCGCCTCTGCACCTAGTTGAAACGGCTTTTCCCCGCTAAACTCGGGGCGCGGCGGGTGGTGTGGGTGGGTCTTGGTCTTGTTGCCATGCCTAGAAGGAACTAAGAAGCCGGTACTCTTAAATATGATAAACCTCTTTCTTCTATTGAACACTTTCTCTTCCATTTTGTTTACAAATGCTATCTCTTCTTCCATTCTTTAATTTCGAATAAGAAGAAAAAGAACACGAAGAACAAGCTTGCCCGGTTGCCATTTTTTATTTTGATTTTGCCCATTATTTTTTTTGTTTTTGCCCTTTATTATACTTCTTTTCTACTAAAAAAATAATTGTGTTGAGCTGAGCCCGGGCATTAGCCCATGCAGCCTTGATGGTCTTCGCCCCTACATATACAAGTAAAAAAATATAAAGCAAAAATAATTAAGTAATATATTTTATGTATGTTTTGATGATGTGTTTAAATCATTGTAATCACCAAAGTAATTTTCTCTATGAATATATGTATGAATATCTAATAAATATATTCAACACAAATATTCACCCATTTTGAAGCATCCACTACAAAAAACACGCCATTTAACGGCGGTTATTTTCCGGCGGTTTTACATAACCCCCGTTAAACTGGTTAAAAAATATTATTAATAATAAATATTCTTTTAGAAAATATCATGTCTCAAAATTATTTTTTAAAGAAGATAAATAAATCAATAAACCTAGTCCAATATAAAAAATACTATATCTTACTTTGCTACATTTAAGAAGACCTAATATGCAATAATATTCTTAAATATAAAAGAAGTATATTAACTTTAATTGGACAAAGTGGGGGCGGGTGGAAGGTCATACAACCCCAGCCCCGCGCCCACCACAGTATTATAAATTCAGGTTTTCCCCGCACCCGCCCTTGCACCCAGTTGAAACGGCTTTTACCGGCTAAATTCGGGGCTGGGGCTGGTGGTGTGGGTGGGTCTTGGTCTTGTTGCCATGCCTAGAAGGAACTAAGAAGCCGGTACTCTTAAATATGATAAACCTCTTTCTTCTATTGAACACTTTCTCTTCTATTTTGTTTACAAATGCCATCTCTTCTTCCATTCTTTAATTTCGAATAAGAAGAAAAAGATGACGAAGAACAAGCTTGCCCGGATGCCATTTCTTATTTTGATTTTGCCCATTATTTTTTTTGTTTTTGCCCTTTCTTATACTTATTTTCAACTAAACAAAGAATTGTGTTGAGCTGAGCCCGAGCATTAGCCCGTGCAGCTCTGATGGTTTCTTCGCCCCTATATATACAAGTACAAAAATATAAAGCAAAAATAATTAAAGAAAAAAATATTTTTTGTGTGTTTTGATGATGTGTTTAAATCATTGTAATCACCAAAGTAGTTTTCTCTATGAATATATGTATGGATATCTAATAAATATATTCAACACAAATATTCACCCATTTTGAAGCATCCACTACAAAAAACACGCCATTTAACAACGGTTTTTTTCCGGCGGTTTTACATAACCCCCATTAAACTGGTTAAAAAAATATTAATAATAAATATTCTTTTAGAAAATATCATGTCTCAAAATTATTTTTTAAAGAAGATAAATAAATCAATAACCCTAGTCCAATATAAAAAATACTATATCTTAGTTTGCTACATTTAAGAAGACCTAATATGCAATAATATTGTTAAATATAAAACAAATATATTAACTTTAATTGGACAAAACGGGGGTGTGGGAGGGGCGGGTGGAAGGTCATATAACCCCCGCCCCGCGGCCACCACACTATTATAAATTCAGGTTTCCCCGCACCCGCCCCTGCACCTAGTTGAAACGGCTTTTCCCCGCTAAACTCGGGGCGGGGCGGGTGGTGTGGGTGGGTCTTGGTCTTGTTGCCATGCCTAGAAGGAACTAAGAAGCCGCTACCTTTAAATATGATAAACCTCTTTCTTCTATTAAACACTTTCTCTTCTATTTTGTTTACAAATGCTATCTCTTCTTCCATTCTTTAATTTCGAATAAGAAGAAAAAGAAGACGAAGAACAAGCTTTCCCGGTTGCCATTTCTTATTTTGATTTTGCCCATTATTTTTTTTGTTTTTGCCCTTTTTTATACTTATTTTCAACTAATAAAATAATTGTGTTGAGCTGAGCCCGGGCATTAGCCCGTGCAGCCCTGATGGTTTCTTCGCCCCTATATATACAAGTAAAAAAATATAAAGCAAAAATAATTAAGTAAAATATTTTATGTGTGTTTTGATGATGTGTTTAAATCATTGTAATCACCAAAGTAATTTTATCTATGAATATATGTATGGATATCTAATAAATATATTCAACACAAATATTCACCCATTTTGAAGCATCCACTACAAAAAACACGCCATTTAACGGCGGTTATTTTCCGGCGATTTTACATAACCCCTGTTAAACTAGTTAAAAAATATTAATAATAAATATTCTTTTAGAAAATATCATGTCTAAAAATTATTTTTTAAAGAAGATAAATAAATCAATAAACCTAGTCTAATATAAAAAATACTATATCTTAGTTTGCTACATTTAAGAAGACCTAATATGCAATAACATTGTTAAATATAAAAGAAATATATTAACTTTAATTGGACAAAACGGGGGTGGGGGAGGGGCGGGTGGAAGGTCATACAACCCCCGCCCCGCGGCCACCACAGTATTATAAATTCAGGTTTTCCCCGCACCCGCCCCTGCACCTAGTTGAAACGGCTTTTCCCCGCTAAACTCGGGGCGGGGCGGGTGGTGTGGGTGGGTCTTGGTCTTGTTGCCATGCCTAGAAGGAACTAAGAAGCCGCTACCTTTAAATATGATAAACCTCTCTCTTCTATTAAACACTTTCTCTTCTATTTTGTTTACAAATGCTATCTCTTCTTCCATTATTTAATTTCGAATAAGAAGAAAAAGAACACGAAGAAAAAGCTTGCCCTGTTGCCATTTCTTATTTTGATTTTGCCCATTATTTTTTTTTTTTTTGCCCTTTATTATACTTCTTTTCTACTAAAAAAATGATTGTGTTGAGCTGAGCCCGGGCATTAGCCCGTGCAACCTTGATGGTGTCTTCGCCCCTACATATACAAGTAAAAAAATATAAAGCAAAAATAATTAAGTAAAATATTTTATGTATGTTTTGATGATGTGTTTAAATCATTGTAATCACCAAAGTAATTTTCTCTATGAATATATGTATGAATATCTAATAAATATATTCAACACAAATATTCATCCATTTTGAAGCATCCACTACAAAAAACACGCCATTTAACGGCGGTTATTTTCCGGCGGTTTTACATAACCCCCGTTAAACTGGTTAAAAATATTATTAATAATAAATATTCTTTTAGAAAATATCATGTCTCAAAATTATTTTTTAAAGAAGATAAATAAATCAATAAACCTAGTCCAATATAAAAAATACTATATCTTACTTTGCTACATTTAAGAAGACCTAATATGCAATAATATTCTTAAATATAAAAGAAGTATATTAACTTTAATTGGACAAAGTGGGGGCGGGTGGAAGGTCATACAACCCCAGCCCCGCGCCCACCACAGTATTATAAATTCAGGTTTTCCCCGCACCTGCCCTTGCACCCAGTTGAAACGGCTTTTACCGGCTAAATTCGGGGCTGGGGCTGGTGGTGTGGGTGGGTCTTGGTCTTGTTGCCATGCCTAGAAGGAACTAAGAAGCCGGTACTCTTAAATATGATAAACCTCTTTCTTCTATTGAACACTTTCTCTTCCATTTTGTTTACAAATGCTATCTCTTCTTCCATTATTTAATTTCGAATAAGAAGAAAAAGAAGACGAAGAACAAGCTTGCCCGGTTGCCATTTCTTATTTTGATTTTGCCCATTATTTTTTTTGTTTTTGCCCTTTTTTATACTTATTTTCAACTAATAAAATAATTGTGTTGAGCTGAGCCCGGGCATTAGGCCGTGCAGCCTTGATGGTGTCTTCGCCCCTACATATACAAGTAAAAAAATATAAAGCAAAAATAATTAAGTAAAATATTTTATGTATGTTTTGATGATGTGTTTAAATCATTGTAATCACCAAAGTAATTTTCTCTATGAATATATGTATGGATATCTAATAAATATATTCAACACAAATATTCACCCATTTTGAAGCATCCACTACAAAAAACACGCCATTTAACGGCGGTTATTTTCCGGCGGTTTTACATAACCCCCGTTAAATTGGTTAAAAAATATTATTAATAATAAATATTCTTTTAGAAAATATCATGTCTCAAAATTATTTTATAAAGAAGATAAATAAATCAATAAACCTAGTCCAATATAAAAAATACTATATCTTACTTTGCTACATTTAAGAAGACCTAATATGCAATAATATTCTTAAATATAAAAGAAGTATATTAACTTTAATTGGACAAAGTGGGGGCGGGTGGAAGGTCATACAACCCCAGCCCCGCGCCCACCACAGTATTATAAATTCAGGTTTTCCCCGCACCTGCCCTTGCACCCAGTTGAAACGGCTTTTACCGGCTAAATTCGGGGCTGGGGCTGGTGGTGTGGGTGGGTCTTGGTCTTGTTGCCATGCCTAGAAGGAACTAAGAAGCCGGTACTCTTAAATATGATAAACCTCTTTCTTCTATTGAACACTTTCTCTTCCATTTTGTTTACAAATGCTATCTCTTCTTCCATTATTTAATTTCGAATAAGAAGAAAAAGAAGACGAAGAACAAGCTTGCCCGGTTGCCATTTCTTATTTTGATTTTGCCCATTATTTTTTTTGTTTTTGCCCTTTTTTATACTTATTTTCAACTAATAAAATAATTGTGTTGAGCTGAGCCCGGGCATTAGGCCGTGCAGCCTTGATGGTGTCGTCGCCCCTACATATACAAGTAAAAAAATATAAAGCAAAAATAATTAAGTAAAATATTTTATGTATGTTTTGATGATGTGTTTAAATCATTGTAATCACCAAAGTAATTTTCTCTATGAATATATGTATGGATATCTAATAAATATATTCAACACAAATATTCACCCATTTTGAAGCATCCACTACAAAAAACACGCCATTTAACGGCGGTTATTTTCCGGCGGTTTTACATAACCCCCGTTAAATTGGTTAAAAAATATTATTAATAATAAATATTCTTTTAGAAAATATCATGTCTCAAAATTATTTTATAAAGAAGATAAATAAATCAATAAACCTAGTCCAATATAAAAAATACTATATCTTACTTTGCTACATTTAAGAAGACCTAATATGCAATAATATTCTTAAATATAAAAGAAGTATATTAACTTTAATTGGACAAAGTGGGGGCGGGTGGAAGGTCATAAAACCCCCGCCCCGCGGCCACAACAGTATTATAAATTCAGGTTTTCCCCGCACCCGCCCTTGCACCCAGTTGAAACGGCTTTTCCCGGCTAAATTCGGGGCTGGGGCTGGTGGTGTGGGTGGGTCTGGGTCTTGTTGTCATGCCTAGAAGGAACTAAGCAACCGCTACTCTTAAATCTGATAAACCACTCTATTCTTTTGAATACTTTTTCTTCCATTTTGCTTACAGAAGCTTGCTCTTCTTCCATTCTTTAATTTCGAATAAGAAGAAAAAGAAGACGAAGAAGAAGCTTGAACGGTTGCCATTTCTTATTTTGATTTTGCCCATTATTTATTTTTTTGTTTTTGCCCTTTCTTATTTTTCTTTTCAACTGAAAAAGAATTGGGTTGAGCTGAGCTCGGGCATTAGCCCGTGCAGCCCTGCTGGTGTCTTCGCCCCTGCATATACTAGTAAAAAAATATAAAGCAAAAATAATTAAGTAATATATTTTATGTGTGTTTTGATGATGTGTTTAAATCAGTGTAATCACCAAAGTAATTTTCTCTATGAATATATGTATGGATATCTAATAAATATATTCGACACAAATATTCACCCATTTTGAAGCATCCACTACAAAAAACACGCCATTTAACGGCGGTTATTTTCCGGCGATTTTACATAACCCCTGTTAAACTTGCTAAAAAATATTAATAATAAATATTCTTTTAGACAATATTATGTCTCAAAATTATTTTTTAAAGAAGATAAATAAATCAATAAACCTAGTCTAATATAAAAAATACTATATCTTAGTTTGCTACATTTAAGAAGACCTAATATGCAATAATATTGTTAAATATAAAAGAAATATATTAACTTTAATTGGACAAAACGGGGGTGGGGGAGGGGCGGGTGGAAGGTCATACAACCCCCGCCCCGCGGCCACCACAGTATTATAAATTCAGGTTTTCCCCGCACCCGCCCCTGCACCTAGTTGAAACAGCTTTTCCCCGCTAAACTCTGGGCGGGGCGGGTGGTGTGGGTGGGTCTGGGTCTTGTTGTCATGCCTAGAAGGAACTAAGAAGCCGCTACCTTTAAATATGATAAACCTCTTTCTTCTGTTAAACACTTTCTCTTCTATTTTGTTTACAAATGCTATCTCTTCTTCCATTCTTTAATTTCGAATAAGAAGAAAAAGATGACGAAGAACAAGCTTGCCCGGATGCCATTTCTTATTTTGATTTTGCCCATTATTTTTTTTGTTTTTGCCCTTTCTTATACTTATTTTCAACTAAACAAAGAATTGTGTTGAGCTGAGCCCGGGCATTAGCCCGTGCAGCCCTGATGGTTTCTTCGCCCCTATATATACAAGTACAAAAATATAAAGCAAAAATAATTAAAGAAAAAAATATTTTTTGTGTGTTTTGATGATGTGTTTAAATCATTGTAATCACCAAAGTAGTTTTCTCTATGAATATATGTATGGATATCTAATAAATATATTCAACACAAATATTCACCCATTTTGAAGCATCCACTACAAAAAACACGCCATTTAACAACGGTTTTTTTCCGGCGGTTTTACATAACCCCCATTAAACTGGTTAAAAAAATATTAATAATAAATATTCTTTTAGAAAATATCATGTCTCAAAATTATTTTTTAAAGAAGACAAATAAATCAATAACCCTAGTCCAATATAAAAAATACTATATCTTAGTTTGCTACATTTAAGAAGACCTAATATGCAATAATATTGTTAAATATAAAACAAATATATTAACTTTAATTGGACAAAACGGGGGTGTGGGAGGGGCGGGTGGAAGGTCATATAACCCCCGCCCCGCGGCCACCACACTATTATAAATTCAGGTTTCCCCGCACCCGCCCCTGCACCTAGTTGAAACGGCTTTTCCCCGCTAAACTCGGGGCGGGGCGGGTGGTGTGGGTGGGTCTTGGTCTTGTTGCCATGCCTAGAAGGAACTAAGAAGCCGCTACCTTTAAATATGATAAACCTCTTTCTTCTATTAAACACTTTCTCTTCTATTTTGTTTACAAATGCTATCTCTTCTTCCATTATTTAATTTCGAATAAGAAGAAAAAGAACACGAAGAAAAAGCTTGCCCTGTTGCCATTTCTTATTTTGATTTTGCCCATTATTTTTTTTGTTTTTGCCCTTTATTATACTTCTTTTCTACTAAAAAAATGATTGTGTTGAGCTGAGCCCGGGCATTAGCCCGTGCAGCCCTGATGGTTTCTTCGCCCCTATATATACAAGTAAAAAAATATAAAGCAAAAATAATTAAGTAAAATATTTTATGTGTGTTTTGATGATGTGTTTAAATCATTGTAATCACCAAAGTAATTTTATCTATGAATATATGTATGAATATCTAATAAATATATTCAACACAAATATTCACCCAGTTTGAAGCATCCACTACAAAAAACACGCCATTTAACGGCGGTTATTTTCCGGCGATTTTACATAACCCCTGTTAAACTAGTTAAAAAATATTAATAATAAATATTCTTTTAGAAAATATCATGTCGAAAAATTATTTTTTAAAGAAGATAAATAAATCAATAAACCTAGTCTAATATAAAAAATACTATATCTTAGTTTGCTACATTTAAGAAGACCTAATATGCAATAACATTGTTAAATATAAAAGAAATATATTAACTTTAATTGGACAAAACGGCGGTGGGGGAGGGGCGGGTGGAAGGTCATACAACCCCCGCCCCGCGGCCACCACAGTATTATAAATTCAGGTTTTCCCCGCACCCGCCCCTGCACCTAGTTGAAACGGCTTTTCCCCGCTAAACTCGGGGCGGGGCGGGTGGTGTGGGTGGGTCTTGGTCTTGTTGCCATGCCTAGAAGGAACTAAGAAGCCGCTACCTTTAAATATGATAAACCTCTCTCTTCTATTAAACACTTTCTCTTCTATTTTGTTTACAAATGCTATCTCTTCTTCCATTATTTAATTTCGAATAAGAAGAAAAAGAACACGATGAAAAAGCTTGCCCGGTTGCCATTTCTTATTTTGATTTTGCCCATTATTTTTTTTGTTTTTGCCCTTTATTATACTTCTTTTCTACTAAAAAAATGATTGTGTTGAGCTGAGCCCGGGCATTAGCTCGTGCAACCTTGATGGTGTCTTCGCCCCTACATATACAAGTAAAAAAATATAAAGCAAAAATAATTAAGTAAAATATTTTATGTATGTTTTGATGATGTGTTTAAATCATTGTAATCACCAAAGTAATTTTCTCTATGAATATATGTATGGATATCTAATAAATATATTCAACACAAATATTCACCCATTTTGAAGCATCCACTACAAAAAACACGCCATTTAACGGCGGTTATTTTCCGGCGGTTTTACATAACCCCCGTTAAACTGGTTAAAAAATATTATTAATAATAAATATTCTTTTAGAAAATATCATGTCTCAAAATTATTTTTTAAAGAAGATAAATAAATCAATAAACCTAGTCCAATATAAAAAATACTATATCTTAGTTTGCTACATTTAAGAAGACCTAATATGCAATAATATTCTTAAATATAAAAGAAGTATATTAACTTTAATTGGACAAAGTGGTGGCGGGTGGAAGGTCATACAACCCCCGCCCCGCGGCCACCACAATATTATAAATTCAGGTTTTCCCCGCACCCGCCCCTGCACCTAGTTGAAACGGCTTTTCCCCGCTAAACTCGGGGCGGGGCGGGTGGTGTGGGTGGGTCTTGGTCTTGTTGCCATGCCTAGAAGGAACTAAGAAGCCGCTACCTTTAAATATGATAAACCTCTTTCTTCTATTAAACACTTTCTCTTCTATTTTGTTTACAAATGCTATCTCTTCTTCCATTATTTAATTTCGAATAAGAAGAAAAAGAAGACGAAGAACAAGCTTGCCCGGTTGCCATTTCTTATTTTGATTTTGCCCATTAACTTTTTTGTTTTTGCCCTTTTTTATACTTATTTTCAACTAATAAAATAATTGTGTTGAGCTGAGCCCGGGCATTAGGCCGTGCAGCCTTGATGGTGTCTTCGCCCCTACATATACAAGTAAAAAAATATAAAGCAAAAATAATTAAGTAAAATATTTTATGTATGTTTTGATGATGTGTTTAAATCATTGTAATCACCAAAGTAATTTTCTCTATGAATATATGTATGGATATCTAATAAATATATTCAACACAAATATTCACCCATTTTGAAGCATCCACTACAAAAAACACGCCATTTAACGGCGGTTATTTTCCGGCGGTTTTACATAACCCCCGTTAAACTGGTTAAAAAATATTATTAATAATAAATATTCTTTTAGAAAATATCATGTCTCAAAATTATTTTTTAAAGAAGATAAATAAATCAATAAACCTAGTCCAATATAAAAAATACTATATCTTACTTTGCTACATTTAAGAAGACCTAATATGCAATAATATTCTTAAATATAAAAGAAGTATATTAACTTTAATTGGACAAAGTGGGGGCGGGTGGAAGGTCATACAACCCCCGCCCCGCGGCCACAACAGTATTATAAATTCAGGTTTTCCCCGCACCCGCCCTTGCACCCAGTTGAAACGGCTTTTCCCGGCTAAATTCGGGGCTGGGGCTGGTGGTGTGGGTGGGTCTGGGTCTTGTTGTCATGCCTAGAAGGAACTAAGCAACCGCTACTCTTAAATCTGATAAACCACTCTATTCTTTTGAATACTTTTTCTTCCATTTTGCTTACAGAAGCTTGCTCTTCTTCCATTCTTTAATTTCGAATAAGAAGAAAAAGAAGACGAAGAAGAAGCTTGAACGGTTGCCATTTCTTATTTTGATTTTGCCCATTATTTATTTTTTTGTTTTTGCCCTTTCTTATTTTTCTTTTCAACTGAAAAAGAATTGGGTTGAGCTGAGCTCGGGCATTAGCCCGTGCAGCCCTGCTGGTGTCTTCGCCCCTGCATATACTAGTAAAAAAATATAAAGCAAAAATAATTAAGTAATATATTTTATGTGTGTTTTGATGATGTGTTTAAATCAGTGTAATCACCAAAGTAATTTTCTCTATGAATATATGTATGGATATCTAATAAATATATTCGACACAAATATTCACCCATTTTGAAGCATCCACTACAAAAAACACGCCATTTAACGGCGGTTATTTTCCGGCGATTTTACATAACCCCTGTTAAACTTGCTAAAAAATATTAATAATAAATATTCTTTTAGACAATATTATGTCTCAAAATTATTTTTTAAAGAAGATAAATAAATCAATAAACCTAGTCTAATATAAAAAATACTATATCTTAGTTTGCTACATTTAAGAAGACCTAATATGCAATAATATTGTTAAATATAAAAGAAATATATTAACTTTAATTGGACAAAACGGGGGTGGGGGAGGGGCGGGTGGAAGGTCATACAACCCCCGCCCCCACCCGCCCCGCGGCCACCACAGTATTATAAATTCAGGTTTTCCCCGCACCCGCCCCTGCACCTAGTTGAAACAGCTTTTCCCCGCTAAACTCTGGGCGGGGCGGGTGGTGTGGGTGGGTCTGGGTCTTGTTGTCATGCCTAGAAGGAACTAAGAAGCCGCTACCTTTAAATATGATAAACCTCTTTCTTCTATTAAACACTTTCTCTTCTATTTTGTTTACAAATGCTATCTCTTCTTCCATTCTTTAATTTCGAATAAGAAGAAAAAGATGACGAAGAACAAGCTTGCCCGGATGCCATTTCTTATTTTGATTTTGCCCATTATTTTTTTTGTTTTTGCCCTTTCTTATACTTATTTTCAACTAAACAAAGAATTGTGTTGAGCTGAGCCCGGGCATTAGCCCGTGCAGCCCTGATGGTTTCTTCGCCCCTATATATACAAGTACAAAAATATAAAGCAAAAATAATTAAAGAAAAAAATATTTTTTGTGTGTTTTGATGATGTGTTTAAATCATTGTAATCACCAAAGTAGTTTTCTCTATGAATATATGTATGGATATCTAATAAATATATTCAACACAAATATTCACCCATTTTGAAGCATCCACTACAAAAAACACGCCATTTAACAACGGTTTTTTTCCGGCGGTTTTACATAACCCCCATTAAACTGGTTAAAAAAATATTAATAATAAATATTCTTTTAGAAAATATCATGTCTCAAAATTATTTTTTAAAGAAGATAAATAAATCAATAACCCTAGTCCAATATAAAAAATACTATATCTTAGTTTGCTACATTTAAGAAGACCTAATATGCAATAATATTGTTAAATATAAAACAAATATATTAACTTTAATTGGACAAAACGGGGGTGTGGGAGGGGCGGGTGGAAGGTCATATAACCCCCGCCCCGCGGCCACCACACTATTATAAATTCAGGTTTCCCCGCACCCGCCCCTGCACCTAGTTGAAACGGCTTTTCCCCGCTAAACTCGGGGCGGGGCGGGTGGTGTGGGTGGGTCTTGGTCTTGTTGCCATGCCTAGAAGGAACTAAGAAGCCGCTACCTTTAAATATGATAAACCTCTTTCTTCTTTTAAACACTTTCTCTTCTATTTTGTTTACAAATGCTATCTCTTCTTCCATTATTTAATTTCGAATAAGAAGAAAAAGAAGACGAAGAACAAGCTTTCCCGGTTGCCATTTCTTATTTTGATTTTGCCCATTATTTTTTTTGTTTTTGCCCTTTTTTATACTTATTTTCAACTAATAAAATAATTGTGTTGAGCTGAGCCCGGGCATTAGCCCGTGCAGCCCTGATGGTTTCTTCGCCCCTATATATACAAGTAAAAAAATATAAAGCAAAAATAATTAAGTAAAATATTTTATGTGTGTTTTGATGATGTGTTTAAATCATTGTAATCACCAAAGTAATTTTATCTATGAATATATGTATGAATATCTAATAAATATATTCAACACAAATATTCACCCAGTTTGAAGCATCCACTACAAAAAACACGCCATTTAACGGCGGTTATTTTCCGGCGATTTTACATAACCCCTGTTAAACTAGTTAAAAAATATTAATAATAAATATTCTTTTAGAAAATATCATGTCGAAAAATTATTTTTTAAAGAAGATAAATAAATCAATAAACCTAGTCTAATATAAAAAATACTATATCTTAGTTTGCTACATTTAAGAAGACCTAATATGCAATAACATTGTTAAATATAAAAGAAATATATTAACTTTAATTGGACAAAACGGCGGTGGGGGAGGGGCGGGTGGAAGGTCATACAACCCCCGCCCCGCGGCCACCACAGTATTATAAATTCAGGTTTTCCCCGCACCCGCCCCTGCACCTAGTTGAAACGGCTTTTCCCCGCTAAACTCGGGGCGGGGCGGGTGGTGTGGGTGGGTCTTGGTCTTGTTGCCATGCCTAGAAGGAACTAAGAAGCCGCTACCTTTAAATATGATAAACCTCTCTCTTCTATTAAACACTTTCTCTTCTATTTTGTTTACAAATGCTATCTCTTCTTCCATTATTTAATTTCGAATAAGAAGAAAAAGAACACGATGAAAAAGCTTGCCCGGTTGCCATTTCTTATTTTGATTTTGCCCATTATTTTTTTTGTTTTTGCCCTTTATTATACTTCTTTTCTACTAAAAAAATGATTGTGTTGAGCTGAGCCCGGGCATTAGCTCGTGCAACCTTGATGGTGTCTTCGCCCCTACATATACAAGTAAAAAAATATAAAGCAAAAATAATTAAGTAAAATATTTTATGTATGTTTTGATGATGTGTTTAAATCATTGTAATCACCAAAGTAATTTTCTCTATGAATATATGTATGGATATCTAATAAATATATTCAACACAAATATTCACCCATTTTGAAGCATCCACTACAAAAAACACGCCATTTAACGGCGGTTATTTTCCGGCGGTTTTACATAACCCCCGTTAAACTGGTTAAAAAATATTATTAATAATAAATATTCTTTTAGAAAATATCATGTCTCAAAATTATTTTTTAAAGAAGATAAATAAATCAATAAACCTAGTCCAATATAAAAAATACTATATCTTAGTTTGCTACATTTAAGAAGACCTAATATGCAATAATATTCTTAAATATAAAAGAAGTATATTAACTTTAATTGGACAAAGTGGTGGCGGGTGGAAGGTCATACAACCCCCGCCCCGCGGCCACCACAATATTATAAATTCAGGTTTTCCCCGCACCCGCCCCTGCACCTAGTTGAAACGGCTTTTCCCCGCTAAACTCGGGGCGGGGCGGGTGGTGTGGGTGGGTCTTGGTCTTGTTGCCATGCATAGAAGGAACTAAGAAGCCGCTACCTTTAAATATGATAAACCTCTTTCTTCTATTAAACACTTTCTCTTCTATTTTGTTTACAAATGCTATCTCTTCTTCCATTATTTAATTTCGAATAAGAAGAAAAAGAAGACGAAGAACAAGCTTGCCCGGTTGCCATTTCTTATTTTGATTTTGCCCATTAACTTTTTTGTTTTTGCCCTTTTTTATACTTATTTTCAACTAATAAAATAATTGTGTTGAGCTGAGCCCGGGCATTAGCCCGTGCAGCCCTGATGGTTTCTTCGCCCCTATATATACAAGTAAAAAAATATAAAGCAAAAATAATTAAATAAAATATTTTATGTGTGTTTTGATGATGTGTTTAAATCATTGTAATCACCAAAGTAATTTTATCTATGAATATATGTATGGATATCTAATAAATATATTCAACACAAATATTCACCCATTTTGAAGCATCCACTACAAAAAACACGCCATTTAACGGCGGTTATTTTCCGGCGGTTTTACATAACCCCTGTTAAACTGGTTAAAAAAATATTAATAATAAATATTCTTTTAGAAAATATCATGTCTCAAAATTAATTTTTAAAGAAGATAAATAAATCAATAACCCTAGTCCAATATAAAAAATACTATATCTTAGTTTGCTACATTTAAGAAGACCTAATATGCAATAATATTGTTAAATATAAAACAAATATATTAACTTTAATTGGTCAAAACGGGGGTGTGGGAGGGGCGGGTGGAAGGTCATATAACCCCCGCCCCGCGGCCACCACACTATTATAAATTCAGGTTTCCCCGCACCCGCCCCTGCACCTAGTTGAAACGGCTTTTCCCCGCTAAACTCGGGGCGGGGCGGGTGGTGTGGGTGGGTCTTGGTCTTGTTGCCATGCCTAGAAGGAACTAAGAAGCCGCTACCTTTAAATATGATAAACCTCTCTCTTCTATTAAACACTTTCTCTTCTATTTTGTTTACAAATGCTATCTCTTCTTCCATTATTTAATTTCGAATAAGAAGAAAAAGAACACGATGAAAAAGCTTGCCCGGTTGCCATTTCTTATTTTGATTTTGCCCATTATTTTTTTTGTTTTTGCCCTTTATTATACTTCTTTTCTACTAAAAAAATGATTGTGTTGAGCTGAGCCCGGGCATTAGCTCGTGCAACCTTGATGGTGTCTTCGCCCCTACATATACAAGTAAAAAAATATAAAGCAAAAATAATTAAGTAAAATATTTTATGTATGTTTTGATGATGTGTTTAAATCATTGTAATCACCAAAGTAATTTTCTCTATGAATATATGTATGGATATCTAATAAATATATTCAACACAAATATTCACCCATTTTGAAGCATCCACTACAAAAAACACGCCATTTAACGGCGGTTATTTTCCGGCGGTTTTACATAACCCCCGTTAAACTGGTTAAAAAATATTATTAATAATAAATATTCTTTTAGAAAATATCATGTCTCAAAATTATTTTTTAAAGAAGATAAATAAATCAATAAACCTAGTCCAATATAAAAAATACTATATCTTAGTTTGCTACATTTAAGAAGACCTAATATGCAATAATATTCTTAAATATAAAAGAAGTATATTAACTTTAATTGGACAAAGTGGTGGCGGGTGGAAGGTCATACAACCCCCGCCCCGCGGCCACCACAATATTATAAATTCAGGTTTTCCCCGCACCCGCCCCTGCACCTAGTTGAAACGGCTTTTCCCCGCTAAACTCGGGGCGGGGCGGGTGGTGTGGGTGGGTCTTGGTCTTGTTGCCATGCCTAGAAGGAACTAAGAAGCCGCTACCTTTAAATATGATAAACCTCTTTCTTCTATTAAACACTTTCTCTTCTATTTTGTTTACAAATGCAATCTCTTCTTCCATTATTTAATTTCGAATAAGAAGAAAAAGAAGACGAAGAACAAGCTTGCCCGGTTGCCATTTCTTATTTTGATTTTGCCCATTAACTTTTTTGTTTTTGCCCTTTTTTATACTTATTTTCAACTAATAAAATAATTGTGTTGAGCTGAGCCCGGGCATTAGCCCGTGCAGCCCTGATGGTTTCTTCGCCCCTATATATACAAGTAAAAAAATATAAAGCAAAAATAATTAAATAAAATATTTTATGTGTGTTTTGATGATGTGTTTAAATCATTGTAATCACCAAAGTAATTTTATCTATGAATATATGTATGGATATCTAATAAATATATTCAACACAAATATTCACCCATTTTGAAGCATCCACTACAAAAAACACGCCATTTAACGGCGGTTATTTTCCGGCGGTTTTACATAACCCCTGTTAAACTGGTTAAAAAAATATTAATAATAAATATTCTTTTAGAAAATATCATGTCTCAAAATTATTTTTTAAAGAAGATAAATAAATCAATAACCCTAGTCCAATATAAAAAATACTATATTTTAGTTTGCTACATTTAAGAAGACCTAATATGCAATAATATTGTTAAATATAAAACAAATATATTAACTTTAATTGGTCAAAACGGGGGTGTGGGAGGGGCGGGTGGAAGGTCATATAACCCCCGCCCCGCGGCCACCACACTATTATAAATTCAGGTTTCCCCGCACCCGCCCCTGCACCTAGTTGAAACGGCTTTTCCCCGCTAAACTCGGGGCGGGGCGGGTGGTGTGGGTGGGTCTTGGTGTTGTTGCCATGCCTAGAAGGAACTAAGAAGGCGGTACTCTTAAATATGATAAACCTCTCTCTTCTATTAAACACTTTCTCTTCTATTTTGTTTACAAATGCTATCTCTTCTTCCATTATTTAATTTCGAATAAGAAGAAAAAGAACACGAAGAAAAAGCTTGCCCGGTTGCCATTTCTTATTTTGATTTTGCCCATTATTTTTTTTTGTTTTTGCCCTTTATTATACTTCTTTTCTACTAAAAAAATGATTGTGTTGAGCTGAGCCCGGGCATTAGCCCGTGCAACCTTGATGGTGTCTTCGCCCCTACATATACAAGTAAAAAAATATAAAGCAAAAATAATTAAGTAAAATATTTTATGTGTGTTTTGATGATGTATTTAAATCATTGTAATCACCAAAGTAATTTTCTCTATAAATATATGTATGGATATCAAATAAATATATTCGACACAAATATTCACCCATTTTGAAGCATCCACTACAAAAAAAACACGTCATTTAACAGCGGTTATTTTCCGGCGGTTTTACATAACCCCGTTAAACTGATTAAAAAATATTATAATAAATATTCTTTTAGAAAATATCATGTCTCAAAATTATTTTTTAAAGAAGATAAATAAATCAATAAACCTAGTCCAATATAAAAAAATACTATATCTTAGTTTGCTACATTTAAGAAGACCTAATATGCAATAATATTGTTGAATATAAAAGAAATATATTAACTTTAATTGGACAAAACGGGGGTGGGGGCGGGGCGGGTGGAAGGTCATACAACCCCCGCACTGCGCCTACCACTGTATTATAAATTCAGGTTTTCCCCGCACCCTCCCCTGCACCCATTTGAAACGGCTTTTTCCCGCTAAATTCGGGGCGGGGGCGGGTCGTGTGGGTGGGTCTACGTCTTGTTGTCATGCCTAGAAGAAACTAAGCAGCCGCTACTCTTAAATCTGATAAACCTCTCTCTTCTATTGAACACTTTCTCTTCCATTTTGTTTAAAGAAGCTTGCTCTTCTTCGATTCTTTAATTTCGAATAAGAAGAAAAAGAAGACGAAGAAGAAGCTTGCACGGTTGCCATTTCTTATTTTGATTTTGCCCATTAATTTTTTTGTTTTTGCCCATTCTTATTTTTCTTTTCATTTGAAAAAAGAATTGTGTTGAGCTGAGCCCGGGCATTAGCCCGTGCAGCCCTGATGGTGTCTTCGCCCCTGCATATACTAGTAAAAAAAAATAAAGCAAAAAAAATTAAGTAAAATATTTTATGTGTGTTTTGATGATGTGTTTAAATCATTGTAATCACCAAAGTAATTTTTCTATGAATATATGTATGAATATCTAATAAATATATTCGACACAAATATTCACCCATTTTGAAGCATCCACTACAAAAAACACGCCATTTAACGGCGGTTATTTTCCGGCGGTTTTACATAACCCCCGTTAAACTGGTTAAAAAATATTAATAATAAATATTATTTTAGAAAATATCATGTCTCAAAATTATTTTTTAAAGAAGATAAATAAATAATAAACCTAGTCCAATATAAAAAATACTATATCTTAGTTTGCTACATTTAAGAAGACCTAATATGCAATAGTATTGTTAAATATAAAATAAATATATTAACTTTAATTGGACAAAACGGAGGTGGGGGCGGGGCGGGTGGAAGGTCATACAACCCCCGCACTGCGCCCACCACTGTATTATAAATTCAGGTTTTCCCCGCACCCGCCCCTGCACCCATTTGAAACGGCTTTTTCCCGCTAAATTCGGGGCGGGGGCGGGTCGTGTGGGTGGGTCTAGGTCTTGTTGTCATGCCTAGAAGAAACTAAGCAGCCGCTACTCTTAAATCTGATAAACCTCTCTCTTCTATTGAACACTTTCTCTTCCATTTTGTTTAAAGAAGCTTGCTCTTCTTCGATTCTTTAATTTCGAATAAGAAGAAAAAGAAGACGAAGAAGAAGCTTGCACGGTTGCCATTTCTTATTTTGATTTTGCCCATTAATTTTTTTGTTTTTGCCCATTCTTATTTTTCTTTTCATTTGAAAAAAGAATTGTGTTGAGCTGAGCCCGGGCATTAGCCCGTGCAGCCCTGATGGTGTCTTCGCCCCTGCATATACTAGTAAAAAAAAATAAAGCAAAAAAAATTAAGTAAAATATTTTATGTGTGTTTTGATGATGTGTTTAAATCATTGTAATCACCAAAGTAATTTTTCTATGAATATATGTATGAATATCTAATAAATATATTCGACACAAATATTCACCCATTTTGAAGCATCCACTACAAAAAACACGCCATTTAACGGCGGTTATTTTCCGGCGGTTTTACATAACCCCCGTTAAACTGGTTAAAAAATATTAATAATAAATATTATTTTAGAAAATATCATGTCTCAAAATTATTTTTTAAAGAAGATAAATAAATAATAAACCTAGTCCAATATAAAAAATACTATATCTTAGTTTGCTACATTTAAGAAGACCTAATATGCAATAGTATTGTTAAATATAAAATAAATATATTAACTTTAATTGGACAAAACGGAGGTGGGGGCGGGGCGGGTGGAAGGTCATACAACCCCCGCACTGCGCCCACCACTGTATTATAAATTCAGGTTTTCCCCGCACCCGCCCCTGCACCCATTTGAAACGGCTTTTTCCCGCTAAATTCGGGGCGGGGGCGGGTCGTGTGGGTGGGTCTAGGTCTTGTTGTCATGCCTAGAAGAAACAAAGCAGCCGCTACTCTTAAATCTGATAAACCTCTCTCTTCTATTGAACACTTTCTCTTCCATTTTGTTTAAAGAAGCTTGCTCTTCTTCCATTCTTTAATTTCGAATAAGAAGAAAAAGAAGACGAAGAAGAAGCTTGCACGGTTGCCATTTCTTATTTTGATTTTGCCCATTAATATTTTTGTTTTTGCCCATTCTTATTTTTCTTTTCAACTGAAAAAAGAATTGTGTTGAGCTGAGCCCAAGCATTAGCCCGTGCAGCCCTGATGGTGTCTTCGCCCCTGCATATACTAGTAAAAAAAAATAAAGCAAAAAAAATTAAGTAAAATATTTTATGTGTGTTTTGATGATGTGTTTAAATCATTGTAATCACCAAAGTAATTTTTCTATGAATATATGTATGAATATCTAATAAATATATTCGACACAAATATTCACCCATTTTGAAGCATCCACTACAAAAAACACGCCATTTTCCGGCGGTTATTTTCCGGCGGTTTTACATAACCCCCGTTAAACTGGTTAAAAAATATTAATAATAAATATTATTTTAGAAAATATCATGTCTCAAAATTATTTTTTAAAGAAGATAAATAAATAATAAACCTAGTCCAATATAAAAAATACTATATCTTAGTTTGCTACATTTAAGAAGACCTAATATGCAATAGTATTGTTAAATATAAAATAAATATATTAACTTTAATTGGACAAAACGGAGGTGGGGGCGGGGCGGGTGGAAGGTCATACAACCCGAGCACTGCGCCCACAACTGTATTTTAAATTCAGGTTTTCCCCGCACCCGCCCCTGCACCCATTTGAAACGGCTTTTTCCCGCTAAATTCGGGGCGGGGGCGGGTCGTGTGGGTGGGTCTAGGTCTTGTTGTCATGCCTAGAAGAAACTAAGCAGCCGCTACTCATAAATCTGATAAACCTCTCTCTTCTATTGAACACTTTCTCTTCCATTTTGTTTAAAGAAGCTTGCTCTTCTTCGATTCTTTAATTTCGAATAAGAAGAAAAAGAAGACGAAGAAGAAGCTTGCACGGTTGCCATTTCTTATTTTGATTTTGCCCATTAATTTTTTTGTTTTTGCCCATTCTTATTTTTCTTTTCATTTGAAAAAAGAATTGTGTTGAGCTGAGCCCGGGCATTAGCCCGTGCAGCCCTGATGGTGTCTTCGCCTCTGCATATACTAGTAAAAAAAAATAAAGCAAAAAAAATTAAGTAAAATATTTTATGTGTGTTTTGATGATGTGTTTAAATCATTGTAATCACCAAAGTAATTTTTCTATGAATATATGTATGAATATCTAATAAATATATTCGACACAAATATTCACCCATTTTGAAGCATCCACTACAAAAAACACGCCATTTAACGGCGGTTATTTTCCGGCGGTTTTACATAACCCCCGTTAAACTGGTTAAAAAATATTAATAATAAATATTCTTTTAGAAAATATCATGTCTCAAAATTATTTTTTAAAGAAGATAAATAAATAATAAACCTAGTCCAATATAAAAAATACTATATCTTAGTTTGCTACATTTAAGAAGACCTAATATGCAATAGTATTGTTAAATATAAAATAAATATATTAACTTTAATTGGACAAAACGGAGGTGGGGGCGGGGCGGGTGGAAGGTCATACAACCCGCGCACTGCGCCCACCACTGTATTATAAATTCAGGTTTTCCCCACACCCGCCCCTGCACCCATTTGAAACGGCTTTTTCTCGCTAAATTTGGGGCGGGGGCGGGTCGTGTGGGTGGGTCTAGGTCTTGTTGTCATGCCTAGAAGAAACTAAGCAGCCGCTACTTTTAAATCTGATAAACCTCTCTCTTCTATTGAACACTTTCTCTTCCATTTTGTTTAAAGAAGCTTGCTCTTCTTCCATTCTTTAATTTCGAATAAGAAGAAAAAGAAGACGAAGAAGAAGCTTGCACGGTTGCCATTTCTTATTTTGATTTTGCCCATTAATATTTTTGTTTTTGCCCATTCTTATTTTTCTTTTCAACTGAAAAAAGAATTGTGTTGAGCTGAGCCCAGGCATTAGCCCGTGCAGCCCTGATGGTGTCTTCGCCCCTGCATATACTAGTAAAAAAAAATAAAGCAAAAAAAATTAAGTAAAATATTTTATGTGTGTTTTGATGATGTGTTTAAATCATTGTAATCACCAAAGTAATTTTTCTATGAATATATATATGAATATCTAATAAATATATTCGACACAAATATTCACCCATTTTGAAGCATCCACTACAAAAAACACGCCATTTAACGGCGGTTATTTTCCGGCGGTTTTACATAACCCCCGTTAAACTGGTTAAAAATTATTAATAATAAATATTCTTTTAGAAAATATCATGTCTCAAAATTATTTTTTAAAGAAGATAAATAAATAATAAACCTAGTCCAATATAAAAAATACTATATCTTAGTTTGCTACATTTAAGAAGACCTAATATGCAATAGTATTGTTAAATATAAAATAAATATATTAACTTTAATTGGACAAAACGGAGGTGGGGGCGGGGCGGGTGGAAGGTCATACAACCCGCACACTGCGCCCACCACTGTATTATAAATTCAGGTTTTCCCCGCACCCGCCCCTGAACCCATTTGAAACGGCTTTTTCCCGCTAAATTCGGGGCGGGGGCGGGTCGTGTGGGTGGGTCTAGGTCTTGTTGTCATGCCTAGAAGAAACTAAGCAGCCGCTACTCTTAAATCTGATAAACCTCTCTCTTCTATTGAACACTTTCTCTTCCATTTTGTTTAAAGAAGCTTGCTCTTCTTCCATTCTTTAATTTCGAATAAGAAGAAAAAGAAGACGAAGAAGAAGCTTGCACGGTTGCCATTTCTTATTTTGATTTTGCCCATTAATTTTTTGTTTTTGCCCATTCTTATTTTTCTTTTCAACTGAAAAAAGAATTGTGTTGAGCTGAGCCCAGGCATTAGCCCGTGCAGCCCTGATGGTGTCTTCGCTTCTGCATATACTAGTAAAAAAAAATAAAGCAAAAAAAATTAAGTAAAATATTTTATGTGTGTTTTGATGATGTGTTTAAATCATTGTAATCACCAAAGTAATTTTTCTATGAATATATGTATGAATATCTAATAAATATATTCGACACAAATATTCACCCATTTTGAAGCATCCACTACAAAAAACACGCCATTTAACGGCGGTTATTTTCCGGCGGTTTTACATAACCCCCGTTAAACTGGTTAAAAAATATTAATAATAAATATTATTTTAGAAAATATCATGTCTCAAAATTATTTTTTAAAGAAGATAAATAAATAATAAACCTAGTCCAATATAAAAAATACTATATCTTAGTTTGCTACATTTAAGAAGACCTAATATGCAATAGTATTGTTAAATATAAAATATATATATTAACTTTAATTGGACAAAACGGAGGTGGGGGCGGGGCGGGTGGAAGGTCATACAACCCGCGCACTGCGCCCACCACTGTATTATAAATTCAGGTTTTCCCCGCACCCGCCCCTGCACCCATTTGAAACGGCTTTTTCCCGTTAAATTCGGGGCGGGGGCGGGTCGTGTGGGTGGGTCTAGGTCTTGTTGTCATGCCTAGAAGAAACTAAGCAGCCGCTACTCTTAAATCTGATAAACCTCTCTCTTCTATTGAACACTTTCTCTTCCATTTTGTTTAAAGAAGCTTGCTCTTCTTCCATTCTTTAATTTCGAATAAGAAGAAAAAGAAGACGAAGAAGAAGCTTGCACGGTTGCCATTTCTTATTTTGATTTTGCCCATTAATTTTTTTGTTTTTGCCCATTCTTATTTTTCTTTTCAACTGAAAAAAGAATTGTGTTGAGCTGAGCCCGGGCATTAGCCCGTGCAGCCCTGATGGTGTCTTCGCCCCTGCATATACTAGTAAAAAAAATAAAGCAAAAAAAATTAAGTAAAATATTTTATGTGTGTTTTGATGATGTGTTTAAATCATTGTAATCACCAAAGTAATTTTCTATGAATATATGTATTAATATCTAATAAATATATTCGATACAAATATTCACCCATTTTGAAGCATTCACTACAAAAAACACGCCATTTAACGGCGGTTATTTTCCGGCGGTTTTACATAACCCCCGTTAAACTGGTTAAAAAATATTAATAATAAATATTATTTTAGAAAATATCATGTCTCAAAATTATTTTTTAAAGAAGATAAATAAATAATAAACCTAGTCCAATATAAAAAATACAATATCTTAGTTTGCTACATTTAAGAAGACCTAATATGCAATAGTATTGTTAAATATAAAATAAATATATTTAATTGGACAAAACGGAGGTGGGGGCGGAGCGGGTGGAAGGTCATACAACCCCCGCACTGCGCCCACCACTGTATTATAAATTCAGGTTTTCCCCGCACCCGCCCCTGCACCCATTTGAAACGGCTTTTACCCGCTAAATTCGGGGCGGGGGCGGGTCGTGTGGGTGGGTCTAGGTCTTGTTGTCATGCCTAGAAGGAACTAAGCAGCCGCTACTCTTAAATCTGATAAACCTCTCTCTTCTATTGAACACTTTCTCTTCCATTTTGTTTAAAGAAGCTTGCTCTTCTTCCATTCTTTAATTTCGAATAAGAAGAAAAAGAAGACGAAGAAGAAGCTTGCACGGTTGCCATTTCTTATTTTGATTTTGCCCATTAATTTTTTTGTTTTTGCCCATTCTTATTTTTCTTTTCAACTGAAAAAAGAATTGTGTTGAGCTGAGCCCAGGCATTACCTCGTGCAGCCCTGATGGTGTCTTCGCCCCTGCATATACTAGTAAAAAAAAATAAAGCAAAAAAAATTAAGTAAAATATTTTATGTGTGTTTTGATGATGTGTTTAAATCATTGTAATAACCAAAGTAATTTTTCTATGAATATATGTATGAATATCTAATAAATATATTCGACACAAATATTCACCCATTTTGAAGCATCCACTACAAAAAACACGCCATTTAACGGCAGTTATTTTCCGGCGGTTTTACATAACCCCCGTTAAACTGGTTAAAAAATATTAATAATAAATTTTCTTTTAGAATGTCTCAAAATTATTTTTTAAGGAAGATAAATAAATAATAAACCTAGTCCAATATAAAAAATACTATATCTTAGTTTGCTACATTTAAGAAGACCTAATATGCAATAGTATTGTTAAATATAAAATAAATATATTAACTTTAATTGGACAAAACGAAGGTGGGGGCGGGGCGGGTGGAAGGTCATACAACCCCCGCACTGCGCCCACCACTGTATTATAAATTCAGGTTTTCCCCGCACCCGCCCCTGCACCCATTTGAAACGGCTTTTTCCCGTTAAATTCGGGGCGGGGGCGGGTCGTGTGGGTGGGTCTAGGTCTTGTTGTCATGCCTAGAAGGAACTAAGCAGCCGCTACTCTTAAATCTGATAATCCTCTCTCTTCTATTGAACACTTTCTCTTCCATTTTGTTTAAAGAAGCTAGCTCTTCTTCCATTCTTTAATTTCGAATAAGAAGAAAAAGAAGACGAAGAAGAAGCTTGCACGGTTGTCATTTCTTATTTTGATTTTGCCCATTAATTTTTTTGATTTTGCCCATTCCTATTTTTCTTTTCAACTGAAAAAAGAATTGTGTTGAGCTGAGCCCGGGCATTAGCCCGTGCAGCCCTGATGGTGTCTTCGCCCCTGCATATACTACTAAAAAAAAATATAGCAAAAAAAATTAAGTAAAATATTTTATGTGTGTTTTGATGATGTGTTTAAATCATTGTAATCACCAAAGTTATTTTTCTATGAATATATGTATGAATATCTAATAAATATATTCGACACAAATATTCACCCATTTTGAAGCATCCACTACAAAAAACACGCCATTTAACGGCGGTTATTTTCCGGCGGTTTTACATAACCCCCGTTAAACAGGTTAAAAAATATTAATAATAAATATTCTTTTAGAAAATATCATGTCTCAAAATTATTTTTTAAAGAAGATAAATAAATAATAAACCTAGTCCAATATAAAAAATACTATATCTTAGTTTGCTACATTTAAGAAGACCTAATATGCAATAGTATTGTTAAATATAAAATAAATATATTAACTTTAATTGGACAAAACAAAGGTGCGGGCGGGGCCGGTGGAAGGTCATACAACCCGCGCACTGCGCCCACCACTGTATTATAAATTCAGGTTTTCCCCGCACCCGCCCCTGCACCCATTTGAAACGGCTTTTTCCCGCTAAATTCAGGGCGGGGGCGGGTCGTGTGGGTGGGTCTAGGTCTTGTTGTCATGCCTAGAAGAAACTAAGCAGCCGCTACTCTTAAATCTGATAAACCTCTCTCTTCTATTGAACACTTTCTCTTCCATTTTGTTTAAAGAAGCTTGCTCTTCTTACATTCTTTAATTTCGAATAAGAAGAAAAAGAAGACGAAGAAGAAGCTTGCACGGTTGCCATTTCTTATTTTGATTTTGCCCATTAATTTTTTTGTTTTTGCCCATTCTTATTTTTCTTTTCAACTGAAAAAAGAATTGTGTTGAGCTGAGCCCGGGCATTAGCCCGTGCAGCCCTGATGGTGTCTTCGCCCCTGCATATACTAGTAAAAAAAAATAAAGCAAAAAAAATTAAGTAAAATATTTTATGTGTGTTTTGATGATGTGTTTAAATCATTGTAATCACCAAAGTAATTTTCTATGAATATATGTATGAATATCTAATAAATATATTCGACACAAATATTCACCCATTTTGAAGCATCCACTACAAAAAACACGCCATTTAACGGCGGTTATTTTACGGCGGTTTTACATAACCCCCGTTAAACTGGTTAAAAAATATTAATAATAAATTTTCTTTTAGAATGTCTCAAAATTATTTTTTAAGGAAGATAAATAAATAATAAACCTAGTCCAATATAAAAAATACTATATCTTAGTTTGCTACATTTAAGAAGACCTAATATGCAATAGTATTGTTAAATATAAAATAAATATATTAACTTTAGTTGGACAAAACGAAGGTGGGGGCGGGGCGGGTGGAAGGTCATACAACCCGCGCACTGCGCCCACCACTGTATTATAAATTCAGGTTTTCCCCGCACCCGCCCCTGCACCCATTTGAAACGGCTTTTTCCCGTTAAATTCGGGGCGGGGGCGGGTCGTGTGGGTGGGTCTAGGTCTTGTTGTCATGCCTAGAAGAAACTAAGCAGCCGCTACTCTTAAATCTGATAAACCTCTCTCTTCTATTGAACACTTTCTCTTCCATTTTGTTTAAAGAAGCTTGCTCTTCTTCCATTCTTTAATTTCGAATAAGAAGAAAAAGAAGACGAAGAAGAAGCTTGCACGGTTGCCATTTCTTATTTTGATTTTGCCCATTAATTTTTTTGTTTTTGCCCATTCTTATTTTTCTTTTCAACTGAAAAAAGAATTGTGTTGAGCTGAGCCCGGGCATTAGCCCGTGCAGCCCTGATGGTGTCTTCGCCCCTGCATATACTAGTAAAAAAAATAAAGCAAAAAAAATTAAGTAAAATATTTTATGTGTGTTTTGATGATGTGTTTAAATCATTGTAATCACCAAAGTAATTTTCTATGAATATATGTATTAATATCTAATAAATATATTCGATACAAATATTCACCCATTTTGAAGCATCCACTACAAAAAACACGCCATTTAACGGCGGTTATTTTCCGGCGGTTTTACATAACCCCCGTTAAACTGGTTAAAAAATATTAATAATAAATATTATTTTAGAAAATATCATGTCTCAAAATTATTTTTTAAAGAAGATAAATAAATAATAAACCTAGTCCAATATAAAAAATACAATATCTTAGTTTGCTACATTTAAGAAGACCTAATATGCAATAGTATTGTTAAATATAAAATAAATATATTTAATTGGACAAAACGGAGGTGGGGGCGGAGCGGGTGGAAGGTCATACAACCCCCGCACTGCGCCCACCACTGTATTATAAATTCAGGTTTTCCCCGCACCCGCCCCTGCACCCATTTGAAACGGCTTTTACCCGCTAAATTCGGGGCGGGGGCGGGTCGTGTGGGTGGGTCTAGGTCTTGTTGTCATGCCTAGAAGGAACTAAGCAGCCGCTACTCTTAAATCTGATAAACCTCTCTCTTCTATTGAACACTTTCTCTTCCATTTTGTTTAAAGAAGCTTGCTCTTCTTCCATTCTTTAATTTCGAATAAGAAGAAAAAGAAGACGAAGAAGAAGCTTGCACGGTTGCCATTTCTTATTTTGATTTTGCCCATTAATTTTTTTGTTTTTGCCCATTCTTATTTTTCTTTTCAACTGAAAAAAGAATTGTGTTGAGCTGAGCCCAGGCATTACCTCGTGCAGCCCTGATGGTGTCTTCGCCCCTGCATATACTAGTAAAAAAAAATAAAGCAAAAAAAATTAAGTAAAATATTTTATGTGTGTTTTGATGATGTGTTTAAATCATTGTAATAACCAAAGTAATTTTTCTATGAATATATGTATGAATATCTAATAAATATATTCGACACAAATATTCACCCATTTTGAAGCATCCACTACAAAAAACACGCCATTTAACGGCAGTTATTTTCCGGCGGTTTTACATAACCCCCGTTAAACTGGTTAAAAAATATTAATAATAAATTTTCTTTTAGAATGTCTCAAAATTATTTTTTAAGGAAGATAAATAAATAATAAACCTAGTCCAATATAAAAAATACTATATCTTAGTTTGCTACATTTAAGAAGACCTAATATGCAATAGTATTGTTAAATATAAAATAAATATATTTAATTGGACAAAACGGAGGTGGGGGCGGAGCGGGTGGAAGGTCATACAACCCCCGCACTGCGCCCACCACTGTATTATAAATTCAGGTTTTCCCCGCACCCGCCCCTGCACCCATTTGAAACGGCTTTTACCCGCTAAATTCGGGGCGGGGGCGGGTCGTGTGGGTGGGTCTAGGTCTTGTTGTCATGCCTAGAAGGAACTAAGCAGCCGCTACTCTTAAATCTGATAAACCTCTCTCTTCTATTGAACACTTTCTCTTCCATTTTGTTTAAAGAAGCTTGCTCTTCTTCCATTCTTTAATTTCGAATAAGAAGAAAAAGAAGACGAAGAAGAAGCTTGCACGGTTGCCATTTCTTATTTTGATTTTGCCCATTAATTTTTTTGTTTTTGCCCATTCTTATTTTTCTTTTCAACTGAAAAAAGAATTGTGTTGAGCTGAGCCCGGGCATTAGCCCGTGCAGCCCTGATGGTGTCTTCGCCCCTGCATATACTAGTAAAAAAAATAAAGCAAAAAAAATTAAGTAAAATATTTTATGTGTGTTTTGATGATGTGTTTAAATCATTGTAATCACCAAAGTAATTTTTCTATGAATATATATATGAATATCTAATAAATATATTCGACACAAATATTCACCCATTTTGAAGCATCCACTACAAAAAACACGCCATTTAACGGCGGTTATTTTCCGGCGGTTTTACATAACCCCCGTTAAACTGGTTAAAAATTATTAATAATAAATATTCTTTTAGAAAATATCATGTCTCAAAATTATTTTTTAAAGAAGATAAATAAATAATAAACCTAGTCCAATATAAAAAATACTATATCTTAGTTTGCTACATTTAAGAAGACCTAATATGCAATAGTATTGTTAAATATAAAATAAATATATTAACTTTAATTGGACAAAACGGAGGTGGGGGCGGGGCGGGTGGAAGGTCATACAACCCGCACACTGCGCCCACCACTGTATTATAAATTCAGGTTTTCCCCGCACCCGCCCCTGAACCCATTTGAAACGGCTTTTTCCCGCTAAATTCGGGGCGGGGGCGGGTCGTGTGGGTGGGTCTAGGTCTTGTTGTCATGCCTAGAAGAAACTAAGCAGCCGCTACTCTTAAATCTGATAAACCTCTCTCTTCTATTGAACACTTTCTCTTCCATTTTGTTTAAAGAAGCTTGCTCTTCTTCCATTCTTTAATTTCGAATAAGAAGAAAAAGAAGACGAAGAAGAAGCTTGCACGGTTGCCATTTCTTATTTTGATTTTGCCCATTAATTTTTTGTTTTTGCCCATTCTTATTTTTCTTTTCAACTGAAAAAAGAATTGTGTTGAGCTGAGCCCAGGCATTAGCCCGTGCAGCCCTGATGGTGTCTTCGCCTCTGCATATACTAGTAAAAAAAAATAAAGCAAAAAAAATTAAGTAAAATATTTTATGTGTGTTTTGATGATGTGTTTAAATCATTGTAATCACCAAAGTAATTTTTCTATGAATATATGTATGAATATCTAATAAATATATTCGACACAAATATTCACCCATTTTGAAGCATCCACTACAAAAAACACGCCATTTAACGGCGGTTATTTTCCGGCGGTTTTACATAACCCCCGTTAAACTGGTTAAAAAATATTAATAATAAATATTATTTTAGAAAATATCATGTCTCAAAATTATTTTTTAAAGAAGATAAATAAATAATAAACCTAGTCCAATATAAAAAATACTATATCTTAGTTTGCTACATTTAAGAAGACCTAATATGCAATAGTATTGTTAAATATAAAATATATATATTAACTTTAATTGGACAAAACGGAGGTGGGGGCGGGGCGGGTGGAAGGTCATACAACCCGCGCACTGCGCCCACCACTGTATTATAAATTCAGGTTTTCCCCGCACCCGCCCCTGCACCCATTTGAAACGGCTTTTTCCCGTTAAATTCGGGGCGGGGGCGGGTCGTGTGGGTGGGTCTAGGTCTTGTTGTCATGCCTAGAAGAAACTAAGCAGCCGCTACTCTTAAATCTGATAAACCTCTCTCTTCTATTGAACACTTTCTCTTCCATTTTGTTTAAAGAAGCTTGCTCTTCTTCCATTCTTTAATTTCGAATAAGAAGAAAAAGAAGACGAAGAAGAAGCTTGCACGGTTGCCATTTCTTATTTTGATTTTGCCCATTAATTTTTTTGTTTTTGCCCATTCTTATTTTTCTTTTCAACTGAAAAAAGAATTGTGTTGAGCTGAGCCCGGGCATTAGCCCGTGCAGCCCTGATGGTGTCTTCGCCCCTGCATATACTAGTAAAAAAAATAAAGCAAAAAAAATTAAGTAAAATATTTTATGTGTGTTTTGATGATGTGTTTAAATCATTGTAATCACCAAAGTAATTTTCTATGAATATATGTATTAATATCTAATAAATATATTCGATACAAATATTCACCCATTTTGAAGCATTCACTACAAAAAACACGCCATTTAACGGCGGTTATTTTCCGGCGGTTTTACATAACCCCCGTTAAACTGGTTAAAAAATATTAATAATAAATATTATTTTAGAAAATATCATGTCTCAAAATTATTTTTTAAAGAAGATAAATAAATAATAAACCTAGTCCAATATAAAAAATACAATATCTTAGTTTGCTACATTTAAGAAGACCTAATATGCAATAGTATTGTTAAATATAAAATAAATATATTTAATTGGACAAAACGGAGGTGGGGGCGGAGCGGGTGGAAGGTCATACAACCCCCGCACTGCGCCCACCACTGTATTATAAATTCAGGTTTTCCCCGCACCCGCCCCTGCACCCATTTGAAACGGCTTTTACCCGCTAAATTCGGGGCGGGGGCGGGTCGTGTGGGTGGGTCTAGGTCTTGTTGTCATGCCTAGAAGGAACTAAGCAGCCGCTACTCTTAAATCTGATAAACCTCTCTCTTCTATTGAACACTTTCTCTTCCATTTTGTTTAAAGAAGCTTGCTCTTCTTCCATTCTTTAATTTCGAATAAGAAGAAAAAGAAGACGAAGAAGAAGCTTGCACGGTTGCCATTTCTTATTTTGATTTTGCCCATTAATTTTTTTGTTTTTGCCCATTCTTATTTTTCTTTTCAACTGAAAAAAGAATTGTGTTGAGCTGAGCCCAGGCATTACCTCGTGCAGCCCTGATGGTGTCTTCGCCCCTGCATATACTAGTAAAAAAAAATAAAGCAAAAAAAATTAAGTAAAATATTTTATGTGTGTTTTGATGATGTGTTTAAATCATTGTAATAACCAAAGTAATTTTTCTATGAATATATGTATGAATATCTAATAAATATATTCGACACAAATATTCACCCATTTTGAAGCATCCACTACAAAAAACACGCCATTTAACGGCAGTTATTTTCCGGCGGTTTTACATAACCCCCGTTAAACTGGTTAAAAAATATTAATAATAAATTTTCTTTTAGAATGTCTCAAAATTATTTTTTAAGGAAGATAAATAAATAATAAACCTAGTCCAATATAAAAAATACTATATCTTAGTTTGCTACATTTAAGAAGACCTAATATGCAATAGTATTGTTAAATATAAAATAAATATATTAACTTTAATTGGACAAAACGAAGGTGGGGGCGGGGCGGGTGGAAGGTCATACAACCCCCGCACTGCGCCCACCACTGTATTATAAATTCAGGTTTTCCCCGCACCCGCCCCTGCACCCATTTGAAACGGCTTTTTCCCGTTAAATTCGGGGCGGGGGCGGGTCGTGTGGGTGGGTCTAGGTCTTGTTGTCATGCCTAGAAGGAACTAAGCAGCCGCTACTCTTAAATCTGATAATCCTCTCTCTTCTATTGAACACTTTCTCTTCCATTTTGTTTAAAGAAGCTAGCTCTTCTTCCATTCTTTAATTTCGAATAAGAAGAAAAAGAAGACGAAGAAGAAGCTTGCACGGTTGTCATTTCTTATTTTGATTTTGCCCATTAATTTTTTTGATTTTGCCCATTCCTATTTTTCTTTTCAACTGAAAAAAGAATTGTGTTGAGCTGAGCCCGGGCATTAGCCCGTGCAGCCCTGATGGTGTCTTCGCCCCTGCATATACTACTAAAAAAAAATATAGCAAAAAAAATTAAGTAAAATATTTTATGTGTGTTTTGATGATGTGTTTAAATCATTGTAATCACCAAAGTTATTTTTCTATGAATATATGTATGAATATCTAATAAATATATTCGACACAAATATTCACCCATTTTGAAGCATCCACTACAAAAAACACGCCATTTAACGGCGGTTATTTTCCGGCGGTTTTACATAACCCCCGTTAAACAGGTTAAAAAATATTAATAATAAATATTCTTTTAGAAAATATCATGTCTCAAAATTATTTTTTAAAGAAGATAAATAAATAATAAACCTAGTCCAATATAAAAAATACTATATCTTAGTTTGCTACATTTAAGAAGACCTAATATGCAATAGTATTGTTAAATATAAAATAAATATATTAACTTTAATTGGACAAAACAAAGGTGCGGGCGGGGCCGGTGGAAGGTCATACAACCCGCGCACTGCGCCCACCACTGTATTATAAATTCAGGTTTTCCCCGCACCCGCCCCTGCACCCATTTGAAACGGCTTTTTCCCGCTAAATTCAGGGCGGGGGCGGGTCGTGTGGGTGGGTCTAGGTCTTGTTGTCATGCCTAGAAGAAACTAAGCAGCCGCTACTCTTAAATCTGATAAACCTCTCTCTTCTATTGAACACTTTCTCTTCCATTTTGTTTAAAGAAGCTTGCTCTTCTTACATTCTTTAATTTCGAATAAGAAGAAAAAGAAGACGAAGAAGAAGCTTGCACGGTTGCCATTTCTTATTTTGATTTTGCCCATTAATTTTTTTGTTTTTGCCCATTCTTATTTTTCTTTTCAACTGAAAAAAGAATTGTGTTGAGCTGAGCCCGGGCATTAGCCCGTGCAGCCCTGATGGTGTCTTCGCCCCTGCATATACTAGTAAAAAAAAATAAAGCAAAAAAAATTAAGTAAAATATTTTATGTGTGTTTTGATGATGTGTTTAAATCATTGTAATCACCAAAGTAATTTTCTATGAATATATGTATGAATATCTAATAAATATATTCGACACAAATATTCACCCATTTTGAAGCATCCACTACAAAAAACACGCCATTTAACGGCGGTTATTTTACGGCGGTTTTACATAACCCCCGTTAAACTGGTTAAAAAATATTAATAATAAATATTATTTTAGAAAATATCATGTCTCAAAATTATTTTTTAAAGAAGATAAATAAATAATAAACCTAGTCCAATATAAAAAATACTATATCTTAATTTGCTACATTTAAGAAGACCTAATATGCAATAGTATTGTTAAATATAAAATAAATATATTAACTTTAGTTGGACAAAACGGAGGTGGGGGCGGGGCGGGTGGAAGGTCATACAACCCGCGCACTGCGCCCACCACTGTATTATAAATTCAGGTTTTCCCCGCACCCGCCCCTGCACCCATTTGAAACGGCTTTTTCCCGCTAAATTCGGGGCGGGGGCGGGTCTTGTGGGTGGGTCTAGGTCTTGTTACCATGCCTAGAAGAAACTAAGCAGCCGCTACTCTTAAATCTGATAAACCTCTCTCTTCTATTGAACACTTTCTCTTCCATTTTGTTTAAAGAAGCTTGCTCTTCTTCCATTCTTTAATTTCGAATAAGAAGAAAAAGAAGACGAAGAAGAAGCTTGCACGGTTGCCATTTCTTATTTTGATTTTGCCCATTAATTTTTTTGTTTTTGCCCATTCTTATTTTTCTTTTCAACTGAAAAAAGAATTGTGTTGAGCTGAGCCCGGGCATTAGCCCGTGCAGCCCTGATGGTGTCTTCGCCCCTGCATATACTAGTAAAAAAAATAAAGCAAAAAAAATAAAGTAAAATATTTTATGTGTGTTTTGATGATGTGTTTAAATCACTGTAATCACCAAAGTAATTTTCTATGAATATATGTATTAATATCTAATAAATATATTCGACACAAATATTCACCCATTTTGAAGCATCCACTACAAAAAACACGCCATTTAACGGCGGTTATTTTCCGGCGGTTTTACATAACCCCCGTTAAACTGGTTAAAAAATATTATTAATAATAAATATTATTTTAGAAAATATCATGTCTCAAAATTATTTTTTAAAGAAGATAAATAAATCAATAAACCTAGTCCAATATAATAAGTACTATATCTTAGTTTGCTACATTTAAGAAGACCTAATATGCAATAATATTGTTAAATAGAAAAGAAATATATTAACTTTAATTGAACAAAACGGCGGCGGGGGTGAGGGTGGGGCGGGTGGAAGGTCATACAACCCCCTCCCCGTGCCCACCACAGTATTATAAATTCAGGTTTTCCCCCACCCGCCCCTGCACACAGTTGAAACGATTTTTCCCCGCTAAAATCGGGGTTGGGCGGGTGGTGTGGGTGGGTCTGGGTCTTGTTGTCATGCCTAGAAGGAACTAAGCAGCCGCTACTCTTAAATCTGATAAACCTCTCTCTTCTATTGAACACTTTCTCTTCCATTTTGTTTAAAGAAGCTTGCTCTTCTTCCATTTTTTAATTTCGAATAAGAAGAAAAAGATGACGAAGAAGAAGCTTGCACGGTTGCCATTTCATATTTTGATTTTGCCCATTATTTTTTTTGTTTTTGCCCTTTCTTATATTTCTTTTCAACTAAAAAAACAATTGTGCTGAGCTGAGCCCGGGCATTAGCCCGTGCAGCCCTGATGGTGTCTTCGCTCCTACATATACTAATAAAAAAATATAAAGCAAAAATTATTAAGTAAAATATTTTATGTGTGTTTTGATGATGTGTTTAAATCATTGTAATCACCATAGTTATTTTCTCTATAAATATATTTATGGATATCAAATAAATATATTCGACACAAATATTCACCCATTTTAAAGCATCCACTAAAAAAAACACCCCATTTAACGCCGGTTATTTTCCGGCGGTTTTACATAACCCTTGTTAAACTGGTTAAAAAATATTAATAATAAATATTCTTTTAGAAAATATCATGTCTCAAAATTATTTTTTAAAGAAGATAAATAAATAATAAACCTAGTCCAATATAAAAAATACTATATCTTAGTTTGCTACATTTAAGAAGACCTAATATGCAATAGTATTGTTAAATATAAAATAAATATATTAACTTTAATTGGACAAAACGGAGGTGGGGGCGGGGCGGGTGGAAGGTCATACAACCCCCGCACTTCGCCCACCACTGTATTATAAATTCAGGTTTTCCCCGCACCCGCCCCTGCACCCATTTGAAACGGCTTTTACCCGCTAAATTCGGGGCGGGGGCAGGTCGTGTGGGTGGGTCTAGGTCTTGTTGTCATGCCTAGAAGAAACTAAGCAGCCGCTACTCTTAAATCTGATAAACCTTTCTCTTCTATTGAACACTTTCTCTTCTACTTTTTGTTTAAAGAAGCTTGCTCTTCTTCCATTCTTTAATTTCGAATAAGAAGAAAAAGAAGACGAAGAAGAAGCTTGCACGGTTGCCATTTCTTATTTTGATTTTGCCCATTAATTTTTTTGTTTTTTCCCATTCTTATTTTTCTTTTCAACTGAAAAAAGAATTGTGTTGAGCTGAGCCCGGGCATTAGCCCGTGCAGCCCTGATGGTGTCTTCGCCCCTGCATATACTAGTAAAAAAAAATTAAGTAAAATATTTTATGTGTGTTTTTATGATGTGTTTAAATCATTGTAATCACCAAAGTAATTTTTCTATGAATATCTAATAAATATATTCGACACAAATATTCACCCATTTTGAAGCATCCACTACAAAAAACACGCCATTTAACGGCGGTTATTTTCCGGCGGTTTTACATAACCCCCGTTAAACTGGTTAAAAAATATTAATAATAAATATTATTTTAGAAAATATCATGTCTCAAAATTTTTTTTTAAAGAAGATAAATAAATCAATAAACCTAGTCCAATATAAATAATACTACTATCTCCGTTCTTTTGTACTTGTCATTTTAGAAAAAAAAATATTTGTTCATTTTTACTTGTCATTTTGGCAATTTAAGTTATATTTTGTCTATTTTACCCTCTTTCCTATTTTATTTTATTGAACAAATTTTTGTTAATTTTTTTGTTGATACAATATAATTTTTTTATTGTCTACAAATTTTGTTTGTTTGTAAATAAAGTTTGTTACAATTGGTTTGAAATAAATTAAATTTGTGAAAAAGTAGGAATATATTGATGGATTAAATATATGATATATTTTAAAAAAGGATATTGTAACACCCCACATGTATGAAAACAATTGATCCAAGCCCATTTGGTAAGTGACCCACTATCCATTTATCATATATAGTTATAATCCACCACTAAACTCTTGGAAGATAACAAAATAAAATAAAATAAAAAGAGATAAAAAAATAAGTGCTAGATTTATTAATAAAGCCAACCAATTTCCCCTTCTCACATTCATTAGTCACCACCATGACTCAAGTATCTTCCAATTTTCTCTTCCTCTCCTACTGGTCACGTAATACAACAATCCAAAAATCCACTTTCTTCAAATCCCTTTAATCTAAGTCTCATTCTATGCATGTGTTTGGATCCATTTTAGATACAAAATTCTCTCAATATGTCTCTATTCCCTCTCTTCGGTACTGAACAACAACAACAAGCCCTCAAACCTTTCAACTTCATTTCTCAAATCTAAAGAGAAATTTAGAAAGGCTTAAATAATGCTTAGGTCCTTGTAAGTTTGCACTTTTTTGATATATGTCCCTGTAAGTTTTTTTCTTAAAAATTAGTCCCTGTAATTACATTTTCTTTTGATTTTGGTCTCTGACGTCAACTTCCGTCCAAAAAATGCTGACGTGGCTAACAGAGTGATAGGTGACGTAGATGACGAGGGACTAAATCAAAAAAATAAAATGATATTACAGGGACCAAATTCAAAAACACAATATCTCTAAAATTTCACTATGAATAAAATCTTCAAATTGAAGAGTTTACTTGTCTCCTTCATACCTCAACCGAAATTCCATTGTTTTATGCAAAAATGTCATCATCAACAAACTCTACTCCAACGATTATCAATATTTGCAATCACTCATTTAAAGTAGTAACTCTTAAACTTGCAATGTATGATTAACCATATGTAAAACACTTTGTGCAACTAAAAAAAAAGAACATTAACTTTTTCCGTAAAGGGTTGCAAATGATATACAATATATGTGCTAGCTATAAAATTAGGAAATTATACATTTGATAAAGGAAACTTTTTTGAAGTCTCCAAACGATATACAATATACTTGTGGCACAAGGCCATTACCCTAACGACCATAGGTAAGCTATACAAATACTCATTCTATTAGACAATTCCCCACACCACACCTACATAGAAACATAGCAACACGATGACAGCACAATAAAATAATTGAATACACTATTATATGAGAAACAACACCGGCATCTAAGATTTATTTAAAGTGCAACCAAAATTCTAGATCTCTCACCATAAAACAATAGAATTTTGGTTGAGGTGGGAAGAGGACAAGTAAGCTCTTTAATTTGGAGATTTTATTCATAGTGAAATTTTACAAATATTGTGTTTTTTAATTTGGTCCTTGTAATATCAACTTTTTTTTAATTTAGTCCCTCATCATCTACACCACCTGTCACTTTGTTAGCCACGTCATCATTTTTTGGACGGAAGTTGACGCCAGGAACCAAAATCAAAAGAAAGTGTAATTACAGGGACTAATTTTTAAGAAAAAAACTTACAAAGACTTATATCAAAAAAGTGCGAACTTACAGGGACCTAAGCATTATTTAAGCCATTTAGAAATGATGTGGAGCTGCAACCATCAATCACAACAAGAGAAGCCATCATTGGAGAAGTTAGAGTCACCATGAAAATTTCAAGCAAACCCAAAATTAGGGATTCAACCAATTCTTCATCTAAGAAAAATCTAAAGGTAACATGGTCTTAATTTCAAATTATAAATCTCTCTTAGGGTGTACTTAGGAGTCTCTCTTTTAATTTGCATGCATTAGATTCTTGGTTTTGCTTCAAAAAAATTATAGAATTGGAATTAGGGCTTCTTTGAGAAAGAGGGGTTTATTGTGACTTTAATATTGATTGAAGAGTTGAATATAAGCATGTTTAGAGGTATATTTATGCTCTATTATGTGTAGTGTCACTGATTTTTAGTATATGCAATGCTTATGTAATGATTCATGTTAAATAGATAAGTGAAAGGTTTAATTTCCTCAATCCCGTATTGACCCTTTGTCAGTATTTCATCCATAACTCTCGCCACATACATCTTTTAGAATTGATTCTTTCATAGTTGGAAAGTAGACTCTTTTCCCTTCAGGTTAGACACAAGAATCATCGAATTCCAGTGAGTAAAATAGGAGAAAATCTGCGAACAAGTTCAATAAAATTTTCTGTCATGTTTTTGTACCTGAACACGTTCTTTAGATAAACTGAACCAATATGCTACATAAACCCCAAAATTAAAATTATATCTATAATCTATACATCCTAAGCTTTCTAAAGAGGGGCCATTTACTCAAATTGGATACCGTTTGATATTTTAATTAAATTCTCGAAGTTATGGTCACATTGTCGGAAAACTAGATTCTTGTATGCATGCATAGTGTTTGATGAAATGATTGACGTATTAAAACATATTATTGTGTATGAATTTTATCTCTATCTTTAATGTATATTTTATTTGGCCTTGTTACGTTGTTGATGTAGTTAAGTCTTGCACTTGTTCTTTCATTGTGTAAATCATTTCTAAGACTTGATATTTGATTTAACGTAAGTTATATAAATGTACTCTAGGACATGAATTATGGTTACACAATGAACACAACTTGGCGGCTGATGAATTTGATAGGATATATATATATATATATATATATATATATATAATATACACACACTTGTTAGATAGTACTGCATGGCAAATTTGGATTTGTTATTATATCCAGTCGAAAGGCAAATCCTGAGTGCTAGATAAAATGAGTTAAGTACTGCAGGGCAAACCTTGATTTGTCATTATATCCAGTGGAAAGGCGAATCCTGAGTATTAAAAGATAAGTATTGCAGGGCAAACCTGGATGAATTATCATATCCAGTGAAAAGGCAAATCATGAATATTAGATGACGAGCATTGCAGGGCAAACCTGGATGAATTATTATATCCAGTGAAAAGGCAAATCCTGAATACTCTATGATGAATACTTCAGGGCAAACCTGGATGAATTAATATATTCAGTGAAAAGGCAAATCCTGAGTATTATATGATAAGTACTGCAGGGCAAACCTAGATTAACTATTAAATCTAGTGAAAAGGCAAATCCTGAGTATTTAAGTATAACAAATAATTATTGTCAGAATATGGTAATAGGATTTCATATATAAAGAAATCAATGTTAAGTTAGTTACTTACATATTAGAAACAAGAGTCTTTTATTTAAGATTTTTTCATATGAGAGGATTTTTTTCTCCACGTCTAGTACACCAGACATGGCTGGGAACATCAGAAATTACTTTAAATTCTATGTTACTGAGTTTTTGTACTCACTATGTTTAGGATGATGTTTCCAGGTTTAACTTGACATTGAAAAGTTGAAAAGTATGTCCGGACTACTCGTCAGCTGTTCCATGTAGAACTTCTATGTTACCGGATCACAGTCAGAGTCATGGTTTAGAATATATGTTTTTTTTTCTTTCTATTGTACGATATGATTGTATTAAATTGTTGTATACTGTTTTAGGAATAGCCAAGACTTTTCTAAATTAAATTTTTGGTTGATAATTTTTTTTGGTCTCTAGTATCAAACATTTAGTTTCAAGGTATTACAGATGTAATAGGAAAATAAGGTGTCAAATTACACTCTCTTATTTTGGTCTTTTTTTCTAAAACGACAAGTAAAAAGGAACAGAGGTAGTATATCTTAGTTTGCTACATTTAAGAAGACCTAATATGCAATAATATTGCTAAATATAAAAGAAATATATTAACTTTAATTAGACAAAACGGGGGCGGGGCGGGTGGAAGGTCATACAACCCCCGCCCTGCGCCCACCACAGTATTATAAATTCAGGTTTTCCCCACACCCGCCCCTGCACCCAGTTGAAACGGCTCTTTCCCGCTAAATTTGGGGCGGGGGCGGGTGGTGTGGGTGGGTTTGGGTCTTGTTGCCATGCCTAGAAGGAACTAAGCAGCCGCTACTCTTAAATCTGATAAACCTCTCTCTTCTATTGGACACTTTCTCTTCCATTTTGTTTACAAAAGCTTCCTCTTCTTACATTCTTTAATTTCGAATAAGAAGAAAAAGAAGACAAAGAAGAAACTTGCACGGTTGCCATTTCTTATTTTGATTTTGTCCATTATTTTTTTTGTTTTTGCCCTTTCTTTTTTTTCTTTTCAACTGTAAAAAGAATTGTGTTGAGCTGAGCCCGGGCATTAGCCCGTGCAGCTCTGATGGTGTCTTCGCCCCTGCATATACTAGTAAAAAAATATAAAGCAAAAATAATTAAATAAAATATTTTATGTGTGTTTTAATGATGTATTTAAATCATTGTTATAACCAAAGTAATTTTTTCTATGAATATATGTATGGATATTTAATAAATATATTTGACATAAATATTCACCTAATTTGAAGCATCCTAGTTAGCTTAATAGAAACCGCTTTATTATTTCACCCATAAAATTCAAAATAGGCTTAGGGTCTGTTTTGCAAACACACATTTTGAGCTTATAGCTTATAGCTTTTAGCTTATAAGCTCCTTTGCCAAGAAAAAATCTGTTTGGCAAGGTTTTTTCAAAATTAGCTTATAGCTTATTTTACTTATTTTTAGCTTATTTTCCAAACGCTATTTAAGATAGCGTTTTAGCTTATAGCTTATAGCTTATCATATTTATTTCCACTTTTACCCTTATGGTTTTAATTAAAATTCAGTTTTACCCCTAATGATTTAAATGCTATCAAAGATCAGTTCTTTCTTTATTTATTTTTGTTTACGTCATTTTAAATATTTGTACCTATCCATTATCAATTTTTTGCCGTACATACCATTTTTTTATAATCTGTACATTTTTTTTTTGGTACGCTGTACATATATATGTTTGTTACATACCTTTATTTTTTTGTGATACACTGTACTGTACATAATGTTTCGTCATTCCCTTATTATTTTCTTTTATGAGTTATATTTTTCATTATTTATTTTTTTACAAGTTCATCTTTTGATTTATGTCTTTGATATAAAAATTGTTATGTTTAATTTTTTTAATAAATATAAAATTGAAATGAAAAAAATAAATAAAATTTCAAACAATAAAATTATGTTTAAAATATATGTATTAATTATATTAGATTAATAAATGTCCTTTTATGTCATTTTACATTTATCAGCTAGTTCAACCGCTAATTTTACCAAACATTTCAATTAGCTTATCAGCTACCAGCCATAAGTCATCAGCTATCAGCTATAAGCTATAAGCTATCAGCTATAAGCTATCAGCCATCAGCTATAAGCTATTTTTGCCAAATAAACCCTTAGTGGTTGGTAGCATCGGTGCCTCCAGCTAGTAGAGAGACCACGTTGTATGAATGAGGCGTTCCTCATGATGATATTTTGGAATCATACTAATAAACCATGTGTGCTTTGGTGTAAGGAGTTTTAAGCAAGAATGGTAGGAATAATGATATATATCATGGTCACTTGTAATTCTCAATCTTATGACTTTCCTTTGCGGAATGCTTTAGCGGAGTTGCGAAGTGATTTCCAACATCGTTGTGGCCCGGCAAATTTGGGATGGTAGGCATACAAACTTCGGTTCGACAACTAAGCTCTTGATAGTTGTGAGCTTCTCTACTGATCAGCAACCTAATACTTCATTAACACTACTATTTTTGTGAGCGATGTGTTGAATAATGACGGAGAGTAATATGGAGTTTTTGCATGACATTCTTCCATATAATATTATCAATCAACTAATTTCTATTCCAGTTACCGTTGATGCCGATTTTGGCATGAGGAGGTACTAGTAGTCATCAGATTACTATTCAGATCGTATATAAGCTGCAACTTGAGAATCTACACAAGCTATAGAAGGCGATTGGAAGACTTAGTGGTAGTGGAAAGGAAGCTATAAGCTAAAAGCTAGTAAAAATAAGTTATAAGCTTATGTGGAAAAAAAATTATCATACAAGACTATTTTTTTATAACAACCTTATAAGTTATAAGCCATAAACTAAAAAATGTGCATTGCCAAACAAGGTCTTACTGGTTTCTTGGAGAAATAAATTTGTTTATGAAAATGATTTTCAACGACCAAATAACTCTAGTTTCGTGATTTAGAGTTTTGTTTGAGGAATGGACGCTTGTGCTTTTCAGTGTCTTCATCACGATCCTCATATAAAAGAGACCGTCTATATATATAGGCTTGAATAAGCCTCCTGATGGATGAATATAGTTCAATTTTCACTACAAGAAATACTATATTTTGAGACGGCCACAAGCCCTCTCAAAGTAATGAAAACCGTCCCAAACAATTGATTTTGAGACGGCCATAAGACGGCCGCAGGCCGCAGCAAAATAGCTGGCCACAAAATTCAAGCCGTCCGAAAATGGTGGGTCTGTTTGAGACAGATTTTGAGATGGTATGGACCGTCTAGAAATTCTGCACAATTTTGAACATTTGCTGCAAGTTTGAGACGGCTTAGATCGTCTCAAAATAAATGTCAGAACGGTTACCTTTTTAAGACGGTCCAGGCCGTCTCAAAATTGTGACGCGCTAATATTTCTGGACGGCTTAGACCGTCTCAAACTTAAACTTATTTTTTTAAAAAAAATGTTTTTCGTTTTAATATTTTGAAAATTATAAAAAATATTTTATTTTTTTTGAAACAGATTAATTTTTAAATTAAATTGTTTTTTTTTTAAAGAAAAATAAATTATTTTAAAAATATACCAATAATGTATAATTATAATAATTAAACATTTAATAATAGATAGTTGTCATAATTATAATAATATTATAATTCAAAGAAAACAAAATATTGTCATAATATTACAAATTAACTCCTGCAAATAAAATATAATAAAAAGCAAACAAAAGAGTGTCATAATATTACACATTAACATACTCATGCAAATAAAACATAATAAATAAACCGCTAATTGTCACGTTGATAATAATCTTCTGGGTGTCACTGTTGCGGGATTGACTGTTAGACTACAAGGCTACGCTCAAATGTGACGAGCAAAGCGTTTCAACCAACAACTACGGTTTTTCGTAAAATAATCGAGTAAGCGCGGAAGCTACCTAGATCGGTAGTCTATTGCACCTCGATCAAAGGAAAAGTAGTAAAAGCCGATGGAATGAATACGATACAATGAATGCAATTCGAATTAAACAAGTCAATCAATTTCAAATTACACTTATTCTATTTGAAATTGAGTCACACACAAATTGTACACTTGCAAATCCAAATAACAAGTGAAGTGAATAACTAATTGGAATGTAAAAGAGATAAAGGATAGAAAGATACACAAGGGAGTGATCACGGAGTTCCCGACTTTCGTACGTCCTTGCAGTCGATCGGTACCTCTCCGCCCACCTTATCAAACGGACAAGGTGAGAGTTTTACTTCGGAAAAACTCTTTCAATGCACAATTTACAAACGACTCAAATATGTAAGATATAGACGCTAAACCCGGTCTTCACCATCTTCAACATAAACCCGTCTTTGTAAATGCGCAAACCCAATTCGATCTCGTCTTCAATATTCGTTCTCAACGATCAATCCTTCACGCGATCTCCAATCCAAGAATCCGTGATGATCGTCCGAATAATTCCCTCAACGAACCGAATTGTAACCTTCAAGCAAACTCTTGAAACCGGATGAGAAACCCAACCTTCAAGACTCAATCAACCCGAGCGACGAATTCTGATTCACCGCGAATTCTCCTCGAACGTTATCCTTCGAATTCTTCAAATCAATCTCTAATTGAACCCATACTCAATCTTCAATTTGATAGAAGTAATGAAGGAAGATGATGATTGCTCTTGAATGATCCTTGATACAAAACTCTCAAACAATCTTGACCAAAGAACTCTTCAATAATGGTTTCTCACCCATACAACAATAACACATAAAGCTATTTATAATGGAAGTAGAATTGAGCAAATTTAGGCACAATCTAACAGACTTGTATCGATACATGCATCAGTGTGTATCAATACAAGAGTTGACAGCAGGAAGGTTTGTGTTTTTGTATTGATACATCCACGCGTATGTATCGATACATACACAAGAAAAACATAAATTGATTGATATGTTTTGAAACACAAAGGTATGTTTCGAAACACAAGGCTCTCTCTGTCTTCAGGTGAGTTTGCATGTGTTTCGAAACATACAAGTGTGTTTCGATATGTTTCGAAACACAGAGACTCCTCTGACTTCAATGAGAACAATTTGTATCGATACAAAGGTGCTATGTATCGATACAAATGCGTGATAATCAGCCTATACATGTTTCAGGATATTTGTATCGATACAGACTTACATGTATCGATACAAAACACCTAAAAATTGATTTTTCAAAGTTTCAAAATAATGTTTTGCTGTCAAGTCAATTTCAATTGTTGCCTAAACATATTCTACTCTATTTCCATGTGTTTTGACAATTATTAAAACTCGGAGGGGAACTGGTGCATTAACATTCTCCCCCTTTTTGATAATTGTCAAAACTATTGCATAAGCTAACTAAGCCTACCTAAGATGCAATTTACAAATAGCTTTAAGTTACAGACTCAAACAACAAAAGGCTAACCACTTGCGAAGCTCCCCCTTAGTTGATGCCGTCTTGCACATATGTTGAATAACGGATTCGAAGTCTCAAAGCTTTTTCCATAGCTTATGCTTGCCCATCTTTTCTCCCCCTTTGACATTATCAAAAAGAAGAAAAGCAACTCATGAGAGGTATCAATTCCGAAATAAAGACCATATAGGTCACATAATGCACTTACATTTTTCGAAATGCACTATATGATAAACATAACGTGATCAAATAATTAAGCAAAATATGCACGAATATAATCAATTCAAAACATATTCTACGGACGAATAAAATAAACAACACATCATGCATAAAAAATCATACATGAGATAGAAAATATCCAAGAGTCATACAAAAATTAAAAAATGCCTAAAAAGTGTGGCATTACCAAATATTCGTACAACCATATTGAATACTAAATCCATAAAGATGAAAATAAAAAGGCAAATAGTTCATGAGTTAAAACATAAGAACGATAAAACATCCAAATCATTCATTCATGTTATCGGGATTTGGATTGAGGTAGTTGTCAACATTGTTGGAGGGATTGAAGTATGTGTTGATTTGGCCTTGTAACTCATCAAAGCGATTTGTGACATAAGTGCGAAGCTCGATTTGGTTGTTGTAAAGTTCGGTTTGGTATACATGAAGTTCTTCCATTCTAGCACTTGATGTTTGGTAGTTTTGGTTGTAAGTTTCAACGAATGCGGTTTGTTGAAGGCTCATGTCCGCATCATCTCCATCATTTCTTGCCAATTACCACCTTTCTCATTACCAACCCCTATATTTTCAACATTTTCACCTTGTTGTTGTCGCGCCTCAAAAAACGCGCGTGTATACCTGCTTGGAATGACTACAGAGTCGCCACCAAATTTTATTTCTTAGGGAAAATATCGATAAAACCCTTTGGTTAAATGGAAAGACGGTCATCGCAACCGTTTCCAGGTTCAGGAGTCGGTTATGCAAGGGGAAGGTATTAGCACCCCTCACATCCGTTGTACTCAACGGGAACCTTCTTATTAATTTTAGGGTAAAGAGTGTTTTAATGTTTGCTTGCTTATTATTTTCTACTACTTTGCGATTATTTATGAGTGGGGGATTTTTAGTTTTTTAATTATTGGGCTCGACAGGAAGTTGAATCCTGCTCCTACGTATTCTCAGGTGCAATGAGAAATCAGAGCTTCGTAGTTCGGGGTGTCAATGTTGTTGGTTGGTGTTTTTTAGAGAACTAAGTTTATGTCGCGTTCTAGCAGTTAAACGTATGGCTTGTATGCTCGCATGTTGGAGGCTTAAGCGCTTGTTTGTATTGCGTTAGAACGGATAAACGTAGTTCTTTTATGAAAATGTTTTGAGTTGATTATGATTTGATTTGAAAAAATGTTTTGGTTTGTTGAGTGATTTTTAATGTTTTTTACTTGAGAAAAATCTTTAAGGAAGGGGATTATCTAAATTAGAGATATACACCAAGAATTTAGATAATCGGATAAGAAAGAGTATACACCAGATCTCCACCTTCCTTTTGAATTATTGTAGTGTTTTTTATTTTTTCTTGAAAAAAAGGAGATGATTATCTAATCGCAAGATATACACCAAGAAATTAGACAATCGGAGAAAACAATGTATACGCGAAGCCATCTCGTTTTTATTTGAATTGTTGTTATAGTTTTTGAAGTTTTTTAGAAATATGAGATTATTTAAATCGCTCGGTATACACCGAGAAATTTAACAATCGGAGAAGGAGAGGCATACGCCAAACCATCTTTTTTTCATCCAACTTATTATTTATTTTATGTATTTTTGTATTTTTGTGCTTGCTATTCTTGCTACGACTAACATCCTAGAAATTCAAAAAAAAGTACACACTTGATTAATCCTACTAAAACATGATATTTATTGGTTTGTTATATGACTTTACATGGTGGGAGATCTTGTTTAAGATCCCATCTAATTTAAACCCACGGCCAACCATTACATGACATGTGGAGGCTGTTATTTATCAATGAGAACACAAACCAAAAACACAATAACATATAATAAATAAAAAGAATAGAAAACGGAAGTGACAGAACCAGAATGAAGCTTTCACTTTTCAATCTTCCTCTCCTCTCAACTCCAAGCTCTCGCGGCGGTGGTGGTGACCAGCGGTGTTCGCGTCAGCGGCAGAGGCAAAGACGGCTTCTGCCAGAGTCAGAGTGGCGGTTTCCGTTGACCCGAAAAACGATCTCCTTCTTGTTTGTTTCTACTGCTTCTTTTCCTTTGTTTTGTTTGTTGTTCTTTGTCAAGGTTTTGGATTTTGATTTTTTTGACAAATTGGGTATAGTGACTGAAGGTTCCACTTTTGTGTGTTGAGTGACAATTTATGGATGATGAAGGGTGTGAATGTGATGAGGATTGAAGTGGATTGGGATGGGAACAAGAACAGTGGCAAGAAGTTTTTTGGGGTTGGCAATGGTTGTTCTGCGCATGCAGAATTATCTTTGTGAAGAGTTTTTGCTCAGATTTCTTTTGTTTTTTTTTTTGCTGTGAATTTGATCATGTATTTATACTAATAGCATTAGATCTGTTTGTTGCTCTTTTGTTGGGGAATTTGGATAGATTTCAGTGTAAATCCTCTTTATTTTTCTACTAAATTTTTGTTGTTTAATGGATATAGATGAATTTGGTTCTTCATGTTGTCTTCTTTTCGGTTACAACTTTCACACCCCTTTTTAGATTTGTTTCCCCTTATTTTTTCGGTTCCTCCTCCCCCCTTTTTTGTCTTTTTTTTATTATTGCAATAATAAATAATAATAAAAAAACAGTAAAAGAAAATAAATAAAAACAAACAACTTAATACATATAAAAATAAAAAGATGGAATAAATAGAAAACAAGGTCAAAGGTGGGGCTTGAACCCATGACCTTAAGCTGAGGAACTAGTTCCGTTACCAACCTAACTAACCCTCAAATTCAAAGTGAAATTGACATGATAATTAATTAAGATGGGTAATATTTGGTGAGCCGGGCAAAGACGAACTGTCGCAGGCTTGTAAGCCAGACAATGATTGAAAAAGATATGGCCGCAGGCTTACGAGCCGGACAAAGGCAAACTGTCACAGGTTAACAAATCGGACAAAGATTGAAAATGATATCGCCGCAGGCTTACGAGCCAGGCAAAGGAAAATTGTCACAGGCTTACGAGCCGAACAAAGATTTAGAATGATATCGCCATAGGCTTACGAGCCGGGCGAAGGAAAATTGTCACAGGCTTATGAACCGGACAGATTCAGAATGATATCGCCGTAGGCTTACGAGCCAGGCAAAGATTGAAAAAGATATCGTCGCAGGCTTACGAGCCGGGCAAAGACAAATTGTCGCAGCTTAACAAATCGGACAAAGATTGAAAATGATATCGCCGCAGGCTTACGAGCCGGGCAAAGGCAACTTGTCGCAGGCTTACGAGCCAGACAAAGATTCAGAATGATATCGCCGCAGGCTCACAAGCCGGGCAAAGGAAACTTGTCACAGGCTTACGAGTCGGACAAAGATTGAAAAGGATATCGCCACAGGCTTACGAGCCGGGCGAAGGCAAATTGTCACAGGCTTACGAGCCGGACAAAGATTTAGAATGATATCGCCATAGGCTTACGAGCCGGGCGAAGGAAAATTGTCACAGGCTTGCGAGCCGGACAAAAATTGATTGATTTGTTGGGGATAGGGTAATATTATTCACCCCCCTTTTTTACACTAATGGTTGATCGCCAAAGGTAGTCTATTTTTTTGGAAACATGCCTGTTGGGTAGCATTTTTGTTTATGTTATGTGTTCATGAATTATACTCTTAAATGCAATGTCATGGCCTACGCTACAAGAAATGCGTGATGTATGAGATGACACGCTGGGGAAGACTGAGCTTTGAATTGAATTTGACAATGACAATTGGACTTTTGACTTGCTGATTTAACATCGGGTTTTTGGTCATGTTATGTATGACATTTTTTATGCAGATGCATGATATATTTTGTTGAAATGCGTGATGTGCACGACATTTCTTCTTTGTTCAACGTAGTGTATGATATGCAAGATGATGCATGAAATGAATCGCATGGTTGATACATGTGATGAACATGGCCAATGATTTTTGGGCTTCAAGTTGGTTATGTTGAGTGATTCTCAGTCTTCTTTTGAGGAAGAGGCTGAGTGGAGTTTGAGGTTTGGAATGCAAATGAAGATTGGTTTAGGGGGATGCCAATGAAAAATTGGGATTAAGTGTGCCAATGGTATGATGTGGCAAGCGCGATTAATTGTGATATGCGGTAAAGGGTGCATTCATCAAATGCTGAATGGGTGCGAACATGGTTGATGCATGCACATGATTTGAATATGTGTGAAAATGATCCTGATGTGGGCGATAAAAAATGCTTGAAAATGTGTTTCAAAACAAAGTTTCTTGGTTGAAGGTTAGAGGATGTTTTGCTAGCACGATATCCCGACTCTCATGTTGAACTCAATAGTTGCTATAGTACGGCAGATGATTTGAAAGTACAAAGAGGGCTTGCCCCTGCTGTAGTTCGTCTTGCCCCTAGTCTGATGGATCTTTGAAGCATGGCTTTAACCACGAGGCGCTCTTGAGCTGGCTTGAAAGTGTGGAGGGGACCTGCCCTTGCTGCAGCTTATTTTTTCCTTTTGAAAATCCTTAACTTTTGGACCGCTCTTTCGAGTTTTCAGCCCACCGGGAGTGTTTTTTGCCTGGACCGCCTTTTCAGGTTTTCGACCCACCGGGACGCTCTTTGTTGCCGCCTTTTCAAGTTTTCGACTTAGCAAACTTTTTTTTTCTCTTTTTCATTTTCATTTTTTTGGGCATGATATCTTTTGGCTGCCATTAAGTTCATTGAGCAAGAGTTCCTCTCCATTCATGCTGGTGATAGTCAAGGCTGCGGTGGAGAGCGTCATTCTCACCATGTGTGAGGCTCCGATTGAAAGTAATGCTTTCATGTTGTACTGCCCTTGTTATTTGAACCCTCTAGAGATGTGCCCCTATTTGATACATACTTTAAGGGTGTTGCCCTCAGTTGACCCATTCTTGAAGTGTTTCGTCCTTGACCTTGATTAGTAGGATCTTCAGATAAGATGCCCCTTATGAGGACTTGCCGCTGACTAGCAGAATTCTTGATGATTTGGCCCTAGTTAGGAGCATCTTGATTCAGTTCGCCTTTGGTCTGACCTTGGAATTTTACCTTGATGCCAAGTATCGGTTTGCGAATAAAATTGTTCCTTTTTTGAAAAGTAGTTTTAACGTAATGCACATGCAAGTTTGGAATCGACAAGTGTTTTGATATTTGGCCAGAAGATTGGCACGAGTGAGCGATAGAATGAAACTAGTAGAAACATGAGGAGTTAGTTTAACAACAATTTTGCTGAACACGCTTTCATAGTGAACCTAGCTTCAATTAGGGTTTTTTTTTTAGAATTGTAACATGCAACTAAAATTCAAGTACATCAAGCCAAAAAAAATGATATAATTTTGTGTTATCAAATTCCCCCGTACTTTAGCTTTTGCTTGTCCTCAAGCATAAAAATGGTAACTCTTTTTAGCACATGTTTGAAACAGGACATGACAACTCTAATCTTACGTGGTGTCCGGCTAGATAGGAAGATCAAGTAATAGATATCATATACCAAGAGTACCGTAGTAACACAAAACCACTCATTGTGGTCAAAGATTCCCATCATATGAAGACAAATCTGAAGTATTTTATTGTGACCCTAACTTTTGCTTAAATTTTATTTATCCTTTTCATTCAAGTACAATCACATTAAGCCCGTTATCTTGTACACACACATGGTAGAAAAATCTGTTAGTGATTACGATCATATGTCGAGGGGTGCTGATAACAAAAGTTTGGCAAACCCCTTTTTCTTTCCCAAACGCAGTTGTGGGGGATCGGATCGTAACCCGCCCTACCAAGTTCGGAATCAGACGCCTCCAAACCAACTACTACAAGGGTTTATTTACCATGGTTTTACTTTGTATGTTCAATGACTGTTGAATTAAACAACCGAGTGATGGTCATCTAACTCAATAAGTGCATCCCCACTTTTTAAAATCAACCAAAGTATGTAAACTTTCATTTCTGGATCATTCACTTATGTTCATTGATTTCCCACTTAGTTTGTGCTTAAGATGGTGCCGACTGCTAAGATAAACTACTAAGGGTTATTTTAAATTCAAGTTCAAGTCTTTTTCAACAGTAGTACTCAAATTAATCTTACATATTTCTGGGTGTCTAAGGTGTTAAGACGGTACCGATTTTATTGAATCATTACTAAACCTTCATAATGTAGCCTAAAGTGTCAAAACAACCTATATACTCTTAAGGTGTCATGTCAAGTATCAGACCAAAATTGCTTTGCTTTTCTTAAAAATTTGATATATCTCAAGAAACTAGGAGAATCAGATAACAATGAAAACATATCCAAGAATGACTCAACTTAGCATGAACTAACCAACTTTTATATATTTCTTATTTTGAAAGGAAGTGAAACAATGCCTTACATCATCAACCAGGTTTTTCTTTTTACCATTGAAAGCATGTATCACCAAAAATCAGTTATTTATTTTCATCATCCTCGCTCCAAGTTTGTTAATAGGTGAGAAGTGAAAATTGTTTGATATTTATAGTAAGTGGAAAGTAATGGCAGAAGAAAGAGTGAATATGAATGGATCGATTCCCAAAACATGCATGCTCATTTTATTAAAGATACTAGTCAAAGAGTGTAATTTTAAAAGCAAACAAATACTTAGCAAGAATGAAATTACAATTGTAAATGATCAAGTCTAATGGGTTCTGGAGTTATCCACCGTATGTGGGCCATCTTCCTCAAAAGTCAGTTGCTTGTTGTCAATCAGATCTTGTGCCACTTCTTTGAAGGATTTGCATTCTTCTATTGAGTGCCCCACTACTCCATCGTGAAATTCACACTAGACACTCGGGTTGTACAAAGGAGGGAGTGGAGACTTCATGGATCTGGTCTTCTTGGGAGTTATTGACGAAGCTTGGACCAGATGAGACCACAGTTGACTATAAGTTATTGGGATTGAGTCGAACTGACGAGTCTCTCTTTCTTGATTATTTGGATGTCTCTATCGATTCTGACTTTGATGACGATTATTCGAATCCCGAGCTTGCTGATTATGAGGAGGTGCCATGGACGGCGGTCGAGAGTACGCTTGTTGCGGTACATGTTGTTGAGGTGAATGGATAACCCATGGTTGTGGTGCATGAGGCGTTGAGTAGCCTTCTGATTGATGTGGTAAAGGGTGGTCACTTTTTCCCAACAGGATTCGTGCGATCAATTGCACTTGGGTCTTTAATTGGGCAATCTCTATCTTTAACAGCTCATTGTCTCTCTTGAGTTCCTCCATACTTTCTTTGAGATATGTTGTTTCAAGTCCGTTCATGAGTGTCGGGATACCTGCTGGCGGTATTATGGTTTGAGAACAACGAGGAAGGAAGAGATATGAGTGCTTTGTCGTGAACATGGAAGTGTATGTATGCAGATGCAGTATGCAAAAATATTCTTATTTATGGTATGCATACCATGATTCAAATTTTATGAGGGATAAGAAAGCAATTTAAAAGTACCCATAACCCCCATGCTCACATGTAGGCTCTAAATTTGACAATTCTTAGGATCTTTAATCGCATTTGGAAATATTACTACCGTTGCAAATACTCGCAGGACAGTAATACCCCCAAAGAAATCTCCCCTAGGTGAGGTCTTCGCACCGGCCCTTCAAAGTATACACAATGAGGGTCCTCACTACGCAACCATCGACTCGGGTGCTAAACGAGAGTTCCTACCAACATGTTTAGGGTTTTGACTGGATCTAAAGGCCCCAAGAGTCGACGACCTAACAAGACAATACCGCCGCACTGCCGATACCAGCAATTCGACGATATCCTCAAGAAGGTCTACTCTAGGCGGGGTTATCACATTAACAAAACAAAGCATACGCCAAGACCAGCCAATGGTAACCACCAACTTAACTTAGGGTTTTCCTCAAAGCTCGGGTAGAGAGCTTCACTCGATATAAATAAACCCAACCTGCAAATCAAATATACAGATATATTCCACAAGCCAGACTTTCATGCAAAGTAAAGCAATAAATAAAACATATAAAAGCAGGCGAACAAACACAAGAAAAAAAAGATAAAACAGAACACTCGTCCCTAAATCTAACAAGAATAGGCTAGACTCGCTTAAATAATAACTTCCCCAGCAGAGTGGCCAGCTGTCGCGCCTCGAAAAACGCGCGCGCGTATACCTGCTCGGAATGACAACAGAGTCACCACCGAATTTTATTTCTTAGGGAAAATATCGATAAAACCCTTTGGTTAAATGGAAAGACGGTCGTCGCAACCGTTTCCAGGTTCGGGAGTCGGTTATGCAAGGGGAAGGTATTAGCACCCCTCACATCCGTTGTACTCAACGGGAACCTTCTTATTAATTTTAGGGTAAAGAGTGTTTTAATGTTTGCTTGCTTATTATTTTCTACTACTTTGCGATTATTTATGAGTGGGGGATTTTTAGTTTTTTAATTATTGGGCTCGACAGGATGTTGAATCCTGCTCCTACGTATTCTCAGGTGCAATGAGAAATCAGAGCTTCGTAGTTCGGGGTGTCAATGTTGTTGGTTGGTGTTTTTTAGAGAACTAAGTTTATGTCGCGTTCTAGCAGCTAAACGTATGGCTTGTATGCTCGCATGTTGGAGGCTTAAGCGCTTGTTTGTATTGCGTTAGAACGGATAAACGTAGTTCTTTTATGAAAATGTTTTGAGTTGATTATGATTTGATTTGAAAAAATGTTTTGGTTTGTTGAGTGATTTTTAATGTTTTTTACTTGAGAAAAATCTTTAAGGAAGGGGATTATCTAAATTAGAGATATACACCAAGAATTTAGATAATCGGATAAGAAAGAGTATACATCAGATCTCCACCTTCCTTTTGAATTATTGTAGTGTTTTTTATTTTTTCTTGAAAAAAAGGAGATGATTATCTAATCGCAAGATTACACGAAGAAATTAGACAATCGGAGAAAACAACGCATACGCGAAGCCATCTCGTTTTTATTTGAATTGTTGTTATAGTTTTTGAAGTTTTTTAGAAAGATGAGATTATTTAAATCGCTCGGTATACACCGAGAAATTTAACAATCGGAGAAGGAGAGGCATACGCCAAACCATCTCTTTTTCATCCAACTTATTATTTATTTTATGTATTTTTGTATTTTTGTGTTTGCTATTCTTGCTACGACTAACATCCTAGAAATTCAAAAAAAAGTACACACTTGATTAATCCTACTAAAACATGATATTTATTGGTTTGTTATATGACTTTACGTGGTGGGAGATCTTGTTTAAGATCCCATCTAATTTAAACCCACGGCCAACCATTACATGACATGTGGAGGCTGTTATTTATCAATGAGAACACAAACCAAAAACACAATAACATATAATAAATAAAAAGAATAGAAAACGGAAGTGACAGAACCAGAATGAAGCTTTCACTTTTCAATCTTCCTCTCCTCTCAACTCCAAGCTCTCGCGGAGGTGGTGGTGACCAGCGGTGTTCGCGTCAGCGGCAGAGGCAAAGACGGCTTCTGCCAGTGTCAGAGTGGCGGTTTCCGTTGACCCGAAAAACGATCTCCTTCTTGTTTGTTTCTACTGCTTCTTTTCCTTTGTTTTGTTTGTTGTTCTTTGTCAAGGTTTTGGATTTTGATTTTTTTGACAAATTGGGTATAGTGACTGAAGGTTCCACTTTTGTGTGTTGAGTGACAATTTATGGATGATGAAGGGTGTGAATGTGATGAGGATTGAAGTGGATTGGGATGGGAACAAGAACAGTGGCAAGAAGTTTTTTGGGGTTGGCAATGGTTGTTCTGCGCATGCAGAATTATCTTTGTGAAGAGTTTTTGCTCAGATTTCTTTTGTTTTTTTTTTTTGCTGTGAATTTGATCATGTATTTATACTAATAGCATTAGATTTGTTTGTTGCTATTTTGTTGGGGAATTTGGATAGATTTCAGTGTAAATCCTCTTTATTTTTCTACTAAATTTTTGTTGTTTAATGGATATAGATGAATTTGGTTCTTCATGTTGTCTTCTTTTCGGTTACAACTTTCACACCCCATTTTAGATTTGTTTCCCCTTATTTTTTCGGTTCCTCCTCCCCCCTTTTTTGTCTTTTTTTTTATTATTGCAATAATAAATAATAATAAAAAAATAGTAAAAGAAAATAAATAAAAACAAACAACTTAATACATATAAAAATAAAAAGATGGAATAAATAGAAAAAAAGGTCAAAGGTGGGGCTTGAACCCATGACCTTAAGCTAAGGAACTAGTTCCTTTACCAACCTAACTAACCCTCATATTCAAAGTGAAATTGACATGATAATTAATTAACATGGGTAAAATTTGGGGTATCACAGTTGCCTAGCATTTTGCCTTTGTCTCCTAACCCTCGGAGCATTTTCCTCATCGTCATCTTCATCTTCTTGGCCATCATACTCATAAACATCATCATTGTTGAAGTGCTAGTGCATTTTGGACAATTGTGTACCACTGAAAATTTGCAGTTTTCCAGGAGAAGTGTATTCAATTGGAAGATCTTGCACGAGTTTGAAGTGCTTTAGGATACTTCCAATCAAGCTACAATAGCCAAAGCTTTGATCACGGCTAGAGTTCCGCAAATCAAACATCCTGCTTACAATATAAAGAGGCCAATCAACTTGTTTGTCCTCCATTAACAGATACATCAAATCAAGGTCCTTTTTGTCCATCCTTGATGATGCACTTTTAGGACGCAAGATGTGGCTTACGATCCAATACACCACTCTTGCATTCACGGACAATTTTCCGGTTCTCCTGAGTGCCGGAACCCTTCCATTTTTAGTGATAGATGCAGCAAATGCATTTGAATCATAATCTACCGTACTTGTCTGAGAGTACGATAATAACTCTTCCCCTGTGATTCTTGTGCTAGTGCACATATCAAAGAGGTTGAACCACAAAATAGCAGTAAAATGATACACTTTTCGCCCAAAACGAAATTGGAATTCGGCACCATTCTTTTCCTGTAATCCAGCATAGAAAATCCTCACCAAACTTTCACTATATTTTGTTCTCAAATTACAGAAAACATCTATCTTTTCCCTTTCCAATATTTCAGCAACATCAGATAAATGCATTCCCTCTAGACTAGTAGCACTAACAGCCTTTTGTGGTAGAACAGCCCTAGTTCTACAATATCTAGTGTAGCTAGTGACATATTCGGGATGAACGTAATCTGCCTCATTAAATCCAAGATTACTCAGTCCTGAACTAGTGCCTTCACCGCTAGTCTTACTAATCTTCTTCCTAGGTGTCATTTGAGAGAAGTATGAAAGAATTTACCTTGAATATAAGATATGAGACAAGAAGAAACTCTTGTAGTAAGAACCACAACACACTGAATTCTTCAATGTAGGACCTTGTTGAACCAAAACACTTGAATTCTTCCCAAAATTGAAAAGACCAAAAATTCCCAAATTGTAACCTAACCTTCAATGTGGGAGATGGAGGAGATTTGTTGTGAAATTGATTGTTGGAAATGAATGGGTAATGAATGGGAAAGGTTTGGGTTAAAGAATTTTTGATTTTGGTTGAGTATTGAGGGAGATTGAAGAAGTTGATTATGGAGGTATAGGGTTCGGTTTCACTGGTGATGAAGAGAGAAATATGAAGTTTGATGAGTGAATGAATGAAAATAGCAGTTTTATGTTGTTCTCGCGCGTTTGTATCGATACAAATCAAACTGTATCGATACAAGTGTGTTTTCTGCAGCATGTATCGAAACAAATGTGTATGTTTCGATACATGAGTGTCTCTCTGGTCTCACTGATGCAATTATGTATCGATACAATGCTACTATGTATCGATACATATCAGTTTGACTTTCAAATTATGCAGAAGACTCACTTGTATGGATACAAAATCATTTTGTATCGATACAAAATGCATTATTTTCAAAATTTCTTTAAACTCGTGAATTTAAATACCTTTTAAAATCATATTTATGACCTATCAAATATATACACGTATGAAAACAATATAATCACCAAGGTACATCAAGTATGCATGTGACCACAACTATCAAAGCATATTATTAACATGAGAATACATGTCAATCCATATAATGCAAGATAAACTCATTCACATAGGCAATAGCAAGTACCAAGATAACAATTCATATAAGATGCATAACTACATATAGTCCATTGAATTATAAATAAACATGCTTCATGCATAGGCCATTATACATAAAATGATTCATACAACAAAGTTTAGACATTTAAGACATAGAGTTATAACAAACAAAAAAATGTTTAAAAAAAACTTTTATGACTCTAAGTAACATGTATGTATGAAACACATATATTTATCAAGGTACAAGATTATGAAAGTGACAAGAACTTGTTAAAGCAAAAATTCACAATTCAATCAATGTACCAAGACAAAGCACTTATATTCATTATGCATAATAAGGCAAAACATGATACACAAGCATATACAAACAAAAATGAACTTAATATGACTTTTGGCTTGATCTTTGTCAAATCCCCATTTTTAAATATGAGTCTCAACAACTTATTACTATCATTGAGCAAAACTTTTGGAAATGGAGGATTGGACAACTATTATTCCAAATTTCATATTGAGTTGAAATTATATGTATATGAACAAAGAACCACACAAACATATAAATGCAAAGTAAAGGATAGGAATAAAGTTTGAGATAAGAATCTTCCCTTAAGTGTCAAGTATAGGAAGTGATCAAGTTCCACTACTTTCATGAATGTTGAGTCAAATCTTTTCTCATCCATTTACACCTTTGTAAGTCTTGAACTCGATTGTTACCGGTGTCTCTTGTCAATGGTTCAAGACCTTTTCCTAAAACTTTAAACATTGCAAATAGGTCCCCAACTCTCATTGGGTCCTAGGTGGTTAGTAACAAAACCATTGATGGATTTAGGTATCCATTGCATTTTGCCTTTTGGTACAAAAGTTTTTCGAGCTTGGCACTTTGCAATGGTATGGCCTTTTTCGCAACAATAGTAACATACAACATTGGAATGATCCTTGTGACGCAAAAAATTTCTTTTGGGATTTATTTTCTTTTTAACAAATTTGTCATTTTTAGAGGGCCTATTTCTAGGTTTGTTAAAAATCTTTGGCACATCCACAAAAGGAATTTTTGGTACAAGGGCTTCGTCTAATTTGGCTTGAAGGGTTTTAACTTCTCCTTGCCAAACACTACAAGCATTACATTCATTCCAAGATGACATGCGAGACTCGTATAATTTGTCTTGAAGGTTTTTCACTTCTCCTTTCAAATTACTACAAGAATCACATTCATTCTTTGAAGACTTATTTTCAAAATCGTCTTTTGAAGGAACCATGGTAAGTTTTAATGCCTCTAATTCATCTTGTAATTTTTTAATTTGTGACTCTAAGTTAGAAATTACTTTCTTCCTCTTTGCCAATTTCTTAAATGAACTAGTGGCTTCACCATATAGTTTTTCAAAAGCATTTTGAAGTTCATCATACGAGGGATTATCATTTGAGATAGAGCTAGAATCACTTACTTGACGTTTGTGATGTTTCTTGCCTTTGCTAGGTGAACCATTCATGAGTACAACATGAGCGCGTTCATCATCCTCTTCACTTGAGCTATTGGACCTAGATCCATCTTCGCTTGAGCTATCCCAAGCAACATAAGCTCTCTTACTCTTGTGAATTTTCTCGGAGGACTTTCCCTTCCGTTTGTTATAAAGTGGACATTCCGGTCTATAGTGACCGGGTTTGCCACATTCATAACACAATCTTCTAGGCTTGCTCTTCTCTTTTTCTATATCATCCCTTGATTGCTTCCGTGACTTGGGATCAATTTTCTTAGAAAATTTTATACCATGTTTTGAAACATACTTATGAAATCTTCGAACAAATAAATTCATTTCTTCTTCGTCCCACTCGTCGTCACTAAAGCTGCTTTCCTCTTGCTCAACCTTTTTGGACTTTGAGATGGAAGCCTTTAGAGCAATTAACTTCCTATCTTTGTCTTTTTCCTTCTCCACATGCTTGTCCTTCTTGGATCCTTTCTCATGCTTATCTAAGGCATTGAGCACACTCTCATGCTCTTCAAGCTTTCCAAAGAGCGTTGTAAGGCTCAATTGAGAGAGATCATTGGCTTCTTTGATTGCCGTGACCTTTGGTTGCCATTTTCTAGATAAACACCTCAAAATTTTGTTAGTAGCAACTTCATTTGCTATTGGATTTCCAAGACCATGCAATTTATGTGTGACTTTTATGAACCTTTGTTGCATTTCATTGATGGTTTCACCATCATTCATATGAAAAAGTTCAAATTCTTGTGTCAAAGTGTTAATTTTTGATTGCTTAACTTCATTAATTCCTTCAAAGTGGTCAACTAAAGTATCCCACATTTGTTTTGCCGAGGTACAATGCGAGACATGGTAAAATTGTTCAATCCCCAATGAGGATAGTAAAATATTTTGTGCCTTCGCATCATAACCTACTTTCTTTCTATCGTCGTCATTCCATTGTGCCATAGGCTTGTTGGTAACAACACCATTCAAATCGGTATTTGTCGGAACAAAGGGACCGTTGATGATGATGTTCCAAACTTCAACATCATAAGAAGTGATGTGAATCCTCATACTACTCTTCCAATAATCGAAATGCTCGCCGTTGAAGATTGGCGCGCGATTGTACGCCCCTTGTGGTGCAAAAGCCATATTGTCTAATAATTGGCACAAATCCGCTGAATTTTATGAAAAATCAACCGGGATTGTGATACCACTTGTTAGACTACAAGGCTACGCTCAAATGTGACGAGCAAAGCGTTTCAACCAACAACTACGGTTTTTAGTAAAATAATCGAGTAAGCGCGGAAGCTACCTAGATCGGTAGTCTATTGCACCTCGATCAAAGGAAAAGTAGTAAAAGTCGATGGAATGAATACGATACAATGAATGCAATTCGAATTAACCAAGTCAATCAATTTCAAATTACACTTATTCTATTTGAAATTGAGTCACACACAAATTGTACACTTGCAAATCCAAATAACAAGTGAAGTGAATAACTAATTGGAATGTAAAAGAGATAAAGGATAGAAAGATACACAAGGGAGTGATCACGGAGTTCCCGACTTTCGTACGTCCTTGCAGTCGGTCGGTACCTCTCCGCCCACCTTATCAAACGGACAAGGTGAGAGTTTTACTTCGGAAAAACTCTTTCAATGCACAATTTACAAACGACTCAAATATGTAAGATACAGACGCTAAACCCGGTCTTCACCATCTTCAACATAAACCCGTCTTTGTAAATGCGCAAACCCAATTCGATCTCGTCTTCAATATTCGTTCCCAACGATCAATCCTTCACGCGATCTCCAATCCAAGAATCTGTGATGATCGTCCGAATAATTCCCTCAACGAACCGAATTGTAACCTTCAAGCAAACTCTTGAAACCGGATGAGAAACCCAACCTTCAAGACTCAATCAACCCGAGCGACGAATTCTGATTCACCGCGAATTCTCCTCGAACGTTATCCTTCGAATTCTTCAAATCAATCTCTAATTGAACCCATACTCAATCTTCAATTTGATAGAAGTAATGAAGGAAGATGATGATTGCTCTTGAATGATCCTTGATACAAAACTCTCAAACAATCTTGACCAAAGAACTCTTCAATAATGGTTTCTCACCCATACAACAATAACACATAAAGCTATTTATAATGGAAGTAGAATTGAGCAAATTTAGGCACAATCTAACAGACTTGTATCGATACATGCATCAGTGTGTATCGATACAAGCAGTTGACAGCAGGAAGGTTTGTGTTTTTGTATCGATACATCCACGCGTATGTATCGATACATACACAAGAAAAACAGAAATTGACTGATATGTTTCGAAACACAAAGGTATGTTTCGAAACACAAGGCTATCTCTGTCTTCAGGTGAGTTTGCATGTGTTTCGAAACATACAAGTGTGTTTCGATATGTTTCGAAACACAGAGACTCCTCTGACTTCAATGAGAACAATTTGTATCGATACAAAGGTGCTATGTATCGATACAAATGCGTGATAATCAGCTTGTACATGTTTCAGGACATTTGTATCGATACAGACTTACATGTATCGATACAAAACACCTAAAAATTGATTTTTCAAAGTTTCAAAATAATGTTTTGCTGTCAAGTCAATTTCAATTGTTGCCTAAACATATTCTACTCTATTTCCATGTGTTTTGACAATTATTAAAACTCGGAGGGGAACTGGTGCATTAACATTGACTGCTTCCTCTGCTTCTTCCTCTTGGACCGTCTCTTGTTCCCATCTGAGGGGGATCATGATCTTGAACATGTAGATCATTGAAAACCCATGAATCATCATCAGTAGAAACAGAATTCACAAGCCGCTGAATTTGATCGTTGTCCATCGAAGGAAAAACCTAGCTAGCGGATGGCTATGAATTAGCTACTGGGACCATGAACTGTTGCTGACGAGATGATTGGCACATGTGTTGGACAAAGGAGCTGGAAGGTTGTGTTGTTGTTGTCTTAAATATCAAGGAGGTGGTTGCTGCTTTTGTGACTGAAATTGTTGAGGCTGGAATTGCTGCTGCTGCTATGGCTGGAATTGTTGCTGCTGTTGTGGCTAGAATTGTTGATCGCATTCATCATCTGATTCATTGTTCACCGCATGAATACCAATAGCATCTGCTATCATATCATTCATCTTGATGAACAGATAATGCTGGTAATTTTGTCCATCCAAAGGCACTGCTGAAGCTGCAACACTGCTTGATGCACCTCGACTACTTGAAGCACCTAGACAACCATGAAAGTTGCTAGAATTCGACGGATATGATTCACCATGACTCGTCCAAACTAAATAATTTGGTTTAAATCCTTTAGTGTATAAATGAACCCTTATTTCATCTTCACTACAAAAACGTGCACATTGACAAATTGCACATGGACATCTAATCCCCCCTTATTGATAACAATGGGCTTTTGCTTGACGGTATTGAGAAATAATTCAACCCCTAATTTAAAAAAATCTCTAATTTGACCTCTCTTTCCAGGATCGTGTCTTTCATACATCCAACTACAATCCATGATTAAGAACTGAAAATTAAGTAAATGTATGTATATATCAATACTACATATTTCAATAATATTTAATTAAATTAATAATATACTAATTAAATGTATGTATATATCAATACTACATATAAATCGAAGTCTATATTAATTAAACATTGACTTTAAAATAATATATGTATTCATAACTATAAAATTACATATTAAAAACTTTAAACATAAAATTACATAATAAAATATATTTTTTAAAATATACAATTTATTTTCAGTATAAATAAAAATTAAATTTCTAAATATATTTACTTTCCCAATTAAATTTCTAAATATATATACTTTCCCAAATTATATTTCTAAATATATTTAATTTTCAGTTTAAATAAAAATATATTTTTATTTCAATATATATATATATATATATATGGTGCTAACATAAAACTAATTAAACAGCCCTATATATTTATATTGTATTTTTTAATTTTGACCATGTTTAGTATTTTTTTTTTTTTTGACCGTGTAATACAAACAGCCCCATATTATAAAAGATGTGAATCCAAAATTAGGCCCCATATTACAAATTACAACAATTGAAGATAAAGTGAAAAATAATTAAGATGATGGATGAAAAAGCCTCAAGAAGTAAACTAACAGCATGTAGATTGACATTGGAGGCACAAAATCACTTTGTGGACGCGGATGAAAAATAATTAATGTGATTGAATTACTCACATCTTTTTTTTTTTACATATATATTCATAACAATTTTTTTAACCGTGTATAATTTTTTTTTTTAATTATACTAAACATGAAATAACTATAATTAAAATATAATAAATTTAAATGCATTACTTACTTGTTTGTCGAGTAGAGTTTGGCTTGAAGCTTTCACAACCACAACTCCACAACGATCAAATCAACGATATAATACTAAACAAAATTTATAACAAACAATTTCAGCATAATTAAATAATATATATTAAAATTATACACAAATTTTATAACATAATATACTCTTACAATTTTTTGAAGAACACAAAACAGGATCTAGATGGACAATATTTACATATTTACATGATAATTTTTTTGAAAAGGTATAAAAGATGAGATAAAATAGAGAGATTTTGAGAGAGAAGTATAGTTTTGTAAGAGTTAGAGTGAGAAAAAAAAAATGTGTAGAATGAAGTGGGTGAATGAAAATTTTGAAGAGAAAGATATATATAACCGTGTATAGGTAACCGTTAGAATTGATTAACCTGCAAATGTTTTAAGATGGCTTTGACCGTCTTAAAATAATAGCCACAAATTTCCTGACGGCCTTGACCGTCCTAATAAATAACCAAATTTTTTTGAATTCTGCATCCATTTTGAGATGGCTTTGACCGTCTCAAAATTAGAAACCTCGAAATCACGCGTTTAGTTCCTGACGGCTTAGACCGTCTTAAAATATATCATAATTTTGAGACGGCTGAGACCGTCTCAATATTTGAACCGTTTTTTTCAAATTTCATTCTAGTTTCGAGACGGCTTAGACGGTCACAAAATTACAACGGTCATCTGGTCTTTAAATTTGGGACGGCTTTGACCGTCTCAAAAGTTTATAAAAATAAATTTATATTACAAATTATTTTGGGACGGTTTTAGTGAAGTTTGAGACGCCTTTGCCTGTCTCAAATTTTTGGACGGCTAAAGCCCTCTCAATCTCATATTTAATCTTGTTGCAAAATGGAGCTTTTCTTGTAGTGTTTAATGGAGTTTGCGCTACCAAGGTGGGTGTATAGTTTGTATGGTGTGGTAGGCAATCGGTGTGTTGATTGGCTTGCTAACTATAGCATATACTCCCTCCGTCCATTTTTTTAAGATCTTGTTTGACAAAATTACACTATTCATTTATCTTTTTTTGACCATATTTTTTTAATAATACATAGATGTAAATATTAGCATATAAGATCTTGTTTGATTTGTTTTGATGAGTACTTTCAAAATATCAAATTTTTATAATTTTTACTATTATGGGGGTTATTGGATTGAGATTTTGAGGGATTATTTTGATAAAAAAAAGTCTTGAAGATTTTAAAAGACTTCGTGGGATTATATTGATTTTGTGAGATTTTGAGAGACTTTTTTTATAAAAGTCTTAAATGTTTTTAACAAGATTTGCTTACATTTTATAAAAGTCTTGATTGAATAACACAAGACTTTTTAATCATAAAAAAATCTTTTAAAATCCTTCAAAATTCCAATCCAAATTAAAAATATTTGTGATCAAAATTATGCATTGGCGTACTTACACTGATTAAACAGGGTCTTATATTTAGAGACGTAAGGAGTATTTTAAAACTCTCTTGTTTCTAATGAGGAGACTCCACCTAGTGATGCCCATAAATATTTTTAGGGTATGCATGCCTAAAAATGTATTTCTAAGTTTGTAGTAATAATTAATAATTATCGCTCTTTTTGTTTTTAGATTTCTGCCTCCTTTTATACTTAAAAGAAAGATAGAAATCGCCATATTACCTTATTTCTTCCGATTAAATCACAACTCATACGTGTGATTAACTTTGAATGTGCTACTTTTTTTTTGATAAGTAAAATGAAATTATAAGGAGTATAAAGGGTACTCAATTCTTACTATTCAAAGACTACCCCTTTACATGCCTTTGAAGTAAACTAAATGGTTGTTACACCAATCTCTTATTTATAAATGTTGTTAGGTTAGCAACAACTTAACCCTACTTTTTCCCTCCTAAACTATAGCATTAATTACTCTCAACTACCAATAATACTAATTCTCATTTCTCAACTTTTTTCACTTCTTATTAGTAAAAAAATAAATAAAAATCCACTTCTCATGGAACAAAAAAAATATGTTATTTTGTTTTCATTTTCTCAACATTTTTCCGTTCACTTCTCAACATTTTCTACGATAAAAATAACAACTTTTTCTTGACCGTTCTCTCTCACGATGTTCTCCCTTCTCAACATTTCTACTAATACTATTTTTTTAATTAATGTTTTTTTTACCTTTTAGATTTTTTAAGGATATGTTTTATTTTTTACCTTGCAATCAATCATTTTGAAAAAGTTAGTATCTTAAGGTTTATCCTTTTTGAAATAGACTAACATTTCATTAACTAATAATAGAAATTTACTTTAACTTATTTTTATATTTTAATCATGTTTCGATATTGATGATAGTTGTGAAATGTTTAATATCCTCTTTAAATGTGATTTAATTGTTGCTATAATTGTTCGTTTATGATTTTTTCTATTTTCCTTTTTTTTCACGAGTATTGACTGATTTCTTATTTTTGAGAGTTTTGTGTATATGTTATTTCATTTTAAGTTTTTGCAAAAGTTGGTGAATACAATATATCAAAACTGAACTTTCTCACTATCACTTGAAAATTGAAATAAAGTTTTATTTAAATATTCTAGAGTTTGTTTTAAATTTTAATAGACTCATATGCATTCGAATGATCAAAAGTATGTTTTTGTATCAAAAGTAACTTTATGAGAATAGTTAAAGATATTAAATAACCGACAATAGTGTTGTAATTCTAATGTGTTCCAGAAGTTTTTTAAAATTGTCGAAAATTAATTAATATTGAATGCATATGTCTTACATTTTATCGTTTAATTTTATATTTTCAAAATTAATATTATTATATTTGTCTTACCATTTTTATTATAAAATCTTATAATTTTTTTATTAAAAATCTCACAATTTTTTAATATTATATATATTTTTTATGAAATAATTTTTTGTTATACCTAACAATTTATATAACTCGCGCATCGCGCGGGTGAGAGCCTAGTTAGAAAAAGATACATTAACTTTGTTCGCAAAATGATCAGTAAACCAGAACACAAAATATAAAGAGTATGATCCACTAATGAAATAACGTTTGCACCAATTCCTCTAAAAATATACTTGTTGTGCATTCATCAAATACTCTATATCGTAGCTAACAAAATAATATTACAATAATGCTTGTTATCCTTTCCTTTTGTTAAATCTCCAAACAACATAAAATGTTGGAAAGCATTCTCATTGAATGTGCTACTTGAAATGTAATCAAGAAACAGTTGTTGAAAAATCAAAATGAGAAAAATTAAACGCGGTTATGCCAAACGGGAAAGTTCTGCGTAACGTACGAACAAGCAACACCTCGTTCACCAGGTAAATGAATGAACTTGTCCTACATTACTTAACTTGCAAACACAAACAAACAAACAAAAAAAAAAAGAAGTTGATATTACCTATTAAAATATTAAAGTTGCAATAAATAAAATAAAATAATAATATTCGCTAACAAGGAATGTTGGAATATTTTATTATTAATTATATTAGGGAAATTCTATGGTTATAATTATATTATTTCAATGTTATTATATCGGCATATATTGTTATAATTATATTATCTATATATCAATTTAGAACCGTAATTGATTAAGAATGAAATTAAGTAATAAGGTTAATTAGATTTCTATTTTTTTTTTGACAAAAGATTTCTATTTGAATAATTAATTATTTGTTATGGATTTAATATGAACGGATGTCAGTATGGTTCATTAACGGAATAATAAAAAATCAAAATGAACATTTAATATAAAGAGGATATGGTCCCTAATATACCAGTGCAAAAAACATATTGCCTCTTCTCCCTATCTGAAGGGAGCTTAGGGTATGAGGAGTCCTAATTGAAGAAGAACCACAAGTCAGCGAGTGCTCGTCATCCGATTCTTCTTCTTTATATTTCAGACTGCAATTAAAGAGGTTACCATTGATTGATTCGTCTATTCAAATTCCTTATATTAATCTTTGATAAATCAAAATGTTGTAAATCCTCTTTTATATACATACTCGTATAATCATATGTTTATTTAGCTTGTGCGTTAGAGTAAGATTATAGATTTAATCGTCGTTATTGAACATGTTTTATAAGATTCATATTAAATTAATTTCAACGATTGGTATTAATGTTTGGTTTACTAAGATCGATTATATATTATGTTTGAATATTTTTGTTATTGATTATTAATTCCAGCAAGGAAAAGTAATATTTTATATTTGTTTTTTGGTAAAGAAGCTAAAAAAGAAAAAAGAAACTAAAAAAAAAGACTATTCACGAGAGAAGAAGGTTCTTATTGCGGCATTCTTAAGAAGATTACAAAGGTCTTCTGAAGAGCGGTATGAATCAAAAAGTCGGCATCTGATGAAGTTCAAATTTTGATGAAGAAGTCTGCACATTAGTTCATTTCTCTAAGTGTGTGGTAGAGAGTCATTGGTTTGAGCAATATTTTATATTTATTGAAGAGGAAAAAGTAATTTTTTTTTTTGAAACGTGGAAAAGTAATACTATTATTATTTGTTTTGAAAGGAAAAGTAATATTATTATTATTTATATTTGTAGCCGACCTTTTTCTTATACACGTGTTTGACCCATTATTACTACTCAAAAGATACATCACACACACAAATGCAATATCGATCATACAGTGCAATTGTGCTCAATATATACCCCAGTTATGCAATTGGACATTGCACAAATTAATTGCACACAAACCATATATTTGGAGGAATCATCTTAAACTTATATATTCTCTCAATTCCTTTATTGTTTCTTATTTCTATTTCTAACTACACATTATATTATTCTCTCAAAAAACATATATAATTATAAGATGACTTTCTCTGCAATCAAAGTGTTTGTGATATTGGGGCTTTTGGCTACATCATGCATAGCACAAGCACCTGCACCAGCACCCACACAATCATTGTCACCTAATTCTGCACCAGCTCCATCACCCTCTTCTGCAACTCCTCCTTCAACCACTTCATCTCCAGCAACCTCTCCTTCATCTCCAAGCCCAAACACTTCTTCCCCACCCACCCCAGGCGCAGGTGGTGCCGCACCGGAACAGCCAGGAGCTGAGTCACCCTCTGCTGCATTCTCAATCACCAATACTTTTGTGTTTGTTACCGCAATTGCTGGAATCTTCTTTTCCATGGTTTTAGCTTAGAACTACAAGGGTCTTCTATAAATAAATTTTTATGTTTTATATTTTTAATTCATGCTTTTTGAACCTCGATATCTCCACTTTGTTTACATTGTTTTAATGATTTTGTCATTTCATCTATGCAAAAAAAAAAATTATTATAATAAAAATAAAGATATGCTAACGTAATACAGTTGATTTCTTAAGAATAAAGTTTTGTATAACGTGAACGTAAAATAGTCATGCATAATGTATAAATGTGCTTTTTATTTGATCCAATATTGTGATTGATTTATTAATTCAATGTAAAAATTAACATGTGCATGATTCAAGATTTATTTTACTTTATTTTTTGGTGAGGTAGTCTGGCGGCTAGAAAATTCACCTCTTAAAAGTGAATAAGTGGATATACTGGGTTTGAACTCTGGTCCCTGCACAAATGTGCAATGTTCTTTATCAATTGAGCTAAACTCATATGCGGACAAGATTTATTTTACTTTATGTTTCAAAAAAAAAAATATTTTACTTTGCATCATCAAAAAAATATTATTTTATTTAGTTGTGCACCATGTAATTGGTCTGGGAACAAATTGGACACTGTAAAACGAACTTATTCGAACCGTAAATTTTAATTCAACTCAAGTGACAAACGTTTTATTTTTTTTGATAAATCAAGTGACAAATATTGTAATTGTGGTTTTGTGAGTTCAATCTTAAAATTTCTCATTTGTGTGTAATTATTTTTTGTGGTATATTTTTTTTATCAATGGAAAATAAAAGAAACAACAGAAATTTAAACTTTTGAGATTTGAATTTCCATAGTCTTCTAAAAAATATAAAATAAAGGAGAATGACATATAAAAAATAGGCTTAAACATCTTTTTAGTCCCTATATGTATATCAAATTTTGCTTTTAGTCTCTTTATGTGATTTTATTCCAAAATAGTCTCTGTATCGACCAAACTTTTTGCTTCTGGTCCCTAAAATCTGCAGGAAAATTCTCAAGTTTCCTGCAGATTTTCTTGCGAATTTTCCTGCAGATTTTTGTTTTAGGGACTAGAAGCAAAAAGTTTGGTTGATACAAGGACTATTTTGGAGTAAAATTACATACAGGGACTAAAATCAAAATTTCACGGACATACATAAACTAAAATGACGTTTAAGCCTAAAAAATATTCTCAATTCGAGACTCTCAATTTATTAGCAAGTCATTCAGCATTAGTATTTTTTTCATTCAGCCTTAGTATTTTCTTAGCATTAGTATTTAGCAAGTCATCAGGACCATGAGAAATGGCTTGATGTTCAACATTAATATTAGAGGTGAAACCACAACGTCATGCAAAACTATTGATCCATCCTCGAAAAGCATTTCTCAAAACACCACCAAAAACAGATGGTCATGTATTACTAATGGAGCTACCATCTACATTAAATTTTATCACATTTTCCGGAGGAGGGTGCCAACAAACAAATCTAGGGGCTGATACCTTATTGGAACCATCAAAAGCCTTCTTGGTATAATGTAAAAGATTAGTTATTTGAATAAGAATAATATTCTAGAGAAATCGACTATTGTCTTTAAATGATTTTTTGTTACAAGATTTTCGAATCTTATGAAACAACAAATGAGAAACAAAAGGACCATATGATTGGAAACCACGTTAATTTTGATCCAATTATACACATCATTCTCATAAAAATGAATGTGAGATGGAAAACTAAAATTGTTCAAAACTTGAATGGCCTAAGGACAATCTCCAAGAATGTGTAAAATGGTTTCATTAACAAGATGGATCGTTTGAGATGTGATGAGTGGCTCGTGTACAGTTGGTAGGTAACTTTCCATACATGATGATTCAAACGAAATGACGAATGTTGTCTGGTAATTTAAGAATCCAAATCAATGACTTGATGGATTGGATACCAAAATTTAACCAAGAATATGTTAGACTACTTAGCTAACACTTAGAGAGGGGGTGAATAAGCGTCCCGAAATAAAACAAACGATTTTTTAGATTAATAAAAAGAATGCGTGAAAGCTATCTAGATTGGTAGTCTACTTTGCACCTTTCAACCAAAGGAAGCGAAGTATAGCCATAATAGTGATAATTATAAGACGATCGCAAATTTAACGTTTCGAGGCAAGCAAATTTCAATTCAATTTTATTAATACCTTTAAAAAATTATCACACAATTTATTCTATGGTTTCTAGTCTCTATTGCAATCAAAGTCACGAAACTTGAATTCGTCGAACACGAAGCGTGCACTAGAATTCAAGTTTCACAATCCACAATTAAACGAAATCTAAAAGAGTTAATGGATAGAAAAGACAAACAGAGATGATCAGGGAGTTCCCAGCGTTTGTGTCGTCCTCGCGGTCGGCCGGTACGTCTCCCCCCAACTTATCAAACGGACAAGTTGAGATTTTCACTATTTCTTCGAAAATACAATAATGCACAATTCACAAGAATACAATACACGAACGATAAAGACTCGATCTCCTATCATCGACGTAGCTTCAATGCGAACTATGCAACCCTCAACACAATCTTGGCTTCTACCTCTGATTCCAACGGTTGATCCTCACACCTATCTTGATCCCAGGAACTTTGTGACAACCGTCTAGCCGATTACCTCACCAAATTGCGTTGATCCTTCAAGCAAGCTATACCTCTTGAGTCCGGATGAGAAACCGATCCTTCAAAACAATTCAACCCGATCACAATTCTGATTCACCGCGAATTGCTCCGAACGTTATCTTCCAAATCCTCTAAGAACCCTTGATTGATCCCATACTCAATCTCAAATTGATGGAGAATTGAAAGACGATGATGAAATTGTCTTGAATGCAATTTGATCTAAAATATCTCAGCAATTTTGATCAAAAAGTGTTTTCCAAAAGTTTTTCATGTTTACAACAAATCTCCATGTAGCTATTTATAGAGAAAATAGAATGGAGTAGATTTAGGCACAATTAAACATAAGGGTATCGATACATGTATCAGTGTGTACCAATACAAGTCCCTGACAGCGTACAAAAATTGAAGTTTTGTATGTATGTATCGATACCCACACGAGTTTGTATCGATACATACACCAGTAAGGCAGGTATGTTTCGATACATAGAGTTCTCTCTGGTTTCAAAAGAGTATAACTGTGTATCGATACATGCAAGCATGTTTCGATACACAGTTCCTTTGAGAATAATTTGTTTCAATACAAAGGTGCTATGTATCGATACAAATACGTGGATATCAGCCTGAACAAGTTTCAGGACATTTGTATCGATACATAAATACCCAAAAATTGGTTTTTCAAAGTTTATAAATATTTTTCGCTGTCAATTTCAATTGATACCAAAATGCATTCTACTCTATTTTCATGTGTTTTGACAGTTATTAAAACATGGAGGAGAATTGGTGCATTTACAGAATATGTTGGAAGGAGAAGGTTATATTGAGGTTTTGGGAGATATTGAAGAGGAGAGAATATTTGAGAAAAGAAGAATTTTATTACTTGCTCATTTGCTTTCTACTTGCTTGGTTTACAAATGACTACCACTCCCCTTTTATAGGCTCTAAGGGAGAGTTCTAGATACCTCAAGAAATAATTCTACACTTCTAATAGAGAGAGTTCTACACACTTCTATAAGTTACTACATACTTTATCTCTAAGTTACATTTCACCCACTTAAGAAATTATGTCACAAACTCTACTATTTGGGAGCCATTTATCATATCAACCCAAATGGAAATGTCCTCTCTCCTTACTAGTGATAAAACCTGGATTGATAGCCTCAACTACTTTAACAATTGAACACCACAATGCTCCAAGGTAATTATTTGCTTCTAGAATGTGGGCTTCAAAGTTATATCTAGATGATAATAATTGAACTCACAATTATCTGGATTGTGAAGAAACTCCCAAATATGTTTACCCAACATAACAACATTAACAGATTTAGTTATCGTGATGTTAAAACCACCTCTAATAGAAGGTTGAGTTATGATATTGCCGTCTTAAATCTACTAAAATGTCTACATTTCCATCCAACTAAATGAGAATTAATTTTATCAATTAATCAAAAATATCAAATGGTCGAAATTTAAAAGTTTAATAAGGTCTATGTGGACCACATTACCACAATAAAGTTTGTTCACCTTAAGACTTTTGATGCTAAAAGTTAACGCAAAGGATTAACTTGACTAATAGAAACACAGTTAAGGGATCTAAACAAAATTTATTAATTAAGGGAACAAAATAAAATCACAAAATAAGTTAAGAGACCAAAATATTATCTTCAAAGAATATTAAACATTTTATCAAAATTTATTTTTGTAACAAATATTATTATCGTACATGATTAGGGTGGACTCAGAGAGTTTGATTTGAATTTATATAATTGCGTATGTTGACTGATATTAAAAATAAAAATATGGAATAAATATTAGTCATTGATACATAAATAAATAGATAAATAAATAAATAAATAAATAAATAAATAAATAAATAAAAGATACATGACACATATTTTTCACTCACAATGAATTAACCCTTTGAATCTTCCACTCCTTATATAAACTACTTTATAATTATGGGAAATGTTAACATGTAGGCATATGTTAGTATACCAAAAATAGAATTTTGATATTGAAAATTGTGGATTTTAATTATTGAAAAGATAAAAAAATGTTGACAATTACTATTTATAGAATCCTTAATATGTCTCCTTAGGACACACGTTAACATGACCCTTATGTTATTTTGTTCCTCCAAACAAACTTATTTTTCTTTTCCTCTTGTTACTTCTATATATCTTCTCCCTCGAGTATTCAAGTTTCTATTAGTTTTCCCAACACTTTGTGCATAGTGAAGCAGATTATTTAACATATATATTAACATTTAACAAAATCATGAAGTTTGAAACTAGGATCACGTCCAGATACTTTCTACACTACAGAGTCCGTAAGGTAATTCACAAACTGATTAATTTAATCATTATTTTCTCAAAATAGATTATGATATATTAGCTTATATATAGTAAGTAATAATATGAATTTTTATTTTATTTTCTTTGTATTTTCAGGTCAATTTCTTCTGAAGTTTCAAGTGACCTTATAATTCAAGTAAAAGGAACTAGATATCTTCTTCACAAGGTATGCTTCTTCAAATTTTCAAAGTTTATGATACCAAATTGTAATGTAATTGAATAAAATCAAAATCAATTCAGTCAAAATCAATTAATTTCGCTACAGAACCAAACACACGCTCAAATATTTAACAATTTATGTTGATTTTTTTCAGTTAGCATTGCTATCAAAATGTTTGCATCTACAAAGACTATGTTCAGAGTCAATTGATTCACCAAATCATGATCAAATACTACAACTTCCCGATTTTCCCGGTGGAGTAGAAGCATTTGAACTATGTGCAAAATTTTGCTATGGAATGACAATCACAATAAGTTCTTACAACATTGTATCCGCAAGATGTGCGGCGGAATATTTACAAATGACAGAAGATGCTGAAAAGGGTAACTTGATTTATAAGCTTGAAGTTTTCTTCAATTCTTGCATCCTTCGCAGTTGGAAAGATTCGATTGTGACATTACAAACCACAAAAGCATTGTCTTTATGGTCAGAGGATTTGTCGATCACAAATAGATGCATTGAAACTGTTTGCTCAAAGGTATTAAAGAGGGTTGGAAATGATGATGATGATGATGATATATCTTGTAGTGGAACAGAAAGTTTGAGAGATAAATCAATAAGAAAAAATTGGTGGGGTGAAGATATAGCAGAATTGAAAATTGATCTTTATTGGAGAATCATGATTGCTGTAAAATCTGATGGAAAGGTACCTTCAAATTTCATCGGCGATGCTTTGAAAATTTATGTATATAGATGGATACCGAAAATTGGTTCTGATTCTGAATAAGAGAGTGCAATAACTAACTTCAAATTCAAAGCATGCTTTACTTTTGGAATCAATAGTAAATTTGCTTCCAGCCGAAAAAGATGTTGTTTCTTGTAACTTTCTTCTTAAACTTTTGAAAGTGGCCAATGTTTTGAATGCTTCTTTATCTTCTAAAATGGAATTGGTTAAAAGAGTAGGACTTCAATTGGAGGAAGCAACAGTGAATGATCTTAAAATGGTTTGTGATGTGGATTTGGTGATGAACATTTTGGAACAGTTTATGTTGCAATTATGTCAAAGTCCACCAATTAGTCCTGTAAGGTCAAGGTTGGTTTTTGAGAGGAGGAGGTCGCGTTCATCTGAGAATGTCGACTTTGAATTGCAAGAGGGTAGAAGATCTTCATCAGCATCACATAGTTCAAAATTGAAGGTTGCTAAGCTTGTTGATAGGTATCTGATAGAGGTTGCTAAGGATGTGAATTTGTCTCTGGATAAATTTGTTGTTCTTGCTGAAAGTGTAACTGAATTTGCAAGATGTGATCATGATGATCTTTACAATGCTATTGATACTTATCTTAAGGTAAATTTTGAAGAACTTTTTGTGTTATCAAGATTACTGTATTTTTGTTGAATGACAGAAATTGGTAAGAATGATCTGTAACAAACAAGCTCAAGCATGGACACCAAACATGATACTGATAGGTCCACATCAATAATAATTTGAGAAAATAATTAAATATAACCGCATGTGTTAGCATCATGTTCGTCTGAATGTGTCAGACATCTGATCCAGACATGCCTTCAATCTGATTTGTCTGTGCTACATATCTACCAATAATATAGAAGATGTGAAAAAAAAAACAGAGTAACTGTAGCCACTGCATCTCTTAGTTGTGGGACAGTATTAGTGGATAAACAACTCCACCTTAAAATATTTTCCTTTTTATCATTTTCATGGTTTAATTGCAGGCTGACCCACTATAAATATATCCATTATATATGTGACCATATTCTGATAGATATAGTTGCAGTTTTTTAATTTCTTCTATTTAGGCCTTGGAAAATTTACTTGGCTAGAAACAATTTAAAAATAAAAATTCATGTGAGTACTAACTAGTAACTACCCCTCCAACCAAATTTTCATGTTAGATTGACCATTTATGCATTCATGGGAAGTTAGATTCCCTACTCTTAGAGTGTCCAGGAAAACACGAATTCACACAATTAAGGAATCTTGTTTATTGGATGAAGGCTGGATGACTCGTATTCTAAACTCACAAATTTTTTTAAAATACAATTCAGGAATCTGAGTTGTTCGATTATAATCTAATAATCGTGATCCATAATTTGGACAATGTAGATAGGTCATTTGATGTGTGACTCTTAATATACTTCCCTCACACATAGGTCATGACGTGTGAAGAGTACTATATCTTGAACATGACCCAAATGACCTGACTGCATGTAGTCTAACGAACCTAGAATAATTTCTGATACGATCTTATTTGAAAAATGCAGGCTCATCCAGAACTCAACAAAAGCGAAAGGAAAAGATTATGTAGAATTCTAAACTGCAAAAAACTATCCATGTCAATATGTATGCATGCTGCACAGAACGAGCTACTACCACTAAGACTTGTTGTCCAAGTTCTCTTCTTTGAGCAAGCTAGAGCAGCATCAACTGGTGGCAAAGTCACCAACATATCAAGCAACATCCAAACATTACTCACTTCGTATGGAATTGATCCATCGAAACATGCAGCACAATTAAGCACAACTACAAGTATACATAGTGAGGATAATTGGAGTGTTAATGGATTCAAGTCACCAAAATCAACCAAGAACTCAACTCTTAGGATGAAACTAGCCGAGGATGATTTAGATGAGAATAATGATGTAGCAAGCAATGGAATTGGAAAAAGTTTTAGATTTGAAGGTTTTTGTGCTCTGCCTACAAAGCCTAAACAAATATTTAGTAAGTTGTGGTCTAGCAATAAAAGCAAAACTCAAAAGAATTGAGTGAAATTTATTTTTTTAATTTTTCTGTTTGGGAATGGATATGTTCCTCACCCTAACTCTCAAAGAGGGAGGAAATGTAGGGTTTGGTGGGAACCAAAAAGGTAAGATAATTGGTACTGGCTTAGTTGGTAACTCTTTATCTTCCATATCTAATGTCTTGCTTGTAGATGGATTATGTCATAACCTACTGAGCATAAGTCAATTAAGTGGCAGTGGGTATGAAGTAACCTTTAACAAGAATGCATGTACTGTAACAAACGACAAATCCATTGTGTTTAAAGGAAAGAGACATGGCAATATGTATAAAATCAATTCTTTTTGAACTAATGGTACAAAAAGTTTTGTGCCTTCTGACATTGAGTGATGAAAATTGGATCTGGCACAAGAAACTTGGCCATGCTAACTGGAGATTAATCTTTAAGCTTAGCAAGGACAATCTTGTAACAGGTTTACCTAAAATCAAATATCACTCAGACTCCTTATGTGGAGCCTGTCAAAAAGGCAAGATTTATAAAAAACTCTTTTAAAATCAAAAACTATGTCTCAACCTCAAAACCTCTGGAACTACTTCATATTGATTTATTTGGACCAGTTAGTACTGCTTCAATAAATGGTAAGAAGTATAGTCTTGTCATAGTGGATGATTACAGTAGATGGACTTGGGTAAAATTTCTTAGGTCTAAGGATGAAACATATGAAGTGTTTAGTATCTTCTGCACTCAAATACAAAATGAAAAGGCTTTGAAAATTGTCAAAGTTAGAAGTGATCATGGTGGAGAATTTGAAAATGAACCTTTTGAAACATTCTGTGAAAAACATGGAATTCTCCATGAGTTCTCTTCTCCTAGAACTCTATAATACCCGAGGCTAACGAGGACAGGGAGTGAACACCGGTGCACAAGGCATGACAATGTGCGGCTCCTGGCAGCTTCTAGGCAATAGCCCGAATTCACATCGGAATGAGAGGGATTCTGAGGCTGTGCAGGTATGAGACTGCATGGTTGAAGGATGGTTTATAAGGATTTGTTGGGTTTTTGTAAGTTGGCTACATTTTGCAAAAACAACTACTAGCCAAATGCTGAGACAACTGCTGTAGCAAGTGGAACAACATTGTGTTATCTGATTGTTACGCGCCAGCTCGCGTTATATTTCTATGCAAGATCTTCTGAAGATTTTATGAAGTTTTATGTTTAACCTAGCGTGCTGATCAAGACGCGCAGGTTTAATGAGCTGTAAAAGGCTGTCTTGCCTTGGTATATTTCCATAATTAATATTGATATATTTTTGGAAACAATATTCTTGCTTATGAAGAATTATTTGCTGGACCTGACAACAACCAAGCTGTGTGCTGAAGCCCATACCAATGACTGCTCAGTATTATATATATGTAAACACAAACCCTAGTTTTGTGTGTGGAAAACCGTGTGTGTACTAAAGCGTGTGTCTTAAGGTTTTAGGTTTTCTTGTTAGTTGTGAGTCTTGATTGTATCATCCTGATTCAAGTCAAGTACTCTGTATTTTGTGTTGTAATGGTGTACTGCTCCTAAGCTTTGAAGTACGGAGTTAGTTGTGTTCTTTAGAGTGTGACTCTTATTCAAACTATAGAAACAAGTGTGTGTTTAACAATGCTGTCTGTACTGTTAGTGGGAATTGAGACGGGGTCTCATACCTAGGAGTTCCTAGGTAGAGCAGTCATTGGTAGGGTCGTGGTGCAAAGACAAGTAGTGAGTCTACGTTGTGCTTTTCACTAGAACTATTATAGTGGAGTTCATTCCTGGATTGGTATCCCCCAGACTAGGGCATTTTGCGCCGAACTGGATTAACAAACCTACTGTGTTATTTATCTTTCACTCACGTTTATTTTACTTGCTACGCTGCGTTTTATTATTATTGTGTGACAAGTGCTCAGACAAGTGCTCTAACATTGTGCACAGCATTTGTCTGTCTGGTTGCTAGAATTTCAATTGGCATCAGAGCAGGCACCCTGCCTGATTGGGTGATCTCTAGGGAAGATATTTCTGGCTAAGATGGACAAAGAAGGAGGACTGATGAATAAACCGCCACTTTTGGTTGGTGATGCAAACTATGATGACTGGAAGTCTAAAATGACTACGTTTTTGAAATCCATGGATCACAAAACATGGAGAGTTGTGGTTGTAGGATGGGAACCTCCTGTAGTCACTACTGGTAAGGAAGGGGAGACCATCACTAAGCTGAAACCTGAGGACGAATGGAGCAAGGATGAAGAAGCATTAGCCAATGCAAATTCAAGGGCTCTAAATGCCTTAACCAATGGAGTTGATGCGCACATTTTCAAACTAATAAAAAAATGTACTATTGCAAAGGATGCATGGATGAAGCTCCAAACTGTTCATGAGGGTACCTCAAAGGTAAAAAGCTCAAGGCTGCAACTCTTGACCAGTAAGTTTGAGAACTTAAAGATGAAGGATGATGAAAGCATTCAAGACTTTCACATGAGAATGCTTGAGTTTGATAATCAATTTGATGCTTTGGGAGAAAAGATCTCTGAAGAAAACCTGGTGAAGAAAATGCTTAGGTCTTTACCTAAGAAGTTTGACATGAAGGTTACTGCCATAGAGGAAGCCAAGGACATCTCAGAATTGAAAATGGGTGAACTAGTGGGGTCTTTGCAAACGTTTGAAGTAATTGCAAATGAGAGATCTGAAAAGAAGACAAAGAGTATTGCGTTTACCTCCAAATTTGAGGAGAGTGATATGGAGACTAATGACAGTCTATCTGAAACCATTGTGATGCTAGGGAGGAAATTCAATAAAGCCTTCAAGCGGTTTGACAGAAATGCCAAGACACATGCTCCAGACAACAGTCACGGCATTAATAGGAACAACAACAATCTGAGGAAATCAAAGACAGATGACAAGACAAGCCAAGGCAAAGGAGTTCAATGTCATGAATGTGAAGGATATGGGCATATCAGGACTGAATGTGCCACATATCTTAAGAAGCAAAAGAAAGGAATGACTGTCTCTTGGTCTGATGAAGATGAATCTGAGGAAGAGTCTGAATCCGCTAACCATGTGATTGCTTTAACTAGGATATGTGCTTCTGATGCTGAGTCACACGATGGTGATATGCCTTATGATGAATTAGTTGAATGCTATAAGGAATTATGGCTCAAAAGCCTAGAGGTTGGTAACACTGTGATAAAGCAAAAGAAGACTATTGCTATACTGCAAGCAGAGAAAAACAAACTTCAGGAAGAAAATTCAAGACTGGAGGGTGATGTTACTCTATATAAATCCAAGATTGACAACATGAACAAGCAATTGAGGATGCTGAACACAGGTACTGATATGCTAGAAGAAATTCTAGAGACAGGACAAAAGTCTAATGATACAAGAGGAATTGGTTTCAATTACAAGTCACTAATTAATCAGAAAACGGTGCCTATAAAGAAGTTTGTCCCGTCTGTTACTACCTATAATCCAACTATGTCAAGACAGATGCCCCAGCATCCGGTGAGACAACAAACAATCAGAAACTACACTAAACCTAAGAGAAGATATTCTGGTTGGGTTTGTTATCATTGTGGAAGAAAGGGACACATCAGACCTTACTGTTTTAAATTGTATGGGTATCCTGTTAAAACTCATATACCAAAAGTTGAACCTATTCTGAAGAATGATGAACCTACTTTGAAGAATATGGAACCTATTCTGAAAAATGTCAAGCAAGAGTGGAAGCAGAAGAGCAATGCTGATGATCCTATTCAAGCAGAATCTGAGAGTGTGGAGATTGCTCAAATTGCTTATACCTCTCTAAGAGCATCATCTGGAAGCGATTGGTACTTTGATAGTGGATGTTCAAGACATATGACAGGAAATAGAGATTACTTGACAGATGTCTTGCCATATGCTACAAGCTTTGTAACGTTTGGTGATGGAGCCAAAGGGGAAATCAAAGGCATAGGATCACTAATCAATGAAGGACTACCTAAACTTGACAAAGTTCTTCATGTGAAGGGGCTGAAAGCTAATCTAATAAGCATTTGTTAGTTGTGTGACAAAGGTCTAAAAGTCATCTTCACAAAGAGTGAATGCTTAGTTACAGATAGTAAAGGTGATCTACTGATGAAGGGAGAAAGATCAAAGGATAACTGTTACCTATGGGTATCTCAAGACAAAGCTGAGCTGTCTACTTGCTTAGTAACCAAAGAAGATGATGTGAACTTGTGGCACCAAAAGCTTGGACACTTAAATCTCAAAAATATGAAGAAAGCTATTGCTGAAGGAGCTATTAGAGGCATACCTAGGCTTCAGATTCAAGAAGGAAGTATATGTGGAGAATTTCAGATAGGAAAACAAACAAAAAGACCACACCAGAAGCTGCAGCATCTGACCACATCCAGAGTGCTTGAATTGTTGCACATGGATTTAATGGGACCTATGCAAGTTGAGAGCTTAGGTGGAAAGAAGTATGCTTTTGTCATGGTAGATGATTTTTCTAGATATACTTGGATTGATTTCATCAGGGAGAAATCTGACACTTTTGAAAAATTCAAGGATCTTTGTTTGAAACTTTCAAAGAGAAAAGGAATGTGGTATCACTAGAATCAGAAGTGATCATGGGAAGGAGTTTGAAAATAGTAAATTTTCTGAGTTTTGCACGAATGAAGGAATATTCCATGAATTCTCTGCTCCTATTACTCCTCAACAAAATGGAATAGTAGAGAGGAAGAATAGAACACTACAAGAGTCTGCTAGAGTAATGTTACATGCTAAGAAGTTACCATTCCACTTCTGGGCTGAGGCTATGAACACAGCCTGCTATATACATAACAGAGTAACCTTGAGAAAAGGGACATCAACAACTCTGTATGAGCTATGGAAGGAAAGAAAGCCCACTGTGAAATACTTTCATGTGTTTGGAAGTAAATGCTATATCTTAGCTGACAGAGAACCAAGAAGGAAGATGGATCCTAAAAGTAATGAAGGCATATTCTTGGGTTGTTCAACTAATAGCAGAGCCTATAGAGTATTCAACTCCAGAACTAATGCCATGATGGAATCCATAAATGTTGTGATTGATGATAAGGGCAATAATGTTGCACCAGAAGATAGTACATTTGGCACAGCATCTGACTTACAAGAAGAGACAGAAGATGAAGTTGTCAATGAGGAAAATAATGAGGTAATAAGTTCTGAAGATACAGTTAATAACAAAGGTCCATCCATCAGAGTTCAGAAGAATCATCCAATAGATCAAGTTATTGGTAATCCGAATCAAGGAATTACAACAAGAAGAAGAAACTACGAGGTATCAAATTCTTGCTTTATCTCAAATTTTGAACCTAAGAATGTTAAAGAGGCCTTGACTGATGAGTTCTGGATAAATGCCATGCAAGAAGAACTAACTTAGTTCAAGAGAAGTGATGTGTGGGATCTAGTTCCTAGGCCAGATAATGCTAATATCATAGGTACAAAATGGGTCTACAAGAATAAATCTGATGAAAATGGTACCATCACTAGAAACAAAGCTAGATTGGTAGCTCAAGGTTATGCTCAAATTGAAGGGGTAGACTTTGGTGAAACTTTTGCACCAGTAGCTAGACTAGAAGCCATTAGATTATTACTTGGTGTTGGTGTTTTTGTATTGGCATCATTTTTGCTAAAACACTAACTAGCCAGATGTTGGACCAGATGCTCTAGGACATGCTGAAGCATCTGAGTATGTTGAGCCCTGAAGCTTAGGCGCGCGCGTTTTTATTTTTGAAATATATCTTGGAAAGATTTGTTTTAAAAATATATTTTATCATGCATAGCTGGCATAACAGAACGCGCCTTGGGTCAGAAGTTATCTCTTATGTGAAGATTTAATTCTAAAATATAATTCCTATATTTTAGGATTTGGTTTATTTTTATTGGATATATTTTTGAAGACTCCTTTTCTTAAGGAACAAGTCAAGCTGCGCTGAAGACTCTATATATACATGTGTAAAACTTAAAGTCAGTAGCGAAGCCAATATTTACAAGATGTAGTCTTTAGGGTTTTAGGGTTTCGTGGTTAAAGCATTGTGCTTTAACGTGTGACTCCTAAGCTTTTAAGTATGGAGTTGTTTGTGTACCACTCCTAAACTGTGAAGTACAGAGTCGGTTGTTCTTGTGTACCACTCTTAAGCTATGAAGTACGGAGTCGGTTGTTTTGGTGTTCACTAAAGCGTGCATTGTTTTATATGTTAAGTAGTGAACTTGTGAGCCTTTCTTGTGTCACGTTGATACATGTTAAGGACGTAGGGTGTGTTTATTGTTGATTGTGAGATTGCTCTTAAGCCTTTAGGTACGGAGTTTGTTTCTTTGTTTGAGAGTGTTCTCATCTAAGTGTTTATGTATTGAACTTAATGCCAGTGCGAAGATCAGTGAACCAGAGGTTGTTTGCGTGGAAGTCTTCAAACTGAGAGGAAGTGAGCAGAGGTTCTCATATCTAGGAGTTCCTAGGTAGAAGTCTAAACGGGTAGTTAGGAAGTGAGAAGTGCAAACGAGGAGTTTGACTTTGAATTCGTTTTACTTAGTGGATTTCCTTCCTAGATTGGTGTCCCCTAGACTAGGGCAGTTGCGCCGAACTGGGTTAACAAACACTTGTGTTATTTATGTTTATGTCCTTTAATATTTTTACGTTATCTGTTCTGTGCGTAGATGCTGTAGCAATTGCTAAAGCATCGTACTACTGATTGCCAGGAATTTCAATTGGTATCAGAGCAGGTCACTCTACCTGTTCTGGTTTTCAAAGAGTGAGATGAAGGGGAAAGTATTTTCTGGCAATATGGACAAGGAAGGAGGATTGGTTAATAGGACATATTTTGTGGACACTGAGGAAAGTATTTCTTATTCAATTCTTGGAAGAGAATTCAAGAACATGTCAATGAGAATTGAAAGGAATCTAAGGTCCAATGTCAAGCACTATGCCATGTTGAATGTTGAAGCATCTATTAAAACTCAGCTCAATTTACTCAAGAAAACAAATCATGAGCGTGATGCTGCACGAGATGTTGACACATTCTTGGATCAATCTGTACAAAATGCTGAAATTGTCCAAGGTATATCAGATGATGAGGTTTTTCTTGGAAGAGAGTTTAATATAATTATGAAGAAGCTGAATAGAAGACCTAATGTTCAAGACATCTCATCTGATGAAAAATCTAATCAAGAAAAAGGTGTACAATGTCATGAATGTGAATGTTATGGAGACATCAAATTAGAATGTGCTACCTATCTTAAGAAGCAAAAGAAAGGTATAAATGTTTCCTGGTCTGATAAGTATGACTCTAAAGAAGAAGAAATTGGACTATGCAAGTTTGATGTGGGTAAATTTAGTGATTCTTCTAATAATGAGAAGTCTATCTTTCTTGGTAAGCCTAACACGGATAAATTTGATGTTGAAGACCAAGATACTTTTGATATGAAGAATCATGAGGCTCCTGAGCAGCCTACTTCAAAGATTACTAGTGATATTACTAAAAGGCTGAAGAACCCAAGTGGTAAAGCTATTGTCTCAACAAGCCAATCTATCAAAACCCCTACTATGGTAATGAGGCAATCTGCTAGTGTGGATTATAAGAAAGGATGGAGCAAGATTATTCTTCATGTTATCATGTCAATTGGGAATAAAAGTTTGAAGTGAAAGAGTCCACCTACAAGTGACTCTAATCATGATGTGGCAGAAGATCATCCAACATCTATGTTTTCTGCACATAAGAAGACAATCAACAAGAAAATTCCCCTCAATGTCCCTGATATTTGCATAGACAAAATATTCCTCCATGCCATTAAAAATATACAGATGTGGAAGTTTGTGAGCACCAGGAGATCAACCATGGAAAGAGAACTAGTCAAGGATGGGCTGAAGAACAAGGAGATCATGGGTCTCATTGATTTTGCTGTTTTGAAGAGAACTATAATATGGCTGGGTAGCTGTTATGAGGACCGGGTGAATGGATTCTTTATAAATATCCTTGAGTATTGTGATAATCTTTCTAGCAAGGGGTACATAAAAGTTCATGTAAAGAGTAAACGGGTTAACTTCTCAACTATCAAAGCATTATTAGCAGCTTAGGCTGAGATTGAGGTTAATGACAATGCCATATGCAAGACCATCACTGGTAATCAGGTCAAAGTTTGGCCAAAGAAGGGCAAGTTGTCATCTAATAAGCTCACGGTGAAATATGCAATTTTGAACAGGAATGGAGCTATCAACTTGATGTTCACTTCTCACAGTTTTGACATAGCTACAGGTTTGGACAAATCTCTTTATATTGTTGGTACTAAGACCTCCTATGACTTTGACACTTATGTTCTTGATCAAACCATAAAGTATGTTAAGTGTTTGAATGTGAAGATACTAATAGAATTTCCCACACTGCTCTGTGGTATTATTCCTGATCAGCATCTTGATATTTTGATCGGCTCTGATGTTGCCAGTAAGAGGGAATCTCCTCTCAAGTTGCACTGTAGAATATATGAAGGGACACATGTCTCAGATAATGCTGCAACATCTGACCAGAAAACGTCTTATATCATGATCATAAAAGAGGTAATTGCTTATGTGATGGGTCCTTTGAAAGTTGGAAGTCTTGGAAAGAGAAAGAATGAAAATGTGTTTGTAAGGATCATAAGTGACTGTGGGAAGAAATTTGAAGATGTCAAGTTCTCTGATTATTTGCTCCTCTGAAATATTTACTCTCGGTTACTCTACTTATAGCATAGCTTACAAAGTCCTTAATTCCATAATCAATGCTATGATAGAATCCTTATATGTAGAAGATTTGGATAAAAGGGTATTGATTCTCCTATTGAGATAGTACAAGAATCTCAAACCCTAGGATTAGATGATTCTGATGATGTTGTTGTTGATGGTGGTGCTAACACTAAGGCCACGAAGAATGTTGTGCTGGAGACAACTCAGGAAGATGATATAACTGCTGCTGCCTCTGAAAAGGCTGAGTATCATGAAGGTACTAACCTTCCTGAGAATGTGGATGCTGTAACAGATGCTAGAGCATTTGATGTCTTAGACACTGCAAAGAATGCAGATGATGCTGTGTTTGGTGATACTGTTGAAGTCTCTTAGAATGATGAGAGGATGAAGACTGCTGAAGTAGAAGTGGATGATCACACTTTGTCTGATCACCAAACAGGTTCATAGAACAAGGAACCTGATCTTGAGATTTTGTCAGCTGTGGACAAAATGGTGGAGAAGGCTCCTGGACCTAGCATTGCTGGGAGGTTAAGGAGTAGATCTAAAAGAGAACCTACACCACCACCAATGTCAACAAAGAAATCCAAAGCTGTTGATGGATTAAAGCCAGTGAGGTATGGCCCTGGCAGAACAAAGAGCAAACACATTTCAAATGCTGAGCCTAAGAAGAAGGCTTTGAAGAGAAAGCATGAGTCATCTGATGACAATGACTTTGTTGTTGAAGAAGATGCTGTAGAGGATACTGGCACATCTGACAAGCCAGTTGATACAGGGAAGAAAAAAGCTAAGAGTATACCATTTGTTCCTCTAGACAATGTGTCTTTTCACCATAAAGAAGGTGCCTCTAGATGGAAGTTTATCTGTGAAAGAAGGGTAGCTGTTGAGAGTAATCTACACCCTGATTTGTTGAATATTCAAGAGCTCATGGATGTTGTTGAAGCTATCGGGTTAATGAAGACTGTTAAAGGGCTGGGTAAATGCTATGTGAAGCTGGTCAGATAATTCATTGTGAACATAAGAACTGACTGTGATGACCCTATGAGTCCTGAATATAGGCAGGTTTATGTGCGTGGCAAATGTGTCAAATTTTCACCTGCTATAATCAATGAATATCTAGGCAAGAGTGTTGAAGATGTTTCTGAGTTGGAGGTGACTCAGAATCAGATCTACAAAACCCTTACAGGTGATCTGGTTAAGGAGTGGCCTATGAAGAGTAACTTGTCTGCTGCTAAGCTCTCTACCAAGTATGCTATACTGAACAAGATTGCAGCTGTTAATTGGGTCCCAACTACCCATTCTACTGATGTCTAAAGGGGGTTGAGTAAGTTCATCTATGATGTAGGTACAAAGTCTGTATTTAATGTTGGTGAATATATCTTTTATCACACTACAGCTCATAGGAAATCTAATGCTACAAAGATTCCTATTTACCTTGATCTGTGATATCATTCTACATCAATATCCTGATATATGTAATCAATCTGATGAGTCTAGTCAACGAGGGTCATACAATTCCTTAGATCCAAGGTTTCTGGACAAGTCACATGCTGCAGATATTGCTCTAGCATTTGCAAAAGGCAAATCTGCTAGGCTCAGCAGACAGCAGATGATTTATGATCTTAAGATTATGAGTAAAGTTCTGGATGACAAGAAATTCTTGGTGGATCGTGTTATTCAAACACTAGAAACTAAAGAGTTGATTGCTCACAAGGGTGATGATTTGGTGGTGGAAGACTCTAAGGATACTGCCGAATTTTCATCTTATGTGTTAATTCTGACAACTTGCATCTGATGTTTTGTTGCTTTTATGGGTTAAGCCCTGGATTTTCTATGCACCTGCTTGTGCACTTGGTTGTAATATGCACCATGTGGTTATGTTCCTCTAACCATGTCTCCTGCGTATATGTTCATGAAGTGAAGGGGAGTATTATTACTTGTGCTACTGAAGTTGAAGTTTGAAGTTTATTATTCTGATACCATATCAGTAGTTAGTAGTCTGGTTTCTTGAAGGTTGAAGATTATTCCTTTGAAGTTTATTGCATGTATGCCTGCTGTGATTTCTGTGATCGCTATGCTTTCTGCTATAGTTATCTGCCATGAAGACAGGGGGAATGAAGTATGCTTTGTTTTATTTCTTATCTGTTTAACTCCTATCTACTTGTTGATTATCTGAAGGGGAATATTATGTGTAGTATATGTCTCTTGCCTATCTATCTATGAGTGGAGTGATTATGCTTATTTTGAGGGGGAGTATATGCATCTTGTGTGATGATGCATGTTGTGTGATGGTGATTAAGTAGAATTAGTTTCTACTACATTTTGCTGATTGCATGAGTTAAGGGGGAGGAATTTATTTTTCCTAGTCCTTAAGCTTGATTTATCTTGAAGCTTTTGTTTTCATCTAGGAATCCATTGTGAGAGGTTAATTCTCTTTATTCATACTCTATGAGGCTAATTGTTCTTATATCCGTTGTGCATGCCTCTGATATATTGTTGGCCAAAGCATTCAAGTAATGTCCTATCTTCTTAGTTGTGTATTGATGTTGATTTGAAGATTATTCTATTATGCATGTTGGTCAAAATTGACTTATGTCTAAGATTCTGGTGTTGAAATTTCTTCTAGATAATATTGATATGTATGATTCTTCCAGAATCTTCATTAGTCTTGTCATTTAAACTGTTGTTAACTCTACAATAGTATGTGAATGATTGCATGATGGACGACTAATTTCTGGAGCACCGGTATAACTTTAATAATTGAAGAATGGTGCTGGTAATGAATGGTGTTGGTAATGAATGACTATGCTCTGAAAAACTTCTATTGTCATCACATGGTTCAAATTGAATGAGGTTCAAGATACTACTCCTGACAATGTTTTGCCTAAATTTTTGGTCTATGAAGTGCAAATTTACATGAGAAGTAGTGAGTCTCTATGCTTACCTGCTGATCTGACATATTGAGGGACTTTATGCTAACATGGCAATATATTTGATGATAATGTACTGGTTTGATTGATGATCATGCTACGAAGAGTGATTCTCCACTTATTCTGCACCACAAGCTATTCAGCGAGAATCATGCTTCAGACATTGTTGGAACATCTAAGAAAGTTGTAACTGGACATATGTTAAGAAAGGATAACTTATGTTGTTTCTAATCATGAGACAGTTACACTATGGAGTATCTAAGATGACATGGTGTTCTTTGTAAGGTATTTCATCTTCCCGTTGCATGTTGTTGTATGAGAAGATTGGTTGAAAATGAACATTCTGATGAGAGGAAGAATTTCATATTGAAAGAGGGTCTCTACAATATTTCACTCTGAAGCAAGTATGATGAAATGAAAGAAGGGTCACAATCATAGCAATATGGGTAACTTGTACATGATCCTTTACGATGCACATTGTTTTAGGAGAAGCTGGTTTTCATGTCTACATCTTTATTCTCCATCTTCCAATCATTATTATTTTCTCAACAACAAGAAATTCTTCTACTACTGTAGTACGCAAGGCTCTAAGAATGAAAGGAGGTTCACACTCTATGATAGAGGTGCCTATCACTGACTATGTACAGTCATAACTCTGCACTTGATGCATTATCTATGCTCTTCTCAATGGTATGATATCTTCTGGTTCTTAACTATGTGAATCTGCTAGGCTTTTACTTCTGAGATGTTCAGGTATGATATGCTATGTTTGGCAAAATCTATATCTAAAAAGAGGGAGTAGTAGTAATTACTTCATGATCTTGTTAGTTGTTGCTTGTCATGATGTTAGTTGTATGATGTGCTTGCTGATGCTGGAGCATGTTATATGGAGTAGGAATGTATTGTGATGGAATATGCAGTTGTGGTTATCTGAGTATGCTAATATATGGAAATGCTATGATATTGTCACAAGTGTTCTATGGTGCAATGAGAAATTGCAGAGCAGATTTCTAAGCATGTTTCCTTTGTGTTTCCTCTTCTTGTGTTCCTTGGATGTTTATGCTACTCTGGTATATGTCTATTTCAAATTCTCATATGAAGTTTGGCAATTTTTGTGGCTAAAAAGGGGGAGAAGTTAGTTGATATTGACTGATATGCCTGAGGTTCTACTTGATGTTGACACATCTTTCTATATGGTGATATGGAGTAGTTTATGTTGCTCTGCCATGCATTTAGGGGGAGAGTTGTTTCTTTATGATATGCATGAGGTATTGTTCTCAGGGGGAGTGCTGATGTTGAAGAAAAGTGTTATGCATGAGGTATTGTTCTCAAGGGGAGTGCTGATGTTGAAGGAAAGTGTTACGCTTATGCTTGCACGATAATGTTATATCAGATGTTGAAGCATTCAGTTTTGTGTGAAGCACTGTTTGTGATGAAGTATATCTTCTCGGATGTTTTTCTGTGTGAGGCTATTTTCTGTCATCTGCTGTTGTATGCCTCTGATGTTTGTGTGTTCAAGCTTATCTTTATGCAATATAATTGGAAATCTACTATGAGAAGATGTTGCTTGTTCTCCTTCAAAGTTGCTATGTTTTGATTGATTAGATGGAGTGTGCTATGTATATCTCTTTGGCATTCACATATGGCCTAAGATTGTTTTAGCCAAAAATTTGCCAAAGGGGGAGATTGTTGGTGTTTTTGTATTGGCATCATTTTTGCTAAAACACTAACTAGCCAGATGTTGGACCAGATGCTCTAGGACATGCTGAAGCATCTGAGTATGTTGAGCCCTGAAGCTTAGGCGCGCACGTTTTTATTTTTGAAATATATCTTGGAAAGATTTGTTTTAAAAATATATTTTATCATGCATAGCTGGCATAACAGAACGCGCCTTGAGTCAGAAGTTATCTCTTATGTGAAGATTTAATTCTAAAATATAATTCCTATATTTTAGGATTTGGTTTATTTTTATTGGATATATTTTTGAAGACTCCTTTTCTTAAGGAACAAGTCAAGCTGCGCTGAAGACTCTATATATACATGTGTAAAACTTAAAGTCAGTAGCGAAGCCAATATTTACAAGATGTAGTCTTTAGGGTTTTAGGGTTTCGTGGTTAAAGCCTTGTGCTTTAACGTGTGCACTCCTAAGCTTTTAAGTATGGAGTTGTTTGTGTACCACTCCTAAACTGTGAAGTACGGAGTCGGTTGTTCTTGTGTACCACTCTTAAGCTATGAAGTATGGAGTCGGTTGTTTTGGTGTTCACTAAAGCGTGCATTGTTTTATATGTTAAGTAGTGAACTTGTGAGCCTTTCTTGTGTCACGTTGATACATGTTAAGGACGTAGGGTGTGTTTATTGTTGATTGTGAGATTGCTCTTAAGCCTTTAGGTACGGAGTTTGTTTCTTTGTTTGAGAGTGTTCTCATCTAAGTGTTTATGTATTGAACTTAATGCCAGTGCGAAGATCAGTGAACCAGAGGTTGTTTGCGTGGAAGTCTTCAAACTGAGAGGAAGTGAGCAGAGGTTCTCATATCTAGGAGTTCTTAGGTAGAAGTCTAAACGGGTAGTTAGGAAGTGAGAAGTGCAAACGAGGAGTTTGACTTTGAATTCGTTTTACTTAGTGGATTTCCTTCCTGGATTGGTATCCCCCAAACTAGGGCAGTTGCGCCGAACTGGGTTAACAAACACTTGTCTTATTTATATTTATGTCCTTTAATATTTTTACGTTATCTGTTCTGTGCGTAGATGCTGTAGCAATTGCTAAAGCATCGTACTACTGATTGCCAGGAATTTCACTTGGAATTGCATGTGTTCTCAAATTCAAGCTATATCAAATGGATGTCAAGAGTGCGTTTCTGAATGGTTATTTAAATGAAGTGGTCTATGTGGAACAGCTCAAGGGGTTTGTTGATCCAGCCTTTCCAAATCATGCATACAAGTTGAAGAAAGCACTATATGGTTTGAAACAAGCTCCTAGAGCTTGGTATGAGAGGCTAACTGAATTCTTGGTGAATAATGGCTACAGGAAGGGAGGTAATGACAAAACACTGTTTGTGAAAGATGAGAGAGGAAAGCTTATGATTGCACAAATATATGTTGATGATATAGTCTTTGGAGGAATGTCTGACCAGATGGTACAACATTTTGTTCAGCAGATGCAATCTGAGTTTGAAATGAGTCTTGTTGGTGAACTGAATTTCTTTCTAGGTCTTCAAGTAAAGCAAATGGAAGATACTATATTTATATCTCAAAGCAAGTATGCAAAGAATATGGTCAAGAAATTTGGTATGGAGAATGCTGCCACCAAAATAACTCCTGCTCCCACACATGTCAAATTATCTAAAGATGACAAGGGAGAAGATGTAGATCAAAGCTTATACAGAAGTATGATAGGAAGTCTACTCTATCAGACTGCTAGTAGACCTGATATCACATTTGCTGTTGGAGTATGTGCTAGGTACCAAGCTGAGCAAAAAATTAGCCATCTGACTCAAGTGAAGAGAATCCTGAAATATGTGAACAGTACCAGTGATTATGGCTTGTTGTATTCTCATGGAGAGAGTACTATGTTGGAAGGATATTGTGATGCAGATTGGGCTGGAAGTGCAGATGATAGAAAAAGTAATTCTGGTGGATGTTTCTTCCTAGGTAACAATCTTATATCTTGGTTTAGTAAGAAACAAAATTGTGTTTCCTTATCAACTGCTGAGGCTGAGTACATAGCTGCTGGTAGTAGCTACACACAATTGGTATGGATGAGACAGATGCTGAGTGAGTACAATGTCAAGACAGATGCTATGACATTATATTGTGACAATCTGAGTGCAATCAATATTTCTAAGAATCCTGTACAACATAGCAGGACCAAGCACATTGATATCAGACATCATTTCATCAGAGATTTGGTTGAAGAAAAAATTATTTTTATTGAGCATGTTTCAACTGAGGAGCAATTAGCAGATATATTTACAAAGGCTCTTGATATTGCAAAATTTGAAAAATTAAGAAGGCGGTTAGGCATTTGCCTAATTGAAGAATTGTAGCAGTTAATTAATGGGAGGCGTGCAGCAGTTATTTTCTCCCTCCTCAACCGCTTTATGCACGCCATTCAAGGAAGAGTATCCCAACTTTCCTTAAACAAAACGATAACACGCAATCATCATTACCTTATTTCTCCTACTTTTTCAAAACCGCTCATCTCCTCACTTGCCACTCCCATCGCTGTTTCAATCTCTCAAACACTCAAAACTTCTTCTATCATCATGTGTACTTCAACAAACACTTCATCTCCTATCGCAAACTATTCGACTTCTCCCATTGTTCCAGAAACCACTTCACCGGTGGTGATGGATGTTCAACCGATCGCTACTTTAATTGACTCAAAAGCAATCAAACAACGTCCTAAAACGCTTGTGTCACGAAAGAGGAAAAGCACTAGAAAAGGGTCGACTTCATTGGCAACGAAGAAAATCTCAAAAGGTAAGAAATCCTCTCCTGCTGTTCAACGCGTAGGTCTCACCATGCATGACCTGTACTGTAAAGAAAACCCTTTTAGATCGACTGTTGTAGAGCCAGATGTTGACGCTGGTGTCACTGAATCTGGTGAGAAACCCATTGAGGGTACTGAAGTGAATGATGAAACCCTAGGTTCTGTTAATCCTAAGGTAGATGACAAATTAAATGTTGATGAGACAAATTTGCATGATGTTGATAATACTGCTGTTAGTGACAAGTATATTGCTGATGATGTTCGTGTTGCTGAGACCATTGCTGTGACAGAGGAACATGCTGATCCCTCTGCTGCTATTCCAAAGGCTGTGCCAGATGCTCAAACATCTTTGGCACAAACTGATGTGGAGTCTTTGGTCATACCAAACACTCCTGAGACTGTGAATGCTCCTGAAACTGATTCTCCCAAGCCTCAAGATCAAAATAATGAGGTTCAGGAAACAAGTTGTGATCAAGTTGAGACTGTAAACATTGATCAAACTGTTGTGGTCAATGTTGATGAAGAAGAGTCTGCAGATAAATCCTTGTAAAAGACTCCTGCTGTTGGTGTTGCTCGCAGAACAAGGAGCAAGGGTATTAAGGTTGTTTCTGATTCTGTTGAGAGTGCTAAAGGCACTAAGGAGAAAATTGTTGCTGCTGGGAAGAAGCCTATGGCTGGTCCCCCAAAGTCTTGGAGTAAAGTGACTCCCAAGCCTGATCAAAAGAAGAAGAGCCTCAAAAGAAAGGATCACCCCTCAAGTGATTCTGATTTTGACATTGCTGAGACAGATGCTGCCCCATCTGGTGGAGCATCTAGAAAAACTATCAAGGGAATGAAAGTCCCTTTGGATATCCCTTCAGCTCCTCTGGATAATGTCTCATTTCATCTGGAAAGTGGAGTTATTCGCTGGAAATTTGTCTATCACAGGAGACTTGGACTTGAAAGGAATTTGAAGGCTGATGTGTTCAAGTGCCAAGAGCTGGTTGATGTGTTGGAATTTGCTGGGCTGATGAAGACGGTGAAGGACCTGGTTCACTGCTATGACAAGTTGGTGAGAGAGTTTGTTGTCAACATTCCTGAAGAATGTGATGATCCTAGGTATCCGGAGTACAGGAAGGTGTATGTGCGTGGTAGATGTGTCAACTTTTCTCCTCAAGTGATCAATGCTTATCTTGGAAGATCTATTGAAGACACCCCTGAGCTGGAAGTTACTGTTGACACCATTTGCAAAACCATCACAGGTAACAAGCTTAGACACTGGCCTGGGCTTTTGTCCTCTGCAAAATTGACTCCACTGTATGCTGCTCTAAATAAAATTGCTGCTAATAACTGGTCCCCTACTACTCACTCAAATTCTTTGGCCACTGTTCTTGGTAAGCTCATTTATGCAGTTGGTACTAAATCTGCTTTTGATTTTGGTTATTATATTTATCATCAATTTTTGAAGCAAGCCAAATCTTTTGCTGTTAAGTTCCCTATTCCATTTCCTACTCTGGTGTGTGGTGTTATTCTGCAACAACACCCTGATATTTTGGTGAGCACAGATGAGCCTGTTAGGAGGCCTAGTCCTCTTGGTTTGGATTGCAGGTTGATATCCCAGCCACGAGCTGATGATTTGGCTGGCACTTCTGTCCAGTCATTTGGTGGTATGAGTAAGCAGGCTATGATTGCTGAGCTTACAGAGGTTAGCTTGGATCTGGGTGCTAAAAAGCTGAAGGTTGACAGGGTTATAGCTGCTTTGAAAGCTGAGGTTGCAGCTGAGGGTGAGCCTCTTGCACAAGGTCAGGACAAGGAAGAAGAAGGAGGAAATGCTTCTGCTGCTGGTGATACTGAGGAAGTATCTGCTGCCTCTGATGAGACTGCCTCTGATTAATGATTGTGTAATTTTTCTTCTTCTTCTTTTGTTCATTTGCTATGCACCTGTGTGTGCCTTATGGTCTGTAATAACTCTATTTGTGGCCTCTCTGTGCCTCTGTGACTCTGTGACCTCTGTGAACTGATGTGCTACTCTTTGATTTCGTTTATGCAATGATGATGTTTGTCAGAATTTATGGCTAAAAAGGGGGAGTAGAATATGTAGTATTTATTTTTGTCATGACTGAAGATTGCTCTAACAGATGCTCTGACAAGTGTCCCATTGAAGTAAGTTTTATGTTATGGTATATGCATGCATGTTTTGAGGGGGAGCACTTATTATGACATGTAGATGTGCATGTGTTGAGGGGGAGCGCTTATATCTGATTATCTCCTATGTGTTGTGGAATTATCTATTCAAGAGTATGCTTTCATCTCTCTAAATGAACCCACTATATATATGTTCTTTTTATTTGGCTATTTCTGTGAGGCTAGGCGTATTATGATTATTGATGATGAATGCCTCTGATACTATTTACAAGTTATCTTTATTAAAAGAGTTCCCTTGGAAGTAGTTTCATTATATGCCAAGATTATGTTTAGTTAAATTGAGAAGCGAGTGCTAATGTGAATTGAAGAAATTCTGTGTATTTCTCCAAGAGCTGGCTATATATTGTTTTAGCCAAAATTTTGTCAAAGGGGGAGATTGTTGGGTTTTTGTAAGTTGGCTACATTTTGCAAAAACAACTACTAGCCAAATGCTGAGACAACTGCTGTAGCAAGTGGAACAACATTGTGTTATCTGATTGTTACGCGCCAGCTCGCGTTATATTTCTATGCAAGATCTTCTGAAGATTCTATGAAGTTTTATGTTTAACCTAGCGTGCTGATCAAGACGCGCAGGTTTAATGAGCTGTAAAAGGCTGTCTTGCCTCGGTATATTTCCATAATTAATATTGATATATTTTTGGAAACAATATTCTTGCTTATGAAGAATTATTTGCTGGAAGCTGTGTGCTGAAGCCCATACCAATGACTGCTCAGTATTATATATATGTAAACACAAACCCTAGTTTTGTGTGTGGAAAACCGTGTGTGTACTAAAGCGTGTGTCTTAAGGCTTTAGGTTTTCTTGTTAGTTGTGAGTCTTGATTGTATCATCCTGATTCAAGTCAAGTACTCTGTATTTTGTGTTGTAATGGTGTACTGCTCCTAAGCTTTGAAGTACGGAGTTAGTTGTGTTCTTTAGAGTGTGACTCTTATTCAAACTATAGAAACAAGTGTGTGTTTAACAGTGCTGTCTGTACTGTTAGTGGGAATTGAGACGGGGTCTCATACCTAGGAGTTCCTAGGTAGAGCAGCCATTGGTAGGGTCGTGGTGCAAATACAAGTAGTGAGTCTACGTTGTGCTTTTCACTAGAACTATTATAGTGGAGTTCATTCCTGGATTGGTATCCCCCAAACTAGGGCAATTTGCGCCGAACTGGGTTAACAAACCTACTGTGTTATTTATCTTTCAGTCACGTTTATTTTACTTGCTACGCTGCGTTTTATTATTATTGTGTGACAAGTGCTCTAACATTGTGCACACCATTTGTCTGTCTGGTTGCCAGAATTTCAGGATTGATAGGTATTACCTATACCAACAAGATGCATCTTCTTTTCTGGAGCCCAACAAATAAGAACTCCATGGTTAAGCGTGCTTGACTTGGAGAAGTGTTTGGATGGGTGACCTTCATGGTTCACTTCATTCCTCGCCTCTCTCTCATACCCCACCCACTTTTTCATGTAATACCCGAGGCTGACGAGGGCGGGGAGTGTTCGCCATTGCACAAGGCATGACAATGAGCGGCTCCTGTCAGCTTCTAAGCAATACCCCGAATTCACATCGGAATGAGAGGGATTCTGATGCTGTGCAGGTATGGGACTGCATGGTTGAAGGATGGTTTATAAGGATTGATATGTACTACCTATACTAACAAGGTGCATCTTCTTTTTAGGAGCCCAACAAATAAGAACTACATAGTTTAGCGTGCTTGACTTGGAGTAGTGTTTGGATGGGTGACCTTTTGGGAAGTTTCCCAGAATGCATGTGAGTGAGGACAAAACATGCTAAAAAGACTCGTGTTGGTTTGTGGGGTCAGTCGGTCATCCGGAAAGTAGTCCGGGATGTTACAAATGGTATCAGAGCAGACCTCTCCCAGTACGATGTGGTTGGGGACGAACCAAGCGGAAGATGGTGGGCATGTAATACCCGAGGCTGACGAGGGCGGGGAGTGTTCGCCGTTGCACAAGGCATGACAATGAGCAGCTCCTGTCACCTTCTAAGCAATAGCCCGAATTCACATCGGAATGAGAGGGATCCTGAGGCTGTGCAGGTATGGGACTGCATGGTTGAAGGATGGTTTATAAGGATTGATATGTACTACCTATACAAACAAGGTGCATCTTCTTTTCAGGAGCCCAACAAATAAGAACTACATAGTTAAGCGTGCTTGACTTGGAGTAGTGTTTGAATGGGTGACCTTCTGGGAAGTTTCCCAGAATGCATGTGAGTGAGGACAAAACATGCTAAAAAGACTCGTGTTGGTTTGTGGGGTCAGTCGGTCATCCAGAAAGTAGTCCGGGATGTTACAAATGGTATCAGAGCAGACCTCTCCCAGTACGATGTGGTTCGGGGACGAACCAAGCGAAAGCTGGTGGGCATGTAATACCCGAGGCTGACGAGGGCGGGGAGTGTTCGCCGGTGCACAAGGCATGACAATGAGCGGGTCCTATCAGCTTCTAAGTAATAGCCCGAATTCACATCGGAATGAGAGGTATCCTGAGGCTGTGCAGGTATGGGACTGCATGGTTGAAGGATGGTTTATAAGGATTGATATGTACTACCTATACTAACAAGGTGCATCTTCTTTTCAGGAACCCAACAAATAAGAACTCCATAGTTAAGCGTGCTTGACTTAGACTAGTGTTTGGATGGGTGACCTTTTGGGAAACTTCCACTATAGTTCGGAATCTACGTCCCGAAGTGTATCCTGAGTTTTGAGGAGTACATGCACCAATTCGGGATATAGATCCCGAAGTGGTGCCTGGGTTTTGGAGGGTGTAACACCCGGCGCTAGCACAAAATAATATTGCAATGAAGCCGCCACCATATTTTATTTATCCCGTGAGGAGAAAGGAAAATAACGATAAAACCTTAAGAGTCGGGTTCGGGAGTTGGTTATATGAGGGGAAGACGTTAACACCCCCTCATATCTGTTGTACTTAACATGAACCATTTGAGGAAATTGGTTTGCTTAAAAAGAAATAACCGCATAAAAATATTACATAACCGCATATTGAACAAAAGAAATAGAAAAGAGTTTTTTATTATTTGGCTTGATGAGATTACGATCTCGCTCTTACGTATTCCCCATGTGCAATGAGAAATTCAAAGCTCACGTAGTTCTTCCTGAGAAAAAGTTTGTTTGTTGAACGTTTTTAATCGAAAAATACTTAGGTCGCATTCCTTTGAAACAACAGTATGCTTGTATACTCAACTGAGGTTTAAGCGTTTGTATGCGTCAAAGGAATGGATAAAGTATCGTTCGTTTAAGAAAAGAAGTTGCGAAAATTTATTAAGAAAAAGTTCGTTAATTAAGACGAGAATAGTACACCATTCATGATGTGCACCATGAACTGTACCATTCAGATCGAGAAAGGTGTGCACCAGACTCTCCCTTTTTCATCTTAATTAATTAAAGAAAATTATTGATTAAAATGAGAATAATACACCATCCATGATGTGCATCATGGACTGTATTATTCAGGCCGAGAAAGGTGTGCACCAGACTCCCCTTTTTCACTTTAATCAATTAAATGTTCGTTAATCAAAACGAGAATAGTACGCTATCCACGATGTGCATCATGGACTGTACTATTCGGGCTGAGAAAGGTGTGCACCAGACTCTCCCTTTTCACTTTAATTAACAAATCATTATTTAGTCATTTTTAGAAAAGAAGTTTTACAGTCAAAATCAGGCCAGAAAAGAAAAAGAAAGGTAGAAGATGAGAGATGCACTTGACAATATGAATAATGCATGACAAGTAATAATATCAATGATTTATAAATGACGATGCAAGAATTAAATAACTCGAAGTGAATAAAGCGTAAGCAATTAAATCAAACACTAAATAAACGAACATGATTTAAATCACCAAGCATCATATCAATTAAGCGTAGATTAACGGATTAAAATAAGCCGAAGTGGAAATAAGTTCTTATTATATAAGTGGTTTTGTACATAATCACTTTTTATAATAATAACTTATTTAAAATAAACTTTTATTGTATAAGTGATCATTCGCATAATCACTTTTATAATAATAGCTTATTTAAATAATCATTTATTTTCAAAAGTGATTATTTTAATAATCACTTTTGCTAATAAGTAATTATTCCACTTAAGCATTTTTTGCTAAAAAGGAATCAAAATTAATTAATGTCAGCCGGGGGTGCAGTAGAAAAAAGAAGGTGCAATCAGAAACTTAAAAAAAAAACAAAAAAAACAGAACTGGGCCTAAAAGCCAAGGCCCAAGTCCTTTTTAACCAAACTGGGCCGGGTTCGGTTGAGAGCAGGGTCAGACCGACCCAGCATATGACCCAGCAGGGGGGTTTGAGGAGAAATATGGGGGCGCGCGGAGAAGAAGACCTGATCCACTCAGGACGCGCCACGTGGCGCTATCTTCTTCTCCACAAAGCCAAAACGCAGAGACATAACTCCGTCGCGGCTAGCCACTTGGTGCGACCAAAAACTCTTTTCCGGTACTCAAAACTTGCGTTTAAACATGCTGTTATGATCGAAATTCAATAAGGATTACAAATCTAAAATAAATTTCAGCAAATAAGAAACAAATCACAAAGAATAAGCGAAAAGGGTAAATGCACCGACGGGAACAAAACGGAGTAATCTAGCGAGATTTCATAGAAACGACTAAATGGAAATGCTCGGAATGATCCCAGGAACTTGAATCTCTGTTTATTCACCTTCGATTGTACGCAAAATGGACAGATCGAAAGGTTTGTTTTGGCCGCAACTTGAGAGCTTCGTTTGAGGAGTTTCCGTTTGTTTTTTCTCGATTCTGACTTCGGATTTGAGTTTAGAAGAGTGGAAATAATAAGAAAAGGGTGTTTGATTTTGATTTTTGGATGAATTTGAGGTGGCCGGAAGTTGGCCGGAGTTTTGGGTGGTGGTGGCGGGCGATGGGAGTGTTGGTGGAGGAGGGAGGAGGGATTTTTTATGATTTTCTTGGGATTTGTGTCCAATCCCTAGTAATCTGCTTTTTTTAATTATATATAGGGGGAGATTAGGTTAAACGGCATTTTGGTGATAATTATCACTTTTGAGGTTAAGGGGAAATTAATGTGAAAAATGATAATAAACAAAAAGGTTAAAAATGGTTATGAGGTGGCGCAACATAATTGGTTCATGGAGAATATATTTTCTTGATGATTAAAATGCGACGAATAAAAAATAAGCGAATGAAAATGAAATGGAATATATTTATGATTTTAAACAAAATTAGCGGAGAAAGTGAAAACATTATTTTTTTAAATAATGTTTGGGCATTTCTATAAAAATAAGAAACAAATTTAAAAATAAATTGTTTATTTTAAAAAAATGCAAAATTAGGGTATTAAAGGGGGTACAAGCACCACTTCGGGATCTAGAACCCGAATTAAAGGGTAATTTAAGATTTTAGGGGGGTTATAGAGAAATGAGGGGGGGCAAAAGAGAAATTTTCGACTCTGGCTTTTCGTCACAAATTTGTATCCCAATCAAAATTTAATTTATTAGATAAATGATTGTAAAGACCTAGGGTATTCATAGAAAGAACAAGTTAAATCCCTAAACTTAACGCGAGAATGAATGAACGATGCCGCTTCATCATCGCCTCCCCTCGCCGGCCAAATCAGTCTCAACACCCGTCGCCGGCAATCACTCAGTCGATCTCTACTCTCCGATTTAACTATGTCGTCGTCAAATCTCTCTCAACCCTTCTCTTCAACTCAGTCATTCTCTGGTACGAAATTTCTCATCCCTTTTCGTTTACACTTCACCGAATTAGTGTTTTCTGGATTTCTATTTTGTAGTGCTTTGTGGTGTTTTGATTTAAATAGTTTAATTGTAAACTATTTTTTTTTTTGTGATGGGTGCTTTGTGGGTTTATATTCGTTGGTTTCTTTTTATTAGTGCTCCATTCATTCTGTTTTGTTTCAAAGGCAAGTGGTTTTGCTTGTTATGTTTTTTTAGGTTTGGGTCTTGTGTTGTCTTTGTTCTCTCTTATCCCAGCTCCTTTCAATTTAGTGATATTGTCTTGTATTATTATTCCTTATATTAGTTATATTTGATTAATAAAATTTAGCATATTAAATAAAAAAGGTTTAAATCTTCATTGTTAGTTTCTGCATGTTATGAGTGTTTTTGATTTCACCTCTTCAATTTTTTCTCGTTCTCAATCCCTTACATATATGACCAATACTGTTTTGAAGCCACAGGAAGCTATCATTTCACTAGTTTGAAGCTACCGGAAGCTAAACACAATTGATGATGTAAGTGTTCAACCCAACTCCTCAATTGTTTCATTCTTTAATTTTTGTATTGTTATGATATTTTGTTAATTTCTCTATGTTTTATGATACCTAAAATAATCAGCACTATCAAATATAATGAGGGAAAGATTTGCGAGACAAATGATATAGTATTTGATAAGATTTGTTGTAGTTTGTGTATGTTCTATTTTGTTTAGCTTAACACTTTGTTTACACTGATTTTTGGTAAACAACCGCTAGTTTGCAATGCTTGAGAGACCAACTAGAGAATCTCGGAACATGTTTTGTGCATTCATTGTTTATGTTTGAAAATAGCAATGTTCATTAACGCAAATGAACAAGTTTGTTTGAAACAAGTAAAGTAAATGAAAATAAATGACTTGATTGACAAGAAATATAAAAATACTCAAAATGAGTACGTTTTGACAAGAAAAAGTAAAGATTGCAATGAATTTAAATGCAAGAAAAGTAAATGAAAACAAGTAAATTGCATGAAATGATAAATTGCATTGAATTAAAATAAAGTGATCACAAGATCATACATTGTTTCCTCTTGTATTCCTTTCGCTCGAACGCTTGGGTACTCAGAATTTGTAAGGATATTTAGTATGTGATTTTGTGATAGAAATTACATCAAATGAACTAGTATTTATAGATAAATTCTAATGCTATCTAATAACGACTAAATAACATCCATTTGACAAGTGTCTTGCCATCTGATCTTCATTCCAAAATGCCACAAGTTGCCACTTTTGAATGAAACATTGCAATGGTTTGAATTTTGAATCTTCAGAAATGTTGAAAAATGTACTAAGTCCTAAACAGCATTCGAGTTCGAATGATCCTTAGCAGCTACTCGAATGGTAAACAACTCGAATCAGATCTTGTCTTCTGGACTTGTGAATATTCTTCATCTTCTGAAATTCTTGAATATTCCCTAATGAGAATATTATTTATATTAAATATATTACTTTTAACCTTTATTATATTATTAATGACTTGGAAACATTAATTTCCCAAATTAAAAGGTTCAGTAAATATATTCAAAGAGAAGTTAGGGCATATTTTGACTTAACCAAAATATGGGCTAACAAATTGCCCCCAAAAAATGCCAATTTCGAATTGAATTCGAATGAAAAGGAGAAACTTGGCGTTTTTTTTTTAAAAAAAAAATAAAAATATTCCACATTAATTGCACGTGACAGTAATCATGAATGTAACCGTCAGCGCATTTTTCCACTTCTGCACGATTTCGCTTTTGCAGTCATCATGGGACATGTGGCGAGTGTGGAAGTTGAAATTTTCGTTCTCCAAATCTTCCTAACCATTTTACAATCTGCTTTGCTAATCACAACACTGAACTAGTATTTGATATTATTGAGCAAATTTTAGATCTATTCACACTATTAGATCTGTAAACGAATCAATCCAAAAATCAACATTTTCAAAACTGTTCGTTCTTTGAAAACGTTTCAATGGCTGAAAACCAGGAACAAGCACAAGTTCCTTTTGCTGGAAAATGGAGTCAAACTAATTTAAAACCTCACCATATTGAAGTAGTTCCAGAACCACATGGAACGGAAAAAGAACAATCACGCTGGGAAGACGAATTGGTCATCCCTTTCCCTGTTGGTTTGGATGTGTTTGCATTTGGAGGCCCTTTTCCAGAAGAGGCAACTCAACTATCTCAAGTAAGTGAATTTTTCCCTATTAGAAAGACCTGTGAACCTAAACTCTTTCTCACTGATCCATTCAATTTCACCTTCATTCGTAAGCCTCATAATATGTGGAGATCTGCACCACATTGTGAAAATCCAACTTATGTTAAGTGGTTAGATCGAATCGAGAAAACGTGGGGATCATACTGGACAAACTTAGGAATTTTTGACATAATTCAACTGTCCAGATATGGTCCTCCTTATAAACAAGAGATGCTCACAGCTGCACTCATGTTTTATGAGAGAAGTACTCACACATTCCATTTTCCTTGTGAAATGATGACTCCCACCTTGCTGGATATAGCTGCTATTACTAGCCTAAGACCAACTGGGGAGACGTTCGATCCCTCGAAGTCCAGCAAGAATGATTACTTCACTCTCAAAGAAAAAACTTTCTACAAGTTTATTCAGGAACATCATGATGAGGGTGAAGTCTCTGCTGAAGAGCATGTGGCCTTCCTTACTTTTTGGCTATCACACTTTGTCTTCTGCTCGAAGTCATTGCAGGTAGCCCAAATGTACATTCCTTTAGCAATCCAAATTCATGAAGGTGCTCCCATTGCACTTGGACGCTTATTGTTAGGTGTACTCTATGAATCTATGGGGGAATTTTGTGATAATTTAAAGAAAACACAAAATGGAGCACCCTTTCCAGTATCAGGCCCCTTATGGTTACTTCAACTTTGGCTTAACGCCACTTTTACTCGAGAGATGGGATTAACAGTCCCTCCTCAGTTTCAAACAATTGTGAATCAGCGTTCGATTGAAGGTGTAAGATTGGCTGTATTAGCCCCCAACTCGAATGAAACTGATCCTCAAGCACTCTTCATCAAGTACATGAAGATTTTCTTACACTTATCCCATTTTCAACCACGTCACGCCCCATTTGTGACAAGGATGGTAGGACCTGTCTGGCTGCAGGATGAGTTCCCTGCCTCGAACCCTGACAATGTTGACGACATTAATGAACTCTGGCAAAATTATCTGCATCCTACCATTCTTTCTTGCAGAATTGGTAGCAAATCAAACCATTATGTTTTGGTTGGCTACCAACCAAACTTAGTTTCTAGGCAGTTTGGATTATCCCAAACCATTCCCAAATGCCTATTCAAAAGAGAGAAACACATGGTGGATGGCTCAGAACTTTCCAAGGACATGTTTGCCAAATACCTAAGGGTCTCTACTAAATTCGCATATAATGTTAACCCCATCGAATTCAACTTTTCTTTCTATTGTACTGAAAAGTATTATGATTGGTGGACACAACATTATACTATAAACTTGGCCAACAACATCACCACTACCATTGCCAGACTTGAAGGTGGCTTTCTCCTCGAACAGATTGAAGATTTGCAAGCCCAGCTCAAAAATAAAGGTAAGTATTGAAGCATTAATCCTTTATCTTCTTTTTTACTTGAAAACAAATGTTTAACATAATTTTTCCAATACTTAGGAAAAAATGTAGTGGATGAATCTAGTAAACCAACTGCTCGAGTAGAGCCAAAGAGCACTGGAGGTATTCATTTGGAAGATGATGAAGACAGAAGAAGACATAAAGAAAGGACCAAGACCAACAATGACAAGGTATGCGTCCATATTAATCTTCTGGCTTTCGAATGTTTCACACGAACTCCTTTTTATGTTTTTTCTTTGAACTTTTATTAGATTCAAAGAGAAAAACATACATTTGTAAAACCTCCAAGGGAACCTAAAATCCCATGCATTGTGGTGTTAGAGGATGAAGTTAGTTACTCGAATACTTGTTAAACATTTTTAACTAACTATTATCTATGTTCTTTTCTCACAATCTTTGATTCTATAGGAAGACGAACCAGAGAGGCCTTTAAAAAGAAAACACAAGATAACCACCACAATTGAGAGTGGTGAGAGGACAACCGATCAACCTGCTGCAGACCCCAATCTCTTGAAATCCAAGAAACACAAGAAGGACATGGAGAAAAAGAAAGTTAGCTCCTCGAACACAACGCTGGTTAGTGAAGATCCTCAGCATCTCGAACAAGCAGCGAAGGGTGAGGACAAGAAGAAAAAGAAGCACAAAAAGCACAAAGATAAATCTTCTAGATCCTCCAAATCAGATCCTTCCATTGGTACAACACATATGGATTCTGATTGGCTTAAATGCAGTTTTGTCCCTCCTATTTTGGTGTATTCGGAATTTCAACCCTCCTATTTTAAAACTCGGAATTTTAACCCCTCTATTTTAGATTTTTCAGGATTTTTTTCACCCCGATGACATTTGGCTTATTTTTGCTTATGTGGCAATGATTATGTGTATATTATATTATTTATTTTTGACACATGTGCATTATATTTATCTACCCAATTATTTTCTTTAAAAATTACTAGAAAAATCTAAAAAATGCCATAAAATTAGGGAGCATATTATATAGAAAAAATATCTACAAATAAATTATTATAAACGAATCAAGAAAAATACTAAAAAAAGAAAAAAAAAATACCATAAAAACCTATTAAAAAGACATTTAAATATATCGAAAAATATGTTTGCACATGTAAATATCTAGATATACTTATATCCAAATATTTGCATGTGCAAACAGATATTTATTTGGATATATTTAAGTGTTTTTTTAATGAGTTTTTATGGTATTTTTTTTCCTAGTATTTTTATTGATTTTTTATAGTAATTTATTTGAAGATTTTATTTATTTTTTTATAATTTTTTTTCATAAATTTATGGCATTGTTTTTAGATTTTTTAAGTAATTTTAAAGAAAATAATGAGGTGGATAAATATAATGCACATGTGTCAAAAAAAAATACACATCATCATTGTCACATAAGCAAAAATAAGTCAAATGTCATTGGGGTGAAAAAAATCCTAAAAAATCTAAAATAGAGGGGTTGAAATTCCGAGTTTTAAAATAGGAGGGTTGAAATTCCGAATCCGTCAAAATAGGAGGGGCAAAACTGCATTTTAGCCATTCTGATTTTACCCAGCCTGAAGCACAAGATACAGATGTTGGGGGAAATTCCCCATTTCAAACATAAACAAGTGCTCAACCTACAACACATGAGGTATGTATTTTATTGGTTCAAATTATCCTATTCGAATGAATTCTATACTTAACCAATTTTGACTCTTTTTTTTTTTAGCAAGAAATTCCTATCCCAGAAAAACATGATAATAATCCTCTTCTTGGAAGGATTGAAGAAACTTCTGAAAATATTCAGGTATGCCATAATGTTGGCTCATATTATATTCGAATGAGAATCATATATAGCCTATTTTTCTAACTTAATTCATTTCTGCCAGGCTAAGAATAATTTAGAAGAAACTATGAGCCAAAACAAGCCTCTAAGTCCCACCAAAGAGACAAATGATGAAATGTTCAACAAGTCTCCATCTCCAGTGTTGCAAAACATTGCTGCCCAGGAAAATAACCCTGTCTATGAGAAGCACGCTGATGGGAGAAATGCTGAAGCTCTTTGTGGTGACAAAGAAACTCATGAATCTGAAACAAATAGGGTATGTACCACTCGAATGGTTTTTTAACTTAATTCAAACAACCAACTGTCAATTTCTGATTTTACTCAATTTGTTTCTTTTAGCATGATATTGTTCAAGGTGAACATGTGAAAGAGAAAACTAATAGCCCTACTCCTGTGGAGAAATTCATATGGGCAAAATATGGCAAAGTAATTTTACTTAGCCTAATTTTGTTTCCTACATTTAGTATTGAAACATATTTCTTCATGTAGCAACTTTAACTTATTGCCATTTCAACTTATGTTTTCAGGCAAAGTCATCTTCTCCACCAGCCTCCACTCGAACTGCTGCTGGTCCTATTTTTGTGGATCCAAGCCAACAACACCATGCAGTAGAAGAAGAAATTCCACACACTTGGGGGTGGACGGGCGTTGAATATCTTGGTGGATATAAAATGCCAGTTAAGACTAAATTGCCAACTCCTACCCCAAGTGTAGGTTCGAGTGACTCTGATGAAGAAGAAGAAGAGGAATCCATTGAGGAAGGAGAGGATGTAGATGGGGATGAGGATGACACCATTATCAGGGAAGCTACAGCTGGTGGTCCAGAAATTTTGTCAGTTTCTTCTACTTCAAAGCTTTCTGCAAGCCTTGGGGTTCCAGAAGAAACCTTCCTAGATATGCAAAAGACTAACCCAGCAGTAGCACTTGATCTCCCCTCCAATCAAGATCACAATCCCAGTCCTCGAGTGAAAAAACTGATGGGGTTTCCTATCCTTCTAACGCAGAAATTAATGCCAACGTCAAACAAGATTCCTTACTTATGAAGTTAAAAACTGAGTATGGCCTGCAAAATGTACTGGTTGCACTCGAGGAAAATCCTACAAAGGCCTTCGAATACTTAGGATTTCTAGCTAAGTTACACAATCCCCTCACTGATCCTCTCACATTCTGCAAAGTAATCCAGCTTGAGGGCGTGATTGATCAATATGCCAAGGTAGTGCAGAAGGAAAGAGAGCTTGATGCCAGGTTGAATGCTCAAAAACATACGCAAGCAGGCTTGTTGGCCAAAGCTCAAGAGGCACAGCTCGAAGTGGCCAGGATTCGAAGAGAAGCTGCTGAAGTTCAAACACCAAGACTTGTAACTTGCAGAAATAATATTGCTGCTTGGGAAGCCAACATTGCTGATCTTCAAAGACAAATCGAGGATTACCAGCTCAAAATATCTGTAGAACGCAGAACTCAACTGGCCATAGAAGCTGAAATCAATCAACCTTTCCAAGCTGAGATCGATGCTAAAAGCAGAGAAGGACTTAGGGCTTTTGACACTTCAGTCGCCATTGCAGAAGAGATTCAGAGGCTCGAGGATGACCAACAAACGATTAGTACTGAAAAAATATCCCTTAAAGCCTTGTATCAAGATGTGGCGGCTGCTCTGTAATTCATTTTATGTCTGAAACAATTTTCTTTTTGGAATTATGGTTGTAACTTTGACAAAGCTCTCTTGTGGCAAATTTACTCTATTTTATTTGCCATTTCTTTTATTTGTTCTAAGTTTTTATTCTGCGCTTACATTCAATTCAAGCAAAGCTGGTTTATATTCTTTCAAATATTTACCATTTATTCCCAACACATGTTTTTCTGGACTTAGCTCCTCAATTTCATAAGCACCATTTGAAAAAACTTGAACAATTTTAAATGGACCTTCCCAATGAGGTGACCATTTGCCTAAAACTCTATCTTTTTTATCCATAGGTAAGATAACTTTCCAAACCAAATCTCCTAAGTTAAAAGCTTTTGACTTAACCTTTTTATTGTAGGCTTTGGCAATTCTATCTTTTTGCCTAGTTATGTATTCTAAAGCTTGTAACCTTTCTTCATCTAAATCAACCAATTCATCCAACATCATTTCCCAATATTGGTCATGTGGTATCTCCATCTGCCTCTGTATTCGAAATGATTGCATATTAATTTCAACAGGCAAAACAGCATCATGACCATATGTTAATCGAAATGGTGTAGTATTAGTTGATTCTCTGGGAGAATTTCTACATGCCCATAAAATTTGATCTAAAGTTTTATGCCAATTTCTTGGCTTTTGAGCAATGTGTTTTTTGATCAAATTAATGAGAATTTTATTTGCTGCTTCAACTTGACCATTTGCTTGAGCATAATATGGTGTTGAAGTAAGCAACTTAAATCCAGTTTCATTGGCAAACTCTTGCATTTTCTTACCAGTGAAAACCGAACCTTGATCAGTGGTAATTGTTTCTGGAATACCGTATCTATAAATAATATAATTCTGAATAAAATTAATTACTGCTTCTTGATCTACATTAGGTAATGGTATTGCTTCAATCCATTTAGTAAAGTAATCAATACCAACTAGAATGTAACGTTGGTTTTTTGATGAAGCAGGTTTAATTTCACCAATTAAATCCAAAGCCCATCCTCGAAATGGCCATGGTTTTATTATAAAATGTAATTCACTTGCAGGGACATGTTGAATTCCTGCATGTATTTGGCATTCTTGACAACCTTTGGCAAATTCTATGCAATTTTTTAACATAGAAGGCCAATATAAGCCTTGTCTACACAATAACCACTTCATTTTGTGGCCTGCTTGGTGAGCACCACAAACTCCACTATGTACATCAGAAATTGAAATAAAGGCTTCAGATTCACTAAGACATTTTAGTAGAACACCTTCAGTTGTCTTTTTAAACAACTTATTTCCAATAATTACATAGCTTAAGGCCCTGTATTTGATTTTTCTATCCACTTGACCAACAGGGTTTTGTAAATATTCTACTATTGGTTTTCTCCAATCACCATCTACCAAGTTATCAATGGTAAAAATGTCAGCACATTCATACTCTTCTTTATTCGAGTAACTATCAGCACTTTGTGGTGATTCTGCCCCCACATATTTTGCCATTGATAATTCTGAGGCTAATGGTTCATGAAAAACCAATTTTTCTTTAATCTCAATCAATTTATTCAAGTTTTCTGGAGAAACTTTATAACCTGAAGCTATTTGAGCCAAGTCATTAGCTTCTTGATTCTGTAGTCTAGGAATATGTTCAAATTCTACAGACTCGAATCGATCTAGTAAGGTACTAGCAATCACAAAATACTTAGCCAAATGTTCTTTAATACATTTGTATTCTTTTGTCAATTGCTTGATCACCAATTCTGAATCACCTCGAATGACAATGTTTTTTGCCCCCAAGTCTATTAATAGTGCAAGACCTGCAATTAAGGCTTCATATTCTGCCTCATTGTTGGAACAAAATCCATTGATTTTATATTTAAACTTAGTTGGAATTTGTATTGGAGATATTATTAAAATCCCAATTCCAGTTCCATGCTTATGTTTGGAACCATCGAAATACAAAATCCAAGGTTGTGTTTCCACATAACTTAGTGGCATTTCAATCACTGAATGATCAACAAGAAAGTCTGCCACTATTTGACCTTTTTTATCTCTTAAAGGTTTATATGTTAGTGAATATTCAGTTAGAGCCAAAGCCCATTTTCCAATTCTACTATGTAAAATTGGTTTCAGAAGCATATGTTTAATAACATCAAAGTGAGAATAAACATAAACTTCAATAGGCTTTATATAATGCTTAAGTTTGATACAAGAAAAATATAGACATAAACATAATTTTTCTATAGCACTATATCTAGTTTCAGCATCATTTAATACTCTACTTAAATAATATATAGCTTTCTCAACACCATCTGCATCTTCTTGGGCAAGCATGCTACCAATAGTTGAGTCAGATGCTGAAATATACAACTTCATTGCCTTGTTTCGAATAGGAGGCATTAGCGTTGGTGGATTAGCCAAGTAAGATTTGATGTCCTCAAACTCTTTTTGTTGATCTTTCCCCCAATGAAATTGATCACCTTTTTGCTTTCTAAGTAGTGGAGAGAAAGGATGAGCCTTCCCACTTAGATTCGAAATGAACTTTCTCAAAAAGTTGATCTTTCCCAATAGGGATTGAAGTTGTTTCTTTGTCTTTGGAGGCTGAGTTTCCATGATAGCCTTCGTTTTATTTTGATTGATTTCAATGCCTTTTTTATGCACCACAAAACCAAGGAAATCCCTTACATGTACACCAAAATCACATTTTAGTGGATTCATTTTTAATCCACATTTTCTCATTCTTTCGAATGATTTTCTAAGATGACTCAAATGATCATCACTAGAAGAGGATTTCACAACAATGTCATCAATATATACTTGCATAAAGGCATCAATAAAGTCATGAAAGATTAAATTCATTGCTCTTTGATATGTGGCACCAGCATTTTTTAGACCAAATGGCATAACAACCCATTCATAAGTCCCTAATGCCCTAGGGCATCTAAACGCTGTTTTTGCCACATCTTCTTCAGCAATGAAAATTTGGTTATAACCAGAATAACCATCAAGCATGCTCAGGTACTCGAACCCTGCTGCTGAATCAACTAGCATTTCTGCCACTGGCATTGGATATTCATCCTTAGGAGTTGCATTATTTAAATCTCTAAAGTCTATGCATACCCTAAGACTACCATTTTTCTTAATAACAGGCACAATATTTGCTAACCATTCAACATACCTTGTAGTCCGAATGAATTTGCTCCTCAGCAATCTTTCAATCTCACTTTTGATCTTTGACAGGATCTCTGGGTTGAATCTCCTTGGTAACTGCTTGATTGGCTTTTTCCCTGGCTTGAGTGGTAGTCTATGTTCTACCAATTCTCTACTCAATCCTGGCATTTCATTATAGTCCCAAGCAAAACAATCTTTAAATTCTTTGAGTAGATTAACTAGTTTCTGCTTTAACTCGAAATCAACATTGGCACTTATATATGTTGGCCTTTTTATCAGGCCATCTCCAATATCAATTTCTTGCAAAGGATCTTGGGCTTGCATCTTTTGATTTGAACCCAAGGGGTCTTTTTCAAATCCTAAGGGTTCATCATCGTAGATGCAATCCAATCTTTGCTCAATTGGCAACAGTTTGCCATTATTTTCATCAATGGTTTCTTCAACCATATTCTGTTTGAGTGCAGCCTCTAAGGCCGTTTCAAGCTTTCTTTCGGAAACATATGCCGTTATCTTGGCCCATGCAACGGGCTCAGACATCACTTGACTCTTCATCATCATCCCAACCAGATGGTGGGATTACTCCATCTTCAGGAGGGAAATCTTCAACTACTTCCCTTTCCCAACAGAATCCATGTGTTGGATGGAGTTTTATGGAATGATACACATTATTACTGGTGGCTCCTCGAAAGCCACTATCTCTCTCCCTACAAGGAGAAATTGAAGCTAAGTTTTTATCAAAAGTTTTCTTAGTAATGTGATCGACCTCACACATATAAAAACTTTGATCAGCTTCAATATTTTCAACTATTTTATCTTCCCTCCAAAGTATTAACCTTTGGTGAAGGGTGGAGGGTACAGCACCCACTCCATGAATCCACTCCCTTCCTAGAAGCAAGTTGAAACTAGCTTTTGATGGCACAACTATGAATAAAGTTGGCCTAATGGTGCTGCCTACAGCAACATCCATTTGAATGGCACCCATAGATTTGCCACTCTTTCCCTCATAATTAGAGAGAACTATATTATGAGAATGCATATCGGTGTCATACATTCCCAATTTCCTTAGCATGAAATGGGGCATTAAGTTAACTGCAACGCCCCCATCCACTAAGACTTTATTCACACCCACACCACCAACTTTAGCCTTGATGTATAAAGGCTTCAGGTGGTTCCTCATACCTTCATGAGGCCATTCGAATGTGGCCTTCTGTTGTTCTATGCACCCATTATTCATCACATAGAAACACACAGGGGTGTAATCATTCAGGTCAGGTTCTTCAAACTCCTCTTCAAGGTCAGACGGTGACCTAACATCATATTCTCGTGGTAAAATGGATACCACGTTGACTAACACATCAAAATCTGGTTCAGAGCCAGATTCGAGTAGATCCTCATCTACTATATCATCTTCCATATTATCATCTAGAAGAAATATTCTTTCTTTAACAGGCCTCTTCGAGGAAGAGCCTTGATCAGCAATGAAGGCTTTTTCAGCCTTATTGGGAACTTGCTTATTGTTCCCAGGATTGGTTTTGTTGCCCCCAGCATGGGCAACTTTGCTCTTGTTATCTCCAGCATGGGTAACTTTGTTTGTGTTGCCCCCAGCATGGGCAACTTTGTTGATGTTGCCCCCAGCATGGGCAACTTTGTTAGAATTACCCCTAGTTTGGGCAATTGGATGAGATTTGCCCCCAGCTAAGGCCATCTCTCTTTCTAACTTCTTTTGGCGTTGATACCTACGCCATTGTGTTCGAGTCATTGGGTTTTTTCCCTTATAATTGTTATTATAAGAGAACCTCTTGGCTTCAGCATTGTTGCTCGAAGCAGAATGACTCGAATTCCCAATCTCCAACTTCCTTTTCTGGAAGGCTTGGTGTTGGCCAGATGACCATTGATTGACTAGGATCCTATTGGAAGGAACATATGTTTGCCTCTTCCCCAATCTGTCATGGATAGAAGGGCCTTGCTTCACATAGTTTCCTTTGTTTGGTCTAGCATTGGACCATCTGTCTTTGTTATCCACATAGGGCATAACATTCTTAAGGCCTGCAGTAGCCTCTTTGTCACACACAGCACTGCAACGAGGGCATAGCATGACCTCAGTATTGCTTAACTTGCACCTGTTCAGAAAGTCAATCAATTCCTCTTCAGCCTGAGGATAGACCCTCTAAATCTTCTCTTTATATTCCTTCTCCGTTACAGCTCGAACTGGAGAAGCTTCCATGGCATCCACCATCAGGCACTAGAATGGCTCAACATAGGAAGTTTCAGCCACTTGAAGAGGATCAGTATCCACCTTCATTGGAGGCTTGGATTTTTCATCAAATTTTAGCCTTCCCTCACCTAATGCCTTCTGAACAAGATCCCTGAAAACAACACATTGAGAAGTTTTATGACCTAAAAAGTTATGAAATTTGCAATAACCTCTCTTCTTTCTTTGTTCTAATGCAGGAACTTTTAATCCCTTTTGAACAACTATTTGGCCATCAGCAACCAATAAATCAAAATTTTCATCACATTTAGTAACATCAAATGTGTAGGTTTTTGCAACATACTTATCATTTTTAGGTTCAACTGGATTTTTTCCATTCGAGGGCTTTAATAACTTGCAAGTATAAGGAGGCCCTGGCTTTAATTCAGCCAAATCTATTTCATTTTCTTCAGCCTCTTCATATTCTAACTCAAAGTCATTATCGCTCTCATAATGTCCAACATAGGCTACCTTTTCTTTTGATTTATGAAACTTAGAATTCCTAGCCTTTTCACTTTTAAGCCTCTCAACTTGTCTAACTCTGTCAGCAAGTTGGGCCATGTCCCTAAGATGTTGAGTATCTAACTTCTTTCGAATTGAGTAGTCAAGGCCACCAGCAGCCATTTCTACTAACTCATGTTCAGGAACTTGGGTAAAGCATCTTTCTTTAAGAAGCCTAAACCTATTGAGATAGTCATCAACAGACTCTGGTGTCTTGCGCCTTACACTTGCTAATTCCTTGAGGCTAATCTTAGTTTGACCCATGTAGAATTGTTCATGGAAAAGTCTTTCCAATTGGGTCCATGTATACACAGAATGGGGAGGCAATGTTGTGAACCAAGTAAAAGCATTCTTGGTTAGAGAATTTGGAAATTATTTCATTTTCAAATTCTCATTATTTGCTATGTCCCCAGCCTCTGTTAGATACCTAGCAATGTGCTCAACTGTGGACTCTGTGGTGTCACCAGCAAACTTAGTAAATTTTGGGGTCTTCATACCCCTAGGTATTTCTATTTGCAACACAAACTCAGTTAAAGGTGACACAAAATTTGGCCTATGTAGGCCCACATTAAGACCGTTTTGGGCAAGAATTGCCTCTACTAAATTGGTTAAGTTATTCTGCCCATAATCATTTTGTTGGGCATTTCTCAAAACCTCATCAGCATTTTGGTTTCGATTAACTAACACCACTCCAGGTTCAGCATTCCTTTGCGCAGGCTGTTCTATTACTCGAGGAATTGGTTGTGGCCTCTGTTGAATTTCAATTCGAGCCTCTGCAACTGGTTCAGGCTATGGGGCCTGTATTTGCTGAAATGGTTGTCTAGGCATTTGAGGGCCACCAAAGAAATCTGCTATTCTACCCATTTGGGTGGCTAATGCCTGGTAACTATTGTTAGTATCTCGAATTAATGGGTTAATTACTGTACCCATTTGGGTTGTGAGTAAGTTTACCATCTGATGATTACTTTCATCCATCTGTTGCCTTATAGCCAACATGGAATTTGTAGTAAAGGTTGGTGCACTTGCTCGAGTACGGTTATTATTAGATGTTTGTCCCCCATGGAGTGGGGATCGAACCGTAGCATTATCAGAGTATGTAGATTGATGTGTGTACAAACCCTGCATGAGTGAAGTTGGCATCCCATAGGGATTTGGCCTATTCGAATGATATAATGGCCCTGATTGACTTCTAAAGTCAAATGCTGGCCCTGAACTGCCATTGCCAGTCCCCATTTGGGAGGAAATTATGGCAGGGGCTGTTGAAGACTGATCCAATAATGTTGTGGATGCATTCGAACTCCCTGAGGGGTTGGTAGACCCCGTAGGTATTAACACAGGAATTTCTTGTGCAGTCCCTGTGGAATTCGAAACCTGATTTGGGCCAGTCATGGCCCTTGATGTGCCAAACTCTATTGTTAGATGGCTGTCATCGAAGTCTTGATCATCATGTGGATCATTATTCTCATTATTATTATTATTATTGTTATTGTTGTTATTAGCGTTTGTTGCTCTGGCTCTCACCATTTCTGGTTTTATTCTACCACTTCTTAAACGCATACACTACACAACAATGAATTTGTAAACTTTTCTAAAAAAAAATTTATGCAAAATGCAATGCTCATGCACTAACAATACTTTTCTCAGAAAAATTTGAAATAAACTATTAAACTAAAACACACAAAACCAGTCCCACTGGGCGTGGCAATTTGTTTACACTGATTTTTGGTAAACAACCGCTAGTTTGCAATGCTTGAGAGACCAACTAGAGAATCTCGGAACATGTTTTGTGCATTCATTGTTTATGTTTGAAAATAGCAATGTTCATTAACGCAAATGAACAAGTTTGTTTGAAACAAGTAAAGTAAATGAAAATAAATGACTTGATTGACAAGAAATATAAAAATACTCAAAATGAGTACGTTTTGACAAGAAAAAGTAAAGATTGCAATGAATTTAAATGCAAGAAAAGTAAATGAAAACAAGTAAATTGCATGAAATGATAAATTGCATTGAATTAAAATAAAGTGATCACAAGATCATACATTGTTTCCTCTTGTATTCCTTTCGCTCGAACGCTTGGGTACTCATAATTTGTAAGGATTTTTAGTATGTGAATTTGTGATAGAAATTACATCAAATGAACTAGTATTTATAGATAAATTCTAATGCTATCTAATAACGACTAAATAACATCCATTTGACAAGTGTCTTGCAATCTGATCTTCATTCCAAAATGCCACAAGTTGCCACTTTTGAATGAAACATTGCAATGGTTTGAATTTTGAATCTTCAGAAATGTTGAAAAATGTACTAAGTCCTAAACAGCATTCGAGTTCGAATGATCCTTAGCAGCTACTCGAATGGTGAACAACTCGAATCAGATCTTGTCTTCTGGACTTGTGAATATTCTTCATCTTCTGAAATTCTTGAATATTCCCTAATGATAATATTATTTATATTAAATATATTACTTTTAACCTTTATTATATTATTAATGACTTGGAAACATTAATTTCCCAAATTAAAAGGTTCAGTAAATATATTCAAAGAGAAGTTAGGGCATATTTTGACTTAACCAAAATATGGGCTAACACACTTATGTTGAAATTTTTATTGTGTATGCTTGTGGGTTAGATCAATTTAGGAATGAAGGAACAATTAAATGTCAATGCTTGATAATGATTGTAATAAATTGGAACAACAAATGAAGTGAGGAGTCACTTATATAAGAAAGCGATTAGAGGACAAATTATTTTTATTGGATATCACATGCGGAAGAAAGACATGCATTGATTCTTATAGCACATTGCAATGTGTGTCATCTTGTAATCGTAGTTCAGGCTTCAGAGGTTGGTGGTTCATTGCACACCCAAGGGTCAAAGAATCAGCTAAATCATGAACATGAATTGGTATGTTATATACAGTATATTTTATTGTGATAATATCTTAACTCATTTTCTTATGATGTATATGTGTTTCTCTAAACAATTGTAGAATAAGAGTTTAGGAAGAATTCCACATAAGGGTGAAGTATTCAAAAAGTGGCAAACTAGAAAGAGGATGCATATGTGAGTATCAAGATTTCTGCTCCTTTATTTTTTACTTGGTTTGTGAAAGTAGAAAAAAACATAGACTTGTAGAAATCCTTGATCGTATTTGTTATTTTTAACAAGTTATTATCACTGCATATTACTCAACCATAGACAGTCTTGATTGGTATCTAAGATTATCTAGTTTTAATTACTTCTCATTGTAAGTGTTGAAGTTTTTGGCTTGACATAGTAAGATTCATGACAAATTTCATGAATATACTTGCAATTTCTGGCCTTGCAGCATGAGTATTGATCATGAGTAGTCGAGTATGATGATGAAAATGATTATATTGTTGTTTTTCTTGTTCTACAAATATTGCACTAAATAAGCTGTGATTTATGGCCTGCTTTTGTTTCTTTTATGCCTCCTGCATATTTATGGCATGCACCTATTTTATTCTTGCTTTGTCCCCTGTTTCTGTTTTGTTCTTGCTGTTTCTATTATATTCTACTGATTTTTTATTGCTGTAAGAAGGTGTCTATGTGTAATTAGGCATTATTTTTAGTGGGACTTGTTGTACTGTGTGAAGAGTTTGTTGTGTAATATTAATGACTTTAGGATGAAGATGCAATTATAGATTTGGATGAAGATGATACTTCTGTTGGTAATGCTACTCGTGGAAGCAATGCAAATGATGGTACAGATGTTGTTGTGTAATATTAATGACTTTAGGATGTGTAGAACTTAAAAATTATTGAAAGTTTGATATTTTGTAGGCACTTTCTACTTATTTGAACTTTAGCCTTATGGATGTGGTGATAAAAAAGAGATATTTTGTTGTTATTTTGGTGATGCATCGATGTTATGATGGAACAATTGTTGCATTAGAAATAAAGTTTCAACCGTGGTATGAATTTTTGAAATTGATGTTACAATACATATTTAATGTGCATGATATATAAAAGTATTGAATTTGGAAAAATATTACAAACAAATTTTTCCCATTAATATTTAAAAAAAAATACAAATATTGAGACGGAATGTAAAATTTCTGTCACAATATTAGAAAAAAGTAGTATATAAAAATTGGGACGAAATATGAAACTTCTGTCACAGTATTGAGACGGAATTTAAGAATTCTGTCCCCAATATTGGGACGGATCAAATGTATGTGTCTAAACGATTAATTAAATTTTTTCCCTAATTCCGTCCCTGGATTGTGACGGAATCTAATTTTCCGTCCCAACTAATTTGCGACCGCGAAATCGCGACGAAATAAATTTGTCGCAAATTCCGTCCCAAATATGAATTGGGACGGAATTTTGAACTATTGTGCGACGGAAATTTCTGTCCCAGAACCTGAGGAAACCCCTAAAAGGTCCTTCAAATACAAATCATCACATCTAGAAGAACTAATCCATGGTAACAAAGACAGTCCCAGAAAAACAAGATCAAGCTTCAGAGATGAAGGATCATTGTTTGGGCTCATATCATTCATTGAACCAAAAACAATTGATGAAGCTCTAAAAGATGATTCATGGATTCTAGCAATGCAAGAAGAACTCAATCAGTTCGAAAGAAATGATGTGTGGAATCTAGTTCCAAAACCTAAAGGAAAGAACATTATTGGAACAAAGTGGGTCTACGCAAGAGGTTAAAGATTGAGTCTTTTAGGGTCCTGGTATTGTATTCATTCATATTTGTGCGCTATTCGTTCATAAAATTTTAAAACTCGTAATTGTTTATTGATCGCTTATTCAAGCTCCCCTTCTAAGCGATAACCGTGTAGTCTAACAAATTTAACCACTAGGTCAAATCAACATGATTGAAAATAATGCATCTACATTATATATTACTATTAACTTAATTTGTTGGAATGAAAATCCTATAACTCACCCACACCGATTTTTTTTTTTATAATAGTCACACCAATAAATTTGTATTGCTTTCTTTTCTTTGACTAATAAATTTGTTCGGCTAAAACTTTTATTATTATTATTTTTCTTTTGATGGTAAATTGTATTACTTTAATTTATTAAGTAATATTCAAATAATTAAAAAAATAAAACTAATTAAATAAACATAAACATAATCTCAAACTATAACCTATAATAATTATAATGTTAATTTTGATAAATTCTTTATATATATTTATTGATTTTAACCAAAAATAAGTATATTGTTGATTTATTTGACTATATTTTTATTAAATCATTAATAGTTATGGATACTTTTAAAAAAAATTATATAGACGGATAAACACTCAAGCTGTCCAACCAATGACTGATTGATCCGAAAAGTGAACCAGTGACCTAGTGCTTTGATCGGGTCAACATCGATCCAGGTTTTAAAACTACGATCACATGTAACAAAACTTAGTAGTTGTCCTGGTAAGTATAAAAGTTTATAATTGACTAGTAATTGATATCAATTAATGACTTTTTTTCATATACATATAAAAAAAAGAATCATTAATTGATATCTAACGTTAGTTGATCCAGTGGTGATTTTGCGTTAGATGTGGTAGGGAGAACCACGGTTCGTTCCCCGTAATTGTGTTTGAAAGAAGCTGAAACCACTTGATGTTAGAACTCACTTCGAACCGGATTAGTCTGAATGCAGATGATGAAAACTAAAAAATTTGTCATTAATTACCTAGCAAAAAGAAGTCAAAAAAGTCAACAAAAAAAATTGTCATTAATTACCCCGCAAAAAAGCCGCAGCAAATAGAGGTGTGCGCTTTTATGACAGAAGGTTGCATTTAATTCATAAAAAATAAATTGTGAAGTCAAACAAAACTAGTACTACCTAACAATTCATTTTTTAGATTCATTCAATAATTTATGTATCTATGGCAAAAGTGCCTATTTAAAGACAAGTGATGCAGCAAAATGTTATTACAAGAAAATCAAACCTACAAAAACAAGAAGAGAAAAAAACATCACATTGTAACTCTTCCAAAGCGGATTCCATGTTGTTTTCAACTCCATTCTTTGTTTTCATTTCAAGCCTTTTCTTACTAACTGGGCAAATGGAAATTCAGGAAAACAATGAAGAGATGGTGATGAGTACTGAAGGTGACACATTGGCGATTAACTCATCACGAGTGAAAATATCAGCCCAAATCCAAAAATCTCAGATGAATGTTCGAAGCTTCAAGTCAAACTTTAAGGAATGTTTAAAGAATCATGATGTTAGCAAAGTAGGTTATTTTATTGATGGTTGTTGTGAGTTTTTACCCGCTGAAGACGAAGGTACCATTGAGTCTTTAAAATGTGCAGCTTGTAATTGTCATAGAAACTTTCACCGAAAAGAAACCATTGTTGTTGCCGAAGATATGACAACTTCTCCGATCAATACCCCATGCCAGCCTCAGGCTCGACCACCTTTCACAACATATTATCATACATTAAATGGTAACCATCATGTGATTGGAGCAACAAGTGGGACCACGACTACGCCAACTCTAACTTTGTCTGATGGGGCCCACATCTCAAGGGACGATCGTGAAGAAAACGTCTATATTCATCATGTTGTTGAGCCTATCAATTGTTTTGGAGAAGGTTCATCGAACTCGAAGAAGAGTTTCCGGACTAAGTTCACTCATGAACAAAAGGAGAAGATGCGCAATTTTGCTAGGACATTGGGTTGGAAGATTCAGCAAAAGGATGAAAAAATTGTTGAGGAGTTTTGTAATGAAATTGAAGTAAAACTTCAAGTATTTAAGGTCTGGATACATAACAACAAGCATACCCTGGGTAAAAAAAACCTAGACAAAGATCATAATAATAAAATATAACAAAAATCATTCATAAATAAATAAGAGTAATATGAATGATTATGTCTTCATGTATGCCTTCGTTAAAATCAAACTATTAATAAATTATAACTTAATTTCATGTTTTTTTTTTTTCATATTTTTTTTGTTTTAGTACTCTAAGTTTTTGTATTTTGAGTTTGATCGTTGCGATGCATAGATGATATTGCTTAAACTAGGGGTGTTCGTGATATGGTTTAGATCAGTTTTGAGTGCAAAAATTTATCAATTCTAAAGATAAAATTAGGTGTGGTTCGTTTTAGTTTTGTATGTCTAAATAAAATAAATTGATCTTATTTGTTACAATTTAATGCGGTTTAATTTTGATCAATTGTTAGATATCCAAATAACAAGGTGGTTGGGGGGGGGGGGGGTGTTGTACCCTAATTTTGGACTTACAAATTTAATTCGCATTTTATTTATAAAAAATATAAAAATATTTACTTTTTTATTATACATATTTAATTTCATTTTATTTGGATATTTTTCGAAAAAAGTCAAAATAATATAAAAAATAGCTTTTGGTTTTATTTTACGCTTTATTCTAAAAATGTCAAAAATAGTTATTTGTTTTTCCAGCTCATGATGTTAATTTTATTTTAATTAGCGTAAAAGTTTAAAAATATAAAAATTAGCGTTTTCTATTTTTTACGTTCATTTTATATTTCATTTGCATATATTTCAAAAATATGAAAAAATTACTTTTTATTTCACTTCTACACATTTTATTTTATGAACATTTACATTTTATTTTAAAAAATATGCCGAGAGGAGAAAATAGTAGAGCACAAGTTGCTCTATCTCTATGACTCACCATTTTATCTCATTCTTATCTCTTTATCATTTTCCTAAAATAAATCAAAATTCATTTTATACCTTAACCAATCAAATTGCACCACCTCACCTCATTCTCATCATTATCCTATTTTCTATTTTTTCTTTTAATCAAAATTACTTCATTTATCATTTTACACAATTATCCTATCCCTATCTCATTAACCCATTTTTACCCTTTAACCTAATTATTGTCTATATAAGAAACATCACATCACACACTTAAAAAGAAGAAAAAATACGTGAATTTGTTGTTACAGTAACAACAACCATTTTCTCTTCACCATATTCATACTCGCCTCCTACCCCAAATCCATCAATTAACCATTCAAACCTTAACCAAACCGTTTCCAACCCATTCCAATCAACCACTACACATCTCAGTAACAAAACACAACTCAGAATCGCGTCTAAAACGGTCCAAAACACCAAACCGAGCTCGTTTTTGACATAACTTTGAGGTAACGATTTTGACGGTTTTACAACTCCGTTTTGAACAAATATTGGCTCATTGAACACACAAACAACATACAAAACTAATGTACATATTAGTTTTCGTCAATTTTGCGTACAAATCATTTTTGATTTTTTAGATCCGGACTTCAATTGTGATCATTTGATTTGCGATATTGGAAACTTGTAACCGATAACTTGTTGTATTGATTTTTGAAACTTATTTGAATTGTTTACCATAGAAATTGTTTTGAAAAACTTGCTTTTAATCATCATTCATTTAAGTGGCATATACTATATTTTCCTTTAGACTACCGATCCGGTGGGCTTCCGCGCGCATAGAGGTTTTAAAACTCGTAATTGTTTTTGGATCGATTATTCAACCTCCCCCCCCCCCCTAATAAGCAATAGCCGCGTAGTCTAACAAGTGGTGCAGAGCCTGGTTCGATTTTTATACAAAATTGTGTGGATTTATGCAAATTATTAGATCACAATTGCTTTTGCACATAAGGGGGCTTATAATAGAGCACCAATATAAATGGCGAACACTTTGACTATTGGAAGAGTAGTATGCGCATTCACATCAATTCTTTTTATGATGAAGTGTCGAACACCATAGTGAACGGTCCGTTTGTTCCATCAACGACCGATCAACATGGTGTGGTCACAATAACACCTAAGGCACAATGGACGGAAGATGATAAAAATAAAGTCAACTATGATTCGAAAGCGCAAAACATATTAATATCATCCTTAGGAATTGATCAATTTTATCCCGTTTCACATTGTAGTTCGGCTAAAGAGATGTGAGACACATTGATCAATTTGCAATCCAAGGTAAACACTTTGACACAAGAATTTGAGTATTTCATATGCGTGATGGTGAAACCATTGCGGAGATGCAACAACATTTTATAAAAATAATCAACAAGTTACACGATTTGGGCAAGCCGATCGCAAATGAAGTTCCCACCCAAAGTTTTGAGATGTTTGTGTAGAGTTTGGCAACCTAAAGTTACAGCTATAAAGGAGGCTAACAACCAAGCTCAACTCAACTTCACAACTCTATTTGGAAAACTTGAGGAACATGAGCAAGTGCTCATATCTTTGGATAAACATGAAAAATGGGATAAGAAAGAGAAGCATATGGAGAAAAAAAAAAAGGAGAAGGTTAAAAGGTCTATTGCTCTAAAGGCCTCAATATCCAAGTCCAAAAAGATTGAGCAAGAGAAAAGTAGTTCAAGCAAAGACGACTCCGATGATGAGGAAATGAGTCTATTCGTGAAGCGCCACAATCGGTTTGTGAGAAAGAATGGGATAAGACACTCTGACGAAAACCTTAAAAAGTTTAGGAGAGATAGTGGTTACCGAAAGAATGAAGGTGGTAAGTACTCCAAGAAAGGGGCGTGCTATGATTGTGTGGCCAAGTTGGTCATTTCAAGCCAGATTTCCCTAAGCTCAAAAGAAAAGAGAACGAGTCGCCTAAATTCAAGAATGGGAGCAAAGGGAAGAAAGCTTATGTGTCATGGGAGAGTAGCAGCTCATAAAGCTCGAGTTATAGCGACGAAAGTGAGTTAGCAAATGTGTGCTTAACCAAAGGCGATCGCAAGAAAGTTGCTTCTAAACATGTAAATCAAAACCCATCTAGTTCATATACTCTTTTAGATTATCATGACTTACAAGTAGCTTTTGAAGCGAAAAGTTAACAAATACCTTGAAGCGAAAAGTATCAGAAACAGAGAAAAAGTTATAATCCCTTAAGAAATCTATGATAGAAAAGCCTATTGTAAAACATAATGATTGTGGAAATAGTTGGACCGGTTGTGAAGGTTGCTTCTTCTTGTTTAGAGACATGAGAGAACTGAAAGACAAGGTAGATAAACCACCTAAGCCGGAAATTAAATACTCGGTTGATCCATTAAAATTCAACAAAAATTTGAAACCAAAGCATAAAAAGTATAAGTTTGTTGAAAAAGATCAAAAGAGGAGTAATTCCAACATTGTTTGTCACTATTGTTGTGATAAGGGACATTCCATTGCTAAGTGCCAAGCTAGAAATGTTTTTTTACCAAAAGGCAAGATGCAATGGATTCCTAAATCCATCAATGTTTTTATTACTAACCACCTAGCTAGGACCCAATGAGAGTTGGGGACCTAATTCAAATGTTTAAAGTTACAGGAAAGCGTCTTGAACCATTGATAAGAGACACCGATAACAATGGTGTTCAAGACTCACAAAGGCATAGAGTTACAATAGAAGTTTTTGACTTGACACTTAAGAGGTTAAGGAACTTGATCACTACATATACTTGATACTTCAAAGGGAAGATTCCTATCTTAGTCTTTATTCCTTATTCCTTTTACTTTGCATTTATATTTGTTTGTGTGAAATGTTTACACTTTTACAAAGGATTTGTGGCTTAATTTGTTTGATATGGAAACCAATGAAAGGATAACTGGTGAACAGTTGTTGAGTATACTGACTTGGAACAAATTGATTATGATTCTGATGTGTTTGTGAGTTCAATAACTTGGAGTGGTAGGATTCATGAATCGTTGGGTGCTGGTAAATTATCTAAAAATGCAAAAGTGATGTACTGTATTATGATTCACATCTTGCATCCTAAAAGTGCAGCATATGTTGATTTGTTTTATTTGCTAATGGAAGACAAACAGGTTGACTGGCCACACTACATTATCAGTCGGATGTTTGACTTGAAACACTCTAGCCGTGATCAACTCTTTGGGTACTGCAGTATGAATGGAGCTATCTTAGATCATTTTAGGATTGGGCGTGGCATTGTCATTGCTTATACTAAGCCTGTAAGAAGGCAATTTTTTAGTGAAACTCTGTTGTACTCCAATTTTGGACCTACAAATCCAATTCGCATTACATTCATAAAAAAATATAAAAATATTTACTTTTTTATTATACATGTTTTAATTTCAGTTGCTTTGTATATTTTCTTATTTTTCTCATATTTTCGAAAAAAAGTCAAAATGATATAAAAATATTTTTTTGTTTATTTTTACACATTATTCTGAAAATATCAAAAAAATAGTTTTTTTTTTGCTCATAATGTTAATTTTCTTTTAATTAGCGTAAAAGTTTAAAAATATCAAAAATTAGCTTTTTCTATTTTTCATGTTCATTTTATGTTTCATTTCCATATATTTCAAAAAAATATGAAAAAATTATTTTTTATTTATTATCATTTACATTTTATTTTAAAAATATGCCAAGAAGAGAAAAGAGTAGAGCACAAGTTGCTCAATCTCTATGACTCATTGATCTTATCATTTTTATCTCATTTTCCTTTTACAAATAAATCAAAAATACCATATTCCACCTCAAAACATATTTCTCACCTAAACCAATCAAATCACTCCACCTCACCATTCTCTCATCATTATCTCATTTTCATTTTTTCTTTTAAATCAAAATTATCATCTCTATCACTTTTACACAATTATCCTATCATTTTATCACTAATCCTTTTTTACCCCTTACCCTAATTTTTTTCTATATAAAAACCATCACCTCACACTCTCGTACCTTGACACATTATTCATACAAACCACAAAAAAACTCCTCTATCAATTTTCTCCCAATCAAATAAATAAATAAAAAAAGGAAAAAAGAGAACACTCACGTTCATCTTTTTCCAGTAAACAAACAACAACATATACTCATCCGAACTCATCACTCCATTCACCCATCTCATAAATCAATTTTACTTCAATTCCAATCCTACTAAAAAAAATCGTTTCAAGTCAGATATTTCACTCAAAAAGCACAAACAAATTTCATAAAACAGTGAATAACAACAACCTCACCTTCGTCATCCGTTTACAAACCTCTCGTCTCCGATAAAAAATCAACCACAAACCTTCACTGATTTCAACCGATTTCGCTCCTAATCGAACTTCAATCTGTCTCAGGTCTACAATACATCAGAATCGCGTCCGAATCGACATCAAAACACCAAAACCGAAGCACAAATCAGTTCTGATTTTGAGGTAGTGATTTCGAACGCTACCGACCTCCGTTTTATACGATTCTTGGCTCATTGAACTTGCAAACAACATACGAAACTAATGTACATATTAGTTTTCGTCAATTTTGCGTACAAATCATTTTTGATTTTTTAGATCCGGACTTTAACTGTTCGTTTTTTTTAAATCTATTTCTCGTTTTCGAAAACTAATACCGGATTCGTGATCTATGCGAAATTTCGTGTGATATTGACTACTTGATTGTTGATTTTGGTTAGGATTTGATTTGTGGGTTTGTTCATTGAAGCTTTTTGTTTCTCCATTAATGGTGTTTTTTCCGTTTCTGTTTACGTGAGAGAGATGATACTATAGTATAGTCCTTCAGATCTGATGAAATATAACACAGTCATCCGATCGTTTTTTATTTTTGATCAAGTGACTCTAGCTGCGCCACATCGCGAGCTCACGCACGCGAGCCACACATAATCCATTGATTGGTTCGGTTCAACCCTGGGGTTGAACTCTTTGAACCGGTCCGGTTCAGTCTGTGAGATCCGATTCTGCTTGATTGGGCTCCTTGGGCCTCTTTTTCTTTTCATTTCTATTTTACTGTTCATACCCCCTATATTGCTGATGCACCCCCTGTTTGTTTATATTTTTTTTCCTCGTTACGTTTTTTCTTTCTTTCTTCATTCCATTTTATTTCAGTTTTTTTTTAGTTCTTTATTTATTAGTTGATTTATTTTTATGTCATTTATTCATGTTATTTACATTAGGCAATTTATTTTTATGCATTTTTACTTTTTGTCATTTATTTTCCTTGCATTTTTTTTATTTCATGTCATTGTATTATTGCATATTGTTTATGATACTTGAATTGTGACTTTTGGACTCAAAACTATACCTATGCTTAATTGGAGACGGATGAAGAAATAGAACCTTAACCTTAGTTTTTTTAGTTTAGTCTAGAATAGTACTAGTTTATTTTAATTTCGTCGGACTTGTAATTTTCTTTCATGTCTTTTCATCTTCATTCAAATGTTGCATCATTCATGTTTAATTTTTCGCAAAAAAAGTCTTAGAATGTAATTAGGCTAAATGTAACCCTAAAGAGGATGTAGAAATTGCATTGCATGCATTTTATTTTTATCGCTTTTCCACAAACCCTATAAAACTGAACTAAACGCGAAATTTCATTTCCAAAGAGATACGACTAGTAATTTCATTAGACCTAAAATAGAAATAATCAAAAAACATCTTCTCTCCCCTAATACAAAATTCTTTTAGTCCAAAACACCAATTAGTCACACGCTTAGACTTAGGTTTATTTTTCAAAACACTTTAAATTATGCAATAACCTTCTCTTCTCACCCAATCTCCACATGCACACACATTTGTATCTATACAATTTCTGTCTCAAATTCTACCACTTCTCCTCCATTTCTTAAGCACATAAAAGTAAGTAAAAAAGCAATAAATTAGAGGTTACTATAGGATACTATAGGCGCTTAGGATTCTAATACCTTCCCTAGGTGTAACTAACCCCCGTACTTAGAATCTCTCTTTTATAGGTTTTTTTGATACTTTCCCCTCTTTGGATATGAAAAATCAACTATAGTGGTGGAAATCCTAAAATCCCCGCAACAAACTCAAATGTCAAAAATGCATTATTGGTTCATTACAAATGATAATGATTATCAATTCCATGGTCCGGTATCTGACAATGAAGAAGACATTGTTGATTTTTCTCCAAGAGGTATGAGACTAAGGCGTAATCAGAGGCAACAAGATGATGGTGGTGGTAATCAAGGTGTTAATAATGAACAAGGTGGCAACATGAATGAGATGATGGAGATGCTAAGGAATATGAGCATGCAACAAATCACTTTCTACAATGAGTACACTGAAAACCACCGGAATGCCACCGCTAGGATTGAAGAAATCAACAACAATGTCGATGACCTCCGAACCTATACCACAACCCGATTCGATGACCTCCAAACTCAATTCAACAACGAATTCAACACCAACCCGAATAATATGAATGAATGAACTTGAAGCATAATTTGTCTTTTAACTCATGAACAGTTTTAGCTTGTTATAACTCTATGACTTTTGTTTATTCTGTTTCAATTTGGTTGTACGGATAATTTTTAATTATGTTAAGCTTTTGGCATAATTCACTTTAGTTTGTATGACTTTATTTCATGTATGGATTCTTTGTGCATGATGTGTTGCTAATTATTCGTCCGTATTCTCTTGATATGATTGAATGTTCAATAATATCGATGTTTAAAATTACCATGCTTATTGTTTTGGCTTGTTGTTCTACATACCATTTTTGTCATGGTTTATGGTTATTCGTCATTTGGATAATTTGTGCATATCTTGCGTATTTATTTTGATATGAATTTTCATCATAAAGTGCATTTAGACAAATGTAAGTGCACGATATGACCAATTGAAATTTTCTTTGAATTTTCGATACTTCTCTGTAATACCCTAATTTTGAACTTTTTGAATAAATATTTTATTTTTAAAATTATTTCTTTTTTATAAGAAATGTCGGAAAGAGTTCTAAAAAATATATGTTTGCATCGTTGTTTTCCTTTTATTTTAGCTGTCGCAATTTGTTCATTTTTTATAAGAAAAAATAGCGAAAATGATTAAAATAAGTTTAGTGTTTTTTGTGTAATGCATTTTTCACTTCCATGCCATTTGGACCAATTGCTTGGTGACACCTCACTATCTCCACCTCATAATCATTTTTGGTTTATTTTATTACCATTTTTCACATTAATTTTCACTTAATCACAAAGTCACACATTACTACACCAATACCCCAAATCACATTCCTACACTATCAATACTATTAAATTAATCAGATTAGAGAGCACACATCCCAAGGAAAAATAATCAGAAAAAACAGTCTCCCCTTTGCTGGCACGCGCCACCACCAACCACCGCCGGAATTCCAAATTCCGGCGACTCAAAAACCTTCGAAAACCAAAGATCAAACACTCGATCTATAGCAATTAGACCCTCCTGAGTCCAAATCCAACGTTAGTTTCTCAAAAAAGTGTCCTGAAAAGCATTAAAACCGAAAACGAAATCAGGCCGAGCGAAGAAGTGTTCGATCCGGCCAAACCTTGTATAATCGAAGGTAAAGGAAGATGGATTCATGATATTAAGACCCTTCTGAACATTTCTATTCATTTAGTTTTTTTTAAAACTCGCCTGAATCGTAATTAACCGTTTTTTAACTCGTTCGGTTTCGAGCCTTTTTCGCGATATTATGGCTTTGATTGATGAATATAGTCTTGGATTTGTAATCTATTTTTCATTCCGATTTGATTGGTATATGATTCTTTGTTTTTGGTGACCGGGAGAGTCACCGGTGGAGCTCCGGCCGCCTCCCCGCGTGTGCGACCTTTGTTCTGGTTTTGGGATTGTTGGTTGAAGAAGAAGGGACACGTGTCGCCTTCTGTGTGGATGACACGTCCCTTCTTCGTGCGCCCCCCACCTTCTCAACGCCCCCCCCCCCCTTCTCTGGTTCAAGGTTTGAACCGGTTCAAACCGGTTTGGACCGGTTTATTTTGATTTGGGCTGGGTTTTCCCCTTTTGGGCCCAGTTTCATTTTTTTTTCTGTTTTTTTTAATTCTGTTTGCTACACCAGTTTCACTACTACACCCCTGCCATGTTAAATTATTATTTTTGTGACTTATAAAATGAAAAATGCTTATTAAATATAAGTAATTATTTCAAAAGAACTTATTCTAATAAGCACTTTTGGGATAAGTGCTTATTTAATTATTTTGCATTCTTTTCATTTATTTGAAAACCTTTTTCACAATAAATAGAATAACGATAAATAGCCCTTGACGGATGACTTGTGGTTTAATTTATCGTTATTCTCGAACTTTTAAGAAGCGAAGAAAAGCTTATTAGTTGAAAAAGAATAAGAAGGAGCTTGACGGATGACTCGCCTCCGTCTTATTTTATTTTAATTCTCGTTGTTATGATTTAATTTCGCGTTATTATAATTTCTCAGCATCATCTTTATCTGTCATTCATATGCATTCATCTGCATTCATCTCATTCTCTACCTTTTCTTTTTCTTTTTGTTTCTCTTATCTGAGCTTGTGAAAATCTTTTGCTAAATAATAGAATATGAATAAACTATGTCCTTGACGGATGACTAGCGACGTTTAGTTTATTTATGTTTTACAAATTAAAATACTTATTAATTAAAAAGTAAGGATAAGAGGGAGCTTGACGGATGATTTGTTTCCGCTTATTTTCGCTTTTTAATTAATTCGGTAATAAACTGAATGGAAAAGTAGGGCTTGACGAATGACTTGTCTCTGCTTGGATAACCTAGTCCTTGACGGATGACTTGTGACATCGAGGTTATCCACATTCACTAAACAATACCCTGATCATAAAAATCACTCAACACACTCAACTATTTTTTCTGCCCTTGTGCAGTCGATTCTTTTTCAACTAAAATCTTTTTCATTTCTTTTCTTAAAAGGACGATGTTTTATCCATTCCCCTGATACCGACAAACGCTTAAGCCTCAGTCGAGCATACAAGCAAATTGTCGTATCAGTGGAATGCGACATAAACATTGTTCATTAAAAACAACCAACAAACAAACTTTTTTTTCAAGAAGAACTACGTGAGCTTTGAATTTCTCATTGCACATGGGGAATACGTAGGAGTGAGATCGTAATATCGTCAAGCCAAGTAATAAAAAACTCCTTTTTCCCTTTTCTGTTCAGTATGCGATAATCTTTTCTTGTATGCGATTAATTTCTGTTTATGCAAACCAATTTCTCCAAATGGTTCCCGTTGAGTACAACGGATATGAGGGGGTATTAACGTCTTCCCCTCATATAACCAACTCCCGAACCCGACTCTTAAAGGTTTTATCATTATTTTCCTTTCCCCTCACGGGATAAATAAAATATGGTGGCGGCTTCATTGCAATATTATTTTGTGCTTGCGCCGGGTGTTACACTCTCATGTGTGTTCTTGTCTTGTTTTTTATATTGTCAAAGGGAGAGAGAAGAATGAAAGCATAAGCTATGTAAAAAGCTCAAGAATTTTTGAATACCGATTTGACTGTTCAAGCGCAAGTGGGCATGAACTTAGGGGGAGCATGCGAAGTGGTTAGCTTTGTTGTTGTTTGCGTCTCTAACATGTAGCTATTTTATTGCATATTAGGTATAGGCTTAGTTAGCTTATGCATATGTTTTGCAAATTATTAAAAAGGGGGAGAATGTAAGTGCACCAGTTCCCCTCCATGTTTTAATAATTGTCAAAACACATAAAAATAGAGTAGAATACATTTTGGGTGACTTAAACTTGCTTTGACAGCTAAAAAATTTTTAAAACTATGAAAAATCAAGTTACATGTCATTTGGATCGATACATACTCGATTAGATCGATACAAATGGTTTGAAATTTGGTCTGGCTGAAAAACATGTTTTTGTATCGATACAAAATTGATCTCAAGGGGACAAATAAGCTATTATATATCGAAACATGCTTGCATGTATCGATACATATCAGACTCTCCTTGAGCCAGAGAGATCATCATGTTTCGATACATAATTGTATGTTTTGATACACATCAGGCTCTCATTAAACAAGAGAATCTCTTATGTATCGATACACGCTAAATATGTATCGATATATACATATCAGTCAAATTTCAGTTTTTTTAACTGTCAGCGTGTTTGTATCGATACAAGTTAAGACTTGGATCGAGACATATCATTTAAATTTTGCCTAAAATTGCTCAATTCTATTTTTTCTATAAATAGCTTCATGAGGTTTTGTTGTAAGTGTCAGAAACCATTGTAAAACACTTTTGATCAGAATCAAGTGAGGATTGTTGGATCAAAGAGCATTAAAACCAAGTTCATCATCTTCTTCCAAATTTTCAATTTCTCCAAAGTTGAATATAGGTTCAATTGAAGTGTAATAGTTGAAGTGGAAGATAACATTCGACACGGATCGCGGTGAATCAGATCGTGTTCGGGTTGAATTGGTTTTAAGGGAAGGTTTCTCATTGGGTATTCAAGGACGTATTGTCCTTGAAGGTATCGATGTTGTAGTGAGGGAATCAGCCGGGTAATTGTCTCGAGTTTTTTCGCGGAAGAATATGGTGAGGTTCAATTACCGCAATCAGAGGTTCAGCTGCGGTGATCGTCGAGGTGTGTGCACAAATTGAAGTGAAGCTACGCAAGAGGTTAAAGATTGAGTCTTTTAGGGTCCTGGTATTGTATTCGTTTATATTTGTGCGCTATTCGTTCATAAAATTTTAAAACTCGTAATTGTTTTTTGATCGCTTATTCAACCTTCCCTTCTAAGCGATAACCGTGTAGTATAACAAATTTAACCACTAGGTCAAATCAACATGATTGAAAATAATGCATCTACATTATATATTATTATTAACTTAATTTGTTGGAATGAAAATCCTATAACTCACCCACACCGATTTTTTTTTTTATAATAGTCACACCAATAAATTTGTATTGCTTTCTTTTCTTTGACTAATAAATTTGTTCGGCTATAACTTTTATTATTATTATTTTTCTTTTGATGGTAAATTGTATTACTTTAATTTATTAAGAAATTTTCAAATAACTAAAAAAATAAAAATAAATAAACATAAACATAATCTCATACTATAACCTATAATAATTATAATGCTAATTTTGATAAATTCTTTATATATATTTATTGATTTTAACCAAAAATAAGTATATTGTTGATTTATTTGACTATATTTTTATTAAATCATTAATAGTTATGGATACTTTTTAAAAAAAATTATATAGACGGATAAACAGTCAAGCGGTCCAACCAATGACTCACTGATCCGAAAAGTGAACCAGTGACCTAGTGCTTTGATCGGGTCAACATCGATCACATGTAACAAAACTTAGTAGTTGTCCTAGTAAGTATAAAATTTTATAATTGACTAGTAATTGATATCAATTAATGACTTTTTTTCATATACATATAAAAAAAAGAATCATTAATTGATATCTAACGTTAATTGATCCAGTGGTGATTTTGCGTTAGATGTGGTAGGTGTTGCGGGGAATTTGAGATTTTCACCACTACATTGATCTTTCATTTCCAAAGAGGGGAAAGTATCAAAAACCGTTTAAAAAGAAATTCTAAGTTCGGGGGTTGATTACACCTAGGGAATGTTTTAGCATCCTAAGCGCCTATAGTATCCTATAGTAACCTCTAGTTTATTGCTTTTTTACTTATTTTTAATGTGAAGAAATGGGAGAGAAGTAGTAAGAATTAGAGGGAGAAGTTGTAGAGATGGAAAAGTGTGTGCAAGTGGAGATTGGATTGAGAAGAGAAGGTTAAAGCAAAATTTAAAGTGTTTTGAAAAAGTAAACTTAAATCTAATCGTGCGACTAATTTTGGTTTATTGGACTAAAGAAGTTTTATTTGAGAGAGAGATGTTGTTTTTTTTTTATTATTTTTTCTAAGGAAATTACTTTTCGTACCCCTTAGGAAATGAAAGATTCGCGTTCGTTTGTTTTTAGCGTTTTGACGGAAAGCGATAAAAATAAAATGCATGCAATGCAAGTTTCTACATCCACTTTCGGGTTACATTTTTTGCCTAATTACATTCTAAGGTATTTTGCGGAAATTTAAACATGAATGAATGCAACACTTGAATGAAATGAAAGACATAAAAATAAAAAAAATTACAAGTCCGACGGAATTAAAATAAACTAACTAAAAAAAACTATACTAAACTAAACTATTTTTTTTTGTTCTAACACTACTCTTTTTTCTTGATCCGTCTCCAATTTAAGCTAAAGTTTAGTTTAAGTCTAAATCACAAAACACATACAAACTCACAAGATACAATAAAAATGATTTGAAATATAAATTGCAAAGGATTTAAATGACAAAAAAAAAGTAAAGAAAATAAACTATCTATAGAAAATAAACCACATACCAAATATACCAAAACAAATATTATGAAGAAGATAGATTAAATAAAGAAATAAACTAAAAAAAGAAAGAAACAAAATTGAATAAAAAAAAAACATATAAACATAAAAAAGAAGCAGCAGCGCACACATTAAAGGAGAGAAAAGAAAAAGAACAGGGGGGTGTAATAGTAGATATGGGGGTATAATTGTAACAGAAAAAAAAAGATAAGAAGAAAAAGAAAAAAAAAAACCAACCCAGTGTGCTGAACCGGACTAATTGCCTGAACCGGACCGGTTTGTCTGGTTCAACCCCAGAGTTGAACCGAACCAGATCCTGGATTCTATGCGGTTTATACGCGCGAGTCTACCATACACTAACGGATCATCATCCTTAGATCATAGATCAGACAGACCTGATTCGATCTGTGAATCATGTGTTCCAGATTTAAAAGGAAAATCAAACGTACAGGATTAAACGTTGCAAAACACAGTGTCTAGTATAGTCATCACTTCCAGACAGACGAGTTGACTCAGTGAGTCAAGCCAAACTCGTCCGCCATGGACGTTTTTCCAAAAGCTTCGAAACAAAACCAAAAAATGCGTACGAATAGTCGATTCGACTTGTTTTCTCGCGTAGATTTCAAATCTATGCTTAGTTTTCGAAATAGAGATCTAGATTTAAAAAAAGGAACGCAGGAAGTTTAGATCTAAAACATAGAAATTGTTTTGTGCGCAAAATTGATGGAAATTGGTATGTAGACCAGCTTCCTTATGCTTTTGCGAGTTTAATGAGCCAAGATTGAGCGAAAACAGAGGTGTATAACTATCAAAACGAATACCTCAAAATTAAGCCAAAAACGGTTTCGGTTTTGGTGTCTTCGCTGGTTTTGTACGCGATTTGAAGTGTTTGTTGAGTGAGTTTATGCTTCTCGAATAGAACCAGTGATGAGGTGTGAGTTTTTGGATTGATTTTATGTTTGATTTGGTTTTGGATTGAAAAAAAGTGAAGAAAAAATGTGAAGGAGGAAGTTGTTGTTGTATGTATGTTCACTTTACTGGAAATTGAGAGAATTTTTTTTGTATTGGTAGGAAATTGAGAGAATTGAAAGGAATTGTTGGGAATTGTGTAAATGAATGTGTTTGTAGGTTGTAGGTGTGAGTGATGTGAGGTTTTTTTTATAGAGGAAATTAGGGTAAGGGGTAAAAAGGGATTAATTAAAAAGATAAGGTATTTGTGTAAAAATGATAAAAAGGGTAATTTTGATTAAAAATAAAAAATGAGATAATAGGATAATGATGGGAAAAGGGTGAGGTGGAGCAATTTGATTGGTTAAAGTAGAAAATGATTTTTTTGATTTATTTAAGAAAATGATAAAGAGATAAGAATGAGATAAAATGATGAGTCATAGAGATAGAGCAACTTGTGCTCTACTCTTTTCTCCTCTTGGCATATTTTTAAATAAAATGTAAATGTTAATAAAATAAAATAAAATGTGTAGAAGTGAAATAAAAAGTAAATTTTTCATATTTTGAAATATATGGAAATGAAATATAAAATGAACGTTAAAAAAATAGAAAACGCTAATTTTTTATATTTTTAAACTTTTACGCTAATTAAAAGAAAATTGACATCATGAGCTAGGAAAAACTATTTTGACATTTTTGAGCTTTTACGCTAATTAACGAACAATTTTAAAAGATAAGATAAAAAACAAAATATTTAAAAAAAGATGTAATTGTGAAAAGATAACGAGAATATGAGAAATATAAAAAATATGTATGAAAAATAAAGTTGAAACATATGTAATAAAATGTATATATTTTTTTTGTATTTTTTATGTATGAAAAATGCAAATTGGATTTTATGGGTCCAAAATTGGGGTACAACAGCTGCCCCTATTCAAATTTCTTCAACTGGAGAGATGAAAATTAAGTTTTTGTCTAGACGGAGTTGAAGAGACTTAAATATAAGACGTGCACCATTTTTGGACCTAAAAATCCTCTAACAATGCTCATGGTGCAAATGTATGCAAAAATGCTGACTTTGTTTTTTTGAATTTTGTAAGAAATGTTATGAAAGATAGACAAAGGAAAATGCTAAATATAACTCCACAGGGGAAGAGCATTCACGGCTCGACTGGGAAAAGAAAGCAACAAGGAGCATACTGAGTCCATTTGGGGACAAACTCCACTGGGGAACAAAGTAAAACATTGGGGAAAAAGTTATCAGCTATCATTCGGCCGACATCAAGAACGATACTATGCACTGACACACAACATTTTTCAAATCATCAACTATCGACTGACCAATAGTTGGATGTTGTACACTGACATACAACATTTTCAAATTACCTACCATCCTATAAATGACAGTGAGTCAAGGTAATTCAAAGAGACATGGTGACATCTACTATCCAACAAAGTGATAGCGTGTCAAGATAAAGAAACCAAATATTACTTACTATCTTGCCAACAATGGTGTATCAAAGTAATATGCAAAGATAAAACATTATCTACTGTCCAACAAAGTGACAGCGAGCCAAGATAATGAAACAAAATATCACCTACTACCATGTAAACGACAGTGAGTCAAGGCAATACGAAAAGATAGACATCATCTACTATCCAACAAAGTGATAGCAAGTCAAGACAATGACTTAATATTATCTACTATTTTGCAAACGATAGTGAGTCAAGATAATATGAAATGAAGAGACATTATCTATTGTCCCGCAAAGTGACAACAAGTCAAGATAATGAAATCAAAGATATACCTCCTACCATGCAAATGGAGGTGTGTCAAGGTAATGTGAAAAGATAAGACATCAACTACTATCCAACAAAGTGATAGCAAGTCAAGACAATGACTAAATGTTACCTACTATCATGTAAACGATAGAGTGCGAAGGTAACGTGAAATGAAGAAACATTATCTACTGTCTAACAAAATGACAGCAAGCCAAGATAATGATACTAAGGAAATACCTCCTACCATGTGAACGGCAATGTGCCAAGGCAATCCGAAAAGATATACATCATCTACTACCAAACAAAGTGATAACAAGTCAAGATAATGACTAAATGTTACCTACTATCATGCAAGCGATAGCGTGTGAAGGTAACATGATTTCATTGAAAGGAGGTGACTCTACAGGGTACTTCAATAGTGACTCAAGTAGGCTGATTTGTAAAAGGTGTATGTATTTGTAAAAAGAAAAGATTTGTATGATCTTTTAGTGTAATGTCTGAATAGGATTCACTGGGGATAAAACCACTTGAGGAATTGTAAATGTATCTGGTGTAACACAAGCTTCTTGTGTGGAAAACTTGTCGTTTGTTGTTTTTGAATTGATGTTCAATCCGGGAACAAACCGGAGGGAAACTTTAAAGCAAGACTCTGTATCCAATTGAAGAATAAATTCAACTGGATTTTCCTTTTATTGTAGAAAAACTAAAACAACCATCTTCCACAAGAGAGGAGTCTAGTGGGCAATTTTGCAAAAAGAGATATACACTTTTCTGCTTAAACTGACACTCTAATTGGAGAGAGAGCGATATGCCCATCCCGACTGTATTCGTAGACACAAACAAGACAAAAGAGACAAAATCTGTATATGATGTAACAGTGTATGAATGATGTTAATGTTTATGGCACCTGTAAATGCTATGTATGAATGTATGTTATGAGTGTTATGTATGTATGTATGTATGTATGTATGTATGTATGTATGTATGTTGACAAAACAGACAAAACGACCAAGACTGGAAGCAATCCAACATCGCGTTGTAATTCAAACACTCGATCAATCACAACAAGGTGTAAATGTTGTTGTAGATGAAGTAAGAGAACTCCCTTTGGGGAAAGAACAACTTCTCTGGGGAAATGACCGCTTTAACCAAAGCGATCTGTATTCAAACTTGATGGTACTCAAGACAAAATTGTGAACCTTTATTGGGGATGTACCCTTTTTTTGAGATAACTGTCGGCATTCCTTTTAGAGAAAACATGTTTGTTGTTGATGAAATAAGTTGAGAAAATGGGGACTACTTGCCCCTTGCTTTTGACCCTTTGCTTCAGTCTGATAAGACTTTGAAAACAATCGCTCGGAGAGCTTGACTGATTGACCTTGTTCATTAAACATTGTATCTATTGACTGCAGCAACGTGCACTTAGAGTAGAAACTCTTCATCATCCATGATATTAACAGCCACCAATCTGCCATTATTCCACAACATGTAACTATTCAGGAAAATATTATCTTGACATAGTATGCCCCAAGTGTTTGAAACCTTGAAGGGTATGCCCATGATCAACTGATATTTGTAATGAAATCAAATCTTGAACATTTTCAATCTTGATAAGTAGAATACAAATTGTTTGCCCCTGATTGGCAGAATCCAAATATAACTTGCCCCTGGTTAGGAGCATCTCAACTGAGCTTTTCCCTTGATCAAACTATAGCTTCAAATTTCTTTGATGTCAAGTATTAATTTGCAAGTAAAATAATTTCTTTTGAAAAGTATTTTTGATAGAATGCACATGTGAGCTTTGAAATTGAATATATATTCTTTGAATGGAAACACATATGATATGTACATAAGTTAATTGTATTTTTTTTTTGTATTTTTTTGTATTGTTAACAAACAGGAGGAGTCAGCTTAACAATAAAATTGCCGAATATGTTTTCACAGTGCACCTAGTTTCAATTAGGTATTTTGTATGTTATAATGTAAATCAAGCCAAAAATGATGTAAATTTGTGTTATCAAATTCCCTCATAATGAAAACTTTGCTTGTCTCAGACATAAAGAATGATAACTTTTTTTTTTAGCACAAGTTTGAAACAAGACATGACAACTCTAATCATACGTGGTTGACGGCTAAATTTAAAAATCACGTAATAAATATCAATACCAAAAGCACTGCAATAACACAAAACCACATATTGCAGTCAAAGATTCCCTTCATATGAAGACAAATCTGAAGTATTTTATTGTGACTCTAACTTTTGTTTAAGTTTTATTCACCCTTTTAATTCAAGTGCAATCACATTAAGCCCGTTATCTTGTACAAGATCATGGTAGAAAAATCTGTTAGCGATTATGATCATATATTGAAGGGTGCTGATAACATAAGTTCGGTAAAACCCCTTTTTCTTTTCCAAATGCAGTTGTAGGGGATCGGATCGTAACCTGCCCTACCAAGTTCAGAATCAGACTCCTCTGAACCAACCACTAATGGGTGTATTTATAATGGTTTTTCTTTGCATGTTCCACAATTGTTGAGTCAAACAACCAAGTGAGGATCATCTAACTCAATAAGTGAATTCTCATTTATAAAATCAACCAAAGTATATAAATTCTCATTTTTGGATCATTCACTTATATTCATCGATTTTCCACTTAGTTTGTACCCAAGATGGTGCCGACTGCTAATATAAACTACTAACGGTTACTTTAAAAATTAAATTCAAGATTTAGTCAAAATTAGTACTCAAATTAATCTTGCATACTTCTAGGAATCTAGGGTGTTAAAACAGTACTTATTTTATTAAAATCATCACTAAACCTTCATAATGTAGCCTAAAGTGCGAAACAACCTATATACTCTTAAAGTGTCATGTCAAGTGTCAAACCAATTTTTTTTTCTTTCTCAAAAAGATATATCTCAATAAACTAGGAGAATCAGATAACAGTGAAAACATATGCAAAAATGGCTCAACTTAGCATGATTTGTTTTGCTGTTTTGTTTGTTGTTTTTTTTTGAAACAGTGAAAGGAAGTGAACAAAGTCTTACATCATCAACCAGGTTCTTTTTCCATTGAAAGCATATATCTGCAAAAATCAGTTATTTGTTTTCATCATCTTCACTCCAAGTTTGTAAGTAATAAAGCAAGAAAATAGTGAATGTGAATGAATTAATTTCAAAAGCATGCATGTTTATTATATTAAAAATAATTGACAAAAGACATAATTTTAGAAGAAAACAAATGCTTGATAAGAAAGAAATAAAAAGCCTAGTGATCATAGGGATGAGCTTCCTTGTATCACTGACTTCAACTGGATAAAGGAGTAGCAGAGGTAACTTCAACCCAAACCCCATGGTATCAAACCATATCCATGCATAAGAGAGCTGGGTCTATATCCTCAAAAAAAAAACTTGTTAGCTTCGATCAACCTTTGGACTTCACCCTTCAAAGTCAAACAATATTCAATATTGTGGTCAGGTGCTCCTTGATGAAAAGCATAAGATAACTCAGGTTTATACCACCATGGTAATTTTGCAGGTATCTTAGGTGGCGTCCTAGTCTCAATTAGATTTCTCTCAAGCAAAATAGGAAGGAGATCGTCATACAACATAGGGATCGGTTCAAACTTAGGCGCCCTTTTTGGAGCAGTATCAGTAATTATAGCAGTAACATGTTGTTGTTTGTTCTTCTTCGCCTTTCCATGAGCCACCATACTCAGCTCCTGTTCTTTCTTTTTATCAAAGTCTGACCCAAATTCTCTTGCATTTCTAGAAGAAGCAGTCTCTCTTGTTAATCGTCCTTCTTGGAGACCTTCCTCAAGGCGCACACCTATGTCTACCATGTCAGTAAAATCACGGGGCGCATTGGCAACCATTTTATCATAGTAGAAAGTATCAAGAGTTTTCAAGAAAATTTTAACCATTTCCTTTTCCTCTAGAGGTGGACTGATCTGAGCAACAACCTCCCGCCATCTCTGAGCATATTCTCTGAAAGTTTCCTTGTTTTTTTGAGCCATGGCTCGAAGCTGATCTCGATCTGGTGCCATGTCAACATTGTACTTGTACTGGCGGTTGAAAGCCTCACACAGGTCACTGAAAGTTTTGATGTCGGTACTAACCAAACCCATGTCCCATTTTAAAGCAGCACCAGTCAAACTGTCTTAGAAGCAATGAATCAACAACTGATCATCTTTTGTCAAAGCACACATCTTTCTAGCATACATCACAAGATGAATTTGAGGGCAAGAGTTCCCTTTATACTTCTCAAACTCGGGTACTTTGAATTTAGGCGGAATCCTGACATTCGGCACTAGACAAAGCTCATGAGCACTCTTTCCAAACAAGTTTTTCCCTTGGAGAGCACGAATCTCACGTTGCATCTCATCGAACTGATCTTGAAATTCATTCACAAGATATGCCTCAACGTTTTCGGCTTGTCCGACAGGTTCATTCTTGTGTGGTGTAGTGTGAACCACAGGAACTGGAACAGTTATTATCGGTAACGTGACAGGCACAGTAACTTGAGGAATTGTCAAAGTAGGAATCCGGATACCAGAAACATTGGGATGAAAGCTCTCATTGAAATTATAAGTCTCTAACACAGTACTTGTCAAAGCCTGAGAAGGAAGAGGTGGCAAAGGTGCCTGATTCCAAGCATTCAACAAAGTTTCCATCATAGTAGTCAACCTATCAACAGTTGACTGGAGTGTAGCAACTTCTTCACGGAGCCGAAGGTTCTCTTGTTCAATTGTTTCCATAACTTTCTCTTGATTAACACGAGAGTTGTACTTGCAAGTTGACTTTTGAAAAGAGTGTCGGATCACTGAGAAAAAGACACAAAACTTAGACTTTTTGGAGAAGACCATGAATGCAAAAAATGATGCATGATAAAGAAAGTTTTTTTTCTTTAATTTTCAAAGGATCTTAGAATATTAATCATGAAGGACTTTATTTTTGTTTGTGAAATTTTTTTTCAAAGCAATCTCTTTTTTCTTCAAGGTCCATGATGATTGTAAAGAAATAACTCTAGTTCCTTTGAAAACCAATTGAAAGAGATTTTCATGGATGAATGAGATGTGAGGATGCAACAAGCACAAACATAGCAAACATGGTTGGTTTGAGATAGCACTTGGTTGGAGTCAAAAGTAAACCACCCACAATGTATGAACTATTGGTTCTCTCTTTTTTGTAACACGGGTTCTAAGAAATTCCCAAGGTCATCAATTTTTCTTTTGAATACCATGTGCTCATAACTACTCATGGCCCACTGGAATATCCAAAGAAAAAATCTCGTTTGGGCGTAGCATCGCGGAACAACCAAAGCCAAAACAACTCGTGACTTTAGCCATCGCGCTACATTCTAAAAGGCCAAGATGGGTTAAATGTATCTAAAATGTCATTGAGCTTCTCGGGATCCACAAAAGATGGCGTCGCCAACACAACTTGCGCCGACTATTCCACCTCTCACGAACCCTCCACCCAAGCGTAGCCATATCACTTGCGTTTATGCACAAACTACTCTATACATAACCTCTATGATTTCACCACAATTCCTATCCTATTTGCTCTCTCAAGCAGGGGTACTGTGCTTGTCTCACTTCTCATAAAACCCATGACATAATAAGTAAATCATTTAAGCATTTAAGAAAACAATAAACTAGGTGGGCTTAACCCTCTTAAGGAGGTTCCCCAGTGAAGTCGCCATTATTTTGTTGCGGGGAATTTGGGATTTCCACCACTACATTGATCTTTCATTTCCAAAGAGGGGAAAGTATCAAAAATCGTTTAAAAAGAAATTCTAAGTTCGGAGGTTGATTACACCTAGGGAAGGTTTTCGCATCCTAAGCGCCTAAAATATCCTATAGTAACCTCTAGTTTATTGCTTTTTTACTTATTTTTAATGTGAAAAAATGGGAGAGAAGTAATAAGAATTAGAGGGAGAAGTTGTAGAGATGGAAAAGTGTGTGCAAGTGGAGATTGGATTGAGAAGAGAAGGTTAAAGCAAAATTTAAAGTGTTTTGAAAAAGTAAACTTAAATCTAATCGTGCGACTAATTTTGGTTTATTGGACTAAAGAAGTTTTATTTGAGAGAGAGAAAATGTTGTTTTTTTTCCATTATTTTTCTAAGGAAATTACTATTCGTACCCCTTTGAAAATGAAAGATTCGCGTTCGTTTGTTTTTAGCGTTTTGACGGAAAGCGATAAAAATAAAATGCATGCAATGCAAGTTTCTACATCCACTTTCGGGTTACATTTTTTGCCTAATTACATTCTAAGGTATTTTGCGGAAATTTAAACATGAATGAATGCAACACTTGAATGAAATGCAAAGACATAAAAATAAAAAAAATTACAAGTCTGACGGAATTAAAATAAACTAACTAAAAAAAAACTATACTAAACTAAACTATTTTTTTTTTGTTCTAACACTACTCTTTTTATTGAACCGTCTCCAATTTAAGCTAAAGTTTAGTTTAAGTCCAAATCACAAAACACATACAAACTCACAAGATACAATAATAATGATTTGAAATATAAATTGCAAAGGATTTAAATGACAAAAAAAAGTAAAGAAAATAAACTATCTATAGAAAATAAACCACATACCAAATATACCAAAACAAATATTATGAAGAAGATAGATTAAATAAAGAAATAAACTAAAAAAAGAAAGTAAAAAACTGAATAAAAAAAAAACATATAAACATAAAAAGGAAGAAGCAGAGCACACATTAAAGTAGAGAGAAAAGAAAAAGAACAGGGGGTGTAATAGTAGATATGGGGGTATGAGTAGTAACAAAAAAAGAAAATAAAAAGAAGAAAAAAAAAACCAACCCAGTGTGCTGAACCGGACTAATTGCCTGAACCGGACCGGTTTGTCTGGTTCAACCCCAGGGTTGAACCGAACCAGATCCTGGATTTTATGCGGTTCATACGCGCGAGTCTACCATACACTAACGGATCATCATTCTTAGATCATAGATCAGAAAGACCTGATTCGATCTGTAAATCATGTGTTCCAGATTTAAAAGGAAAATCAAACGAACAGGATTAAAAGTTGCAAAACACAGTGTATAGTATAGTCATCATTTCAAGACGGACGAGTTGACTCAGTGAGTCAAGCCAAACTCGTCCGCCATAGACGTTTTTCCAAAAGCTTCAAAACAAAACCAAAAAATGCGTACGAATAGACGATTCGACTTGTTTTCTCGCGTAGATTTCAAATCTATGCTTAGTTTTCGAAATAGAGATCTAGATTTAAAAAAAGAACGCAAGAAGTTTAGATCTAAAACTTTGAAATCATTTTGTGCGTAAAATTGATGGAAACTGGTATGTAGACCAGCTTCCTTATGCTTTTGCGAGTTTAATGAGCGAGATTGAGCGAAAACAGAGGTGTATAACTATCAAAACGAATACCTCAAAATTAAGCCAAAAACAGTTTTGGTTTTGGTGTCTTCGCTGGTTTTGTACGCAATTTGAAGTGTTTGTTGAGTGAGTTTATGCTTCTGGAATGGAACCAGTGATGAGGTATATGAGTTTTTGGATTGATTTTATGTTTGGTTTGGTTTTGGATTGAAAAAGAGTGAAGAAAAAATGTGAAGGAGGAAGTTGTTGTTGTATGTATGTTCACTTTACTGGAAAAAAAGTAACGTGAATTTCTTTAAATTATTTTTTATTTCTTTTTTTGTATTGGTAGGAAATTGAGAGAATTGAATGGAATTGTTGGGAATTGTGTAAATGAATGTGTCTGTAGGTCGAGTGATGTGAGGTTTCTTTTATAGAGGAAAACTAGGATAAGGGATAAAAAGGGATTAATGGTAAAAAATAAGGTATTTGTGTAAAAATGATAAAAAGGGTAATTTAGATTAAAAATAAAAAATGAGATAATGGGATAATGATGAGAAAAGGGTGAGGTGGAGCAATTTGATTGGTTAAGGTAGAAAATGATTTTTATGATTTATTTATGAAAATGATAAAGAGATAAGAATGAGATAAAATGATGAGTCATAGAGATAGAGCAACTTGTGCTCTACTCTTTTCTCCTCTTGACATATTTTTAAATAAAATTTAAATGTTAATAAAATAAAATAAAATGTGTAGAAGTGAAATAAAAAGTAAATTTTTCATATTTTGAAATATATGGAAATGAAATATAAAATGAACGTTAAAAAAATAGAAAACGCTAATTTTTTTTATTTTTAAATTTTTACGCTAATTAAAAGAAAATTGACATCATGAGCAAGGAAAAATTATTTTTGACATTTTTGAGCTTTTACGCTAATTGACGAACAATTTTAAAAGATAAGATAAAAAAAACAAAATATTTAAAAAAAGATGTAATTGTGAAAAGATAACGAGAATATGAGAAATATAAAAAATATGTATGAAAAATAAAGTTGAAACATATGTAATAAAATGTATATATTTTTTTTTGTATTTTTGATGTATGAAAAATGCAAATTGAATTTTATGGATCTAAAATTGGGGTACAACAGTAGGGAGAACCACAGTTCGTTCCCCGTAATTGTGTTTGGAAGAAGCTAAAACCACTTGATGTTAGAACTCACTCTGAACCGGATTAGTCTGAATGCAGGTGATTAAAACTAAAAAATTTGTCATTAATTACCTAGCGAAAAAAGCCAAAAAAGTCAACAAAATTTTTTTTCATTAATTACCCAACGAAAAAGCCGCAGCAAATAGAGGTGTGCAGTTTTATGACAGAAGGTTGCATTTAATTCATAAAAAATAAATTGTGAAGTCAAACAAAATTAGTACTACCTCTATTCTTTTTTCTAAGAAACAATTCATTTTTTAGTGTCATTCAATAATTTATGTATCTATGGCAAAAGTGCCTATTTAAAGACAAGTTGTTGCGGGACACCCTCCCCCACTACAGTTGATTTTTTCATTTTCTATTTGGAGGGGAAAGAATCGAAAACCTAAAGAGAGATTCTAGGTACGGGGGTTAATTGCGCAGAAGGAATGTGTGTGCACCTTAAGCGCCCATGGTACTCCATGGTAACCTTTTGAAATGCTTTTTGTGATTTTAAAAGTATATACTTTAATGAGAAATGGGGGAGAAGATGTAAGAAGTGAGTGACAAGATGTATGAAGAGAAAGTTGTAAATAAGTGTTGTATCAAAAGTAATAGATTGATGTCATTGTAAGTCTCACTTTTTAAATGTCAATATAAACATGCTAGATCATACTTTATCACGGTTGAGAGATGTACGACCCAAAATCAACTTTGGGGACACCCTTCCCCGACAACAACAAGTATGACCTAAGTCTTGCTAATATTTATAGTGACGTTCAAAATTTGGGACAAAGAATGATAAAGATCTATTTTAAAGTAGTAAAAGTAAATAAAAAATTTTGAGAGTAAAAGGAACAAGCAATGTGGATTGTTATGTTTGTAAAATAATTTGTTGTTTGAGAAAAGGGAAAGTGTAAGTAAAATGTTTGTGAAATAAAAATGTAATTGTAGTGTATAAGAGGAAAATTAGAAGTTAAAATGTAAATGATTATCATAGAGACGTTGCGACTAAATGGACCTACGCTCGTTTTTTTTTTTTGTTATAAAATATAGCGTTTTCGGGTTGGAAGAAAATTGTCGCAAGAGACCTCATAATCAATTGAAATTTGATTACAAGTTCTCTCGCTTGGAAATGAGTTCATGGCATTGTGTGTGTTGTGTGAACTAGGAAAGCAATAAAAGAGAGAAATAAAGTCCTACGCTATTACAACCATATCGAATTGAGCGAATAAATAATAAATAATATGAATAAATAATAACAATGTAGAATAGCAAAATGCAAAGAGATGCAAAAATAAATATGACAATGAAATGCGCTTAAATAAACATATAAGACAAGGGAAGAAAATTTTAAACAAAGGTGAGGTGTGTGTAAAAATGAGACGGAGGAAGAAAATGATTTTTTTCGTTTTTTTATCGTAACAAAGTAAAACATAGACACAAACACACGTAATACCTAGAAAAAACTTTCTAATCAAAACATACACATATAATAAAAAGCAAACCATCGTTCAAAGTACTTATAAACATGTTAATCATGTCATAATCAAGTTGTAACACACTTAGTCAAGAGAAAAAAGAAAGAAAAAAACAACTATCAAACATAAAAGAATTTAGGCCAAAGATGGCCCTTAAATATTAATGCCAACGTTAACGATAATTTTAATAGATAAAATATCGTTCCTAAACGCGCATTTTTGACGGCTAAAAGTCCTAACCTAAATGCATGTATGCATGTATGCATGTAAAAGTGAGTGAAAACATGTCAATGTGAGATTGTAGTGTAGAGTATGAGTTGTAGTGTAAAATGTAGCATATTAAAAATGCATGAGCATGCACATGATGCAAATGGTTCTATCTCTAAAATGCAAAAAAAACATAAAGACAATGTCATATATAAATAAAAAAAGAAGAAAGGGAAAGCATGTTGAATTCAAAACTTTACTTAATCATTTTTCATGGCCTATTAAAAAAACTTAACAAAATTACCTATATGATCAAACTAACTAAACTAAAATAGGAAGAACAAACATGTCACATGTTCATAAAATTAGCGTAAAGCAAATATAAGGAAAGCATATGAACATACACATTAACTTGACATTTTTCATTCATGGCATATTGAACATTCTAGCACTTAGTGCTATATTATCATTATTAGCAAAAAAAAACAACAAAAATGTAATCTAAATTAGCAAGCAAAGTTAATGGGAGAAACATGTCATACTTAGTACTATATTATCATTATTATCTATCTTTTTCAAGTTTCTTTCACATTCTAACCAAACAAAGTAAAATCAAACAAGAGTTAAAGAAAGCAAGAAAAATACTTTCAAGTCACATATTATTATATACACATTTTTTCCAAAGAAAACATACTAATATCAAATACAAATTAAAATATTTTCATTATCTTTTGTTTCTTTTTATTCTAAACAAAAATAAAATAAATAAGCAAAAAGGGACAAGAGAAAGTAAAAAACATAATAAAAAGATTTTATCACTAGGAGGTTTTTTTTAGTTATGTATACTACCTAAGACATACAATAGATGGACATGGTATGAAATCAAGTAGCATTCAAACAATGAAACTCAATCACTTTTATTCAAGATAAACCTTCCCATTCATTTCATTCATTTTTTATATTTTTTCTTTCAAAATAAATCAATGCTAAGCCCAGAACAGAATCAGACCCAGTGGGGGGCGCGTGGAGAAGGCCGGGAGGGGGGGGCGATGAGAAAAACGGAGGCAAGTATATAAGGTTTTTTGTACTACGTTTTGTCATTTTTTTTCAGTTTTTTCTCTCTCTTCTCCCCGTTCCTCTCTCATTCTCTCCGGTTTTCTCTTCCTCTTCTTCATTTCTGAAAACAAACCAAAAACAGTTTCGTTCTACCTTCCCCCCCAAACCCAGAAATCGTTCGAAATCAAACCAAAACAAGAAATCACCAACATAAACCTTACCTAAATCTTCATTCTAATCACGAATCTAGCATCAAAAACAACAAATACACATTCAAACAGCCGGATCGGCACTCACAGTTCACAAACCCTAACCCCCAATTTGAAACCCTAACCCCAAAATTGGTTTGAAATCACATAATCAAAGGTCGATTCAGTAACATACAGTGACAAACCAACAAACAATCGTAGCAAAACGTAGATCTAACCCTAGATCTGAACAAACAGAGAGAACAAAGAAAGAAACAATCGAAACGGTGATGATGCAAATGGAAGGGAAAGATGAAGCTAGTTACCTTCCCTGCAGTGAATCTTTATGTAAGTTTTCCCTTCCTCTCTTTTTCTCTGCTTTTCCTTTCTTTTTCATCTTTCTCGGTCTCCTTCTCTAACTTTCTTCTTCTTTCTGCTACGAGGTTGGTGGGGATGAAGAACGGGTGAGAGTATTGAACAGATTTTTTCAGTGTGTGAAGATATTCGCTACTTTTTTTGATTTTCTGTGTATGTTTGTTGTTTTTTCTTTTTCTTTTCTCTGTATCTCTCTCTGCCGTTCTTCAATGTTTGTAACCCTAGCCCTGTGATGTGACAATGTTAGTGTATTTATAGGGCTCTAGTTAGGGTTTTTAGATTAGGCAGAACTGGGGAGAAATTTGTAATTTTATTGTGTTGTGATGAAAGGCTCAGGATGATGACATCTGTTTTTGTACTTGTAAAATTTGGATTGTAAATTAGTTTGTTTGTTTTCTTTCTTGCTGTGAATTTCGACAGTAATGCTTGTAACAAAAAATGTTATGTCGAGCTGTAAATGAGGCAAAATTGTGTGATTTTTGAAGTATTTTTGGTACTGTTTTTCTGTTTTGATACATGGTGTTGACCGTTCTTTTTCCAGAAGTGGGTATTTCACTCTTTTTCTTCATTTCGATGCTTTTTGTATTTTTTCCAAATTACCTGAAAAAGAAAAAAAGATAAAGCAAGAAATAACACTAATAGAAATAAAATAGGGTTAGAGTAGAAGTAAATAAATAAAGAAGGATTTTCTGTTTTCATGATTTTTAGAAAAGAAAAGAATAAAATTTTAGTAAATTGAAAATAATAATAAATAAATAACAATTTTAAAGTACTGTTTATTGTAGTTTTTTTTAGCAAAAAGGAAAACAAAACAAAAAAATAAATGAAAAATTAGAATAATAAGATAGATAGAAAACAAATTTGTAAATTGAAGATAGTGATAATATAATAGATATATATAAAACGATAAAAAACTAATAATACAAAGAAAAGGATGAATGAACTATTTTTGTTAAAGGAACTTTTCCATTTTTTTTTCAATAGATAATAGAAGTTATACGTGTGTATATATATATATATATATAAAAGAACAAAGTAAAATAAGCAAAGATGAATAATTGATAAACGGTATCTGAAGGTATATGAATAATAAATAATTTTCAAAAGAGTACAGTGAACAGTAAAGGGAGCCTGGAAATTTTCATCTTAGTCAGCATATAACGTCACTAACAACTGAAAAAGAAACTAGAGAAAGTTAGCCATGTTAGCAAAATAAAACGAAATAAATAAACTATGACGGTGATAATATAGATGAGCAAATAATAAAAAGAAAAGTAGAAACCATAGGACGAAACAAATGCATGTCTTAATTTGATTGGAAATGCGTTATGAATTTTAGGTCCAAAATTGGGGTACAACACAAGTGATGCAGCAAAATTTTATTACGAGAAAATCAAACCTACAAAAACAAGAAGAGAAAAAAACATCACATTGTTACTCTTCCAAAGCGGATTCCATGTTGTTTTCAACTCCATTCTTTGTTTTCATTTCGAGTCTTTTCTTACTAACTGGGCAAATGGAAATTCAGGAAAACAATGAAGAGATGGTGATGATTACTGAAGGTGACACATTGGCGATTAACTCATCATGAGTGAAAATATCAGCCCAAATCCAAAAATCTCAGATGAATGTTCGAAGCTTCAAGTCAAACTTTAAGGAATGTTTAAAGAACCATGATGTTAGCAAAGGAGGTTATTCTATTGATGGTTGTTGTGAGGTTTTACCCGCTGGAGACGAAGGTACCATTGAGTCTTTAAAATGTGCAGCTTGTAATTGTCATAGAAACTTTCATCGAAAAGAAACCATTGTTGTTGCCGAAGATATGACAACTTCTCCGATCAATACCCTATGCCAGCCTCAGGCTCAACCACCTTTCACAACATATTATCATACATTAAATGGTAACCATCATGTGATCGGAGCATCAAGTGGGACCACGACTACGCCAACTCTAACTTCGTCTGATGGGGCCCACATCTCAAGGGACGATCGTGAAGAAAACGTCTATATTCATCATGTTGTTGAGCCTATCAATTGTTTTGGAGAAGGTTCGTCGAACTCGAAGAAGAGGTTCAGGACTAAGTTCACTCATGAACAAAAGGAGAAGATGCGCGATTTTGCTAGGACATTGGGTTGGAAGATTCAGCAAAAGGATGAAAAAATTGTTGAGGAGTTTTGTAATGAAATTGAAGTAAAACTTCAAGTATTTAAGGTCATGTTTTTTTATGTTTTTTTATTTTATTTCATATTTTTTTTGTTTTAGTACTCTCAGTTTTTGTATTTCGAGTTTGATCGTTGCGATGTGTAGATGATATTGCTTAAACTAGGGGTGTTCATGATATGGTTTAGATCAGTTTTGAGTGCAAAATTTATCAATTCTAAAGATAAAATTAGGTGTGGTTCGTTTTAGTTTTGTATGTCTAAATAAAATAAATTGATCTTATTTGTTACAATTTAATGCGGTTTAATTTTGATCAATTGTTAGATATCCAAATAACAAGGTGGTTACAATTAACTACTATCTTTTGTTAGATGGAAAGGTGTATGATTCAGCTTTTGTTTTTCTTAGTTCATTTCTTCTTTTTAGTTCACTTTTTTCTTATTATTTGGTTTACTTACTTCATAGCATTTATTAGTTTATTCACTTATGTCTTTTATTTAGTTTATTTTCTTTGTTTTCTTTATTTATTTCATGTCTTTTAATTCCTTGCACTTTATTTTATTTTTAAGTCATATATTATCGTTTGCATATTGTTTGTTATATTTGATTGTGAACATTGTACTAAAAATATAACCCTAAGCTTAATGGAGACGGCCCAAGAATTTAGACTAAATAAAATAATATAGTATAGTTAGTATAGTTTAGAATAAGTTTAGTATTTTAATTTTTGCTCCGTCTATTTTATTTGTAATTGCATCGCATTAAAATGTTGCATTCATACATGTTTATTTTCGCAAAAAAATCCTTAGAATGTATTTAGGAAAAATGTAACCCCAAAGAGGATGTAGAAATTGCATTGCATGCATTTTATTATTTTATCGCTTTCCGCAAACGCTAAAAAACAAACTAAAACGCGAATTTTCATTTCCAAAGAGGTACGACTAGAAATTCTTTAGAAAAAATAGGAAATAACAAAAAAATCTTCTCCCTCCTAATACAAAATTATGTTAGTCCAAATCCCAATTAGTCGCACGTTAGACACAGATTTATTTTCAAATAATTTAAAATTATGCAATAACCTTCTCTTCTCATTTAATTCTCCACATGCACACACAATTCTATCTATACAAATTCTCCCTCAAATTCTTACTATTTCTCCCTCATTTCTTAAGCACATAAAAACAAGTTAAAAAAGCAATAAATTAGAGGTTACTATAGAATACTATAGGCGTTTAGGATGCTAATACCTTCCCTAGGCGTAACTAACCCCCGAACTTAGAATCTCTTTTTATAGGTTTTTTAGATACTTTCTCCTCTTTGGAAATGAAAGGTGTGTGTGTTTGAATAGGTCTCTTAATATAAAATTTGTGTTTTTGAAAATATAATTGTGCTATGCGGAGGTGCTAGATGACAATCATCTATTTAAACCGATATTGGAAAAATCTTATACAATAAAACCGTTTGATTTAAAAATTATTTAATTTGGACGTACGCAATGGCGGTACATGGTGTAGACAAGAGTGGGCTGCAGCCCCTCTATCTTTTTCAATTTTTTTTATATTAGTAGTAATATATATATATATATATATATATATATATATATATATGTATTATTATTTTTCTTAGAGACTATATTTATACTTATACATATTACTATATAGTGGTATTTTGTTAAAAATAGTTTTTAAATTATGTCAAGTATAAAATTAGAAGTAGTGATAATAATAATAGTAAGATAAAATAAATAAAAACAGTCTTTCATGATATGTCCACTATTGATAAATTATGTCAAAAAGTAGAGACAAATAAATCAAATCCGTATCCATTAAATGTGTTTTTTCAGCGACCACCGAAAAATTAGTGTCTTTTCAAAAAATCATACTCTTCTGTGTCAACAGCAACCACTAAACGTGTTTTTTCAGTGATAAAAATTATAAAAACAAGATTACGTAACAAGATGAGAGATGATTTTAAATTGAAGATGAGATTGCTCCTTGATTGTTTATATTGAAGATGAGATTGCTCAAAAATTTACTTTTGATATGATAATTGACGATTTTGACAAAATGAAATGACGATGAGTAAAAACAAATGAATCATTTGCCCACCCGAAAAAATTTCTCTGGTTCCGCCATTGGACGTACGATGATGATAAATGTGATTAATACTTATCACAATTGTCTTGAGAGAGAGAGATTTGAGATTTGGTTATTGACATTCACAATCGAGACTTAATATAACTTAAACTCAAAAGCAGTTTATTTATTAAATGCACAACGCGTTCTATATCCAAATTCACTGGACAAAACACAAAAGTTGTGATATTATGCAAGGAGTTTAACAAATATTTAATGTACATACTTTCAATGTATATTGCTCAATCAAAAGGATTCAATCAAACAACACCTAATCAATGAATTTTAATGTACTTTAGGTTTAGACTAAGTACAGTAAATTGAATTCATGCCATTGATCAAAACACATAATTTATTCACACAACTTTAACCTACGAAAATTCTAATGATTTCACAAGTTGTAGAAAAATATTCTGAGAAATAAGGGATAGAAGAAGACAATTTGCATAAGCAATTACACGAATTCTTCTCATCGCTTGACATGTACATCTGCCCCTATTTTCCAAATATAAATTGATCACTTTTATATAAATTTTAAAATCAGTATGTTTATAAAAAGAAGAGAAAATTTTTCATGTGTTTTTAACAAGATGCGTCGGTTCAACACTTATATGTACCAATACATCTTTAATAGAATATAAAAAAACAGTTATTTTCATGATTTTAAAAATACACCATTCTGCACTATTAATATTCTAACTTTGACATTATCAAAAACAAGAGAAAAGATGCATATGCACTCACACTCATAATGAAGTGGAGATTTCTTAAGACAGCTAGAATTGGATTTGGAACTAGCTCTGGTAGTTAACGTTTAATTTTTTATTTGCCAAGCTTGTCATCGCTCTATTATGTCTAAAGAAGTTTTGGCACATATAGGTGTCAATGTCTCTCTGACTTTCACTTACTATCATAATGGCGATAAAACTATTTTTCATTGCCTCCTTCTTTCCTTACATAATGTTGCAGTATGGCAGGGATGTGGTTTGTCGAACCCAATTTCTCGATACTCAAGTATGTATACTGATGACAGTCAATTATATAATATTTTAGCGTAGTATTTAGGATTGTTTTTCGTAATATTTGAAATATTTCAATAGCCAATTTATGTAAAAATCCTAAAAGACGAGTTACTCAAGAATGAAGCAACAAAGTAAGTAAAACACACAAAAAGAGGCAAAAAGGTGAAGAAAATGGGTCGTATTCAAGAATCAGCAATTCACTAGGCAAAATACAGGTGCATCGTGGCACGATAGCCACGATCTCCCATGATTGACACAATCCACCAAGATGAAAATTTTGACCAATCGTGACACGATGAGCATCATCTTGGCAAGATAGTGATGGGTATATTTTTGGTATATACCACTGATGTGATTTTTGATTTTGTATTGCGGAATTTGGTGGGATATATTTTTATATGAAGAAGCTATGGAGATTGGAGAATATAACAAATATTTTATTCATTGTTCTTGTTCTCTTCCTCTCATTGTTATTCATGGTATAAGGCTCTATTTATAGAGCTACAAAAATATATTTCTAGATCATATTGATTTTAAATAACAAACAAATCCTAGATATTCTAAACAAAAAATATAAATATTCTAAACATAAATATAAATCTTAGATCTAATATTATTTTATTTTAAATATAAATCTAAACTATATTTTAATCTAAAATCTTCAAAAGATATTTAGGCATTATTCTCAACACTCCTCCTTGACTGAATATCTTTTTCTTGTATCCAATCTAAGATTTGAGCTGATATTTTTCCTCTTCTTCTTTTGTTGTTGTTTCTCAAAACTCCTCCTTAATCGGATTTTTTTTTTAACCAATCTCATATTTGAGTTGAATTTTTTTTTTTTTGTTCTTCACTCCTCCTTTTTGTTGTTGTTGTTGTTGTTGTTCATCCACATTCTTTACGAATGAGTATATTTTTATAACAGTAGGTTGTCAGCCATGGAGGATGTTATGCTTACATCTTCATGTATTAAACATAAAGATGTGTCTTGTGGTTTTGTAACAGTAGGTTGTCAGCCATGGATGATGTTATGCCTACATCTTCATGTATTAAACATAAAGATGTGTCTTGTGGTTATGTGACAGTTAGGTTGTCAGCCATATGTGACACATAGGATGTCAGTCATGTATATTTGTTATTCTCTACATCTTCATATGATACTTGAGCTTGTTTCATTTATTGGTTATGGTTATGTGTTATGTAATACATGAGCATCTCAAATGTAACACAAGAATGATATAGGTTATGGTTATGATTTTTGGTTATATTATGGTTTTTGGTTATGGTTATGATTTCATGGTTTCTTCTTCCATCTTCATAGGTCTGAACCTTAGCGCTCTGATGTCACTCTGATGGGTTATAATTTTGTGTATATACCACTGATGTGATTTTTGATTTTGTATTGCGGAATTTGATGGGATATATTTTTATATGAAGAAGCTATGGAGATTGGAGAATATAACTAATATTTTATTCATTGTTCTTGTTCTCTTCCTCTCATTGTTATTCATGGTATAAGGCTCTATTTATAGAGCTACAAAAATATATTTCTAGATCATATTGATTTTAAATAACAAACAAATCCTAGATATTCTAAACAAAAATATGAATATTCTAAACATAAATATAAATCTTAGATCTAATATTATTTTATTTTAAATATAAATCTAAACTATATTTTAATCTAAAATCTTCAAAAGATATTTAGGCATTATTCTCAACAAATAGCACACATCCAAGCCCATTAAATTTCCTATATAAAGAGCTCTTCACCTATTTTGCAAAATCATCTCTCAGCAAGCCTTCAAAAGCTCAATAAGGAGATTCTGTATAGAACTATTGAAGATCAATTTAAGGCGGAGGTTTAGAAGAAGGAAGTTATTTCCATCATTAGGAATTTTTTCCAGAGCTTAATTAAGGTTATTTAATTGTATAATTTCTTTAGTTGTCTTACTATCATTATGCATATGAATAGCAAGTTCTCTTAAGGTTAGGTTACAAAGATGAATTCCTCTATGAATACTTGAGATATGTTATTGATTTGAGAAATATTATAATACTAATATTGAAGTGATTATCTGTGCTTATTTCAGTTTTAACATATATTTATGATAAGGCCATATTATAAGTATATTATCTTAGGATTAGGGCGTCGTATCAGACCTCTGATTTCCTGATCTAAAATAGACAATCTAGTCAATGTTAGGACAGTAAACCTTATAATATGGTGATTAGAAACAATAATGATTAACAGAAACAAGTAAAGCTTATATAAGTTATATTGGAGATTGTCCTGATATAAAGATTATATAAAGGGTAGGATGTGTATGAGCCACCACGTTTTACTAAATAGTGGATCCGCTGTGATGATAACTGAAACTACAAGGGATTATAGCTAGTAGAATTAGAAGAAGGATTCAAGGAACCTAGCAACCCTCCTAATATCTTGAATTTAAATACAATCAATTATTAAACCTAAACCAAACTATAAAGCGGGAGCAATCAAAAACCTATAGAATTCCTAAGTACACTAGTTGACTTGGCATGATCACTGTGGAGATGATATATCTTATATTATAACTAGACGAAGAACTAGTGCACTTGCCAGAACCCAATCATATATGAATAAGATAGTTAAGATAATTTACACAATAGTGAAGGATAATGGGATTTTTGTACCTCTAATTATGTGGAATATTTGGTGCACCATAAATAATCTAGTGTTTAAAACTTTTCTGCCAAATATGAACTCGACAATTGTAGCTATATTTTCCCAATTTCATCTTGCTCATCGAGCATTTGATACTGCCTCACCAGCCCCTCGTACGTATACTCCAAAGATGGTGAGTTATAAAGTAAAAAAGTAGAAATGCCTAGATTATTCATATTGATAGAAATGAGATATAGGCACCGTGATTCTCAATATTGATAGAAATGCTTTGACAAACGTAGGTAAGGCAGGTTATGAAGTAAGAAGTAGGCCAAATGCATTAAGAGGTTCTTTAACTTTTGCGTTTGTAAAAGATAGGTCTTTTAAAATTTTTACGTGAGAAATAGAGTTTTTAAGTTTTTTTGCCACAATGTTCACTACAACCTCGTTAAGTTACTTCATCATTTTTATAACGCAGAATTATACATTTATGATCAAATATTTGTTTATAAATAATGAAAACAAATATCTTAAGAAAAGTTAATGAAGATAAATATATTTTTTTGACAAATGAAGATAAATATTAATTAGATCTAAAATGAAATTAGTATATGATCGGATATAAATGTTTATATTCTAACGGTTTGTTTGGTTGAGATGATAAAGAGACGAGAGAGATAGGGAAGAAATGACTCATTTCCTTTGATTGGCAAGAGCATAAATATGAGTGAGAGAGTTAAAGGCGATGGGTTCTACAACATTTTAGTTTCTCTCCAACTGAGCAAAGAAATTTGAGTGAGAAGGCAAGTTGTTGGTCTGTGTTAAACATCCATTTTGGTTTTTGAAATTGTCATTCACTGTCATAATAGTTCCCGAATCAGCATATAACATTTTAAAGCTCCTTGATGTTGATTTTTTTAGTCAAATTAGTTCAAAATTTTAAAATGGTGTCAATTATGATGATGCGTTCCTTAATTTTACAAAGTCAGATGTTTATGTATGACTTTCATGTTAGCTAAAGATTAAAATGACTTCAATATCTCTTTCATTTAAGGAGAATAGAGTAACAAATTGATTTATTATGTTTTTCTTTTTTCAAGAAGATGAAGTGTTTAGATGAGAGAATGCAGTTTCATTGCGAATGTAGACATTACACATGGGCATCTGATTTATCAAAAGTATGAGACACATCATCATAATTAACACCTTTTTTAAAATTTTGGATTAATTTGACTAACAAAATCAACATTCAGAGACTTAAAAATGTTTTATGCTGATTCAGGGATTAATATGACAGCGAGTGACACTTTCAGAGACCATAATGACTGTTTACTCGTTTACCATTTTTACTCTTTACCATCAAAGGTTTTTTTGTAATGAAGACTGTTCCTTAATTTTCCAAATTAACTTTGTTGTTGTATCACTAAATAAGATTGATGAAGAAAATATTTTGACCAGAGCATGGCGACGAAGGTTATGCAGCGGATATGCCTTTTGATCTGAACAAAGAGATATGCCTTTTAATTTTATCATAGAATAAGATTCAGAGATGTGTATTAAAGGTGTGAGTACACGGTTTTGATACAACTATTACGATTAAGAATTATGAAATATTAGTACAAAACATTTAAGGGTGGTGGAAGTAATTCCAAGTTCATGTCTTCTTTTGTTCACCAAAGGGGTATTGAGATGGATAGCATTAGCCCACATGTTGGCTAAACTTGCAATTCCAATTCCAAATGTCAATTGATTAATTGCCCCCTTACTCTTAATTCTTAATTTAGGTGGATCTGTGTTGATTTTGTAGGGTTTTTTTGCTAAAAAAAATTAAAATTGAAAGAAGTAGCGATTGAATAAAATCAATTAATTAATTATTTAATTATATTATATTAAACAAATAAATTTAATTAACTAAATTAATTTTAATTATTTGATCTGATAATTTGATTTCAATTAAATTGGTTGTTTATTAAGTTTTTCATTTAAGGACATTTTTGTCATTTCAAACATAATTTTCTCCCTTCTTAGTTTCTATTTTTGACAGTTCTTCTTAGTTTCTATTAAACCAAAGAATAGAAGATAGAGAGAGTACACTTCTTTCATCTCTATTTCTTATCTCTTTCTCTTAAACCAAACAATATCTAAAATCTACTATAGTTCTCACATATTTCTCTCTTTCGGAACTTTTTCTTACCTATTTCTCTCTTCACCATTTTTCTTTCAAACCAAACACACCCTAAGTATTTTAAAAATTAATTTGATATAAGTTTTATTATGAATTAAGAATGTCCTTTTATATCATTTTATATTTATTATTAAGTTCAAACTGCTAATTTACGAATCATTTCAATTAGCTTATTAGCTATAAACTATTTTATCCAAACATAGCCTTTGTAGACAAGTCAAAGGTATCATTCGCATGCAATTGTAGAAATTAATTCCCTCGAGGTAACTGAGATTCAATTAAGGAGTTACCTCTTCTAACAAATGATTCTCCACACACACCGACCAGGGATCGAACCAAGACGAAATGGTTAGAGGACCCAAATATCTGTTGTTAATTTTATAAAAAAATTTTAAGCTTAAAAATGTTAAAGTCTCTGTAAGTTCGCACTATTTTGATATAAGTCCTTGTAAGTTTTTTTGTTTTAAGTTACTCCCTACAATTACATTTCCTTTTCAAATTAGTCTCTAAAGTCAAAATCCGCAGAAAAAATCGAAGGAAAATCTGCCCGAAAACTGCAAATTTTCCAGCGGATTTTGACTTTAAAGACTAATTTGAAAAATAATATAATTGCAGAGACTTACTTAAAACAAAAAAATTTATAGGGACTTATATTAAAAAAACGTGAACTTCAAAAAGTCTAAACATTATTTAAGTCTTTTTTTTCTATTTCAAAAGGTAATTAACTTTAATTGAGATATGACCACTTCTTCCTTGGTTAGATAATCCATCATAACTCTGTTTTAATGTGTCTCTTGACAGTAACGTCCTTTTTATTCAATGCTAATTAGACACCTTGATTGCTATTCATTATAAGGAACTAATAGCTACTATTATAATGATTGGTTTTAGTCAAAAAAATAAAATTATAATGATTGGTTTTTCACTAAGCCGTAGTAAAAAATTCATCACGAGTAGCATAAGAATCTTCATTCTCGTATGCAATATTATCCCTCAACCTTTCATACAACATATCCCTTGGTTTTTCCAAACAAAATATATTTTCTTGTTCCATAAAATTGAGTCATTCTGAGTAACTTTATCGGCACTTAGTGAATTCGAGTTGTTCTGACACCTCTGGTATGATTTCATATTGGAGAAGGACTTGTTGAATCCTGGGGAATTTGCGCAAATATACGGCGGATAAATTCTTAAGGACAATGACTATGTCATGCCTCATGTTATTATATAATTTACTATTTGGAGGTCATCTGTAGTTCGTGATTTCGAGGTTGACAATATCAAATTATCATAAAATAAAGATAAGTTCATTATCCCTATTTTGTTTAAGTATATTGTATATGTTTGATGATTATATTCTTACATGATTTGTTATTTATATATTTTAAGTCTCAAATCTACAACTATTTTGGAGACTAAATTGAGAAAAATAAGTTTATGCAACACTTCTCTTGTAGTATATTATTATATTTATTTGTTATTTATATTCTAATATATTTGTTTATTATGATTTTAGGCGAAATTCAACAACAATCTTAGGACTTTATCTTTGTCTTTAAACTCAATTGGCTAGGATCATAATTTTAGTTGCGAGAGATTTTTATATTATTGTGCAGCAATGTGTTGAGGTAACTGTTGACATGCTGGTGCGTATGAAAGAATTGTGCCGATTTGAAAACTTGAGAAATAGGCAGTGGTCAATGGATTTCACCAAAAATCAAATATGGAGACTCGTCATTGCTAGTAAATAATCACCGAAACAGGTTATGAATTCTTATTACTTTGCAGAGCTTTATACTTGTTATTCTATTTATGTGATATGATGAGTTTTTGGTGTTTTTATAGCTTGAGTAAATATTTTGATTTTAAGGTCGATTATAAATTGATTTACAATTGTTTGATAATGATGAATATGAATTATCAAGTGACTTTTAAATTTATTGTCTATCATGAATTTGTGTTTTTTATTTGATAGAATGTTAATTTAAAAATATTATTATTGTGAGTTGTAGATGAAGTTTATGTCTAAAGTGATGATTTTGATATTAGAAAATTTTATCATGGCGTGGCATGTAATCAGTGGCGGATTTACCACCCGGGCTGCTAGGGCGGCAACCCGGGCTCGGTCGGAATATTTTTTTGTTTTAAGAGTAAATTTAGAGTAAAATTGATATTTTTATGACTTAATTTAGGGCAAAATTGAAGTTTTTTTATTCAAAACTCATATTTTTCACCGCAAAGTAATTTTTTTAAAGTTTTAGGAGTTAACTTAGAGTAAAATTGAGATTCGAGGGAATTAATTTAGGGCAAAACTGAGTTTTTTTTTAATTTGAAAATTTTCAATGTAAAATTAGAATTTTTGTTTAAATTTTAAATTTTGTCCGGGCTTTATATGTTTCCTACCTCCGTCACTGCATGTAATGTTGATAGTCTTTATAATTTTGAAAGTTACATGTGTTAAATTTTTTTTGATAAAAGAGTAATATATTTATTTGATATATGTCTTTTGATGATGAATTTTTTCGTTAATATCATTTCTTTTTTAGTCAGATAGCCTAACGGCTAGAAATTCACCCTTTAAAGATGAATAAGTGGGTAAACCTGGTTCGAACTCCAGTCCCTGCACAAATGTGTAATGTTTTTTACCAATTGAGCTAAGCTCATGAGGACTTTTCGTTAATATTCTTTCACTGGTATTAGTATAATTTATTCACAATGGTTAATTGATTTAATAATGTGTAAGTTGAGAGAATATGTCTAGCAAAATTTTCTTATACGTCCTTTTATTTTGTGAGAAATATATTTCTATGGAGCATATTCATACTGAGATTGTTTTATATTGTGAAATTTATTGAAATATATTTTATTGTAAGAGCATATAATATGCAAAATGTTCTGAGAAATTATTGTGAGATATTGAAGAGATATCATATAATAATATATTGTGTGTTAATCATTGTATTAGAATATTACAAGATGGTTAAGAAAATTATATGAAAATAAATATCGATATGATTTCTCAAATATGGGGGTTTGTCACTTGAAAATTATTCAAGTAGACCAGAATAAAAAAAAATTGACGCATGTATTTAAATTTACCCATTGTGGGGGGTGTTGTCGCTTGAAAGTTTTTCAAGTAGACCTGTTTGTGGAGATGTTGCTTAGAATTTATCTAAGTAGACTTCATGAATTATAATATGGAAGTTGGTTCGGCAATATATTAGATATTATTAATAGTGGATGAACAATTGTATTAAAATATATAATACAATGATGATTAATTGCATATGAAACGGTGAAAATAAATTATAAATTTATTTTATATTGAATAAAAGTAGTGTTGCTTAGCCAACTAAGCAGACCTGTATGAACAAGTTTAATTTATTGTTATAAACTTGGCAAATATGAGTTTAATTGATTTAGAGACGTCTTAGTCAATATTACATTTTGTGAGAAAATTATTCTTCATCATTTGTGTAAAGTACATACTGAAAAAGCCCCTAGGAAAAAATAAAATATGTGAAACTTCGAGGGAATGAGACATTATGCCATTTGAAATTAACAAGTGATGGGAACCAAACCTTTGTGATTGGAGACCCCATAAAGAAGGTTCAATGTGGTAAGAACAAGTCACAAATTAATTCTGTTAACACTAAAATTATTTTGTCTCTTTCTATGGTGTACTTGAGAAAGTGTTAGATGCTACATTATTGAGAGGGTAAGCTATAAGCTTTTAATAATTTTCATATTTCTTATGGGTGGTTTATGATTTGAAGCATGCACTTAATGAAATCACCTATATGAGTGTCAAGTGGGGCCGCTTGCATGAGACTTTGGCGAAGTTTCTAGAGCACTCATGAATACCAGTCACGCGCACGGCCTATTCACGCACAACCGCGTAACAACAAAAATTGTGGGGGTGTAATGTGACTAGTATGTAGACCTTTAACATCCATTAAGTGTCTTTGGGTTCATATTGCTTGGCAACACCAATTCATTGTGTGTTAAGTCTTTCTAGTCTATGGTCTGGTTCATATTACTTGGCAACACAATCCCGATGTATACATCTACGATGTTTACTCTGGATATTTCTTGTCTCTATTGTTTAAACCTTTTGAAATATGTGGGGAATTATTGTTAATTTTATAGTTTTTATTTTATTTTAAAAAGTAATTAACTTTAATTGAGATATGACCACTTCTTCCTTGGTTAGAGAATCCATCATAACTCTATTTTAATGTGTCTCTAGACAGTAACGTCCTTTTTCTTCAATGCTAATCAGATACCTTGATTGCTATTCATTATAAGAACTAATAGATACTATTATAATGACTGGTTTTTGACTAAGCCGTAGTAAAAAATTCATCATGAATAGCATAAGAATCTTCATTCTCTTATGCAATATTATCCCTCAACCTTTCATACAACATATCCCTCGAATTTTCCAAATAAAATATATTTTCTTGTTCCATAAAATTGAGTCATCCTGAATAATATTACCGGCACTTAATGAATTCAAGTTGTTCTGATACCTCTGGTATGATTTCATATCGAAGAAGGACATGTTGAACATTTTTCTTCAATCTTAATGTCATGTCTTAGATTATTATATGATTTACTACTTGCAGGTCATCTGTAGTTCGTGATTTCGAGGTTGACAATATCTAATTATCATAAAATAAAGATAAGTTCACTATCTCTATTTTGTTTAAGTATATTGTATATGTTTGACGATTGTATTCTTAAATGTTTTGTTATTTATATATTTTAGGTCTCAATTCTACAACTATTTTGGAGACTAAATTGAGAAAGATAAGTTTATGCAACACTTCTCTTGTTGTATATTATTATATTTATTTGTTGTTTATATTCTAATATATTTGTTTATTATGATTTTAGGCCAAATTCAACAACAATCTTAGGACTTTATCTTTGTCTTTAAACTCAATTGCCCAAATTAACACCCTGCCACTACATTGCCCAAATTAACCTCTGAAAATTTCTAAAGTCAACCTCATTCAAGTTCCACCTATGATTAACCCCCTGTCCACTGAAGCTAACTCAAAAACAATCCCTAAACATGATTTGATGGTCACAAACTAACTTCTGATCTCGAATCAAAAGCAATTGGTTCATTGGCCTCCACACACGAATCAGAAAGGCACCATTCAGCTTCTAGGCCACAAGAGAAAACACCAACCTGGCCCAAGAAGACTAGACACTGACTCTCGATCCCGAACCAAAATTGATCGGCCTATCAAAATCTAAAACAACTCCAAGACGCATAAAATTGATGGGACAATGGTAAAAACCAAACCATGTTAGAAAATACTCAACTCGAAGACACAACACAAACTAGCGGTGGCTGAGATAAACCCAAAAAAGAGTCATCCCACACCAACAGAGGCACAACCACGAGGGTCGCAGTGCCATAACAACCAGATACCAAATAAATAGAACACGGCCCAAGAAATATCAGTCGACACCAACGTGGTATACGTCAACCAGAGACAAAGAAATCTGCAAATTTTAACAGATTTGGAAACAGTCAGAGAATCAAATATCTAGAGAGCAATCATACACGACATCAACCGAAACACCATAAACTACAAAACCACCACCACGAAGCGTCAGAGTTGAATCCGCCACAACCAAGCACCAAGAACCAGACCATGGCCAGAGGATATCAAACCAGTCGACACTGACGCGCTAGAGGTTGAAAAGAAAAGATATCTACAATCACAAAGAACTAAACCATACTAAAATTGCAAAAAGCCACCACCCTTCACCTATGGAGACTCCGTCAGAGCAACAAACTCTTAACCACCAGAAGCTGCCCCCACCTGAAACTACAAAACTTCCGAAACCAAACACCCTCCTCTATAAGCTTCCACTGAAGCAACTACAACTGTTAAGGCCACCAAAAACTTCAAGGTCAGAGCAACCCAAAAACAAATTTGTGAGATAATCCGGAGCGATATAATATTGCATTTTATGAATTAATGTTGTGTTATTAACATTACATTCTTCAAAAAAGGTATACGAATTTAATTTTATGAATTAATGTTGTTTTATTAACATTACATTCTTCAAGAAAAGAATATGAATTTGATTCATTTCTTTTCCTTTTGGGAGTAATTCAAAATTGTAAAAAAAAAAAAAAAAAGGATGTTGTGTGCCATTGCCAACTTGATGATTAGTACTTGGGTTGGGTTTTTGGGCTGATCTAAGCCTAATATCACATCATTTGGCCCAATATAATGTCTAATTGTCTATATATACAAACATGTGTGCTTCACTCTAACATCTACTTCCACATCAAATTTATACTAATTTGAGTGTTAGAGTGTTTTTTGCAGACTCCTTCTTCAACGTTGGTCATCTTCAACTCGGAGCATTCCTCCCACCAATCCACCCTCACTTTGAGTCTTTGATCAGTGCATTTTTAATGCACCTTAATTCATCTTGTGCTATAACATTTTTATGACTTATCCAACTATTTCTAGTATTTTATTATGTTTTTCTAAGTTTAGTTTAATTTTGCTATTATTTTATTTTCGTTACTTATTTTCCTAATAAACAGTAATTTGACTCCTTGTCATAGTGTAGATCATAACTCAAGCTAGAAGTATCCAAATGAGGCGTTCAAATATGAGTTGGAAAGCTAAGAAAAATATCTACAACTTTCATATTGATGCCAAAAGCTAATTCAAAACGTAAAGGAGTCATATAAATGCATTTATGTTCTTCTTTATTAAAATATTCCGAAACCGGTTCAAACATGTGTTTTTTGGCCCGAGACTTTTAAAGCCCGTTTCTTTTTCTTATTTAAGCTAACTTTCGTAGCCCTAAAGGAGACACATCAAAATCCACGAAATTAGAATAGGGATTTACAATTTTTCATGGATAACTATCTCCTTGGAGCCGATCTAATGTATTCGTACTCCACTTTAAGTTTTTTCTTAATTTTAATTTAATTTCGATTCATTTTCAATTCTTCTTATGAAATCGTTTGATTAATTCTCTAGTTATTCATAGGATAGAATTGAGTTATTTCAATTATTGTATGTTTCTTTATTATAATTGTGTAGCGTTTACTTAATTTGTTATTGCGTTGACTATTTGCGTTTGTTTAATTCGTGAGAGTCTTAATCTATTTGCTTAATTCGGATGTTAGAAACATATATCTTATAACACCTATTGCGTTTCTCAGTAGGTATTATTATCAAATAGGATTAAATCCTCTTAGGAAACTGAAGTTATAAGAATCAATGATAAGTTGAAAATCGATACGGTAGATTTTTTTTATTTAAAGCCTGTTTCTATTGCTTATTTAAGCTAATTCTCGTAGCCCTAAGAGAGACACATCAGAATCCACGAAATTAGAATAGGGATTTACAATTTTTCATGGGAAACTAATTTTTTACAGCCGATGTATTCGCATTCCACTTTAAGTTTTTTCTTAATTTCAGTTTAGTTTCGATTCCTTTTCAATACTCCTATGAAATCATTTGCTTAATATTTATATTTTTAATAAAAAGACCCAGTTAGATATAAGAATAGAAATATCTTATCACAACAACATGATAATAATCTAGCTATTAAGCTTTATGTACATGAAACATATATTCTAATTACAGTAAAATCTCTATAAATTAATAGAGTCAGGACTAGAGAAATTTATTAATTTAGAGAGTTATTAATTTATCAATAAATTAATAATTATTAATTTAAAAAGTTTTTAATGACTTGTAAATCAATAATGACTTTTGTAATATGCATTGGAAATCAATAATGACTTTTGATGTAAACAAAAGGAACAAATGGGTTCAATGTATTCGTAAGCATGTCATATATAAATTACATGAATGTAATAGAGTATTAACAAATGAGTTCATTGTATTCTTAAGCAAGTTTGTCATATTATTAATTTATGATTTTTATGGGACCGTAGATTACAAAGAGATCTCCCGAAAATTATTATCTTATTATTTTATTGAATTTTTTAATTTTTTACACTGACCCAAGTCGGGACTAAACAACTTTATTATTTTAAAGAATTTATTAATTTACTGAATATTAATTTAAAGAGATTTTACTGTATATTATCTCTTCTAACCAAAAAATATATTTCAATTATATTAGTAATTACGTGAATCACATTTTACCTTAATTCTATGGAAAGAGAATTTTCAAAATTGTAGTATTGAATTGACTTGTTGACAACACACACAAAATAATAAACATGGAATCAAGAAAGCAAGCCAATCTATACACGTGTAACTCACATAGACACAAAATGTCGTACTCTTTTATCTCTAGACTAGATAATGTTTTGTCAAAATTCTTCATTTTACAATATTTCAACCATAATTATACCAATTTCAACTATTTTTGTTGCTATGATGGAATATGAAATATATGGCTGACAAGGATTTAACAACATATTACAATACCTCAACAAGCTCCATTCACCACTCATTCCTATGAACCAAAGTAAGCATCCAAATCCACTCTCACCTTAATCCTCCCTTTAATAAAATAGCAAATATTAAGTTAAAACTGATTATATGAAATAATGTGGGTCTCTTTTAATTTAATCAAAATCCTAAATTAGATTTTTGACTTGGATATATATATTAACATTAAAACTCTTAAATAGAATTTATCATTTATTTAAATCTTCACATTTCAATCTCATGAATTTAGTTCAATTGATTGAATATATTACACGAATGTGCAGGAACCGGAGTTCGAACCTAGTATATCCATTTATTCATTTATAAAAGGTGAATTTCTAGTCACTAAATTACCTGACCAAAAAAAAAAATCTTCACATTTCAAGAGTTTATTCTCTATAGTTGCGCGTACTTATTAAACACTCAAATATATGCAAATATCAAAATATTTTTTTCCACCACATTCCTTTCACTCTTTCACTACCATCACCACTCTTTCTCCACTACCATCACCACTCTTTCTCTTCCACTTTCCTCTTCATTCCCATGGCAAAGAATCTTCCTAACTAATCACACCAAGATTCCAAAACACAACTTCTTTCCCTCTAATTGTTCATTATTTTTACTTTCTTCAATTGAGAAATGAATTTGAATCACTCTTGTGGTTTCTCTTTAACCAAACACACAACAAAGACAACAACAACTTCTTTTTTCCTTAGAAATTCTCAAGTGTTTCTCAGCAAAAACACTACACCTTTGTTTCTTAGAGAGTTTCTTCATGTCAAGACTCTACCTTTTTCACCAAACATAACAAAAAGTTTGAGAAACTGTAAACTCTCACACCCTTTTGCCAGTTTATCATCTTTTGCAGAAGCAGAAGGAGAAGAAGGTTCAAAAGAGGAAATTCAGCTCAATGAACATCACCAACATGGAACAAAAAATGGAGAGAATAATAATGAAGTATCAGGAATGGCAAACGCATTTAACATATCATCAAGAACAGCTTCTGCTATAACAATATGTATAGCAATGGCTGCACTTATTTGTCCTTTGTTTATGACATCTTTAGGACAAGGTTTGACATTGAAGACAAAGGTTTTATCATATACAACTCTTTTGTTTGGATTCTACATGGCTTGGAACATTGGTGCTAATGATGTTGCAAATGCAATGGGAACATCAGTTGGATCTGGTGCATTGACACTTAGGCAAGCTGTGTTGACAGCTGCAGTGTTGGAGTTTTCAGGAGCATTGTTGATGGGAACACATGTGACTAGCACAATGCAGAAGGGGATTCTTGTTGCTAATGTTTTTCAAGGGAAGGATTCTTTGCTTTTTGCAGGCTTACTTTCTTCACTTGCTGCTGCTGGTACTTGGTTACAGGTAAACACTTTTTTAGTTTCACAATTTAGTGTCTTTTTTTGCATTTAACCCTCCAGTTACCGGAGAAATGGTGGTTATTTGGAGTTTGGCCGGTAGGTAAGTTAAGTCTAGCCAATGACCATGATTGTAATTTGTAACTTGGTTTCTCACATACGGTTTCTCCCGTACGATTCATCCGTAAATAAAACTAATTAACTATTGAGTATGATCACTTGAGCTAACTAACTATTGAGTTTAATCACTTGGTAACAATTTAATGTACGTTTGGTTCAACTTTTTAAATGTGTAGAATTGATTATTTCGTTTTTGGAGATTCTATACTAGAATTGATTGTCGCCAAAATTGAATTTAAGTTAACCAAGACATTGAGATCAAGTGGTTAATTAGCTTCACCAAAAGATGAATTTCTGGAGAACCCAGGTTCGATTCGATTCTTGCGTGGAACAATTTTTGGTCAAACTTTACTTACCTAGGAACCAGAGAGTTAGAAAGCAAAAAAAAAAATGATTTTAAGTTGAAGCTAGAATTTACAGTTTCTGCCTCTACAATTAGTTTTTAGCCTCAAATTGATTATTTAACCCAACTTTACATGACTATCCAAACATAAATCCTCTTAACTCACTTTTAGTCTGAGTTAATTTTATAAAATCGATTCATTGAAAATCAAATTTTAATATCGTATAACCAAACATACATAGTAGTAAGTAATGATGTGATCTTCTGCTGAAGTTTTCAAATAGGGTCATAACAATACAAAGCCAATTTTAGTTCACAGTTTGAAAATTTTAAATCTAGTTTTGTGAATATGTGCATGTTGAGATAACTGTTATCCACAAATTAAATTGCAATTGTATTAAAGGTAAAAACAATAGCGGTCATGGGGCTGCACTTATCGACAATTTCCCATAACATCAATCATATAAAGGTTTTGCTGCTCTCACAAGAGATGCAACCAACTGCGTCGCGTCTGAAATTGCAATTGCAGCCGCATTGGTTGCAAATATCTACAATTTTCTGCTGTGTCAACTATCTAGGAATGTAACATAACCACAAATGTGTTGTGACAAGTGTGAGGAGGATTTAAGTCCCACATTACTAAGAAAATTGGAGGTTGAAAACTTTATAAGTAACAGGACCCATAAACTCGATACCTTAATGTTTTGGATAAGAATAAGAATGTGGTGTCCAACTCACTTATATCCGATGTTCTCCACCCAATGTGGATGATTCCCCGACTACCCCTCGTGTCCCGACAGTGGTAGAAGATTGTCATTTTTCCATTAGAAATGTATCATTTGTATTTTGCATGACATTGTTAAGTTCCTTAGTGTACAATTTTTAAGTATCAAGATATTTGTTATGCGGCTACATGGAAATTTCAAATTTGTCTGTAATTTTGTATTTTATGCATTGCTTTGTTACTGTCATTGGAACGTAGTAAAGGCCGATAGGATAAACCAAACAGCATCATATAAATTAATAAGTAAATACTAATGACACTAAATTTCCTTGAGATTTGCGTCCAAAATTGTCTTTTTTAGTTTATGAGGAAATTAGAAACATTGAACTCATGTTCATCAGCAAAGACAAGACTTGTCTTTTTTTTGGGGGTTTTCACCATCTTGTTCCTAGAGGAAGGGGGCCCTAGTATTCTAGAGTTCGGTGCGAGTTCTAGCATCAAGTGGTTTCAGTCTCCTCTCAAACACAATTGCGGGGGATCGAAGACAAGACTCGTCTTGTTTCTAAACAGATGCTCATTGTTTACTTGAAACAACATGTATAGTACTTATGAAAACTAATTGTCATATAAAGTAATAATCCACACGGCCGCAAATATTTTTACCTTTAATGCAACCGCAATTTAAATTGTGTATAACAGATTTCTGACCATGCTCATGCTCATGAAAACAGATTCAAAATTTTCAAAGTGGGAATTAAAATTGGCTTCTAAATTGTTTTTGTTATGACCCCATTTGAAAACTTCAGCAGAAGAGCACATCATCACTTCTATGTGTGTTTAGTTATGCAATAATAAAATTTGATTTTGAATAAATTGATTATATTGTTATCATCCCGTTTTTGGAGAATGCTTTCGTTCAAAACAAGGAAAAAATTGAATAAAAACTATGCTTTCGTTATACGTAGTAATAATCCGATGAACTCAATCGCCTACTTATTTTTTTGTGATATGCAGTGTGCATCATATTATGGTTGGCCAGTATCTACTACACATTGTATAGTGGGAGCAATGGTAGGGTTTGGCATAGTGTATGGAGGTTCTGGTGCTGTTTACTGGGGTTCACTGGCTAGAGTGATTTCTTCGTGGATTTTCTCACCTCTATTGGGAGCAGCAGTCTCATTTCTCGTCTACAAATGCATCCGAAGGGTAAGCTTCTTTAATGCAACATTTGTTTCTTCTCGACCGGTGTGTACTTCATTCTTACTACAGGGTTTAAAAAAGGGTCTTGCTAACATGTGTGTATGTGTTGAAAACAACTTTTAAAATATTAGGGAGTTGAAAAGTGAAAACAATAAATAATTCTTTAGATTTTACACCAATTAATCTCAACAGTGTTTGGTTTGAAAACAATTTATGACACGTACATAAGTTCTATGTGGATCGACTTATTTGAGCTTATCTACTAACATATGCTCTTGAGAGATTGCTTGGGAGAGTTTATAAAACAGCTTACGACATATACATAAGTTGATTTTAACTTATTATCATAAGTTGCTTATGAAAACAGTTATTATAGCTTTTATGAAACAAGTTGACTATATCTTTTGTTTTATAAATAGTTCAAACATAAACACTTATATGAAAAATATTTATGCTATGACCACTTAATTAAACTTTTAATCCAAACAGATATGTTAAACTCATTCTCATTCAACTACTAATCCTTTCCCCCTATACAGTTTGTATACAGTGCAAGTAACCCAGGGCAAGCAGCAGCTGCAGCAGCACCAATTGCTGTATTTCTCGGTGTAACCGGAATTTCATTTTCTGCATTCCCTCTTAGCAAGAACTTTCCTATAGCTCTAAGCCAGGCATTAGCATGTGGAACCGTCGGTGCTTTCCTGGTTAACAGAACTATCAGAAAACAACTCGGACATCTTCTTGATAAGTCAACTACTCCACAATCTGAACCAAAAGACGATACTCCCCATCAAAACATAGGCTTCTTCTCTGATATTATAGGTCCAAAGGGTGCTCAACTTGAAATAGTTTACGGAGTTTTTGGTTACATGCAGGTTTTATCAGCATGTTTCATGTCATTTGCGCACGGAGGAAACGATGTTTCCAATGCCATAGGTCCATTGGCCGGTGCTCTAGCTATCCTACAAGGCGCTGCAAAAGGAGCTGAGATTGTTATTCCAATCGATGTTCTTGCTTGGGGAGGATTTGGTATTGTTGCAGGGCTAATGATGTGGGGTTATAGAGTTATAGCTACAATTGGAAAGAAAATAACAGAACTTACACCAACAAGAGGATTTGCAGCCGAGTTTGCAGCTGCTTCGGTTGTTCTTTTTGCTTCGAAGCTAGGGCTACCGATATCAGCAACACATACACTTGTTGGTGCAGTAATGGGAGTTGGTTTCGCGAGGGGACTTAACAGTGTTAGATCAGAAACTGTGAAGGAGATTTGTGCTTCATGGGCGGTTACTATTCCGGTTGGCGCTACCTTATCAGTTATTTATACATGGATTTTGACGAAGCTTTTGTCTTATGTTTTATGAGTGCGCATTTCCAAGATATAAAGAACAAGTTTTATGCATGTTAGTACTTAATTCAATTCACTAGCACCATGTTGTGGTGAAATTTGGAGAAGAGGATTGGCAAGGGATGAAATTTTTGGTGGTTGGTTTCTATGTCAAAACTGTGATTGAAATTGAGAGTGGAGAAATTGTAGACATGTTACTTTTCTCTAGCTAAGTTGAAATAATTTAGCAATCCTTAGACTTTGAAGGATGAAAATTTAGAGAAAATATTGAGAAAAAGTTTCAATGTATGTACTTAATAAATTCATTTTAACCTTTTTGGTTTTGCTTATCTCTGCTTAAAACTCTCTGGTTGAAACATTCTTTGGTAAATATTTGGGTGGTTAGAAGATAAAAGGCTTTGTCTTCAAATTATTTTATTTAACATGGTGAAACTTTGGGGTTTTTTATATAAAATAATTTATGTGAGTTGGATCCCGAAAACTCATCAAGGTCAGATAAAGTCTCAACTCTCAAGGCTCATAGAACTCTGACAGAGAGAGATATATATATTATCCACAAAGACATTTACATCGGCGTACTCAAGTCCTTGTGAGATCTGAGTTGAATCCTAATCAAATGGACCAACTTACATTTGTAGTGAACAATTGGTCTATGAAACTTAAAGAACGGTGCTTATTTACTATATATTTAATTTATTATATTTTTATCATTTTTATAAAATAAATTGGCAGTTTATATTGTATTTACAAGTTATTTAAAGGAAAGTTTAAAAGATAATCAATATCTTTTGGTTCACTTGGCAACAAGTTTGATTTTCTCTGTGCAAATATAAACAAGATAAGAAGGGTCAAACAATTTAAGCAAGGATTTTAGGCTCTAAAATTTTAGACTAAGAAGCCTCAGAAAAGATCCATTTGGACATAACAGGAGGACAATTAAATTTAAAACATTTCCTTAGTTTAGTCAGTAAAGATCAATCCTCAAATCCTCCTAGAATCAATTATAACTTTGTTCTGTTATAAGTTTACCCAACTCAAATTAGAAGATACTAATGAAGAAAAGAAATATTGTTATAACTTTTTAGTTAACTCATCAGTGTTTAAAGATATCTATATTCAATGATTCAATAATGCTAACAGAATTTCAAAAAGATGGATGATATTTTGATTACATAAACATCTTCCTTAATTGGATTCACCTCCTCAAAAGTGAGAAATATCAATGATTGATGAAAAATCAATGGTTTCTATTATATGCATGTGCATAAAAGATCATAGATGATTGAAACATCAATCACCTATTATTTCACTTTACCAACTAATCACTTTTGAGTAGCTAAATTCACCTTAACCTACCCTTTTCTTCTCTCTAATATATACAAAAGTTTCTTGTGTATGAGTAAAATCTATATCTATATTACATAAAGAGAAGAAAAAAATAAGGTGGGAAGATGTTTTGAATTTATTAACAGGATGTAAAGTAACACTATCTATTCAATCCACAAAGAAGTGACACACATAGTCTATGTAGCTCTGACACTTCAGATTGAAGGCATATCCGGTATCTGACACCAACACGACACCGACATACAACAAGGAGTTAAAGAAAAAAAGTATAAGAAAAAACCAATATACAAAATCATGGAGATACTTCCTTCACAGTTGGAAGACTAGGTTTCCAACCCAAACTTCTATACTGTCTAGCCTTTGGAAAAGGTGGTACAAAAGTTTTCTTTGGTCTTAATCCTCTTTTTCTTATAGATTTTGTTGGCTTCTCCTTAGGATTATAATATTTTTTTGCATACATAAAAGAGTCTTCTAAAGCTTCTCCTTCCACCACAGATTCATTCATCTTTGTGCTGACTTTCATTCCCTCTACAACACCATTTATTACCTCTTTGTGTTTTTCTCCTCTAGGAGACTTTGATTTTGCATCAAGGTTCTCTTTTTGCACCGGCCCATTAGTCTCTTTGCTTTGAACTTTCTCTTGATTCTTTCTTTTGAGTTTCTCAACATCTTTGAAAGATATTAGGATATACTTATTACCAGGAATCAAAAGATCTTCTCTCCATAACACAGATTGGTGAGGAGATTTGAAAACTTCTGGACTTGCAACACACATGCCAGGATACTTTGTCATCAATGCGTAAACAGGAACCGCGTGGCTATAAACATCTTGCTGTCCACCAGCATGAGCTATTCTAACAACAAAATCCTTTGACTTTGAACTGAACTGATGATCCTTGTATCCCTTTTTGTTTCCTTTCTTCTTGCTTCTTGAGCTTTGGTTATCAGTCTGCTCTACGAATCCTAACGAGTGAACCACGCGCTTCAGCATAGTCTGGAATTCAGAGTTATGCAATCTAATTGTTTCATCATATTCTTTCACAAGATGATGTTAGGTAGAAGGTGTAATGTAAGCAGTGTGAATAACATTTAAACACTTCTTCTTAGTATACTACGGCCGGCTAAGGAATATTTAATAGTTTTCAACAAATGGGTTGGTGATCAATTCAAGGCTTGGTATGTGTGAACACAAAGGGAAAGGATTGGATTTTTCCTTTAGTCTTGTGAGATATGAACAAAAACTTCCTAGAATGGATAAGAAGGAATCAACTACTTCCTCAATATTAACTCCCTGGTTTGAGATTAGGATTTAGTGCAGTAACTGCATCAAGCAGTTTACGACCATAACCGTTTTATATCAAATTAACGGTCGAGATCATTTAAAATTGATCTTTTTATTGCGTAATCTAAACCATTTGATCTGAGATTAACAGCTGAGATCGTTTGCTGCGTAGAAACAACGTGCTTTTCTCAATTCATGGAATTCAGATCCTGTGGTGTGATACTATGCTAGCTCAGTAGCTCTGCAGACACATTCTTGTACTAGGATCATACTCCCACAAGCCTGACGAAACTTGGCGCGTCAGTTTTTTAAGCCTTCCATTGATCCAATTGTTGTGAATAATATAGCATCCTTTGTTTAAGCATGTTGCTTTGACATTTTTTTCTTGCCACAGGTTTTGGTATGCACCATTTGGAAAAAGGTTTCTGTCTAAGAAATGTACTGTCACGTTTGTTTCGGGTTCCAGACATTTGTTATCGCCGACACGGTTAATTCCTCCTTTTCCGCATAATATGTCATAAAAGCTTGGTTGCTCAGATAAGCTTGAAGTTTCTGCATGCTTCACTACTTTCTCTATGGCTGGAATCGTTTGATCATCCGAATGAGCATAATAGAAGCCAGAGTTCAAACGTCTTGGTAGGTTTATTGGTCCTGCACAAAAGAAACAATTACAAACAATCTTTGTAAAAGAGAGACTAAAAGAACATAAAATTCGACAAAGGGTGCACTCAAAAGAGCTTATTTACAAATTATTTGAATTTATCCTGTGACATAAACATTTTTTTACTGATTTGCATAAGTGTTTCAAATAGTTATGGTATGCTCATATGTTGTTTTCAGCTTATTATAAGCTATATTGAGCTTATTAAAACAGGAAAACCGCTTTCTCTCTTTGATTATAGAAATAGCTTATAAATAAGCACTTAGTTAAGAAATTTTGTAGACATGCAAACTAAATGAAGATAGAATGTAGATTTCATTGTAGTAAAATTTTATACTTCACTATTTAAACTTGATTGACAGTATATAATATCTAATTGATTTATGCTCCTAATTGAGAGAAAATTCAAGTGTGAGATGAGGGAATAAGCACCTTTTTCTTGGTATTCATCAGACTGTGCAACAAGAACTGTAGGGCCAAAGGAGTTAAGCAATGGAATAGGGTTTCTGAACCAATATGTATCAACATCACTAAGTAGTACATTGTAACCTAACTTGAGTATCTTCAACACAATTTTAGACTTCACTTTAGTCACCCTTTGGAAGCACTTTGTTCCAAAGTGGCAATTATCAAAACTAATATCACTCGGAGCTATCGGACCATTGAAAACTGGAATTCCCTGCCATAGCAAAAACTGTGAGAAGAATATGATGTAAATAAGAATAGTAAATCTCCTATATTTATTTTTGTAATTAATGTTTTGAGGTTATATTATGTACGTATCTTTCATTATTTTTATTGAGAAAAGTGGACAGATCGGCACACATGTTAGTTGTGAATAAATCGAGTACTTAAAAGAAAAAATATTTTGGTAGAGAAATTAAGACAGAACATACCTGCAAGATCGAGAATTGATAAGTTTCCTGATCAAGGGCATAGACAATAAAATTTTGTATGGACAATTTTCTTAATCTGCAAACCCAACTCATGAGAAAATCCTTGTAACTATAACCAGCAACTGTAAGAACAATTGTTTTATTTCTATCTGCCGTGATAGACAGAAGTGATTCTAAGGAAAAAGGAAGCTCCAAATATGCTGAAGATTTCATCTGATCCTTGGCAGAACAATCTAATATTCTGGCCACTGATTTCTGATTATCAATGCAATGCATTGCGTTTTTGTTCGATAGGTTCACTATGCCTTGGTGTCCAATTCGATACATGATGTTTTTCTTGGTGTCAACCATAATGTACTTGTTTTCACATGTCAAAAGTTTTGGTAGGTTTGAGTAATTATATTCACTATAGAAGAAGGATCCATAATGTTCCCCAAAATGTGAATTACCAATGTATTCCCAATTTCTATTTTCAATATCTAAAGCAGTTGAATTATCATCAAATGTAGTATTGCTCATATGGAAACTTGTGATGGTCCAGCTAGCATCAAACACAAACCTAAACTTGGATGAAATAGCCTCGTGAATTATCCAATTGTTGTGTGTACCTGTTAGAACAGAAACCCCAATTCAAAAGAATAAAGATACGAAAAGAGAAAACAATGAACAGAAAATGCTCAATAAGGAAGTTCGGATAATTCTGCCTACCTATGAAGCGCGGACACTCCTAGGATTAGGCGTATCCTGGTGTCAGACAGGAGTCATGTCCGACACTAACACTTACGATTACATTGAATTATATCATTTTTTCAAATTTTTATGTGTCCGTGCTTCATAGGTACCTACGTCTCCAACTGTAGTTCCTTTCTATTAATTCAAGCTTAGGATTTACCGTGTACAACTTGTGTTTGAGTACTACTGTCCAAACTACAACATTACCCCTGAACCATACCCAATAGTACCTTTGCCATATATGAAAGGTGGAAGAACTCCATTATGTAGAGGCATATGCATGTTATTCCATGCCATGAGCATTTTTTCTGCATTATAACAATGATTCCGCTGCAAATTCTGTTGTATTTTCTGCAGCAGAAGAATGGGGACAATTCAATATAGTTTTGTTGAGTCATTTTGTAAATTCTCTGAGATCTTTGGAAGATTTTTCATACCTCTTGAATCTTCACATTTTTTATATTATCCAAGTGAGAAACATTTTGAGGTGAAGCAACGAGAAGCCAATCGCGGTCAAGTTCGTAGACATGATTTAGGGTGGAGATGAATCCAGAAAGAATAACTGTTTCAGGATCAACAATAACAAATATGTCTGATGGGAATGAACGCGATTTCGCAATCATGGAATGAAAAAAAGGACTGCCAAGGAAGCTGGATATAAACAAAAACAAAACCAGGATAAATTATAAGGACCTATCTTAATCATTTTTTCATTTAGTAATATTTTGTGCACATTCAAAACCTAAATTTGTTAATCACATAAAAAGAAAATCAATCTTAAATAGCCATAGAAACAAGGTTTTAAAAAACGGTAAGCAACTGCAATCATGATTAACTAACTGCAAGTCTGCGAAATTAAAAAAAAAAAATTATATCACCACGGTAGCATTGACCGCATTTGTCTATATTTTACCACAAAATCAAGGTTCGCAACGTAATGACAACTGCAACCAACTACAATTCAGAACCATGATTTCTATATTGAATATGAATTCATGAATAACAGGCATCAAGTCAGTTTGCTTACGTGAAATCGATGTCAGTATCAACTAAAACCTGTCCGGAATCAAAAGCTTTTGCAAAGGAGACAACAGAAGGGTGTTGGCTATACAAAACAACATTAACAAATGGAGATAGAGCCAGCCATGACCGAACGGCAAGTGACTGTCTGGTCCCAATAGAATCCATAAAAGGTTTAGGAGCTGTGAATATGGTAATGCTAAGATTTCTTGAATCCAAAGCATCATTTTTCTTGAGCTTGAAAATTCTAAAATCATCCTTGTTGACTGAAGGTAATTTTTGTGTTGCATATAAAGAGAGAAATATTAAGACAAACCCAGATAGCCAAATTGACCACAGCTCAACATGAAGTACCTGTTAATCAAAAATAACATGTTATGGAAAACATGGTTTTTTGAACATGTTATTTTGAAAGACAATGAAGAATGGAATTGGAAATAAGAGAAAAGGAAAAAGACCTTCATAGTTAGAAAAGTGTGTTACCTCTTGTTTTTGTCAACTCTTGATGAGTTATTAGTATATGAGAAAAAGAAAAAAAAAGTGATACTTTAACTAAAAGAAATGCAATATTAACAAACAAAGCCACTAACTAGGCCACTACTAAGACATGTGAAGTTTGACGTCACAACCACGTTAGGTTAGTTTCCTCTTGCTCCAAGGTTTGCACGGAATTTGAAAATTGAAAGAATTCAATTCAATATATAAAAAACAAATTGAAATTCAGATAGAAAAGATTGTAGCAAGCTGGTAGTCAAAGTCAAAGCTGGCTCTGTTTTCTTTATAGTATAGCAATACTAAATAGGTAAAATTAAAAAAGTATACAAAAGCTTCAAGAGTAAAATCTAAGTTACCGTTGGTGAATCCCAATGCACACGTAAAGGAAATAATGGGGATAAACAAAGGAACCGTGCATATTTGCAACCTAGAATATGCAGGCTCCTTTGATTTCTTCAAAAAAAAAAATATGTGAATGCATGACAAGCATGAATATTCGCTAAATTCCTTCATGGTTTCAATCCTTGCTTGTGCTCAAAAAGAGTTAATAGATTACATCAACAACATTGCGTACTGCATAATTCACCGCATACTTCTAGAACAACATGACAGTACCAATACTGCAACCAATCTAATAGGTAAGAAGGAAGGGGAAAACACAAAGGAAATGATGTTCAAATAGAAGGTCGAGAGAAATTTGGATCATGTTTGAATCCCATCTATATACATAGAAATACAGATGAAGGCAATTCAACTTTTTATATCGAAACAAGTTACCACACATCCAAGGCCATCCAAGTTTCATACAATATAATTATAACACTATAATGAACTCTTTGTATAAAGCTGGAAAAGAAGTCGCTGCTACACAAATCCTCATCCTGATAGAATGAACTCGGGACATAAATCATAAGTATCGTCTTAACCTGCAATTTGAAAAATGAGCCTGCCATTTTTACATTAATGTGTACCGAAATCACTGTTTCCCTTGTATTCACCCGTCCTTCAGACAGAGAAAGAACAATGATCCACCACTCAACTGATCATTCACTATTTGCTGAGTAGGATTGAGTATCAGCCAGGCAGAAGAAACAGGGGGTAAAATGCAAATATGATAAATGGGCAGCAGGAGGGGGCAAATATGAGAAATGGGCAGAAAATCAATTTAATGAAATAAGTTATCTCAATTGTTCCGAATGCAATAGGCAAAATTTGGATTATGATATTGATTGAATTTGTCACTAGGAACTATAATATCGATAGAATTTAAATACATAACTCTATTGAAGATTAAGCTTAGATTTTTGAAGTTTCTTTACAACAAATTAAAACTTAACAATAGATACATATCCAACTCTACCAGAGTTCTATACCAGTTCTTCCCAAAGAACAGTAACAGATCAGGATAGCAACTGTATCTTTATGTTTAGCCTACCAAGTCATCACTTCTTATAGATCCTCAATGATAGTTCATTTCAAAGACCGCACATCGCAAGCTTAGCCCATCTTCCAAATCTATGCTCTCCTGTACGAACCCCCGGTAGAACATCAACCACTGTTTTCGCAGTTCATCTACGCCGCCGAACAGGTGATCTGGATCTTGACCTTCTTCCCCTGCATAAAAAGTTAACATTGTAAATAAACAAGGCACCACTTAATATAAATGGGAACCAGTACAAATTCACCTGAGAAGCTTATGTTCTTATATGATGATGGAAGTTTGTCTCAAAAATATAAACCTTAAACATGAATAACTTATGGCAACAAACCTGGAATTATCAAGAGAAGAATAGGGAGAATGCCTGCGCTGAGAACGCTTGCTATGAGGAGACCGCGAAACTTGTCTAAAAATGAAACCACCGTACTGACTTGGTGAGTTTAATGTAAACGAAGTTTATAAAAAAAAACAGCTCAACCTGATATAGTGTCAACACTCCAAGTGGAAGCAGCCTATTACCATAATAAATCTAATATGTTTCTAGTGAATATGGTAAGAACTAAGAAGATTCAGTCAAAGTTACACCAGATCTTAAAACCTCATAAAAACTACAGATGTACCAACGTTATTATTCTCTATCCTGATTACATTCATAGTACAGAAACCCTGACAAACCAAAATAAACAAATTCCACATCTTTGTGCACAAAATTTTAAGTTTGTTGCCTTTCTCAGCATCATAAAAATGAATAAGTCGAGAGATTGCACACAGCAGAGTATATGATGCATGAACATGTGAATTTTTACAAACATAATAACTTGTATAATAAAAAAGTCTGTTCAAAAAACTTGTATACTAAAAAAAGTATTCCATTTAAAAAGCAAAACAATAATAGGACTTCAAGTATTCAACTACAGAAAGTCCCAAATGAATTTAGTCTGTGGTACTGTATAAAAGATCAGCTTCTGGATCCTCCAACTGCCACAAATCATATGCAACATATTTTTTCACAGAATGAAGGTATAAATAAGTCAAATACAGGAAAAAAAATTAAATATCAATAATTTTTATGCAAACTCGCTATGTTTGAAACCGTAATCTCTCAAATTGTAGTAAGATGAAGGGGTATATAAGGAAGCTTCCCAGCAGAGTTAAACTGATCATATATATGTGTCTGAAAATACCTACTATATACATTTGGATAACAATCATAAAATAGCAAAAATATTGATATTCAACATAATATTTCTGATCACCCAAACATGTAAATAAATGATAAACAATTAAATACATCAAAAGATGTTAGAGGGCTAAAGTTGAAGTAAAAAAAAATGCGGGAATAAATATATTTCTAGTCTTGAGATGGCAAGATAGCGCTTCAGTCAAAAGATATGAGGGAGGCGATCAAGACCCTGACCGACGCCCAAGTTGTGAAAAGATTGACATAGAGCCAACATCAATAATGGAAAACGCAGAAAAGCAGGCAAGCAAGAAGCAACTTAGAAGCTTACAAGAAAAAAAAAGTAAAGAATAGCAATTTGACTAAGAAATTGTATATCCTACTAATCATGTCCTAGCCATTTTAAGACTAAATTTTAGCACATCAAACTAAGAAAAGATATTTGCTTTAGCAAAATGCTATTTATTTTTTTATTTTTTTAGCAAAATGCTATTAATACTCAAGAAAAAATAAAATGATACACTATCAAATTATATGACAAAAATATGAACCAAGTGAGAATTACTATGACTGTAAATGCATTTTATATCTGAGCATGACGAAGCTATTACTATAGCCCATAAACACAAAGAGCTCATCTCTACATCTGACAGATGCTCTGAAATACTCGAACATTCATATTGTAAACCTGAAAAAGGTTAAAGGAGTTTCTTTATAAATAATACCTTCTTTTAGACCTGACCGGAGATGGTGACAAGTCACGTTTTCTTGAATGCGGCTTCCTGCGGTACAAAAATGATATTAGGCACTATGTGACAAACAGAAAAATGAAGGGAAAATGGAATCTGCTCTGAACCTTTTCGAGCCATCTGAGCCTTCACCACTTGAATCATCCGCGTGACTATGATCCTTGCTGGTTCTACCTCTACTGCTTACTGACGACGAACGTCTTCTTCTTTTGTGCCTGTCGTAGTCACTAGCTTCTCTTCGCCTAGATTTATGCTCCCCCTTATCCTTTGTATGCCCCTTTTTTCGGCTAGTATCTTCGGTAGTACCACCTCTATCTTTTGTAGGAGCAGGCACAGTGGAACTCTCAATTTCATCATCGGCATCCGAACCATAATTTCCAAGACCTAAAACATCTCCAGGAGAGCTGGAATTAGATTTTTCATGGGCACCATCATTCTCTATTTCCTTTGCTTTAACTGGAACTAAAACTTTAGCAGTTGCCTTAGGAACAGGAGCAGAGGGTGGAGACGTTAGTTCCTTATGGTTTGAAGTGGCAACATTATTACCCACTGGTGGAAAAAAAAAAGTAATTGTTAGAACTTCCAATACCTAATACTCCATAGCTAGCATTTAATCATTTGTAAGTATGGAAGATAGAGAAAATTAGAAGGATCGGGAAATTACCTTCAGCAGTCAGATCGTCTTCACTAAGAACTTTGGTTGCAATTTCATCAAACAATTCATCAGTAACCTAAGAAAGAGGCTATAAGATTAGAACTGTAATATATTTTTTTTCTGCTACAGAGAGTATACAGATGTTAATCATAAATTGTTGCGCCTTATTAACTTTTTTTTTCCACAGAATAAAAAATATGTTAAGTAAGACAGCAGTTGCAGTTCATGTTTTAAGCAATGCATACCTTCAAAAGAACTTCAGTAAGAATTTTTTTTATTTCTTGGTTGATTGCTGCAGTTCTAGCTACTTCAACCTGATCATACATTATACGTCAGATCAAATATGAATTGTGTGTGTGTTTGTGTGTGTGTAGAGAGAAAGAGAACTTATATTTATGGGAAGAAATAGTAAAGAAGCAAACCTCTTCGTCCTCTTCATCCTCAGCTGATCTAGACGAATCAATACTTTTACTATCTGTCTCATCATCAGCCTTCCCATATGATTTATCAATGCCATCACCTACAAGTGTTTCTTCAACTTTTAGATGATCTGCTGAAGGAGCGGCAATGACTGTTTTCTTTATTTCCTCTCTAAGCCAATTAGGTACTGACGGCTGAAAAATGATTTCAAAATGAGGTTGGATAAAATCATATCTATCAAAGCACTAACTTTCAGAAAGTAATTACCTTCTTAGGACGCTCAGGAACACCAGAAACACCATATGCATCAGCAGAGAAAGCTGCAGTAGGATTAATTGTAGCTCCTGTACTAAGGGAATAGGGTGCACCATTTGGTGGAATTGTTGGAGGGTGACCAGGTCCAGGAAACCTTCCATATGGTGCTGCTACATGACCAGGAGTAGTAATAGAAGGATCATGCTGTTAAATTAACCAAGTGTCAGATGTGTTAAGAGAAACATATTAGTTGACTAGAAAAAACAGTCTCAAAAACAAAATTTATAACCTGTGGCCCTGAGGGAAGGCTTGGAGGTATTGGTGGATAACCAACACCAGGTGCCACTGGAGAACCCCAGTTATTCATCAAAGAACCAGAATCATGATGATTATAAGTTGATTGCATTTGCAGGTCACCGTCACGACTAAACCTAGGTGCAAAATCTAAAGGTTGATCAGCAACGTTGATAGATGAGTCAACAGAATGGGTGTGAGATGCAAAGGATGGTGCATGCATTGATGCTTGCACATGGTATTGTTCTTGAGAAGAGGAACTTGGCAAAGGAAACATTGCATATGATTGTTGAACCTGATCAGCAGCCTCTTTACCTGCAAGTCAATATTCAGATTAAGCATGGAAAAATAAATGAGGCAAAACAGGAATCTCTGAAATTCAAAATATAGCGTCTAAGTCCTAGAACCATGCTCTCCAAGGTCATGCTTATGTTCATCAGACCTTAATTATCTTCATAAACCTTCTCTCCCTGATAATTCTGACAACCAGCAGTTTTATAATTCATCTTTAGAAAGAAAATATTTAGCACGTCTTATAATCAAACGATACAAAATAAAGAAGCAGGATGGTGGGGAACAGATTTCTTCCCTAGACAAGTCTTATGCAAATGCGTGAAGATGAGTTAATTTTTGTAGGTAAAGGCTGTGTGGTGCTAAGATATTTCTTGTCATGAACCAACTATTCCAGAAGCTTAAGCTATTAGGTGAATACACATAAAGGGTTATATTTTACTCCCTTCCATCTTAAATATAAGCAAACGTCAAAACGTTTTTGACTTAAATTTAGACCAAATACGTTTTAACTTTTGATCATATTTAAGACCGGAGGGAGTATTTCTCTAACAGGTCTCTTCACGCAAAAGTGTGGACAATGTGCTGAAACTATACATTTTACTGAAAGAATCGGAGCAGCAAGAATCAATCTCTAGACCACATGATCATAGAGGTTCTGATATCATGTAAAGAATCAGCTGCCACAAAAGCTTAAGCTGTATATGTGTGTGTATGTGTGTATATATATATATATATATATATACACTATTTTTCCTGTTAGGCGTGTGGGCAATGCAAGTGATGTCTATGATCCACAATCACTTTTTGATTCAATGGAGATAATGTAGTTGTTCTGTTATGAGGTATCATTGAGGTGGGGTGCATTGTCAGGGTTCCTTTGCTATTATTGTCATTAGTGTGTGTTTGTTAGTGTTTATTTGTGTTCTGTGTTTTGTTTTTGCTCGGGTAGTCTTAGCAGGGGGAGTAGTGTGCGTTGTGGAGTTTATTTGCCTGTGAATTGCCTGTGTCTTATGCCTTCTTTAATCAAATTCTCTTGGCCTTTTCCACAAAATAATTGTGGTTGTTCTATTGGGTAAGGAGGTAAAGGTTTTTTTCTGCCAAATATCTACAGTACAAAAGTAGAAAAGAAACTTTCAAGATCGACAACAGTATTTATGGATAGCCAAAACAAATTGAGTGCATGTTTCTTCGTATCATGGTGAATTTTCCGAAATCACAGTGAGCCACCGTGGTTTTGCAAAAGCTAGCGTTAGTCTGATAGCATATCTTTGAAAATATAGTAAGCAAGAATAATGTGAAGAGGTTGAAAGAGATCATCAGGTGGTTATCAAACCATCAATAAAATCAAAAATTGGAAGACATTTAATCACTCCTGAATCAAAACAATTCATGAGTTACAAGAATAATAATCAATTATTAAAAATAACGGATATATTTTAAACATAATACGATTGCTGGCTTATGTAAAGAAATAAAATAATCTATTTTCTTCATATGTACATTTATAATTGTGGGTTTCTAATAATTTTATTGTGTTCAACATTAATTACTAGAACCTTAATTTTTATCAGTCAATCCGTTGGTTTCTGTCTCCAAAGTAGTAGTCCCAATCGTTGGTCTGAGGTGTTTTATGTCTATATCCATGTGGACCTCAAGCAAAGCGACAGCATTTGTAGGTAACAATTTTTTAAGCCATCTTTGAAGACCTCCCAAACAATGACATTCCAGCCACATCGACCCAACATTAACACAGTTCAACACCCCACAGTGCCTTTTTGGCTCACAAGTCACACCTCACCCTTTATAGTTGGAAACACAACAAAATCAAGATTCCTACTACTATTTCAGCAAGTTCTGGCAATTCAGCAAGCGATTCTGGTGGAAAAATTAAACTAATCAAACTAACATGATCTCTCTTTGAACAAAACTTTAACGGGATCACATCAAAAAATACTACAATACAGAAAATTTTAGAACATTTTCTATGATTGATTTCCACAGAGCTTCACTTGCAATTTCAATATATTAAATAAATAATTACCTGCAACAGAACTATAACTAGAAGGTACCTCCAGCGGATGAACTGATGGATTTGTAGACATGTTTGCTTGTTCAAACGAAACAGTTGGATCTCCGATGCTGGTCCCGTCTCTAGCACTGTATGAATGTCCATTTGAAGTATAAGCTGCCTCTAAGCTGACAGATGCAGCCTCCTGGGAATGTCCTGAATTTTGCTGCATAGATGCATCTACAAAGGAAAATTGTTGATAGCCTGATGGTGGTGGATGGGACTGGTTTTGAGCATCAGTATAACGTGGGTCTACAGATTGCTGATACGGATCTTGATAATGGGTTTGCTCTGGCAATCTTCCAGCAGGCGAATAATGTTGTGGATGCTGATTTTCCATTGCTGTCTTAGCATCAGCCCACGCTCTGGCCTTGGCAGCCCAATCTTCTTCATTCTTATGGGCTACTATCGTGTCATTATGGCAATCAAAAAATCAATACTCACTTCATTAAGAAATCATATGAAACTTTTGATGGGGAGGGGGGCCAAGTTTCCAAATGATAAAATAGAACTTTAAAATTTAAAAGTATAAAGAGAAACACGTGGCAAACCACAACAATACACTGCAAAGTTATATCACTCCAATCATTCAATGACAACATGCCAAGCCAATTAATAATAATACAAGTTCGAAACAAATTTTGGAAAATAGGGGAACACCAAAAAATCCACTATGAGAAATAGCATATAGTACTGTGGGCAAACCACATAGCTTGTTGAAATAAGTCAATTATACATTAAAAAAGAGCTGCATAGCAAAGGGAATAGAGGCAGAGCATAGCTTACATATTGAAAGATTTATGTACTACAGGAGTAATACCCATTGAATCTTCAGATTTTCAATTTTTTAAATAGGTCTTATCTGACGCACATGCAGATTCTTCAGTTTTAACAATTTAAAACCCCTATAATTCTTTCTTTCTGCTATTGTCATTTGCCACTACATCAACTAGTAGAAACTGGAAAAGCAGCCGCTATTGCCCTCATAGAAAAACTAGGATAGCATCGCGGTTCTCATAGCAGATTCATCAAAACCCTTTGTGTTATCGCTGTTATTTACAAACTTAAGTTGAAAGCGCCATATTAGTTTGATCATGATTTCCTTACTCGTCTTTCTCTTACACACACATCTAAATCATATTTCTAAAACGACAAAACAATGCACTCCGCAAAGATAAGATTGATCACCACAACACAACTAACAGAAAATCCTCCAAACTTTTACTTATTAACAAAAATCAGACCCCTAAGTCCTAAAAAGGTTGATTGCAAAAGCATATTAAAACCAACCTGGATACGCTTGATTTTGAGGCCAACCAGGGTTATTGTTCCATTCCTATTAAATTTCAAACAAAGAATTAGATCGCAAGAATCAAAAAATTAAAAAATTGTAAACGAATCAAACCCTAATTAAGATATTTTACCTGAGGATAAGGCTGTGGAATGTGAGAGTGAGACTGGAACTGAGGAGGTGGAGGTGGAGGAGGAGGAGGACGGGCGTGATGATGAGGAGGCGGAGGAGGAGGATGAGGAAACTGACTGGGATGATAAGAATAAGGATTTGCCGGAGGAGGAGGAGGTGCGGGCGGTGGTGGCCACTGTTGGGGTGGTGAAGGAGTTTGGTACTGAAATTGAGGAGTGAACCATGTGCCTTGTGGAGGAGGCGGAGGTGGCATCTGATGATACTGATGGTGTTGATGAGGATCGGCCGTGTGTGGCGGAGGTGGTGGTGGTGGTGGTTGTGGTGGTCTCATGTAACCACCGTGAGGTTGTTGCTGGTACGAATCCATGGGTTTTTGTGAAGAATTTGTGTTGTGGAATGTGATGCGTTTGGTTTAGTTTCGATCTGAAGAAAGAAAGGGGAGAAAAAAAAAAGAGATGAAGGGTGAGACCCGCCGCTTGTGAATAAAACCCCCTTTACTCACTCTCAATGGAGTCTTTTTTCTTTCTTCTTTCTGTTCTTGGAACAGAAAATTAAACCCGCATACCAAGGGTGATAATTGCTGCGGGACTTAGTAAAGAAAATTATGTTCGATCTTTGCAACTGCCTTTGAGGGGTTATCGTTAATGCCTTCGAACTAAATTGAACTGATGGTAAAAAAAAAAAAATAGACACAGTTGGTGAAATGTGAAATACCCTGATAATTTCAAAATTCCTAAAATATCCTTATAATTTCAAAATTCCTGAAATACCTTTGTAATGCTATTTGGAAATAGGCAAATACTCTCTGAAATTGTAAGACCTTAATCAAATACCGTTTTGAATGAATTGTCACGTCATAGGGGTATATTTGACCGAAATTTGTAACAAATGATATATTCCAACAGTCATATTTTTCTTTTATATGTGAGAGTTTTGTTCATGATGGGTTGTGGAATTAATTCTTTAAATCACGGGAAGGTAAAGAAATAAGCTCTTCTTTCATAGATGAATCCAAGAACCAAAATTTTCTTACATAGTTTTAGATTTATGTGTTTTGTTAATTGTTATTACATTTTAAAAAATTAAACTTTATTTAGATTATTTCCAGGATCACCCATACAATTGTAATTTCTTTACATGGGTTGACGAGATAGAAGAGCACAACTTATGACAAGAAGAAAAAAAATGTTTGGATGATGAAAATTTTATCAAAGGACAATGGAGCAAAAGATGTTGGGGGAAAGGAGGAATGATGGAAAAATTATAATTATTGGCTTAAGACCATGTACAATGGTTTGTTGAAAGCTTGTTTACTGTGAGATTCAATCCAAAAGCAAGTTCTAATGGTTGTTGAATACACATGTGGCAGAGAGAAGAGATGACTGCAGTAAACACAGTTTACTTTGACCGACTGGGACACGCAGCACGCTTCCATTTGATGAAAACTGGCGCGTGTTGTACACACGCAGACAAGGCGCGTCAGCGCAGGTATACACGTGGAGAGAGAAACTGATGATAAAGAAATGGGACACATGGCTTGATTTCATTGGTTTACGCGATTTTAATTATATCATAATCTTTAAACTCAATTATTTCATTACAAATTAATTTTTTATTTTTTTACCAAAATTCGTAAATTTTTTTCTCTATAAATAGAGACTTGGTTCATTTGATTTGGACACAGAAAAAAAAATCCTAAATTTTTACTAGCTTAATCATATTATTAGTGTTTATTAGCGTTAATTTTAAAGTTTAAGTCATTTTTTTAGTGAAATGAATCTCAATAATCATTTCAACACCCAAAATTCTTCTAATAAATTTTTCAACCAAAATTTCAACATTTCTCAAAATCCATATTCGACCGAGGTATTACCCGCTTTTGCAAAATACATAAAAACAAAATTTTAAATATAAATAAGAATGTGAATTAAAAAGTGGTGGGGTAGAGAAAGTGGTGGGATAGGGTGTTTAATGAAAAATCTATTGGAGAGGATAAAAATTGAATGTATGTTGAATGATTATGTGGAAGAGAGAGAAGATGATGTGGAGTGTAAAAAGTGAAAAAGTGGGTGTTGAATGTTGAATGTCATTGTAGATGGTCTAAGACAATAGTAGTGAAGAGGTGTGGAAGGCTAGAATGATAGATAAATTATAGTCGTAAGTTATTAAAATGAAGTTGTTGAAGTATATTTAGCAATAACTTGTATTTTTTTTAGTTTTGAATCAAATCTTTGGCACCGATATAGGATGTTTAAGTTTGTATTCTCTTATATGCATTATGTTGCTTCTGTTAATGAATTGTGTATTTGCTGCATAATCACTTCTGTTATAAAATTTTAATAGTCAAATACCACTGTAAAATTTAATTTATAACTTATTGTCAAGTGCACCCCCCCCCCCCCCCCCCCCTCCCCTAAAATTTACTACTTAAATACAAAGTTCCCCTGAAATTTGAAAAATAAGACAAAATAACTCCTACTTTATTTTTTATATAAATTAAGAGCATCTAGACATTAAGGTAGGGACAAACATCTCATCTTAGTTGACATTCATATCATTCCCCGTCTTCCACCTATAACTTGTATTATTATTAAAAAAGAAAAATAAGTATATACAAAAACTGAGGGGACATAGACCTAACCCAGTGCGTCCATACAAAAGCGCGTGTAGGACAAAAATAGAAACAAACTTCTAGTCATAAGTCATAACGGACAAAATAGAAGTCCTAGAAAACTAAGGTGAATAAACTAACCGTTAGGAGTGGCAAAACGAGCATGTCCGCCCCGTTTAAGCCCGTTTAAAAATGAGCCGAGCCGAGTCAATTTAGATGGCCGGGTCTAAAATCCAACCCCACCCCATTTATTGCGGACATGCAAGTTAGCAGGCTGGTCCGCGGCCCGCCAATTTGTTTGTTTTTTTTTTGTTGAATTTATATTACAAAAATTAAATTGAATATTGATGTTTTTTTCACATATAATATTCTTAAAAGTAAATTACTTTTAAAAATACATCCACCATGAGAAGCCATCCCATAAATGCAATGCACCTTGTTGTACAATTAGATTTGAAACTACACTATTTATAAGCAATTTGCCTCTCTATATTGATTAAAGTTTTCATCGTTGGACTTCAATGTATCTCTATTAAACTTTTTACTATGACTTCTATTTGAATATTTTAAAATAAATATTAATTTCTCTTTTATTATTTTTAATAAATATTTTAATTACATGTTAATGGAACCAAATGCCTACGTCGTTAGCGTTTATATAAAATAAACTTTGATGTTCTTAATGACAACAAATGCATATTGATAGATAACAAGAATGATAAAAGAATTTAATTTTAAAATTAATGAATTAAATTATGTATCTTATTATAAATATAAATGTATAAAATCAAATATATAATTTTAAAAATAATTTTGATGTATTATATATATAATCAGTTTGTCAACCAAACGAGTTGAACTATATACAAGTTCGGCTCCTTTAATTAATGAGCTTAATTTTCAGCTAAAGTTCGGTTCATTTGGTTCATGAACCAAGTTCAACGAATCAATTATCGAATCGAGTCTCGAATTTTTTTCGAGTTGGTTCGGTTCATTGTCACCCATACTTATGAAGTATCTTTTGGGTTGAATTGTGGAATCATGGGTTTCTTATCAAAGGTTTCATCAAGGTTTTGAAAAGTATCACAATCTTGAGGTGTCACACGTGGCGAAGGATCAGTCGGAACGATTGTTTTCATAGGTTCTTCTGGCTTGAAGAACGGGGTAGATCGAATGTTGGAATCGGAGGTTCAATTCACGGATTGTGTGAAAGTTCGAGCAAGAATATTGGAAGCTACATCGAGAGCGAAGAATTCGTCTTAGTACTCGTGTATTGTATTCATATAAACTCTTGTGCAATAACATTGTAATCAATTGTTTTGAAATAAAGTGGCCGTTTGATATAGCTTTTTTTAGAAAATAATCACTTATTTTTAAAAAATAATCACTTTTTAGAAAATAACATCTGTTTGTTATAGCTTTTAAAAATAATCAGAATCTGAAAATAATCTAAAAACTGCTAAAAAATTCTGATATTAGTAGCTTTTTTTTAGAGGAAAAAGAAAACAAACGTAAAATATTTTCGGACAAAAATATTCTTAATATCATTTTAATATTCCAATAATATCCTGTTTAAAATTTATAATCAATTAATTTGTTATTTTTAGAAGATAAGATTTAAAAATTTATTTTATTTGTAGCTATATATATAAAGTTATATGACCATAATGAAAAACAAAAACTTGAGTATTTTTCATATATTTATTTTATATGATATATTATATTTGAATAATTGTACTTTATGGTAATTTTGTGATGCAAAATCACTTTTATATAGTTGCATCCAAACAAGTTAAAATTTTTGTTTTATAAAAAGTAATTTTTTTAATGATAAACAAACACAAAATATTTGTATGCATAGTAGACTACATTCCATGGTCGCTTCCGTGCGCAATTTTTTTTAAAACCATCGTTTAGTTTTTGGATCACTTATTTGATCCCTCTTCTAAGTAAGTAGCTTTATATTCTAACAAATGTGGTTTTAGGGCCAAGCAAGAAGAACATTTAAACATTGTTTCAATTTCAAACGAAACTTGCTCAGCATTTACCATTGAGTCGGGATGACTCAAGTGAGACAAAAATAAAAATATCACGCACAATGAAATATCATAAACCATGGAAGGATTTGCAGACCTAGACCTTTTCTACAAGAATGTGGAAGACAATAAGAAGTATCTTGAAACTTTGACTATTTTACCCTGAAAGAAAGTTGATAGCAAAGCGCTATAAGCTCTTTTTAAAATGACTGTTACCAACACGTCTTTTTTTTTTTTAAATGAACATATAAGCTGTAAACTATAAGTTATAAGTTCAAATTTCGGCCTTACCTAAAAGAGCCATGATGAGTATATGTGTTTATATCTGAACCAATCCAAAAGTAAAACCACAAATCAAACTAATCCAAACTAAAAACCGCAAAAATTCATATTTAGTTAAAATCAAACATATTATTTTTTTGCTAAACCACAAAGTTTGGTTAGGTTGATAGTTTTCATTTCATAAAACCGAACTGAACCATATTTTTTTTTGAATGGCAACAGATCATTTCAAGCGATCAAGAGCTATATTTATAGTATTAAAAATAAGTCATTTTTATTAAATATAATTTTTTTAGGATATATGCAATTTAAGTATATCCATATTATATCATGTAAATTTTAAGGCCAAATGTCCCATCCTTTAAAGTGTTTCAAATCTAGCGAGGAAAATAATCACTACATTCAACAGTGAAAATTTTAGTCTCGACAACAACAAAAAAATTAATATTTCCTATGTTTATTTTATAATAAATTAATAATATTGTATTTTTTTATATCACGATAAACCACATAAATTAATTCAATTTAAACCAGATTGATTTAGTTTGGATCACTATTTCAAAATCAATTGAACCGAACCGCATTCATTTTTATCGGGCAGTTTTGATTCAAACCGCAAGGCGTAACCATGAAACGGCATCGTTTAGTTGAGAGGGTTCCTTACGGCACTGGCCTACACAACTCCACGTTACCATCTCAGTCCGTAAAACCGACAATATTCCATAACCATCTTCATCCTTACAACTTACAACCACATAAATATCTTCACTTCAATTTTTCAACATTCAACTTTTTCTTTCTTTTCCACCATGGCTGTAAACTTAGGAAACCTATCCTTATTACTCGACATTTCTTCACCGAGAAGCTTAACTCTCGATAGAAAGCTTCGTCTCATCGGTTCAGACACAATTCTCACCTTGCCGCTCAAAAGAGACTCTTCCTCTTCTTCTTCTTCTACTACTTCCTCGTCTTGCTGTTGTAGTGGGCGCGTGGTGGTGGCGCGTGGGAAGTCAAACTCGGAGCAGAACGGGGTTGATTTTGACGCGGAGTGGAGTGATGATGAGGAGGGAGGGTTTAGTGACGGAGATGATTTTGAGACGAAGTTAAGGAAGAGAGTTAAGGAGTTTGAAGAGAAGAGAGAGCTTGAGAAGAAAGTTGAAGAGTATATGCAGAGTCGTGTTGATGATGGAGAGGAAGAGAGTGAGGAAGATAAGAGGATGAGAGTAAAGAAAGAGCTCCAAAAGGTTTGAATTTAATTAAATTATACTAATCATATCTTAATAATTTTGTTGTCTTCTTTTCATTTTTTAATTTTGTACAATTGTCTTCTTTTGTTAATTATCGGTTGCTAAGGAAAAAATAACGAAAATCAGGTAATTTTAGTACTTTTTAATGTAATACTACTGTGAAAAAATCTGTATGTCGTAGCTCAATTGACAAAATACTGAAATTGTTAGACTGGATTTTTCGTGTCCGAGATTTTAACCCAAGATTGCTCAGTTGTGTGTAATATTTTAATATTAAGAGTTTAAGTGTAAAACCATTATGCATCGAGGCTAAATTCATGTGAAACGATCAGTTTCAAAATAATCTTGCATAAGTAGGGGTAATGTAGCAAAGTAGTGCATTCTCATTTTTTTGGTTTTCACCACCAGTTTAATCTAGTTTGGGGGTTAGTTATGGCATCAAGTGAACCAACTAATGATTGGTAGTGCATTCTCATTTTGATTACACAAATCAGTGAATCATCATTAGTACTACTTTGGTAAATGATGAATACACTAATGATCAATAAGAATCATTTGATAAACTGATTAATGGTCAAATGCATTTTACAGTTTACACCATAATCTGAAGTGTAGTTGCACTTTTCGCCCTAAATTATCACATTAAGCGGTTTACCCCTAATTTAGTACTATTATATTTTGGAACTTTCCATCTTATTACTATAAATTAGATTATTTTGGAATTTTAGACAACTTGCTCTTGGGACAAAAAGTTGTCTTGTAGTGGAGGACAAAAAATTCAGTTTTTATCTTGTCCTTAGCCCCTCAATTTCTCCAGTCCCAATAACAATTTTAAAATCAAATACAATACAATTGAAGTTGTTTTGTTCGCTCTTTTTGTTTCTTAGTAGATCAAATGTACACCAAGAGCCTATTTGGTTTGAGAAAATGTTTTGCATTATTATTTTGTTTCGCTCTTAATTACAACGCTGCTGCTAATTTTGCAATAAATGGCTCTTGTTTTCATTGTTACCTAAACAAATAGGAGTATTTGAAAACATAAAATAAAGTGAAAATAAGTAATAAAACAGAAAAGGCTCGATATTACCAAAGAGACCCTAAATGTCTCTACAAGGCTTATTTTCCAAATTTTAAGCTGTTGAATTGACTATTTATCCCTTCTAGGATGGAGAATGATGATTGAATTGGCACTTGTTGACATATTGTTTGTTGTTTTGACGAATCAGGTGGCTAAAGAGCAGGCAGAAAGGAGGGCCATGGCTCAGTTGATGTTTGATTTGGGTCAGAAAGCTTATGGAAGAGGCATGTATCGACGGGCCATTGAGTTTCTTGAAGGTGCACTCACTATCATACCGAGATCTACATTATTTGGTGGTGAGGTTAGTTGATGCTTGTTTCTTTACTAATTGAGAATCTTTACATGTTCTTTCTTTGGTTTATTTTGATTTATGTCTAATTGATTATAGAGTAAGTAAAATGAGTATTTTTATTAATAAAATCGTAACTTTCAGATACAAATATGGCTGGCTATGGCTTATGATGCCAATAGTCGCCATAATGATTGCATTGCTCTATACAAGCAATTAGAAAAGTCGCACCCTAGTATTAGCATCCGACGTCAAGCTGAAGAGCTTCGTTACATTGTGCAAGCGCCAAAGCTCAAGATAACCCAAGAGGAAATGGTGACTATACCCTTGATTGGTTCCAGTTATGACAGGTCATTTGACTATTCATGTTACTAATTAGATTCATTCAATTTTTTTTGTTTATTAGTTTCTAGATCTGCCTTTTGCATATGACAATGCTGTTTTTAATGTTTATTTTTCCCCCCTGTTTTCATGCTGGTATGGTTAATAATTCATGATGGAAATAGAGTCTGAGACCCTTAATTTGGATGCAGCTCATTTTTTCCTGTATTGTGATAGTGAAAGTGAAACTACTATGCCTAGAACAATTTTTTTTTACCACCACCTGAAAACTCACATACAAAGAGAGATCCCGAATTCAAACCCTGCTAACGATATTCCACCTAATAATATCGGCATTGCCAGTTGAGCTAGACTTTACAGAAATTAGTACGTATGAAATAGTTTGTATATGCCAAGTTATATTAATGAAAAATCTAGACTTATTAATGTAATAAATAATTTGTATATGCCATAATCTCAATTTAATATAACAAGTGTATAATTGCTTGTCTGGTCCTTCCATCAGAGAATTCGTGAGGAAAAATTAAATGGAGTAGCTAGGATTAAAACCTGTTAATAAAAATTTCTATAATAGAAACCTAATCTAGTTCAAAGGTTAAATGAGTAACATATGATTGATTTGTCATGATTTGAAGCGTAGAGAGATACAAGCATAAGTCTAGTAAATTGCAAGTTTGTAGGATAGGTTTTTTAGTCTTATTGTAATTAACTTAAGTCATTTTTTTTGACAAAAAGTAAGGCATACTAAAGGAGGTGATGCCGCGTCCATCAAAAAGTTTGGATTGACTTGTGAAATGGTCAAAAATTTAGATGCAGCAACTGTCCATTTGAAATAGACAGAAAACCTATCTTCTCGAGATACATGAGAGGTTATTAGAGATTTTGGGGGGTATTTAGATAATTTGTATAGCAGGGAAGAGTTTTGTGTAGTGGGTTCTCACAGTGCAATCCAAAGGGATGTCACGATATTGCTGTTTATCAAGTGTGAGTTAAAATCCCACATTGAATAGAAGAGTTGATATTGCTCTTAGTCCAATGTGTCGATCCAACCCAGCAAGGCTCTCTCTCACAGCCCAACAATTGCTTAGGTGGTGGCTGAGCAATGGCAGGGTTTGCTATTTCTGCCTGTTGTTGATATTGGCTCCCGAAAGACCACCTCAGATTTAAAAAAAATTGTTGAATGAAAAACTAATGTTGGTAATCCTGGTGTGATTTGTGAATCGTTGTCTGATCCTAATCACACGGTGATGTAGCCTTGAATGGGTGGGTTTAATATGTTGTGCTGGCGATGCAGCTTCCTAGCATTCACTTCTGTAGTGAGTTCATTAAGGATTTGACATGGGTCCAGTCCAGATCAGTTGTAAATAGAATGAATTTCAGATCAGCGGGATGACAAATAATAATTTTTGCCACAGCAAATTGTGAGGACAAAGTTCTTAAGGAGAGTGTTCTCTTATTATAAGCACAATTGATTTCTATATATATTCCGTCTTCTCTTTCCTCTTCATATATAATATCTTATAGAGGGGTTGAGTAGTTCAACTAGTTTGACCTAATTATCTAAGAGTTAAAGGAGTTAAATGACCGGTGTCCAAATCCCAGTGAAGGAAAAATTACTAACATAATTAAATACTAGCATTTGCCCCTGGCTCTCTGATATTTAACAAACTATATCAATGGTACTATGTTTTATAAATAATACTCGACAAATAACACGAGCAAAGATCAACAGCTTGGCTTAACTCCTAATATCTGTCTTCTATCTGTAGAAACTGAAGTAAAACAGATAAAGCAAATCATGCAGTACTGAATTTGTTGCTCTGAAAGAAATCAAGAATGCTATTATCAATTATGGTTTCTTCTATTCCATTGGTTTTTATACCTATTCATTCCTAGTTTCTTTATTGGGTCTTATGTGATTTTGGGTACATGATTGATTTTTTGCTACTTCTTGCTAACTTAAGTCATACTGTTAGTCAATTTGTCATATTCTACTCCCTCCGTCTCATATTAATTGTCTTTTAAGATACTCTTCTTAAATAAATAATTGAGTGTACTAATTTTTATGATAAAATGAGCTTCATCTACTTAATTGCAGCTATATATTAATAGTAGTTAGTGAAGTTATTTGCAATTCATTTTTTTCCTTGAGAATCAGATACATCTTTTTAAAACTGTCATTGACATTGGTATTGAGGATCGTTATAACTTCATATATATTTTTCTCCTGGTTTGATTATAACTGCGAATTTAAAATTATATATATTTTTGGTGTTACTTTTGTGTTTATTGGAAAAATAAGATATATTATGCTTGTATTATATATTTATATGTAGTTATGCGGGAACATGGAGCGACAAAAACAAGGATCGAAAGAGTGGATCGGCAGCCAATCCTTTTCCATCATCTAGAGATAACCTTTTGGACTCTCTTGTGTGGAGACCTCCTGCCGGATTAGGCAAAAATCGAGCTTTCTGGGTTGGTTTAACAATATGGTTGGGATTAGTTGGTGCTGCTCTCTTCATTCAAAGATGAAGTTCCAGTTCTCCAAACTATGATGATTCTAATTTTGTGTTACAATTTTTCCTTTTAGTTTATAGTGTATATATAGAGTATGTTGCAAAATCAATGTATGTAATACATAGATATGTTATTTTATTATATTTTCCTGTTAGAGTGTTCTCTTGAAATTACAAGATTGTAAACTCAAATCTAATTGTTCTTGTTGTACTGTATATGAAAAAAATAAAAATATATTGAAATTACAGATATCCTTTATCCCTTATTTTCAATCTTTCTTAGGTGGTAAAACCCTAATGGCGTCAAATGCTCATCCTAATTTGCTTATGCTACCCATATCCTCCAACTACACAAATGAAAACCATCTTAATGACAAAAAAAAAAAAAAAAACAGGTGTCAACTTCTAAATCATAAGCTTAAGAAATCACAAGTTCATTAAAAAACAAATTTTTTACTTCTTATAGAATAGTACCATTTGAATTAGACCAATTAAAATCCTGTTATGATTAAATGCTCTAATGCGCCATATTTTCATGAATCCATCCCACCCATCTCACACACACTGTACAAAAACCATTAACAAAATTGCAAGACTAATTATCATCACTTTCTTAAGGTTAAATACTCTGGGAGAATTTTCAAAATATATTGGAAAGGTTGCAATGGTTAGCTGAATTACTAATTAACATTGCTGATACTTTTTAAGAGTTGTGTCCCATCACCAATTGACATAAGTTTCTCTATAAATAGAGACACTTATATGCATAAACAGGAGAGAACTAATGTCATACTTGTATGAATAAATTATGTTTAAAATATTTAAATCATTCATTCTTTTCTCTAGTGCACGGGAGGAATTGAATAAACTTTATTCTGTAAACTATCATTAACGATATGCTTGATATGAGTGTACAATTCATATCAAAGATTTCAATAGTATCTTGAAGGGGATTCGCCGGTTATCCCATTTGCATCCAGTTTGCATAAACTGATGGGGGCGAATCGAACCTAAAGGTTAGTGTTCCTGCACGCTTTGGAATGTATGTGCAGTTATCATCGTCTTCATCTTCTTGTTCAACTATTTGCAGCAGACCCCCAAAATTGTTCCAACAAATACTTTCCTTCTTTTAGCTAAACTTCTTACTTTTCATTCTTCAAAAACAACACCCTCATACAAATTCATGAAACTCTCTCTTTTCATCAGAGCTCACGGGTTTGTTTTCAACCCTAACCCTCACATATATTCAAACCCTTCTCCCAACACAATCCCTAATTTTTTTTTGTACGACAAAATATTATTAGTAATAACCAAATCTCCGCACAAGACGAACAGAGACAGTTAGAAGAGGAATTATACAATAAAGGTGTCCATATATAGGCGAAACACCGATAAAAAAGACTAAATCATACACCACCTAATAGAGAACGCTTAATTTGTATTCCAATTTTTTTGTTTTACTTTAACACTTCCCCAATATGTAACTTGTCATTTCAATGAATCATGAAACAAAACAATTCTGAGCATGCAATGGATTATTCAAACATGCCAGCCAAGATTTTCAGAGGTCAAAGATAATTTTGAAATTTGTAATCTTCCGCCTTCAATTTTCGCAGTTTAATTCAATTTTTAATTGAAACTAAGGTTTCAGATTTTCCTATATAAAGGGATGTTTGGGTTTTCAGATAATTATATATATCAATTATATATGAGTGGATGGTATGCATAAATATTCAACACATTATTATAGTAATTTTATTTTTAAAATAATTGTTAGACACTTAGCTGAAATCAATAATCTTAACAAAGCGCTTGGTTGCTTTTGTCTCTTCAAGCACCTTTGGGAGATTTTTCCCTTCATGGACTGATTATATTGAGTGGAAGTTGGAAATTTGTGCCACGTAGCCTCACATATATTGGGCGGTGGTGTTTTTGTAAATTTTGCTATAGTTTATTTATAGGAAAATGTTAAAATGTGCCCTAAGGGCACATGTTAAGGATTCAAATGAGGAAACTTTATCTTGTAAATTGTACATTGAAACTCTCAAAAGTTAAAATATAGACTTTTATTTTAAAAATTTACTACTTTTAGCATCTTAAAATGTGCCCTTAGGGCACATGTTAACATGACCCTTATTTATATTATTAAGAGTGATAGACCCATGTGAGTCATTAAATGACATTTATTTGTAATGTCATAGACCCATGTTGGTCATTAAATGACATTTATTTGTGATGTATTGTCACTATTTTGTCAATGTTAAAGGTGTTCTATTGATGAGGAAAAAACAAAGTCATTTATTGATTTTAACTTATTCTTATTTCCCATGCTTTTGATCTATATATTGAACATTGGAAACATGGTCAAATACACACGTTTGTTCACTACACCATTGTATTTGATGATTTTGTTCTTCCTTCATTTTCTGGTCTGCATCTTCCTTCACATATCATTTTTTATGCTTTTATTTATCAATCTTTTCTTTGTTAATTTCATACTATCTTTAAGATTTATGCAGGTAATAATCCAACAAGCAAGTTTAATTTTTATTCACCTTCTTCATCTTCCTATTTTTCTCTTATTGATTTTTTCTAAAGGATTCTCATGAATAATCCCATTTTTTATTTATCAAAATTGAAAAAAGACTAACAACACATCCCACCACAATTAAGGATGGCAAAAGCACCCAAACCCGCGGGCTCGCCCGAATTCGAACCCGAGTCAACGGGTAAAACCCAAGTTGACTGGGTTTGGGTTCGGGTTTGGGTGACATCCCGATATTTCGGGTTCGGGTTTGGGTAGTGTCAAACCCACACCCATTATATATTAAATTATATAATTATGTCTCATATCTAAGCATATTATAGACTATTTTAACGTTGTAGACTATTTTTCATCCTTATTTTAATGTTGAAAACAATATTAACATATTGTAGATCGTAATTTCGTTGAATTTTCCCGTATTTTTTTTACTTTTGTTAATGTAAGTTCGGGTTTGAGTTCGGGTATGAAAAACCCGAACCCAACGAGTTTGGGTTTGGGTGCTATTTTGCCACCCGAATACCCTTTTGGATTTGGGTTTACCCGATATTTCGGGTTCGGGTTTGGGTAGTGACAAACCCGCACCCGACCCTACCCGTTGCCATCCCTAATCACAATATCAAAATCATAGTCGATACACAAAGAAACCAACACATTTAGAAGTTGGTACAATAAGGTCTAACATTGGACTCACATACATGCATAACAACAATTTTACCCTTAATAGCTTATAACTTATCATATTTTCTTCCATTTTTACCCTTAATATTTAACATAAATTCCTTTTTTTTATCCCTTATGATTTCTTAAAACAAGACACATGCACCATACACTGTATGTGACTCCTAGCCTACCGTCTAACTTGATGACATTAATTTTTTTTGTTGACTATGTTTTGATTTTTTTTTTCACGTATATTTATACATTTTTTTGGGTAAGGCACATGTATTTATTTGCTAATATATACTATATTATATATCAAACCTTTCTTCTTTTTCCTCTTTTATAACCAAACATACTTTAGTTAAAAAGATAAATACTAAACACACAGTTTTTTTTAGTCTTTTGATTTATCATATACTAGTATGTTAGCCCGTGCCGTGCACGAGATTAATTTCTTTTTAATATTATTTATTAATTCATTTTAAATTATTATTTTAAATTTATTTTAATATTTAATAGTGAATTTGAGATATTTTTTTGGTAAACCAAATGTATCCTTCGCACGCAACTCCAAAGATTAATCCACACGAGATAACTAAAATTCATTTAAGGGGTTGACCTCTTCTAACAAATGTTTCTCCATACGCACCGGCTAGGGATCAAATTCGGGACAAAATGGTTAAGAGACCCAAATATCTACCACTTGTACCACACTATGTTGGTGTGAATTTGAGATATTATATTTTATGAGTTGTTTAAATATATATTGTTGAAGTAAATATATTGTTTTGACAGAAATTTAGAATAAATATATTCAGAATCGTATAAATGACATTGAATAAAAATAAAAGTTATATTAAAAAAAATATTATTTACAAAGTTTTTTTTTGACAAAATATTTTTACAAAGTTAAAAGTTGAATGTTAATAAAACAATTTTGAATATTTAGAATTCTTAATATGACAAAACTTTGTCCTCGTAACATAACTCATGTGGTATGAGCTAAGGGACATATGGGTTGGAGAGGTCCAGGGATCAATTCCTGGGGGGAGCAATTTCTCTTTCCGATCTACCAAAAAAAATATATCACAAAATCCCACATTATGATATATTTTTGATCCCTATAATTATTTTCATAATTTATCTTTTTATGGTTTAATATGTTTTTGGTCCCTATAAATATACCAAATTTTGGTTTTAGTCCCTCTAAAAAATTTCTTCGACTTTTAGTCCCTATAAAATTTTTCATCTTCACTTTTGATCCCTCATTTTAAGTAAACTCATAAGTAGAATTCATATTTTTGAATAAAAAGTTTGCAGAAAAGTTTTTAAAATTATATTGATCTCTCTAAAAAAAGTAGATATTTTTAACAATATAGGAATTAAATATGAATTTTTAAACTTTTTGTGGTTTAAAATTCATATTTAATTTATGTTTGGTTAAAAAATTCCAATTTATTTAGGGAGAAATTATCGTAATATTTTTCACATTTGTGCACAACTTCATTAAAAAAATAGAAAGGTTATATATGAGTTGATTCAAAAATTGGGATTGAAAGTGAAGATGAAAAATTTTATAAGGACTAAAACCAAAATTTGATATATTTATAGGGACCAAAAATATATTTAACCCAAAAAAATATCTAAAAATAATAGATAAAAAAATCTTAAAGAAGTTCTAATTGAATGACACATAAGCAAATTTTCTTGAGAATGCATGAGAGAGCTCCGTGGAACTATCGTAATGTATATAATAGAGATAGAGATAAGAACCTCTCCCACAAAATAAGGACAAAAAATCATGATAGGAAATATTTGAGGGACCATAACCTGATGAAAATTATTTTAGGGACTAAAAATGAAATTTTGTATATTTATAAGGGCTGCAAATGTATTTATTCCCAAAAAAAAAAATAAAAAAAACATGCTAATAATGCAACTGAATTGCCCTAAAAAATGAAATTTTGTATATTTATAGGGACTGCAAAGATATTTTTTCCCAAAAAAAAATGCTAAGAATACAACTAAATTACGCTAAAAAAAATATAAAAAAAAACTTAGAGAAGATCTAATTGAATGACACATAAGCAAATTTTCTTGAGAACGCATGAGAGAGCTCCGTGGAACTATCGTAATGTATATAATAATAACTAGTATAACTGACTCGTGCAATTCACGGGTTAATATTTAAATTTATAGTATATGTTTTTTTTTTTTTAAATTTAAGTTAATTAATATAATTTTTGTCAAATAGTTTTATTTTTTCAATTATTTGTGAAATTAATTTTATATTTCTATTATTTAAATATAAAAATAATATATATTTAAGAATTTTAAAGAGATAAAATAGGGTGGAGAGTGATCTCCCGTTCCCCGTTTTGAACAATATCATGTTTCATTTCTAGTCCCCATTGAAATTACAAAAAAGATAGGTCGTGTATTAATATATGAATATAAATATTGATCATCGTTTAAATTATAAAATCAAAAAACATTCGTATTAATATGAGTGTAAATATAAGTCATAGTATAAAAAATAGGTTTTCCGTATTAATATGTGTATAAATATTTAAGTTCTAATAAAAAAAAGTTTTTCGTCTCATATTAAAACAATCGTAGAAAAAAATATAATTCTGTAAAAATTACAAAATAAAAACACGGTGAGATACTATTTTTGTTTAATGCTGTGAACACCCCGACTGTCCAAACCGTCTGCAAATTACAAATAACTTCCTGACAGTCTATACCGTCGTAACCATCCATCAACTATATTAATATTTATTCGTAATGACTTCCCGACGGCCTAAACCGTCATCAAGATTAATTAATTCTGACACACTTTTATCGACGGAAATTACATGTTGTCGACGGTCAGGACCGTCAGAAAGTATAAATATCCCGACAGCTAAGGCTTTCAGGATAATAATTTCAGTGGACGATAATTTCCCGACGGCTAAAGCCGCTGGTATGTATTTTTCATTTATTTTTAAATATTCTCATAATTTGTTGACAGATTTTTTCATTTTTTGACGGCCTGAACCTTCAAAATATTTCCTAAGGGCCTAAACCTTCAACCCCTCTTTCTCAGTTTGGTTGGAAAATGAAGGTTTTCTTGTAGTGAAAAAAGGCACATGTATTAATATATTACTATAAATATTGATCCCGTGTAAATTAAAAAAAAAATACAGGTATATTAATATAAGTGTAAATATTTTTCATAAGCAATAAAATAAAATATCATAAATTTGTCTCAAAAATAATCATAAATATATAATTTTAGTTGTTGGTGGAAATCGAACCGTGTGGTATTGAGCAACTTTAAATTTATGAGACAGCTATCCCACCCTTTGAGGTGCCTCCAATCTGGCGAGGGATTAGTCACTGCATTCGGCGGTGGTTACTCCGGTCTCAACAAAAAAAAAATTAAATCGTGTATCTCATACTAAATTTTGTTCGTGAGAGAGACATAGATGACACACATAAATTTTGGTTCATTATAGATTGTCCCGTATCCGTAAATATATATTATAGAGATGGAGATTTTTTTGACTAATTATAGAGATAGAGATAGAGATTATAGAAATTAGTAACTTTTTAAAAATGATGGTTAGTAACAATTAAGTAAAAAAGTACATCATAAAAAAAGATTTTTGTTGTGGGTGGGAATTGAACCATGTTCCTTTTGCTACAACTCCTAATTAAACCTACATAGTATAAGTAAAAATATATATTATAAAAATAGATTTTTTATCGTTGGTGAGAATTGAACCATGTTACTTTTACTAAAGCTCTTAACTAAATCTAAGTAAAATAATATAAAAATTAGAAAAGTGTTGTTGGAGGGAATCGAAGGAAGTATATTTAGCTTGCCTAATTGCTTAAAACATAAAGCCTTGAAATCTTGCCACATAGACATATGAAGACTTGGTTGCTTGCCACATTGGATGATGATCGGGAGAGAGACATCCGTAATTATATTATACTAATATAACTTACCCGTGCAATGCACGGGTTAATATTTAAATTTATAGTATATTTTATTAAAATTAAAGTAGATTAGTAGAGATATTAGTTTTTTTTAATTTAATTTTTTTTAAAATTTAAGTTAATGAATGTAATTTTTGTCAAATAATTTTATTTTTCCAATTACTTGTGAAATTAATTTTATATTTCTATTATTTAAATATAAAAATAATATATATTTAAGGATTTTAAAGAGATAAAATAGGGTGGAGAGTGATCTCCCGCTCCCCGTTTTGAACAATATCATGTTTCATTTCTAGTCCCCATTGAAATTAAGAAAAAGATAGATCGTGTATTAATATATGAGTATAAATATTAATGATTGTGTAAATTATAAAATCAAAAAACATTTGTATTAATATGAGTGTAAATATAAGTCATAGTATAAAAAATATGTTTTCCATATTAATATGTGTATAAATAATTAACTTCCTATAAAGAAAAGTATTTCATCTCGTATTAAAACATTCGTAGAAAAAAATATAATTCTATAAAAATTACAAAACAAAACCCGTACATTAGTATAAATATAGCTCTTATAAAAATTATAACAAAAAATATATAGTCATCGTATTAATATATGGGTACAAATATAGATCCTCATAGAAATATACGTTCACGTGAAATTATAAAAAAAAGTCTTCGTATTAGTATATGGTTTTTATTTTTATATTACGTAAACATTCATTTAATATTGATTTTATTCACTTTATTATAAAAAAAAATGATTTTACTCAAATATGAAAAATAATACAAATGTAAAGATTTAAAAGGATAAAATACTCTAGAGGGTGTGATCTCCCACTTTCCGTTCTCAACAATATGATATTTTCTCTCCCGTCTTCGTAGAAAATATAAAAAGAAATATAGACGACCATGTATTGATATATGAATATAAATATAAGACTCGTGTAAATTAAAAAAAGACACTTGTATAATATATTAGTATAAATATTGATCCCGTGTAAATTAAAAAAAAATACAGGCATATTAATATAAGTGTAAATATTTTTCATAAGTAATAAAATAAAATTGCCTCAAAAATAATCATAAAATATAATTTTAGTTGTTGGTGAAAATTGAACCGTGTGGTATTGAGCAACTTTAAATTTCTGAGACAACTATCCCACTCTTTGAGGTGCCTCCAATCTAGCGAGGGATTAGTCAATGCGTTCGGCGGTAGGTCTCAACAAAAAAAAAATCAAACTGTATATCTCATACTAAATTTAGTTCGTGAGAGAGACATAAATGACACACATAAACTTTGGTTCATTATAGATTGTCCCGTGAAATTTTGTTCATGAGAGAGACATCTGTAAATATATATTATAGAGATAGAGATAGAGATTATAGAAATTAATAACTTTTTAAAAATTATGGTTAGTAACAATTAAGTAAAAAAATACATCATAAAAATATTTTTTATTGTGGGTGGAAATTGAACCATGTTCTTTTTGCTACAACTCATAATTAAATCTACATATTATAAGTAAAAATATATATCATAAAATAGATTTTTTGTTGTTGGTGAGAATCGAACCATGTTACTTTTACTAAACTAAAGCTTTTAGCTAAATCTAAGTAAAATAATATAAAAATTAGAAAAATGTTGCTGGAGGGAATCGAAGTGAGTATATTTAGCTCGCCTAGTTGCTTAAAACTTAAAGCTTTAAAATCTTGCCACATAAGCATATGAAGACTTGGTTGCTTGCCACGTTGGATGATGATCGGGAGAGAGACATCCGTAATTATATTATATAGAGATAGAGATAATAGAGATAAGAACCTCTCCCACAAAATAAGGACAAAAAATCATGATAGGAAATATTTGAGGGACCATAACCTGCTGAAAATATTTTTAGGGTCTAAAAATGAAATTTTGTATATTTATAAGGACTGCAAAGGTATTTATTTCCAAAAAAAAATCTAAATTTTTTTTGCTAAGAATGCAACTGAAGTACCCTAAAAAATGAAATTTTGTATATTTATAAGGACTGCAAAGGTATTTATTCCCAAAAAAAAATCTACAAAAAAAACATGCTAAGAATGCAACTGAATTACGCTAAAAAAATATCTAAAAAAAATCTTAGAGAAGCTCTAATTGAATGACGCATAAGCAAATTTTCTTGAGAATGCATGAGAGAGCTCCGTGGAACTATCGTAATGTATATAATAGAGATAAGAACGTCTCCCACAAAATAAGGACAAAAAATCATGATAGAAAATATTTGAGGGGGATGGCAACGGGTAGGGTCGGGCGCGGGTTTGGCACTACCCAAACCCGAACCCGAAATATCGGGTAAACCCAAACCCGAACCCAAAAGGGCTTTCGGGTGGCAAAATAGCACCCAAACCCAAACCCGTTGGGTTCGGGTTTTTTCCAGCCGAACCCAAACCCGAACTTACATTAACAAAAGTAAAAAAAATTTGGAAAATTCAACGAAATTACGGTCTACAACATGCTAACATTGTTTTCAACATTAAAATAAGGATGAAAAATAGTCTACAACGTTAAAATAGTCTACAATATGCTAATGTAAGAGAAATAATTATATAATTTAATATATAACGAGTGTGGTTTCGGGTTTCGGTGTGGGTTTGACACTACCCAAACCCGAACCCGAAATATCGGGTGGCACCCGAACCCGAACCCAAACCCAAACCCAGTCAACTCGGGTTTTACCCGTTGACTCGGGTTAGGGTTCGGGCGGGGCCCGCGGATATGGGTACTTTTGCCATCCCTATGAGGGACCATAACCTACTGAAAATATTTTTAGGGACTAAAAATGAAATTTTGTATATTTATAAGGACTGCAAAGGTATTTTTATTCCCAAAAAAAATCTAAAAAAAAAAATGCTAAAAATACAACTAAATTACGCTAAAAAAAATATCTAAAAATAGTAGATAAATTTTTTTTAGAGAAGCTCTAATTAAATGACACATAAGCAAATTTTCTTGAGAATGCATGAGAGAGCTCCGTGGAACTATCGTAATGTATATAAATAATAGAGATGTTATAAAAATGTTATTTGTTCACTAAAAGAAATAATTTTTTAAATAATTTTTACAAAGTAATTCAAAGAATAAAAAATTTAATATATAAAAGATATATTAAATTAATATATTTAAATTACTAACTTTTAAGTGCCTTAAATATTAATTTAATTATTGATTTTATTTAGTTTTTTTTACAAGAATTTTTATAATTGATAATGTCCTTTTATGTCATTTTACCTTTATCAGTCAGTTAAACCGCTAATTTTACCAAACACTTCAATTAGCTTATCAGCTATCAGCTATATGCTATAAGCTATAAGCTATCAGCCATCAGCTATAAGCTAACTTATCAGCTAACCGCTATTTTTACCAAACAGACCCAATAAGGCAATAAAAATAAGAGAAAAAAATCAAATTAAAAAAGCAACAGGAAGGAACAGTACATGAAAAATCAAGTTTTAATAAAGGGCTTATTAGAATTTTTCTTCCCACACCCCAATTAATCCAAGTTACACCCCAAAATGACAAATTTACCCTTAATAATACGCAAATTAAGTTTGCGTACCATATGTAAACTCAGTTTGCGTTATCATATGTAAACTGAGTTTAAGTATTTCTTTTCAAACTATGCAAACACACGCAAGTTGCAAATCAAGTATGTAAAATCTCATGCATAAATTTGGTTTACGCGAACGATGCAGACAAGTCGCAAACTAAGTACGTAAATTCAATTTACGTTTACATATATTGTTAGTTTCTAATGTATATACCGTTTCTTTAATTGAAAATTGTATCAAACAAAACAACAGAAAATAATCTTATGCGATTTACTAATGTGAAAGCATAAATTTTTACTAACTCATGGAATAAAATTTTAATTGAGAGAAAAACCATGGAAGAAGAGAAATAGAATGAAAAAGAAAAAAAGTTTTAAAAAAGGGTAATTCTGGTATTATTATAGAATTTTAATAAAATTTGGGTGTAACTAGGATTTTTTGGGGTGTGGGAAGAAATTTTCAGCTTATTTAAGACTTTTTTCTCTATGTAAAAAAAAAGAAGACTTTTTTTTCTATGCAAATCTAAATATTTCTATCCGACTTTTTTTACTATACATTTTGGTCATTTACTTTGACCTGAAGAAAAAAAGATAATTTTTTTTAACAAAAAAAGATGTTAAGTGTTACAAAATAAAATAAATAAATGTCATATATGAAAAAAAAAAAATGACCAAAATATTAGCAAGCACCGTCTATCTACTAGCACAATCTCTTCCTCTTGAAACTCTGGTGCGACTCACATATGGAAACCAGAGAAAACCCTTTCATCATCTCCCTCTTGAATACCATTTTCTTCATCAATCTCTCATGCCCCTGAAACCTTAATCTCGCTCCATCTCTCTCTCATGCCAAAACCATCTCTCCGTAACAACCCTTCTCTTCACTGCAACATGCGAAAATCCTTGTAACTATCCCGTCGACCCGCTTCGCCATCTCAAATCTCTTTCTCCATTCTTTCAATCCTTCATCTTCTGCTAGCCCGAATGCCTCTCCTTCAAATTGGACAAGGTAATACAAAACCCTAATTTCAAAAGAATAAACCCTAATCTTTGTTCCTATTCCCATAAAACTCAATCAAACCCTAATTTGTCGTTCCAATCTCTCATAGTTGCAGCCATCTTTCACAATTGACTCACACCATCTCTAGAACGAGAGTTACAATCTTTGTAAGTGCATGTTTATGTTCTTTTGTTTGTATTTTTTATATTATTCCTGTAGAATTTGTTAATTGAAGCCCATTGATTTGAATTAGTATCACACTTACTATTTCTACCCTAATTATGTTCTTATTATTATAGCTCATTTCCTTGTAATCAAAATTGAGGCTCAAGTGTAATATGTGGTACTGGATGCGTGAAGTATGGTCGAATTTTTGTGCTTCCTTGGTAGATTTTATTACTTAACTAGAAGTGCGGGCAGTACAATGTGTTTATTCTTCTGAACCTTTAATGCGCAATCTTGATAATGAATTACTACAACTAAACAATATTCAGGTTGGCTTGACAGTTCTTTTTAGTGTTCAATTTTATTGATAATCCAATATATGTTTTTGATGATTGGGAATTTCTTAGTACAAATTATGTTTCAAAATGTATGTTATAAACCTGAAACTACTTGGAAGCATATGCCGTGTTCCATCTTTGTTAGCGGATATCATGTTCCTATATTTGGTCATATTGTATTTGAGACTGTGATCTATGTTTTTGAGTTATGTTGTGTTTACGTTTCTAATTATTGGATCTAAATAATGTCTACAATATTTTTTTCATTGTTTTCTATTGTGTGTTTTTTAGTGATTGAAGATTTAAAGGGTTGCAATTTTCTTTTCAATTCTTGTGCCACATTCTCTGTATAGAGAAGATTATAAAATTGTGTGCGCGCTGTATTTTTTTTTTTTGAATTATGCTATTGTTAAATGAAGTCTAATGTGGCAAAATTATCAGTTTAAGTCAATAAGATTAGGCAAATTTTGTGACTTTTATGTGAGTGGTCATAGAACCCGGGTCATTGTTTGATTAGGAATTGACCATCCACAGTTCTTGATTTATCTATTAATCATCTGCTAAATGTAATTAACTATCTATTAGAACTGCGTTAACCACTTAAAAATATGTCACATACAAAAATCATTTCTCTTTCTTATACCACTAGTTCTTTTTGGTTTTCCACCATGAGGGAGGTGTTTTTGTTCCCGCCTTGTTGTTTGGCGGGAACTCCTCTTATTTTGACTTTGTTGTATCACTACAACAAATTATTGAAATAGAGGCACTTCGACTGCGGCAGTTGCCTCAAAACCGCCGGTATCATATTTTCTTTATACTGTACTGGCAGTTGTACATGAACCGCCAGACGCCAGTCATGATTATATATTTTTTTATTATTTAATAATCAGGTCCTGATTATATTTGTAATTCAACTATTCCAAAATTGTAGAGAAACCTAACGCTACTCAGGCACACACTTTCGTTGAATCACTCACAATAAATATCATCTGAATTGTAGCGAATCCATTCACCAAATCATTCATCTAATCGCTCATTGAATCAATTTCATCTTCATCTCTCGCTTTGAATCAATTCGCGGAAGCATTCATCGAATCGCTCGATTACATCTTCATCTTTCATGAATTGTACATCTTCATCTTCAATTCTCTTAAGCATTCACCGAATCTTCATCTTTAATTCACCTAATCATTCACTGAATCGCTGAATCATTCACTGAAACTTCATCTCTACCTTAGGGTTTGATTTCTTTACCGAGCGATTTTTAATACAATTTCAAAAATCAATTGTTGAGGTATGTAAACAATTTCAAAATTCGCCGAATCTTCATCTCTACCTTATTTCTTTTGCTTCATTTAAAGCAAATTTTTCTAGTTCAACTGATTTTATGTATTATCGAGTGATTTTAGTACTAGAGATAGGATTTTCTGATTTTGTGTTGTGTATGTTAATTTAGATCTGATAATTTCTGATTGTAATTTAAGTTGACTTTGACTAGTGAGACTAGTGAGATAGTGTTGAATTGTTGATTAGTGTAAATTGATAATAATTAATGTATATATGGCTCATAGACTAATGTTTAGTATTAGTTGTTATGCTTCCTTTTATTCATGAAACAACTACAATATAGATTTATATATACTTAGTAACTGTTTAAATATTTCTGCACTGATTCATTTTCCAAGTTGCTGCATTTTGATTTGTTTGGTTACTATAGAAAAATTGAAACATTTGATGGTTAGATATATATTATTAGTATAGTTATCAACACAGGGTCTTTTTAGACTCATTACTAGTCGTAGGGATGATGATATTCATATATTCCTTTTTAGATAATAGTTTTATTCCATAAATTTGATTATCACTTGGTTCAAGTTTTTTTTATCCTACCTATATTTATGGAGTGGATGCCATTTTCCACAGCCTTAAAAGTGTACTTCAAAATTTAGGAGCTCAGCTGAAGCAGGGGCTTACAGAGTAGTGGCCATCATCTCGTGTATGATGCATTTGTCAACAACTTATGGTTGGTATATCAATATCAATTCAGTAGGAATTACTTAAAAGTGTTTTTTCTGATCTAATCATATCAAATGTAGGTGTTTGGATTAGCTTGGTATGTCAGCCACTTATGCACTATGACATATTGCAAATAGACTTTGATAGGAGGAAGCTATGGTTTATTGAATACGGCTTTTAAGCCAAATCCAGACTATTATAGGTACTAAATCGGTTATGCATTACTGTCCTTCCTTCTTTCTATGTGAGATTTTTGTGTTACTATGTTGCTTCATTAATTACTTGCTACTATGTTTCTATATGACATTTAGAACAAGTTTACCATCTTAGATTTAGGATGAGTTTCCCTTTCACAACATTAGAAGTAGAAAATTAAAAGAGATATAGTTTAGTACTAGTTTTGTGAATTATTTGAACGAATTTGATACTGAATGATTGCTCAGAATCAATGAATTGGTGTAGACTTTATTGTAAAATGAAGTAAAGTCACAGTTTCTTGTAGATTTCTTTTACCTGGTGATGCTTGTGGCTTATGGTGTTGAATTTTATCCAATATGCTCTGTTGTAACAACATTCATTTTTCTGTTTGTGGCTTCTAGTGCTACTGTCCTTGCTAGAATTAATTGGTACTTCACACTATTTGCTATTGTTGAGCTGCAAGTTGCAGCAGGACGTTTGTGTGTATTTCAGCTCCATTTTATGTATTTGGTGCTTATCTGTGCAAGATTGGTTATGGATGCAAGACTTATGTGATCTGTTCTATGTTTGTGTGTATTTCATTTTTAACTTATGGATATTCTTAGTTGTTTTGTTTTGTTAATCGATTAGAGTTAGAATGAAACTGAAGACATAATAGGCAGTTGCACATTTCTTAGATGGTTTTTCTCCTTTTTGTTTTAAATAAGAATGCAATGATTGTGGAACTTCTTCCGGTATTAGGCTTGACCATTATCTTGTTTGTTTTGTCATATATGTTATGTTTTTCTTAACACACTAATAATGTCTACAGAGTATCAAATATAAGTGTGACAGACTTAGACTTCATGAGACTTAGAGTATCCAAATTTGGAGGTTTAAAGAAGGCTAAGTTTGATGAAATTGAAGGTAACATACACCACTGTTAGTCCCTCCTCATTCCTTAGACTCTATGTAACAATGTCTGCATGTCTCTTTATCATTTGGGTTTCTCTCTATGTTTGTTAGTTCATAAACTATATGGTTCAAAAAATATTGAACTATATTTGTTAGCCATGATTCTGTGATAAAAGATTGGCCCATCACTTGTAAAGGCATTGTACCAATATGCCAAATTTTAGTTTGGCATATATAGTGTAAGAATTTTGAATGAATTGTAGGGATAGATAACAGTTGAAGTATTGATACAAACTTGGGATGTTGTTCTTAAACAACTCAATTGCTTGAAGGAATTAGTTGACGAGAATGTTATTTATCACTTGATCTATTTAGTAGCAATTTTTTCTTTCTTGTAATGTTGATACTAACATAGACTTATTGGTGAACTTTTTGCATAATTTTTCTTCTTATGTCCCATTATAAGTTGTAACTCTAATTTACAAGTATGATAAAAGATTAAAAGTGTTAAACTTAATTTATATCATTAGAGTGCAGACATTGATGAGAAAAGTATTAAAAGGGAAAAGTATGAAGATTTGGTTAAGCAGTCACATTAGTTGAGGCTAAGGTATGGATTCTTTGTTTTCATCCATTGAAGGGAGGTTACGGTGGTGGTCTTGTGGTCTTGCTGCAAGACATGTTAGAAGTGGTTATTGATATGAAGGTGAATGAAAACAGGTTAGCTTAACATAACGAGACAACTTGAAATATATTATTAATCTATTATATATTATATATTAATGATAGTTTCTTTGAAAATAGTAATGTTTGCCTTTTATTTTTCTTGTCATGTTCATCAGTGAATTGCCAGGCTTAATCCAATTATTAAGGATATGGGTGAGCAAGTTTTTGTTGGTACTGAGGCAATGCCTGGTATAGCATTCTCTCCTGTGGTTACAACACAATGGGAGGAAAAGGTGCATCAGCTCTCCGTGTCTGTAAAATGCTTTCAGTCAAGTTTAGTACAATTTCTTGGTTCCAGCCATGCCATAATATGAAAATGTTATTCTTATTGTATTGTTCATTTGTGTTTTTATGTTATTGAATCACTTCATACAAAATGTGGAATTCATATTTAATTAATATATGTATTAGCTCGTGTTTTAGATTCAGAATTTAATTTAGTTGCCTTATATGTATTGGGAATGAAACAAATTTTTTTAAACCAAATATAAGTATAGCGGCGGTTTTGAACTGCCACAATCTAAATATTTTTTTAATACCACTTAATATTTAGTGGCGGTTTCAAACCGCCAAATTGATAAATTTTCTGGTTTACCCTATACTGACGGTTTAAACCGCCGCTAAAAAGTAGCGTCAGTTTTTCTGGCGGGTGTCAAAACCGCCGCTATACATGCTTCCGCCGGACAATACAGCGGCACTATTGAAACTGCCACAAAAGTGCCTTGCGGCAGTTATAAACCGCGGGTATCCTTAAAAAAAACTGCCGCTTATTGCCAGATTTCTTGTAGTGTATCTTGTTATTTCTTTGTTTGAAAGTTTGTTGGTTATGGCTTTGAACTAAGTATTATTTAATTTATTAATTTGTGTTGGTAACAAGTTTTCTATCTTTGCTTGAAGGAAGTAGTTTACTGTGTTAAATTTGGTAACAAGTCATTCATTTGGAAGCTAGATATGGCTATGCAACATGTTTACCTTAAAGAACATGAAAGAGTTGTCCATAATTCTGTTAGAAAATATTCATCTGTGAATTCAGCTCCATGGTGGAGTAATAATTCCTTTGGATCCTCTCAATCTGTTTACGGAGGAGAGTCTTGTGGACAAATGAAACCATTTTCATTGGAACTTTCGAACTACATAGACCAACTTGCTCCTAGTAAGCACTTATTGGCAAGAGGAGTTGAGCAATTGTTTGATAAAGGACATACAACTAACCAATTTACCATCTTTCCAGGTAATTGTTCAATATCATTTTTTTATGTATTAACCTTCTGATTATTAGGGAAGTGGACCCTGGTAGTCTAGAGTTATTCAATGTGTATTTGGTTTTGCATTGACAAAAATTTATTTTGAATGAAAAGATTTTGTTAAGTAGATTTTGTATTAAAAATGAATTAAATGCTAGTAGGTAGTGAAAACCGGACCGACCGGTTCAGCCGGGAACCGGACCTGCATCCGGTCCGAGCAGCCCTCAATACCGCTCAGCAAGAATACCGGTAAAAACCGATAAAGCGGCGGTCTAACAAGTGAGACCGTTTTTTTATTAACATAAAAACTAATAAAAAAAACGCAACATTGGGCCCAGCAGTTGAATGCAATGCTCTATCTTGTTCATAGTGTGCTCATTTATAGTGTACTCATGCTTTTTAAACTGTGAAAACCACCGATGTGGAACTAATTTCAAAAGTAATGGTTCCAAAGCCAAATACACATCGTCTGCATTCTGCATTTGAGTATCATGAAGTCTTTTAGCAAATATTAATGGTTGATTTTTTATGGGGAACATTATATCTATAATTCCATCACTATGAATAACTAATAATAATTAATACTAATAATTTATAGTACTATTTTGTTAATGTATGTTATGATACTATTTTGTGTTATATTGAACTCAGTTATTATATAATTTTTAATTTGTATTGAATAGAAATTTTAAGTCTAATGTAGTAAAGTTTTAATGTTGTATTGACTTTATAACATTTTATCTTTTAAAGAGTGAAATTAGGAAATATTGAGTTTTTTCAATTTATTTTAATTTATATAATATTTAAAAATATATTTAATTAAAAACGGTTCGACCAGGTTTAACCACGGTTCGACCAATTGAACCTTGAACCAGTAAGCACGCCGGTTAAATGACCGGTCCGGTTCTAATTACCTAAGTTACATGTAATGTGATTTACGTTTGGATATATTCAATGTATAAGTTAGTTGAAAGAAACTAAATTGAAGACTAAATATTAATTGTAGAGGCAAAAGTTCCAAATTTTAGCTTCAAATCAGATCGATTCTGGAATAATAATTTATTCTTCTTAAATCATTTCTTCTTGAAAACATCCAAACATGTCAAAATCAATTCTACAGCTCTGATTTATTGTTCGATCAGTTAATTTTTAATGCAGTTTTTGTATTTTGCTTTTACATAGGAAAATGCAAACATCAGGGGCCAAGTGGTCAGTTTGTGTCAGATAGTAGTAATGTGAATGTTAGAGCTGAAGTTGAGTAGTCCTTTCAAATTCAATCAGCTACAATGATTCACTATCTTTGTGGAAGTACATTGGAAACAGAGGATCTGATCAAGGTGAAACATTCAGTGAGTCTTCGATCTCAAGGATTGGTACATGCATATATTTCTTTATTGGTAATTAAAGAGAGATAGTAAGAAGATATGAGAAGCATATGCATAAACTGTTTGTTTCAACTATCCCATGTAAGTTTTATTATATAGGCTAAGCAACAAATCAATATACAATCTAGGCATTAAATTAATTACAATATAATATGCTAGAACATTGATAATAGCCTATTCCTAAATTAATCTCATGTCTGTTTTTTTTGTGATCACATGATTTTCATAACACCTCCTTCATATTGCTTACATCTGAAATTAGAGATATAGTTCTTATGATTCTTATGATTAGATAAACAGCGAATAGTAAGTTAGTTATGACAGCTGACAATGTTTTGACAATTGTCAATAACTATAGGATTCAAAACCTATCTCCAACCATTTATAAATGGTGGAGTGCAACTGAATTGTAACAACTTTCCAATCGATAGAAAAAATTAGAAAGTGCAGTTATTCTCTCTCTAGTTTCAATTTTTGATTACTTTGGAACTTAAATTTTTGTCTACTTATTACAGTGTGATGCTGCAAGATGTCAAGTGTGGCAACACATAAGTTGCGGTTATTGTTGTTATAGGTATCATAATATCTTTTTGGGTTATTGTACTTCATGATATCAAATTCTTAAGACCAAACACAAAAGCAATTTACATTGTTTCCTATTTCTAAATTCATGGTTTCCTATTTCCAACCCCATTGATCGTTTTACCTCTCAACATATTAATTTTTTTCTAATTTAATTTTCTTGTTTTCAATTTTTTACATTTGGGCAGATTTGATTGGCCCGACCTAATATAAAACACTTGAAGTGATATTACCAACTTATTTTTAAATAGTGTCAACCTCCAAATATTTATGGGTAGATGACAGCGCTGAGTGGAATGAGTCACTTGCATTGTAGATCTCATTTTGTTTTCCTAGAAGAACATTGTTGTGACCTCTTTGTTTTGTATGGCTTAATAGATGATTATATGGGATGCTTGCACGGACCTAGCCATGATTACTTAAATTGTAGTTGTAGCAGCTTCATTGGCACTGGAGATAAAATCTAAGGTGAGGTTGACCAAGACAAGTTCTATGCCATCCTTAACACCTTTTGCTTCCATTTGTAATTTAGGATTAGTGGTTTAATATATTATTAATTTTGAATTCACACAATTCATAAAATTTGTGTTGCAGTATATTAAGAAGAATGGTATGATGTGAGAAGCATTGCTTTTGCGGTTATTTTCGATATAGGTATGATTATCTTTTTGTCTACTATGGTTTATGATGGATGTGTTAAACTTAGAATCTGTATGTGGTAAAGTCTGCCTTTTTCATTAGAGAATTTTCCTTTAAATAATGCTGATACAATATGATAAGTAAGCTTAAATTTTGCTAAAACTGCTAATGGGTCTAAAAGCATCCGATTCTAGAAGCATCGCCATCAGTTTTCTAAAAAGAAAATCATGTCGCGAATAGGTCAAGGAGTTGGTTAGAGTAGAAGCATCTTTCGCTAACGGGTCAAGGAGTTGGTTAGTCTAGAAGATGCTTAATTCGATAAAATTTATTGACGGTTTTGTGGTTGAATTTTCCAAGTAGCGAAATATGATCTAGAGTCTAAATGACTCTTAATTTCATATATTTGAAGCTTAAAATGAATTGACGGCTTTGTGGTTAAATTTTCTTGATAACGAAATATGGTCTTTGAGTGTAAATGACTCTAAATTAAGTATCGCAAGGATACTATTATATTGACGGATGCAAAATTTGATATTTGACTCTAAATCATAATACAATAAAATTAGTTGACGGTTTGTGGCTGAATGTTTATTATAGGGAAATATGTTTTAGAATCTAAATAACACTAAATTTGATGTATTGGAAGGATAAATTGATTTGAAGGTTTTGTGGCTTAATTTTATTGATAATGAATTGTGTAGAGTCTAAATGGCTCTAACTTTCATATACCGGAAGGATAAAATGATTTGACGGTTTTGTGGCTTAATGGTTTTGTGGCTTAATTATATTCATAATGAAATGTCTAGAGTCTAAATGGCTCTATCATATACCGGAAGGATAAAATGATTTGACGGTTGGATAAAATGATTTGACGGTTTTGTGGCTTAATAATGGTTTTGTGGCTTAATTATATTCATAATGAAATGTCTAGAGTCTAAATGTCTCTAACTTTCATATACCGGAAGGATAAAATGATTTGACGGTTTTATGGCTTAATAGTTTTGTGGCTTGAATAAAATGATTTGACGGTTTTGTGGCTTAATTTTATTGATAATGAAATGTGTAGAGTCTAAATGGCTCTAACTTTCATATACCTGAAGAATAAAATGATTTGACGGTTTTGTGGGTTAATGGTTTTGTGGCTTAATTATATTCATAATGAAATGTGTAGAGTCTAAACGTCTCTAAGTTCGGTGTTTGAAGGATAAAATGATTTGACGGTTTTGTGGCTTAATGGTTTTGTGGCTTAATTATATTCATAATGAAATGTCTAGAGTCTAAATGGCTCTAACTTTCATATACCGGAAGGATAAAATGATTTGACGGTTAGATAAAATGATTTGACGGTTTTGTGGCTTAATAATGGTTTTGTGGCTTAATTATATTCATAATGAAATGTCTAGAGTCTAAATGTCTCTAACTTTCATATACCAGAAGGATGAAATGATTTGACGGTTTTATGGCTTAATGGTTTTGTGGCTTGGATAAAATGATTTGACGGTTTTGTGGCTTAATTTTATTGAAAATGAAATGTGTAGAGTCAAAATGGCTCTAACTTTCATATACCGGAAGAATAAAATGATTTGACGGTTTTGTGGGTTAATAGTTTTGTTGCTTAATTATATTCATAATGAAATGTCTAGAGTCTAAATGTCTCTAAGTTCGGTGTTTGAAGGATAAAATGATTTGACGGTTTTGTGGCTTAATTATATTCATAATGAAATGTCTAGAGCCTAAATGGCTATAACTTTCATATACCGGAAGGATAAAATGATTTGACGGTTGGATAAAATGATGTGACGGTTTTGTGGTTTAATAATGGTTTTGTGGCTTAATTATATTCATAATGAAATGTCTAGAGTCTAAATGTCTCTAACTTTCATATACCGGAAGGATAAAATGATTTGACGGTTTTGTGGCTTAATGATTTTGTGGCTTAGATAAAATGATTTGACGGTTGAATGAAATGATTTGACGGTTTTGTGGCTTAATTTTATTAATAATGAAATGTGTAGAGTCTAAATGGCTCTAACTTTCATATACCGAAAGGATAAAATGATTTGACGGTTTTGTGGCTTAATTGTTTTGTGGGTTAATTATATTCATAATGAAGGTACTAGAGTCTAAATGTCTCTAACTTTCATATACCGGAAGGATAAAATGATTTGACGGTTGGTTAAAATGATTTGAAGGTTTTGTGGCTTAATGTTTTTGTGGCTTAATTATATTCATAATGAAATGTCTAGAGTCTAAATGGCTCTAACTTTCATATATCGGAAGGATAAAATAATTTGACGGTTGGATAAAATGACTTGACGGTTTTGTAGCTTAATAATGGTTTTGTGGCTTAATTATATTCATAATGAAATGTCTAGAGTCTAAATGTCTCTAACTTTCATATACCGGAAAGATAAAATGATTTGACGGTTTTATGGCTTAATGGTTTTGTGGTTTGGATAAAATGATTTGACGGTTGAATAAAATGATTTGGGGGTTTTGTGGCTTAATTTTATTGATAATGAAATGTGTAGAGTTTAAATGGCTCTAACTTTCATATACCGGAAGAATAAAATGATTTGACGGTTTTGTGGGTTAATGGTTTTGTTGCTTAATTTTATTGATAATGAAATGTGTAGAGTCTAAATGGCTCTAACTTTCATATACCGGAAGAATAAAATGATTTGACGGTTTTGTGGGTTAATGGTTTTGTGGCTTAATTATATTCATAATGAAATGTCTAGAGTCTAAATGGCTCTAACTTTCATATACCGGAAAGATAAAATGATTTGACGGTTGGATAAAATGATGTGACGGTTTTGTGGCTTAACAATGGTTTTGTGGTTTAATTATATTAATAATGAAATGTCTAGAGTCTAAATGTCTCTAAGTTCGGTGTTTGAAGGATAAAATGATTAGACGGTTTTGTGGCTTAATTATATTCATAATAAAATGTCTAGAGTCTAAATGGCTCTAACTTTCATATACCGAAAGGATAAAATGATTTGACGGTTAGATAAAATGATGTGACGGTTTTGTGGCTTAATAATGGTTTTGTGGCTTAATTATATTCATAATGAAATGTCTAGAGTCTAAATGTCTCTAACTTTCATATACCGGAAGGATAAAATGATTTGACGGTGGGATAAAATGATTTGACGGTTTTGTAGCTTAATAATGGTTTTGTGGCTTAATTATATTCATAATGAAATGTCTAGAGTCTAAATGTCTCTAACTTTCATATACCGGAAGGATAAGATGATTTGACGGTTTTATGGCTTAATGGTTTTGTAGTTTGGATAAAATAATTTGACGGTTGAATAAAATGATTTGAGGGTTTTGTGGCTTAATTTTATTGATAATGAAATGTGTAGAGTCTAAATGGCTTTAACTTTCATATACCGGATGAATAAAATGATTTGACGGTTTTGTGGGTTAATGGTTTTGTGGCTTAATTTTATTGATAATGAAATGTGTAGAGTCTAAATGGCTCTAACTTTCATATACCGGAAGAATAAAATGATTTGACGGTTTTGTGGGTTAATGGTTTTGTGGCTTAATTATATTCATAATGAAATGTCTAGAGTCTAAATGGCTCTAACTTTCATATACCGGAAGGATAAAATGATTTGACTATTGGATAAAATGATGTGACGGTTTTGTGGCTTAACAATGGTTTTGTTGTTTAATTATATTCATAATGAAATGTCTAGAGTTTAAATGTCTCTAAGTTCGGTGTTTGAAGGATAAAATGATTAGACAGTTTTGTGGCTTAATTATATTCATAATGAAATGTATAGAGTCTAAATGGCTCTAACTTTCATATACCGAAAGGATAAAATGATTTGACGGTTAGATAAAATGATGTGACGGTTTTGTGGCTTAATAATGGTTTTGTGGCTTAATTATATTCATAATGAAATGTCTAGAGTCTAAATGTCTCTAACTTTCATATATCGGAAGGATAAAATGATTTGACGGTTGGATAAAATGATTTGACGGTTTTGTAGCTTAATAATGGTATTGTGGCTTAATTATATTCATAAAGAAATGTCTAGAGTGTAAATGTCTCTAACTTTCATAAACCGGAAGGATAAAATGATTTGACGGTTTTGTGGCTTAATGATTTTGTGGTTTGGATAAAATAATTTGACTGTTGAATAAAATGATTTGAGGGTTTTGTGGCTTAATTTTATTGATAATGAAATGTGTAGAGTCTAAATGGCTCTAACTTTCATATACCGGAAGAATAAAATGATTTGACGGTTTTGTGGGTTAATGGTTTTGTGGCTTAATTTTATTGATAATGAAATGTGTAGAGTCTAAATGGCTCTAACTTTCATATACCGGAAGAATAAAATGATTTGACGATTTTGTGGGTTAATGGTTTTGTGGCTTAATTATATTCATAATGAAATGTCTAGAGTCTAAATGGCTCTAACTTTCATATACCGGAAGGATAAAATGATTTGACGGTTGGATAAAATGATGTGACGGTTTTGTGGCTTAACAATGGTTTTGTGGTTTAATTATATTAATAATGAAATGTCTAGAGTCTAAATGTCTCTAAGTTCGGTGTTTGAAGGATAAAATGATTAGACGGTTTTGTGGCTTAATTATATTCATAATGAAATGTCTAGAGTCTAAATGGCTCTAACTTTCATATACATAAAGAATAAAATGATTTGACGGTTGGATAAAATGATGTGACGGTTTTGTGGCTTAATAATGGTTTTGTGGCTTAATTATATTCATAATGAAATGTCTAGAAGGATAAAATGATTTGACGATTGGATAAAATGATTTGACGGTTTTGTAGCTTAATAATGGTTTTGTGGCTTAATTATATTCATAATGAAATGTCTAGAGTCTAAATGTCTCTAACTTTCATAAACCGGAAGGATAAAATGATTTGACGATTTTATGGCTTAATGGTTTTGTGGTTTGGATAAAATGATTTGACGGTTGAATAAAATGATTTGAGGGTTGTGGCTTAATTTTATTGATAATGAAATGTGTAGAGTCTAAATGGCTCTAACTTTCATATACCGGAAGAATAAAATGATTTGACGGTTTTGTGGGTTAATGGTTTTGTGGCTTAATTATATTCATAATGAAATGTCTAGAGTCTAAATGGCTCTAACTTTCATATACCGGAAGGATAAAATGATTTGACGGTTGGATAAAATGATGTGACGGTTTTGTGGCTTAATAATGGTTTTGTGGCTTAATTATATTCATAATGAAATGTCTAGAGTCTAAATGTCTCTAAGTTCGGTGTTTGAATTATAAAATGATTAGACGGTTTTGTGGCTTAATTATATTCATAATGAAATGTCTAGAGTCTAAATGGCTCTAACTTTCATATACCGAAAGGATAAAATGATTTGACGGTTGGATAAAATGATGTGACGGTTTTGTGGGTTAATAATGGTTTTGTGGCTTAATTATATTCATAATGAAATGTCTAAGAAGGATAAAATGATTTGACGGTTGGATAAAATGATTTGACGGTTTTGTGGCTTAATTATATTCATAATGAAATGTCTAGAGTCTAAATGTCTCTAACTTTCATATACCGGAAGGATAAAATGATTTGACGGTTTTATGGCTTAATGGTTTTGTGGTTTGGATAAAATGATTTGACGGTTGAATAAAATGATTTGACGGTTTTGTGGCTTAATTTTATTGATAATGAAATGTGTAGAGTTTAAATGGCTCTAACTTTCATATACCGGAAGAATAAAATGATTTGACGGTTTTGTGGGTTAATGGTTTTGTGGCTTAATTTTATTGATAATGAAATGTGTAGAGTCTAAATGGCTCTAACTTTCACATACCGGAAGAATAAAATGATTTGACGGTTTTGTGGGTTAATGGTTTTGTGGCTTAATTATATTCATAATGAAATGTCTAGAGTCTAAATGGCTCTAACTTTCATATACCGAAAGGATAAAATGATTTGACGGTTGGATAAAATGATGTGACGGTTTTGTGGCTTAACAAAGGTTTTGTGGTTTAATTATATTAATAATGAAATGTCTAGAGTCTAAATGTCTCTAAGTTCGGTGTTTGAAGGATAAAATGATTAGACGGTTTTGTGGCTTAATTATATTCATAATGAAATGTCTAGAGTCTAAATGGCTCTAACTTTCATATACCGAAAGGATAAAATTATTTGACGGTTAGATAAAATGATGTGACGGTTTTGTGGCTTAATAATGGTTTTGTGGCTTAATTATATTCATAATGAAATGTCTAGAGTCTAAATGTCTCTAACTTTCATATACCGGAAGGATAAAATGATTTGACGGTGGGATAAAATGATTTGACGGTTTTGTAGCTTAATAATGGTTTTGTGGCTTAATTATATTCATAATGAAATGTCTAGAGTCTAAATGTCTCTAACTTTCATATACCGGAAGGATAAGATGATTTGACGGTTTTATGGCTTAATGGTTTTGTGGTTTGGATAAAATAATTTGACGGTTGAATAAAATGATTTGAGGGTTTTGTGGCTTAATTTTATTGATAATGAAATGTGTAGAGTCTAAATGGCTCTAACTTTCATATACCGGAAGAATAAAATGATTTGACGGTTTTGTGGGTTAATGGTTTTGTGGCTTAATTTTATTGATAATGAAATGTGTAGAGTCTAAATGGCTCTAACTTTCATATACCGGAAGAATAAAATGATTTGACGGTTTTGTGGGTTAATGGTTTTGTGGCTTAATTATATTCATAATGAAATGTCTAGAGTCTAAATGGCTCTAACTTTCATATACCGGAAGGATAAAATGATTTGACGGTTGGATAAAATGATGTGACGGTTTTGTGGCTTAACAATGGTTTTGTTGTTTAATTATATTCATAATGAAATGTCTAGAGTTTAAATGTCTCTAAGTTCGGTGTTTGAAGGATAAAATGATTAGACAGTTTTGTGGCTTAATTATATTCATAATGAAATGTATAGAGTCTAAATGGCTCTAACTTTCATATATCGAAAGGATAAAATGATTTGACGGTTAGATAAAATGATGTGACGGTTTTGTGGCTTAATAATGGTTTTGTGGCTTAATTATATTCATAATGAAATGTCTAGAGTCTAAATGTCTCTAACTTTCATATACCGGAAGGATAAAATGATTTGACGGTTGGATAAAATGATTTGACGGTTTTGTAGCTTAATAATGGTATTGTGGCTTAATTATATTCATAAAGAAATGTCTAGAGTGTAAATGTCTCTAACTTTCATAAACCGGAAGGATAAAATGATTTGACGGTTTTGTGGCTTAATGATTTTGTGGTTTGGATAAAATAATTTGACGGTTGAATAAAATGATTTGAGGGTTTTGTGGCTTAATTTTATTGATAATGAAATGTGTAGAGTCTAAATGGCTCTAACTTTCATATACCGGAAGAATAAAATGATTTGACGATTTTGTGGGTTAATGGTTTTGTGGCTTAATTTTATTGATAATGAAATGTGTAGAGTCTAAATGGCTCTAACTTTCATATACCGGAAGAATAAAATGATTTGACGATTTTGTGGGTTAATGGTTTTGTGGCTTAATTATATTCATAATGAAATGTCTAGAGTCTAAATGGCTCTAACTTTCATATACCGAAAGGATAAAATAATTTGACGGTTGGATAAAATGATGTGACGGTTTTGTGGCTTAACAATGGTTTTGTGGTTTAATTATATTAATAATGAAATGTCTAGAGTCTAAATGTCTCTAAGTTCGGTGTTTGAAGGATAAAATGATTAGACGGTTTTGTGGCTTAATTATATTCATAATGAAATGTCTAGAGTCTAAATGGCTCTAACTTTCATATACATAAAGAATAAAATGATTTGACGGTTGGATAAAATGATGTGACGGTTTTGTGGCTTAATAATGGTTTTGTGGCTTAATTATATTCATAATGAAATGTCTAGAAGGATAAAATGATTTGACGGTTGGATAAAATGATTTGACGGTTTTGTAGCTTAATAATGGTTTTGTGGCTTAATTATATTCATAATGAAATGTCTAGAGTCTAAATGTCTCTAACTTTCATAAACCGGAAGGATAAAATGATTTGACGATTTTATGGCTTAATGGTTTTGTGGTTTGGATAAAATGATTTGACGGTTGAATAAAATGATTTGAGGGTTTTGTGGCTTAATTTTATTGATAATGAAATGTGTAGAGTCTAAATGGCTCTAACTTTCATATACCGGAAGAATAAAATGATTTGACGGTTTTGTGGGTTAATGGTTTTGTTGCTTAATTTTATTGATAATGAAATGTGTAGAGTCTAAATGGCTCTAACTTTCATATACCGGAAGAATAAAATGATTTGACGGTTTTGTGGGCTAATGGTTTTGTGGCTTAATTATATTCATAATGAAATGTCTAGAGTCTAAATGGCTCTAACTTTCATATACCGGAAGGATAAAATGATTTGACGGTTTTATGGCTTAATGGTTTTGTGGCTTGAATAAAATGATTTGACGGTTTTGTGGCTTAATTTTATTGATAATGAAATGTGTAGAGTCTAAATGGCTCTAACTTTCATATACCTGAAGAATAAAATGATTTGACGGTTTTGTGGGTTAATGGTTTTGTGGCTTAATTATATTCATAATGAAATGTGTAGAGTCTAAACGTCTCTAAGTTCGGTGTTTGAAGGATAAAATGATTTGACGGTTTTGTGGCTTAATGGTTTTGTGGCTTAATTATATTCATAATGAAATGTCTAGAGTCTAAATGGCTCTAACTTTCATATACCGGAAGGATAAAATGATTTGACGGTTAGATAAAATGATTTGACGGTTTTGTGGCTTAATAATGGTTTTGTGGCTTAATTATATTCATAATGAAATGTCTAGAGTCTAAATGTCTCTAACTTTCATATACCAGAAGGATGAAATGATTTGACGGTTTTATGGCTTAATGGTTGTGGCTTGGATAAAATGATTTGACGGTTTTGTGGCTTAATTTTATTGAAAATGAAATGTGTAGAGTCAAAATGGCTCTAACTTTCATATACCGGAAGAATAAAATGATTTGACGGTTTTGTGGGTTAATGGTTTTGTGGCTTAATTTTATTGATAATGAAATGTGTATAGTCTAAATGGCTCTAACTTTCATATACCGGAAGAATAAAATGATTTGACGGTTTTGTGGGTTAATGGTTTTGTGGCTTAATTATATTCATAATTAAATGTCTAGAGTCTAAATGGCTCTAACTTTCATATACCGAAAGGATAAAATGATTTGACGGTTGGATAAAATGATGTGACGGTTTTGTGGCTTAACAATGGTTTTGTGGTTTAATTATATTAATAATGAAATGTCTAGAGTCTAAATGTCTCTAAGTTCGGTGTTTGAAGGATAAAATGATTAGACGGTTTTGTGGCTTAATTATATTCATAATGAAATGTCTAGAGTCTAAATGGCTCTAACTTTCATATACCGAAAGGATAAAATGATTTGACGGTTAGATAAAATGATGTGACGGTTTTGTGGCTTAATAATGGTTTTGTGGCTTAATTATATTCATAATGAAATGTCTAGAGTCTAAATGTCTCTAACTTTCATATACCGGAAGGATAAAATGATTTGACGGTGGGATAAAATGATTTGACGGTTTTGTAGCTTAATAATGGTTTTGTGGCTTAATTATATTCATAATGAAATGTCTAGAGTCTAAATGTCTCTAACTTTCATATACCGGAAGGATAAGATGATTTGACGGTTTTATGGCTTAATGGTTTTGTAGTTTGGATAAAATAATTTGACGGTTGAATAAAATGATTTGAGGGTTTTGTGGCTTAATTTTATTGATAATGAAATGTGTAGAGTCTAAATGGCTCTAACTTTCATATACCGGAAGAATAAAATGATTTGACGGTTTTGTGGGTTAATGGTTTTGTGGCTTAATTTTATTGATAATGAAATGTGTAGAGTCTAAATGGCTCTAACTTTCATATACCGGAAGAATAAAATGATTTGACGGTTTTGTGGGTTAATGGTTTTGTGGCTTAATTATATTCATAATGAAATGTCTAGAGTCTAAATAGCTCTAACTTTCATATACCGAAAGGATAAAATGATTTGACGGTTGGATAAAATGATGTGACGATTTTGTGGCTTAACAATGGTTTTGTGGTTTAATTATATTAATAATGAAATGTCTAGAGTCTAAATGTCTCTAAGTTCGGTGTTTGAAGGATAAAATGATTAGACGGTTTTGTGGCTTAATTATATTCATAATGAAATGTCTAGAGTCTAAATGGCTCTAACTTTCATATACCGAAAGGATAAAATGATTTGACGGTTAGATAAAATGATGTGACGGTTTTGTGGCTTAATAATGGTTTTGTGGCTTAATTATATTCATAATGAAATGTCTAGAGTCTAAATGTCTCTAACTTTCATATACCGGAAGGATAAAATGATTTGACGGTGGGATAAAATGATTTGACGGTTTTGTAGCTTAATAATGGTTTTGTGGCTTAATTATATTCATAATGAAATGTCTAGAGTCTAAATGTCTCTAACTTTCATATACCGGAAGGATAAGATGATTTGACGGTTTTATGGCTTAATGGTTTTGTAGTTTGGATAAAATAATTTGACGGTTGAATAAAATGATTTGAGGGTTTTGTGGCTTAATTTTATTGATAATGAAATGTGTAGAGTCTAAATGGCTCTAACTTTCATATACCGGAAGAATAAAATGATTTGACGGTTTTGTGGGTTAATGGTTTTGTGGCTTAATTTTATTGATAATGAAATGTGTAGAGTCTAAATGGCTCTAACTTTCATATACCGGAAGAATAAAATGATTTGACGGTTTTGTGGGTTAATGGTTTTGTGGCTTAATTATATTCATAATGAAATGTCTAGAGTCTAAATGGCTCTAACTTTCATATACCGGAAGGATAAAATGATTTGACGGTTGGATAAAATGATGTGACGGTTTTGTGGCTTAACAATGGTTTTGTTGTTTAATTATATTCATAATGAAATGTCTAGAGTTTAAATGTCTCTAAGTTCGGTGTTTGAAGGATAAAATGATTAGACAGTTTTGTGGCTTAATTATATTCATAATGAAATGTATAGAGTCTAAATGGCTCTAACTTTCATATACCGAAAGGATAAAATGATTTGACGGTTAGATAAAATGATGTGACGGTTTTGTGGCTTAATAATGGTTTTGTGGCTTAATTATATTCATAATGAAATGTCTAGAGTCTAAATGTCTCTAACTTTCATATACCGGAAGGATAAAATGATTTGACGGTTGGATAAAATGATTTGACGGTTTTGTAGCTTAATAATGGTATTGTGGCTTAATTATATTCATAAAGAAATGTCTAGAGTGTAAATGTCTCTAACTTTCATAAACCGGAAGGATAAAATGATTTGACGGTTTTGTGGCTTAATGATTTTGTGGTTTGGATAAAATAATTTGACGGTTGAATAAAATGATTTGAGGGTTTTGTGGCTTAATTTTATTGATAATGAAATGTGTAGAGTCTAAATGGCTCTAACTTTCATATACCGAAAGAATAAAATGATTTGACGGTTTTGTGAGTTAATGGTTTTGTGGCTTAATTTTATTGATAATGAAATGTGTAGAGTCTAAATGGCTCTAACTTTCATATACCGGAAGAATAAAATGATTTGACGGTTTTGTGGGTTAATGCTTTTGTGGCTTAATTATATTCATAATGAAATGTCTAGAGTCTAAATGGCTCTAACTTTCATATACCGGAAGGATAAAATGATTTGACGGTTGGATAAAATGATGTGACGGTTTTGTGGCTTAACAATGGTTTTGTGGTTTAATTATATTAATAATGAAATGTCTAGAGTCTAAATGTCTCTAAGTTCGGTGTTTGAAGGATAAAATGATTAGACGGTTTTGTGGCTTAATTATATTCATAATGAAATGTCTAGAGTCTAAATGGCTCTAACTTTCATATACATAAAGAATAAAATGATTTGACGGTTGGATAAAATGATGTGACGGTTTTGTGGCTTAATAATGGTTTTGTGGCTTAATTATATTCATAATGAAATGTCTAGAAGGATAAAATGATTTGACGGTTGGATAAAATGATTTGACGGTTTTGTAGCTTAATAATGGTTTTGTGGCTTAATTATATTCATAATGAAATGTCTAGAGTCTAAATGTCTCTAACTTTCATAAACCGGAAGGATAAAATGATTTGACGGTTTTATGGCTTAATGGTTTTGTGGTTTGGATAAAATGATTTGACGGTTGAATAAAATGATTTGAGGGTTTTGTGGCTTAATTTTATTGATAATGAAATGTGTAGAGTCTAAATGGCTCTAACTTTCATATACCGGAAGAATAAAATGATTTGACGGTTTTGTGGGTTAATGGTTTTGTTGCTTAATTTTATTGATAATGAAATGTGTAGAGTCTAAATGGCTCTAACTTTCATATACCGGAAGAATAAAATGATTTGACGGTTTTGTGGTTTAATGGTTTTGTGGCTTAATTATATTCATAATGAAATGTCTAGAGTCTAAATGGCTCTAATTTTCATATACCGGAAGGATAAAATGATTTGACGGTTTTATGGCTTAATGGTTTTGTGGCTTGAATAAAATGATTTGACGGTTTTGTGGCTTAATTTTATTGATAATGAAATGTGTAGAGTCTAAATGGCTCTAACTTTCATATACCTGAAGAATAAAATGATTTGACGGTTTTGTGGCTTAATTGTTTTGTGGGTTAATTATATTCATAATGAAGGTACTAGAGTCTAAATGTCTCTAACTTTCATATACCGGAAGGATAAAATGATTTGACGGTTGGTTAAAATGATTTGACGGTTTTGTGGCTTAATGTTTTTGTGGCTTAATTATATTCATAATGAAATGTCTAGAGTCTAAATGGCTCTAACTTTCATATATCGGAAGGATAAAATAATTTGACGGTTGGATAAAATGATTTGACGGTTTTGTAGCTTAATAATGGTATTGTGGCTTAATTATATTCATAATGAAATGTCTAGAGTCTAAATGTCTCTAACTTTCATATACCGGAAGGATAAAATGATTTGACGGTTTTATGGTTTAATGGTTTTGTGGCTTGGATAAAATGATTTGACGGTTGAATAAAATGATTTGATGGTTTTGTGGCTTAATTTTATTAAAAATGAAATGTGTAGAGTCTAAATGGCTCTAACTTTCATATACCGGAAGAATAAAATGATTTGACGGTTTTGTGGGTTAATGATTTTGTGGCTTAATTTTATTGATAATGAAATGTGTAGAGTCTAAATGGCTCTAACTTTCATATACCGGAAGAATAAAATGATTTGACGGTTTTGTGGGTTAATGGTTTTGTGGCTTAATTATATTCATAATGAAATGTCTAGAGTCTAAATGGCTCTAACTTTCATATACCGGAAGGATAAAATGATTTGACGGTTGGATAAAATGATGTGACGGTTTTGTGGCTTAACAATGGTTTTGTGGTTTAATTATATTAATAATGAAATGTCTAGAGTCTAAATGTCTCTAAGTTCGGTGTTTGAAGGATAAAATGATTAGACGGTTTTGTGGCTTAATTATATTCATAATGAAATGTCTAGAGTCTCAATGGCTCTAACTTTCATATACCAAAAGGATAAAATGATGTGACGGTTGGATAAAATGATGTGACGGTTTTGTGGCTTAATAATGGTTTTGTGGCTTAATTATATTCATAATGAAATGTCTAGAGTCTAAATGTCTCTAACTTTCATATACCGGAAGGATAAAATGATTTGACGGTTGGATAAAATGATTTGACGGTTTTGTAGCTTAATAATGGTTTTGTGGCTTAATTATATTCATAATGAAATGTCTAGAGTCTAAATGTCTCTAACTTTCATATACCGGAAAGATAAAATGATTTGACGGTTTTATGGCTTAATGGTTTTGTGGTTTGGATAAAATGATTTGACGGTTGAATAAAATGATTTGAGGGTTTTGTGGCTTAATTTTATTGATAATGAAATGTGTAGAGTCTAAATGGCTCTAACTTTCATATACCGGAAGAATAAAATGATTTGACGGTTTTGTGGGTTAATGGTTTTGTTGCTTAATTTTATTGATAATGAAATGTGTAGAGTCTAAATGGCTCTAACTTTCATATACCGGAAGAATAAAATGATTTGACGGTTTTGTGGGTTAATGGTTTTGTGGCTTAATTATATTCATAATGAAATGTCTAGAGTCTAAATGGCTCTAACTTTCATATACCGGAAGGATAAAATGATTTGACGGTTGGATAAAATGATGTGACGGTTTTGTGGCTTAACAATGGTTTTATGGTTTAATTATATTAATAATGAAATGTCTAGAGTCTAAATGGCTCTAATTTTCATATACCGGAAGGATAAAATGATTTGACGGTTTTATGGCTTAATGGTTTTGTGGCTTGAATAAAATGATTTGACGGTTTTGTGGCTTAATTTTATTGATAATGAAATGTGTAGAGTCTAAATGGCTCTAACTTTCATATACCTGAAGAATAAAATGATTTGACGGTTTTGTGGGTTAATGGTTTTGTAGCTTAATTATATTCATAATGAAATGTGTAGAGTCTAAATGTCTCTAACTTTCATATACCGGAAAGATAAAATGATTTGACGGTTTTATGGCTTAATGGTTTTGTGGTTTGGATAAAATGATTTGACGGTTGAATAAAATGATTTGAGGGTTTTGTGGCTTAATTTTATTGATAATGAAATGTGTAGAGTCTAAATGGCTCTAACTTTCATATACCGGAAGAATAAAATGATTTGACGGTTTTGTGGGTTAATGGTTTTGTGGCTTAATTATATTCATAATGAAATGTCTAGAGTCTAAATGGCTCTAATTTTCATATACCGGAAGGATAAAATGATTTGACGGTTTTATGGCTTAATGGTTTTGTGGCTTGAATAAAATGATTTGACGGTTTTGTGGCTTAATATTATTGATAATGAAATGTGTAGAGTCTAAATGGCTCTAACTTTCATATACCTGAAGAATAAAATGATTTGACGGTTTTGTGGGTTAATGGTTTTGTGGCTTAATTATATTCATAATGAAATGTGTAGAGTCTAAACGTCTCTTAGTTCGGTGTTTGAAGGATAAAATGATTTGACGGTTTTGTGGCTTAATGGTTTTGTGGCTTAATTATATTCATAATGAAATGTCTAGAGTCTAAATGGCTCTAACTTTCATATACCGGAAGGATAAAATGATTTGACGGTTAGATAAAATGATTTGACGGTTTTGTGGCTTAATAATGGTTTTGTGGCTTAATTATATTCATAATGAAATGTCTAGAGTCTAAATGTCTCTAACTTTCATATACCAGAAGGATGAAATGATTTGACGGTTTTATGGCTTAATGGTTTTGTGGCTTGGATAAAATGATTTGACGGTTTTGTGGCTTAATTTTATTGAAAATGAAATGTGTAGAGTCAAAATGGCTCTAACTTTCATATACCGGAAGAATAAAATGATTTGACGGTTTTGTGGGTTAATGGTTTTGTTGCTTAATTATATTCATAATGAAATGTCTAGAGTCTAAATGTCTCTAAGTTCGGTGTTTGAAGGATAAAATGATTTGACGGTTTTGTGGCTTAATTATATTCATAATGAAATGTCTAGAGCCTAAATGGCTATAACTTTCATATACCGGAAGGATAAAATGATTTGACGGTTGGATAAAATGATGTGACGGTTTTGTGGTTTAATAATGGTTTTGTGGCTTAATTATATTCATAATGAAATGTCTAGAGTCTAAATGTCTCTAACTTTCATATACCGGAAGGATAAAATGATTTGACGGTTTTGTGGCTTAATGATTTTGTGGCTTAGATAAAATGATTTGACGGTTGAATGAAATGATTTGACGGTTTTGTGGCTTAATTTTATTAATAATGAAATGTGTAGAGTCTAAATGGCTCTAACTTTCATATAACGAAAGGATAAAATGATTTGACGGTTTTGTGGCTTAATTGTTTTGTGGGTTAATTATATTCATAATGAAGGTACTAGAGTCTAAATGTCTCTAACTTTCATATACCGGAAGGATAAAATGATTTGACGGTTGGTTAAAATGATTTGACGGTTTTGTGGCTTAATGTTTTTGTGGCTTAATTATATTCATAATGAAATGTCTAGAGTCTAAATGGCTCTAACTTTCATATATCGGAAGGATAAAATAATTTGACGGTTGGATAAATTGATTTGACGGTTTTGTAGCTTAATAATGGTTTTGTGGCTTAATTATATTCATAATGAAATGTCTAGAGTCTAAATGTCTCTAACTTTCATATACCGGAAGGTTAAAATGATTTGACGGTTTTATGGTTTAATGGTTTTGTGGCTTGGATAAAATGATTTGACGGTTGAATAAAATGATTTGAGGGTTTTGTGGCTTAATTTTATTAAAAATGAAATGTGTAGAGTCTAAATGGCTCTAACTTTCATATACCTGAAGAATAAAATGATTTGACGGTTTTGTGGGTTAATGGTTTTGTGGCTTAATTATATTCATAATGAAATGTGTAGAGTCTAAATGTCTCTAACTTTCATATACCGGAAAGATAAAATGATTTGACGGTTTTATGGCTTAATGGTTTTGTGGTTTGGATAAAATGATTTGACGGTTGAATAAAATGATTTGAGGGTTTTGTGGCTTAATTTTATTGATAATGAAATGTGTAGAGTCTAAATGGCTCTAACTTTCATATACCGGAAGAATAAAATGATTTGACGGTTTTGTGGGTTAATGGTTTTGTGGCTTAATTATATTCATAATGAAATGTCTAGAGTCTAAATGGCTCTAATTTTCATATACCGGAAGGATAAAATGATTTGACGGTTTTATGGCTTAATGGTTTTGTGGCTTGAATAAAATGATTTGACGGTTTTGTGGCTTAATTTTATTGATAATGAAATGTGTAGAGTCTAAATGGCTCTAACTTTCATATACCTGAAGAATAAAATGATTTGACGGTTTTGTGGGTTAATGGTTTTGTGGCTTAATTATATTCATAATGAAATGTGTAGAGTCTAAACGTCTCTTAGTTCGGTGTTTGAAGGATAAAATGATTTGACGGTTTTGTGGCTTAATGGTTTTGTGGCTTAATTATATTCATAATGAAATGTCTAGAGTCTAAATGGCTCTAACTTTCATATACCGGAAGGATAAAATGATTTGACGGTTAGATAAAATGATTTGACGGTTTTGTGGCTTAATAATGGTTTTGTGGCTTAATTATATTCATAATGAAATGTCTAGAGTCTAAATGTCTCTAACTTTCATATACCAGAAGGATGAAATGATTTGACGGTTTTATGGCTTAATGGTTTTGTGGCTTGGATAAAATGATTTGACGGTTGAATAAAATGATTTGAGGGTTTTGTGGCTTAATTTTATTAAAAATGAAATGTGTAGAGTCTAAATGGCTCTAACTTTCATATACCGGAAGAATAAAATGATTTGACGGTTTTGTGGGTTAATGGTTTTGTGGCTTAATTTTATTGATAATGAAATGTGTAGAGTCTAAATGGCTCTAACTTTCATATACCGCAAGAATAAAATGATTTGACGGTTTTGTGGGTTAATGGTTTTGTGGCTTAATTATATTCATAATGAAATGTGTAGAGTCTAAATGGCTCTAACTTTCATATACCGGAAGAATAAAATGATTTGACGGTTTTGTGGGTTAATGGTTTTGTGGCTTAATTATATTCATAATGAAATGTCTAGAGTCTAAATGGCTCTAACTTTCATATACCGAAAGGATAAAATGATTTGACGGTTGGATAAAATGATGTGACGGTTTTGTGGCTTAACAATGGTTTTGTGGTTTAATTATATTAATAATGAAATGTCTAGAGTCTAAATGTCTCTAAGTTCGGTGTTTGAAGGATAAAATGATTAGACGGTTTTGTGGCTTAATTATATTCATAATGAAATGTCTAGAGTCTAAATGGCTCTAACTTTCATATACCGAAAGGATAAAATGATTTGACGGTTAGATAAAATGATGTGACGGTTTTGTGGCTTAATAATGGTTTTGTGGCTTAATTATATTCATAATGAAATGTCTAGAGTCTAAATGTCTCTAACTTTCATATACCGGAAGGATAAAATGATTTGACGGTGGGATAAAATGATTTGACGGTTTTGTAGCTTAATAATGGTTTTGTGGCTTAATTATATTCATAATGAAATGTCTAGAGTCTAAATGTCTCTAACTTTCATATACCGGAAGGATAAGATGATTTGACGGTTTTATGGCTTAATGGTTTTGTAGTTTGGATAAAATGATTTGACGGTTGAATAAAATGATTTGAGGGTTTTGTGGCTTAATTTAATTGATAATGAAATGTGTAGAGTCTAAATGGCTCTAACTTTCATATACCGGAAGAATAAAATGATTTGACGGTTTTGTGGGTTAATGGTTTTGTGGCTTAATTTTATTGATAATGAAATGTGTAGAGTCTAAATGGCTCTAACTTTCATATACCGGAAGAATAAAATGATTTGACGGTTTTGTGGGTTAATGGTTTTGTGGCTTAATTATATTCATAATGAAATGTCTAGAGTCTAAATGGCTCTAACTTTCATATACCGGAAGGATAAAATGATTTGACGGTTGGATAAAATGATGTGACGGTTTTGTGGCTTAACAATGGTTTTGTTGTTTAATTATATTCATAATGAAATGTCTAGAGTTTAAATGTCTCTAAGTTCGGTGTTTGAAGGATAAAATGATTAGACAGTTTTGTGGCTTAATTATATTCATAATGAAATGTATAGAGTCTAAATGGCTCTAACTTTCATATACATAAAGAATAAAATGATTTGACGGTTGGATAAAATGATGTGACGGTTTTGTGGCTTAATAATGGTTTTGTGGCTTAATTATATTCATAATGAAATGTCTAGAAGGATAAAATGATTTGACGGTTGGATAAAATGATTTGACGGTTTTGTAGCTTAATAATGGTTTTGTGGCTTAATTATATTCATAATGAAATGTCTAGAGTCTAAATGTCTCTAACTTTCATAAACCGGAAGGATAAAATGATTTGACGGTTTTATGGCTTAATGGTTTTGTGGTTTGGATAAAATGATTTGACGGTTGAATAAAATGATTTGAGGGTTTTGTGGCTTAATTTTATTGATAATGAAATGTGTAGAGTCTAAATGGCTCTAACTTTCATATACCGGAAGAATAAAATGATTTGACGGTTTTGTGGGTTAATGGTTTTGTTGCTTAATTTTATTGATAATGAAATGTGTAGAGTCTAAATGGCTCTAACTTTCATATACCGGAAGAATAAAATGATTTGACGGTTTTGTGGGTTAATGGTTTTGTGGCTTAATTATATTCATAATGAAATGTCTAGAGTCTAAATGGCTCTAACTTTCATATACCGGAAGGATAAAATGATTTGACGGTTTTATGGCTTAATTGTTTTGTGGCTTGAATAAAATGATTTGATGGTTTTGTGGCTTAATTTTATTGATAATGAAATGTGTAGAGTCTAAATGGCTCTAACTTTCATATACCTGAAGAATAAAATGATTTGACGGTTTTGTGGGTTAATGGTTTTGTGGCTTAATTATATTCATAATGAAATGTGTAGAGTCCAAACGTCTCTAAGTTCGGTGTTTGAAGGATAAAATGATTTGACGGTTTTGTGGCTTAATGGTTTTGTGGCTTAATTATATTCATAATGAAATGTCTAGAGTCTAAATGGCTCTAACTTTCATATACCGGAAGGATAAAATGATTTGACGGTTAGATAAAATGATTTGACGGTTTTGTGGCTTAATAATGGTTTTGTGGCTTAATTATATTCATAATGAAATGTCTAGAGTCTAAATGTCTCTAACTTTCATATACCAGAAGGATGAAATGATTTGACGGTTTTATGGCTTAATGGTTTTGTGGCTTGGATAAAATGATTTGACGGTTTTGTGGCTTAATTTTATTGAAAATGAAATGTGTAGAGTCAAAATGGCTCTAACTTTCATATACCGGAAGAATAAAATGATTTGACGGTTTTGTGGGTTAATGGTTTTGTGGCTTAATTTTATTGATAATGAAATGTGTAGAGTCTAAATGGCTCTAACTTTCATATACCGGAAGAATAAAATGATTTGACGGTTTTGTGGGTTAATGGTTTTGTGGCTTAATTATATTCATAATGAAATGTCTAGAGTCTAAATAGCTCTAACTTTCATATACCGAAAGGATAAAATGATTTGACGGTTGGATAAAATGATGTGACGGTTTTGTGGCTTAACAATGGTTTTGTGGTTTAATTATATTAATAATGAAATGTCTAGAGTCTAAATGTCTCTAAGTTCGGTGTTTGAAGGATAAAATGATTAGACGGTTTTGTGGCTTAATTATATTCATAATGAAATGTCTAGAGTCTAAATGGCTCTAACTTTCATATACCGAAAGGATAAAATGATTTGACGGTTAGATTAAATGATGTGACGGTTTTGTGGCTTAATAATGGTTTTGTGGCTTAATTATATTCATAATGAAATGTCTAGAGTCTAAATGTCTCTAACTTTCATATACCGGAAGAATAAAATGATTTGACGGTTTTGTGGGTTAATGGTTTTGTGGCTTAATTATATTCATAATGAAATGTCTAGAGTCTAAATGGCTCTAACTTTCATATACCGGAAGGATAAAATGATTTGACGGTTGGATAAAATGATGTGACGGTTTTGTGGCTTAACAATGGTTTTGTTGTTTAATTATATTCATAATGAAATGTCTAGAGTTTAAATGTCTCTAAGTTCGGTGTTTGAAGGATAAAATGATTAGACAGTTTTGTGGCTTAATTATATTCATAATGAAATGTATAGAGTCTAAATGGCTCTAACTTTCATATACCGAAAGGATAAAATGATTTGACGGTTAGATAAAATGATGTGACGGTTTTGTGGCTTAATAATGGTTTTGTGGCTTAATTATATTCATAATGAAATGTCTAGAGTCTAAATGTCTCTAACTTTCATATACCGGAAGGATAAAATGATTTGACGGTTGGATAAAATGATTTGACGGTTTTGTAGCTTAATAATGGTATTGTGGCTTAATTATATTCATAAAGAAATGTCTAGAGTGTAAATGTCTCTAACTTTCATAAACCGGAAGGATAAAATGATTTGACGGTTTTGTGGCTTAATGATTTTGTGGTTTGGATAAAATAATTTGACGGTTGAATAAAATGATTTGAGGGTTTTGTGGCTTAATTTTATTGATAATGAAATGTGTAGAGTCTAAATGGCTCTAACTTTCATATACCGGAAGAATAAAATGATTTGACGGTTTTGTGGGTTAATGGTTTTGTGGCTTAATTTTATTGATAATGAAATGTGTAGAGTCTAAATGGCTCTAACTTTCATATACCGGAAGAATAAAATGATTTGACGGTTTTGTGGGTTAATGGTTTTGTGGCTTAATTATATTCATAATGAAATGTCTAGAGTCTAAATGGCTCTAACTTTCATATACCGGAAGGATAAAATGATTTGACGGTTGGATAAAATGATGTGACGGTTTTGTGGCTTAACAATGGTTTTGTGGTTTAATTATATTAATAATGAAATGTCTAGAGTCTAAATGTCTCTAAGTTCGGTGTTTGAAGGATAAAATGATTAGACGGTTTTGTGGCTTAATTATATTCATAATGAAATGTCTAGAGTCTAAATGGCTCTAACTTTCATATACATAAAGAATAAAATGATTTGACGGTTGGATAAAATGATGTGACGGTTTTGTGGCTTAATAATGGTTTTGTGGCTTAATTATATTCATAATGAAATGTCTAGAAGGATAAAATGATTTGACGGTTGGATAAAATGATTTGACGGTTTTGTAGCTTAATAATGGTTTTGTGGCTTAATTATATTCATAATGAAATGTCTAGAGTCTAAATGTCTCTAACTTTCATAAACCGGAAGGATAAAATGATTTGACGGTTTTATGGCTTAATGGTTTTGTGGTTTGGATAAAATGATTTGACGGTTGAATAAAATGATTTGAGGGTTTTGTGGCTTAATTTTATTGATAATGAAATGTGTAGAGTCTAAATGGCTCTAACTTTCATATACCGGAAGAATAAAATGATTTGACGGTTTTGTGGGTTAATGGTTTTGTTGCTTAATTTTATTGATAATGAAATGTGTAGAGTCTAAATGGCTCTAACTTTCATATACCGGAAGAATAAAATGATTTGACGGTTTTGTGGGTTAATGGTTTTGTGGCTTAATTATATTCATAATGAAATGTCTCGAGTCTAAATGGCTCTAACTTTCATATACCGGAAGGATAAAATGATTTGACGGTTTTATGGCTTAATTGTTTTGTGGCTTGAATAAAATGATTTGATGGTTTTGTGGCTTAATTTTATTGATAATGAAATGTGTAGAGTCTAAATGGCTCTAACTTTCATATACCTGAAGAATAAAATGATTTGACGGTTTTGTGGGTTAATGGTTTTGTGGCTTAATTATATTCATAATGAAATGTGTAGAGTCCAAACGTCTCTAAGTTCGGTGTTTGAAGGATAAAATGATTTGACGGTTTTGTGGCTTAATTATATTCATAATGAAATGTCTAGAGTCTAAATGGCTCTAACTTTCATATACCGGAAGGATAAAATGATTTGACGGTTAGATAAAATGATTTGACGGTTTTGTGGCTTAATAATGGTTTTGTGGCTTAATTATATTCATAATGAAATGTCTAGAGTCTAAATGTCTCTAACTTTCATATACCAGAAGGATGAAATGATTTGACGGTTTTATGGCTTAATGGTTTTGTGGCTTGGATAAAATGATTTGACGGTTTTGTGGCTTAATTTTATTGAAAATGAAATGTGTAGAGTCAAAATGGCTCTAACTTTCATATACCGGAAGAATAAAATGATTTGACGGTTTTGTGGGTTAATGGTTTTGTGGCTTAATTTTATTGATAATGAAATGTGTAGAGTCTAAATGGCTCTAACTTTCATATACCGGAAGAATAAAATGATTTGACGGTTTTGTGGGTTAATGGTTTTGTGGCTTAATTATATTCATAATGAAATGTCTAGAGTCTAAATAGCTCTAACTTTCATATACCGAAAGGATAAAATGATTTGACGGTTGGATAAAATGATGTGACGGTTTTGTGGCTTAACAATGGTTTTGTGGTTTAATTATATTAATAATGAAATGTCTAGAGTCTAAATGTCTCTAAGTTCGGTGTTTGAAGGATAAAATGATTAGACGGTTTTGTGGCTTAATTATATTCATAATGAAATGTCTAGAGTCTAAATGGCTCTAACTTTCATATACCGAAAGGATAAAATGATTTGACGGTTAGATAAAATGATGTGACGGTTTTGTGGCTTAATAATGGTTTTGTGGCTTAATTATATTCATAATGAAATGTCTAGAGTCTAAATGTCTCTAACTTTCATATACCGGAAGGATAAAATGATTTGACGGTTTTGTAGCTTAATAATGGTTTTGTGGCTTAATTATATTCATAATGAAATGTCTAGAGTCTAAATGTCTCTAACCTTCATATACCGGAAGGATAAGATGATTTGACGGTTTTATGGCTTAATGGTTTTGTAGTTTGGATAAAATAATTTGACGGTTGAATAAAATGATTTGAGGGTTTTGTGGCTTAATTTTATTGATAATGAAATGTGTAGAGTCTAAATGGCTCTAACTTTCATATACCGGAAGAATAAAATGATTTGACGGTTTTGTGGGTTAATGGTTTTGTGGCTTAATTTTATTGATAATGAAATGTGTAGAGTCTAAATGGCTCTAACTTTCATATACCGGAAGAATAAAATGATTTGACGGTTTTGTGGGTTAATGGTTTTGTGGCTTAATTATATTCATAATGAAATGTCTAGAGTCTAAATGGCTCTAACTTTCATATACCGGAAGGATAAAATGATTTGACGGTTGGATAAAATGATGTGACGGTTTTGTGGCTTAACAATGGTTTTGTTGTTTAATTATATTCATAATGAAATGTCTAGAGTTTAAATGTCTCTAAGTTCGGTGTTTGAAGGATAAAATGATTAGACAGTTTTGTGGCTTAATTATATTCATAATGAAATGTATAGAGTCTAAATGGCTCTAACTTTCATATACCGAAAGGATAAAATGATTTGACGGTTAGATAAAATGATGTGACGGTTTTGTGGCTTAATAATGGTTTTGTGGCTTAATTATATTCATAATGAAATGTCTAGAGTCTAAATGTCTCTAACTTTCATATACCGGAAGGATAAAATGATTTGACGGTTGGATAAAATGATTTGACGGTTTTGTAGCTTAATAATGGTATTGTGGCTTAATTATATTCATAAAGAAATGTCTAGAGTGTAAATGTCTCTAACTTTCATAAACCGGAAGGATAAAATGATTTGACGGTTTTGTGGCTTAATGATTTTGTGGTTTGGATAAAATAATTTGACGGTTGAATAAAATGATTTGAGGGTTTTGTGGCTTAATTTTATTGATAATGAAATGTGTAGAGTCTAAATGGCTCTAACTTTCATATACCGGAAGAATAAAATGATTTGACGGTTTTGTGGGTTAATGGTTTTGTGGCTTAATTTTATTGATAATGAAATGTGTAGAGTCTAAATGGCTCTAACTTTCATATACCGGAAGAATAAAATGATTTGACGGTTTTGTGGGTTAATGGTTTTGTGGCTTAATTATATTCATAATGAAATGTCTAGAGTCTAAATGGCTCTAACTTTCATATACCGGAAGGATAAAATGATTTGACGGTTGGATAAAATGATGTGACGGTTTTGTGGCTTAACAATGGTTTTGTGGTTTAATTATATTAATAATGAAATGTCTAGAGTCTAAATGTCTCTAAGTTCGGTGTTTGAAGGATAAAATGATTAGACGGTTTTGTGGCTTAATTATATTCATAATGAAATGTCTAGAGTCTAAATGGCTCTAACTTTCATATACATAAAGAATAAAATGATTTGACGGTTGGATAAAATGATGTGACGGTTTTGTGGCTTAATAATGGTTTTGTGGCTTAATTATATTCATAATGAAATGTCTAGAAGGATAAAATGATTTGACGGTTGGATAAAATGATTTGACGGTTTTGTAGCTTAATAATGGTTTTGTGGCTTAATTATATTCATAATGAAATGTCTAGAGTCTAAATGTCTCTAACTTTCATAAACCGGAAGGATAAAATGATTTGACGGTTTTATGGCTTAATGGTTTTGTGGTTTGGATAAAATGATTTGACGGTTGAATAAAATGATTTGAGGGTTTTGTGGCTTAATTTTATTGATAATGAAATGTGTAGAGTCTAAATGGCTCTAACTTTCATATACCGGAAGAATAAAATGATTTGACGGTTTTGTGGGTTAATGGTTTTGTTGCTTAATTTTATTGATAATGAAATGTGTAGAGTCTAAATGGCTCTAACTTTCATATACCGGAAGAATAAAATGATTTGACGGTTTTGTGGGTTAATGGTTTTGTGGCTTAATTATATTCATAATGAAATGTCTAGAGTCTAAATGGCTCTAACTTTCATATACCGGAAGGATAAAATGATTTGACGGTTTTATGGCTTAATTGTTTTGTGGCTTGAATAAAATGATTTGATGGTTTTGTGGCTTAATTTTATTGATAATGAAATGTGTAGAGTCTAAATGGCTCTAACTTTCATATACCTGAAGAATAAAATGATTTGACGGTTTTGTGGGTTAATGGTTTTGTGGCTTAATTATATTCATAATGAAATGTGTAGAGTCCAAACGTCTCTAAGTTCGGTGTTTGAAGGATAAAATGATTTGACGGTTTTGTGGCTTAATGGTTTTGTGGCTTAATTATATTCATAATGAAATGTCTAGAGTCTAAATGGCTCTAACTTTCATATACCGGAAGGATAAAATGATTTGACGGTTAGATAAAATGATTTGACGGTTTTGTGGCTTAATAATGGTTTTGTGGCTTAATTATATTCATAATGAAATGTCTAGAGTCTAAATGTCTCAAACTTTCATATACCAGAAGGATGAAATGATTTGACGGTTTTATGGCTTAATGGTTTTGTGGCTTGGATAAAATGATTTGACGGTTTTGTGGCTTAATTTTATTGAAAATGAAATGTGTAGAGTCAAAATGGCTCTAACTTTCATATACCGGAAGAATAAAATGATTTGACGGTTTTGTGGGTTAATGGTTTTGTGGCTTAATTTTATTGATAATGAAATGTGTAGAGTCTAAATGGCTCTAACTTTCATATACCGGAAGAATAAAATGATTTGACGGTTTTGTGGGTTAATGTTTTTGTGGCTTAATTATATTCATAATGAAATGTCTAGAGTCTAAATAGCTCTAACTTTCATATACCGAAAGGATAAAATGATTTGACGGTTGGATAAAATGATGTGACGGTTTTGTGGCTTAACAATGGTTTTGTGGTTTAATTATATTAATAATGAAATGTCTAGAGTCTAAATGTCTCTAAGTTCGGTGTTTGAAGGATAAAATGATTAGACGGTTTTGTGGCTTAATTATATTCATAATGAAATGTCTAGAGTCTAAATGGCTCTAACTTTCATATACATAAAGAATAAAATGATTTGACGGTTGGATAAAATGATGTGACGGTTTTGTGGCTTAATAATGGTTTTGTGGCTTAATTATATTCATAATGAAATGTCTAGAAGGATAAAATGATTTGACGGTTGGATAAAATGATTTGACGGTTTTGTAGCTTAATAATGGTTTTGTGGCTTAATTATATTCATAATGAAATGTCTAGAGTCTAAATGTCTCTAACTTTCATAAACCGGAAGGATAAAATGATTTGACGGTTTTATGGCTTAATGGTTTTGTGGTTTGGATAAAATGATTTGACGGTTGAATAAAATGATTTGAGGGTTTTGTGGCTTAATTTTATTGATAATGAAATGTGTAGAGTCTAAATGGCTCTAACTTTCATATACCGGAAGAATAAAATGATTTGACGGTTTTGTGGGTTAATGGTTTTGTTGCTTAATTTTATTGATAATGAAATGTGTAGAGTCTAAATGGCTCTAACTTTCATATACCGGAAGAATAAAATGATTTGACGGTTTTGTGGGTTAATGGTTTTGTGGCTTAATTATATTCATAATGAAATGTCTAGAGTCTAAATGGCTCTAACTTTCATATACCGGAAGGATAAAATGATTTGACGGTTTTATGGCTTAATGGTTTTGTGGCTTGAATAAAATGATTTGACGATTTTGTGGCTTAATTTTATTGATAATGAAATGTGTAGAGTCTAAATGGCTCTAACTTTCATATACCTGAAGAATAAAATGATTTGACGGTTTTGTGGGTTAATGGTTTTGTGGCTTAATTATATTCATAATGAAATGTGTAGAGTCTAAACGTCTCTAAGTTCGGTGTTTGAAGGATAAAATGATTTGACGGTTTTGTGGCTTAATGGTTTTGTGGCTTAATTATATTCATAATGAAATGTCTAGAGTCTAAATGGCTCTAACTTTCATATACCGGAAGGATAAAATGATTTGACGGTTAGATAAAATGATTTGACGGTTTTGTGGCTTAATAATGGTTTTGTGGCTTAATTATATTCATAATGAAATGTCTAGAGTCTAAATGTCTCTAACTTTCATATACCAGAAGGATGAAATGATTTGACGGTTTTATGGCTTAATGGTTTTGTGGCTTGGATAAAATGATTTGACGGTTTTGTGGCTTAATTTTATTGAAAATGAAATGTGTAGAGTCAAAATGGCTCTAACTTTCATATACCGGAAGAATAAAATGATTTGACGGTTTTGTGGATTAATGGTTTTGTTGCTTAATTATATTCATAATGAAATGTCTAGAGTCTAAATGTCTCTAAGTTCGGTGTTTGAAGGATAAAATGATTAGACGGTTTTGTGGCTTAATTATATTCATAATGAAATGTCTAGAGTCTAAATGGCTCTAACTTTCATATACCGAAAGGATAAAATGATTTGACGGTTGGATAAAATGATGTGACGGTTTTGTGGCTTAATAATGGTTTTGTGGCTTAATTATATTCATAATGAAATGTCTAAGAAGGATAAAATGATTTGACGGTTGGATAAAATGATTTGACGGTTTTGTGGCTTAATTATATTCATAATGAAATGTCTAGAGTCTAAATGTCTATAACTTTCATATACCGGAAGGATAAAATGATTTGACGGTTTTATGGCTTAATGGTTTTGTGGTTTGGATAAAATGATTTGACGGTTGAATAAAATGATTTGACGGTTTTGTGGCTTAATTTTATTGATAATGAAATGTGTAGAGTCTAAATGGCTCTAACTTTCATATACCGGAAGAATAAAATGATTTGACGGTTTTGTGGGTTAATGGTTTTGTGGCTTAATTTTATTGATAATGAAATGTGTAGAGTCTAAATGGCTCTAACTTTCATATACCGGAAGAATAAAATGATTTGACGGTTTTGTGGGTTAATGGTTTTGTGGCTTAATTATATTCATAATGAAATGTCTAGAGTCTAAATGGCTCTAACTTTCATATACCGAAAGGATAAAATGATTTGACGGTTGGATAAAATGATGTGACGGTTTTGTGGCTTAACAATGGTTTTGTGGTTTAATTATATTAATAATGAAATGTCTAGAGTCTAAATGTCTCTAAGTTCGGTGTTTGAAGGATAAAATGATTAGACGGTTTTGTGGCTTAATTATATTCATAATGAAATGTCTAGAGTCTAAATGGCTCTAACTTTCATATACCGAAAGGATAAAATGATTTGACGGTTAGATAAAATGATGTGACGGTTTTGTGGCTTAATAATGGTTTTGTAGCTTAATTATATTCATAATGAAATGTCTAGAGTCTAAATGTCTCTAACTTTCATATACCGGAAGGATAAAATGATTTGACGGTGGGATAAAATGATTTGACGGTTTTGTAGCTTAATAATGGTTTTGTGGCTTAATTATATTCATAATGAAATGTCTAGAGTCTAAATGTCTCTAACTTTCATATACCGGAAGGATAAGATGATTTGACGGTTTTATGGCTTAATGGTTTTGTAGTTTGGATAAAATGATTTGACGGTTGAATAAAATGATTTGAGGGTTTTGTGGCTTAATTTTATTGATAATGAAATGTGTAGAGTCTAAATGGCTCTAACTTTCATATACCGGAAGAATAAAATGATTTGACGGTTTTGTGGCTTAATTTTATTGATAATGAAATGTGTAGAGTCTAAATGGCTCTAACTTTCATATACCGGAAGAATAAAATGATTTGACGGTTTTGTGGGTTAATGGTTTTGTGGCTTAATTATATTCATAATGAAATGTCTAGAGTCTAAATGGCTCTAACTTTCATATACCGAAAGGATAAAATGATTTGACGGTTGGATAAAATGATTTGACGGTTTTGTGGCTTAATAATGGTTTTGTGGCTTAATTATATTCATAATGAAATGTCTAGAGTCTAAATGTCTCTAACTTTCATATACCAGAAGGATGAAATGATTTGACGGTTTTATGGCTTAATGGTTTTGTGGCTTGGATAAAATGATTTGACGGTTTTGTGGCTTAATTTTATTGAAAATGAAATGTGTAGAGTCAAAATGGCTCTAACTTTCATATACCGGAAGAATAAAATGATTTGACGGTTTTGTGGGTTAATGGTTTTGTGGCTTAATTTTATTGATAATGAAATGTGTAGAGTCTAAATGGCTCTAACTTTCATATACCGGAAGAATAAAATGATTTGACGGTTTTGTGGGTTAATGTTTTTGTGGCTTAATTATATTCATAATGAAATGTCTAGAGTCTAAATAGCTCTAACTTTCATATACCGAAAGGATAAAATGATTTGACGGTTGGATAAAATGATGTGACGGTTTTGTGGCTTAACAATGGTTTTGTGGTTTAATTATATTAATAATGAAATGTCTAGAGTCTAAATGTCTCTAAGTTCGGTGTTTGAAGGATAAAATGATTAGACGGTTTTGTGGCTTAATTATATTCATAATGAAATGTCTAGAGTCTAAATGGCTCTAACTTTCATATACATAAAGAATAAAATGATTTGACGGTTGGATAAAATGATGTGACGGTTTTGTGGCTTAATAATGGTTTTGTGGCTTAATTATATTCATAATGAAATGTCTAGAAGGATAAAATGATTTGACGGTTGGATAAAATGATTTGACGGTTTTGTAGCTTAATAATGGTTTTGTGGCTTAATTATATTCATAATGAAATGTCTAGAGTCTAAATGTCTCTAACTTTCATAAACCGGAAGGATAAAATGATTTGACGGTTTTATGGCTTAATGGTTTTGTGGTTTGGATAAAATGATTTGACGGTTGAATAAAATGATTTGAGGGTTTTGTGGCTTAATTTTATTGATAATGAAATGTGTAGAGTCTAAATGGCTCTAACTTTCATATACCGGAAGAATAAAATGATTTGACGGTTTTGTGGGTTAATGGTTTTGTTGCTTAATTTTATTGATAATGAAATGTGTAGAGTCTAAATGGCTCTAACTTTCATATACCGGAAGAATAAAATGATTTGACGGTTTTGTGGGTTAATGGTTTTGTGGCTTAATTATATTCATAATGAAATGTCTAGAGTCTAAATGGCTCTAACTTTCATATACCGGAAGGATAAAATGATTTGACGGTTTTATGGCTTAATGGTTTTGTGGCTTGAATAAAATGATTTGATGGTTTTGTGGCTTAATTTTATTGATAATGAAATGTGTAGAGTCTAAATGGCTCTAACTTTCATATACCTGAAGAATAAAATGATTTGACGGTTTTGTGGGTTAATGGTTTTGTGGCTTAATTATATTCATAATGAAATGTGTAGAGTTCAAACGTCTCTAAGTTCGGTGTTTGAAGGATAAAATGATTTGACGGTTTTGTGGCTTAATGGTTTTGTGGCTTAATTATATTCATAATGAAATGTCTAGAGTCTAAATGGCTCTAACTTTCATATACCGGAAGGATAAAATGATTTGACGGTTAGATAAAATGATTTGACGGTTTTGTGGCTTAATAATGGTTTTGTGGCTTAATTATATTCATAATGAAATGTCTAGAGTCTAAATGTCTCTAACTTTCATATACCAGAAGGATGAAATGATTTGACGGTTTTATGGCTTAATGGTTTTGTGGCTTGGATAAAATGATTTGACGGTTTTGTGGCTTAATTTTATTGAAAATGAAATGTGTAGAGTCAAAATGGCTCTAACTTTCATATACCGGAAGAATAAAATGATTTGACGGTTTTGTGGGTTAATGGTTTTGTGGCTTAATTTTATTGATAATGAAATGTGTAGAGTCTAAATGGCTCTAACTTTCATATACCGGAAGAATAAAATGATTTGACGGTTTTGTGGGTTAATGGTTTTGTGGCTTAATTATATTCATAATGAAATGTCTAGAGTCTAAATAGCTCTAACTTTCATATACCGAAAGGATAAAATGATTTGACGGTTGGATAAAATGATGTGACGGTTTTGTGGCTTAACAATGGTTTTGTGGTTTAATTATATTAATAATGAAATGTCTAGAGTCTAAATGTCTCTAAGTTCGGTGTTTGAAGGATAAAATGATTAGACGGTTTTGTGGCTTAATTATATTCATAATGAAATGTCTAGAGTCTAAATGGCTCTAACTTTCATATACCGAAAGGATAAAATGATTTGACGGTTAGATAAAATGATGTGACGGTTTTGTGGCTTAATAATGGTTTTGTGGCTTAATTATATTCATAATGAAATGTCTAGAGTCTAAATGTCTCTAACTTTCATATACCGGAAGGATAAAATGATTTGACGGTGGGATAAAATGATTTGACGGTTTTGTAGCTTAATAATGGTTTTGTGGCTTAATTATATTCATAATGAAATGTCTAGAGTCTAAATGTCTCTAACTTTCATATACCGGAAGGATAAGATGATTTGACGGTTTTATGGCTTAATGGTTTTGTAGTTTGGATAAAATAATTTGACGGTTGAATAAAATGATTTGAGGGTTTTGTGGCTTAATTTTATTGATAATGAAATGTGTAGAGTCTAAATGGCTCTAACTTTCATATACCGGAAGAATAAAATGATTTGACGGTTTTGTGGGTTAATGGTTTTGTGGCTTAATTTTATTGATAATGAAATGTGTAGAGTCTAAATGGCTCTAACTTTCATATACCGGAAGAATAAAATGATTTGACGGTTTTGTGGGTTAATGGTTTTGTGGCTTAATTATATTCATAATGAAATGTCTAGAGTCTAAATGGCTCTAACTTTCATATACCGGAAGGATAAAATGATTTGACGGTTGGATAAAATGATGTGACGGTTTTGTGGCTTAACAATGGTTTTGTTGTTTAATTATATTCATAATGAAATGTCTAGAGTTTAAATGTCTCTAAGTTCGGTGTTTGAAGGATAAAATGATTAGACAGTTTTGTGGCTTAATTATATTCATAATGAAATGTATAGAATCTAAATGGCTCTAACTTTCATATACCGAAAGGATAAAATGATTTGACGGTTAGATAAAATGATGTGACGGTTTTGTGGCTTAATAATGGTTTTGTGGCTTAATTATATTCATAATGAAATGTCTAGAGTCTAAATGTCTCTAACTTTCATATACTGGAAAGATAAAATGATTTGACGGTTGGATAAAATGATTTGACGGTTTTGTAGCTTAATAATGGTATTGTGGCTTAATTATATTCATAAAGAAATGTCTAGAGTGTAAATGTCTCTAACTTTCATAAACCGGAAGGATAAAATGATTTGACGGTTTTGTGGCTTAATGATTTTGTGGTTTGGATAAAATAATTTGACGGTTGAATAAAATGATTTGAGGGTTTTGTGGCTTAATTTTATTGATAATGAAATGTGTAGAGTCTAAATGGCTCTAACTTTCATATACCGGAAGAATAAAATGATTTGACGGTTTTGTGGGTTAATGGTTTTGTGGCTTAATTTTATTGATAATGAAATGTGTAGAGTCTAAATGGCTCTAACTTTCATATACCGGAAGAATAAAATGATTTGACGGTTTTGTGGGTTAATGCTTTTGTGGCTTAATTATATTCATAATGAAATGTCTAGAGTCTAAATGGCTCTAACTTTCATATACCGGAAGGATAAAATGATTTGACGGTTGGATAAAATGATGTGATGGTTTTGTGGCTTAACAATGGTTTTGTGGTTTAATTATATTAATAATGAAATGTCTAGAGTCTAAATGTCTCTAAGTTCGGTGTTTGAAGGATAAAATGATTAGACGGTTTTGTGGCTTAATTATATTCATAATGAAATGTCTAGAGTCTAAATGGCTCTAACTTTCATATACATAAAGAATAAAATGATTTGACGGTTGGATAAAATGATGTGACGGTTTTGTGGCTTAATAATGGTTTTGTGGCTTAATTATATTCATAATGAAATGTCTAGAAGGATAAAATGATTTGACGGTTGGATAAAATGATTTGACGGTTTTGTAGCTTAATAATGGTTTTGTGGCTTAATTATATTCATAATGAAATGTCTAGAGTCTAAATGTCTCTAACTTTCATAAACCGGAAGGATAAAATGATTTGACGGTTTTATGGCGTAATGGTTTTGTGGTTTGGATAAAATGATTTGACGGTTGAATAAAATGATTTGAGGGTTTTGTGGCTTAATTTTATTGATAATGAAATGTGTAGAGTCTAAATGGCTCTAACTTTCATATACCGGAAGAATAAAATGATTTGACGGTTTTGTGGGTTAATGGTTTTGTTGCTTAATTTTATTGATAATGAAATGTGTAGAGTCTAAATGGCTCTAACTTTCATATACCGGAAGAATAAAATGATTTGACGGTTTTGTGGGTTAATGGTTTTGTGGCTTAATTATATTCATAATGAAATGTCTAGAGTCTAAATGGCTCTAACTTTCATATACCGGAAGGATAAAATGATTTGACGGTTTTATGGCTTAATGGTTTTGTGGCTTGAATAAAATGATTTGATGGTTTTGTGGCTTAATTTTATTGATAATGAAATGTGTAGAGTCTAAATGGCTCTAACTTTCATATACCTGAAGAATAAAATGATTTGACGGTTTTGTGGGTTAATGGTTTTGTGGCTTAATTATATTCATAATGAAATGTGTAGAGTTCAAACGTCTCTAAGTTCGGTGTTTGAAGGATAAAATGATTTGACGGTTTTGTGGCTTAATGGTTTTGTGGCTTAATTATATTCATAATGAAATGTCTAGAGTCTAAATGGCTCTAACTTTCATATACCGGAAGGATAAAATGATTTGACGGTTAGATAAAATGATTTGACGGTTTTGTGGCTTAATAATGGTTTTGTGGCTTAATTATATTCATAATGAAATGTCTAGAGTCTAAATGTCTCTAACTTTCATATACCAGAAGGATGAAATGATTTGACGGTTTTATGGCTTAATGGTTTTGTGGCTTGGATAAAATGATTTGACGGTTTTGTGGCTTAATTTTATTGAAAATGAAATGTGTAGAGTCAAAATGGCTCTAACTTTCATATACCGGAAGAATAAAATGATTTGACGGTTTTGTGGGTTAATGGTTTTGTGGCTTAATTTTATTGATAATGAAATGTGTAGAGTCTAAATGGCTCTAACTTTCATATACCGGAAGAATAAAATGATTTGACGGTTTTGTGGGTTAATGGTTTTGTGGCTTAATTATATTCATAATGAAATGTCTAGAGTCTAAATAGCTCTAACTTTCATATACCGAAAGGATAAAATGATTTGACGGTTGGATAAAATGATGTGACGGTTTTGTGGCTTAACAATGGTTTTGTGGTTTAATTATATTAATAATGAAATGTCTAGAGTCTAAATGTCTCTAAGTTCGGTGTTTGAAGGATAAAATGATTAGACGGTTTTGTGGCTTAATTATATTCATAATGAAATGTCTAGAGTCTAAATGGCTCTAACTTTCATATACCGAAAGGATAAAATGATTTGACGGTTAGATAAAATGATGTGACGGTTTTGTGGCTTAATAATGGTTTTGTGGCTTAATTATATTCATAATGAAATGTCTAGAGTCTAAATGTCTCTAACTTTCATATACCGGAAGGATAAAATGATTTGACGGTGGGATAAAATGATTTGACGGTTTTGTAGCTTAATAATGGTTTTGTGGCTTAATTATATTCATAATGAAATGTCTAGAGTCTAAATGTCTCTAACTTTCATATACCGGAAGGATAAGATGATTTGACGGTTTTATGGCTTAATGGTTTTGTAGTTTGGATAAAATAATTTGACGGTTGAATAAAATGATTTGAGGGTTTTGTGGCTTAATTTTATTGATAATGAAATGTGTAGAGTCTAAATGGCTCTAACTTTCATATACCGGAAGAATAAAATGATTTGACGGTTTTGTGGGTTAATGGTTTTGTGGCTTAATTTTATTGATAATGAAATGTGTAGAGTCTAAATGGCTCTAACTTTCATATACCGGAAGAATAAAATGATTTGACGGTTTTGTGGGTTAATGGTTTTGTGGCTTAATTATATTCATAATGAAATGTCTAGAGTCTAAATGGCTCTAACTTTCATATACCGGAAGGATAAAATGATTTGACGGTTGGATAAAATGATGTGACGGTTTTGTGGCTTAACAATGGTTTTGTTGTTTAATTATATTCATAATGAAATGTCTAGAGTTTAAATGTCTCTAAGTTCGGTGTTTGAAGGATAAAATGATTAGACAGTTTTGTGGCTTAATTATATTCATAATGAAATGTATAGAGTCTAAATGGCTCTAACTTTCATATACCGAAAGGATAAAATGATTTGACGGTTAGATAAAATGATGTGACGGTTTTGTGGCTTAATAATGGTTTTGTGGCTTAATTATATTCATAATGAAATGTCTAGAGTCTAAATGTCTCTAACTTTCATATACCGGAAAGATAAAATGATTTGACGGTTGGATAAAATGATTTGACGGTTTTGTAGCTTAATAATGGTATTGTGGCTTAATTATATTCATAAAGAAATGTCTAGAGTGTAAATGTCTCTAACTTTCATAAACCGGAAGGATAAAATGATTTGACGGTTTTGTGGCTTAATGATTTTGTGGTTTGGATAAAATAATTTGACGGTTGAATAAAATGATTTGAGGGTTTTGTGGCTTAATTTTATTGATAATGAAATGTGTAGAGTCTAAATGGCTCTAACTTTCATATACCGGAAGAATAAAATGATTTGACGGTTTTGTGGGTTAATGGTTTTGTGGCTTAATTTTATTGATAATGAAATGTGTAGAGTCTAAATGGCTCTAACTTTCATATACCGGAAGAATAAAATGATTTGACGGTTTTGTGGGTTAATGCTTTTGTGGCTTAATTATATTCATAATGAAATGTCTAGAGTCTAAATGGCTCTAACTTTCATATACCGGAAGGATAAAATGATTTGACGGTTGGATAAAATGATGTGATGGTTTTGTGGCTTAACAATGGTTTTGTGGTTTAATTATATTAATAATGAAATGTCTAGAGTCTAAATGTCTCTAAGTTCGGTGTTTGAAGGATAAAATGATTAGACGGTTTTGTGGCTTAATTATATTCATAATGAAATGTCTAGAGTCTAAATGGCTCTAACTTTCATATACATAAAGAATAAAATGATTTGACGGTTGGATAAAATGATGTGACGGTTTTGTGGCTTAATAATGGTTTTGTGGCTTAATTATATTCATAATGAAATGTCTAGAAGGATAAAATGATTTGACGGTTGGATAAAATGATTTGACGGTTTTGTAGCTTAATAATGGTTTTGTGGCTTAATTATATTCATAATGAAATGTCTAGAGTCTAAATGTCTCTAACTTTCATAAACCGGAAGGATAAAATGATTTGACGGTTTTATGGCTTAATGGTTTTGTGGTTTGGATAAAATGATTTGACGGTTGAATAAAATGATTTGAGGGTTTTGTGGCTTAATTTTATTGATAATGAAATGTGTAGAGTCTAAATGGCTCTAACTTTCATATACCGGAAGAATAAAATGATTTGACGGTTTTGTGGGTTAATGGTTTTGTTGCTTAATTTTATTGATAATGAAATGTGTAGAGTCTAAATGGCTCTAACTTTCATATACCGGAAGAATAAAATGATTTGACGGTTTTGTGGGTTAATGGTTTTGTGGCTTAATTATATTCATAATGAAATGTCTAGAGTCTAAATGGCTCTAACTTTCATATACCGGAAGGATAAAATGATTTGACGGTTTTATGGCTTAATGGTTTTGTGGCTTGAATAAAATGATTTGACGATTTTGTGGCTTAATTTTATTGATAATGAAATGTGTAGAGTCTAAATGGCTCTAACTTTCATATACCTGAAGAATAAAATGATTTGACGGTTTTGTGGGTTAATGGTTTTGTGGCTTAATTATATTCATAATGAAATGTGTAGAGTCTAAACGTCTCTAAGTTCGGTGTTTGAAGGATAAAATGATGTGACGGTTTTGTGGCTTAACAATGGTTTTGTTGTTTAATTATATTCATAATGAAATGTCTAGAGTCTAAATGGCTCTAACTTTCATATACCGGAAGGATAAAATGATTTGACGGTTAGATAAAATGATTTGACGGTTTTGTGGCTTAATAATGGTTTTGTGGCTTAATTATATTCATAATGAAATGTCTAGAGTCTAAATGTCTCTAACTTTCATATACCAGAAGGATGAAATGATTTGACGGTTTTATGGCTTAATGGTTTTGTGGCTTGGATAAAATGATTTGACGGTTTTGTGGCTTAAATTTATTGAAAATGAAATGTGTAGAGTCAAAATGGCTCTAACTTTCATATACCGGAAGAATAAAATGATTTGACGGTTTTGTGGGTTAATGGTTTTGTTGCTTAATTATATTCATAATGAAATATCTAGAGTCTAAATGTCTCTAAGTTCGGTGTTTAAAGGATAAAATGATTTGACGGTTTTGTGGCTTAATTATATTCATAATGAAATGTCTAGAGCCTAAATGGCTATAACTTTCATATACCGGAAGGATAAAATGATTTGACGGTTGGATAAAATGATGTGACGGTTTTGTGGTTTAATAATGGTTTTGTGGCTTAATTATATTCATAATGAAATGTCTAGAGTCTAAATGTCTCTAACTTTCATATACCGGAAGGATAAAATGATTTGACGGTTTTGTGGCTTAATGATTTTGTGGCTTAGATAAAATGATTTGACGGTTGAATGAAATGATTTGACGGTTTTGTGGCTTAATTTTATTAATAATGAAATGTGTAGAGTCTAAATGGCTCTAACTTTCATATACCGAAAGGATAAAATGATTTGACGGTTTTGTGGCTTAATTGTTTTGTGGGTTAATTATATTCATAATGAAGGTACTAGAGTCTAAATGTCTCTAACTTTCATATACCGGAAGGATAAAATGATTTGACGGTTGGTTAAAATGATTTGACGGTTTTGTGGCTTAATGTTTTTGTGGCTTAATTATATTCATAATGAAATGTCTAGAGTCTAAATGGCTCTAACTTTCATATATCGGAAGGATAAAATAATTTGACGGTTGGATAAAATGATTTGACGGTTTTGTAGCTTAATAATGGTTTTGTGGCTTAATTATATTCATAATGAAGTGTCTAGAGTCTAAATGTCTCTAACTTTCATATACCGGAAGGATAAAATGATTTGACGGTTTTATGGTTTAATGGTTTTGTGGCTTGGATAAAATGATTTGACGGTTGAATAAAATGATTTGAGGGTTTTGTGGCTTAATTTTATTGGTAATGAAATGTGTAGAGTCTAAATGGCTCTAACTTTCATATACCGGAAGAATAAAATGATTTGACGGTTTTGTGGGTTAATGGTTTTGTGGCTTAATTTTATTGATAATGAAATGTGTAGAGTCTAAATGGCTCTAACTTTCATATACCGGAAGAATAAAATGATTTGACGGTTTTGTGGGTTAATGGTTTTGTGGCTTAATTATATTCATAATGAAATGTCTAGAGTCTAAATGGCTCTAACTTTCATATACCGGAAGGATAAAATGATTTGACGGTTGGATAAAATGATGTGACGGTTTTGTGGCTTAACAATGGTTTTGTTGTTTAATTATATTCATAATGAAATGTCTAGAGTTTAAATGTCTCTAAGTTCGGTGTTTGAAGGATAAAATGATTAGACAGTTTTGTGGCTTAATTATATTCATAATGAAATGTATAGAGTCTAAATGGCTCTAACTTTCATATACCGAAAGGATAAAATGATTTGACGGTTAGATAAAATGATGTGACGGTTTTGTGGCTTAATAATGGTTTTGTGGCTTAATTATATTCATAATGAAATGTCTAGAGTCTAAATGTCTCTAACTTTCATATACCGGAAAGATAAAATGATTTGACGGTTGGATAAAATGATTTGACGGTTTTGTAGCTTAATAATGGTATTGTGGCTTAATTATATTCATAAAGAAATGTCTAGAGTGTAAATGTCTCTAACTTTCATAAACCGGAAGGATAAAATGATTTGACGGTTTTGTGGCTTAATGATTTTGTGGTTTGGATAAAATAATTTGACGGTTGAATAAAATGATTTGAGGGTTTTGTGGCTTAATTTTATTGATAATGAAATGTGTAGAGTCTAAATGGCTCTAACTTTCATATACCGGAAGAATAAAATGATTTGACGGTTTTGTGGGTTAATGGTTTTGTGGCTTAATTTTATTGATAATGAAATGTGTAGAGTCTAAATGGCTCTAACTTTCATATACCGGAAGAATAAAATGATTTGACGGTTTTGTGGGTTAATGGTTTTGTGGCTTAATTATATTCATAATGAAATGTCTAGAGTCTAAATGGCTCTAACTTTCATATACCGGAAGGATAAAATGATTTGACGGTTGGATAAAATGATGTGACGGTTTTGTGGCTTAACAATGGTTTTGTTGTTTAATTATATTCATAATGAAATGTCTAGAGTTTAAATGTCTCTAAGTTCGGTGTTTGAAGGATAAAATGATTAGACAGTTTTGTGGCTTAATTATATTCATAATGAAATGTATAGAGTCTAAATGGCTCTAACTTTCATATACCGAAAGGATAAAATGATTTGACGGTTAGATAAAATGATGTGACGGTTTTGTGGCTTAATAATGGTTTTGTGGCTTAATTATATTCATAATGAAATGTCTAGAGTCTAAATGTCTCTAACTTTCATATACCGGAAAGATAAAATGATTTGACGGTTGGATAAAATGATTTGACGGTTTTGTAGCTTAATAATGGTATTGTGGCTTAATTATATTCATAAAGAAATGTCTAGAGTGTAAATGTCTCTAACTTTCATAAACCGGAAGGATAAAATGATTTGACGGTTTTGTGGCTTAATGATTTTGTGGTTTGGATAAAATAATTTGACGGTTGAATAAAATGATTTGAGGGTTTTGTGGCTTAATTTTATTGATAATGAAATGTGTAGAGTCTAAATGGCTCTAACTTTCATATACCGGAAGAATAAAATGATTTGACGGTTTTGTGGGTTAATGGTTTTGTGGCTTAATTTTATTGATAATGAAATGTGTAGAGTCTAAATGGCTCTAACTTTCATATACCGGAAGAATAAAATGATTTGACGGTTTTGTGGGTTAATGCTTTTGTGGCTTAATTATATTCATAATGAAATGTCTAGAGTCTAAATGGCTCGAACTTTCATATACCGGAAGGATAAAATGATTTGACGGTTGGATAAAATGATGTGATGGTTTTGTGGCTTAACAATGGTTTTGTGGTTTAATTATATTAATAATGAAATGTCTAGAGTCTAAATGTCTCTAAGTTCGGTGTTTGAAGGATAAAATGATTAGACGGTTTTGTGGCTTAATTATATTCATAATGAAATGTCTAGAGTCTAAATGGCTCTAACTTTCATATACATAAAGAATAAAATGATTTGACGGTTGGATAAAATGATGTGACGGTTTTGTGGCTTAATAATGGTTTTGTGGCTTAATTATATTCATAATGAAATGTCTAGAAGGATAAAATGATTTGACGGTTGGATAAAATGATTTGACGGTTTTGTAGCTTAATAATGGTTTTGTGGCTTAATTATATTCATAATGAAATGTCTAGAGTCTAAATGTCTCTAACTTTCATAAACCGGAAGGATAAAATGATTTGACGGTTTTATGGCTTAATGGTTTTGTGGTTTGGATAAAATGATTTGACGGTTGAATAAAATGATTTGAGGGTTTTGTGGCTTAATTTTATTGATAATGAAATGTGTAGAGTCTAAATGGCTCTAACTTTCATATACCGGAAGAATAAAATGATTTGACGGTTTTGTGGGTTAATGGTTTTGTTGCTTAATTTTATTGATAATGAAATGTGTAGAGTCTAAATGGCTCTAACTTTCATATACCGGAAGAATAAAATGATTTGACGGTTTTGTGGGTTAATGGTTTTGTGGCTTAATTATATTCATAATGAAATGTCTAGAGTCTAAATGGCTCTAACTTTCATATACCGGAAGGATAAAATGATTTGACGGTTTTATGGCTTAATGGTTTTGTGGCTTGAATAAAATGATTTGACGATTTTGTGGCTTAGTTTTATTGATAATGAAATGTGTAGAGTCTAAATGGCTCTAACTTTCATATACCTGAAGAATAAAATGATTTGACGGTTTTGTGGGTTAATGGTTTTGTGGCTTAATTATATTCATAATGAAATGTGTAGAGTCTAAACGTCTCTAAGTTCGGTGTTTGAAGGATAAAATGATTTGACGGTTTTGTGGCTTAATGGTTTTGTGGCTTAATTATATTCATAATGAAATGTCTAGAGTCTAAATGGCTCTAACTTTCATATACCGGAAGGATAAAATGATTTGACGGTTAGATAAAATGATTTGACGGTTTTGTGGCTTAATAATGGTTTTGTGGCTTAATTATATTCATAATGAAATGTCTAGAGTCTAAATGTCTCTAACTTTCATATACCAGAAGGATGAAATGATTTGACGGTTTTATGGCTTAATGGTTTTGTGGCTTGGATAAAATGATTTGACGGTTTTGTGGCTTAATTTTATTGAAAATGAAATGTGTAGAGTCAAAATGGCTCTAACTTTCATATACCGGAAGAATAAAATGATTTGACGGTTTTGTGGGTTAATGGTTTTGTTGCTTAATTATATTCATAATGAAATATCTAGAGTCTAAATGTCTCTAAGTTCGGTGTTTGAAGGATAAAATGATTTGACGGTTTTGTGGCTTAATTATATTCATAATGAAATGTCTAGAGCCTAAATGGCTATAACTTTCATATACCGGAAGGATAAAATGATTTGACGGTTGGATAAAATGATGTGACGGTTTTGTGGTTTAATAATGGTTTTGTGGCTTAATTATATTCATAATGAAATGTCTAGAGTCTAAATGTCTCTAACTTTCATATACCGGAAGGATAAAATGATTTGACGGTTTTGTGGCTTAATGATTTTGTGGCTTAGATAAAATGATTTGACGGTTGAATGAAATGATTTGACGGTTTTGTGGCTTAATTTTATTAATAATGAAATGTGTAGAGTCTAAATGGCTCTAACTTTCATATACCGAAAGGATAAAATGATTTGACGGTTTTGTGGCTTAATTGTTTTGTGGGTTAATTATATTCATAATGAAGGTACTAGAGTCTAAATGTCTCTAACTTTCATATACCGGAAGGATAAAATGATTTGACGGTTGGTTAAAATGATTTGACGGTTTTGTGGCTTAATGTTTTTGTGGCTTAATTATATTCATAATGAAATGTCTAGAGTCTAAATGGCTCTAACTTTCATATATCGGAAGGATAAAATAATTTGACGGTTGGATAAAATGATTTGACGGTTTTGTAGCTTAATAATGGTTTTGTGGCTTAATTATATTCATAATGAAGTGTCTAGAGTCTAAATGTCTCTAACTTTCATATACCGGAAGGATAAAATGATTTGACGGTTTTATGGTTTAATGGTTTTGTGGCTTGGATAAAATGATTTGACGGTTGAATAAAATGATTTGAGGGTTTTATGGCTTAATTTTATTGATAATGAAATGTGTAGAGTCTAAATGGCTCTAACTTTCATATACCGGAAGAATAAAATGATTTGACGGTTTTGTGGGTTAATGGTTTTGTGGCTTAATTTTATTGATAATGAAATGTGTAGAGTCTAAATGGCTCTAACTTTCATATACCGGAAGAATAAAATGATTTGACGGTTTTGTGGGTTAATGGTTTTGTGGCTTAATTATATTCATAATGAAATGTCTAGAGTCTAAATGGCTCTAACTTTCATATACCGGAAGGATAAAATGATTTGACGGTTGGATAAAATGATGTGACGGTTTTGTGGCTTAACAATGGTTTTGTGGTTTAATTATATTAATAATGAAATGTCTAGAGTCTAAATGTCTCTAACTTCGGTGTTTGAAGGATAAAATGATTAGACGGTTTTGTGGCTTAATTATATTCATAATGAAATGTCTAGAGTCTAAATGGCTCTAACTTTCATATACCGAAAGGATAAAATGATGTGACGGTTGGATAAAATGATGTGACGGTTTTGTGGCTTAATAAACGTTTTGTGGCTTAATTATATTCATAATGAAATGTCTAGAGTCTAAATGTCTCTAACTTTCATATACCGGAAGGATAAAATGATTTGACGGTTGGATAAAACGATTTGACGGTTTTGTAGCTTAATAATGGTTTTGTGGCTTATATATATTCATAATGAAATGTCTAGAGTCTAAATGTCTCTAACTTTCATATACCGGAAAGATAAAATGATTTGACGGTTTTATGGCTTAATGGTTTTGTGGTTTGGATAAAATAATTTGACGGTTGAATAAAATGATTTGAGGGTTTTGTGGCTTAATTTTATTGATAATGAAATGTGTAGAGTCTAAATGGCTCTAACTTTCATATACCGGAAGAATAAAATGATTTGACGGTTTTGTGGGTTAATGGTTTTGTTGCTTAATTTTATTGATAATGAAATGTGTAGAGTCTAAATGGCTCTAACTTTCATATACCGGAAGAATAAAATGATTTGACGGTTTTGTGGGTTAATGGTTTTGTGGCTTAATTATATTCATAATGAAATGTCTAGAGTCTAAATGGCTCTAACTTTCATATACCGGAAGGATAAAATGATTTGACGGTTGGATAAAATGATGTGACGGTTTTGTGGCTTAACAATGGTTTTGTGGTTTAATTATATTAATAATGAAATGTCTAGAGTCTAAATGTCTCTAAGTTCGGTGTTTGAAGGATAAAATGATTAGACGGTTTTGTGGCTTAATTATATTCATAATGAAATGTCTAGAGTCTAAATGGCTCTAACTTTCATATACCGAAAGGATAAAATGATTTGACGGTTGGATAAAATGATGTGACGGTTTTGTGGCTTAATAATGGTTTTGTGGCTTAATTATATTCATAATGAAATGTCTAAGAAGGATAAAATGATTTGACGGTTGGATAAAATGATTTGACGGTTTTGTGGCTTAATTATATTCATAATGAAATGTCTAGAGTCTAAATGTCTCTAACTTTCATATACCGGAAGGATAAAATGATTTGACGGTTTTATGGCTTAATGGTTTTGTGGTTTGGATAAAATGATTTGACGGTTGAATAAAATGATTTGATGGTTTTGTGGCTTAATTTTATTGATAATGAAATGTGTAGAGTCTAAATGGCTCTAACTTTCATATACCGGAAGAATAAAATGATTTGACGGTTTTGTGGGTTAATGGTTTTGTGGCTTAATTTTATTGATAATGAAATGTGTAGAGTCTAAATGGCTCTAACTTTCATATACCGGAAGAATAAAATGATTTGACGGTTTTGTGGGTTAATGGTTTTGTGGCTTAATTATATTCATAATGAAATGTCTAGAGTCTAAATGGCTCTAACTTTCATATACCGAAAGGATAAAATGATTTGACGGTTGGATAAAATGATGTGACGGTTTTGTGGCTTAACAATGGTTTTGTGGTTTAATTATATTAATAATGAAATGTCTAGAGTCTAAATGTCTCTAAGTTCGGTGTTTGAAGGATAAAATGATTAGACGGTTTTGTGGCTTAATTATATTCATAATGAAATGTCTAGAGTCTAAATGGCTCTAACTTTCATATACCGAAAGGATAAAATGATTTGACGGTTAGATAAAATGATGTGACGGTTTTGTGGCTTAATAATGGTTTTGTGGCTTAATTATATTCATAATGAAATGTCTAGAGTCTAAATGTCTCTAACTTTCATATACCGGAAGGATAAAATGATTTGACGGTGGGATAAAATGATTTGACGGTTTTGTAGCTTAATAATGGTTTTGTGGCTTAATTATATTCATAATGAAATGTCTAGAGTCTAAATGTCTCTAACTTTCATATACCGGAAGGATAAGATGATTTGACGGTTTTATGGCTTAATGGTTTTGTAGTTTGGATAAAATGATTTGACGGTTGAATAAAATGATTTGAGGGTTTTGTGGCTTAATTTTATTGATAATGAAATGTGTAGAGTCTAAATGGCTCTAACATTCATATACCGGAAGAATAAAATGATTTGACGGTTTTGTGGGTTAATGGTTTTGTGGCTTAATTTTATTGATAATGAAATGTGTAGAGTCTAAATGGCTCTAACTTTCATATACCGGAAGAATAAAATGATTTGACGGTTTTGTGGCTTAATGATTTTGTGGCTTAGATAAAATGATTTGACGGTTGAATGAAATGATTTGACGGTTTTGTGGCTTAATTTTATTAATAATGAAATGTGTAGAGTCTAAATGGCTCTAACTTTCATATACCGAAAGGATAAAATGATTTGACGGTTTTGTGGCTTAATTGTTTTGTGGGTTAATTATATTCATAATGAAGGTACTAGAGTCTAAATGTCTCTAACTTTCATATACCGGAAGGATAAAATGATTTGACGGTTGGTTAAAATGATTTGACGGTTTTGTGGCTTAATGTTTTTGTGGCTTAATTATATTCATAATGAAATGTCTAGAGTCTAAATGGCTCTAACTTTCATATATCGGAAGAATAAAATGATTTGACGGTTGGATAAAATGATGTGACGGTTTTGTGGTTTAATAATGGTTTTGTGGCTTAATTATATTCATAATGAAATGTCTAGAGTCTAAATGTCTCTAACTTTCATATACCGGAAGGATAAAATGATTTGACGGTTTTGTGGCTTAATGATTTTGTGGCTTAGATAAAATGATTTGACGGTTGAATGAAATGATTTGACGGTTTTGTGGCTTAATTTTATTAATAATGAAATGTGTAGAGTCTAAATGGCTCTAACTTTCATATACCGAAAGGATAAAATGATTTGACGGTTTTGTGGCTTAATTGTTTTGTGGGTTAATTATATTCATAATGAAGGTACTAGAGTCTAAATGTCTCTAACTTTCATATACCGGAAGGATAAAATGATTTGACGGTTGGTTAAAATGATTTGACGGTTTTGTGGCTTAATGTTTTTGTGGCTTAATTATATTCATAATGAAATGTCTAGAGTCTAAATGGCTCTAACTTTCATATATCGGAAGGATAAAATAATTTGACGGTTGGATAAAATGATTTGACGGTTTTGTAGCTTAATAATGGTTTTGTGGCTTAATTATATTCATAATGAAGTGTCTAGAGTCTAAATGTCTCTAACTTTCATATACCGGAAGGATAAAATGATTTGACGGTTTTATGGTTTAATGGTTTTGTGGCTTGGATAAAATGATTTGACGGTTGAATAAAATGATTTGAGGGTTTTGTGGCTTAATTTTATTGATAATGAAATGTGTAGAGTCTAAATGGCTCTAACTTTCATATACCGGAAGAATAAAATGATTTGACGGTTTTGTGGGTTAATGGTTTTGTGGCTTAATTTTATTGATAATGAAATGTGTAGAGTCTAAATGGCTCTAACTTTCATATACCGGAAGAATAAAATGATTTGACGGTTTTGTGGGTTAATGGTTTTGTGGCTTAATTATATTCATAATGAAATGTCTAGAGTCTAAATGGCTCTAACTTTCATATACCGGAAGGATAAAATGATTTGACGGTTGGATAAAATGATGTGACGGTTTTGTGGCTTAACAATGGTTTTGTGGTTTAATTATATTAATAATGAAATGTCTAGAGTCTAAATGTCTCTAACTTCGGTGTTTGAAGGATAAAATGATTAGACGGTTTTGTGGCTTAATTATATTCATAATGAAATGTCTAGAGTCTAAATGGCTCTAACTTTCATATACCGAAAGGATAAAATGATGTGACGGTTGGATAAAATGATGTGACGGTTTTGTGGCTTAATAATGGTTTTGTGGCTTAATTATATTCATAATGAAATGTCTAGAGTCTAAATGTCTCTAACTTTCATATACCGGAAGGATAAAATGATTTGACGGTTGGATAAAACGATTTGACGGTTTTGTAGCTTAATAATGGTTTTGTGGCTTATATATATTCATAATGAAATGTCTAGAGTCTAAATGTCTCTAACTTTCATATACCGGAAAGATAAAATGATTTGACGGTTTTATGGCTTAATGGTTTTGTGGTTTGGATAAAATAATTTGACGGTTGAATAAAATGATTTGAGGGTTTTGTGGCTTAATTTTATTGATAATGAAATGTGTAGAGTCTAAATGGCTCTAACTTTCATATACCGGAAGAATAAAATGATTTGACGGTTTTGTGGGTTAATGGTTTTGTTGCTTAATTTTATTGATAATGAAATGTGTAGAGTCTAAATGGCTCTAACTTTCATATACCGGAAGAATAAAATGATTTGACGGTTTTGTGGGTTAATGGTTTTGTGGCTTAATTATATTCATAATGAAATGTCTAGAGTCTAAATGGCTCTAACTTTCATATACCGGAAGGATAAAATGATTTGACGGTTGGATAAAATGATGTGACGGTTTTGTGGCTTAACAATGGTTTTGTGGTTTAATTATATTAATAATGAAATGTCTAGAGTCTAAATGTCTCTAAGTTCGGTGTTTGAAGGATAAAATGATTAGACGGTTTTGTGGCTTAATTATATTCATAATGAAATGTCTAGAGTCTAAATGGCTCTAACTTTCATATACCGAAAGGATAAAATGATTTGACGGTTGGATAAAATGATGTGACGGTTTTGTGGCTTAATAATGGTTTTGTGGCTTAATTATATTCATAATGAAATGTCTAAGAAGGATAAAATGATTTGACGGTTGGATAAAATGATTTGACGGTTTTGTGGCTTAATTATATTCATAATGAAATGTCTAGAGTCTAAATGTCTCTAACTTTCATATACCGGAAGGATAAAATGATTTGACGGTTTTATGGCTTAATGGTTTTGTGGTTTGGATAAAATGATTTGACGGTTGAATAAAATGATTTGACGGTTTTGTGGCTTAATTTTATTGATAATGAAATGTGTAGAGTCTAAATGGCTCTAACTTTCATATACCGGAAGAATAAAATGATTTGACGGTTTTGTGGGTTAATGGTTTTGTGGCTTAATTTTATTGATAATGAAATGTGTAGAGTCTAAATGGCTCTAACTTTCATATACCGGAAGAATAAAATGATTTGACGGTTTTGTGGGTTAATGGTTTTGTGGCTTAATTATATTCATAATGAAATGTCTAGAGTCTAAATGGCTCTAACTTTCATATACCGAAAGGATAAAATGATTTGACGGTTGGATAAAATGATGTGACGGTTTTGTGGCTTAACAATGGTTTTGTGGTTTAATTATATTAATAATGAAATGTCTAGAGTCTAAATGTCTCTAAGTTCGGTGTTTGAAGGATAAAATGATTAGACGGTTTTGTGGCTTAATTATATTCATAATGAAATGTCTAGAGTCTAAATGGCTCTAACTTTCATATACCGAAAGGATAAAATGATTTGACGGTTAGATAAAATGATGTGACGGTTTTGTGGCTTAATAATGGTTTTGTGGCTTAATTATATTCATAATGAAATGTCTAGAGTCTAAATGTCTCTAACTTTCATATACCGGAAGGATAAAATGATTTGACGGTGGGATAAAATGATTTGACGGTTTTGTAGCTTAATAATGGTTTTGTGGCTTAATTATATTCATAATGAAATGTCTAGAGTCTAAATGTCTCTAACTTTCATATACCGGAAGGATAAGATGATTTGACGGTTTTATGGCTTAATGGTTTTGTAGTTTGGATAAAATGATTTGACGGTTGAATAAAATGATTTGAGGGTTTTGTGGCTTAATTTTATTGATAATGAAATGTGTAGAGTCTAAATGGCTCTAACATTCATATACCGGAAGAATAAAATGATTTGACGGTTTTGTGGGTTAATGGTTTTGTGGCTTAATTTTATTGATAATGAAATGTGTAGAGTCTAAATGGCTCTAACTTTCATATACCGGAAGAATAAAATGATTTGACGGTTTTGTGGGTTAATGGTTTTGTGGCTTAATTATATTCATAATGAAATGTCTAGAGTCTAAATGGCTCTAACTTTCATATACCGGAAGGATAAAATGATTTGACGGTTGGATAAAATGATGTGACGGTTTTGTGGCTTAACAATGGTTTTGTTGTTTAATTATATTCATAATGAAATGTCTAGAGTTTAAATGTCTCTAAGTTCGGTGTTTGAAGGATAAAATGATTAGACAGTTTTGTGGCTTAATTATATTCATAATGAAATGTATAGAGTCTAAATGGCTCTAACTTTCATATACCGAAAGGATAAAATGATTTGACGGTTAGATAAAATGATGTGACGGTTTTGTGGCTTAATAATGGTTTTGTGGCTTAATTATATTCATAATGAAATGTCTAGAGTCTAAATGTCTCTAACTTTCATATACCGGAAGGATAAAATGATTTGACGGTTGGATAAAATGATTTGACGGTTTTGTAGCTTAATAATGGTATTGTGGCTTAATTATATTCATAAAGAAATGTCTAGAGTGTAAATGTCTCTAACTTTCATAAACCGGAAGGATAAAATGATTTGACGGTTTTGTGGCTTAATGATTTTGTGGTTTGGATAAAATAATTTGACGGTTGAATAAAATGATTTGAGGGTTTTGTGGCTTAATTTTATTGATAATGAAATGTGTAGAGTCTAAATGGCTCTAACTTTCATATACCGGAAGAATAAAATGATTTGACGGTTTTGTGGGTTAATGGTTTTGTGGCTTAATTTTATTGATAATGAAATGTGTAGAGTCTAAATGGCTCTAACTTTCATATACCGGAAGAATAAAATGATTTGACGGTTTTGTGGGTTAATGCTTTTGTGGCTTAATTATATTCATAATGAAATGTCTAGAGTCTAAATGGCTCTAACTTTCATATACCGGAAGGATAAAATGATTTGACGGTTGGATAAAATGATGTGACGCTTTTGTGGCTTAACAATGGTTTTGTGGTTTAATTATATTAATAATGAAATGTCTAGAGTCTAAATGTCTCTAAGTTCGGTGTTTGAAGGATAAAATGATTAGACGGTTTTGTGGCTTAATTATATTCATAATGAAATGTTTAGAGTCTAAATGGCTCTAACTTTCATATACATAAAGAATAAAATGATTTGACGGTTGGATAAAATGATGTGACGGTTTTGTGGCTTAATAATGGTTTTGTGGCTTAATTATATTCATAATGAAATGTGTAGAAGGATAAAATGATTTGACGGTTGGATAAAATGATTTGACGGTTTTGTAGCTTAATAATGGTATTGTGGCTTAATTATATTCATAAAGAAATGTCTAGAGTCTAAATGTCTCTAACTTTCATAAACCGGAAGGATAAAATGATTTGACGGTTTTGTGGCTTAATGATTTTGTGGTTTGGATAAAATAATTTGACGGTTGAATAAAATGATTTGAGGGTTTTGTGGCTTAATTTTATTGATAATGAAATGTGTAGAGTCTAAATGGCTCTAACTTTCATATACCGGAAGAATAAAATGATTTGACGGTTTTGTGGGTTAATGGTTTTGTGGCTTAATTTTATTGATAATGAAATGTGTAGAGTCTAAATGGCTCTAACTTTCATATACCGGAAGAATAAAATGATTTGACGGTTTTGTGGGTTAATGCTTTTGTGGCTTAATTATATTCATAATGAAATGTCTAGAGTCTAAATGGCTCTAACTTTCATATACCGGAAGGATAAAATGATTTGACGGTTGGATAAAATGATGTGACGGTTTTGTGGCTTAACAATGGTTTTGTGGTTTAATTATATTATTAATGAAATGTCTAGAGTCTAAATGTCTCTAAGTTCGGTGTTTGAAGGATAAAATGATTAGACGGTTTTGTGGCTTAATTATATTCATAATGAAATGTCTAGAGTCTAAATGGCTCTAACTTTCATATACATAAAGAATAAAATGATTTGACGGTTGGATAAAATGATGTGACGGTTTTGTGGCTTAATAATGGTTTTGTGGCTTAATTATATTCATAATGAAATGTGTAGAAGGATAAAATGATTTGACGGTTGGATAAAATGATTTGACGGTTTTGTAGCTTAATAATGGTTTTGTGGCTTAATTATATTCATAATGAAATGTCTAGAGTCTAAATGTCTCTAACTTTCATAAACCGGAAGGATAAAATGATTTAACGGTATTATGGCTTAATGGTTTTGTGGTTTGGATAAAATGATTTGACGGTTGAATAAAATGATTTGAGGGTTTTGTGGCTTAATTTTATTGATAATGAAATGTGTAGAGTCTAAATGGCTCTAACTTTCATATACCGGAAGAATAAAATGATTTGACGGTTTTGTGGGTTAATGGTTTTGTTGCTTAATTTTATTGATAATGAAATGTGTAGAGTCTAAATGGCTCTAACTTTCATATACCGGAAGAATAAAATGATTTGACGGTTTTGTGGGTTAATGGTTTTGTGGCTTAATTATATTCATAATGAAATGTCTAGAGTCTAAATGGCTCTAACTTTCATATACCGGAAGGATAAAATGATTTGACGGTTGGATAAAATGATGTGACGGTTTTGTGGCTTAACAATGGTTTTGTGGTTTATTTATATTAATAATGAAATGTCTAGAGTCTAAATGTCTCTAAGTTCGGTGTTTGAAGGATAAAATGATTAGACGGTTTTGTGGCTTAATTATATTCATAATGAAATGTCTAGAGTCTAAATGGCTCTAACTTTCATATATCGAAAGGATAAAATGATTTGACGGTTGGATAAAATGATGTGACGGTTTTGTGGCTTAATAATGGTTTTGTGGCTTAATTATATTCATAATGAAATGTCTAGAAGGATAAAATGATTTGACGGTTGGATAAAATGATTTGACGGTTTTGTGGCTTAATTTTATTGATAATGAAATGTGTAGAGTCTAAATGGCTCTAACTTTCATATACCGGAAGAATAAAATGATTTGACGGTTTTGTGGGTTAATGGTTTTGTGGCTTAATTTTATTGATAATGAAATGTGTAGAGTCTAAATGGCTCTAACTTTCATATACCGGAAGAATAAAATGATTTGACGGTTTTGTGGGTTAATGGTTTTGTGGCTTAATTTTATTGATAATGAAATGTGTAGAGTCTAAATGGCTCTAACTTTCATATACCGGAAGAATAAAATGATTTGACGGTTTTGTGGGTTAATGCTTTTGTGGCTTAATTATATTCATAATGAAATGTCTAGAGTCTAAATGGCTCTAACTTTCATATACCGGAAGGATAAAATGATTTGACGGTTGGATAAAATGATGTGACGCTTTTGTGGCTTAACAATGGTTTTGTGGTTTAATTATATTAATAATGAAATGTCTAGAGTCTAAATGTCTCTAAGTTCGGTGTTTGAAGGATAAAATGATTAGACGGTTTTGTGGCTTAATTATATTCATAATGAAATGTTTAGAGTCTAAATGGCTCTAACTTTCATATACATAAAGAATAAAATGATTTGACGGTTGGATAAAATGATGTGACGGTTTTGTGGCTTAATAATGGTTTTGTGGCTTAATTATATTCATAATGAAATGTGTAGAAGGATAAAATGATTTGACGGTTGGATAAAATGATTTGACGGTTTTGTAGCTTAATAATGGTATTGTGGCTTAATTATATTCATAAAGAAATGTCTAGAGTCTAAATGTCTCTAACTTTCATAAACCGGAAGGATAAAATGATTTGACGGTTTTGTGGCTTAATGATTTTGTGGTTTGGATAAAATAATTTGACGGTTGAATAAAATGATTTGAGGGTTTTGTGGCTTAATTTTATTGATAATGAAATGTGTAGAGTCTAAATGGCTCTAACTTTCATATACCGGAAGAATAAAATGATTTGACGGTTTTGTGGGTTAATGGTTTTGTGGCTTAATTTTATTGATAATGAAATGTGTAGAGTCTAAATGGCTCTAACTTTCATATACCGGAAGAATAAAATGATTTGACGGTTTTGTGGGTTAATGCTTTTGTGGCTTAATTATATTCATAATGAAATGTCTAGAGTCTAAATGGCTCTAACTTTCATATACCGGAAGGATAAAATGATTTGACGGTTGCATAAAATGATGTGACGGTTTTGTGGCTTAACAATGGTTTTGTGGTTTAATTATATTATTAATGAAATGTCTAGAGTCTAAATGTCTCTAAGTTCGGTGTTTGAAGGATAAAATGATTAGACGGTTTTGTGGCTTAATTATATTCATAATGAAATGTCTAGAGTCTAAATGGCTCTAACTTTCATATACATAAAGAATAAAATGATTTGACGGTTGGATAAAATGATGTGACGGTTTTGTGGCTTAATAATGGTTTTGTGGCTTAATTATATTCATAATGAAATGTGTAGAAGGATAAAATGATTTGACGGTTGGATAAAATGATTTGACGGTTTTGTAGCTTAATAATGGTTTTGTGGCTTAATTATATTCATAATGAAATGTCTAGAGTCTAAATGTCTCTAACTTTCATAAACCGGAAGGATAAAATGATTTGACGGTATTATGGCTTAATGGTTTTGTGGTTTGGATAAAATGATTTGACGGTTGAATAAAATGATTTGAGGGTTTTGTGGCTTAATTTTATTGATAATGAAATGTGTAGAGTCTAAATGGCTCTAACTTTCATATACCGGAAGAATAAAATGATTTGACGGTTTTGTGGGTTAATGGTTTTGTTGCTTAATTTTATTGATAATGAAATGTGTAGAGTCTAAATGGCTCTAACTTTCATATACCGGAAGAATAAAATGATTTGACGGTTTTGTGGGTTAATGGTTTTGTGGCTTAATTATATTCATAATGAAATGTCTAGAGTCTAAATGGCTCTAACTTTCATATACCGGAAGGATAAAATGATTTGACGGTTGGATAAAATGATGTGACGGTTTTGTGGCTTAACAATGGTTTTGTGGTTTATTTATATTAATAATGAAATGTCTAGAGTCTAAATGTCTCTAAGTTTGGTGTTTGAAGGATAAAATGATTAGACGGTTTTGTGGCTTAATTATATTCATAATGAAATGTCTAGAGTCTAAATGGCTCTAACTTTCATATATCGAAAGGATAAAATGATTTGACGGTTGGATAAAATGATGTGACGGTTTTGTGGCTTAATAATGGTTTTGTGGCTTAATTATATTCATAATGAAATGTCTAGAAGGATAAAATGATTTGACGGTTGGATAAAATGATTTGACGGTTTTGTGGCTTAATTATATTCATAATGAAATGTCTAGAGTCTAAATGTCTCTAACTTTCATATACCGGAAGGATAAAATGATTTGACGGTTTTATGGCTTAATGGTTTTGTGGTTTGGATAAAATGATTTGACGGTTAAATAAAATGATTTGAGGGTTTTGTGGCTTAATTTTATTGATAATGAAATGTGTAGAGTCTAAATGGCTCAAACTTTCATATACCGGAGGAATAAAATGATTTGACGGTTTTGTGGGTTAATGGTTTTGTGGCTTAATTTTATTGATGATGAAATGTGTAGAGTCTAAATGGCTCTAACTTTCATATACCGGAAGAATAAAATGATTTGACGGTTTTGTGGGTTAATGGTTTTGTGGCTTAATTATATTCATAATGAAATGTCTAGAGTCTAAATGGCTCTAACTTTCATATACCGAAAGGATAAAATGATTTGACGGTTGGATAAAATGATGTGACGGTTTTGTGGCTTAACAATGGTTTTGTGGTTTAATTATATTAATAATGAAATGTCTAGAGTCTAAATGTCTCTAAGTTCGGTGTTTGAAGGATAAAATGATTAGACGGTTTTGTGGCTTAATTATATTCATAATGAAATGTCTAGAGTCTAAATGGCTCTAACTTTCATATACCGAAAGGATAAAATGATTTGACGGTTGGATAAAATGATGTGACGGTTTTGTGGCTTAATAATGGTTTTGTGGCTTAATTATATTCATAATGAAATGTCTAGAGTCTAAATGTCTCTAACTTTCATATACCGGAAGGATAAAATGATTTGACGGTGGGATAAAATGATTTGACGGTTTTGTAGCTTAATAATGGTTTTGTGGCTTAATTATATTCATAATGAAATGTCTAGAGTCTAAATGTCTCTAACTTTCATATACCGGAAGGATAAAATGATTTGACGGTTTTATGGCTTAATGGTTTTGTGGTTTGGATAAAATGATTTGACGGTTGAATAAAATGATTTGAGGGTTTTGTGGCTTAATTTTATTGATAATGAAATGTGTAGAGTCTAAATGGCTCTAACTTTCATATACCGGAAGAATAAAATGATTTGACGGTTTTGTGGGTTAATGGTTTTGTGGCTTAATTTTATTGATAATGAAATGTGTAGAGTCTAAATGGCTCTAACTTTCATATACCGGAAGAATAAAATGATTTGACGGTTTTGTGGGTTAATGGTTTTGTGGCTTAATTATATTCATAATGAAATGTCTAGAGTCTAAATGGCTGTAACTTTCACATACCGGAAGGATAAAATGATTTGACGGTTGGATAAAATGATGTGACGGTTTTGTGGCTTAACAATGGTTTTGTGGTTTAATTATATTAATAATGAAATGTCTAGAGTCTAAATGTCTCTAAGTTCGGTGTTTGAAGGATAAAATGATTAGACGGTTTTGTGGCTTAATTATATTCATAATGAAATGTCTAGAGTCTAAATGGCTCTAACTTTCATATACCGAAAGGATAAAATGATTTGACGGTTGGATAAAATGATGTGACGGTTTTGTGGCTTAATAATGGTTTTGTGGCTTAATTATATTCATAATGAAATGTCTAGAGTGTAAATGTCTCTAACTTTCATATACCGGAAGGATAAAATGATTTGACGGTTTTATGGCTTAATGGTTTTGTGGTTTGGATAAAATGATTAGACGGTTGAATAAAATGATTTGAGGGTTTTGAGGCTTAATTTTATTGATAATGAAATGTGTAGAGTCTAAATGGCTCTAACTTTCATATACCGGAAGAATAAAATGATTTGACGGTTTTGTGGGTTAATGGTTTTGTGGCTTAATTTTATTGATAATGCAATGTGTAGAGTCTAAATGGCTCTAACTTTCATATACCGGAAGAATAAAATGATTTGACGGTTTTGTGGGTTAATGGTTTTGTGGCTTAATTTTATTGATAATGAAATGTGTAGAGTCTAAATGGCTCTAACTTTCATATACCGGAAGAATAAAATGATTTGACGGTTTTGTGGGTTAATGGTTTTGTGGCTTAATTATATTCATAATGAAATGTCTAGAGTCTAAATGGCTCTAACTTTCATATACCGAAAGGATAAAATGATTTGACGGTTGGATAAAATGATGTGACGGTTTTGTGGCTTAACAATGGTTTTGTGGTTTAATTATATTAATAATGAAATGTC